>JASAUF010000655.1:8146250-9435000 GCA_030180095.1 Magnolia changhungtana
TCTCACCTTCCATCCATCCACCAAGGAGGAGAGTGCAAGAGAGGAAGCCCATCCAACCTAGGGCCATTTAGTCAAGCCTAAATTTGAATGCCTGAGCCCAAAGAGGTTGATCGATCAACTTAACCCAAGCAACAAACTTGTCCACTGGTCCATCCAATCTTAATCAGCCTCATTCATGCTTATATAAGCATCATGCATCATTTCCTCCACTTGAACACCCTTACTATAACATCTCAAAAAAATTCATACAAGGACCTGAATACCACCTCAGGCAGAACCACCTAAGGACCGTATCTTATCATAATTTAGGCGAAGATTAGTTAAGTACTAAACTAAATAATTGGTGGATTAAGCTCGGACCACCAATTATTCAAATGAGAAGGCTTAAAACCATTAATACCACTGATTCAACGTCACGTAAAAACTTAGGAGAAATCCCATGAGCTTGTCGCTCTCAGGAGTACATTGAAACCTCGTATCGGACCTAGACTACACGTCGTGGGTCCGATGACAGTAAAACTATAGGACTATGTCCGTCCAACTGGCTTGATGACTATCGCGAGAATCAAACCCAAATAGTGCATAAAAACGTACAACTTAAGCCCTGAGTGAAGTGCGTGAGAAACGCGAATACCTTTAGAAAATGAAAAGAAACTTAAGTGAATTGGGACATTTACTCTCACACAAAATTGAGGATTTCAGACCATCAGTTTCTGACCAAACTTCACCCATGGGAAAAGAAAATTTTCCTGCACATATCCGTATAATAGTGGCCCCGATCGAGCAATTACGACCGTTGATCTGACGCAAGTCCTCCACGGTCGATCGGTCTATCCGATCGCACAGAAATCATATCCTGGAATAGATCCATTGTCAAGGAACGTACCCTATGATGTAGGTAAGTAGTGGGCCCCCCTGTGAGCCCTGTTTGTCAAAAATATTTGCCCAAAGGGTATAACCTATGTATATAGTGGCCCTGGGGTCATTCGCATCACTTCTGGGCTTATAAATAGCCCTTATTTAACCCCACCTCTCTCATATACGAATTTCTTCAAAACCCCAAGGGAGAGAGGAGAGAAAAGAAGAGAAAAGAGGAAAGAGAGAAGAGAGATCTTGGGAGATCGTTACAGGAATCCTCTCCCACGACTCCACGCACTGAATTTCCATCCTGTTACGCTACACAACCTGTTTTGGCTACGATTTTGGGTAAGAAAACCTAACCCAAATGTCATTGTAAAGATCTAGGTTGATTGTTTGTCAAACTAGCTAACCAATTTCATCATTTAGGTAACCGACAATATATTTTCGGGAACATAGAGTTTGGACCGAGTCTGAATCGAGCATCCTGACGAAAGGTGCGAACTATAAACGCTTAGGTTATGGTTATCAATGCTTTCAATGTCAGCAAATGATTTATATCTGACTAGATTGCTATCGTATTATCTTAAATACGCCGATTTTTGTACGAAATGTACACATGAACTGTGATGAGTAAAGGATGCATTCCATGTGTTTGTTGAAATATTTGAATGAGCATGTGAATATGATTTGTGCTTGTCATGAATTACTGATCTAGGATTAATCATTGTCATATGCACGTTGATCTCTCCATATAAGGAATTGCTAAAATATATGTTGTAACTAACCTAGTCTATGTATTTGGTGAAGTGTAGTCTAAGTGTTTGATGAATCGTCTAAATGAGAAATTGTTGATGGTTTGTATTTATTATAAGTATTAAGATATGATTCTTTATTGCCTTATACATATGTGTAGCTTCTTTCATGTAATCATATTTGCCTCTACGCAATTTATGGTCAAGTGTTTGGTAACATGATCAATGTGTTTGATAAACTGCTCAAATGAGGAATTTACTCAAATTGTTTGTTAAATGCTGAAATGATTATCACATGTGTTTATTTGCTGCATCTGAGTAAGATTGGGGCTACAACGTAGCCCAAGCAATTGGTAACAGTCCTTGTTCGGGTGGCTGAATTAGTCACGCCACCTTGGGAAAATTGGACGAATTCGAGTCGCACGACGATTGTCGACAGTGGTTAGGTCACGAGGGATGCTTATGCACTCCATGTTGATTAAGTTAGCGTCAATCGAACATAACTAACCAACCGATTGGCCTATTATGTGTTTACCATGTATGGACACTACTGCTTGAATCTAAGGTACCCCTCACCAATGTAAAGGCCCATTTTAACCATGGTGCCATGATCTGCTAAGACTCATGAGCCAGGCATGGTGATATGAGAAACCGTGTTCGAGCTGTCGGCCTATGCTGGGGTGACGAGCCTTCCCGTAGTGACCAGTGAGCAAGTAAGACTCATGAGCCGGGCATGGTGGTATGGGACACCGTGTTCGTGTTGTCGGCCTATGCTAAGGTGACTAACCTCTTTGTAGTGACCACGAGTATAAACTTTTAAATTTTTCTCTCGACTACTTTTTATTGAGAGTGATGACCCTACAACTTGCCTATCATATGTGCTTAGCTAGGAGTGACAAACCTAGAGGGAGCCTTTGGTTTGGGTCAATGATATAAAGGGAGGTACCCCTAGCTTCCCAATTCTGCTGTATAAATAAGCTTAATTAATTACTTAGCTAACATAACCATGCATCGCACTGCATTAGTTAGGATGTGCTTTAAAGGCAATGAAGTTGCACCAGAGGTAGTGATGTCACGTAACGCCTTGAAAATCGGGGGTCGAACAGAAGCTCAACTCCCGAGTTCCAATGCATCACTTATGCAACATAGATAATGATGTTTAAATGTTGTCCACATTAGTACATTAAACATGAGTGGGATTATACTAAAATAGCATATCATACTCCAGAGATAATTAAGTTAAGTAAGCGGAAGGCTGAGATAGGTATATAATGTATAGAAGTGTTTCTCAATCCCTAGAGTATAATTATGTTACCAAGCTGAATATATACATGTGTTGATCCAAAATTTACAAAATACAAAATGTAAAAGTCTGACTAAATCATATAATCCATGTAATTCCATTGATCAATACATGGTCTACGTAGACCCGCCTGATAGCTAAACGTAGGAGAATTCTTCCTCCTCGTCCATGAAGTTCATTTCAGCTGCATAGATTCTCTCATTACCTGCATCTACAACAGAGTCTGGTTGTTGTTTTAAAATACCATGCCATGTGGAACTGAGTAGCTAATTCAGTAGAACTATAAAGTAAAGATTAACATGTTATCAATCTAATCAAGCAGGTAATGATAAAGTAATACAACAATCATATCCTAAGTACTCTTGTTAATGCAGGAATGATATGCATAATGATGCATGCCCTCGCCTGCACTCTCTCTGCGACATCATCTCACGATCGTGGCATGCACCCCTTCCTCTGTGCTCAACTCAAACGCCAAAGGCATATGCAAATGCGGTGCATGTACGTGATTAGCAAAGTTATTAATTAGACTTATTCATATAGCAGGTTTAGGAAGCTAAGGTACCTCCCTTTATATCATTTACCCAAATGATGATCCATCTAGGGTCGTCAATCCTAGTTAATCACATATAATAGGTAAGTTATAGGGCAACATCACCCCTGATTTAAAATCTGTGGACAAGCAAGTTCAGGTCACTATGAAAAGGCTCATCACCTCAACGTAGGCCTTAGTTTATACTCGAGGTCAATACGGGAAAGACTCGTCACCTTAGCATTGGTCGACAACTCAAATATAGTGTCCCATACCACCGTATTCAGCTCACGAGTTTGGATTGCTCACTGGTCACTACGGGGAGGCTCGTCACCCCAACGTAGGTCAACAGCTTGACCACGGTGTCCCACACCACCATGCCCGGCTCATGAGTCTTAGTGGATCGAGGTACCAAGGTTAAACAGACTTCTCACTGGTAAGTTTGGTACCTTAGATTCAAGCAGTAGCATCCATACATAGTGAACATACATTGGGCCAATCGGGTTACTTGACAAGCTCGACTGGTACGGGCGTACATTGAATTTATCAACATGGAGTGCATATGCACTCCTCGTGGCCTAACCACTATCGATAATCACTGTACAACTCGGATTCCTCAAACGTATCCATCGCGGCTAAAACAATTCGGCCACCAATCATAAACCATTACCGATTGTCTGGACTATATCGTAGCCCCAATCACATTCCAAATAATAGCATTCGCATGTGATAGTCAAAGACAGCATGTGACGACCAAATCTAAATATAAATCTTATTTGAGCATTTCAACAAACATGTACTACACATGTTATCATACACGGGCATTTTATCCATAAAACACATAGTAGTAAGATAGGTTACATAGAGAAAACTATAACTATAGATGAGGGAATTGAGCGTCCTATCTCAACACCCCCATTAAATATATTTCAACAAGCATTTCTCATTTAGGCATTTTATTAAACACTTAGACTACACGTATCACATACTTGAAATAAAGTGGTTATAACGTATATTATAGCAAATCCTTTCACAAGGGAGTTTCCACACGTACAATAATCATGTATTCTCAAACATCAATCATAACAAGCACAAATCATAATTCCATATTCATTCAATCATTTCAACAAACACATAGAATGCATTAAAATCAACGTAGTTTTCATATATGTGTAATATACGAAAAATATCGTATCTAAGCATATATGATAGTAATCAAGTTTTAACTGACATTAAAAGCCTTGAAAATCAGAACCTAAACATTTATAGTCCGCACCTTTCGCCGGTAAACCCGTACCAAGCTCAGTTTGAACACTACATCTTTGTCTACAGCACAACGACTACCTGAATCACGAATTAGGTTAGCTATTTCACCGATCTACCTATTTAGATACCTAGAACAAATTAGGGTTATGATTGCTTACCCAAAAATGGAGTTGAAAGTGACAGTGTAACGACACGAAAGAGACGATTCGATATGTGGAGCGGTGGGAACGAATCCCGGCTACTAACTCCAGATCTCTCTCACTTCTCCTCACTTTCTCCTCCTCTTTTCTCTCTTCTCTATCCTAAGGTTAGGAAAATCGTATGGAATGAGAGAGGGGTGGGTTAAGGGTCTTATATAGGCCTAGAACTAGTTCAAATGGCCCCAGGGGGATACTAAGGTTATAGCCAAACAATGGCTTTTTCGATCCAACGGAGCTCATCTGGAGGCCCATTCCCTGCATACGGTCTGGGAAAAGTTCCTTGACATTGGATCTATGCCAGGTTAAGATTTCAGTCCGATCGGATTAGTGGATCGACCGTGGTAGACCAGTTTCAATTCAACAGCTATCGTCACTCGATCAGGGCCACAAGTACACTGACCTGTTTAGGAAAATTTCCCTAATCCAAGGGTGTAGTTGGGTTAGAATCTGACGATTTGAAACCTCAAATTTGACTCGCGAGCAAACGGCCCAAATCACTTAAATCTGATTTCATTTTTTGAAGATATTCGCGTTTCCCACACACTTCAGTTGGGGTTCAAGTTGTGCATTTTTGGACACTAGTTGGGCCCAATTCCGGTGATGGTTATCAAGCCCAATAAGATGGTCATAACCATATAGTTTCGCGGTAGTCGGACTTTAGATGTACGGTCTAGGTCTGATATAGAGTTTTAATGCGTTCCGGTGAACAACTGGGTTTTAAGATTTCTCCTAGGTTTTTAAGAAATGTTAAGTTAGTGATTTTAATGGTTTTGGGTCTTGTAGTTTGTAGAAAGTAGTTTAAGCCAAATCCAACGATTGTTTAGTTTAGTACTTAACTAAATTTTGCCCTAATTACAACAGAATAAGGTCCTAGGGTAGTTCTATGTCCCATTTTTGATACTTATAGTTAGTATATTATTTTAATTATTTTTTTAGTAGTTCGTCATTAAGTTTACTTTACCCCTACCAAATTTCATTAGATTTCGTGTTGTAGAAAAATTCTAAAAATTCTGGAAGTAGCAGCTGTCCAAACTAATAATTTTCAGATAGTTGTCAGATCAACCTAGATTTAAATATATTAAAATTTTTATTATATTTTTAACTTATTTTCATATGAAACTAAACTTATCAAGCTTCAATTTGACTTTTAAATCACCTAAATCGGAATTATATTGAGGGAGATATGACTTTTTGAAGTCAGTCAAAAACTATAGAAAAACTGCAGCAAGGGTCCACCAAAACTTGGTGCACCTGCGGCACGCCGCGGTCCGCTAGTCAGTCAGGCGCAGTGCGCCGTGGTCGCCTGGTGGTGGTTCTGCCACTCGTTTTCTTGAAACGGGTGTATCTTCCACTCCGAATGAGTTATGCGATGTGCCATATATGAATTTGGGGTAAGAGAAGCTGATTTATCCAAATAAACTAGTTATTTTGTGAGATTCCATAAAGTTAATGGTAAAAAAATTCATTTTATTTATAAATTTACTATTTATAGTAAATTTTAGTTTAAGTATTATTCTTTATCATTTAAACTTTAAGATTAGTGTCTAATATGAAAGTACTTAGAAAATTTTGAAGAATAAGGTGATGAAAGGTGAGATTTTGAAGGAAATGGGTTGAAAAAAGATTTTAGACTTTGAGATTGAGTTCTAAGAAGTTAATAAGGTGTTATGATTGACCCAGTGCCTAAGGACGTCCATCGCCAAGTTGGGAAAAATCTAGGACGTTACATGTCATATGCGAAATAGGTTATCAGAGTCGCTTATAAGGGAGCTTTGATGCGAGGGCATACATCATTACTTGCACTCCATTCCTATATTAACAAGAGTAGTTAGGAAATGATTGTTATGTAACTTTATCATTACTGCTTGATTGACTTAATAACATGTTAACTTTTATCTTACAGTACCACTGAGTTGGCCACTCATTCCCACTCTTGGATGGTGTTTTAAAACACCAACCAGACTATGGTTTAAATGCAGGTGCTGATGAAGTTTATGCGACGGAGCATATGACTTTATGGATGAGGAGGAGGAGTTCTTCTACTTTCAGCTCTCAGGCGGGTCTATGTGGACCTCGTACTGATGCACAAGGAATACAGGGATATTTGGATTAGTTAGACACACCTACTTTTCCGCATTTTGTTTATTTTGAAACATTACATGTATATATTCAGCCCGGTTACATACTCATACTCTGGAGGTTGTGAAATAATTACATGCTTGAATATATATGTTTTAGACTTCCGCTTGCTTAATTTAATTATATTTAGAGTATGATATGTTGTTTTAGTATAATCTCACTCATGTTTAGCTCATTAATATGGGCGAAATCTGAACATCATTATCCATATTGCATAAGTGATATGCTAGATCTCGGGAGTAAAGCTTTGCTCAACCCTCGAAATTCAGGGTGTTACAAGTCAGTATCAGAGCATGATTTGGATTAAACTGGACCTGGGTTATAGGTAATATGACACACTCTGACGCACTCTAACATAGGAGGGGGGTGATGAAATTTAAAGATGATCTTAGGATCTTAAAGTTTCATCCACAAGTGAGACCGAATACTGTAGTTTAGTCCACAACATATCTTAGACCACGTGAATTGACCTAAGTTGCCTTAAGGTCGTTAGTCGATGGGTTTGAGTAGCTAGTTGGCAATTTCAAACCTGAAATAGATCCAAGTGGCGTGAATACGCATGCGTTGGACCACAAAAATGGGTCTTACAGGCCTAGGGACCTAAATCACAGAGTTCGGTGGGGCCCAGGGGGTCCCACGGACCAAAATACATCACCGAGGGGGGGTGGCCACCTCCCCATGGCAGAGGCATTGCCGGACAGCCCAGGTGAGTGTGGTGGCACCGCCGGGCAGCCTAGGCGGGACGGCGGTACCGTCCGATCGGCGGCGCACCGCCAACATCCCTAGCCAGGTGCGGCGGCGCAGCGGGATTGGCGGCACACCACTGTCTAGCCGACCATGGTGGGTCCCTCCCACGTGTGGGGGGCCCCTTTTAACCCTCTAAACACCACTCTCTCCCTCATTTTTCCTATTTCCTACCCCACAAACCCCTCCAAACCCTCCAAAAACTCTCCTTCTCTCTCAAATCCTCATTTCATACATTCAAATCCCTCATTTCCTCTACATCGTACACCTCTCTACCACTATTCCTCTAAAACTATCCATTACATCTTCTCATTTCTATTATTCTTACTCACTTGAGCACAAAACCCTCCTTTTGTGTCTCATAACCTTCATACTTTCAAATCCACTTCATCCTCAAAGTTTTTCCATCCCAATGGCTCTCTTTAAGATTGTGACCGCCATTTTCTCCATCTCAACGCTCCTTTCCCTTATGGGAAAGAAGAGAGCGGCCTTGGATAAGGCCGGGCCTAGTCGTCTAAGCCGTTTTAAAAAGAAGATGAGTGTCGAGACAAGTACAAGCGTCGAGCGGAGGTCAAAACGGGACCTCGACCCTCGAATCCCAATAGAGAGGTCTCTACCGGTGGGCGCCGAACTTGGTAAGTTCTATGATTGTAAGGTTATGTTTGAAGCTCATGCTGATGAGAAGTTATTTGGGTTATATCCAGTGATCGACCTCCTCCTGGAGAACGGGCGGGGTCCCATATTTGAAGGAAAAACTCATGCAAGTGAAGGCACCGTACGAGCCTTTTATGCACACATAAGGGACCCAACTCTTGAACCTCTCCAGTTTACCATCCCATTGGGAAGGACTCAAACCAGGGTCGATGTGGATGTCATGGCCTGTATCATGGGAATAGAGCGTGGTGTGGTGCATGTCAACGATACTAATCTCGCTAGTGGACGAGAGAAAGATCGCCACAACCACTTTCTTTGTGGCCAAGTTGTTAATTGGAGGCCAGGGAACAGTCTTGCATCGACACATATGACGGAAGATTTCCACCTACTCCACCATATATGCACGTACAACGTGTATCCTAGGTAGAGTAACTGCACAGAATGCACTAGATTTATGGTGGACTTCTTGTACCGAGTTGGACAGGGAGAAAAAGTGTGCCTACCTACTCTCGCCTTAACTCAGATAATTAGTACTACACGATCTACTCGGGGGGACGCCTCACTCCCATTTGGCCGACTCATTTGCAAGATCGCGTGCAGCTTCGGATTTAGGCTTCACATGGATAACCTTGCACCTAGCTTCCATTTTATCAATGAGACTACACTCAACAATATAAAAATAGGCCACCTTAACAACCTATGGCAGTGCAACCTAATCGTCCGCAACAAGCTCGAGTATATGCAATCGCAGTCGAAGCATCTAAATCAGCTGTTGCAGTACCGCTAGCCTTTGAAGTCACTGCCCACATTTAAGGTACACCAATTTTCTGTTAGTGGACACCAGGTCCACTGTTTTAATGATAGCATGCTCTACAGTCAAGCGATTAGGGCTGAACACTACCCCTATGGTTGGGGTGAGAGTCATCGCTGTAGTAGGAACCTTCACAGACGTCACTAAGCTTTGTAAGAATTGCCCGATAGACTTAGGGAGCAGAGTGGTGCACATTAACCTGATTGTAACCAAGATATATCATTACAATGTCATCCTTAGTAAGGATTGACTTACCATAATGAAGGCACAAATCAACTGTAAAACCAGATTAGTGACATCAACTGTAAAACCAGATTGGTGACAGCCCATGGACCCGAGGGCATGACCTTCACTTTCCCAATTCAGGTCAGTTGTCCCTACCACATTCGTTGTTACGCTTCCTATTGGAAAATTGCGATGGTCCATCACTTGGGCACACGCCGATAGTCCAAGATTTCATGGACATGTTCAGAATGATCCCTGGATTACCTCCTCATCATGAGATCGACTTTACCATCGACCTTGTGCCAGGCGCGACACCTATCTCCTTACCAATGTACTGCATGCCTCCATGTGAAATGGAGGAATTGAGCAACCAAATTGATGATTTATTGGACTCGGGTTTTATACGGCCAAGCTAATCTCCTTGGGGAGCACCTGTATTGTTTTTGAGAAAGAAGGATGGATCACTACGGTTGTGTATAGATTATTGCAGGCTAAATCATGTCATGGTAAAGAACAAGTATCCTCTGCCCAGGATAGATGACATTTTGACCAGTTGAAGGGGGCGCAGTATTTCTCTAAGATAAACTTATAGTCCGGGTATCATCAGTTGTGCGTCAAGAATGAAGACGTGCAAAAAACAGCTTTCAGGACCAGTTTTGGGCACTACAAATTCCTCGTGATGCCGTTTGGACTTACAAATGCACCGACCGTATTCATGGATCTCATGAACCGGATATTTAGGTCGTATCTTTACCGATTAGTCATTGTATTCATAGACAACATTTTGATATACTCAAAGAGTCGAAAATATCTCGAAGAACACCTACGAGCAGTTCTTAATACTCTTAAGCAAAATCGATTGTTTACACAGTACCGAAAATACGACTTCTGGAAGGAATAAGTCAAGTTCTTAGGACACGTGGTTTCCAAGGATGAAATCGCCATGGACCTTCCCAAGGTAACTGTGGTACAAGACTGGGAGTAGCCCGATTCAGTTATAGAAGTGAGGAGTTTCCTCGGACTTGCCGGATATTATCGCCGATTCATTAAAGATTTCTCCAAGATAGCCCGACCATTATCTCAACTTACTCGGAAAGATCTTAAGTTTACTTGGAACGAGAAAGTAGAGGCAGCCTTTTAGGAATTAAAAGACAAGCTGGCGTCTGCACCCACACTAGTGTTGCTACAACAAGGAGTCAAATACACTATTTACACCGACACCTCTCGAGTCATTTTGGGGTGTGTACTCATGCAGAAGAATAGGGTGATTGCCTATACCTCACGACAGTTGAGGAAACACGAACAAAACTACCCCACTCATGACCTGGAGTTGGCGGCAGTCATTTTCGCATTGAAGCTCTGGAGACATTACCTATACGAAGAGGAGTTTGAGCTCTTTTGCGACCACAAGAGCCTCAAATACATCTTTACACAGAGGGACCTAAATATGAGGCAAGACCATTTGATGGAGACTTTGAAAGACTTTAAGTTTGAAGTCTCCTACCATCTTGGCAAGGCCAACCTTGTGGCCGATGAGTTGAGTAGCAAGAAAACTATAGAATTTACAGCCCCACTAATGATAGAAGAGTGGAATATGGAGGAATTCGTGTGAGATTGTTGAACAGAAGTTGACAGTGAAAGAGCCATTCGAAAGCATGGCACACTTCCACGTGCAGCCACTTATTGATGACCAAATCATTATGGCCCATAAAGAAGATGTGTTGTTGGTGAAGATGAGCGAGCGTGTAAGCGACAATGAAGAATCAGAATAGAGGATTGCCTTAGATGGAGGTTTGCGTTATCATGGCCGCCTATGCGTCCCGAACCTTCACGACTTGAGAAGAGAAGTTCTGGAGACCGCTCACAATTCAAAGTTAACGATGCATCCGGGTAGTACAAAAATGTATCAAGACGTGAAGCGTTCGTACTGGTGGGACAACATGAAGGCCCAAATAACAGACTTTGTATCCTGATGTCTCACGTGCCAGCAAGTCAAGGCCGAGCATCGTCGACCCTTAGCTTACTTCAGCCCATGCCCATAGCAGAGTGGAAGTGGGATTTCATATGTATGGATTTCATTTTCAGATTACTGAAGATAAGAAAGGGGCATAACTCCATTTGGGCGATTGTGGACCGGTTGACAAAATCGACCCATTTCCTTTCGATTAGAGTTTCTAATTTTGGCAGATGATCTGGTCAAGCTGTACATCAAGGAGATAGTACGACTGCATGGGGATCCTATAGAGATTGTATCGAACCGAGACACACGATTCACGTATATTTTTTGGACTCGAATCCAAGAAGTAATAAGGGTGAAACTGAAATTCAGTATCACGTTCCGCCCTTAGACCGACGAGCAGATGGAGTGGGTAAATCAAATACTTGAGGACATGTTGTGAGCGTGCGTACTTGACTTCAAGGACAGCTAGGATGACTGGCTCCCTTATGCCGAGTTTACTTATAACAATAGCTTCCAAGTAAGCATTGACGTGGCTCCTTACGAAGCATTAAATGGACACTCTTGTCGAGCTCCACATTGTTGGGCAGAAGTTGGCGAGAAGATCTTGGTTGGCCCAGATCTGGTTCAGGTGACCTCAGAAAAGATCGATATTATTGAGCGTCAACTCCTTACGGCCCATAGTAGATAGAAGAGTTACGCTGATACGATACAGAGACAGTTAGAATTCAAAGTTAGGGAACATATATTCCTTAAAGTTTACCCAATGAAGGGAGTACTTCGTTTTGGTAGGAAGGAAAAACTCACGACGAGATTCATTGGCCCATTCCAGATTTTAGACCGAGTGGGTGTGGTAGCATACCGTCTCGCCTTGCCCACACCACTCGCAGGCGTGCACAATATATTTCATGTATCGATGCTGAAGAAATATATTCTTGGCCCTACCCATATTATCAAGTGGGAGCAAGTGCAGCTAAGTAAAGATGCTACTTATGTATTACGGCCCACGCGTGTTCTAGATAGGAAGGAACAAGTGCTACGCAGCAAAGTTATCCCACTCATGAAAATGTTATGGACACATCACACTAAGGAGGAGGTTACTTGGGAAACGGAAGCTGAAGTTCGTAAGAACTACCCTCAAATCCTCGAGGAACTAATTTCGGGGACGAAATTTTTCTTTAAGGGGGGTAGATTGTAGCATCTTAGAAAAATTCGTATAAGGACCCGAGTACTACCTCAGGCAGAACCACCTAAGAACCGTATCTTGTCGTAATTTAGGCGGAGATTAGTTAAGTACTAAACTAAATAATTGGTGGATTAAACTCGGACCACCATTTCCATAAATGAGAAGGCCTAAAACCATTAATACCACTGATTCAACGTCACTTAAAAACCCAAGAGAAATCCCAGGAGCCTATCGCTCTTAGGAGTACATTAAAACCCCATATCGAACCTAGACTGCACGTTGAGGATCCGATGACCACGAAACTATAGGACTATGTCCGTCCTACTAGGCTTGATGACCATTACGAGAATCAGTCCCAAATAGTGCCTAGAAATGTACAATTTGATCCCTGAGTAAAGTGTGTGAGAAACACGAATACCTTTAAAAAATGAAATGAAACTTAAGTGAATTGGGCCATTTACTCTCACGCGAAATTGAGAATTTCGGACCGTCAGTTTCTGACCAAACTTCACCCATGGGAAAAGGAAATTTTCCTGCACATATCCATATAATAGTGGCCCCGATCGAGCAATTACAACCGTTGATCTGACGCAAGTCCTCCACGGTCGATCGGCCTATTCGATCGCACCGAAATCACGTCCTAGCATAGATCCATTTCCATGGAGCGTACCCTATGACGTAGGTGAGTAGTGGGCCCCCCTGTGAGCTCTGTTTGTCAAAAATAGCTGCCCAAAGAGTATAACCTATGTATATAGTGGCCCTGGGGCCATTTTCATCACTTTTGGGCTTATAAATAGCCTTTATTTCACATCACCTCTCTCATATACGAATTTCTTCAAAACCTTAAGGGAGAGAAGAGAGAAAAGAAGAGAAAAGAGGAAAGAGAGAAGAGAGATCTTGGGAGATCATTGCAGGAATCCTCTCCCATGACTCCACGCACCGAATCTCCATCCCGTTACACTACACAACCTGTTTCGGCTACGATTTTGGGTAAGAAAACCTAACCCTAATATTGTTGTAGAGATCCAGGTTGATTGTTCGTCAAACTATCTAACCTATTTCGTCATCTAGGTGCCCGACGTTAAGTTTTCAGGAACGTAGAGTTTGGACCGGGTCTGAATCGAGCATCCTGACGAAAGGTGCAGACTATAAATGCTTAAGTTATAGTTATTAATGCTTTCAAAGTCAGCGAATGATTTATATCTGACTTGATTATTGTCGTATTGTCTTAGGTACGTCGATTTCTGTACGAATTATACACATAAACTGTGATGAGTAAAGGATGCATTCCATGTGTTTGTTGAAATGTTTAACTGAGAATGTGAATATGATTTGTGCTTGCCATGAATTACTGATCTAGGATTAATCATTGTCATATGCACGTTGATCTTTCTGTGTAAGGAATTGCTAAAATATATGTTGTAACTAACCTAGTCTATGTATTTGGTGAAGTGTAGTCTAAGTGTTTGATGAATTGTCTGAATGAGAAATTGTTGATGGTTTGTATTTATAACCAGTATTAAGATAGGATTCTTTATTGCCTTATACATATACGTAGCTTCTTTCATGTAATCATATTTGCCTCTACGCAATTTATGGATAAAAATGCAAGTGTTTGGTAACATGATCAATGTGTATGATGAAATGCTCAAATGAGAAATTTACTTGGATTGTTTGTTAAACACTGAAATGATTATCACATGTGTTTATTTGCTGCATCTGAGTAAGATTAGGGCTACAATGTAGCCCAGGCAATTGGTAACAATCCCTGTTCGAGTGGCTAAATTAGTCACACCACCTTGGGAAAATTGGACGGATCTGGGTCACACGACGATTGTCGACAGTGGTTAGGCCACGAGGGGTGCTTATACGCTCCATGTCGATTAAGTTAGCGTGTGCCCGTACCAATCGAACTTGCCTAACCAACCAATTGGCTTATTGTGTGTTTACCATGTATGGACACTACTACTTGAATCTAAGGTACCCCTCACCAATGTAAAGGCCCACTTTAACCATGATACCATGATCCACTAAGACTCATGAGCCAGGCATGGTGGTATGGGACACCGTGTTCGACCTGTCGGCTTACGCTGGGGTGACGAGCCTCCCCGTAGTGAACAGTGAGCAACTAAGACTCATGAGTCGGGCATGGTGGTATGGGACACCGTGTTCGTGTTGTCGTCCTACACTGAGGTAACGAGCCTCCCCATAGTGACCGCGAGTATAAACTTTTAAATTTGCCTATTGACTACTTTTCATTGAGAGGATGACCCTACAACTTGCATATCGTATGTGCTTGACTAAGAGTGACGAACCTAGAGGGATCCTTCGGTTCGGGTCAATGATATAAAGGGAGGTACCCTAGCTTCCCAAATCTGTTGTATGAATAAGCTTAATTAATTACTTGGATAACATGACCATGCATCGCACTGCATTAGTTAAGATGTGCTATAAAGACGATGAAGTTGCATCGGAAGCAGTGATGTTATATGTGAAATAGGTTATCGGAGTCGCTTGTGAGGAAGCTTTGATGCGAGGGTATACACCATTACTTGCACTCCATTCCTACATTAACAAGAGTAGTTAGGAAGTGATTGTTATGTTGCTTTATCATTACTGCTTGATGGACTTGATAACATATTAACTTTTTCCTTATAGTACCATTGAGTTAGCCACTCATTCCTACTTTTGGATGGTGTTTTAAAACACCAACCAAACTCTAGTTTAGATGCAGGTGCTGATGAAGTATATGCGATGGAGCAGTACTTTATGGATGAGGAGGAGGAGTTCTCCTAATTTCAACTCTCAAGCAGGTTTATGTAGACCTCATACCGATGCGCAAGGACTATAGGGATATTTGGCTTAGTTAGACACACCTACTTTTATGCATTTTGTTTATTTTGAAACATTACATGTATATATTCAACCCGGTTACATACTTATAATCTGGAGGTTGTGAAACACTTACATGCTTGAATATATATGTTTCAGACTTTCGCTTGCTTAATTTAATTATTTTCGGAGTATGATATGTTGTTTTAGTATAATCCCACTCATGTTTAACTCATTAATATGAGCAAAATCTGAACATCATTATCCATATTGCATAAGTGATGTGTTGGATCTCAAGAGTAGAACTTTGCTCGACCCTCAAAATTCAGGGCATTACACTTGTTGGCCTAGTCAGTCGAAGTGTATGCTCTATGGCTAGCTAGTATACCTAGATCTTACCCATAAAAAAATAGATTGACTCGACCACGACCACTTCTTTAAGTGGTTGAGTCAGGGTATATTTATTTGACCCAAGCCATCACTTGTTGTACAAACTGCATCACCCTAACACCTTAAAGTCCATTTAGTCCTATGAAGGAAATGGTGCCTAACACCTTCCCTCTTTATAACTGTGGTCCCTTAGAAATTTCATTTGCAAATCAAGGAGTCATTTTAGGACAGGGAATCCAACGATTCCTTCTCCTAAGGTTTCTACAGGGTCTAACTGATTGTGAAAATCTGAGTAATTAGATAGTGGGGACTCCAAGTAAATTGTAATACCTCAACGCCTCAAAAACATCAACTAAAGCCCTAAAAAGGTAGTCATGAACGCGTTCTATCCATGATTAGCATCCACAGGTACATCAAGCATATTAGAATCATCTAACAACATAATGGTCCACTACATCATGCTATATCGTCAAATAATCATGGCCATTAACATTATAGACCCTCAATCTGGATCATTTCTCATAATCAGACTATGAGACTTATATCATTTAGTTGTTAATGCTTGAGGGAACAAAGTGAATGGTGATCATTAAATGGATCATGTGATCTAACAATCAAAACTTGAGATCTTCAAAATATACCATTAACGGTAAATTTGGTAATCAATCAATTATTATTAAATTTAGATGATTTGGATCGATGATGCATGGTTTGGATTGATGATCCAATGTACTGATTGTCACAAATCTTAGTTTAAATGGTCCAAATGACACACCTGATAGTTGATTATTATTAAATAATCAAAAAAATTGTATACCCCTTAAAATTGTTAAGTATATTACATTATTTTTCCAATGAGCACAAGATTGACTTAATTTGACCCACATGAGGAAATTATGACAATTTTTATGGGATCACGCAATGCTAGAAATGAGAGCGAAGGTGAGTTAAATTTTAGGTCCAGTTTTGAAAGCTTAAATGGTCTCCAAATTAGATGATTCCAAAGCCATTTGAAAGTTCATCAAATTATCTTTCTAACGAGTATAAGATCACATCCAACCGACCTGTAACGAGGAAGTTATGACCATTTTCGTAGGACTGCGTGATGTATAATCTAAAATTCAATAAGGGTTTATCTAAATCATGAAACGAATTTTAAACCAACTCTTGAAAGGTTAAATAGTCTCTAAATGAGATAATTTTGAAGATGTTTGAAAGTTCGTCAAATTATCTTTCCAACGAGCATAAGATCACCCTGATCCAACTTGTACTAAGGACGTTATGATCATTTTCATAAGACCGTGCAATGCATAGTCCAAACCACAATAAGGGTATTGGCCAAATCGCAATAAAGACTTTGTACACACTTTTAAAAGGTTAAATTGTTTCCAAATGATATTATTCCAAAGTCATTTAAAAGTTCATCAAATTATCTTTTTAATGAGGACAAGATCACTTTGATTTAACCTATAATAAAAAAGTTGTGACCATTTCCGTGGGACCGTGTGATGCTAGAAAAACAATTATGATTTGTACAAAACAACAACAATGATTTAGATAAAATAATAATCGCAATTTGGATAAAGTCCATATTATAGTTTTTTCAAAATGATAGTTCCATGAAAACATTCATAACCGCCTCATTACAGGTCGGGTTGAGGTGATTTTGTATTCATTAGAAAGATAATTTGACATACTTACAAATGACTTTGAAATCATCTCATTTGGATACTATTTGACTTTTCAAAGGCCAGTCCAATGTCCATATCATAATTGAGACTATGCATCATGTGGTCCCATGAAAATGGTCATACATTCCTCGTTACAAGCCAAATCGAGGTGGTCATCTCATTTAAAGTGGGTTCAATGTGTCAATCATAATTTGGACAAAACCCTCGGTTTGGACTATGCGTCAGTTATCGTCTTTGAATTATCCCAAAAAGGTCATAACTTCCTTTATAGGTCGGATCAAATTGATTTTGTATTCATTAAAAATATAATTTGATGAACTTTTAAATGACTTTGAAATCATATCAATTGGAAACCGTTTGATCTTTTAAAAGTGGGTATAAAGTTCATATCACAATTTAGACAAAACCCATATTATAATTTAGACTATGCATTGTTTAGTCCCATAAAAATAGTCAACTTCCTCATTATATGTCATATCAGGGGATCTTGTGCTTATTGGAAAGATAATTCAAAGAGCTTTAAAATGATTTTGGAATCATCTTATTTAGTGATTGTTTGAGTTTTAAAAAGTGAACCTAAGTCAAGCTCACGTTCACTCTCATTTCACATCGCGTGATCCCATGAAAATGGTCATAACTCTCTCATTACAAGTTGGACCGGGACAATCTTGTGCTCGTTGGAAAGATAATTCAATGAACTTTTAAATGGATTTAGAATCCCTTCATTTGGAGACGGTTTGATCTTTTAAAAGCTTTCTTAACGTTTAACTCTTAAGAATGACCAATCTAAGCCTCTCTTTTTTTCTTTTTCTTTTTTAAAGAAAAAAAACTCATCTTCTAAAATTGGAGTTTTTAATATCTCTCTTCTCCTTACATTATTTTCTTCCTAGGTGTACCCATTTACGCATAATCTTTATAAAAGAAAGAAGAACCCATATCCTCAAAGTGAAGTTTGCTATCTCTTTTATTTACTTCTATTTGTTTCAAAGAAGAAGAAAAATCCAATTTTTTTTAGGTGAGAGTTTCTGCTGGAGAGAGAAGTCGGTAAGCACAAAAGAATGTTTGGGAGTAGCTTTTCTAAGATAGGATTTTCTATATATTGTAGAAAATTGGAAAAAGTATTTAGGAGCGTTTTCATGGCAAAAAAAATTAATTAATTAAAAATATTATTCCATACACGAGTTTTTGCTTTGTGTAGCACTACTGGAAAAGCTCTCTAGCCCATGATGTATGATTTTTAAAGGCATCATCCATCCACTTTTCCAGTTCATTTTAGTCAAGCACAAAACTAAGTTAGATACAATTCTCAGATGGACTACACCACAGGAAACAATGGTGATTCAACACCCACCATTGAAAACTTCACAAGGCCATTGTAATTTTCATTTGCCATCCAACGTGTTGATAAAGTCACACATACCTTAATGAAAGAGCTTGATCCAAAACATTTGTGGCTCGCAAGAAGTTTTTAATGGTATGAGTTCAATCACCACTATTTTTTATAGTGTGGTCCACTTGAGATCTAGATCTGCCTATTTTTTAGTTCGTGCGCTAAAATGAGCTGGAAAAATTGATGGATGGCATAGATAACACACATAAATCATGGTGCGCCATAGAGCTTTCCATTAACGAGGTTGCACTACAAGAAAACCGCCTTTACCTGATCGGCCGAATCGTTTCGGCAAAAAGCCAAGAAAATCGCCAAGAAACCTTTACTGCGGTTACCTAACAGTGGTGAAGCCTCAGTCAGTAAAGGCTTTACTGATGGCCAGGACATTTACTGACAGTTGTGTTGGACGCCGCTAAATCGTCAGTTTTTGTTGCATAAAATGGTCAAATGCTACGGATAAAATCCGTAGCTAAAGATGACTAAGCCCACAGTTCAACCGTAGTCATTGGTACCGTAGCAACAGTAAATGCATGGCCTGCTGAGTGGGGTTCAGAAAATCAGTTTCACATTGTCTTAAAAGCCAAGCTGGTTGTTAAAAGATAAGTGTGAGGGGGGAAACTAATTCAAGGAAGATACAAGCAGAAGTAACAAAATCTGATTACTTGTGGTCCCTTGAGAAGGTCTAGCTCCATTTTCTTGCTCGCATCATGAACCTCACCCTAATTGAACAGATAACTTACTGAATGCAACGGCCCAACAATAATTTAAAGTGTAGATTGCTTGTGGTCCAACCAGTTGGACTTGAGACATTCTCTTTAGTAATAAAATCCACAAAGAAGTCGAATATACCCACAAACCAATTTGATACGGATGTTATAACCTGAAAACATCTTATAATGAGAAATTTTCAAAATAAATAATTGTGATTAATTTACAATTAATTATATGTAAAAATACTGAAAAAAATGTGTATTTCATTAATGAGTCTGTCTATCTGAAATCTATGCTAGGTTTGTTGTAAGAGTTATGGATCATTACAAACTGAGGTCCACTTAAAGATCAGATCTCCTCACAGACTTCACCTGATCTTGTTTATGGTCTTGTGAAGAGATCTCCTCACAGACATAACCAAGCGTTTCAAAGGTGGTCTGCTTCAAAGATGTAGGCTTTTCTTGCTGGGTCATGTTGCAGAGTAAGCATCCAATGATTGTGGTAAGCAAGGATAGTTAATATGGTTGGTGCTAGAGGTGAACGAAGTGTCAATTTAAATAGACCTGAAGGAATCAAAGAAATTTAAAACAGATGCCGACTGAAGTGTTGTTGCAGTCTCTCATTTGCATAGTTTATACAAAACTATTCAAAGTTGTTCTTCTAGAGATGAGCAAAAAAGAAATGTTAGAAATGGAAACACCAGGTAAATAAATAACATTGCATAATCAGCACAAAAGACATACATGAAAAGATTCAAATACGTAGATGTCTAGGATGCTTATGAATCTCCCAGTACACCGCCTACTTCTAGAGACTTGTCGATTTTTTGAGTCATCAAACGATGATGGATCAAAACTCCCAATATTCAGATGCTAATGAGACATAGAGAGAAAGGATACACACAACAATCTTTTCTTCTTCTTTTTGAAATGTAAACATTTCAGACACAGAGAGAAATATCCAGTCTGTTTACATTTCAGAGAGAGAGAGAGAGAGAGAGAGAGAGAGAGAGCCTTACCAATCAATATGGGTTAGATGCCCAGGTCCTGACAAGCCAAATACATCCCTCTGGGAGGCCATTATCCAAACCTATGCAAAGCTTATGATCCTGGCTGAAAGGATCACAAAAGAAAAGGAAAAAAAATGCAAATAGGAAAAAAGGAAGTGTAAATTAGAATGGAAATCACAAAAAATGACTATAATAAGTTAATAACACTATAAAGAATGGAAATTTCACAAAAGTTGTATTGATGAGCAATTGAGACTTCCACTATTCACATCAAAGAAATAAGATGTGCATTTCCTTTCATAGATCAAGAGGCCCCAAACCTTCAAAAAGATTTCAACTTCAAATTATGATTTCCTTCTTTTTATCAATTTAAACATGAAACACACAAATAAATGCTTGGACACTACTAAGGTGTATTTTGAACATGAATTCTCAATAGACGACTCAAACAACTTCAACACAACATAGAGGCATCAATGTAAATGGTGAGTTTGTTACAACTAAGGGAGCGCCATCAAGACATTCACATTAATTTGTTTAAGGCACTACTTTAGTCTCTTCTGACAACATAGCTTCAACGCGAATCTAAGTAAATCCTAGCTTCAACGCAAATTGATGAATGTGGCCCCAATGTGGTATAACATTTGATTGAGCCACATGCCACCCTACCTACATAACAGATCAAACGAGATATGGCTCAATCAAACCTCACCATGTTAGGAATTAAGTGCTTACCCTCATGCACTAAATTCACATCTTGGATGGGCCACGTTGCATCAGCTGAAAATGAATAAACCATGAAATTGAAACAATTCACTCACACCCGAGCCTTCGAAATGAAACCAAAAACAGTAATTAGGTTGAGCAAACGGCCCATTGCTAGCCCGTATGAAGCTCCATAAGGAGGATGAATCTCTATTCAAAGACTAAAACTTGCATTGAACTTATATATATATATATATATATATATATATATATATATATATATATATATATATATATATATGAGAGAGTACAAGTAATGAAAAAGTTTCCAATGCTAGGAACAAGGTCAAATGATTTCATACCATTCCCAATCAGTTGATGTACAAACAGGTATAAGAATGAACATTGTTGGTCTGATCTAAATATGTAAAAGGCAAACATAAATAATGTGTACTTGTCTCTTCAACTTACTGTTTGGATGAAACATTCTAGAAACAAACCAAATTGTTGGTGGCTTATTCGGATAATCCTCTGTAAACTGAAGTGTCAATTTAAATGTACCTGAAGGATTCAAAGAAATTTAAAACACGATGAAATTATTTTGTAATAGTCAACACATGAAACATCAAGAAAAACCTACTCATAAATGCAAGCAACCTAAAGTTGAACAAATGTTAACGAAACCACTCAAGTAATTGCAACCTATCAACCACAAATGATTATGAGAACGACCATGTGATTGGTGCGCATGGATTGACTTACATTTCTCATTTATTTTTGGAAAGCATTACGCACTGCACATCTGGTGTAAATTTAGGCATATGCAATTACAAACAAAAGAGAAGTGCAATTAGAAAAACCTTTGGCTGCAATTCTACACAATCAGCGAAATCAGCATCTGTAACCAACTCCTTTGCATTCCTAGGTTGTAGTCTTACAGCCAATCAAACTCTTCCAAGAACTATCTCAAGCATCCAAAGAAAACAAAAGAAAATTCAGAATTGATCATAATTAAATTTTTTTAAAAAAAATCCAGACTACAAAATAGATGAAACAAAAACTATAATATTAGAATCATAGTTTAAAAACCAGAAAAGTCAAACTAGAGTTGAGTCTTCTTCTCTTCTTCTTCTTAGTTTTTTTCAAAAACTAGAGTTTTTTCATAGTTTAAAAACCAGAAAAGTCAAACTATAATATTAAATAAAAACTTTTTCTCATTTTCTCTCTTCTTCTTAGTTTTTTCATAATAGTATTCTGCACTGAAGATTGTCTCACAAGTCAGTCTTTTAGCTACATCGATTCATGCTTTTCTTTCCCTTCTATTGGAGAAGAAAGAAAACAATGAAAGAAAACAAAATATATGGTTGCATAAAGCATGAAGTGCGGCAACAAATTCAGGTGCGGGAGGGGAATTGTCTATTCGAAAATGTTAGCCGGGTAACAACTTAGAAATGGAAGCGTACGGCAGTCTCAAGTGCTACTGAAGGGAGTCGCATCTGGATAGGATTGTGAATCTAACTAGTGAGTAGTGAGTGCCCATCTATCAGCTTCAAACATAAGGGGCAAACAACACGTCGAAGGGTCGTAACTTCCCTTAATCCTCTGATGGTTTTTTTAAGTACAAAATCCTATTGATTGGACCATAGTAGTAGTACATCGTTAAAATTTAAGTGAGAAACATTAAGCCCTTTAGGTTCTGACGGTACATTTTAGGTTAATGTAGGGCCTAAATGGATTTTTCCCTGCTTTTGAATCTGCTAATAGATTCCTAGCATTTTGAATATAAGATGCCAAACCACCTGGATAGCTTGAATTAAGCTGAGTTACCTATAGAAAAGAGCTACTTGACATCAATAAGCAGATATGGGAAGAGTATTAACAATCTTGCTGATAGGTACAAGGCAATGTAGGTTTCCGGAAACCCATCAAATTTCGGTCCATGATGTTCATGTGAGTGGTGAAGGTGGCCACCTATGTTTACTCACCTTGATGATCTTGGACCCATCGATACGATATCTAACACGTTTCCCAACAATTTCTGCAGGATACACAACATCCTCCAACATGGCATCATGCACAGCAGAAGGGTGTGGCTGCGAGGTCTCACGGCCAGGCAGAGTCCTTCTTTGGTGGCCTCAATATCCTTCGGCTGGCAATCAGGATAACGTCCTGCAGATGAATGGATGAGAAATGGAAGAGCCAAATACTGTAAAGATAGGTTCCTCCTATAAATCTTGAGAGTTGAGAGTGTGAAACATGGAGTAATCAACTTCCATTACAGATGGAATATGTGAATGACGGGTGGACTGTTACGTATATAGGCTGCAGCCGAACTAACAAATATGTTCAACTGGCCATTACAGGTCTTTTTATTTTCTAATTTATTTTGCACATTGAATGTAGAGAAATTATCCAGTGACTCTCTGAGCAGTCTAGGTCTCTGTGCTCGTAGCTACATCGGGATAGCAATAATAATAGCTACATCAGGATAGCAATCATAATGCCCCCCCCCCCAATCCATGACTTGGATAATAAGTGACCATTAAAAAGAAGGTCGTGGATAAACAGATCCTATTAGACAGTCCAGTTGAATCCATTGAACTATCCAAGCATCCCAACCCAACTAGGAGCACCATAACTTAATAGTGATCTGAGAGTACTGGATCATTTCTGTTGACTGTAAGCAATAAGCATGATCTTTTTTGGCCGGTATATGAACAGGTCCCCAATCAAAATTTATGATTTTCCCATTTATAAAACATGTGGCCATCAATGATAGGGTCCACTCAGTGAAAAGGTTACTAAGATCAGTGCCACAGTAGTATATAAAGAAATAGAAATACAAAAAAATAGGAGAACCCTTTTTTCTACTTAGGAAAGAAAGCCTTTTTGCCAGGAGCAGAACTCTATATGCGCAAAATTGTCAAAAAATATAAAATATAAAAAAGAAAAAAGAAAAAGGAAAAAGAAAGAAAGAACAAAAGAAAAGAAAAAAAGAGGTTAAAGAAAAGAAGAAAACGAAAAGGAGATTAAAGAAAAAGAAAGAGGTTAAAGATAGAAAATGAAAAAAGAAAACAAAAGGTACATTAAAAGAAAAAGAAAGAGGTTTGGCGACAGAAAAGAAAAAAAAAAAGAAAAAAAAAAAAAAGAGGTTTGCCACCTAACTCTTGAAATTGATGAATTCGCACCCATCTGCAATTATGCATCTTTATCACCTCATCACCCATCTGCAAAATGCAAGGATATATCTGCATTTGGCAATCCCAAATCTAAAAGATATGACTGATGACACTTGAGAATATACTTTGGCAGAGTTAAGGCCTCTGTTAACAAAAGAAGCAGTCACATTCTGATAAAGAGATGGATGATGCATATTCTTTTCTTTCTACAAAAAGATACTGCATTTCGTTCTAGTTGATGAAGATAGCACGGTAATTGGATTGAGCCTTATGTTGGAGTGAGTTGAATTATGAAGTGTGATTTTTCTAGGGCTGTCAATAGGTTAGGTACTGGTGCACATGTATACGGGCCTAAGGGAATCAGCCCCAGGTCCAATTAGGTTCAAATAAGAAACCGTTGACAGCCCTACAATTTCCCTCTTATGTATGAGAACATAAAAGCAATATTTTATACAGGAAATAACCAGAAAGACAAAAATAGTAAGCAAGAGATTGAATGAATGAATTATAACCAAATTAGAGCCAAACACATCCAACGTTTGTGTACTTAGGCCATGAATCATGCACAAGAGAATGAGATTAATGAAGGTGATAGTAATTGAATGAACAAATTATAATAAAATTGCCAACTTAATGACTTAAATGTTGAAATTTTAAGAAAAGGGGCCCATTTTTGGTGACATCCATGAGCTAAGAACATAAAAATAGAATAAATAAATAAATAAACATAAGCATAAAATGCATCAAGAAAACATCATCTAAATGCATGAAATAGGAGAGTCTAGAAGCTCAATTGACAACTTTGAACATGAAGTCAGCACTAGAAACCAATCGGCAAGCTTAAAAACATCACAAATGCATCAATTTAAAAAAAAAAAAAAAAAGAAAGAAAGAAAGAAAAGACAACATGGTAATGAATGGGTTACCTACCAGCTTTCTCAGAAGCCGCATACCGTTCTAATTGACAGGTATCTGCTGATTCCACAAGTTCATCCAGCTACAGTAAATACATATAGCCCATTGGTCAACTCCAAGCAGTGATCCAAGGTATTCTGCAACAAAAACAATTGCATTGGTGAGAAATATTAAGTAAGATTTAAATATTTTAGGATAAAAATAGAAACAGGTGATGTATGTCTTCTCTTTCTAGTAGAAGCTTATTGTTATTTTCTAGTAGGAAAAAACATGGTCGAGTTATAACAAAAGAATGGTACATGAATACGGATAGAATAATCCATTTTGGATAAATACTAAAGAAAAATATCAGAAAGTACTTGTTATTCATGTGATCCTGAGATATAAGGCGAACTATTTACATTGTTGGAGGCCAATCAGCTGCAAGCCTGAAATGAACAAAAGGGTATATTTTGATCATGGTCTGGTTAGATAGAATTTCAGTGATTCAAATCCGACATTAAGGCATTTAATACATTCACATGGATTATAGAAAATTCAATAAGCAAGCAAAAATCTTAAAGGAAACAAGAAAGAAAGGGGAAAAAAAACATATGTATAAAATGTTTATATTATAACACAAAATTGAGCTCAAGTAATTCCATGATTTGAAGAACAGACCTGATGCCGAATCCACAAATTGCCCATTGATTAGCAGTCGGGTGTGCTCTACTTGAACAGGTGGTGTTATCAAGTCTTCAGCTATAATGGCAGTGCCAAATCTATGGACGATTTTAGCATTTTTGCGTGAAGTTTATATTATAACACAAAATTCTATAAATAGAAATGCTTGAGTATCAACCAACTAGCACAAAATTAGCAAGATGACATATGTATGAAATGCAAGTGGTCCAAAAGATTAGTCCCACAATGAAGAACAACATGCAAAATATGGTCAGTCCACTCACCATGTGGGCCACATCATATGTAACATCCCGGATTTTCGCCAACCTAGAATTAGACGTCCTTGGGCGATGGGTCAATCCTAACACAGGTTTAACTTCCCAAACGCTCAATTCAAGCCTCAAATCCCTTTTTAAACAATTTCTTTCACAAATCTCACCCTTCATCACCTTGATTTTTCAATTTTTCAAAGCACTTTCACCCTAGACACAATCTTAAACTAGCTAAGTAGTATAACTTGGATCACTTCAGAGACAAACTACAAATGACTAAGTACCACCTCCGACAGAAATCTTATGGGACTAAATCCTTTAGAAATGAGACAAAGTGACTAAGTGCTAAAATAGATTAGCTACGAAATCCGTTTGAATCGCTTTAAATACGATCTGCAAGACCCAAAACTTGTAAAATCATTGACGCTAGGTTACCCTAAAATCTAGGATCGAACTCATTACCCGGCTGCTCTCGGGAGCATCTTGAAACTCCTTATCGGATCTGGACCGCACGTCGGAAGTTCGATTAACACGAAGTTAAGGAACTAGGACCGCCTCGCTAGGCTTGACAACCATCTCGGAAATCAAATCCAGCCGATGTCCCATGGCTGTTCGCTTGAGTCCGGAGCGAGGGTGTGTGAAAAACACTATTCCCTTTACAAAATAAATATCTGGAATAGTGATCGGCACCATTCGCTTGCGCATCAATATTAAGCAACTAGACCGTCGAATCGGACTAAATTACACCCTCGGATTAAGAAAATTTCAGAACATTTACATGTGCTTGGAATTTCGGATCGTGGCCCACTGACTGTTGAACTGAAAGTGGTCCGCCACGTGCGATCTGGGAATTCGATCGAGTCAAAAACGTAATCCCACATAGATCCATGTGTGGTGAGCTTAAGTCTGATGTTTGGCTTAAGGGGGGCCACCAGAAACACTCTTTTGAGCTGGAACATCGCCGAAATGCTTATAATAGCAATAACCCTTGAACCTGAGTCTATTTTAGGAAGGTTTTAGGCTATAAAAGGACCTTAAACCCTCTCTCATTCCAGCCATACGAATTTGGATTTGAGAGAGAGAAAAGAGAGAGAAAGTGAGGGAGATTGGGAGGAACTCCCTGCTGCTGTTCCCTATCGCTATTCGGGCTCCACCGCCTGATTCTCATCGCTTTCCCGGTGATTCTGGCATCGTTTCTAGGTAAGAAACCCTAACCCTAATCTGTTTTAGGGTTGTATAGGTTGTAGGTTATGAAATAGCTAACCTGTTTCGTTCTTTAGGCTGCCAAACTCCCGTATACGGAACCTTAGCGAACCTATCGACTCCGTTACGATTCTACGACACAAGGTGCAGACTTTAGGTGTATAGGTTATGGTTTTCAACGCTTTCAATGTCAGATAATGATAGATTCATGATCTGCATGCAATTGCACATGTACAAAGTGCTTTCCGTTTTCAGTTTCGATTAGAATTGTAGAATTTGGAATTTCACATACTCTAGGTATTCGTATAAAATACCGTATACGTATTTTTTATGGAAATGTGTTTGACATGTTTATTTGTCGTATGGATATATGACATATGGATAAAATACTTATTTGGCGAAAGGATTCGCCTAAATACATGTTTACTAATAAACACTATGTATGTAGAAATACGGTATTGTAAGAAGTACCGTATACATGTATATTTTAGCGATGTGTTTGTCATGATTAATCATCGTATAGGTATATTATGTGCATATAAAAAAATTTCTTGGCGAAGGGAATCACCGTAATACATGTTTACTTGTATACAGTATGTATGTTGAAAATGCGTATTCTAGAAAATACTGTATGCGTATAAATTTTGGAGATGCATTTATCATGATTATTTGCTGTAGTAATATATTATACATGGATAAAATACTCACTTGGCTAAAGGATAGCCCTAATACATGTTTTGCTAACATACACCATGTATGTTGTATTAGTGTATTCTAAGTATTTGTGAAAATGACTGAATGAGTATAGAATCCTCATTCGTGCTCGCCGTGACTAATTGTCATGGATTCATGATTGTTGTATTGGCGATACCCTTTTGACGAAAGGATTTGCCCTAAATCACGCCACGGCCAATAGACACCATATATGCTAAAATGTGTGGCCCAAGTGAATATGGAACTTGGATTCCTGCTTGGCATGACTATTATCGTGGGTGTACGCGTGTTATGATTGGGGCAACTCCCTAGTGAAAGGATTTGGCCTAATGCCTATGTGATCGACATATGTCATGTATGTTGATGCATGTTTGTTTAAGTGTTTCTTGAAATGTCTGAATAAGTAGTAGTTAGCAAATTGTAATATATAAGGGTGTTGAGATATGATTCTCAACCTCTTTTAACTATGTGTATGATCTCCTTGGATTGTTGTGTGATTAGGAATTGAACATGTATAAACTCATGCTTGTGTTGTGATTCATAACATGCTCAACTGCTTTATGATTATAACTATGTAATGCATATGTTTAAATTTATATTTACGTTGTATGATCCGTCATGGGTGATGGGGAGCGGGCAACGAAAGTGCGTGCAATGCTGGCACAGCGACCCTAAACGGATAATACCATACCTTGATTGTATGAGTGGAATCTTGATCCATTTCTTGCTTTATCTATCGCAAGTTATCATGTTTGGGGCTATGATTATAGTCCAGACAATCGGTACCAAAATTGAATTCGTGGCTGCGATTCATTTGCCACGTGAGAAGTGTTCGACGAACCCGAGTCGTACTTCCGGTTGGCGATAGTGGTTGCCACGTGAAGTGCTTATGCACTTCATGTCGTTCAACTTGTTGTGCGCTCGAGTTAGTCGAGCTCGTCAAGTAACCCGATCTGTCTTATGTATGTTCACCATGTTTGGTCGCTACTGCCTGAACCTAGGGTACCAAACTTACCAGTGAAATCACTTTTAACCATGGTACCTCGATCGCTAAGACTCATGAGCCGGGCATGGTGGTATGGGACACCGTGGTAAATTTGTCGGCCTACGCCGGGGCCACGTGCCTCCCGTAGTGACCAAAGTGAGCAACCGGACTCGTGAGCCGATTATGGTGGTATGGGACACTATATTCGAGTTGTCGATACTTACGGCGAGAGCCGAAGCACGGTGAGACCCGTACTGTGGCCGACGGGCGACGAGTCCTCTGTAGTATCTTCGAGTATACTCCAAGGTCTGTGATTAGCGACGAGTCTTTCACTGCAACTGGAGTATGAGTTGAGCCAAGTACGGTGAGACCTGTATTCGAGCTGACGGCTAGTGATTGAGCCGAGTACGGTGAGACCTGTACTCGAGCTGACGGTCAGCAATTGAGCCGCATACGGTGAGATCTGTATCCGTGCTGACGGGTGACGAGCCATTTGTGATGCCTTCGCTATGCCTCTCAAACCATAATATCGTATGAGATTAATTAGGACTGACGACCCTAGAATGGATCATGTTTGGGAATGATACAAGGGAGGTACTTTAGTTTCCCAATACTGCTGTTTGAAATGAACTAATAATAACTCGGTAATCATGATCATCATCGCACCGCATGTGCTTAGTAGATGTGGCACACTGAGGGAGTTAAGCATTCACGAACGTAAGATGATGTCGCATGAGGGTAGTTTGACAAGGGCATACAGCATCATGTCATTTCATTTTCGCACTTAACAAGAGTAGTTAGAAATGTTTGATTTGTACTGCTTTATCATTACTGCTTGATTGAATTGATAACATGTTAACCTATGCTTTACTGTTCCACTGAGTTGATCACTCACTCCCACGTTACGGGACGGTGTTGTACACACCAACCAGATTTGTTGAATTTCAGATGATGGTGATGCTTATGAAGCAGAGTCGGACTACTTCTATGGTGATGAGGAGGAGTTCTCCTATCATGTAACTCTCGACGGGTCTCTGAAGACCTGTACTGCATTGACGGGGCTATGGTACTTGGGATAGAAGATATTACACTTACACATTTGGTATATTTTAGAAGCTGTACTTGTAATTATTTAACCTAGTAATGTTATCACACTCGGAGACTCATCACAGTTTATATATTTTATCTATCTATCATCGTCTTCCGCTTGCAATTTAAGCTGTCTACGGAGTATGATATGTTGTTTTGGCTTAATCTCACTCATGTTCAATGCACGAATACAGTCAACATTCAATCATCATTCATTTTGTTGCATAAGTGATGTTCTGGAACTCGGGAGTTGAGTTTATGCTCGACCCCCGATTTTCAGGGCGTTACATCATAGAAAATGCTGAACTGCAAATCTGATCAAAGAGTGCATGAGTGACTGGATTGGAAATCCAAAAGAGACATGATTACATGCTTAGAACTCAAAATAATAGAAAAACAAGTATGTATAATAAATTGGTTAGTGCAAGTACCCTACAAAAGACTTGAGTCACACTGATGTACTAGCTTCGATCTGCCTGAACAAATTAAAAATTAAAAATTAAAAAATTCTTGCAGGAGAATTCTCAATTTTCAGCTCATCAAATGATAATTTGTGGCACTCAAATTCTGAGAAGAATAAAGAAGAGGAATGACAAAATAGTTGGTTGAGAGGATGAATTGAAAGATGAAAATGCTTTTCTTCTCTTCATATACTCGCTTGAAACTTAGGGCTATATCAACTCCATCCATCCTGTCGAATTATTTTAGGACATATAGCCTAAGTATGAGGCATATTGAAACTCAAGCAGAGGTACACCACAAGGAAAAAGTAGGAATGAAAACACCTATCGTTGAGAAGTTCTTGAGGACCACGTAAGTTTTAAATGAGGCTGATATTTGTGTTTTCCCCTTTAGGTGGTGTACTCGCACATGTTGGCCACATGTACAGACAACTAAAACTATAAAATTGATACACTGATCCATGCCGACAAAGCTGGATTAAATTCAACTGAATCCAAAGGATCCCATGAGGTTGCAAATATATTTCAGGAACCTTCAAATTGTAGAACCTCATATTAACCGCCCACAAAAGATGAGTCATATTGATCACAATGTCAATTAATTGTTTTGAGTTAACAAAGAAGTTGGATCACATTGTTTTGTGTTTAAAGCAATTTATCCTTACCCTGCCCAATCCCACTTGCTCCATGGGGACTTTTCTTAGCATCCACTCAAGATCTTTGACATTTAGGGCCCGTTTGGATTATAAGTTGCTTAAGATAAGTTACTTATGCCACAAGTAACTTATCTTAGTTTCTACTTATAAAGAACCTACTTATCAGCTTCTCCTCTCTTTGGTCTCTCCTGATGCCTTTATTCCGCAACTTATGAAAAGTTAAAAGCCAAAAAAATTAACCAAAGTGATTAAGTACTTAAAGTAAAACAGTTGCTTATAACTAATCATAAACCAAACTTACTTATCTGAAATAAGTCACTTATCTACCGCTGTAAGTAGAAAAAGTAACTTATTTTGTGGCATCCAAATTGGCCCTTGATATGCTATGTTTCTCTAAACAAAGTGATCAACGACGAATCTCAAGTGAAATAGAGAAGTGCACTGTCATTTCTCACATGGTTAATGTGTGCAAGAACCAATTTCGCTCAGAAGCGGGCTCCATGGCATAGATAATCAAGTCAGCCATCTTTGTACAACATGAATGGTACATTCATGTAACTAATGGTCGAATTCAATGTGCAAATATCGATGATCCGGTCACTTGATTTTTTGGGGAATAAGCATCTAACTGGTGGGATCCTCTTGATGAGAGGTTTGGATCTCACACATGGGAGAGAAAAGTGGCAGAAAAGTGTCCTGCTTGAGTTCACTTTAGCGTTCCTCTTCTACAGACGCATCACTAACTAAGCATGGGAAGATGAATATTACAAAAGAATTTTACCGACAATCAGTTGCATGGGTGATCACAAGCAACATTCCTCATATTTCGAAACATCTAGAGTATCAAATTATCAGATTACCTTTTGTTGAGACTGCCAACAATTGATGAACAATCAACTTGAAGAAAATAGGTGATCACTCCAAATAATCCAAACTATCTGTTATTCCTACTGCATTATAATAAATATATAGCGTTACAATCCACAAAGATATTCTCCTAAAAAAACAAGAATGCATGTTGTAGGAGAGTCTAGACGCATACAGTGCAACATCACATTTCCCATCATTTTCTCAAGTAGCAGTGACTCAATCCAGTGCACACATGGGGAATAGATGCATGGAAATCCAGAGCTTCCAAACCATGGAATCCCTTGGTGGATGGAGCATGGTCCAAAAGTCAAACCAACCGGGTAATCTTAACCATCCGATTTTGCCCATTGAGTTTTGAAAGCAATCAATTTTTCATGGACGTTGGACGGTTTCAGCCTATTCTCCTTTCACGATTTCAATGGTCTAGATTGAGGTGATTTTATGCCACATGTACACTGAGTGAGCCACCAGCATTAAAAAAGGTGGTTAACACCCGTCTGGTTCTAGTTTGGAAAGTCGGCCATACTATGGTGTAGCATGATGGAGGGATGCTACAGTTACAGATGGCATTGTCATTATCATTGATATTGCCCTTTGTCATCAGGTAATTTTCGGACTAAATGATGTGCCATGATCCTAGATCCAATACAAAGTTTTGTACTTTAAGCTTGGCATACAAAGTGATTCTAAGTACATTGGAGTAAATGTATTGAAGCACTTAAGATGCAGGTAGACACACTGTAATAACCCAAATAAATCTTGACCGTTGAATTTTAATCATTAATCGACGTACCCAATTAGTCCGATGTGACAATCGATCTACAAGATCAACTGGTTCAATCTCAACCATTGATTTGGACATATCGATCCGACGTGATTCGTTAACTAATAAATCCAACCATACATGTAACCATCCATCCAACGATACATTCATCTAACCGTCCACATGCTGAAATCATCAAAATACTTGTCCATCCATCTAAATTGACCATCCATCTCACCACTAATCCATCAGTACATCACATAGTCCATTTCCCGATCACACATGAACTCATCCAACCATAAATCATGCACATCCATCCATCTATCCATACATACATCTATCCATCTATTATACATTGATCCGTCCATCTACATCATACACCTATGCACCATCAAATACATCACAACCACACACATGCACCAACCACATCACACACATCCATCCATCTATCCATACATCCATCCGTCCATCTATTGATCCATCCATCCATCTAAATCATCACAACCTTAGCTTAATACTGGACACCATGTATAACAATTTCATTCATGCACAAACATGTGGCACGCACACATGAGATACATGATGCACATGCACACTAGATTTCCCACCATGAATACCTATTGCATACACACATCTCTTATACGTGTGGCACACATGCACCACATGCATCACATGCACCTGATGTCCACACACGTAACACATAGCACATGTGCAATGTAGAACCGGTGGTGCATGCAAACCAGAGAAAATGCAACTCATGTTTTAAATAGACTAATAAAGAAGGAGGAGAAACGGTAAGAGAGTAGTAAGAGCCACTCTCTCTTACACGTGTTAAAGATGTGAATGAAGAGGCTATAAATGGGACGCATGAGAGACAAAAAAAAAAAGAACGTGAGATGAGGTGAGGTGTTGTGACGTGAGAAGAGTGAGAGAGAGAGAGAGAGAGAGAGAGAGAGAGAGAGAGAGAGAGAAGAGGGAGAGATATAAAAAATATATATATAATAATAATAAGAAGGGTTGCTGGACATTCACGTTGGAAAGAGAGGGAGAGAGAGAAGAGAGAGAAAAAAAGGAAGAAAGAAAAGAGGAGAGAGAAAAAGGAAGAAAGAGGAAGAAAAGAAAATAAAATAAAATATTTTTTTTTAAAAAGGTGAGTTTTCTCTCACTTGATATTTAAAATAATAATAATAATAATGTTTTTTTTATTTATTATTATTTAATTATTCATTCATTCAAATAATTTGATCTTACTTGCCCATCTTGTTGTTTGTTTAAATTTTTATTATTTAAATGCATACTATAGGTTTAAACTCGTCATTTTAATTTTTGTCGTTCAGTTGTCTTTATTTTATTGACATGATATTATTGCAAAAATCTTGAGTTTATAAATTTTGGATTCTTAAATCAAATAAATTATATTGCAAGTTTATTTTTTATTTATATATATATATATATATATATATATTTTTTTTTTTTGTAGAACTTTCGTCATGTATATGTAATTTACATTGATTAACAATTTTGTTTTAAATTTAATAAATTGTGCACATCACGTATTTATGAATTGATCAATAGGAGTCGTTAAATGTTTTTTTAGAAATATTTGATTTGTGAAATATTAAAATCATGCATCATTATAATTGTGAAACACCGAGAAAATAGGTGGGGCGATCAAGTCCTCACGGGTTGAAAATCCCTAAAGCGTAAATAGGTGGGGCGATCAAGACCCTTGGGTTGAAAGTCCCAAACCCAACTGGTACCTTTTGGAACCTCTAGTACCCTTTGAGTGGGTGAGCATGTCGGGATTGCAAAAGGTTCCCACGCGTCAGTTCGGTAGGGTAGTAGTCTGACCTGACTAAAGTACGAATGGGTCCCTCACCAAGTGCCCTTTGGATGGGTGAGCATGTTATGCGAGAGGTTCCCATTGCCAGGCTAGGTGTTGTATTGGCGCGGGTGTTGGCCAACCGGTGTAAACTGGCCCTGGTATTAAAAAGAATAAACCACACATGTTATTATGGAGTATAACATATGTTGATTTCATTCATTCATTTTTCTTTGAATTTACATTGAAGTATTTTGTTTATTAAATCTCCTCATTTGTTGTTTTGCCTAAATAGGTATTGTATCTTTTAATACTTTATTCATGTTATATGAGGTTATTTTGAAACTGTGTTGAGATTACTCACTAGGCTTCGCATGACTTACCTGTTGGGATTTTAAAATTTCGGGATCGGGATCACATGGAGGAGCTTAAAGAGATTTCTTTTATTTATTTCTATTTCTTTACCATTATCTAAATAAGTGTAATGGACATTTAGTATGACAACATTTCGATCACATGTGAATGGGTAGAACATTGACATTTTAGTCTTCTTTAAATAAATGTTTGATTATTCAATTTTTGGATTGTTATATTTTATGAATGAGATAAATTTGTCAATACATATGTGAATTATGAAATGTAGACATATAAAACAAAAGTCATGCCTGCGGGTACGGAATCGGGGTCAAATATACCCAGGTGCCGGATTTCGGGGCGTGACAGATTGGTATCAGAGCTTAAGTTTAGAATCATTGAGGACCTAGGGTTTTACTTGCAAACGTAGTCACTTTGAAAATTAGGATATATCCCCTGCGAGTGTTGTTGTGATTAAAAAAAAAAAAAAAAAAAAAAAAAAAAAAAAAAAACTTAACTTGTTGTATTGTCTTTTAGTGATTCATCCTTATGTGATATCTAAAGCTTATTGTTTGATTTAGAACATGTCTGGGAGCCGGCGTGATAGAGGTAGAGGTAGAGCCAGTCCCGTGGCGGCCACACCGGGGACCACCGAAAGTGGTCAATCACTTGATGGGGTCTTTCGTGCTTTAGGCGACATGGCAGCCATTCTTGGACAACACATTCGTCGTGATAATAGAGGTGTCGCCCAAGTTGTGCAAGATGGCGTTGGGGGCTTAATAGAGAAATTTAAGAGATTGAAACCACCTACTTTTGAGGGTTTATCGGGCCCTATGGAGGCATAAAAGTGGAAAAAGCAAATAGAAAAGATATTCACTGTTTTAGGATGTGATGAGGAGCAGAAGGTTACACTTGCAGTTTGCATGTTCGAGGGAGAGGCCGACCACTGGTGGGAGACAATTGCTAGAACAATTGATGAAAATACCGTATGGACATGGGATATGTTCTGTGAGAAGTTCAATGAAAAATACTTTCCTGAGTGTGTACGGGAACGAAGCGAGAGGAATTCATAAGCTTAGAACGGGGGAGATGACTGTAGGCCAGTATGAGTCTAAATTTACTGAATTATCCCGTTTTGCCCCATTTATGATTCAGGATGAAGCTCACAAAGCTAAGAAGTTTGAGCGAGGTCTGAGAGGGTCAATTCGTAACAAGTTGACTCCACTTAAGCTTAGATTGTATGCCGATGTAGTAGAACGTGCTCTAATGATAGAACGAGACAACGAAGAATTCGGAAAAGTCGTAACGTAAGAGAGAAGCGAAGAGTAATGGTAGGGCTACACCGAATACATATCAAGCACAGGGTGATGCTTCTAAGAAACAAAAGGTGACGATAACAAACACCTCAACTCCTGCTCAGCCAATGAACCGATTTACGGGTAAATGTTATAACTGCGGGATGGAAGGTCACTCTGCTCGTTTTTGTAAACAACCGCCTCAGCAACCACATTATCGGCGCCGCCAGATGCACTCGAGACCTCAGCTACAGTATCAAGCACCTCGGCCACGTGCAAAGACCTCCATATCATCAAGTACAGGAAATGATCGAGACATCCACAACAAAGACCCCTCGAAGAATAACGCCCACAAGAATAACACTACCGGTAGGCAGGAAGGTCAAGCTTCTCGACAACCGGCCCAGGGTCGTGTGTTTACTATAGTACCATCAGACGCAAATGCTAATGGAGCAGTGGTGGAAGGTACCATAATTATCTATTCCTCACCCGCTCAAGTTTTATTTGATTCAGGAGCTACGCATTCTTTTATTTCGACTCTTTTCGTGCATACATTGGGTCTATCTCCTGAACTCCTAGATAAGAATTTAATAATTGCTACACCAATAGGAAGCTCCGTAGTATTAAATCAGATATGTAGATCTTGCCCTGTCATGGTTGGAGATTCGTATTATTAGCGACCTTATCGTATTAGATATGCAAGAGTTCGATGTTATACTGGGAATGGATTGGTTAGCTTCGTTCCATGCAAGGTTGGATTGTTTTGAGAAGACCGTGACATTCTCTATTCCTGGGCGACCGAGACTCCAGTTTCTTGAAAAGCAAATGAATGGACCGTTATGCGATTTCTTAGCACTTTTGGAGGAAGAACCATACGAAGTAGGTATCGATCAAATTCCAATCGTATGTGAGTTTTCCGATGTATTTCAAGACATACCGGGGTTGCCCCAAGAAGAGAGATCGAATTTGGTGTAGATCTTATGCCCAGGAGTCTCACCAATCTCCATAGCACCATACCGTATGGCACCGGTAGAGTTGAAGGAACGAAGGAGCGATTCAAAAGTTATTGGAGCAGGGTTTCATTCGGCCGAGTACGTCACCATGGGGTGCGCCAGTCTTATTTGTAAAGAAGAAGGATGGCTCGATGAGATTATGTATTGATTATCGCCAGCTAAACAAGGTCACCATTAAAAACAAATACCCACTTCCTAGGATAGATGACCTTTTCGACCAGTTGAAAGAAGCCAAGTTTTTCTCCAAAATAGATTTGTGGTCAGGGTACCATCAGCTTAGAATTAAAGAAGTGGACATACCAAAGACAGCCTTTAGGACTCGTTATGGCCACTACGAGTTTCTCGTGATGCCGTTTGGACTAACAAATGCACCAAAGTAGATTTATGGACTTGATGAACAGAATATTTAAGCCACACCTAGATTGTTTTGTCATAGTATTCATAGATGATATTCTTATATATTCTAAGACCCAGGAAGAACATGAGCAACATCTTAGAGTTACTCTTCAAACACTGCAGGAACATCAATTATATACTAAATTTGAAAAGTGTGACTTTTGGAAGGAGGAAGTGAAATTTTTGGGCCATGTAGTTTCGAAGAAGGGCGTGTCAGTAGACCCATCAAAGGTAGAAGCAGTACTGAAGTGGGAACAGCCCACGAGTGTGACCGAAATACGTAGTTTTCTTGGTTTAGCGGGGTATTATCGAAGATTTATCAAAGACTTTCTCGAAGTGCGACCGTTAACTCGATTGACCAAGAAGGGTGTAAAGTTCATTTGGGATGATACTTGTGATCAAGCATTTTCGAGTTAAAGATTAGGTTGACGACAAGACTGTCCTCACCATTCCTTCGAGTGGTGAAAAGTTTGTAATCTTCGGTGACGCTTCATATAGAGGTTTAGGTTGCGTCCTTATGCGAGCCAAGGTAAGGTTGTAGCTTACGCCTCTAGGCACCGAAAGTGCATGAGCGAATTACCCTACTCATGACTTGGAGTTAGCGGTACCGTGGTTTCGCTCTTAAAGTATGGAGGCATTATCTATATGGGGAGAAGTTCGAGCTATTTTCGGACCATAAGAGTTTGAAGTATCTTTTCTCACGAGAAAGAATTAAATATGAGGCAACGTCGGTGGATGGAATTCTTAAAGGACTATGATTTCACCCTCCAATATCATCCAGGTAAAGCCAATGTAGTAGCAGATGCCTTAAGTCGTAAGCCGCACGGAGTAATCGCTCACCTCATGATTCAGCGATGGAAAATGTTAGATACGGTGAAGGATTTTGACATCCAATTGAATCCGCAAACATCTGTAGCTCGTCTCTTTAACCTAGCCGTTCAACCTTCCTTAATTAGTAAGGTTATAGAAGCTCAACAACAAGATTCATGGCTACAAGCTAAGGTAAAAGAATCTGAAAAAGATGGTAAGTCGGAATGGAAAGTTGGTACCGATGGTGGATTAAGATTCCAAGGAAGATTATGTATACCAAATGTGGCTAAATTAAAGAAGGAAATTATGGACGAGGCACACCGCACTAAGTTCACAATCCACCCTGGAGGTACGAAGATGTATCACGATATGCGTAGGCAATATTGGTGGAATAATATGAAGAGAGAGATCGCCGATTTTGTGGCCAAATGTCTGACATGTCAACAGGTGAAAGCGAGCATCAGAAGCCGTCAGGGATGTTACTGACCACTACCGATTTCCGAGTGGAAGTGGGAGCACATATCCATGGATTTCATTATGGGATTGCCACGTACACGTAATAATCATAATGCGATTTGGGTCATCGTTGGACTGGTTAACTAAGTACGCACATTTTCTTCCTATACGTGCTACCTATCCCCTAGAGGAATTATGTAAACTATATATTAAAGAAATAATTAGGACCGCACGGAGTGCACGGAGTGCCTCGTATCTATCGTATCCGATCGGGATTCCGGGTTTACGTCTCGTTTTTGGAGAAGTTTCTGAAGGCACGGGAACCACTCTTGATTTTAGCACCGCTTTCACCCTCGGTGACGGGCGGTCGAACGAGTGAATCAGATCCTTGAAGACATGCTCAGAGCTTGCGTGCTTGATTTCAAAGGGAGTTGGGATGATCATTTACCATTGATCGAGTTCGCTTATAATAATAGCTACCAGATGAGTATCGGCATGGCGCCATATGAGGCTTTGTACGGGAGGCCTTGTAGATCTCCAAATTGTTGGACGAAGTTGGAGAAAGTAGTTTGCTTGGACCGAGAGATTGTGCAAGAGACAACAGAGAAGATTTTTATCATTAGAAACCGTTTGCGTGCGGCCCAAAGTCGTCGAGAAGAGTTATGCAGACAATCGTAGAAGAGATCTAGAGTTTGCAGTTGGAGATCATGTCTTCTTAAAGATTTCTCCTATGAAGGGCGTCATGAGGTTCGGTAAAAAGGGAAAATTGGCTCCAAGGTATATAGGTCCGTTTGAGATTCTAGAGAGGGTTGGTGTTGTCGCCTATAGGCTTGCTTTACCGCCTCAGTTGTCCAGTATTCATGATGTTTTCCATATATCGATGTTAAGGAAATATGAGCGGGACATTTCTCATGTTATAGGGGCAACCATTAGAGATCCGAGAAGACGCTTCATACATCGAACACCCAAGACGTATTCTTGACCGGGAAAGACCAAGTGCTTCGATCTCGAGTTATACCATTAGTCAAAGTTCGGTGGAGTCACCATACCGAGGAAGAGGCTTCTTGGGAACGGAGGCCGAGATCCAAGAGAAATACCCTCATCTATTCACATTATAGGTATGTAAATTTCGAGGACGAAATTTCTTTTAAGGAGGGTAGAATGTAATAACCCAAATAAATCTTGACCGTTGAATTTTAATCATTAATCGACGTACCCAATTAGTCCGATGTGACAATCGATCTACAAGATCAACTGGTTCAATCTCAACCATTGATTTGGACATATCCGATCCAGGCGTTCGTTAACTAATAAATCCAACCATACATGTAACCATCCATCCAACGATACATTCATCTAACCGTCCACATCTTTGAAATCATCAAAATACTTGTCCATCCATCTAAATTGACCATCCATCTCACCACTAATCCATCAGTACATCACATAGTCCATTTCCCCGATCACACATGAACTCATCCAACCATAAATCATGCACATCCATCCATCTATCCATACATACATCTATCCATCTATTATACATTGATCCGTCCATCTACATCATACACCTATGCACCATCAAATACATCACAACCACACACATGCACCAACCACATCACACACATCCATCCATCTATCCATACATCCATCCGTCCATCTATTGATCCATCCATCCATCTAAATCATCACAACCTTAGCTTAATATTGGACACCATGTATAACAATTTCATTCATGCACAAACATGTGGCACGCACACATGAGATACATGATGCACATGCACACTAGATTTCCCACCATGAATACCTATTGCATACACACATCTCTTATACGTGTGGCACACATGCACCACATGCATCACATGCACTGATGTCCACACACGTAACACATAGCACATGTGCAATGTAGAACCTAGGTGGTGCATGCAAACCGGAGAAAATGCAACTCATGTTTTAAATAGACTAATAAAGAAGGAGGAGAAACGGTAAAGAGAGTAGTAAGAGCCACTCTCTCTTACACGTGTTAAAGATGTGAATGAAGAGGCTATAAATGGGAGGCATGAGAGACAAAAAAAAAAAAAGAACGTGAGATGAGGTGAGGTGTTGTGACGTGAGAAGAGTGAGAGAGAGAGAGAGAGAGAGAGAGAGAGAGAGAGAGAGAGAGAGAGAGAGAGAGAAGAGGGAGAGATATAAAAAATATATATATAATAATAATAAGAAGGGTTCTTTGGACATTCACGTTGGAAAGAGAGGGAGAGAGAGAAGAGAGAGAAAAAAAGGAAGAAAGAAAAGAGGAGAGAGAAAAAGGAAGAAAGAGGAAGAAAAGAAAATAAAATAAAATATTTTTTTTTAAAAAGGTGAGTTTTCTCTCACTTGATATTTAAAATAATAATAATAATAATGTTTTTTTATTTATTATTATTTAATTATTCATTCATTCAAATAATTTGATCTTACTTGCCCATCTTGTTGTTTGTTTAAATTTTTATTATTTAAATGCATACTATAGGTTTAAACTCGTCATTTTAATTTTTGTCGTTCAGTTGTCTTTATTTTATTGACATGATATTATTGCAAAAATCTTGAGTTTATAAATTTTGGATTCTTAAATCAAATAAATTATATTGCAAGTTTATTTTTTATTTTTATATATATATATATATTTTTTTTTTTTGTAGAACTTTCGTCATGTATATGCAATTTACATTGATTAACAATTTTGTTTTAAATTTAATAAATTGTGCACATCACGTATTTATGAATTGATCAATAGGAGTCGTTAAATGTTTTTTTAGAAATATTTGATTTGTGAAATATTAAAATCATGCATCATTATAATTGTGAAACACCAGAAAATAGGTGGGGCGATCAAGTCCTCCTGGGTTGAAAATCCCTAAAGCGTAAATAGGTGGGGCGATCAAGACCCTTGGGTTGAAAGTCCCAGAAACCCAACTGTACCTTTTGGAACCTCTCTACCGTACCCTTTGAGTGGGTGAGCATGTCAGGATTGCAAAGGTTCCCACTGTCGAGTTCGGTAGGGTAGTAGTCGACCGCTAAAGTACTGAATGGGTCCCTCACCAAGTGCCCTTTGGATGGGTGAGCATGTTATGCGAGAGGTTCCCATTGCCAGGCTAGGTGTTGTATTGGCGCGGGTGTTGGCCAACCGGTGTAAAGCGCCCTGGTATTAAAAAAATAAACCACACATGTTATTATGGAGTATAACATATGTTGATTTCATTCATTCATTTTTCTTTGAATTTACATTGAAGTATTTTGTTTATTAAATCTCCTCATTTGTTGTTTTGCCTAAATAGGTATTGTATCTTTTAATACTTATTCATGTTATATGAGGTTATTTTGAAACTGTGTTGAGATTACTCACTAGGCTTATGACTTACCCTGTTGGGATTTTAAAATTTCGGGATCGGGATCACATGGAGGAGCTTAAAGAGATTTCTTTTATTTATTTCTATTTCTTTACCATTATCTAAATAAGTGTAATGGACATTTAGTATGACAACATTTCGATGACATGTGAATGGGTAGAACATTGACATTTTAGTCTTCTTTAAATAAATGTTTGATTATTCAATTTTTGGATTGTTATATTTTATGAATGAGATAAATTTGTCAATACATATGTGAATTATGAAATGTAGACATATAAAACAAAAGTCATGCCTGCGGGTACGGAATCGAGGTCAAATATACCCAGGTGCCGGATTTCGGGGCGTGACACACACGTAGAAGAACTTAAGCACACAACATACAAAGCCTTGTATTGGATCCAATCAGTGCTCGAAATATCAGTATCACTATAAGTTTCGTTGGCCAGGGATACAGAAACAATATCAATGTCATCAATAATATTGCCAATAACCAGAAATGCGGGGAAACACAGGGAAAACAGTGGAATTTTTAGTAAAACTTCAAAAGATGCTAGAATACACATATTTGCATATTTAGGAATAAAAAAAAATTGCAAAACGGAATGCATACATAATAAGTTCCATTTAATGGGAGCCTAAAAGCATGCACTATCATAAGAAATTAGTCTAACCAACTAAAATTTTCAGTTTTTAGAGAAGAATTCTCATTTGGTTTATGTGAAAGTACATGCATTCAGTGGCTAATGAAATTCACAAATTATGTGTAGAGATTGCCAAACATATAAGGAAATCATAAGGACTCGTTAGTTTTTTAAGGTTTTGATCTAGGACATTATGTGCACTTTTTCCTCCTACGTTCTTGCTACTTTCTTGTATGCATTAACTAATGTTTTTGGTATTTGGGATATCTGAACACATAAATTATGAACTGAGTAAACTGAAATTTAAATTACCAGAGCAGCAAACAACATCCTTAAACCTAGAAATCCAATCATGTATACATAGAAAAACGTGAAAAGTGACAGCATAAGGATATAATTCATGTGACCACACAAGTAATTGAAGTCTGTCTGATTTCCCCACCAAAAATTTCCAAACGGAAAAAATATACTTTACAAAATCAATTTCAAGGCAGGAAGTACCACAGACGCAATGCAAGATTATTTCTTCTATGGTAAATTGGTTGGACAATTTCGGTGCTAGTATACATGTAAACTTTTTGCATACGACTCTCTAGCACTAGAAGTATGATAAAGAGGGGACAACAACTATGTCCCGCAAATATCAACCAATGGGGATCAAAGTAGTTATCGACTTGATATTTTTTGTTGTGCATTATGCATGACTACACTAATCCAAAATCAAAAGCACAAAATGGAGGCAACAGAGTTCCATCATTCTTAACTGTATAGAAAATAGATAAAGAAATAAAGAGCAAAAAATTTTTATTTTAAAAAAATGGTGAGAACATGTAGCAGAAGAATCCCTAGAGTTTTTGAACCCAATCTTGTTGGGAGCTCTCCCTTCTCTGCAAGAAGCTACAAAGTACACTTGGTAAGCTCTCAATTAGCATATCGAGATACTATCATCATTACTTCATATTCCAATGCAGGGGTAGTTGTAATTCATGTACACATTACATCAACCAAATGATAGTGGTCGGTCAGAAGCATACTTGTTTCAGACTTGGATCATCTTTAATGTTAAATAATGAACAATCTGAAAATAGAAATTATGAATTAATTTTCACTGAAAATATGGGTCTTCTTTTCAGCTGTATGAAAAGTATGAAAGCATACTTTGGCTGCTTTCGACATATTTTGAAGTCTTATTTTTGGTTCCAAACTAGGGTACAAGTCATCAATCCATTTAAATTTGGAATGACTGGTGTTGAAGTGCTTGGCTAGTTACCATCCATTGAAATTTTTACTCACTTGAATTTTGTATATTTTATGTTATATATAATAAATCTAGCTTCTTTTTTTTTTTTTTTTTTCATTTTTTAAAGATTCTATAAATCTAGTGTCTTTTAAATTGCTCTCAAAAGTGTTTTTGCACAGAAAAAAAAAACACTAAAAAAAGTATTCGATTCATTTGCTCAAAAAGAGTTCATTTTTCTACCCATCATCCAAAAAAGATACTGGTTTTAAACATTTTAAAAATTATAAATTTTCCAAAAATACCGACTTTGCAATAGAGTTTTGTTGACTATGGCATAAACAATGCTCCTTGCCTTCCAGAAGCAATTTTGATTTACTAACTAAAACACCAAGATGAAAGCCAAATGCAATATGAGAAAACCTATTTTCCTAATACTAACTAAAACACAAGATGAAAGCCAAATGCAAGTCCAATATCTTCATTCAATCCTAGAAATACTCTACTGCATGCCATGAAAGCTTATGAGCATGCAAGAACCCAGTTTAAAGCAAGAGATGACTGCACCAATATAATCAAGAGGGCAATCAATACAGTACAAACGTTCCATAATTTCAGGAAAAGTAGGATGATCATAGAGTACAATATCAATTCAAGTTCTGCAGATATGAAAGATGCACATGGCATTTTAAAGAAATTCCAGAAAGATTAATGATTAAAAAAAAAAAAAAAACACTATACATCTATACCCACAACCATACACTCAAAACTATGATGTGCTAGATTTCAAAAAGGCAAAAGACATTATATAATTTCTTAATGAAATGTACACTTGGAACAGTATCTCACCTGGTAATGCAAGTCCCTGAAGAAAGGGAACAAATACCCAAAAAAAATAAAATAACAAAACATGAGAATAATATTGTCAGAATACAATATTGGACTCTGAATTTATTTACCCAAATCAAAAAATTAGGGATTTCGGATTTCGATCCCCAAATCAAAAAATTAGGGATTTCGGATTATGATCCCCAAATCAGAAATTTAGGGATTTCGATTTATGATCCCCGAATCAGAAATTTAGGGATTTCGGATTTTGATTCCCGAATTAGAAAATTAGGAATTTCGGATTTCGATCGAAATTAGAAAACTAGGGATTTCAGATTTCGATTCCAAAATCGACAATTGGGGATTTTGATTCCCAAATACGATAATTGAGGATTTTAGAATTCCCATATCAGGAATTGGAAATCTCAAAATCCAATTAGGGATTTCAGAATCAACTCGTCACAATTAAAATTTTGATCAAGGACCTCCGATTCGATTGCTCCTAAAAAAATGCTAAAAAATGCCCAAATTGATAAGAATAGATAAGGAGAGAGAGAGAGAGTGAGAGAGAGAGAGAGAGGAAGATACCTGATGTTGCAAAATGCTCCTTGATGTGCTAAACCAAAGAAAAGAAGAAAATAAAAGAGGGAGAGAGAGACAAAGAGAGTGAAGGAGCGGTAGATCGAGTGGAGAGGGAGAGGGAGAGCGAGAGAGAGAGATCAAGCGGAGAGGGAGAGCGAGAGGTAGATCGACCATAGAGAGAGAGCGAGTAGGAGAGAGAGAGGGAGAGGCGCGAGAGAGAGAGAAGGAGAGGAGGGAGAGGGAGAGGGAGTGGTAGATTGAGAGGAGAGGGAGAGGCGCATAGAGAGAAAGAGAGAGAGAGTCGACGCGCGACGGGGAGAGGGAAGGGTGAAATGAGATGGAAATTGAGTAGGGTTTTTTTTTAAAATGTTTTAAGGCACCCCTTGCCAGCAGCCGGTTATACCGGCCGCCAGCAAAGGGTTACCACAAGGGTCGGCATTTCATTACTTTCTTGTAGTGTTGGTGTTGCGTGCTACACTATGCAATCTGATTTAGGTAGGGAGAGATGTTTTTTCGTACCGTCGAGCCTCCTGTTTGTACAAGTGGGACCCACTTTCAATGGTCTAGGCCTCCTATATCTTCTTTCTGACATGCTACGTGGTCCGATGATCGGAACCATCCATGTTGTGGACTCTTATTCCAAACGGCTGGGCTATTAGAAGAAACTATGCTGAATGAATGAGTGCAGAAAATTAAAAGAAAATTTTGAATGGCTCGTATTTTTAACTATGAAATTCAATGTTAAAATTACATTAGCTAAATTTTAGAAATTGAGAAATATTCTTTCCTGCATATATTTAGGTGATTTGTAATCCCTTCAATTAAGGGAATTAGTTGAGATCTTTATTTGATTTTCCTGCAATTTAGGATCTTAATTTACTCTTGTAAACTTATTTATAGCAGTCCATTTTGACTATCGAAGAAATATAGAGGAAAACACAGTTTTTCTGAAAACTTATTTTTCTGATGGTATCAAAGCAGGTGTTCTTATCCCTCAACGAAAATATACTTTAGAGATCATAGATGATGTTGGATACTTGGGTGCTCAACCATCAAACTTTCCCATGGAAATGAATCTGAAGCTCACAGATTATCAAGGTGATCTGCTACATGATCCAGCTCGCTACAGAAGGTTAGTTAGACAACTAATCTATCTCACAATTACAAGACCAAACATTGTTGGGATGCCTTGCACAAACCTTAGGATCTAGCCTCCCGAAATAAACCAGAATTATGGATAAAGCAATGAAATAAATCAAAGCATCAATCACACACCACACAAGAGATTTTTACGTGGAAAACCCTCAAAGAGGTAAAAACCACGGGACCTCGTCCAGATTAACAATCCACTATGAAGTAGAACGTTACAATCTTCTTCACTCACGCAGGAGTGGATAAACAATAAGAGAAATAGAGAAAACGGAGAGATCTAACCGATTACGAGGACATAGAAGCGCTGAGATGTAGATTGCAAAGTAGAGAACCTCCACGAGCAAAACCTCCCTTCTATAAGCTTCCTCTCTCTCTTTCTCCCTCTCTCTCACCTTTGATAGCCCTAAACCCTTTAGCAAATCCCTTGCAAAGCTTTAGGAAACCCTCTTACTATTTTGTGATACCTAGGAAAAAACCTTAGGCAACCCCTTTTATAGTTTTGGGAAACTCCTTTCCGCATCCCAGTTGCGAAAAGACTCAAATCCGCAGTTTCGCGCAAAATCGCGGAACAAACCGCGTAACCTTCGACTAGTCCTGAAAATTCCAGGACTGGTCTTAGCCTCCTACGACTGGTCATAGCTCACTTACGACTGGTCGTAGACCACCTACGACCGGTCGTGGGTCACCTACGACCGGTCGAGAACCCCGGAGAAAAATAGTCCGAACTCGCTGGACTTTGAGTCGAGCTATGACTCGACTCCCACGACTGGTCGTACCAGCCCTCGACCGGTCAAGCAGGTCTCACGACTGGTCGAGCACGGGGTAAAAAAAAACCCCATCAAATCTCCCCCTTTTTGACCCGGGAGGAATCCACCTTCTTCAAGCCAGCCAGGTTTCTACAAACCTCGAACTTGCCTTTGAGTAAAGCCTTGGTCATCATGTCTGACCCATTATCGTCCGTGTGGACCTTCTCAATCTGTAACACCTTTTGTTCCAAAGTATCACGATCCGGTGATACTAGAATCTCTATGTGCTTCGACTTGGAATCTTGACTTGGATTCTTGCTCAGTGTATAGCACTCGACTATCGCAATAGACCACGTGCTCCTCCTGCTTCAGGCTAAGTTCCTGTAGGAACCTCTTCATCCAAAGCATCTCTTTACATGCTTCTGTGACTGCAATGTATTCGGCCTCTGTCGTCGACAATGCTACGGCCTTCTGTAGCTTGCTCTGCCAAGAAACCGCTCCCCCTGTAAACGTGAACATGAACCTCGATGTAGACTTCCTGGAGTCTATGTCACCTGACATATCTGCATCTGTGTAGCCCTCTAACACAGGTTTTCCGTCACCATAGCATAGACTCAACTTGGATGAGCCTCTTAGATACCGTAGTATCCATTTCACCGCTGCCTAATGCTCTTTGCCAGGATTGGCAAGGTACCGGCTGACAACACCAACCGCATATGCTATGTCTGGGTGTGTACACACCATAGCATACATCAAACTTCCTACTGCTGACGCGTAGGGTATTTTCTGCATCTCTTCTACCTCTTCCTTCGTCTTGGGACACTGCCTGTCGCTCAATCTGAAGTGACCATCCAGTGGAGTACTAACCGGCTTCACTGCATTCATATTGAATCGCTCTAGGACTTTCTCAATATACCGCTCTTGTGATACCCAAAGCTTCTGCTGCATACATCACGGGTTATCTCCATTCTAGGATCTGTCTAGCCGGGCCCAAGTCTTTCATCGCAAAAGACTTGCCCAACTCTGCTTTCGACCTGTCAATCTTCTTGATGTCTTTTCCCATGATAAGCATGTCATCAACATATAACATGTGAGAACTAAGAAATCACCGTCCCCGAGAACTTACGCGTGAACACACGGTGGTCCGACTCCAGTTCTGTCATACCCATCTTTGTAACATGAACGAATCGAACTTCTTGTACCATTGCGTGGAGTGGAGCTTGTTTCGGCCCATACAAGCTCTTCCTCACCTACACACCATATGCTCCTTGCCCTTGACTTGAACCCCTCTAGTTGGTGCATGTAGATCTCTTTTTCCAGTCACCATGGAGAAAGCGGTTTTAACATCTAAGCGCTCTATCTCCGGATCCATGCTAGTCGCCAACCCAAGCTGACACCCGTATGGATGTCATCTTCACCATTGGTGAGAATATCTCCTCGAAGTCTATGCCTTTTCTCGACCAAACCCTTTCACCACAAGTACGGCCTTGAACCTCATCCGTGAATTCTTTGCTCAATCTTCTTTCGAACACCCACTTGTTGCTCGAGCTTTCTTGCCCTTGGCAGTTTCACCATATCATAGGTGTGGTTCTTATGCAAGGATTCCATCTCCTCTTGCATAGCTTTCAACCACTCCCCCTTATGCTCGTCGGCTAGGGCCTCAGAATAATCTTCTGGCTCTCCCCCATCGGTTAGCATAATGTACTCATGCGGCGAGTACCTCTTGGACGGCTGTCTGTCCCTAGATGACCTCCTCACCTGTGGCTCAATAGGTGGATCAAGTGGGGGCTGCTCCCCTGGTCCATCTTCTGAAGGAACTCCCTCATCCTCTGCACCTTCTTTGTACTCCCCGTCATCAGGCACCACGGGAGAGTAATCGGATCCATGTCCTCTAGCTCACACTGAACTAGAAATTTGGTTCTTCTCGGCTTACCAATGTCTTTGATACACTGATCTTCAAAGAAAACCACATCTCTGCTCCTGACGAGCTTCTTCTCGGTCGGATCCCATAACACTCGTAATGAATTTTTATCACCGTACCCTAAGAACACACACTGCACGATCTTCATATCGAGCTTGGACCTCTCGTCCTTTGCTACGTGAACGGATGCCATGCATCCAAACACCACGAGATAGTATGCGATGGATCATGTCCAGTCCACACCTTCTCGGAGCACTTCTCCATTCAACGGGGCGATGGAGACACGTTTATCAAATACAACTGCCGTGTGCATTGCTTCTCCCGAGAACGTCTTGGGCAACTTCGCATGGGATAACATGCATCGATTCTCTCAACAATGGTGCGATTCATTCGCTCGGCCTACACCATTATCTTTGGGGGTCTTAGGAACAGTCTGTTCATGCCGTATACAGGACTTGCGGTACTCATGAAAGTCGCCAATGTATTCACCACCATTGTCGGTGTGGATGCACTTGATGGTCTACTGTCTCTCTCTCGACCATAACATGAAACAATTTAAACACACCAAAGACCTCGTCCTTGGATTTCAAAGCATATACCCAAACCCTCCTAGATGCATCATCTATAAAAGTAACAAAATACAATGCCCCACCCAAGGTTTTTATCCTCATAGGACCACAAACATCAGAATAAACCAAATCTAATGCATGCACTTTATTAACATGAGAAGCGGTTTAATGAATGAAACTCTATCTTTGTTTCACGATAAACAATCAAGACGGGTTTTGAGAGGCATACATCACGTCGGAAGGAGGCGCTTCCTTGCTATTAGGTGAAGCCCTTTTCACTCATGTGGCCTAGACGCACTTTGTGCCACATGTCAATAGGCCGAATCTTCGCGTGCGTTCAATCCACCCTTGAACATGCGACACTTGCCTTGTGCGGGGTGCAACACTTCTTTCCTCTACCACGATCAATGAACCCTTAATGAGCTTCCATCGCCCACCAAAGCGGCTTTCATAGCCATCATCATCCGACCTTCCCGTCGACATCAAGTTGAGGCGAAGGTGCGGGATATACCTCACATCCACGAGAACCAATGTGCGGCCCACATCGGTCTTCACACAAATATCACCGACTCACGATCTTTGATACACGAGAATTTCCCATCTTCACGGTCCCATAGTCACGACTTATAGCTTGTGAAGGAGTCCTGTGTGGAGTCGCATGAAAGAAGCTCCGAGTCTATCACCCGGTCGGTGCCACGACTCGTAGCCGTGAGATATACATCGTGATCTGTAGAAAGAATAACTACCATGTCGCCATCGAGCGGCCGTAGTGGAATCTGATTCATCTTCCTTCTCGTTTTCTTTCTTGTCGTTCTTCTTACCACAACATTCATGCTTGTAGTAGCCCTTCTTGCCACAGTTCTGTTACTCGACTTGCCTCTTGATTTATTTCGGGCCTTCTCGCCCTTCTTGATCTTTCCTCTCCCCCGTTCCTGTGTCACAAGGGCCTCTTGTTGAGTACACCCTGAGACTTCCTCCTTGTCTCCTCATTGAAGAGACAACTAGTTACTGTTCCATGGATATCTTTCCGTGCAGTGCGGAGTTACTTAGAGACACCACCAATGTCTCCCAAGCGTCGAGGCAATGAACTAAGCAATAGTAAAGCCTGCGCAATTCATCATCCGGGACCATCTTCATAGAGGTGAGTTGGTTCACTATATTCTGTGACCTCATTCATATGCTCGGCCACAGAACCACCATCCTTGAACTTGAGATTCACAAGTCGCCTTATCGAAATATCTTATTAGCAATTTGTCTTCCTCTCATCTGACCCTTGTAATTTTAGCCATAGCTTTAATTTGAGGTTTCCGTAGACACATGGTGGAACAGAATCATCCAACCATTGTCTAATAAACCCCACCGCCTTTCGATCCATCTTCTTCCAATCATCATCGGTCATATCCTTGGATTTCTTTGATATGCACGAGATTGGAGAATATGAGTCCTTGCGATAAAGCAAGTCCTCCATCTTAGCCTTCCATATGGTCGAGTTAGAACCATGAGGCGTCATCCTTGAGCCACCTTCCATAATTCAAACCGATCCTACCCGTTCAATGAACTTAGCTCGATACCACTTTGTTGGGATGCCTTACACAAACCTTAGGATCTAGCCCTCCCGAAACAAACCAGAATTATGGATAAAACAATGAAATAAATCAAAGCATCAATCACACACCACACAAGAGATTTTTACGTGGAAAACCCTCGAAGAGGTAAAAACCACGGGACCTCATCCAGATCAACAATCCACTATGAAGTAGAACGTTACAATCTTCTTCACTCACGCAGGAGTGGATAAACAATAAGAGAAATAGAGAAAACAGAGAGATCTAACCGATTATGAGGACATAGAAGCGCTGAGATGTAGATTGCAAAGTAGAGAACCTCCACGAGCAGAACCTCCCTTCTATAAGCTTCCTCTCTCTCTTTCTCCCTCTCTCTCACCTTTGATAGCCCTAAACCCTTTAGCAAATCCCTTGCAAAGCTTTAGGAAACCCTCTTACTATTTTGTGATACCTAGAAAAAAACCCTAGGCAACCCCTTTTATAGTTTTGGGAAACTCCTTTCTGCATCCCAGTTGCGAAAGGACTCAAATCCGCAGTTTCGCGCAAAATCGCGGAACAAACTGCGTAACCTACGACTAGTCCTGGAAATTTCAGGACTGGTCTTAGCCTCCTACGACTGGTCGTAGCTCACCTACGACCGGTCGTGGGTCACCTACGACCGGTCGAGAACCCCGGAGAAAAATAGTCCGAACTCGCTGAACTTTGAGTCGAGCTACGACTCGACTCCCACGACTGGTCGTACCAGCCCTCGACCGGTCGAGCAGGTCTCATGACTGGTCGAGGACGGGGCAAAAAAAAAACCCCATCAGACATTACATACTTAGTTAATATTCTAAGCCAATTTATGCATGCTCCGAGAAAGCCTCACTGGGATGCTGCCACATTATCAAATATTTGAAAGGCAGTCCTGGTTTAGGTTTGTTGTTCTCCTTAAGCAATTCTTTTGCCCTAAAGGCTTATTGTGATACTAATTGGGCAAACTGTCCTATGACAAGAAGATCAACTACATGTTATTGTGTGTTCTTAGGGAATTCATTGATTTCATGGAAAGCAAAGAAGCTGAAAACAGTTTCAAGATCATCCTCAGAAGATAAGTATAGGTCCATGGCAGTGGCAACCTGTGAGCTAACTTGGCTCAGATTTTTGCTCAATGATATGTAAGTTTCGACAAGACCAGCGAGGTTGCTATGTGATACTCAAGCTGCTAACCACATAGCAGCAAACCCAGTATATCATGGGCGCACCAAACACATAGAACTTGATTGTCATGTTGTAAGAGAAAAGATATAAAATGGTCAGATCATCACCGAATTTGTTTCATCTCATTTGCAGCTGATAGATGTTTTTACCAAGGCTCTTGGAGAAAATGTGTTTGAAGAATTAAGAATCAAGTTGAATATGCTGGATATACATATGCTTCAACTTGAGGGGGAGTGTTAAGATTATATTAGCTTAATTTTAGAAATTGAGAGATATTCTTTCCTATATATATTTAGGTGATTTGTAATCCCTTCAATGAAGGAAATTAGTTGAGATCTTTATTTTATTTTCCTGCAATTTAGGATCTTGATTTACTCTTATAAACTTGTATATAGCAGTCCATTTTGCCTGTCGAAGAAATACAAGAGGAAAACACAGTTTTCTGAAAATATATTTTTCTCATTCAAAGGTGAGAACCATCCCAGAAGTACGATTATGGTACAATAGTTTATTTATAGCAGTAACCATATTATGGACGGTTCAAATCATGGGACCATCTCCCAATTGGTAGATCCTAAACATGTGACAGTATAAAAACGAAATCTCCAAAATGGGCCAGTGGCATCCGTCTAAATCACTCAAGTGTGGCCCACTTCACACACTGATGCCAACTTAGAACATGAACCCTACAATACAACATATTATCTATGTGAAATGGAATCGGATTAGGTGCGCCCCGGGCTCACCCAACACGATGCAGCCCTGACCGTGGGTCCCACCTTGATGAATGTGTAGTATATCTACGCTGTCCATCTATTTTTGCAGATCATTTAAGACCATGAAATTAAAAATAAAGCAGATCCAAATTAATCTGAGGTAAACAGTGGTGATTGACCATTAAAAACTTATCATGGGCCACAAATGTTCAAGCTAATATTTGTTTTTGTTTTCCTTCGTTCAGGTGTCTCTATAACTTTATCATGTTAGATGGCAAATAAACATTACGGCAGGCCTAAGATGTTTTTAATGGAGGACGTTCAATCACCACTTCCTGCAGTGTGTTCCATCTAATAAGATCCATATCTACTTCAGTTTTGGGCGCATGCCCTGAAATGGTCTCCAAAAACGGATGGATGCATGGCGTGGATATACTACACATACGTCAAGGTCACGGTCAGGGCCCTAATCCACTCCAATATTGTGAAATAGTCTCCTAGAATGAGAAAATCCTTGTTACTCTGGAAGAGTGCGATGCTCCATACGCCTACGCATGCACACAGAATTAGTCGCCTGGATTCGTTGACATGTAATATGCATTTAAAATGAAAATTATTCATGGGTGCAGATTCAACAAACAAACTTCTATTATCAGTACATCATAATCTTATAATCAGTCAACTTCCTGGCCCATGACCCAACTATAGTAGGCCCTACACCTAGGGCAGTTTGTCTTCGGGTAAATGTAGTCGCATGTACAGTGTGCAAGCTAATGGAGCATCAGAATCTTGCCAGATTATCAAATAACTCCTCCACCAGTTCCTATGTTACTTCAACATCAACCTCAATTCTATCTCATTCCTATTTCTGATCACTCAAATCAATCTCTATCACCTCTCTCTCTCTCTCTGTCCTCTCTGTATTCTCTCTCTTATGCATCCATTTCTTGGGTATATGAACATGGTCCATATGCACTTTCAGGCAACCAACATAACAAACCCACCACAACCAACCACAGCCCATCTCTGCACGTTCCATGTTACCAATACTATAGTAATAACAAGGCTTCACTAATAGCAACAATAACAACAGTTACCATTTCTAACCACAAACATCACAAAACATCAACATCTCCTATAACAAACACACCATCATGTTTTTTCACAATATTTCTAATTTGGTACCTATCCCCTCCCTTCACATAGACACACAAACACTGACACACAACATGGATCTATTACCTACATACCAATTAATTTTCATTTCCATGAAATACTACCTTCTAGCAACCCATCCACTGTAAACATGGCATAGATGCACCACAATCCAACAATAGAAATTTGTGGACCCACCGCAGATTGAGCATAGGCAAAAAGCCACATTGATCAGACGATCGCAACCATTGATCAATGTGATTTTCTGGCTATGATTTGTGGGCAATGGGAGACATGATTTTGATGGTCTGGATTGGTGTGCACTGTGCCTTTTGTACTGTGGATTGGAGCCTAGCCCTTCAATTCTTCAATGGGAGGAACTGGATGAACTGGTGAGAACAGAAATCAGTGGACGCCGCTGGTGCAGCCGACACCTTCTCAGTGACTGCGATGCCGTCGCTATGGAGAGGAAACAACTCAAGAGTCCTTGATGGCCCACTTGGTGGGCCACCATCAAAATCTTCATTGACTGTAAGTTTTGATTCCACTATAGCTGCTGCTGTAGCTACGGCTGCGGTTCGATTTGAAAGTGGGGTGGTGGGGTATGAGTTGATGAGGTGGGGCAGGGAGCAGAGATGCATCATCTGCCACGTGGCATTCCCATCTGGAGAGCCATGGTTTTGTAACTCTCGGCTGCACTGAAGCCATGCAGTATCTCTCCTACTTTCTGGTCTAAACATAGAAGCAGATTCCTGCGAAGAAAAAAGAGAGAGAGAAAGAGAGAGAGAGAGAGAGAGAGAGAGAGAGAGAGTTCACAGGTTAATAAGCAGGTTTTTTTCGTAGAGAGCAACCGACAGAAGGAAAGGAGGGCAGAGTAGCTTTTGAGGCCTTTGCATTTCCCAACATGCAAAAAGACTTTTCTTCTCTTACCACGATCGTCCTTTTTCCTAGTGCCTTTTCAAGCTTGTATGAGGTACTATTTTATTTGGTAGACCTCCTTACACTCTATGGATGCTAGCCGGTGGGGTAAAAGACAAGGAGGTGAGTGTTTTGTGGGTATGCATACCTCTGCAATGGTACTGCAGTTTGTAGGAGATGGCCAGCTCTTGCACTCTTCAGCTTCAAACCCTTTCCCGCTCATCTCTACTGCACCAGAATGAGAGAGAGAGAGCTAAAAAATTATATAAGAAACAAAAGTAGATACAAAAATATACTCGAGAATATTTACACCCACATACATATCAGAAATAAACGCACAGCACCACATGCTATGGTATTACACGTACAAAGATGATGACTCTAGACACATATGATCTCTCTCTCTCTCTCTCTCTCTCTCTCTCTCTCTCTCTCTCTCTCTCTCTCTCTCTCTCTCTCTCTCTCTCTCTCTCTCTCTCTCGACGCTATTGTATTAGACGTACAAAGATGAAGACTAGACAGATATGAGAAATCTCTCTCTCTCTCTCTCTCTCTCTCTCTCTCTCTCTCTCTCTCTCTCTCTCTCTCTCTCTCTCTCTCTCTCTCTCTTCCCAGTGCAATATCATGACAAAGAAAATGGAAATTGAGAGATGGGTTTTTCTTTATGTACCTAAATCTTTCCTCTCCTCACTCTCTGCATTGCGCTCTGCGGCAGCGGCTACTTCAATCCTGCGCTTACGCTTCTGCCGCTCCCTTGCCTTGTGGTTCTGAAACCAATAGAATACATTCTTCCCTTCAATCCTACCGTATCGCCGAAGCTGCGCCGTGATATACTGGATTTGATCTGCCGTTGGGGTCCTTGTGCCACGTCGATACAAATCCTCGAGTGTCCTTAGCTGTTCTGGCGTCGGATTCCACCGTGAACTCACCGGCTGAGCACTCAACTCTCGCTTTCCATGTTCGATTGTTCCTGTTGCACACATATAACAAAAATGTCACATTTTTGCTAAGTCAGATTACGAAATTAATGAACCTAATTTGTATTTGAAACTTGGAGATTGGATGACTTACCAAGATGGTTATGTAAGGAGAGAAGATCATTGCCATGAATTCGACTCAAGCACGAAGACGATGTGGTTGCAGTTGTTGTGCTGGGTGTGGAAGAAGAGGAAGAAGAAGAAGTGGGCCTTGGAATGAGAGGGCGGAGTTTCCGACCGTTGATCGAATCGGAAGTGTTTAAACCACTCCCATCTCTACAACCCATCATCCACATTGTTGCAATGAAGTAGATGAACCTCTCTCTCTCTCTCTCTCTCTCTCTCTCTCTCTCTATCAGTAATATGAGTTGCACTAGAAATGGGATGGAACAAGGGAGAGAAAGAGAAGATGGGTATGCTTAAATAGAAGAAGAGGTTGAATAGGTTGACTGGGGAGGGAGGGGGTCCGTTGAAGAGAGAGAGAGAGAGAGAGAGAGAGAGAGAGCAAACAAAAGGTGTGTTTGTTTCTTTAGGTGGAGAGAGAGAGAGCGAGAGAGAGAGAGAGAGAGAGAGAGAGAGCGTGGAATTCTGGGAGTTATCGGGAGAAGGGAAAGAAAAACGACGTGACGATGATGAGGGCTATCATAAGGCTCATCACCTCTTACGCCTCATTTATTGTTCCACCCCTGACTCGTGCCTTTCGCACTTATTCTCAATCCGAACTGCCTCTCTGCCGTTCCTCCCTTTCCTAGTTCACCACCACCTTATACCCCTCCTCTACCCTCCACGTGTCACATCTCTACTCACTCTCATCTCTCCAAATCATGGGTCCCATTCTACATGGACCATCGCTAAATAAAACCATCACATCCATCCATTTGACGGTCATCAAACGGACCTCTTCATGAAGCTGTTACTGGTTAGTATTCACTCCAGTCGAACAGATGGTTCAGATTAATTTCCTTTATCGGGATCATGTCTATTGGGCTCTCTTCTATCATCCCCGACAATGATTTGGACGGTCTAGATTGCATTACTATCATGCTATTGTGTAAATGCCGGAGTTTTGACTCAGAAATGATGGTGGACTACCAGGGTATTCAAAACGCAGAAACGCTACACAAAACAACAGACAGACCTGTTTTGTCTGTCTACCTCTGCTCAGTGACTCAGCTCTCTCTACACCCTACGCATGCTCCTTTTTTCCCATTCTTCTCCTTCCCTGCAAGGATTTCCCCAAAATTCCCTAATATCTATCTATTTATCGGGAGTAGATTAGGTGTTAGTCGAGTAATTCGCTAGCAGGTTGTTTCCCTGACCGTGGGTTTCCCTGACCGTGGGGTTCATATTGATGTATATGTTGTATATCCATACCGTCCATCAGTTTTTCAGCTCATTTTTCTTATCCGGTATTCAAAAAATTTAAGCATACGTAAATCTCAATTGGGCCACAAAGTAGTGATTGAATGCACACCATTAAAAGCTTTTGGGTACACAAAAGTTTTGGATCAATCTGATATTTGTGTTACCCCTTTATTCAGGTCTTTGCGACCTTATCATTAGATTGGATGGAAAATAAACTTTACAGCGATCTCTAGAAAGTTTTTAATGGTGACCATTCAATGAAAACTGTTCCTGTAGTGTGGTCTACTTTGAATTTTAGTCAGCTTCATTTTTTGGCCCATGCAATAAATTGAGCTGAAAAAACTGATGGACGGCGTGGATATACAACACACAGATCGAGTGAGTCCAACGGTCAGGGAACCAGTCACTAATGTGTTACGCGGGTAATACCTACTACGCTCCCCTATTTACCTTGGCTACGCTCTAATTGTGTGTTTGTTACAGCTCACTGAGTGACAATTTACCCACACACGTCCTATTCCATGCATGTGAGCCAATCCGGATCGCGTAAATTGTTGGTCCCATTTTTGGATTGAGCATAGCCTGAAAATTACACTGATTGGATTATCACATTTGTTCTGTTTTCACTCTGTTGAATTTTGACTAGTGGACCATATTGCTTTCAGAAATGATGTTTACTGGCCACCAATTTGATGGTTATGATTGTCATGTGAGTGAAAGTTTTGAGCTATGATCTATCCATAATGCTCCCCCCAGGACGTCTATCTAATAAAAATTTATTAAGTTGTGGCTAACGCACTTTATAGTCTACATCATGTACTTTGCATCCTCTTCCTTCCCCCGGGTAAAACCTGGCTTTACCCATTCACGTATTCCAAGGTTAACAGTGGAAATATGCATTATTAGAAAATATTAGACAGCGCTTTTTCATTATTTACATTCTAATGGCAAACTGTAACATGTACAATGTATGAGGTGAGCAGTGTTTGGCTAATTTCACCACAACAATGTCAAAGGGAAGGGTGTAAAATTTCAGAAAATCACATGTGACCCATTCAACAGAAGGTATCTTCTACGTATTAATTCTTTCATGCGAGTAATAGATCGTTCCCACCCTCTCCTCTTCTTTGCATGTAGTATTTTGGACTCAGTGCGGTAAATGTTGTCTTGAGCCTACCATGAAGACTGTATGACGAGTACTTTGTACATTTGTTGCTAAGTCTTATACAAAAGTCAATCCAAAAACAAGGCATATCTATAACTTGTACCACCCATTTCAAAAAAAAAAAAAAAAAAAAAAAAAAAAAAAAGAGAATAGATTGCTTACTTTGGTGTTCTTCTTTTTCAGTCTTTGCATGTAGATGTTCTATTTGCTTCTTCCTTCCCTTTAGCGCCTGTTTGGATACCAGCCAATAAGTTACAGTTTCTACTTGCAGCAGTAGATAAGCAACTTGCATGTTTGAGATAAGTTTGATTTAATATAGCAACTTTTTTACTTAAAAGTAATTAATTAATTACTTCAGCTTAATAAGTAAAAACCAAGATAAGCCACTTGAGGCAATAGTAGCTTATCTTAAGTAACTTAGGATCCAAACACCTCCCCCTGCTGGTTTCATGTGTGTTGCATTACTACACCTTTAGTATTGCACCCTTAGTATTGATAAAATAACTCCTTTCCCATGGGAATTTTTTTTTAGTCGCAACTCAAGCTCACAAACACCCGTGTGCTATGGCAAGCAGGACCGTTCATCTTCGTATGCTATTCTAAAAGCGCCGTGATCAAATAATGATGTTAAAAAAGGTGATCCTTGTTAGAGAATCTTAGATTAAGGTGACTAAGGGTTGTACGACTAAGATCCTTGTTAGAGAATCTTAGATTACGGTGACTAAGGAAGGGTTGTATGACTAAGATCCTTGTTAGAGAATCTTAGATTATGGTGATTAAGGTGATCCTTGTTTCGAATATGCCTACTACATTCATGAGGTTGATGAACAAAGTTCTGAAGCTATTTATTAGGTGGTTCGTAGTGATCTACATCCATAACATTTTAATATACAGTCACTACAAGAAATATCCTTAATAGGGGCATTTTTATCACAGGTGGCCGCAACAAATGCCACTATAGATGGAAATCGGAGGTGTTTTTACATAGCCGCCCGTGTAGGATGAAGCCACCGCCGCACATTCCAAATAAAAAAACCTAAAAAATATTTCCCCAAATCGCCCGCCCGAACTCCAGAAGGCGCTTCTTCTCCCACGCGCCTCTTCTCTCCAAAAACCTTCTCCCCTCTTTCTATTCCTCATCAGGGACGCCTCTTCTCTCCAGAAGAATTTTGCTGCTGCTGCTTATTTGGTTAATTAGCACTCCCTTTATCATCTCTCCCTCTCGTATCCTGCGCTTCTCCCATCTTTGATTTGGAACTTTCCATCTCCCATCTCTAAATCTCATTCTCTCTCTTATTTCTCTTCTTTTCTTCTCATTCTCAGGGTTCTTAGATCAGATCTACAGCTATAGATCGAGTACGCCCGGTAACCTACGGACGTGGTCATCAACGGTGAAGAGAATAGAAGAAATCCAAGAAGGCACTTGACGGTACTCTCTCTTTCTCTCTATTTTTTTCTCTTTTGATGGCGAAATTGGGCGGCATCCATGGTGGCGATATGTCATCCGTCATCCATGGCTCCCCTACATGTTTGAAGAAATGCTTCAACCACGATTGGTAAACAAATAGGCCCTCACACCTAAAGCAAATATGTTGGCTAGACCTGGGGCACCCTCTTTCGATTAACTATTTCAGAACATTGGAATCGCTTTTTTTTTTTTTTTTTTTTTTCAATCTCTTCTAACCCTATTGGTGATTGAACAAAACATCTGAATCACTTTTGTTTGATTGCACAATGCTTCTCCCTTCCTATCCGATTATACAACAAACATCATTATGCATGTTAGCTCAACTTCTCTTCTCCTTCTTCATGGATCTGAAAGAAATCAGGTCTAGTGGTATGATTTCTGTCAGATCACTAGAAAATGGATCAGTTTTGGAAGAGCAAGGCCTTCATTAGGGAGGAAGCCGCGGAAGCCCCTCAGGTTCAGGCCGGGGACTGTGGCTCTTCGGGAGATACAAAAGTATCAAAAGTCCTGTGAGCTGTTGATACCTGCAGCTCCTTTCATTCAATGCGTGGGTACTTGTCTGTTCACCCATTGCTTTTGTTTGGATTGGATGGTTATGATTGTTTGATCAGCCATATGACACTGTTAGGACTGAATGTGCAGTTTAGATTGATAGATTTGACTATTTGAGCATTCAAGTACATTTAGTGCCCATTTGGATTGTTGTATTGGTCAATCCAGGATTGGCAATGCTTGCAGTTCAAACAAATTTTTTTTGCCAATCCAGTTTAAAATGCATGTATTTGGTCTGTTTTGTATTGACCAATACAAGGTTCCAAATGGGCTCTTACAATGCCTGGCTTGAATGATTGCTGTTTTAGTTTTGGCGTGTATGTCTGGATATTTTGGCTATAGCTTCCCACTTGAACTCGACTTTTACAATGCTTAGCTTGAACTATTGATGTTTTAGTTTGGGTGAGCATACTTTGGCCTTAACTTCATACTTGAATATAGAACTTCGGATTCTTGGGCTGTAAGCTCTTTTAATGCTCTAAAACAGGGTAATTTTCACACCGACATTTCTTCAAAAGGTCCCATGACAGTCTTCAAAAGTTGTGACTTGAAAGTCATAGGTTTGGTTTATTGGACCAATTGATTAATAGATTCCTACTTGGGAGGTTGTAATTGGGCAAGGCTTGCTTTGTTAGAAAGGTTTTCCTACAACATATATTCCATGTAATGGTGAAAGTTTCATCTGTAAGATCTTTGTAGTCTCCTAATCCAATTTTTAGGAAAGTGGATGCCTCCCTTGCTCATTTGCTCATATATGTGCTCTTGTGATTTGATTTTGTTCTCTATCTTGAGGTTTGGTCACTAATTTGGTCAACCTCAATCCAACTCAAAACAAAATCATAGTGAAACACAATTAAACTTCTTTGATACCATTTTACACGCCAGAAATATCAAAGCACAAGAACATTTTATATTAAAGGAACTTGAGACCATATGACTGTGTATTGAGCCCCCAATACACAATGGTAAGGGTATATACATGCTCAGCTATGTACACAACCATATGACCGTGTATCAAGCCCCAATACACAGCCCTAAGAGAATACGCGACATATTTTGAGAATATTTTAAGTTATTTCCTATTTTATAGAGTTTTATCCATATTATGGGAGATATCCTATTTTATAAAGTTTCCCACCTTTTTTGCATGAATACGTGTTTAATACTGGAAAATAGCTTGTAAATATTCTAAAATTTGTGTTAAGTTGGCAAGTTAAAGGCTCTTTGCGAGAGCTTCTTCAAGCTGAAATCCATCAACTTGAAATTGTTTCTTCAAGAGGAGGCAAGCATTTACTATGTCAATTTGTACTCAAGATAGCCCCAGAGATGGGTCATTAAATAGAGTTGAGAAGGTACATTAAAACATGGTATGGACTGTTAGCCATCTTCGGCATTCCAATGCAGGGGAGACTTGGAGGCTCAAGACCCACTAATATACTGGTTTCTGATTGTTGGATCATGCAATACACTTGTCGCACTCATCCGTCACATAATGTTTCCCTCTTATTTCTTAGATTAAGGTTAGGATGAGGCATATTCCACATCCTCCTATTTATTCTTCTCTTTCCTTCTTATCGTGAGTTTTCTTAGTCCTATGAAAAATGTTAGAATTGTTGGTTATTTATTATTTAATGGTCAGCCAAATATTAATAATTCAGTACCATAATAGGTTGTCATGGTTGTAGATGCTTCTCTCATCTCTACTTTTTCCATCAATTGAAATGGGAAAAAAACCTTAGAAGCATAACTGAGTATTTTGATATCCCTTCTTTCTCATCATAATCTTTGTAGCAAAGAGGAAGAAAAACCATAAAGCTTTTGTGGGTTTTACCTCTTGTTGGGCTAGTGATGATGAGATGGGCTTATGGTTTTGAAGAGTTGAATGTGACTGAGATTTCATATGTGGAAGCTTATGGTGTTTCCTTCAGGCCTTTGATGGTGGGCCCCACTCTTCTTCAAGGAGCTGTTGCAAAAGGAGCTGGTATAGTGCATTTCGATATTTAGATTTTATTAGCAATAGTATTTTGGTGAACCTTTTTTTTTTTCTTTTTTTCTTTTTCCATCCCATGGATTGTTGATAATGATTTTTAAAATTTTTTTTGGTGTGTGATATTTGCTAATGGCATTGATTTTACATAGTCATGAAGTGATTGTTTTAATCCATATATAAATGCCTTTAGATTTCTGATTTTTTTTTTTGTTAAGTAGGTCATCGAAACTCTTAATGACATTCTCTTTTCATGATGATGGTAATGCCACAGCAAATCAGCACTCTAGCAGGAAACTAGGTGCCCAACACCTTTCTTGGGGAAGTTGTATTCACTATGTGCATTATTAGACTGGGCCTATTTCTTTTTGCTTTGGTCATTGGAAATATGTAGACTTTTTTACAATCACTTGGACGGAGGTACAAAAGTTATTCAACAAGAATTTCATGCTGTTGTTCCTTTCTTTAATTGTTCAATCATTAATTATAGCTATGACAAGCCCACATGCAGCCTCACATGCCAACCCAGCATGCATGTGTGACATCAGAGATGTTTCATCGGATGGGTCGTCTTTGTGTGGTTGACTGCCCAAAACCAAAATTGAGTGATTGACTTGTCATGTGGGCCACACATATATGAATAAAAACTGCATGATGTTTCTGACCACTACATGTCCAATGGTCTCAAAATATAATCCATCACTAAGAGTATGCACTTTTTCTTTGGTTTTATTTTCTTCTTCTTCTTCTTCTTATGACAACTTTTACATATATGGGCAGTAATGGGCATTACAACTTTTTTTTTTTGAAAAAAAAATAAAATTTCAACCCCATACCAGACTCTCCTAGGCAAATTTTTTTTTTTTTTTTTTTTTCCGTAAGGCATAATTGTTAAAACAATTACCATTGTGTATGGCCATAACATAACGGAATACCTTGTCTAATAATAATCTAAATTTTGAGCCATATCATTTAAAGCTTGCTTATTGTGGTTTGGTGATGATACTTGATCCATGGGTCCAATCAAGCTTTTTTGGGTGTTCAAATTATGAACCATCTTCTTCATCAATGCTTGTATGATTCCTTCACACTACCACTTATTGCCACAATGTCTTTTGATTTGGAACATGGTTCTACAAAGTTACGACTAAGTATATTGTGTTTAAGCCATGGATTTAAGTAGTGGGTTCGAAGTGTGACTCACGTGGAGATTGAAACCGGTACTTAGCCCCATATAAGTGTGGGGACTCATTTCATTTGGACTGAAATCGATATAACTTGGACATTTACTGAGTTGCATCGGATGATTTTTCAAACCATATTTAATCATGGTTTAAGTGGCTCCTGTGATAAAGTCTTGTTATGTATTATTCGATGACAAACAATGCATTGGACATAACATCATGAATTTTCCTAATTTTGTGCCTTATTAGAAAGACAAACTCGCATTGTATCACACTACAAAAAAGAAGGTTTTTAGCGGCGAAACTTTTAGCGACGAAACTACTTTTCGTCGCCAAAAGCCATTTTTAGCGACGAAATAAATTTTCGTCGCTAAAAGTGAGCTTTTAGCGACGAAACTTTTCGCGACGAAAATTTTCGTAGCTAAAAATAGTACATTAGACTTTTAGCAACGAAAATTTTCGTAGCTAAATACTCCAAACATTTTTGCCCACGGAAGATTAAATTTCTTTAGTCATGAAAATTTCATGACTAAAAATATCTTGAATGAGACCTTTAGCGACGAAAATTTTCGTCGCTAAAGACTCCCAACATTTTCTTAAACTTTTAGTGGCGAAAATTTTCGCTACTAATAGTCTTGTACTATACAAAACTTTTAGCAGCGAAAAGTTTCGCTGCTAAAAGCCTTATACCTTACAAGACTTCTAACGGCGAAACTTTTCGCTGCTAAAAATAAACTAACATATCTTATAGCGACGAAACTTTTCGTCGCCGAAGATTTCTTTTTTTAAAAAAAAAATATTCCAGTTCAAAATCCATACAAAATTTTTGATATACACCTGTTAACAATTAATTTCATCATATTCATCCTAATATAAACATTTTATCATATTCACTACATAAACTTTTAGCGGCGAAAATATTCGTCGCTAAAAAACACTATTCAAAACTTTTAGCAGCGAAACTTTTCGCGACTAAAAATTTTCAAAATATGTCTGTTTTTAGCAGCGAAAATTTTCGCTGCTAAAACTAAACAAGCATATCTTTTAGCGACAAAAATTTTCGTTGCCAAAAGTTTTTTTTTTAAAAAAATATTCTAACTCAAAATCCGTACAAAATTCCTGATATACATCTGTTAGCAATATATTCCATCATATTCACATTCACATTCAACTAAACCCAAACTACATAAAGTTTTGGCGGCGAAAATGTTCGTCTCTAAAAAATACCATACAAGACTTCTAGCAGCGAAAATTTTCGCTGCTAAAAATATCTTTTAGCAACGAAAAGTTTCGTCGCCAAAAGTTTCCTTTTAAAAAAAAATATTTCAGCTCAAAATCCATACAAAATTCCTGATATACATCTGTTAATAGTATATTCCATCATATTCACATTCACATTCACATCGATTGAAACCCAATCTAAATAAAGTTTTAGCGGCGAAAATGTTCGTCGCTAAAAAAATCTATACAAGACTTTTAGCAGCGAAAATTTTCGCTGCTAAAAATAAACTGACATATCTTTTAGCAACGAAAATTTTCGTTGCCAAAAGTTTCTTTTTTTAAAAAAATATTCCAGCTCAAAATCCGTAAAAATTCCTGATATACACCTGTTAACAATATATTCCATTATATTCATCCTGATATACACATTTCATCATATTCACATTCACATCCATCTAAACCCAAACTACATTCATCCAAACACAAACAATCTTATCTGTATCACATTCATCCATGCATAAATACATATAAACTTAATATCATAAACAAATAAACAAAAAATCACAAAGATGAACACGGAGGTGGTGGGGCATCGGTGGGTAAGCGTGCAGCGAAAGCCTAAAACAATTCCGTCATCCGTCGCTCATGCTCCACACGCATCTCCGCCATCCTCCTCTCCTGCTCCTCTCTCTGCCTCACCAATTCCTCCTCCATCCTCCTCTGCCTCGCCAGCTGATCCTCTATCCTCCTCTCCTGCTCCTCCCTCTACCTCACCGACTCCTCCAGGTTTAGGTTTAGGTTTAGGTTTAGGTTCGGAGTTATAAGTATAGGTTTTGGGATTTGAGAATAGGTTTAGGGTTTAGGGTTTAGGAAATCGGGTTTGGATTCGGGATCGAGTTTAGGTTTGGGTTTTCAAGTTTAAGCTTAGGTTAAGGTTAGGGAGTTGAGATTAGGATTAGGTGTAGGTGTAGGTTTAAGTTTAGGGATTTGAGAATACATTTAGGTTTTAGGTTTAGGTTTAGGTTTTAGGTTATAGGTTAAGGTTTAGGTTTTAGGTTTGAGTTCTTGTTAGGTTATAGGTTATAAGTTTAGGTTTTGGTTTAGGTTAAGGTTATAGGTTTAGGTTAAGGTTTAGGTTTAGTTTTAGGTTAAGGTTTAGGTTTAGGTTATAAGCTATAGGTTTAGGGAATTGAGAATTGGTTAAAGTTTAGGTTTAGGTAATCGGGTTCGGGTTCGGGATCCTGGTTTAGGCTTGGGTTTTCATGTTTAGGTTTAGGTTAGGGAGTTGAGATTGGGATTAGGTATAGGTTTAGGTTTAGGGATTTAAGAATAGGTTAATGTTTAGGTATAGGTTTAGGTTTAAGTTTTAGCTTATAGGTTTAGGTTTAGGTTTTAGGTTTAGGTTTAGGTTATAGGTTAAGGTATAGGTTATAGGTTTTTGTTTAGGTTGAGGTTATATGTTTTGGTTTAGGTTTAGGTTTAGGTTTAGGTTTAGGTTTTAGTTTATAGGTTTAGGTTATAGGTCATAGATTTAGGTTAAGGTTTAGGTTCTGAGGTTTTGGTTTAGGTTAAGGTTATAGGCTTTGGTTTAGGTTAAGGTTTAGGTTTTGGGTTTATGTTAAGGTTATAGGTTAAGGTTATAGGTTTAGGTTAGGTTTTGGTTTAGGTTATAGGTTATAGGTTATAGGTTATAGCTTTGGGAATTGAAAATAGGTTAAGGTTTAGGTTTAGAAATCGGGTTCGGGTTCGGGATCGGTTTAGGCTTGACTTTTCATGTTTAGGTTTAGGTTTTGTTTAGGGAGTTGAGATTTGGGATTTGGTGTAGGTTTAGGTTTAAGGATTTGAGAATAGGTTAAGGTTTAGGAAATCGGGATCGGGTTTAGGCTTGGGTTTTCATGTTTAGGTTTAGGTTTAGGTTAGGGAATTGAGATTGGGATTTGGTGTAGGTATAAGTTTAGAGATTTGAGAATAGGTTAAGGTTTAGGTATAGGTTTAGAAAATCGGGTTCGGGTTCGGGATCGGGTTTAGGCTTGGGTTTTCAAGTTTAGGTTTAGGTTTAGGTTAGGGAGTTGATATTGGGATCAGGTGTAGGTTTAGGTTTATGGATTTGAGAATAGGTTTAGCTTATAGGTTTAAGTTATAGGTTTAGGTTTTGGTTTTAGGTTTAGGTTAAGGTTATAGGTTATAAGTTATAGGTTAAGGTTTAGGTTATAGGTTTTAGTTTAGGTTAAGGTTATAGGTTTTGGTTTAGGTTTAGGTTTAGGTTTAGGTTTTAGTTTATAGGTTTAGGTTTAGGTTTTAGGTTAAGGTTTGGTTTAGGTTAAGGTTATAGGCTTTGGTTTAGGTTAAGGTTTAGGTTTTGGGTTTATGTTAAGGTTATAGGTTTAGGTTAGGTTTAGGTTTAGGTTATAGGTTATAGCTTTGGGTGAGAATAGGTTAAGGTTTAGGTTTAGGAAATCGGGTTTGGGTTCGGGATCGGGTTTAGGCTTGGGTTTTCAAGTTTAGATTTAGGTTTAGGTTAGTGAGTTGAGATTGGGATAAGGTGTAGGTTTAGGTTTAGGATTTGAGAATAGGTTAAGGTTTAGGTATAGGTTTAGGTTTAGGTTTTAGCTTATAGATTTAGGTTTTGGTTCTAGGTTTAGGTTAAGGTTATAAGTTTAGGTTATAGGTTAAGGTTAAGGTTATAGGTTTTTGTTTAGGTTAAGGTTATAGGTTTTGTTTAGGTTATAGGTTTAGGTTTTGGTTTTAGGTTTAGGTTAAGGGTATAAGTTTAGGTTAAGGTTTAGGTTACAAGTTTTGGTTTAGGTTAAGGTTATACGTTTTGGTTTAGGTTAAGGTTTAGGTTTTGGGTTTATGTTAAGGTTATAGGTTAAGGTTATAGGCTTAGGTTAGGTTTAGGTTTAGGTTATAGGTTATGGCTTAGGATTTGAGAATAGGTTAAGGTTTAGGTTTAGGAAATCAAGTTCGGGTTCGGGATCGGAGTTTAGCTTGGGTTTTCATGTTTAGGTTTAGGTTTAGGTTAGGGAGTTGAGATTGGGATTTGGTGTAGGTTTAGGTTTAGGGATTTGAGAATAGGTTAAGGTTTAGGTTTAGGAAATCGGGTTTGGGATCGGGTTTTGAAGTTTAGGTTAAGGTTTAGGTTTTAGGTTTAGGTTAATGTTAGGTAATAGGTTATAAGTTTAGGTTATAGGTAATAGGTTATGGTTTAGGTCATAGGTTTTGGTTTAGGTTAAGGTTATAGGTTTAGGTTAAGGTTTAGGTTTAGTTTTAGGTTCGGAGTTTAGGTTTAGGTTATAAGGTATAGGTTTAAGGGAATTGAGAATTGGTTTGGGTTTAGGTTTACGGAATCGGGTTCGGGTTCGAGGATCGGGTTTAGGTTTGGGTTTTCAAGTTTAAGCTTAGGTTTAGGTTAGGGAGTTGAGATTAGGATTAGGTGTAGGTTTAGGTTTAGGGATTTGAGAATACATTTAGGTTTTAGGTTTAGGTTTAGGTCTTAGGTTATAGGTTAAGGTTTAGGATTTAGGTTTAGGTGAATGGTAGGTAATTGGTTATAAGTTTAGGTTATAGGTAATAGGTTTTGGTTTAGGTTAAGGTTTTAGGTCATAGGTTTTAGTTTAGGTTAAGGTTATAGGTTTAGGTTAAGGTTTAGGTTCAAGTTTAGGTTTAGGTTTAGGGAATTGAGAATTGGTTTGGGTTTAGGTTTTGGGAATCGAGTTTGGGTTCGTGATCGGGTTTAGATACGGGTTTTCAAGGTTAAGCTTAGGTTTAGGTTAGAGAGTCGAGATTAGGATTAGGTGTAGGTTTAGGTTTAGGGATTTGAGAATACATTTAGGTTTTAGGTTTAAGTTTAGATTTAGGTTATAGGTTTTTTTTTTTTTTTTTTTTTTTTTTTTTTAACATAATAGGTTATAGGTTAAGGTTTAGGATTTAGGTTTAGGTGAATGGTAGGTAATAGGTTATAAGTTTAGGTTATAGGTAATAGGTTAAGGTTTTAGGTCATGGGTTTTCGTTTAGGTTAAGGTTATAGGTTTAGGTTAAGGTTTAGGTTTAGTTTTAGGTTCAAGTTTAGGTTTAGGTTATAAGGTATAGGTTTAGGTAATTGAGAATTGGTTTGGATTTAGGTTTAGGGAATCGGGTTTAGTTTTAGGTTCAAGTTTAGGTTTAGGTTATAAGGTATAGGTTTAGGGAATTGAGAATTGGTTTAAGTTTAGGTTTAGGGAATCGGGTTCGGAGTTCGGGTTCGGGTTCGGGATCGGGATCGGGTTTAGGCTTGGGTTTTCAAGTTTAGGTTTAGGTTTAGGTTAGGGAGTTGAGATTAGGATTAGGTGTAGGTTTAGGTTTAGGGATTTGAAAATACATTTAGGTTTTAGGTTTAGGTTTAGATCTTAGGTTATAGGTTAAGGTTTAGGATTTAAGTTTAGGTGAATGGTAGGTAATAGGTTATAAGTTTAGGTTATAGGTAATAGGTTAAGGTTTTAGGTCATAGGTTTTGGTTTAGGTTAAGGTTATAGGTTTAGGTTAAGGTTATAGGTTTAGGTTAAGGTTTAGGTTTAGTTTAGGTTCGAGTTTAGGTTTAGGTTATAAGGTATAGGTTTAGGTAATTGAGAATTGGTTTGGGTTTAGGTTTAGAGAATCGGGTTTAGTTTTAGGTTAGTTTAGGTTTAGGTTATAAGGTATAGGTTTAGGGAATTGAGAATTGGTTTAGGTTTAGGTTTAGGGAATCTGTTCGGGTTCGGGTTCGGGATCTGGGTTTAGGCTTGGGTTTTCAAGTTTAGGTTTAGGTTTAGGTTAGGGAGTTGAGATTAGGATTAGGTGTAGGTTTAGGTTTAGGGATTTGAAAATACATTTAGGTTTTAGGTTTTAGGTTTAGGTTTTAGGTTTTAGGTTATAGGTTAAGGTTGAGGTTTTAGGTTTAGGTTCTTGTTAGGTTATAGGTTATAAGTTTAGGTTATAGGTAATAGGTTTTGGTTTAGGTAAAGGTTATAGGTTTAGGTTTAGGTTAAGGTTAAGGTTTAGGTTTAGGTTATAAGTTATAGGTTTAGGAATTGAGAATTGGTTAAGGTTTAGGTTTAGGATTCGGGTTCGGGTTCGGGTTCGGAATACGGTTTAGGCTTGGGTTTTCATGTTTACGTTTAGGTTTAGGTTAGGGAGTTGAGATTGGGATTAGGTGTAGGTTTAGGTTTAGGGATTTGAGAATAGGTTAATGTTTAGGTTTAGGTTATAGGTTTAGTTTTGGTTTTAGGTTTAGGTTAAGGTTATAAGTTTAGGTTATAGGTTATAGGTTAAGGTTTAGGTTTGAGGTTATAGGTTTGGTTTAGGTTATAGGTTTAGGTTTAGGTTTTAGTTTATAGGTGTAGGTTATAAGTTATAGGTTTAGGTTTTGGTTTTAGGTTTAGGTTCGAGTTATAAGTTTAGGTTAGGTTAGGTTAGGTTTTGGTTTAGGTTAAGGTTATAGGTTTTGGTTTTGGTTTAAGTTTAGGTTTTCAGTTTAGGTTAAGGTTATAGGTTTAGGTTAGATTTAGGTTTAGGTTATAGGTTATAGGTTATAGCTTTGGGAATTGAGAATAGGTTAAGGTTTAGGTTTAGGAAAAGCGGGTTCGGGTTCGGGATCGGGTTTAGGTTTGGGTTTTCAGATTAGGTTTAGGTTTAGGGATTTGAGAATAGGATTAGGTTATAGATATAGGTTTAGGTTGGGTTATAGGTTTAGGTTAAGGGTGTGGTACTGCAAATACAGACATAAATACGGCCTGTCCAAATGGCCAAGCCCTTCAATGCTTGTCCATAGGAAATGGACTGACTTCATCATGGTCATAACAGGTTCCCACCTTCCAGGGACCCAGCTCTTAGGATAGCTCCGACACACATCCGGGTTTGCTCCATTAATTTTGAGCAAATACATAAATACGGCCTGTCCAAATGGTCATGCCCTTCCAATGCTGTCCATAGGAAATAAACAGCTTCATCATGGTTATAACAGCGGTTCCCACCTTCCAGGGACCCCCGCTCTTTCGGATAGCTCCGATGCACATCCGGGTCTGCTCCATTAATTTTGATTCCCACCCGATCAGTGGCTCAACCTGATTTAATAGAGGTGAGTAAGCCACTGTTTTCTCAGCTAGGGTGTTCTACATGTGTGACATTTTTGTAGAAAATGTGGTCTAGCATGATAAGCATAGCTGTGTACACTCATCCTTTGCAAGGATGGTGGGAAAGAAAGCTCAGGCAAAGTCATCTTGCAACAAGGAAATTTACCTGTGTAAAATATGTAATCAACTGTGCCAATGAAATCTCAAGTGTAGTTTGTGAACTACAGTTCATTAGTCATGGGGTCCATTCTCCTTCTTTGTTGCTCCAAACCAATTCCAACTCCCACCATCCTTGCAAAGGATGAGTATGCACTGACCTGCAATAAAAGCCTAGCTATGTAAAAGAAAATACCTATGTGAATAAATGTCAATGCCTAACAATGTAAAAGAAAAGAAAATGACACAACTCACCTTGAAGCCCTTTTCGCTCAGAGAAGATTCGAAGAAGTATCCTCTTCCATCTTGGAGAATTTGCAGCTATGAGTCCTCCCTGTGTTTTGTTGAAGTTGAAGCCTTTGCAAATATTTTAAACAAATTCATCTATTGCATTGATCTTGGAATATCACTTCCAAAGCTGAAAACCATGTAGAGAACATGCATCATAATTTCTAACTCACTGTTAATTTAGAAGGAATACAACAGAACGCATAGCTTAGGTGTCAAGTAGGCAGTGGGATTACACAGAGAAACAAGATACAAAAAACCTGCATGTAGAAATTTCTTCTCAATGACCCACCCACAGCCTTGTGAAAGGAGTCCATCTGAATTTTTCATTTCATACTTGTAAATGATATAATTTTTAGAACAAAAGAAGGCCCCGTCACTTTATTTATGTAATACAACTAAGTTCTGACACTTAAGTGTGACAGTTTTTCCATGATGCTACTAGGAAAAAATTTGAATGTAATTTACATAACAAAGCACTCTCCCAAAGCCTAATAATCAATACAAGATGGTTCAAACCACTTGTGCAATTAGGAAGGTTCAAAAGGACATACATATTTATTATTTTTAGTGATTTAATTGCTTATGGGAGATATGTAACACTTTAAAATGCATCTCCAATCAAGATTTTGGAATTGGGGTTTGATGAAATGATTGCTGATCTTATTTGAATTCTTCTGTTTTTCCTATGCTTATGGTTCTTTTCAGTGATTGAAATGCATATGTGTGTCTTTCTTTTTTTCGTGCATGTGAATGATATAAAGCATTATAATTCAAGGTTCTTGTAGTCTGGGTCTGATGAATTAATAGCTAGGATTGTGTGATTTGTGCCATTGCTATGATTCTGTTTTTTCCTTTTTTTCTTTAATATATATATAGTGATACCAATGCTTGTGGGAGATTGGCATAGCTCTTTATAGTACATGCAAATGCCGTAAAACATCTAAATTCATGGCTTTACTTCTATGGGTCTGATTGAATGAAAAGGATTTCTATGAACCTGTTAGTGTCTTTCTATAAAAAAAAAAAAAAAAGAAAAGAAAAGAAAAAGGAACTGTTTTTTTATCCGCTCTCTCTCTCTCTCTCTCTCTCTCTCTCTCTCTCTCTCTCTCTCTCTCTTTCTCTCTTCTTCTTCTTCTTCTTCTTCTTCTTCTTCTTCTTCCAGTGATTTTAAATGCTTCCGTGAGATGGTTATGTAGCTGTTTTAAGTACATGTAAACACTATAAATTAATCCATGGGTTTACTATCTGGATCTGATGAAACAATGCCTAAAATTGTATCGATTCTGCTATTTTTGTTACAATTCTGTTTTTTTAGTTTTTCTCATTTGAGGATGTGTTTAGATGCACAAGTGAATTGAATTGTCAGTGTTCAGTTTGATCAAGAGGAAATGACAGAAAATAACCATGTTTCCTAGTATTTGTATTGAGGGATTAACCATCAAATTCCAGCTACATTCATTTCAAGTCCAACTTGAAACTAATGAAATTGCAATTCCTCATTAGATGAATAATTGCAACTGAAAATGTCATTTCGCTATGATTATGCAATTATCCAGACCTTTTATATAATAAGTCTCACTTTGTACGGTGGATATGCAACTAATAAAAGCTCCCAGTTTTATTAGTTCAACCTTTTGATAATTTGGCTCTTTCACTATGATTATGGTCACATAACCATTGCATAACAAAGGGTTGAAATATTCAATCCAATAATTTTTTTTTTCTTTTTATGTATGTTATTGCAGTACTTCAGATGTATTCTAGCAAACCTCCTACAACCCTTCCACCATTCAATGGCCCCAGTGTTTTGAATTTATTAAATAATCGTGTGTACCACTCGTGTGGGCCGACTAAATGGCTAATGGATCCAAAGTGATAATGGGATATAAAATTTGAAATATTAGGGCAGGTTAGAGCCAATAGTTTGCCTTGATTATTTAATGGGTTAGGCTTTAGCATCTCTCAAAACAAATCTCACCTCACCAGACTTTCAGCCTTGTATGGGGTTTGACTAAGTTGAAATATGTTTCACCGGATGCTAATATGGGCCTTGACCTGGTCCAAGCTTATCTAACCCTACTCTTTTTCTCCATTTCTCTCTCATTTTTCCTGTCCCCTAACTTTATAGGCGTTGCACTTGCCATGTCCCCTAGCATATATGAACTTAAGAGAGAGAAAAAATGTTTAGAAAGTCAAAATGATTTTAACTGTAGGCAACTTATTTTCATATTCTTTGATGATGTGGCTCACTCAAGTTTTAAATAGATCTATTTTTTATTACGTGTATTTCAATAAATGTATAAAAGTTTGAAAAAAATTAATGCTTTGGTTTGGTTTTTGTTTTTTTATGCTTTTATTTTATCCTATATCAAGTAAAATGAGAGAATACCATATTGGTTTATACATCTAGATCTTTGTCCAACATATATATTGTCAAGTGTGACGAACTATGGTCGTTCTCGTATGCACGTGCAGGCGTTCAGCCGGTGGAAAACCTGGCCCAAAAACCTTTAACTGAGGGTGCACTCTTGCGTATGCTTGCAAGCAATTAAATTGAGTTCTAACATTTTTGTACTGCCGTGAAAATGATATATGAAGTGGATGTCATGCAGTTATCTTTATTGCAAGGCTCCCAAGTACTACTGTCAGAGTGGGTTGCATGAAAAGAAAAAAAGAAAAAAAAGGAGACACTGCAAGTATGCTACTCAAACACAGGTGGAAGAGCACACTCATCTCATTTTCCACATAATTACACCCCTTCTCATGACTAGCTTCATAGATAAAATTAGAAAAACACTTAAATTAATTTTACCAATCTGTATTATCAATGCATGATTATTATTATTATTTTTAAATTTAAAATCCATCATATCAAAGTTGTCTGTAAATGAAATTGCATACTTGGATCTATTCTTAAAATTTTCTCAATTTTCATCTAAAATGGCACGAAATGACGTGCCTTGGAGTATATTTGATTTTAGTTTACACAAGTACTTGAAAAACCCATAATAATTCTATAGATAATTTTATTAATAAAATTAGTAATGTATCTGATAATTTGATCACTTTGGGACTATCATCAATATGCCACATGTACAATAGATTAATAATTTAATAATACTTTTGTTATACACATGCATTTCAAATAGTTTTGAATTCAGGTCAGAAGATAAGTTTTAAAATCCAATTGCATTCAAATCCACATTGCCAAACAACCTCTAAATTTTCCTTAAGCTTGGGGGTCCATCCTTTAGTGATCTCAACAGTTCATCCATGTTCCTCTTCCACTTGGGTGGCCTGGGATTTCAAATTTTATAAGTATATTCTCTCATGCTCTTTTTTTGCTTTATTTTCTTCAAGAAAGGTACCGATGCCTATCTTGTATATCAGTCCCAAAATAAATAAATAAATATAAAAATACAAATATCTGATAAATAAATCAAATGAAGTTGATGGTTTAGATCGTGCCATGTGTCGATCTCTGGCTGACTACAATTCGATATTTGTGGTCTCTTAAAAGAAATGATTTGGTAGTAGGTCACCCGTCAAACTACAGATTCGAGGAATATTGGTCACTTAAGACATGAGATTTCTTCGCCAGAAAATGAATCCATTGGGGGTTGCATTCACTTGCTGAATACCACAGATTCCATATCAGTAGTTGGCATTTAGTTTTTTTTTTTTTTTTTTTTTTTTTTTTTTTTTTTTTTGAGTTTTTAGTTGGCATTTAGTTAGTTGAGAGGATCAGCATGTGATGATAACCAACAAAAAATTCAAAAAGAACGAGGTAATTTTAAAATAGAAAATTGCCTAAAACCTTTAGTTAAAGGGGGCGAAAAACTATATAAAACAGAAAAAAAAGGAAGTATTTAATAGTTAAAGAAAACAGAATAAGAAAAGAAATCTCACTCTCTAAGACCAAATGTTTTAGAAAAGAAAGAAAGAACATGAAAGTTTGTAATCACTTGAAGACATTTTAGCACATAAACAAATTACTCGAATTCATCATAAGGAAGATGAGCTGCTTTCCTTGTTTTTGGGACTGCTTTATAATCAGTCTGATCAAATAAGAAAAGCTAAGACTGAAAAGCGAGCATTATTAATCGAATGGGGGGTTGCTGTCCCGGGTCTTAAAGATTTTAATTTTCTGTTTCTTGGCCTGTAGCCTTTGGTCTGCTATCTCAGCAGTCCCCTTTTGTACTTCTCCTTTTTTCTAATATATTCTAGTTACTTTAAAAAATATATATATAGGAAAGCATGAGACCAGGATTGGAAGGTTGCAATCAGCTCCAGAGCCAAAAACTAAAAGGCCTAGTCCCATTGGAATTTGGTAATGATTTAGGATATTTTTAGCAAGTAAAAGAGATTCAAAAGAATCAAAACATATTTGGGAAGTAAACGTTTTTAAGGTGACTGTAAGTTCCCAGTAATGATATTTTGATCCTTAACTATAATGCAAAATTTTGGAATTATGGAAAATGGCCAAAGTGTGGTATAAGGCTACCATTGGATGTCCCTTCAGGGAAGGAATGCTTTTCTACTCAAATCAGTATCTGAAAGTTTATGGTAAGGACTGAAACATTACAGACCTGAAGCATTACAGATGTAGATTTGGGCGGAAACAGTAGAGAGATAGTATCCCAATCAATAAACCTCTGCTTTCAATAGTTCCAAACAATACTACAACAGAATGGTAACCATCTGAAACACGCAATGTAATGCAGTTCCACCAAAATATACATTCTGTTTGCGATCTAGGGTGCATCCAAATCCCAGGTAGACTACAGTGATCACAACATCCAAAACCAAAACTCCTAACTCAGCACAACTAGTAAGGGCGCATCAGATGCACCATCAAATCAAACACAATTCTTGGTGTAATAAAGTGTAAATGACCAAATTGTAATTTCATTAGCATTCATATTGAGGATTCAAACACAGCCTAAAAGAACCACAATCATATATGAATATTACTAGGCATCATAAAATTTCCGATCTTGCTCCATAAAAATGAGTTTTCGCAATTCAATTCACCAGCGCATTCAAACACAGCCTAAAAGATCCGCAATGCAATTCAATAACAAACGTGTCTTGCACGATTAAAGCTGAAATTACCAGAACTTGAACTCAGGGAGCCGCCGGATGAAGGGCTTGAATTCGTCCGATCCCTTGGTGGGGAGCGACGGGCCGTCCATGACTTCCAGCTCCGGATCGACCTTTGGAGACAGGAATCCAATCAAGAGATTCAGCAAGTAGATGCCGAGGCCGTATGTCACGATGTAGAATCCATATTCAAATGGCAACATCACCTCTTCAGATTGGCAACAGGTTGGAGCTCAACAAAAATCCATATTCAAAACCCTAATTAAAATTTAAAAAAAAAAATCCTACAAATCAGAACCCTACCAGTCAGAACCCTAATGATGGTGGACGATTGCAGGTGGAGATGGGTTTGGCCGTTGATGATGAGGGACCTGCGGCCTGTTATGATGGTAGCGGCTATTGATGGAGGTTGGGCGGCCGCAAGACCTGAGACAGTCTGCTCACACGGAGATGGGGAAGACTCTGGACAGCGGCGGTGGTTGATGGGTTAGGGTTTGGAGAAGAAAGCAGGAGAATAGAGGTAGTCTTCTAGGGTTTGGAGATCGAGAGACAGGGAGAGGGAAAGGGAAAGGGAGAGGGAGAGAGAGATAGAGAGAGAGAGAGGGACATCGACAGAGAGAGAAATGGCTTGCTGTTTAGGGAACTTCGGGCGCAATGAGAGAAAAAAGGAAACGGATTGGCTACTCCCCCTGACACCAGCCAATGGCTGGTGGTCGGTGCTCTGTGGGGCCCACCATGGTGTATGTGTTTCATCCATGCCGTCCATCTATTTTTACAAATCATTTTAAGGTATGAGACTAAAAATGAGATATATACTAGTCTCGATTGAACCACATTACAGGAAACAGTGTTTAATGAGCGTCGACCATTAAAAACATTTTGGGGCCATAAAAGTTTTGGATCAAGCCGATTTTTGTTTTTTCCTTCATTTGGGCCTGTTTGACCTGATCAACAGATTGGATGTCAAATAAACAGTACAGTGAGCCTTAGGAGGATATTAATGGTGGATATCCAATCACTATTATTTTCATGTGGTGTGTTCCACCTGAGGTTTATATATCTCTCATTTTTGGGATCAAGCCCTAAAATGATCTTTAAAAATGGATAAATAGAATGGATTAAACACATACATTATGATGGGGCTGACAGAGCCCGACCACTAGCCTCGGGGCTCGTGTCAAGGGGAGTAGCCAATTCGTTTCGGAGAGAAAATGGGAGAAAAATGCCAGTGATCCTCGGGCATACATGTTTTTGTGCCGCTAGGGCTATGTGGGGTCCACTGAGATGTTCTTAATCAAATCCACTCCACCCATCTATTTTTAAATACAATTACAGAGCATAATTGTAAAATTCAGGAAGATCCAAAATACAAGTGAGACACACCAACAAAATAGTGAGAACAACAACGTTGGTCATTAAACCATTTTATAGGGGAATGGATTCCTTCGAGTAGTTGAAGATGGCTACAAACTTAACGATCTCCTCCTCATCCATGCTTACGCCAAAGATAGTGGACGTGGCCAGATTGACTCTGAGACCCGACACCACCTCGAAACAGCGAATGATGGTGCGGAGGTTGCTTACCTTACCGAGGTTAGCTTCACAGAAGAGCAGAGTATCATCTGCGTACTGAATATGAGAGATAGGAGGCATGCCACTGATATGGTAGCCACTAATAATACCACCTTCTCAACCTTTATGCAGCATCTTGGAAAAGGCTTCTCCCACTATTAAGAAGAGAAAAGGGGATAGAGGATCTCCCTGACGAAGACCACTAGAGTTGGCAAAGTATCCTTTGGGGGAGCCGTTGAGAAGGACCTAGAAGGAAGTTGTCCCTGGCAAAAAGGCTTCTCCCACTATTAAGAAGAGAAAAGGGGATAGAGGATCTCCATGGCAAAGACCTCTAGAGTTGGCAAAGTATCCTTTGGGGGAGACGTTGAGAAGGACCGAGAAGGAAGCTGTCCTACACATTCATTGATCCAACCACACCATTTAGTACCAAGGCCCATCCTTTGTAACATATATTGAAGAAATTCCCAATCTACATGATCGTATGCCTTCTTGATGTCAAGTTTGCGTAGGATGCTTTTTGACTTGGCTTTGTTGATGGAGTCAAGACATTCAAAAGCAATCAGAGCGCTGTCAATAATTTGTTTGCCTAGAATAAAGGCACTTTGATTATTTGAAATAATTTTCCCCAACATCCCTCTTAAACGAGTAGCAAGAATTTTCGTCAGGATCTTATAAGGCCCTCCTAATAAGCTGATCGGTTTGAAATCCTTTAAGGCCACAGATCCCATAATTTTTAGAATCAGATCAATGAAGGATGTTGTCAGCTCCTTTAACAGGTAGCTTCTATCATGAAATTTCGAGATAAAAGCCATGATATCGCCCTGTAAGTCTTTCCATAAAGAATGGAAAAAAGGATATTGGGAACCCATTTAGACCTAAGGCTTTATCACTTGATAAGGAACCGATCGCGTCCTTAAACTTCGCAACTGAAATCTGACCTTCAAGCCAGCTGGCTTCTTCTACTGCGATTTGGGCGAATTAGAGATTATCAAGCTTCGGTTTGGACCAATCTTCTTTACTGAGAGAAGATTCCTGAAGTACCCTATAGCTTTTGCTGAAATTTGTTCCTGATTTTCAATTCGGACCCTGTTGACTTATAAGGCTTTAATTTTGTTTATTCTTGCTCGAACATTCGCGATATTGTGGAAGAATTTCGTATTTTTATCTCCTTCTGCAATACAGGAGTTCCGCGATTTCTGCTTCCAGAAATCTCGTCTTGAAATTTTAGAAGAGTAACTGTGAATAAGATTTTGCACGGTTCTATAGCTAATATGTTTGGGGCAGCTGTTTGAAGGTCGGGGAAGACAAATATGTGATCCACTTGAGTAGTAGGCTAGAATCAGAGACGTACACGGCGGGACTCACCTGATGTACAACTTAGATTTTGCACCCATGGGCTACTTTGGTACAAATGGTGGTATCTTCTCTCCATTTCTTTGACAATGGATCTGTCTGATTTTTTAGATCTCATTCTATCATGATTCGAAGAAAGTGATGGATAGTTGGCCCACAATAATTCATATTTTTTGTATTTTCTCTTCATTTATATCTTTTTGATATTATGAACATGTTGGATGTCAAATAAACATTACTATGGGCCCAAGGAAGGTATCAATGGTGGAAATCATTATTCCACATTGTTTCGTGTGGCATGATCCACTTGAGTTCTGGATTTATCGAAAATTCGGGATCAACTAACATTGTTCATCCATTTTTTGAAATCATTTTAGAGATTTATCCGAAAAATGATTCATATCCAAAGATTAATTAAATGAACCACACTATAAATAAGGAGGGTTTTAAACTTGGTGACACCACCGTAGAGCGTCCAAGAGGGAAACAGAGTGACTGGTGGTCGATGCTCTGTGGATCCCACCATGATATATGTGTTTCATCCATGTCGTTCATCCATTTTTACATATTATATCAGGGCTTGATACCATAAATGAGAGGGATATAAATCTCAGGTGGACCACACCACATGAAAACAATAGTGATTGGATATCCACCATTAAAACCCTCCTAAGGCCCACTGTAATTTTTATTTGACATCCAATCTGTTGATTAGGTCATATAGGCCCAGATGATGGGAAAAAACAAAACCCAGCTTGATCCATTCATTAATGGTGGCAAATAAACCTTACATTGGACTCTAGGAAGTTTTTAATGGTTTGGTCCACTTGAGATTTATATTGCCATGTGATGATTAATATACCTTACCAGATCCTCCAAATTTTCAAGAATATTTGATAGTATTAGTCTTAATTTCATTTTAAAATCCTAATTAAATAATTTTTTTACTATCATTTATAAATTCTAATTTCATTTATTATATGGGGCACCATGATGTATGTGTTTAATCCTGTCCTCCCCATGAGGTCAAGCTGTGTGGCCCAACCATGACGTGTGTCAAACATCAACACCATGCATTTGATGGGTTGTCTTTAAATTATGGGATATCCCAAAAATCAACCATATACGGAACTCTGGTGGGCCATACCATCTAAAATCATGTGAAGACATGCTTAAAACATATAAATGCACTTGGTGGGCCCCACTTGAAATTTGGGTGCGTCTTAAACTTGGTATGACCCCTCGTCCAAGTGGCACACACATAATGGATGGGTTGGATTTGTGGACCACATCTCCGTGGGGCCCAAAAATAATTATGAATGTTTTAATGGAGGGTAACCCCTCTCAACTTTTGTATGTAGTGTGGCCCACAAAAATCATAGATTAATTTGATTTTTAATCCCTGGGCCCACCATGGGATGATGCATCTGACTGATGGGGTAGATGTTTGACACGCATCATGGTGGGGCCCACAGAGCCATACCAGACCCGCCCAAATTTGGGCGCGCTCCCAAAAACAGAGGCCCGCCCAAAAACCCCAAAAAAATCTCTCTCTCTCTCTCTCTCTCTCTCTCTCTCTCTCTCTCTCTCGCGCGCGTGCGCGCTCGTTCCCTAACCCTCTCTCTGCTCCCGGCTCTCTCATCTTCCTCCTCTCTATTCGGTCCCCAATCTCTCTCTCTCTCTCTCTCTCTCTATTGGGTCCCCAATCTCTCTCTCTCTCTCTCTCTCTCTCTCTCTCTCTCTCCTCTATCGATTCATCACCTCAGAAAACCTCAGAGGACCCTTCATCATCTCGATTGGAGTTCCATCATCGACTTGTCTCGGTGCATCTGGGACTATTGGTTTCCATCTTTGTTGCTAGATTGAGAGGCGCCATTGTAAGAACTTCAAGAAAAAAAAAGGTATATGCTTCTTTCTGACATTTACTACTACCATTGGATTTTCTGTTTTAGATTCGTTTTCTTCATGAAATGCATGGATTTGGTTTCATTTGTGGTGGTTTGTCTCTATTGGCGGTGAGATCCTGGACGATTGGATTCGTGTTGTGGTCTGATATGAGCGGATTTGATGTGATCTGGTAATGAAATTTGTGATTTTCGTTTGTTTTGAGGGAAAAATCTGAAATGTGCTTAAAAAATGCTGGATTTTGTATGGAAATATGAAATGAGTGATGGAACTGAGTAGTGTTTTCTGTTTGGGTGGTAAATGTACTGGTGAGCCCACATTTCTGGATCCCAGGCTGTTCTCTGAAAGAGGTTTCTGTCGGAGAATTGAATTGGAAAGGCTTTTTCTCAGTGTTGGTGTTTGTTGCCAACACTGAGGAGCTACTGCATTTTTATTTGTCATCTCATGTTACCTGTCAACATTTGGAAGGGCGGTGCATCTGGATGCCTATGAAATCTGATTTTTGGAGCATTTTGGACAAATCAGATTACATTGTATCTCTTGCTAGCTTGAAAGAGATTATGGATTCACTCTGGAATAATTTATTCCATCTCAAATAGACTGCTGGCTTTGTCAAATCTCTGCTGTGTTCCAGCAATTTGTGAACAAAGATCCGCCATTTTCTCAACATGAAAACAGAGTACAGACATTGGGAATGATAAGTTTCCTGTCAGATGATTAATTGCTAAAATTTCCCTGCCTACAATCCAACTAAACACAACCATGCCATGGGGTGTGCGGATTCCTCCATGCATATGTTGTGGGAGCATTCATATGACTATTTAAATCCCCCATTAGTTTTGGGTTAAAGGATTGAACAGAAAGCTTTCCATTCTTTTCGAGATTCTAATTCCACTCATCCCTCCCCTCTTGGAATGTGCTTATCTAGGCATCCCATGAGACGAATAAAGTCCTTGATCTCCTCATCTGATATAGCCCTCGTAAAACCTGTATACCAGATTACTTGGCCTCTTATTTTGCTGAAACTTTAGAGACAAATATTCCTTTCTCATCTGCCACTTGGATGTAACCTAGGAAGCGCATGACATAATGCTATAGTGCCACACCAAACATTTGTCGAAACGAATAGTAATAATACACATTCCATCGCCAATTTCCTACAATCGTCGATAGAAATCCTCTTGTAAACAAGGCATAGATTTCCATGACTAAGCTTTTAGAGAGGAATCCATGATGTGATTTGTGGTGACACTACCAAAAAAATGGGCCTACATTTTTTTTTTTTTGGTTGTTTGTGATTTGTTGTTAGATCTGTTACTATATCGTTGAGATCTTTGATATATTTCCCGATGTTGTTTTTGAGGATCTGTTACATGTGAGCCATGGGTCCTCTCGGCAATAACTAATTTATATCACACACTAACACCAAACACACTGTCTCACCACTAAGCACGCCCATCCTTTCTTTGGTTATACAAATACTAAAGATAACTTTTGCTAATAAGCCCACACGGTACCAGCCAACCTCATTACATGCCACACACATGCAAACATGGTTCGCTGGTACCAGATCCAATACCGAGATGGATGCCAATATGTAGATTGTTTTCACCAAAGAATCAAGTCACTCTGTCAAAGTTGGGTAAACTTTATGAAAAAATGTATGGTGAGGAAAACCTCGGTGATTTTCTTCTTCTTTTTTAAAACCCATCCAACTGTTTTCGACATCTTGGCCCACCTACTGGATGGACAATGTATTTTTCAAGTTAGAACACCTACAGACTTAGACCCACCCAATGGATGGCTTGTATAATGCGCATATTGGCCATGCTTCAGCATATTAGGCGGCATGTAGATGGTATTCCTCGTACATGTGAGCTTAACAAAACTCCAATGCTAAATATTCCACTGTTATATAACCAAAAGTAGAAACGGTGGGTGTATTTAGCTGTCAGAGACTGTGTAAAAAGTACTCGCTATCCTTCATAACATATTTAGTAGTACTTACTTTGTACATCTTTGTGTCAAACAAACAATTTTCATGCACAAGCTGCACATACAAAAAGAGATAACCTATAAATTAGTGTAAAAATTAACTCATATGCTTCAGTACAACAAAGTTAAATGTTATCAATTTAGAACTCAAGAGATCTTTGCAATTTCAATTACAACTTTGGAAATTGGTAGCTAGCTTAAGACATAAACTTCTTACAAAGCTTTTGTTGGTTCTAAACAAGGTATCTCCATTGTTAGATGAGAGGGATGGGCAAATTCCACTCAACTACGAAAAAAAAAAAAAAGGAAAAAAAAAAAAAAGAAAAACACTGACAGGAAGTGATAGTTCACGTGCACGCGCCTTGTAACATTACATGTGCGCATTTGTAACTGGAAATCTAACCATGCAAATTGCGGGCACTTTGTGATTGCACGGCTACATATTTAACCATCTAAATTGTCGACTTCCTCGCGGAGATGTGCTACAAAAATGGAAAAAAAAAAGCCCATAGAAATGGTGGTCCAACTTGTGTATTTATAGACATGCAATGAATGTGATTGAACATTAGTCTAGGATCCAAATTCAACAAACAAATGACATCTAATCAGAGGTCAGGATCATCAACCAATCTGATTTCAGGTTCCTAGACCTATCTACATGGTGTCCTATGATTTTGATAGTTTTGTTGAATTACATGTGTGTGACTGTATGTGTATGAACCAATATAGTTACATGACCCACTTGATGAGTCATGTAACTATATTCATAAACCAAAACCTTTAAGTTCTCATTCAACAAGAAACTTACAGAGAGCGGAGATATTTCACAATATTCAAAGCAATAGTATTGCATACAAACGAGATTCCTTGAGATGCATCCTTCACCCATATCACCGATGGTTCCTTGAGGAAAATTTCGCATAGAAATGTGGACCATGAAACATGTTGATTGCATGTGTGCGCTGATGTATGTGCACAGTACGTGGATATGTTGGATCATACAACAAAATGGTACAACCTTAAATTAAGATAATCAGAAAAACTTGTAATCAATGGATGCGACTATGATATCTCTTTCTGCTAACTGTTTTCCCAAAAGAGCACCCCATGCTTTGTACCTGCACCACAAAACATCTCAAAGATATGAGCACACAGAATAAACAGATTCAATTCATCCACAAAAAGATAGAAATTGTGCCAAATGTAAAATTCTTGGATTCATATTTCTACTGCCAATTTAGAAACATTAAATTAAGTGCCTTCATAGGTATAAAATGAGTACAAGATTATGTCAATTAGGGGATGGTGCGAATGCACGTCTCGCAACAATGATGGTGATCATCTATCTCTTCCATTTTACCTTCTGGTATCATTTTGTAGGTCCCAAGTTAGTTACCTACCAAAAGGCAAAGTCAAACAGGTTTAATAGTCACCAAGGTTGGAAGTTGAAGAACAACAGACTCATTAGAGCCATCAAGTCCAATCGATTATGCACAAGATCAAGGGCTAATGATTAAAAAAAAAATGGAGGGAAGGTAAAACTAAAAAAGGTCTCTTCATCAAGTACTCGAGGGTACTTGAGAACAGGTAATTCCTTAGTTGGAATGGCCATTCTTAGTGGCCAAAATTTGCACTTCAAGTTCTAAAATCATGCTACACATCATATCCTTTTGGGAATGATTCCTTCATTACTACTTTCTATGCCATCATCAAATGCATCCATCCTCTTAGATTATTACAACGAAGTCATTAATTTGATAAAATGCTCTTGTTCTATGAAATCCCAAAAGCTGGACATCAACTTGATGTCCGGTTCAACCAGATTTACTTTGACATTAGTTTGATGCATATTGGTTGACAAATGAAGTGTTATGCAAATTTATTATAATTTTTTGTGATTTAGACAAAGGAATCTCATGTGGGTGCTTTTGCATTTATCAATTCTTAAAATTTGTAGGATTACTTGATGTGAATCAATGGGAGTTTTTGATGATTAGTAGTTGCTTTTGGGGGTTCTTGGACTGAAACCAATGGAATTTGGGGCACTTTCAAGTTATTTGATGCTAGTTGATTGATTTTAGTGTTATTTGGACTTGGCATAATTAATGGAGTGTTGTACACATCATTTATGTTACATGTAAGAGAATCTCATGTGGGTACTTTTGCATTTGGCAGTTTTTGAAGTTCATGTGATCATGTTATATTAATTGATGGGAATTTAGGATGATGGGTACTTGTATCGAATGGTTTTTTTTTTTTTTGGACCAAAATCAAGGGAATTTGGGATGTTCTCAAGCAATTTGATGCATATGTATTGACCCAGATGTTCTTCATACTTGGATTATCTGAAAAATGGAGTGGTTATGTAGATACTTTTCTTTTTATTAGTTTTTGAAGTTTTTGTTTATTTGATGAAAATCAATGGGACTTCAGGATGTCGGGTACTTGTTTTCAGGTGTTTTGATTGGAACTAAGGTAATTAGGAGCTTTTTCTAGTTATCTGATGCACGTTGATTGATTTTAATGTTTTTCAGATTTTGATTACTTGAAGACATGAGAGTTCTATATGGGTTTTCTGTTATTAAAAGGACATCTAATGTGAATACCATATTTACTGCCTAAAGCCCCTTGCGTAGGAAATCAGTACTACAAAAAAGATAGGCCCCAACATGAAGATCGCCTTCCTTGGAAATCAGGCTGATCCTCTCATTAGGTGGGTCATCCCTGTATGTTGAGTCAGTCCAGTTATCAGTTGATGTCAACTGTGCATCTCACCTGATGATTGGTCTGGCCGGATTTTTTTTTTGCCAGGCGATCTTTGTGGTGGGACCTACCTTTTTCATGGTACTGTTGTCTTACACAAGTGTCATGGGGGAATAATCACAAGTTACCACAAATTGTGGTACCCTGCATGTAGGTGTCAGTTCTCCAAATTGTTCTGTTCTCGATGATACGGGTAGCGGGACTACTCACTTGTGTTTGGTGAATGGGAACTGTTGACCATTTTATAACCATCTATTTTTTCCGTAGGTGTGGCCCATCTCATGAGTGCATGCTGCATTTGGCTTGATTTTTGGGCCAGGGAATTCACAATGGGCCCACCTGACAAACAGCCTAGCTCTCTACATGCGATCCATGTTAACACGCATGCCTATGAATCCCGATGTCTCAGTCTTGTTAGCAGGCCTATATAGAGTTAGTCTCATTTTAACCCCAGTCATGTTCGATATAGTTATGCTGTGTTTTTGCTAACTTTATCTTATTTCAAACCTTTAAAATGGTTTTATTATATAGTCTTTATGACACTTGGGTGGGATTTAAATTGATGAGCTGCAGGATGAAAGTAGAGGGAAAAGAAATTAGTGCAAAAGCTTCTTGAGTAGCATCTTATGCCCTTTTCTTTTTCTCTAAGAAGGGAGCAATCATAAATACATTCCCATTCTTTACTAGCAAGTGTGTGTTCTGAGATTGAGATCTATGGATTTGATGTAAATGAGTGAAACTTAATCTTGTACACATGAATGGTCTTGAGAACTGTTCCTGTACAAGTCTTGGTAGAATAAGCTTTATTCCATGAGTGCTGCATTGGGCCCCACTTGTGTGTGTATGGCATCCAACCTATCTATCAAGGCAGCTTCACCATAGAAGTTATTACTATCCATCAAAGTTGTTGCTATCTATCAAGGTTACTATCCATCAAGTTTTGCCACACCATAAAAGTGTAAATTCAACTAGGAATCTATTTATGTGGAAATTATTCGTTTAAGGTCCTTGACTTGATTATGCAGTCACAGGTCCCATGATCATGTGTTGTTTATGCAATCACAGAATCTATTTTTTCAAATCTTTGCGTATTGCTTGATGGTCATGTGTTGTTTATGCAGTCACAGTGTCCCATGATCATGCTAGGATGTGTGCTTATGCTATTAATTGTGTTCCTATATAGTGCTCATGCGTGTTTAGTTTCATGTGGATGCAAGTGTAGCAATATTGAAGAATGTAGTGTAGTACCCATGGAAGGATCTTGGGAAGCAATCTTTAAGTGCTTACATTTAATAAAATGCACATTTAAGTTATTGATTATTGTGCTTACTGAAACACTAAAGATTTAAACTGAAGATACAATGGTAGTTCAACACCATTTAGCTATCAAATTGGCATTTAGCAAATAAAATGGCTAGAGGCCCGAATTCAATGAGCAATATCAGATTGTTAAGTTCGCAGAATCAAGTGTGGATTTGGGCTACATTCAACAATGGGGCCTCAATTTGTTATTTTGTATGCTCTTCGTTTTTTTAAAGGGTAATTTGTATTGTCTGGGGTTGCCAACTTGCCATGCATTTATGCCATATAGTGGATGAGAACCAGACATTAAGAATTGTGCACTATTTGAATTCTAGTTCATGTTTTAATGGTAGCTACATTTTAGACAACAAATGCTACAAATGTCACACATTTGTTTGCTAAATGGAACTCAACAAATTTTATTTATTTTTACTTTTATTTGTAAATTATTCATTTATAAATGGAAAGGGTGAACTTGTGAACACATGGTAGTGACGTAGCATTAGCTAGCGTACTAGAGCCAGAATACATTTTGGCATGAGTGTGGGAATGTTGAACGAGTGGCACAATTGGTGATATGTACCATATGCATATACTTGTTTAATTTCCCAGAAAAATGAAGCAAAACCTGTTCAATCTTAATTCTTTGCCAGGAATGAGCTATTTATACCAAGTTTCAATTTTTATTTTTATTTTGTCTCACTTTATATCTTTGTACAGACTAGATAAAAACCAGAAAACTGAGTTGAAATGGATAAAGTCCAATATGGAAGAAAAATGTGCCCAAAATTGAACCCTTAGTGCATTTTTATCACTCTAGGCTACCTAGCCTTGAGAAATTCTAGAAATTCTATACTCCCATAAGTTTTGATTCAAAAACAAAGGCAGAAGACAGTGGAGTTAATATGTCCATCTCATCTTTCAATCCAAATTGCAATTTTTTTTTTAAATCATATTTCAGAAATAGGAAAATACTTGTTCTTTAGGTGTCTTTTCTAATACTTTTAGGTGCTTTCTTGTACTAGCCAAGAAATCAGGTGCATGAAGATTCAAGTACTAGAAATCAAGTGATGCTAGCAATGATCTGCAGATTTTTTAATGCTGAGAACTTACAGAGCAACAGTAAAATCTACTACAGGTTGTTTTCACAACCAAATTTAGGTGGATGCCCTTTTTTGTTGGTGGATTGGTGGTGGCCTTTTCACCAAGTTGGTGTCTACTTTGAGGCTAAATCATTTTTTGAGTTTTGCAATACTGAGTAATCTGAGAAAACCGAAGTTTCTGACATAAGTTTCGATGTAGAGTTTGAGAACCAAAAATGTTAGAAATATGAAGAAATTCTATGTCCACATTAAGATGTTTCTTGGTGCTTGATTTTTTGTGTTCATATGTATGTAGATTCTCGGGAAAAGGTTATAGCTTAGTATCAGGTAACACCATTTTAAGCTAGGTTTTTTTTTTTTTTTTTTTTTTTTTTTTTTTTTTAAATTTCTTGCCAAACACATAAGGAACCCATGAGAACATGAACTCAATCCTCGTGTCTGTAGCATTGGACAACCACATTATGACTCATCCGATGTATAGTTCTGGATTCACCATCCATAAAAACATGTGTACAGGTTGAGTGGGAATGAACCATCCATAAACCATGTGTGCAGTTGAGTGGGAATGAAAGGGACTAATTAAGTCTTGCAATAATGTACAAAGCCTGTTTTTGTATGCAATGGTTTTTCTTTTCTTTTTTTGAGTTTGGAACTGTGTTCTTCACTTGTGTAGGAAGAAGAGGCTCTCATTTCAGCTCATAGAAAAGAAATTGAAGAGACGATGGAGATTGTGCTTGGAGTAAGTCTATCCTACATCGGCTCTCTGCTACCCTTTTAATTCAAGATCACCGAAGGTTTCTCTCTTTGCTCTCATATGTTTTTGCTTGGATATCCATATGCTTGTACATGTGTCAAACAAGTCTATTTTAGACTTCATATGATAACTATGTTTTTTGACATTTAAATGCTGAGAAAGAAACCTCTAGAAAGTTGTTAAAAGTAAAATTAGGAGCCAGGGACATGCCGTTGGAGCAACTGAACTGTCGATATGGACTCCACTATAAATTATTGCTAATGGCGAGTTCTTCTTATTTGCAGATGCTTTCAGACTACCGAACAAGCTGTAGTTGTTCATCAGCCAAGCAAAAGTCATACCCAAATCTTGCGTTGTGACTTTGTATTATTTGTAGAACCTAATGTTGTGTACTAGTTTGATTGAGTTTGTTTTAAAAACTTTAAATAGTAAACAAGTGAGATTGATTGTTTGATTGAGTTGTTAACTATTTTGTTGTTATTATGGCTTTCATGATTGATTGTTTCATGTGTGGATTGAATGAATGGATTAGTAGTTTAAATAAATATTTAAAAAAATTAAACATTTTTAGCCTCAATTTGTAATCGAGGCTTGGATGGATTTACTAGTTTGGGTTTAGCTGGATGTGAATGTGAATATGATGAAATATATTATATAACAGGTGTATATCAGGATGAATATGATGAAATATATTGTTAATAGGTGTATATCGTGACTTTTGTGCAGAATTTTGAAATTTGTATATTTTTTTAAAAAGAGACTTTTGATTTAAAATTTTCGTTGCTAAAAGTGGAACTAATTTTCTTGAAATTCTTTTAGCAAATAAAATTTTCGTTGCTAAAATCTTGAAAAAAAATTTTGCATTTAAACTTTTCGCTACTAAAGTTTTGGATATTTTTCGCGGCATGAAATTTTTGCCGCTAAAAGTCTTGAAGTTTTTTAAGTAAACTGTCACGCTAAAAGTCTTGTAATTTTTTTGCAGTGAAAATTTTCGCAGCTAAAAGTCTTGAAAAAATTTTTCGCAGCGAACATTTTCGCAGCTAAAAGTCTTGGATATTTTTTGGAACTCTTGGAAAATATTTTTGACAGCGAAAATTTTCGCTGCTAAAAGTCTTGTAAATTTTTTTTTGCAGCGAAACTTTTCGCTGCTAAAAAGTTTTGGATATTTTTTTTGCGGCGAAAATTTTCGCGCTAAAAGTCTTGAAAGTTTTTTTGGTCATAAAAGTTTTTTTTAAAAAGTCTTGGATAATTTTTTGGCGGCGAAAATTTACGCTAAAAGTCTTGAAAGTTTTTTGGCTAAATAAAAGTTTTGTCATGAAAAGTCTTGAAAATTTTTTTGAAGTTTAAAATTTTACGCTAAATGTCTTGGAAAAACTTTTAGCTACGAAAATGTTCGTCGCTAAAAGCTTGCATTTAGCGACGATTTGGATTTTCGCCGAGAAAAGCCTTGTACATCGGTCTTTTTTTAATATTTTAATTTAGTGACGAAAAGTTTCGTCACTAAAAGGTTTTAACTGCGAAAATTGGACTTTTAGCGACGAAAATTTTCGTCGCTAAAAGTGGTGTTTCTTGTAGTGTCACAAGGGCCCACTGAATGAGATCACAAATAAATGCACACCCATGACGAGGCATATCATTCTTATCTGTATATGGGTGCTCCCAACTCGCTATTCTCTTTGAGTTTTATGCCTCCATTTATCCTTTCTGCTCAGTGCTTGTAAGATATCCGTGAGTAAAGTTCATGTGCATGAGAGTTCACAATTGAGTGTTGTATATTTCCTCTAAATTTATGGCCCCTTTACTTGTAACAAATTCATTGTTCATTTTGGTTGGTGGAAAATAGGTAACCAAATGTCGAAATCTTTGTTAACTAGGCCTTTGCCAAGATATTTATAGTTTTACATAGTGGTTTCAGTGTGCAGCTTGCTTGAAATGAATGGTCTTTTTCTGTTTTCCCAACAGAAGTGGGACCCAACTATTGGCAACCCACACTTGAATTGGTGTGTTCCATCATATAGATTGGATGTGCTTTGTTATCTCCCCTTATTAGATGCTTGCAGCCATCTGATGAAAATTATAACTAGTGCTCCACATTTAACAGCATAGTTCTAAAACTCGGGCTTTGGCTCAGTGAAACTTGATTGGGAGAGTGACTGAGTCTCGACTCGGTGTGCCTTGTTGAGTTGGCTCAATGACTCGGTAACTTGAGGCAACTCGAACCAAGTCACTCTCTTGAAAAATGTTTTTTCCTTTTTTTTTTTGTTTTTTTTTGTTTTTCCTTTTAATCAATGGTACGATAGTTATACCAAGTTCTTCGTAGAGTATCCGGATCTCCATTATTTATTTATTTATTATTATTATTTTATAATCTTTTATCCTTATACGACTATGTAAAAATATTTATAAAAATGGTTAAATTAATTAAATATCGAGTCGAGTCAGGTAAAGACTCGTCAAGTCTTTGAGTCAACCTGACTTGGCTGAACATCGAGTCAAGTTTCGAGTTTTTAATTACGCTTAACAGACCCTGATCAAATGTTTTGGGTCTTTAAATATTCCAATGGGGGAGATTTTTTGGGTACCCTCCATCTGCAATGGGACCCATTATGTAGAAGAGGCAATATTCTTTGTTTTAAGGGTTTTCTGTTTTGTCTAGGTCAATGACGAAGATGACATGAGAGAGAGAGAGAGAGAGAGAGAGAGAGAGAGAGAGAGAGAGAGAGAGTGGGGTGGGTTTGGGAGGGTGGGTGTTGTTGATGTATCTCATTTTGAGTTGAATTCTTGTTGTTTAATGCTGTTGGCATTTTCGAATTGGTTGGAGGTGGTCCAAAAAGAAACATGAAGGATTATGGTCCAAAAAAAAAAGAGTAAAAGTAAAAGACGAAAGTATCCTCTTCTGAAGTTGATGATTCCAACTGTTTGCTGCCTTTACAGAGAATGGAAAACAGGCTTGTAGTCCACTCTCTGGAGGCACTCGATATTGGAAAATGGCATATTGCAGGTATCCCCTTTATTCTTTCGAACGCTCTTGCTGCTTTTGATTGAGTTTCAAATGCATATACTACACATTAACTAATTTTGAAGCTCAGCTAGATGATGCTATTCTTTTCAATTCATAATGGCCAGTTGTACTGTTAAGTTTGATTTTGATTGTAGTTCAATTGGGAATCACAGCCTACCAACAACAGAGACATTCTCAGGAATGACAGGGGTGAATTCATGGATGGATAGTTTACATTACCCTTTCTATTTTTAACTTTTCTATCTTTTTTCACAAAATGTTGGTCCCTGAGAAGTATTTCTAAATTTATATTTGATGTGAATGACAGGAAGAGGAAATAAAAGAGAAGCAGGCAAAAATCGAACAAGCTGAGAATCATCTAATGAGTTTGCATTTGGAGCTGAAGGTAAGCTCACATTTTCTGAGACTAGCTTCCTTTTCAAAGTATAAGTGTGGCCTGCCTGCCGAATGGTCTGGCCTGAGTTTTTGGCTAGTTATATTAGTCAATATCCTGCATATGGCCATGCATGGAGGTGTATGTGGGCTTATCAAACATGTTTGTTATCATTATTATTATTGTTATTGATGATGGTGGTGATCAAAGTGATGGTGAGAATTCGAGGATTGTTGAGAAATATGACATATCTGATTGTATGCCATCTCTCTCGGTGCAAAGGAGAGTAGACTTGGTGGATCATGGATGTTGGTTGATACATTTTTATCTAGTTGCCTAACTTTGTCATGGATCATTAGATTGTTCCATTGAGTCCACTGTAAGCATTTCATTATTATTTTTACCATTTCTTTCATGCTAGATCGGGAACCGACTTTGTGATGAGCATTATCAGGAATGGCATAGGCCACTTGATGACAGTTTCTATTTATTTCGTTTTCTTTCTTCTTTTATCCTTTCCATTGGTATACTTCCTCTGTTAGGATTCTGATATGGGACAACACAGATTTGAGTTTTTTGGGCATTTTTGGCCAACTATAAAGAAAATATACCAGAAAATTTATGTAGATACAAACTCCATCAAATAGAACTTAATCTCAGGTAGGATAATGAAATACAATACAATAAATAGCCACTGGGATAGGGAATATGATGCAAGACGCTGGAATGGTATTCCAGCAGCCTTCTCATAGAATCATTCTTGTCAATCTCCACTCACACGGAAGCAGAAAAACTGAGGTCTCTCATATATTCATAAAATTTGTCCATACCTATGGCTACATCTATGCATATGTAACCAGTTCGCTAATTGTTTTCCTTTCAACATAAATGGGAAGTTATCTTTGAATATCCTTAACCATGTGTGCATATCATCAATTAACAATGCAAATGTATTAATTATGGATATGTTTCAAGACCAAATATCAGGCCCATTGATCCTGGTAGACATTGGGAAAAATCCACTGATCAGAGATCTATGGGTCACCAATCTGATAATCTGATTGGTCCCATCTTTTGATCTTAGTTGTGATGGTGGGGCCTGCTCGCATTGAACTCCTAGTGTTGGTGAAGCCTTTTCACAGTCAATGAGCTTTCCTGGGTACGTACTTGAATCCAACAATATTTTAGAAAGTAGAAAACTAAAAATATGTTTTTTGAGTGGTATTTCTTGATTTAATTGAATTTCAGATCTAAATTTGTTAGATTTGCAAGATGTCTATACCAATTAAATCAATTTTCTTATGGGAGACTGATTCTAAAAAACACTTGCTTTCACCTTGGATTATCTAGGAGAGGATGCGGTTTTTAGCATGCCAGAAACTGGACTTGCTATAATTCCTGGGTATGTACTTGAATCCAACAATAGTTTAGAAAGTAAAAATATGTTTGTTGAATGGTCTTGACTTATCCTTAAATAAGAAACATCTTCTGTCATTAGATGGCTCCCATCATTTTGGGGTGGGTGACCCAACTGGCAATGGGATGCCCCAGATTCATTTCCTCTCTCCAGAAATGTGGCCCACCTTTCTCGTCGTGTTTGATTGGTTGGGTCGTCTTGCATTATCAAGTTGTAATTCAGTAAACTAGTCTCTCAAGCCTACGGTTAAGCCAGTATGTTTGGCTATAGCAATCTTCCTTGGTTATGGTTTCTCAAAGGCATCATCCCGTGGCAATATTGAAAAATGCAACTCAAGTGACAAGATATTCGACAAAACCAAAGAACAATCTTCTAAGATATAGCAAGACATGTACAAGCCTAAGAAGCAACTGCAACCTTGTTATTTCCTTCTATAAAGGCAGCTTCAGGAAAGATACATGGGTGACATCTGAATGCAAATATAGGGTCTGAACTCTAAGTCACAGATGAAAATAGGGAGTTACTTGTTTTAAATGTAGGTGCCACTCTTCTTGTTTGGAAATTGTTTGATATTTTCAGGATCACTTAAAGAGAACTTCTATTGTATGAGTTAAGAAAATAAGAGATTTTGAAAAGATGTTCGCTTTAAGGGTGTAAGCTTCATGAGTGAAGCTAACTCCATTGCTGACAAGAAGTCATCTCTTGGAATAGCCTGTCTATTTTGTTATCCATGGGCCAAATTTGGAATAGGGTCTGTTTGGATTGGTGGAAAATGGGATACAACAACAGAGGAAAGAATACTGTCACCGATGTGATGGTTTCAGAGCATTATTGGTAGCTGATTTTTGTTTTGCTGCTACTCAGCGGTTAATTGATTATATAGCTTCATGGTTGTTTGAGTAGTTTTGTTCTATGATTAACTCATTTGAACATTCTGGATTTATAGTTTTAACGGTTAATTGATTTGTGACGTGCATTTTGTTTATTCATGTTTAAGAATGACTTTTTATTGCAGAACAAAAATACTATTCAAAACTAGATAGCGACATGAACTTGTTGGGGTTATGATTCTATACGATGACTTCGTGCTATCAATCTTTCTTTTGCCATTGCCAACTTTGCAATTGTTGAGTTTTCATCATTTTATATCGAGACTAATACTCCAGTCATTCATATTTGAGTTAGTAATGTTCCATCAGTTTCTGTTCTTCATTGAAATGCCAATGTTTGTGTAAGAGAAACAAGAAGTTGTCATCGAAAAGGTTGTTCGAAATAAACACAAATGTGTCACAATTGTGAAAGGCCTTGAACTCTTTGGTGAGCAATGTCCATTGTCCACTGCAATTCTTTTTCATTTTTAGTTCAAAAGTTTGATGGAATCCCTTTGTTTGCTAGAAGTTTCTAATTTTGTTTTATAACTCTACATGATGCATGGCTTATTGTTTCAAGTGTTAAACTGAGTGAGGCTTAAAAGAAGCTTGGAAATTTTTTTTACAAGAGTGGGTTTTTTACAACCTTTCTGTGAAAAAAATAAAATCATTAACATTACCTGATGATGATGATTTGTGATTTCTCTCCATTTCCTCCTATAATATAATGGATTGGGTCTTGTACTAATTGTCCCATGCTGACACTTGTACATGAGCTTTACTACACACATGTGTGGCTTAGCAAATGTATGTTTTTCATTTTTTATTTTTTATTTTTGGCTTAGAATGACATGTTCAAAAACATCAATGTAGTAGTATCTATGCCTGTAACTGAGCTATTTTCTCTTTATGTGCTTTGCTCAAGTTTTTGCACTTGACATTCTTACCTCCTATTGCACATGGTATCATAAAGGCCGAGGCCCCTCACTTACATTAAGGTAATTTTTTCTTATTCCCTAGTTTTAAGCTGTTTCTTTTTCCTCTTGGGATTGCCAGCTTGGGAGAACACCTGACCATGGATTGTATGGCCTGCCTAGAACTATCATTTACAATGAGAAAATTTACAAAGATCTCATACTTGGAACTATCATTTAGTGTTGTTTATGCAATATATGAGGAAATTTACAAAGACCTTTGGAGTCTATGCTTTGGTTTTTATGGTTTGATCCATTTTTGGTTTCAAGACATGAATTTTCACTATTGGGTGGATTTCTGTAGAAATGTTTGCCTTTTGTGATTTTTGATGCTCATATAATGGTAGTGGAGTAAAATTCTTCCAAGAAACATTCCACTGGTGTGCAAGACTTATCTTGGTTATGACGTTCTTGAAGTAATTCAACAAGAGAGGTACTTGTGTTCTCAGTACTTTTAGTTGTGCAGATTAAACATTTCTCCAATTATTTTGGCTAGGGTTACTTAATATATCTTGGCTAAAACCATTCTGTGTAGATTGAAGAGGTGATGGGATGTCTTGTTTCCCCTTTCCAAGCACATTTATTTAAGAGAAATTCTTAGATGGCTTGTTGCTAATAAAAGTATTGACTCTCAATTGAAATGATGAGCCAAACCTCATCACTACAAGAAAAATGGCTATTAGGGGCGTTTTTAGCACAGGCGGCCACAAAAAACCGCCACTGTAGATGAAATGAGGGGCGTTTTTATGTGGCCGCCCGTGTACAAAACGGGCCGCCGCCGCTGTTTTTGGATTGTTGCAAAAGAAGGCTGCAAAACAGAGGTTTATTTTATTTTTTAATTTTTATTTTCAAGTGGTTTGATTTGGGTTTTCTCTAAAATAGAGGCCCTTTGTCTATTTTATCAGTTAAATGATTGTTAGGCCATGCTATATCCATGATAGGTCTGCAATTAAATAGGGGAATGATCACATAGCTGTTAGGGGCTCACTGTGATGCGTGAGTGCCGTCTAACCTATCCATTATATGCATGACCCAAAAATCTAGCCTGATCCACAACTAAGGTGGGCCACACAAAGGGAACATTGGAAGACATTTGAGGGGGAGAGACACCATACAAAGTTCCAGATGGAATGTGGGGTCCACCATGTTGTGAAAGCAAGCCAGTTGAGATAGTAGATGAGCCTTCCCCTGTTTACAGTAAGGGGAAGCGAGTGGCTAAACCCCAAGCCGGCAATGATTATAGACAGATCTAGGGGTCAGGTCTTGATGAAGATAACAGAAAAGAATTGTATGACTTGATTAGGTTGGGAAAGACACAAAAATCCACACCATTCGGGAGAAGAAATCTGATCACCTAGAAGAAGAATCTGGTTTTTGGTGACAGATTTAGCAATTTATACACAAGAAAATTAAACAACTTAGGATCTAGGTTGGGAAAATTTCCCCAAGCTCTAATTTGAATTTGGGAGATAAATTCATCATGACTTGAAAATGTAAACCATGTAGCAATTTTGTTATATAACATTGATTTCTTTATGACATTCATGAGGAAGTAGGACTTATTTACATGAACAGATCAACTGAGTTGCGGCCCTTGTTTCAATCCACATCCGTATCTCACATAAACGTAAGCTTAAGAGATTGGAGATTATCCACCGCACTGTTCTTTCAAATTCAAGGTTTTGTTCTGCTCTGATGCTGCAAGGTGGCAAAATTTTTCCATTGTCTGTCAATGTTTTATAACAAATGGTCGTATCTGATGAATAAGAAGACTAACCATGCATTTAAACTTTCATTTGTGTCTGTCACAGGCTCTGTCAAAGACACGACCGTTGATCAACTCTTTCATCTGAAGGAGCAGTTTACACTATTGGAGCCGAACAAAAATGGGTGCATCTCTCTAGAGAACATCAGGATGGTTAGTTTCTTTCTTTTAATATTCAGATTTGTTCTGTGGATATGACTTTTGATGGTTGCAATGGTATTTTCCTCTGCTATTGATGTTTCCAACCATCATATTCTTGGCTAGGCCTTGTTGAAAAATGCAACTGACGCAATGAAAGAGTCCCGCATTCAGCTATGCTTCTCAGCCCATTGCAGGGAAACTTCCCAGGGAGGAATTTGGGCTCATTGCAAGAAAATGGCCTACATCACACATAGTGGACACGTGATCATGGCCAGTGAGGTCGGTGCTGTAGACATTTGCTAGAAGATGTGGCTAGGAAAGAAAGACATGATCGGTTCAGAAGGGGACCTTACTAAAACAGTTCATGTGGAAGGCTAGGAAAGGAAGACATTTATAGTTTGTTTTGAAAACTTTAAATAGACCATTAATTGTTTTATTCATATTGTGTTAATTGTTGTCTTGATGAATGTTAAATTATTGGGTAATTCAAATTCGTGTCATTCAATCATAGGTTTTTGATAGTTTTGCAGATAGAGATTTGATAGTTAGATCGATGGAAATTTGATTGTAGGACAACAATTATAGGAAAGGATTAATCAGAATCAACAGCAGTTTGTGTGAAAAGATTAGTAGGGATTTTTGTTATTGGCACTTTTAGTGGTGTTTCTCAATCTCTTTTCAGCACTTGTTTTGCCTTTAGCGGCATTTCTAACAAAAATTCGCATGCATTTCTTGTAACATTTACTGGCGGTTGTATACTTTTTAGCGGCATTTTTATCACTTTTAACTAGCATTGTCATCGCTCTTTACCGGCGTTTTTAGTGGCGCTTTTTTTACAGGCGCTTTTAGAGTTTTTAGCGGCAGTCACTAGAAGCGCTGCTAAAGTATAGTATGCGCCGGTAAAAATCGACTATTGGCGGCAGCCGTTAAAAACGTTGGTAAAAAGGGACGACTGCCGGTAAAAAATATAGCGATGCCCCCCTTTAGTGGCATGTGCCCGACTGCCGCTAATTCTTTTACTAGCGGTTTTTTGGACTTTTAGGGGCGGTTTTGGCCGCCGGTAAAGGTCTATTTTCTTATAGGGAGTCAAGATGAAGCAAGCTATTTTTTTATTTTTATTTTTTATAAGGATCTATTCATTTCATAAGAGAAAAAAGGATTTACAAAGCTAACATATCGACATCCTAGGTTCAGACTTCCCCTAATAAAAGCGTAGGGGGAGCCTAACAAAATGAGATAAAATGACAAACACAAGGCTAGGAAAAGCAGACAAAATAGGGAGCACTAGCTCCTAATCCTCCCTCCTAATGGCCCCTATTCCCACTCTATTAAGGAAAAGGAGGCCCCTGACCACCAGAGGAAGGTCAACTTGGGCTAAAAACAAGGCCGACCATTGCTTTTCGCTGTCTATTCTGGCCATCTCATCCGCCGACCCATTACCTTCTCTACAAATGTGGACAAACTTTACATGGCTGATAAGGCTTAGGTTCTGATTATGTCTACCCAATACTTCTATTTCCAACCTGGGCAGGATAACCCCGAAAGGAAATTCACCACCAGAAGAGAGATTCTACTAAGATATTTGTGAAGCCGTGCTGGAGGCAATGCACAAGGCCGTCATGAACTACTCGAAGTTCCTCCCTCGTATTGGAGGTGAAGCCATAACCCTCATAGAATCCAAAGCAAAAACCTCCCTTATCTCCTCTGCATACACCCCCACCACCTGCCACACTCGGGTTTCTCCTAGAAAACCCATCAATGTTTAGCTTCACCCAACCAACTGGAGGCTTCCTCCAGATCACCACCTAGGTAGGCCCTCTTTGTTGGGGCTGTGCTGGAATCCCCATTGCTGCAAGGGCCCTGCTGGACATGCCTGCGCGAGACCGAGGAGCACCCCATCTATTCATTATGCACCAAATCCAACCACTTATGCACGAGATGAGAATTCCCACATTCACCAATGTGTTGTCAAATCTCGAAGCATTTCTGCCTTTCCATAGCTCCCAAAGAAGAAAACAGGGCACTAGATTCTTGAATGGGGCAGAAGGCCTGTGCATTGAACGGGAACCCCCCAGTAGGTCTGCCTATCCTCCATTGATTGATTATAGCTTAGCTGGATGCCGAAGATCTGGGCGAAATGGGCCCAAACCGCGCTCGTGGAAGCTATGTATAAACAAGTATTCTGAAGTCTCCACCGCAGGCCCTTGCATCTGCCATTAATCCTCTATACAGCAGCTGCACCAGGACGTAAGCTAAATCCCACGGGATTGAATAGCCACGTCAACCGACACCGCCCCCTGATAATCCTCCACATTAGTATTGAAATTTTTGGCGAGATCTTCACATTCCAGATCTTGGCTCCCTAGGACGTGCGAGGCTTACACAATCTACTAATCTCCCATGCTGACAAAACAGAGAACTTGCCTGTGGGATTCAACGACCAGATAGGATTATCTGGACCCTCTGACGAGTAGTGCCCTCCTTGGAAGATGGAGTCAATATCTTGCTAGGATAGAATGGAGAACACAGCTGAAGGAGGAAGTGGGTCCATCCTGCCCAGGAAATCCTTCACTTTAAGGTTTTAAAGGACAGGGGTAATGTGGCTCGTCACCGTATCTTCGAGCGGGCCCAAGCCAATCCAGTTGGCTCGCCACAAGTTCAAGTTTCCTTCATCAATCTGCTACAATTCTTTTCCTCAAGGATCGGAAAGAGGCTTCTGATTCTTTTCCACGGCAAAGAGACGAATGACGAAAGTTGAGACTAACCATCACACTAGAGGTCATGGCTGTACCTAGCTTGCATAAAGGAGATCCACAACCCGGTGTCCACTTTGAATTTCATGGCCCAGGCCATCTTGAGACGAAGGGCGATCATGACGTCGGAGGGGCTCCTGATGCCCAACCCCCTTCAAGCTTTGGAACTATTATTTGCTGCCAACTTTTTCAATGAAGTTTTTTCCTGCCTTCTGCCCAACCCCAAAGGAAATCAGTGAAACAACTTTCCAAGGCTTTCAAGACCCTCACTGGAATATGTGTCGCTGCTAGTGTGTGCACTGGAATGTTGGCCAGCAGGTGTTTCACCAGCATGACCCTGCCCGCCATTGATGCGACCTTCCACCCTGTCAACTAGCCTCTGAAAAGAATCTTTTTTCCTCCTTCCCACTGATATCGGGACCCCTAGATTTGTGATGCTCTCCAATGTTCTAACCATACCCAATTCCCTTTAAATTTCATCGGCCCTAGAAGCAACCATGTTTTCAGCGCAGAGGAAGATGCTCTTATGGAAATTAACCTTTTGGCCCGACACCCGTTGATAATCTAGGAAATGCTTGGTAGCTCGGATGGATCGGAGGCCCCCATTGAGGAATAACAGCATGTCATCTGCGAAAAGGAGGTGAGACACCACTATGTTGTCGCGATGCCCTTTGAATCGAAGATAGGTGCTTAAATCCACTAGCATTTTGAATCCTCTCCCAAGCACCTCTGAAGCTAAAATGAACAAGCTAGGTGTAACGCCCTGAAAATCGGGGGTCGAGCATAAACCCAACTCCCGAGTTCCAGAACATCACTTATGCAACAAAATGAATGATGATTGAATGTTGACTGTATTCGTGCATTGAACATGAGTGAGATTAAGCCAAAACAGCATATCATACTCCAGAGACAGTTAAATTTGCAAGCGGAAGACTGTGATAGATAGATAAAATATATAACTTATGATGAGTCTCCAGAGTGTGATAACATTACCAGGTTAAATAAATACAAGTGCAGTTCTAAAAGGTACCAAATGTGAGGAAGTGTAATGCCTCCTATCCCATGTACCATAGCCCCGTCAATACAATATCAGGTCTTCATTGACCTGCCAGAGAGATACAGATAGGAGAATTCCTCCTATCATCATAGAAAGTAGTCCGGCTCTGCTTCACAAGCATCGCCACCACCTGAAACTCAACAAACTGGTTGGTGTGTACAACACCGTCCCGTAACGTGGGAGTGAGTGATCAACTCAAGTGGAACAAGACAAAGATAAGTTAACATGTTATCAATTCAATCAAGCAATAATGATAAAGCAAAGACAAATCAAACATTTCTAACTACTCTTGTTAAGTGTAAAAATGATATGACATGATGCTGTATGCCCTTGCCAAACCACCCTCAAGCGACATCATCTTACGTTCGCGAATGCTTACTCCCTCAGTGCACCACATCTACAAAGCACATGCGGTGCGATGATGCTCATGATTACCAAGTTTTTATTAGTCCATTTCAAACAACAGTATTGGGAAACTAAGGTACCTCCCTTGTATCATTCCCAAACATGATCCATTCTAGGGTCGTCAGTCCTAGTTAATCTCATACGATATTATGGTTTGAGAGGCGTAGCGAAGGCATCACAAAGGGCTCGTCACCCGTCAGCACGGATACAGATATCACCGTATGCGGCTCAATTGCTGACCGTTAGATCGAGTACAGGTCTCACCGTACTCGGCTCAATCACTAGCCGTCAGCTCGAATACAGGTCTCACCGTACTCGGCTCAACTCATACTCCAGTTGCTGTGAAAGACTCGTCGCCAATCACAGACCTTGGAGTATACTCGAAGATACTACAGAGGACTCGTCGTCCGTCAGCATGAGTACAGGTCTCACCGTACTCGGCTCTCGCCGTAAGTATCGACAGCTCGAATATAGTGTCCCATACCACTATAATCGGCTCACGAGTCTAGTTGCTCACTGGTCACTACGAGGAGGCACGTGGCCCCAGTGTAGGCCGACAGCTCGACCACGGTGTCCCATACCACCATGCCCGGCTCATGAGTCTCAGCGGATCGAGGTACCATGATTAAAAGGGATTTCACTGGTAAGTTTGGTACCCTAGGTTCAAGCAGTAGCGACCAAACATGGTGAACATACATAAGACAGATCGGGTTACTTGACGAGCTCGGCTAGCTCGAGCGCACAACAAGTTGAACGACATGAAGTGCATGAGCACTTCGCGTGGCCAACCACTATCGCCAACCGAAGTACGACTCGGGTTCGTCGAACACATCTCACGTGGCAAATGAATCGCAGCCACAAATTCAATTCGGGTACCGATTGTCTGGACTATAATCATAGCCCCAAACATGATAACTGCGAGATAGATAAAGCAAGAATGGATCAAGATTCCACTCATACAATCAAGGTATGGTATTATCCGTTTAGGTGCTGTGGCTGTACAGACGCACTTCGTTGCTCGCTCCCCATCACCCATGACGGATCATACAACGTAAATATAAATTTAAACATATGCATTACATAGTTATAATCATAAAGCAGTTGAGCATGTTATGAATCACAACACAAGCATGAGTTTATACATGTTCAATTCCTAATCACACAACAATCCAAGGAGATCATACACATAGTTAAAAGAGGTTGAGAATCATATCTCAACACCCTTATACATTACAATTTGCTAACTACTACTCATTCAGACATTTCAAAAAAAAAAACACTTAAACAAACATACATCAACATACATGACATATGTCGATCACATAGGCATTAGGCCAAATCCTTTCCCTACGGAGTTGCCCCAATCATAACACGCGTACACCCACGATGGATAGTCATGGCAAGCAGGAATCCAAGTTTCATATTCATTCAGTCATTTCCACAAACACTTGGGCCACACCTTTTAGCATATATGGTGTATATTGGCCATGGCGTGATTTAGGGCAAATCCTTTCGTCAAAGGGGGATCGCCAATACAACAATCATGAATCCATGACAATTAGTCATGGCGAGTACGAATGAGAATTCGGTACTCATTCAATCATTTTCGCAAACACTTAAAATACACTGTTACAACATACATGGTGTATGTTAGCAAAACATATATTAGGGCTATCCTTTAGCCAAGTGAGTATTTTATTCATGTATAATATATTACTACAGCAAATAATCATGATAAATACATCTCCCAATATTTATACGTATACAGTATTTTCTAGAATACGTATTTTCAACATACATAGTGTATACAAGCAAACATGTATTACAGCGATTCTTTTCGCCAAGAAATTAATTTATACGCACATAATATATTTATACAACAATTAATCATGACAAACACATTACTAAAATATACACGTATACGGTACTTCTTACAATACCGTATTTCTACATACATAGTGTATATTAGTAAACATGTATTTAGGCGAATCCTTTCGCCAAAAAAGTATTTTATCCATACGTCATATATCCATACGACAAATAAACATGTCAAACACACTTCCATAAAAAATACGTATACGGTATTTTATACGAATACCTAGAGTATGTGAAATTCCAAATTCTACAATTCTAATCGAAACAGAAAACGGAAAGCACTTTGTACATGTGCAATTGCATGCAGATCATAAATCTATCATTATCTGACATTGAAAGCGTTAAAAACCATAACCTATACACCTAAAGTCCGCACCTTTTGTCGTAGAATCGTAATGGAGTCGATAGGTTCGCTAAGCTTCCGTATACGGGAGTTTGGCAACCTAGAGAATGAAATAGGTTAGCTATTTCCTAACCTACAACTGTCTAATCCCCCAAACAGGTTAGGGTTAGGGTTTATTACCTAGAAATGACACCGAAATCGCCGGGAAAGCGGCAAGAATGAGGTGGTTAAGCACCGATAGCAAAGCAGGGAATGTGCACAGGAGTTTCTCCCGATCTCCCACACTTTCTCTCTCTTTTCTCTCTCTCAAATCCAAATTCATATAGCTGCCATGAGAGAGGGTTTAAGGTCCTTATATAGTCTCAAAACTCACCGAAATAGACTCGGGAACAAAGTATACATAGGTTATGTCCAAAGCGGACCTGTTTCAGCTCAACGGAGGACTTCTGGCGGGCCTCCTCGAGCCAAAGGTTGGACTTAAGCTCACTAACGCTAGATCTACGTTCTATTAAGTTTTCATTTCGGTTGGGATTCCAGATCACGCGTGGCGGACCACTTTCAGTTCGACGATCGGTGGGCCACGATCCAAAATTCCAAGTACATGTAAATGTTCCTGAAATTTTTCCTGATCCGAGGGTGTAATCTGGTCTGATTCTGATGGTCTGGTTGCTTAATACTGATGCGCAAGCGAATGGTGCCAGATCACTATTCCAGATATTTATTTTGTAAAGGGAATAGTGTTTTTCACACTCCCTCGCTCCGGACTCAAGCGAATGGCCGTGGGACATCGGCTGGACCTGATTTCTGAGGTGGTTGTTAAGCCCAGTGAGGCGGTCCTAGTTCCTTAACTTCGTGTTAATCGGATTTCCGATGTGCGGTCTAGACCTAATACGAAGTTTCGAGATGCTCCCGTGAGCAGCCGGGTAATGAGATTGATCCTAAGTTTTAGGGTAACCTAGCGTCAATGATTTTACAAGTTTTGAGTCTTGCAGAACGTATTTAAAGCGATTGGTGCTAATTTCACAGGCAATCTAGTTTTACACTTGCTAAATCTCACTTAATTTCTAAAGGATTTAGTCCTGTAAGATTTCTGTCTGAGATGGTACTTAGGCCTTTGTAGTTTGTATATAAAGTGATCCAAGTTTTACTACTTAGCTAGTTTAAGTTAGTGTCTAGGGCTAAAGTGCTTTGAAAAATTGAAAGCGCAAGGTAGTGAAGGGTTGGATTTGTGAAGGAAATGGGTTCAGAAGTGATTTTAGACTATGGGATTCAGTTCTGACAAGTTAATGAGGTATTAGGATTGACCCATTGCCTAAGGACGTCTAATCTCAGGTTGGCAAAAATCCGGGGCGTTATAATCTACCCCCCTTAAAATAAAATTGTCCCCGAAATTGGCTAAGGGTAATAAGGGAAGATTTATATTATTTCATTTGCCTAAGACTTATTAATTTCAAGTTTCTACGCGTGGTAGGGTATATACCAGCTGGTTCATTTTAGTCTTTCCCCCTTAAAACTTAATTCTTTATCCATTTCTCATACCCTGATGATTTGCTACAATTTATTTCTTTACCTATTTGGAGTCTTGACGACAATTCCCACAATTTAGAGTAAGATAGTTGTTTTCATTGTTTGACCAACACGGAGAGACGGTAATAGTGGGCTCGATCCCGATACATCGATCATCTACCGGGCCAGGGTAGGAAGCTCATCGTATCCCTTCCGAATCCTGGTGGATCCTGGTCGTCCGCTCGTCAGCAGAGAGTCCATCGGTAGTCACCCAGGATTGGGAATTGGGTCAAGCCGTGAAAACTTTGCAGTTGTAGATGTTAGTAACTCCATAGTCCGATCACTCTCTAAGAGTAGGAAATGTCCATCATTGAAAGGCTCAAATTGTTTATTCTAAGGTTGCCCTTTAGGTCTTAGTCTAAGAGAGTCCTCGATATTATCTATGTCCAAGGAAAGGGTGAATCAAATCTTACTAAATCATCTTAAAACGGTTTCTCATAGTAGAACTTACTAGGGCTTCTATAATGTTCGTATTTATCGAGCACCGTTTCGATCCTAGGCCAGTGGGATAGGGTCCACCATGTTTCCGCTGCGCCACCCAGGTCAAAGAGGTGTATTAGGTGACCTAACTAGAGCGGGTTCATCATGTTCTACCCCCCTTAAAATTTATTTTCGCCCTCAAGGCTCAAGAGCTATGTCCTGATCCGTATGTCGGAACAAGGTGTAATTTATAACCTATCCTTGACATGAAATGGGAAATACATTGGTCTGCCTTTCATCGACGATGTGTACTATGGCATTGATACCTATGGGGATCGAGAGGAGCAAAAAAAATGATGGGTAATGTGGTTGATGTCAGGGGCAGGTGTGAGTTTGAGGCAAGATGCCTAATCCTACCAAGGGGTTTTATCGCGGCCTAGACTTATCCTATTTAATGATGTCTGGCTTAACAGGCAGGCTATCTTTCTATGTTCATAAGCACAATATGTATGCCGACGTGGCATGCGATTTGAGACCTAATTCCTAACTAATTGTTGCCCATTTGGGCAATTCTTTAGGCCTAAAAGACAAAGTCTCTATCAGTTATATACTCCTAACACCTTTCAAGGACAAAATTATAAACTTTTAGTTGTAAATGGTCGGGCCAACATGGAAAGAAAATTGTATAGTGGGTCTGAGTCGGTTAAGCCGAATAACTAAGTCTATTATTCAATTGGCTTAGTATAATTAATTAGTCTTTTACTTTCCTTAGCCTAACCAGTAGTCTAGCCTTAATTTAGGAGTAGCGGGAATCCATAGGTGAGTCCAAAGTCTAAGCTTATACGCTAGATGATTTCACTTCATTTTTTTTTTTTTTTTTTTTAATACAAGGAAGGGCTTTATCACTTAGGGTCAAAGTTGTCTAATTGGAACTGAGTTGCCTGTAGTTAAATTTAACTACGCCCAAGCATTTCACATATGCTCATACCAGCTAAGAGGATCCTAAGGTTCACATTATTAACTCGTTGGATTTCCCATACGGTCAGGTCTGTTGAAATCTAGGAGCACCGCTCTAGGTTCAAAACTCCAAGAGTCTATTTGGCCAGTGGTCTTAAGTCGTACTAAATGGGATTGCATTACTAACCCTACCTCGGTATTGGGAGTGGCATGGTTGGTAGGAGGGTGGGAGGGGATTAATTTTATAGGCCTTGGAAAATGAGCCTTGTGTGGGAAAGCGCGAGATGGGAGTTCCAAATCCCAGGGTAATGAACTTCTAAGTGTTATGGGAAAGGAAATCTCGGAATTTACTTTTAATTGCGTACATTCTAAACATGATTTCGGAACACATGGGATACACCCAATCTAGGGACCATACCTACACATAGATTTATTATTACTTTTACAATTCCATCCACCTAATCCCACTTAATGTAGTTGATTGAACGGGCCCCAAATGTTCCATCATTTGGAGATTGTGAAGGCCATAGAGAAGTGAAGAAAAGGGGAGAACAAGGGCTGATTTCTCTGGTTCCCCACAGACTTGAGCCTCAACAGAGATTGTAAAGGCCCCAACTGACAGGGATTGAAGGAGGAAAAATGAATAGATGGGATGGGTTGAAAGCTTACACGAATGTGAGCTTCGAATGGGAGGTGTGAGTGTCCAAATGAGGGAAACGACAAGGGTAGAAGGTAGGTGTGGCTGTGATCGATGGAAGTGGGTGAATCATGGTTGAAAATAGTGGATTGAAAGATTGGAGGAAGGATTGGAGGAAAAAAATCAGAAATAGAAGGGGATGGCGTTTGGAAGGGAAGATGTGAGAGAGAGGGGTGCTCCAGCCCCCAAAATCCCAAACCCCAGCCAAAACCGCAAGTGCCAGGGGGGTAGGGAGGGGCAAGTGACCAACCCGGCCCCGGACCCACCTCAGATGGGCCACCCGACCGCGGTCCGCCTTGGCCGGAACCGCGCCGCCGCGGTGGGACCATGTTCTCTGTGGTTCCAAGGTGCCAAATGCACCCTGGTTCGACCCTGGGTCCCATCGGATTTAAGTGGGGAGACCCCCGACTCCGATTTGCTCCATTTCGGGTATTTTTGGGACAATCAGACATATCTTGCAATCCGGAAAGAGTTATCTGACGTAAAATATATGAATTTGGGGTAGAACGAGCTAATGAAGCCAACCAATCCAGCTATGATAGGTTGCGCAGCCCAAAAATGCGAGAAAACCCCCCGATTGACGGTCATTTCCCCGATTCAATTTTGTTTTGCTAAAAATGATAGTTTTAGTTTAATTACTCTTCAACGGTCGAGCTTTAGGAGTTACGCTCATTGTGAAAAGAGCCTGGAACAATTAAGAGGACGGTTTGGTGAAGCCAAATAGGACACTTACTATTTTTGGCTGAGAACCTTGCACACTAGTAGACATCGCGACCTAATAGTAAGTCGCAAATTCTAGGAGTTTTAGTTGTAGTTTGTTTCTGATTTCATTCTCATTACTTGGTATCCTTATTTAAAGGGTGGTGAACTCGTTTTTAGTCATTCACTAATCAGTTTCGAATTTATTAGAATTTATTTCTATTTTCTGCTTTCTCCTCTTGTAGATTCGAGAAGTCTCTGGGAGGAGTCTAGAGAAGCTCCAAGGATTTGGGGTAGTTATCCTCATCACGTTTATCGCACATTTTACTGATTCTCAATGATTGGGATGAGGTGGATTATGATCTAGACCCATCACTAGACAACCTAGAAATGTTTTAAGGTCGACCCGTGCGACTATGGTTGAATACATACTCGATTTCGGCGTTCGTTTTCAATGAACTTCGCCAATTGGCGAAATCGGGATACCTATGACTGTTTGTACATCCCGTCGCTCCCTCCTAAGTCAGAGTGCGTCAGAGTGCGTAGTGTGACCATAACCCAGGTCCGGTTTAATCAAAATCATGCTCTGATACCATCTTGTAACGCCCTGAAAATCGGGGTCGAGCATAAACTCAACTCCCGAGTTCCAGAACATCACTTATGCAACAAAATGAATGATGATTGAATGTTGACTGTATTCGTGCATTGAACATGAGTGAGATTAAGCCAAAACAGCATATCATACTCCAGAGACAGTTAAATTTGCAAGCGGAAGACTGTGATAGATAGATAAAATATATAACTTATGATGAGTCTCCAGAGTGTGATAACATTACCAGGTTAAATAAATACAAGTGCAGTTCTAAAATGTACCAAATGTGAGGAAGTGTAATGCCTCCTATCCCATGTACCATAGCCCCGTCAATACAATATCAGGTCTTCATTGACCTGCCAGAGAGATACAGATAGGAGAATTCCTCCTATCATCATAGAAAAGTAGTCCGGCTCGCTTCACAAGCATCGCCACCACCGAAACTCAACAAATCTGGTTGGTGTGTACAACACCGTCCCATAACGTGGGAGTGAGTGATCAACTCAGTGGAACATTACAGCATAGGTTAACATGTTATCAATTCAATCAAGCAGTAATGATAAAGCAGTACAAATCAAACATTTCTAACTACTCTTGTTAAGTGCAAAAATGATATGACATGATGCTGTATGCCCTTGCCAAACCACCCTCAAGCGACATCATCTTACGTTCGCGATTGCTTACTCCCTCAGTGCGCCACATCTACAAAGCACATGCGGTGCGATGATGCTCATGATTACCAAGTTTTTATTAGTCCATTTCAAACAACAGTATTGGGAAACTAAGGTACCTCCCTTGTATCATTCCCAAACATGATCCATTCTAGGGTCGTCAGTCCTAGTTAATCTCATACGATATTATGGTTTGAGAGGCGTAGCGAAGGCATCACAAAGGGCTCGTCATCCGTCAGCACGGATACAGATATCACCGTATGCGGCTCAATTGTCGACCGTCAGCTCGAGTACATGTGTCTCACCGTACTCGGCTCAATCACTAGCCGTCAGCTCGAATACAGGTCTCACCGTACTCGGCTCAACTCATACTCCAGTTGCTGTGAAAGACTCATCGCCAATCACAGACCTTGGAGTATACTCGAAGATACTACAGAGGACTCGTCGCCCGTCAGCACGAGTACAGGTCTCACCGTACTCGGCTCTCGCCATAAGTATCGACAGCTCGAATATAGTGTCCCATACCACCATAATCGGCTCACGAGTCTAGTTGCTCACTGGTCACTACGGGGAGGCACGTGGCCCCAGCGTAGGCCGACAGCTCGACCACGGTGTCCCATACCACCATGCCCGGCTCATGAGTCTTAGCGGATCGAGGTACCATGGTTAAAAGGGATTTCACTGGTAAGTTTGGTACCCTAGGTTCAAGCAGTAGCGACCAAACATGGTGAACATACATAAGACAGATCGGGTTACTTGACGAGCTCGGCTAGCTCGAGTGCACAACAAGTTGAACGACATGAAGTGCATGAGCACTTCGCGTGGCCAACCACTATCACCAACCGAAGTACGACTCGGGTTCGTCGAACACATCTCACGTGGCAAATGAATCGCTGCCACGAATTCAATTCGGGTACCGATTGTCTGGACTATAATCATAGCCCCAAACATGATAACTTGCAGATAGATAAAGCAGTAATGGATCAAGATTCCACTCATACAATCAAGGTATGATATTATCCGTTTAGGGCTGCCAGGGCTATTGCATGCACTCGTTGCTCCGCTCCCCCATCACCCATGACGAATCATACAACGTAAATATAAATTTAAACATATGCATTACATAGTTATAATCATAAAGCAGTTGAGCATGTTATGAATCACAACACAAGCATGAATTTATACATGTTCAATTCCTAATCACACAACAATTCAAGGAGATCATACACATAGTTAAAAGAGGTTGAGAATCATATCTCAACACCCTTATACATTACAATTTGCTAACTACTACTCATTCAGACATTTAAAAAAAAAAAACACTTAAACAAACATACATCAACATACATGACATATGTCGATCACATAGGCATTAGGCCAAATCCTTTCCCTAGGGAGTTGCCCCAATCATAACACGCGTACACCCACGACGGATAGTCATGGCAAGCAGGAATCCAAGTTCCATATTCATTCAGTCATTTCCACAAACACTTGGGCCACACCTTTTAGCATATATGGTGTATATTGGCCGTGGCGTGATTTAGGGCAAATCCTTTCGTCAAAGGGGGATCGCCAATACAACAATCATGAATCCATGACAATTAGTCATGGCGAGTACGAATGAGAATTCGGTACTCATTCAATCATTTTCGCAAACACTTAAAATACACTGTTACAACATACATGGTGTATGTTAGCAAAACATATATTAGGGCTATCATTATCTGACATGGTGTATGTTAGCAAAACATACATGGTGTCATGAATCTATCATTATCTGACATTGAAAGCGTTGAAAACCATAACCTATACACCTAAAGTCCGTACCTTTTGTCGTAGAATCGTAACGGAGTCGATAGGTTCGCTAAGCTTCCATATACGGGAGTTTGGCAACCTAGAGAATGAAATAGGTTAGCTATTTCCTAACCTACAATTGTCTAATCCCCCAAACAGGTTAGGGTTAGGGTTTATTACCTAGAAATGACGCTTGGAATCGTAGGAAAGCGAAGCAAGAATGAGGTGGTTAAGCACTTAGATAGCAGCGAGGGAATGAGTGGAAACAGCAGCAGGGAGTTTCTCCCAGATCTCCCACACTTTCTCTCTCTTTTCTCTCTCTCAAATCCAAATTTGTATGGCTGCCATGAGAGAGGGTTTAAGGTCCTTATATAGTCTCAAAACTCACCGAAATAGACTCGGGAACAAAGTATACATAGGTTATGTCCAAAGCGGACCTGTTTCAGCTCAACGGAGGACTTCTGGCGGGCCTCCTTGAGCCAAAGGTTGGACTTAAGCTCACTAACACTGGATCTACGTTCTATTAAGTTTTCATTTCGGTCGGGATTCCAGATCACGCGTGGCGGACCACTTTCAGTTCGATGGTCAGTGGGCCACGATCCAAAATTCCAAGTACATGTAAATGTTCTGAAATTTTTCCCGATCCGAGGGTGTAATCTGTCCGATTCGACGGTCTAGTTGCTTATCTTGATGCGTTTGTGGCGAATGGTGCCAGATCACTATTCCAGATATTTATTTTGTAAAGGGAATAGTGTTTTTCACACTCCCTCGCTCCGGACTCAAGCGAATGGCCGTGGGACATCGGATAGACCTGATTTCTGAGGTAGCTGTTAAGCCCAGTGAGGCGGTCCTAGTTCCTTAACTTCGTGTTAATCGGATTTCCGATGTGCAGTCTAGACCTAATACGAAGTTTCGAGATGCTCCCGTGAGCAGCCGGGTAATGAGATTGATCCTAAGTTTTAGGGTAACCTAATGTCAATGATTTTACAAGTTTTGAGTCTTGCAGAACGTATTTAAAGCGATTAGTGCTAATTTCACAGGCAATCTAGTTTAACACTTGTTAAATCTCACTTAATTTCTAAAGGATTTAGTCCTGTAAGATTTCTGTCTGAGATGGTACTTAGGCCTTTGTAGTTTGTATATAAAGTGATCCAAGTTTTACTACTTAGCTAGTTTAAGTTAGTGTCTAGGGCTAAAGTGCTTTGAAAAATTGAAAGCACAAGGTAGTGAAGGGTTGGATTTGTGAAGGAAATGGGTTCAGAAGTGATTTTAGACTATGGGATTCAGTTCTGACAAGTTAATGAGGTATTAGGATTGACCCATTGCTAAGGACGTCTAATCCCAGGTTGGCAAAAATCTGGGGCGTTACACTAGGGGACAGCGGGTCGCCTTGGCGAAGCTTGTGGGTGGATTTAAAATAACCCCCAACCTCCCCATTAACCGACACTGAGAACTAGCAGTTGTTCCAATGATGTTCTACGAGCTTAATCAATGGATTGGAGAAGCCAAAATGCCCCAACACCCTTTTTTAGGAAAAACCATTCCACTCTATCATATGCTTTTCCTATGTCAAGCTTAACCACAATGTTCCCACCCCTGACTTTTTTGTTCATCTCCCTAAACAACTCTTAGGATAGAGCAATGTTTTCTGAGATCGATCGACCTTAGATAAAAGCCCCTTGCTCCAGGGAAATCAGCGAGAGAAGCAAGTTACTCGATGTATTTACAATAATTTTGGAGAAGATCTTATATACGACGTTGTAGAGGCTTATGGGCTTGAAATATGAAAAATGCTTAGGCGCTGTAGTCTTAGGAATTAAAGAGATCAGGGAAGATGTGAAGGCCCTAGGCATCAAGCCTCCCTCGAACAAGAAGTTAGTAGCTCTAAGCAGGTCCTGACCCACGGTCACCTAGCAGCCTGCGAAGAACGCTTCGAAAAATCTATTTGGCCTTACTACTCCATCCCGTGGAATGGAAATGGCGACCTTCTGAACTTCAAGAAGCGACGACGGAGCCATCAGCTGAGCATTATCCTCTGTTGATACCAAGTTTGGAATGGAGTCAAAGACCTCTTCCCCCTACTCAACAGCGCTTATAGAGAAAAGGTGGTGAAGAAATCTGATTGCCTCGTTCTTGATTTCCGCTTGCGTCTCCACTGTTAGCCCCGAATCCAGCCTAATGGAATTAGTAACTGCTCTCATAGCTTTCTCAGTTGCAAACACAAGGAAGAAACCAGTGTTTCTATCACCCTCCTTCAGCCAATTATTTCTAGTTTTCTGCTTCCAGAATGTTTCTTCCATGAGTTCCAATCGAAAGAGCGTAGCTCTAGCCTCTAGGAGATCATGCTAGAAAAGACTCCCATGCACCACCAAGCCCTCTTCTTACTGAATTTTCTCTTCCAGATTTTCCAGGGACTTCTCCGCTTGCTGGACTGCCATGAAAATGTTTCCGAATTCAGCCTTGTTCTAGCACTTCAACTGAGCCTTGACTGTCTTCAGTTTGGTGAGGAGGTTGAGCATGGGATGAGGGTCTTCTTCCATGGCCTAGGCTGTTTTAACCAATGGAAGAAAAGCGTCACGATGGAACCACATCCGCTGGAATCGAAACGGTTTCGGACCTGCAAAATGCTATTTGGGAAATACCAATAACAGGGGCGCATGGTCAGAGTTATGGCGAGGGAGATGGTTTACCTAGAATGAGGGAAAGGTGTTGTTCCAAGCTGCATTCATCAGCACGTGATCCAGCTTGGCCCACACCTTGGCGGTGCTAACCTGATTGTTCGACCAAGTATACTTGTTTCCTAGGAAACCAGCGTCAAGGAGACCCACATTGTTGATGACCTCCATAAATTTGTGTTAGCTCTCGCTGTCGATGCTTCTCCTGCTACGCCTTTTTGATATATTTATGACTGCATTCAAGTCTCCACTTAATGCCCAGGGACCCTGCACTGACCTGGACAAAGTGACCATATCCTCCCACAGGGCTCTCCGCTGGTTCTCATACAGCTAGCGTAGACCACAGAAAGCGTTAGGGGACTAGTCCTTTGCTGAAAATGCATGGTCAAGGAGATTATCTGATTCTTATTGGATACCCCTGTTACGGTGGACTGATATTTACAAAATATTCATATCTTACTGCCACCTTCCACATTTGAGAAGGATGAATGGAAGCCGAGACAAGGGCCGATCTGCACTCTCTTAGACTCCCTAACCATTGGTTCTAGGATCGCCACAATCCATGGATTATGTTCCTTGATAAGCCTCTTCAGTGACCTGATGGTAGGCTGATTACCTACCCCTCGAGCATTCCACACTAATGCCTTATCCGACATGGGAGGTAGCATTTGCAACAGCCCTTCTTGGCAAGATTCTCAGCCTGGATAACCACTCATCCCCTAGAGACTGTGCTTAAGGGATTTTTGAAGACCCTCTTAGCGCCTTTCTTCCTTGGGAGCGTCTTCTGACTAGCTGTTGTTCTCTTCCTAGGAGTATCTCGCTCACGGAGCATTACCTGATTCTACACTGACACCTAAACCTCCTCCTCATTGTTCCCCAACCACTAATCCTCTAGTAATGTGGGCTGGCTCTTGGACCTCCCCACTTCCTGGTCCGAAAGGGAGCTGGTCTCCTCCATTTCTGCCCATGACTGGGAGAAGTATGGAGACAAATCCACCACTATCCCCCTGCCGCGAGTTAGCAGGTCCACTATTATAGGGAAAGTGGTGCAAGGAGATATGGGGGATAAACACTCTTCTAAGTAGTTTGATCATTCCAGGGAATGGACTTCCTCACCAGGTCCTCCCTAAGAGTTGGAGATGGGGCAGTCCCCAACCGATCTAGATCAGATTTGTCCACCATCAGCCTTTTGAAATGGACTATTGAGCGATTTTTTGCACCATAATGCTGCTCCGTAAATAGAAGATTTCAGTAGCGATTCACTCACCTTTGAAAGTGCCCTGGTTTGTCAATTAGCGTGAGTGTTGAGTCAGCCAGATTGCAGAGCCTCATAGAAAGATCAATTCAAAGCATCTGCCTCAACCGGATGTGTGCAAGCTAGTCACAGGTAAATCTAAGCCTTACATCCCATGTCCCAAAACACCAGGTATTTAAACCATTAAAATAAGTTAGAACATCATAGGGTTTTTAAGTTATGAAAACTTTTTCAAAATTAGAAAATCTCTAAGTTTTATTGCTTTATCAATTTTATCGATACACAGATCGATATGATCAACCTACACTGTAGATGTCCTCAATGACAAATCGATTCCATCGGAATGAGGACAAAAGAGTCCAGCAACCACATATATCTATGGATCCTTAGCCAGTGTGCCTAAAACCGGGTGCTATGTATTGACCCTTGCTCGGGGAACATAAACAGTCAGCCTAGGTGTAGGTTGTAAAGGTTAAAGGTGAACCTGATTTAAAACCTTAGGTTTGAGGTGAACCGCTAAACCTCCTTAGTGAAATCTGGCACACTCAAGGGTTGAGTGCATTTGTCGGGAGTGGAGTAGATAAGTAGTCAAACCACTATAAAAATGATTGTGTTTGTGATTGTTCATTATCTTTGATTACTTGTGTGATTTCATTAACTGTCTTTATAAATGCTCACACTTCACACACAGTCACATCCATCATCAACTATAAATCATTTTATGTTTATCATTTAAATAGTTTTGTGATTGGATCCTCAATTTGGCTTAGAAGCCATTTGAGTTACTTTGATGATATCCTGATGTTTCTCATGACTATTTACTCAGGATTAGACTAATAGGATTTTAATAAGCACAAGATTTTAAAAAGTCCTATTCACCCCCCTCTAGGACATATTGGCATATTCCTACTTCAAGTAAAGCGGTCTTCACCGCTATTTCAATTAGTATCAGAGCGGGTCTATCTTTAAGGGCTTCACTGCCTGGAGAGTGATCTTAACTGAAGTTAGGAATGTGGCCAAAGGAGAGGGCTCATCGGTCACTAGACCTCCAGTATTTGATGGCTCAAATTACGCATACTGGAAGGCTAGAATGCACTACTTTCTGAGATCTTTTGATCATGATGTTTGGGATATAGTTGAAAGTGGATATGTGCCACCATCTGAACAAATTGTACTTGATAATGACATAACCATCACAAAACTTAAACCCAAAGAAAAGTGGACGATGTTCGATAAAGAAAAACAGACTGCAAAAGCTAAAGCTATGAACATCATCTACTATGCCGTGTCCCAAGATATATTCAATCAAATAAGTATGTTGGGACATCCAAAGAAGCATGGGATCTATTGGAAACAACCCATAAGGCATAAGCACTGTGAAGAGGTCCAAACTACAACTACTGACCTCACAGTTCGAAAGTCTCAGAATGGAAGAGCATGAGACCTTCATGGAGTTCTTCACAAAGTTGAATATCATTTGCAACTCCATGGGTGGATTGAGAGAAAAAGTTCTAGTTCCAAAAATCTGTAAGAAAATACTTAGATCACTGCCGGAACGGTTTAATCCCAAAGTAACAACTATTGAAGAGTGTAGGAATATTGATGAAATGAAAGTAGAAGACCTGGTCGGTTCCCTACAAACTTTTGAACTACACTTCAAACAAACTCAAAAATCTAAAACAACTGTCCTAAAGACTTCAAAGAAAACAACAAATGAGGATAGTGGAAGTGAAAAGGAAGATGAAGATGAGGAAGTGGCTTTGCTGGTACAAAGATTCAAGAAATTCTTTTAGAAGAATCGTGGCCGTCCTTCCAGAGGAAGGTGGGTGGACAACAAACCTTTTGCGGGTAAATTGGGTAAAAAGGCCAAGGAACCACAATGTTATGCCTGTCAGAAGTATGGATACCTATCTACTGAATGCTTAAACAGAAAAACTAAGGGCAAGGCAATGGCTGCCACATGGGATGATATGGAAGAGTCAAACTCAGAATCTAGTGACTCAGAGAGTGATGGTGACCAAAAATCCTTGAAAATTCTTATGGTCTCCACCACTCCAATCATTCTCAGTGAAACTGAAAATGAGAAGGAACCACAAGCCACTAAATCATTTCCATCTGATAATGAGGAATCTGAAAAGGAAGAAGAATAGAATAAACTACAAGATGCTTATAATCAACTATACATTCATATCATCAAAGTTGTTAGAAGACTTGGAATATCTAAGAACAAAAAGGAATTGCTGCAAAAAGATTTGGCTAAAACTTTGAAAATTAATACACCTCTAATCAATGATTTACAGCAATATCATTCAGATAAGGCTAGACTTGAAAGAATCAACACCTTCCTTAAAACCGAGTCTGAAAAACTAAACAAACCGGTTGAGCAATTAAAAGATAAAAACATGCTTCTTCAAAATGAGAATTACACACTCCTGTTTGATTTAGAAGAATCCAGAAAAATTGCTAAGCTAAACTATAAGTTTTCCCAAAGTGGTGAGAAGTTAGAAAAACTTTTAGGCATGGGAAGACCTAGAAAGGACAAGAGTGGCTTAGGATATGTTAAGTTTAAATCAAAATCTGGAAATATAGCACCAGTGGCTGAAAAGTCTGCTGCTTCAGGAAGAAACACAAGAAACACTCTTGTTTGTCATATATGTGGTGATTCTGGACATTACAAGTTTGAATGCATATCATTTAGGAGGATTTAATACAACTCTGGTAAAAAGTATACTGGAAAATTCAAACCAACCAGAGAAATAAAAAATGTCAGGAGTCCACCTAGGAATATGAATAGAAAAAACACACATCCATCACCACCTAGAATGACTAACAGAATGAAGTAGTGAATCAAGTGGCTGAATTAAAGAAGAAAACTAAATCTACCACAATAGAAATTCCTGTCACAAAATGGGTTATAAAAGAAAAGAATCATTGCCTCATTACTTACTCAAATCATATAACAGGCAATGATACTAAGTGGTACCTGGATAGCGGTTGCTCAAGACATATCACGGGTGACAAATCCCTTCTTTCTAACTATTCAGATCTTAATGATGGGATAGTCACCTATGGAGATGGAAGCACCACTAAGGTAATTGGACAAGGAATTATCAAAGGAATATATTTTCTCAAAAATGAGAATGCCTTTTGCATAAGAGGATTAACGCATAATCTTTTAAGCATTTCTCAAATATGTGATGATAAGCATGTGGTTACATTCAACAAAGAACAATGCAAGATCTTAGACCTCTCAGGAAAATCAGTGATGAAGGGTTCTCACACAAATAACCACTGCTATGTCATCAAAGGTAAAGGAAAGGATGATCCTTAGAAAAACAAGTCCAAGTCTTGCATCTAGATCTGGATAGTTGTTGAAAAGATGGAATTTTGCTGAAACTTTAAATGATATATCTGAGGATCCTCTCCTCAAACCTTTTGTATATAAACAGTCTAGTGTTTATAATTTTGAGTTGTACAAAATTTTGTTGTGTATATTGTTGATAAATTGATATACTAAAAGTATACATGAAAGATTATCTGAAAGCTGAAAATTGAAAACATTCAACCTTGATATGTCTGTTGATAATCCATGAGCATTTCTCGATTAATCGATAAAGGGTCGATATCATTGATGCCTCCTTAGAATAAAAAAAGTCATGTGATCAAGAATGATATTGAAGACAGGATCGATGAAATCGATCAAGGTATGCCGCCTGATATAAGGCGGTGGAGCGTGAAAAAGGGGTTTTTGTCTTAAGGTTTTCTCTTCTTCTTCCCTGTTCACTCCTCTCAATCGGACCTATCAGAGCTTTGTCGGACAACCCCAAATGCTTCACAAAATCGATAATACCCTTCTATACATCAAGATTCCATCTCCTTTTTCGGTATTTCCTTTTTCAGTCGGGCTTTGTCCTCTTTCCCAAATCCTTCAAATTTGTTTTGTCCAAATGGGTAAAGACAAAGGAAAAGTATTTGGTCCAGGTGAGTCTTCGAAATCCTCTCGACAAAAAGTGCTCGCCTCTAAAGCAAAAACAAGTGATCCGGAACATGGGACCCCTACAAGGCAACGCACTAGATCGCATGGTGGGTCCCAGTTTGAGGCCTAGGCACCTCCACCAGTGAAGGTTAATCCGATTTTGGCTAAGTTCACTGGGAGAGGTTATTCCTTAGAGAAAAGTCGACAGAAGTTGTTTGATTCCATATAACCTAGAACCACCATTTTCCGCCATAGATTGGTTACCTGTTCTCGATTTTGAGGGGCCATATCACCTTGAACGGACCTATAATTTTTCTGCCACCTATCATTCTCCAATATCTGAACCACCATCCATCACCGTAACCGTTGATGGTGATGATATGCTGATCACTCCTGAGTCTGTCATATGAATATTCAATCTTAGCTTATCACCTGTAGGACTCCCAGATATGGACATGGAAAATATTGAGGTTCGGTCCAAGGTCACCAAAATCCTCTATCATGATCATAACGTCTAATGGCACCAAGGGAATGCCCTAAAAGCTAGATTCATGGAACCACGCTCTCGAGTCTTGCATGGTATCCTAGCTTTAAACATCTACTTTAGGGGCTCCAACCGGGCAGATCTCATGAGCTTCATGACTGCGATAATTTATTCGATTGCCTCTGGGATCAAGATTTGTCTGCCTACCCTCATCGTGCATCAGTTGGTTTATGCTTTTCATACGGCTAGGGATGTCCACCTGCCCTACCCCTGGATCATACACATAGTGTATGACGCCATTGGTTTTTCGACTACGAGTGATCCGGAACTTCCACTTTAAATCTTCAACAAAAGCAACATTCGAAGAATGGACTTGAAGTTCCATAGGTATCTTGAGGATCCTCAAGAGGAAGACATTCAAGCAGAAGGAGAAGGAGGTGCAGGTGACGCTCTCATGGAAGGGACTGAGATGGTTGGAGATGAAACTCCTGGACCCCATCAAACACCGTCGACATCAACTCTCGGGTATGCTAAACGATTTAAGCTCCACCAGGATTGGATTGGAGAGATTTAGCGGGATGTCTCCCAGTTTAGGGAATCCATGAACGAGCTACTTACCATCCTGGAACAGTTGGTCCATGGTGTATAACAGACTGTATAACAATTAATTGATCTGATGACTTGCCATCGAGACAACACGATGCCATCCTTCTCTACTCCGTAGTATGGGTCTTTGAACGCTATCACATTCACCCTCTATTATTTCTGCGTATGAGCATAAGTATCTTTTTGGATGTTCTACGCTCTCATGAGTGGATGCGATCGATCCCTAACAGTCTGACGTTTCTTTTATGATTTTATATGCCCATGGTTGGGCCAAAGACTGATGGTTATGTCTGGGTGCCCATGAACGAGCTTGTTAATTCGGTTGGGATAACTGTCTATCTACTGCCAATATTGGGCAGTTTTTTTTTTAGATATTCTTGCATGTGGCTGGATATAATTCACATATTTACTGCCATACTTATGCCTTACAGATCCCCTGGTTTATCTAGTCTCTGAATGCATGTGATTTCTTTTAATGATTGTTCTATCTGCTATATCACTGCTCTATGTCATCTGTTATGCATACATAGGATTCAAACATGAGATTTCTGGTTAAAATTGTTTTGTTCATTATACATCTATCTTTTATAAATGTATGCTTTCTGAATGTTGGTTCTCCCAAATACTTCAAACTTCAGTCAATATCAACTGTTATATGTATCTTTATCAATGGCTGACAAAAAGGGGAGAACAGTTCAAACACCCCGATTGGAATTGTGTATTTACATGTGTATAGCGTTGCAGGTGTTAGGGGGAGTAGCTGCACCAAGATAGGGGCAGTTTACAGTCAGGGGGAGCAACTTCTGAATGCGTTGTGTATATGACATTGTTAGCATTATACAATTGTGAAAAGAACATGTACACACAATTTAGGATGTCAATATAGAAGCTGGTCTAGGGTGTTTTAGTATTTTGTCATGTAATTGACAAAGGGGGAGATTGAAAGTGCCCTGGTTTGTCAATTAGCGTGAGTGTTGAGTCAGCCAGACTGCAAAGCCTCATAGGAAGATCAATTCAAAGCATCTGCCTCAACCAAATCTGTGTAAGCTCACCACAGGTAAATCTAAGCCTCACATCCCATGTCCCAAAACACCAGGCATTTAAACCCTTAAAACAAGTTAGAACATTATAGGATTTTTAAGTTAAGAAAACTTTTTTAAAATCAGAATTCTTGCTTTGTTGATTTTATCGATACAAAGATCGATATGATCAACCTGCACTGTCGATGTCCTCGATGACAAATTAATTCCATCGGAATGAGGACAAAAGAGTCCAGTAACCACATATATCTCTGGACGGATTTATCGATATATCGATATACCTATCGATATTATTGATATTTGAATCTCGAGTCCATCAAAGGTGACTCGATAATATCGACAGGCAGATCTCCGGTGCCCCTGTTTTCACTTAAGAATATCATATATGCTTCGATATATCGAAGCCTTCGTCGATACCATTGAAGTTCAAATCTCGATGACATCGGAAGGCTCTCGACGATATCGGTCATAGGCACGTAGATTTCTAGCAAAATATTTTAGGATAGTTTATCTATGATCGAGGGTCACTCGGTAGAATCGATATTCAAATATCAATGATATCGGTACAGTTTTGATGGCATCGAACAGGGACAGAAACTTTCCAGCAAGCTTAAACGAAAATTCCTTGGATTTATCGATGCCTTAACACCGCTATCGATATCATCGACATTCAAATTTCGATGATATCGAAGGTCCCTCGATCATTCTTGTGAACTTGAAATATTTCAAAGCAAGTCCCTCTCATTTTCAAATGTCGAGGAATCGAACCTCACATCGATGAAGTCAGAGTTCGAAATTCGATGACATCGACACGTGTTTCGATTCCCTCGACCAGCTGACAAATGGTTTTAAAAGCGTATGACATTTGAGTTTGTGTCATCGAGCAGACCGTCGATGCTATCGAGAGTATACGCTCGATGATATCGATCCCGCTTAATGATATCAAACTCTGTCATAAATGTGATCGTTTTATATCCATTGGAACCTTTTGCCTATATAAAGAGGACTTATCTATTATTGTTGGTAAAGATAGAATAGAGTGCTTTTGAGTGTTTTACCTTAGATCATATATCCAAAGCCCTTTCTCTCAGGGAAGTTCATCCTCCAATCAACCCTCATCATTGATATTCAATAGAGTGGATTGGGGAATGAACTTCCGCATTCAAGGATCCTCCAGCTACCATCTTAATGGCAAATCATTAAGCTGGGATGCCTTGAATGCATAGATGATTAGAATCGCTCTATCTTCCTTATAGGAAAACATTTAGGAGAGTAGGATTCCATCATAGCCTTGACCCAACTCGTTGCCATGCATTGGTACATCTTCTGAGTTATGGTTCAAGGAAGCTGAAGTTCTTCATCAAAGGAGGAGATCTTCAACAAATGTGCTGAAAGGGACTCATCCACTTATCTGTAAGTAACTAGAGTCCAGAGGACCCTTGTGATCATTCCTTTATAGGATTGGGTCTAAGGTGTTTCTCACCCCTTGCAAGTCCTCTAAGAGGCCTCCATCGAGAGTGTACGTAGTGGGTGCATTGTGTTGACCCTTGCTTTGTGGAGAGCATAAACAGTTAGGGTCTTGTGGAAGATCCTTGGTCAGTGTGCCTAAAAGTGGGTGTGTTGTGTTGACCTATGCTCGTGAGAGCATAAATAGTGGGGTTCCTTGTGTGGATCCTTGGCTAGTGTGCCTAAAACTGGGAGCTATGTGTTGACCCTTACTCAGGGAGCATAAACAGTCAACCTAGGTGTAGGTTATAAAGGTTGAAGGTGAACCTGATTTAAAACCTTAGGTTCGAGGTGAACCGCTGTGAAACCTCCTTAATGAAATCTGGCACACTCAAGGGTTGAGTGCGTCTGCCGGGAGTGGAGTAAACAAGTAGTCGAACCACTATAAAAATGACTGTGTTTATGATTGTTCATTATCTTTGATTGCTTGTGTGATTTCATTAACTGTCTTTATAACTGCTCACACTTCACACACAATCACATCCATCATCAACTATAAATTGTTTCATGTTTATCATTTAAATAGTTTTGTGATTGGATCCTCAATTTGGCTTGGAAGCCATTTGAGTTACTCTGATGATATCCTGATGTTTCTCATTACTATTTACTTAGGATTCAACTAATAGGATTTTAATATGCATAAGATTTTAAAAAGTCCTATTCACCCCCCTCTAGGACATATTGGCATATTCCTACTTCAAGTAAAGTGGTCTTCACCACTATTTCAACCTTGTGTGTATTTCGGCCCGTAGACAGCCCTTAGAACAGCTGTTATTTGCTTAGAGCTTCCCGAGCACAATGACCTGGGTAGTCTAATAGTGGGGGCACTTGCTTGGGAAAACATTCCCGCTGGTTATACACTAAAATAGGTCTTGCTGGTAAGGCTTGGTCCTCTTTAACTAGACATCTACCACGCCCATCTCCATCCCATCAAAGACTGCTACCGACTGCCTAAGAGAGTAAGACCCCAGGTCCTAGTTTTCTATTCCATTCTTTCTCTTGTCCGTAGTGGGGATGGTAGGACTCTTCTCCTTACATCCGCCAGTGAGGAGCAATTAATACAAGCTCTTGGATAAACTGATTCTCTGGGTTATTTCTATAAACACCTTGGTTACATCGGTTAGGGTCCTCTATTTCTCCTTCTTGGAGCCCCCTGAATCCACTGCCAGATGTAGGGAAAATGGCCCTAAATTGTTCCTCAACCCATTGCTTTGTACTACAAGTGTTTCTATGGGTCGAGTTGGTAGTACCTGGGTCGTTCTCCCTATCTCCCCTTAGCTCTGACTCAACGACTGCGTGCACTGGAAACTGTTGTCCATCCATGACTAATCTCAGGACTCTCTGCAGATCCACCCCATGATGTAGTTGGATCTTGAGCCGGGAAAAACCTTGGAATAGCCCGAATCTGCTAATAGAGTCTCCATCAACACTTTACCAAAGAAATTCCCCAAATCCAGCAGGATCGATTCAAACCAGGTGTGGGCTGGGATGCCGAATAATCGGACCCAAGTTCCCCCTCCTATTCCTTCCTCCGCTGGGGACCAGGGAGCGATTGCCATTAATCCCATCTTCTGTTGCAGCTCCTTGTCTGCGATGAAAAGGTCTAGCTCTGCTCTTATCTTCAGTTTGATGAGAAAGCTGGTTGTTGATAGTCTTACTACATCAATGCATGAGGATGCAAATTTGGATGCTCTAACTGTGTGGACTAGCTAAAGGACCAAGACGTTTGTGGTTGCGTGTCCTGTTAGCCCCAGTTTCAACTCCTGTTTCTTCCTCTCCACTGCCCCTGGGTCCGCAACTATGGTGTAATCGTCATTGGGTTCTCTATGTTGGATATTCGCCCTGCTGGAGCCGGCCACCACTTTCGCATATGTTGTGGTCGAGGTCTCTAGTTGGGGGATTTTTGCCTCTATTGGAGTTCTTGGGAGCTGGGGAAAATCTGGGATTTGCTTTCTTCATCGCTACTCTTCTCCCATCAACCCTTTTCCCATCCATCGCATTTTTTGCATCTTACTCATATTGGAATCAAGCAAAAGTGAAACCCCTTGGGGTGTTGGTCAATGGCTGCACCGAGATGAACATGTCCTGTAGCTTTTCATACTTTCCAAATATATCTTGAAGATCCTGATGGGAGCAATCGAATGGAAGATTTCCTATAAACAAACTGAGGTCCGACTGTAGCTAGAATCTTGCCCTCTTAAGAGACCTTCCTCTGATTGATTTTCTATGCCAAGGAAGCGCAGTCCGACTTTGTCTTCTAGATGGATCCTGCTCCCGGGGATGGGACATCGCCTAGGGGAAGAAAGCCCCTGATTCTAGGGAATCTAGGAATTATGAAGCAAATTCCTAGAGAACACTTCACCATAGGGGAAGAAAGCCCCAGATTCTATGTGTGTTACATATGGCAAGAAAAATAGATTGATGAAGCAAGCTATATGGAACACCTCAAACAGGTCCTTTATGAACTCACCGAAAACAAGTTGTATCTCAATCTAAAAAAAAATACAGTTTTTTACCAATAGCTTGCTATTTTTGGGCTTTTTCGTGATGTCCACGGGTATCCGATTGGATGATGAAAAGTTGAGAGCCATAATGGAATGGGCACCGGTTCCAACAAACATTAATGAAGTATAGAGTTTTCACAGGTTGGGGACATTCTATCGTTGGTTCCTGAAAAACTTCATCACTATTATATCATCGATTACAGATTGTATGAAGAAAGGACCATTTCAATGGACTGATGAAGTTGACAATAGCTTTACTGAGATTAAGTGTAGATTGTCTACAAGCCCAGTTCTCGTACTTTCCAACTTCGACAAACTGTTTGAGGTGGAATGTGATTCTTCATATGTTGAAATTGGGAGAGTTTTATCACAAGAAGGCAGGCCAGTAGCCTTATATAGTGAAAAGCTTAATGATGTAAGAAAAAAGTGGTTGATGTATGAGCTCAAATTATACGCAGTGGTTCAGGCACTGTGACATTAGCAACATTACTTAATTCAGAAGGAATTCATTCTTTATACAGACTATCGACCTCTCAAATTGATTAATAGCCAAACTAATGTGAATCGTGTGCATGCTAGGTAGATTTCATTCTTACAGGAATTCACTTTTGTGTTAAAGCATAATGTTAGGCAACATAATAAGGTGGCTGATGCACTTAGTCAACATGCAACTTTGTTAGTCACCATAAGAAATGAGGCTATTGGGTTCAAATGCGTCAAAGATCTATATGCTGATGAGGATGACTTCAATGACGCATGGATTAGATGCCATGAAGGTCAGCCCAATGACCTCAATATTTAAGATGGATTTTTCTTCAAAGTAAAAGAGTTGTGCATTCCCGAGAGTTCATTACGAGACCGTATCATCCACGAGCTACATAAAAGTGGCCTTAGCAGTCATCTAAGATGGGATAAGATAGTAGCTCTCTTGGAAGAACATTATTGTTGGTCACAGGTAAAATGAGATGTGGGAAGAGTAGTACAGTAGTGTCACACGTGTCAAGCATCCAAGGGGCAGTCACAAAACATGGGACTATACGCTCCATTGAATGTCCCTAGCGGCTCTTGGGAGGATTTGTCTATGGACTTTATGCTAGGTCTCTCACGGACCCAACATGGTGTGAATTCTATCTTTGTCATGGTCGATAAAATTTCCAAGATGGAAAATTTCATACCATGCAAAAAAACTCTCGATGCTATGCACATTGCAAATTTATTTTTCTGAAAAGTTATTCAGCTACATGGGGTCCCAAAATCCACCACCTCAGATCATGACACTAAGTTCCTCAGTCATTTTTGGAGGACTTTGTGGCGATGATTTGGCACACAATTACAGTTTAACAATGCATATTATTCGCAGACTGATTAGTAGACTAAGGTAGTAAATTATACACTTAGAAACCTTATACGATGCATTTCAAGTGATAAACCCAAACAGTGGTGTTTGGTCTTGGCTCAGGCTGAATTCGCGTTCAATAATATACTGAATCGTTCCACTGACAATTCCCCATTTGAAATTGTGTACGAACGAGTACCTTGACACACCCTTGATTTGGTTCCCTTGCCCAAACTCCTCGGCAAGTATCTAATGATAAGTACAAAGATAAGTTTGACATGCATCAACGTTTAAAGGTATTCAATGTGGGCAACAACACGATGGTTCATCTGCGCAAAGAGAGATTTTTGACCAGGACGTACAATAAGTTGAAGAACAAGAAGATTGGACCGGTACCCATCCTCCATAAGATCAATGACAATGCTTATGTTGTTGATCTTCTTAATAATATGGAGATCTCAAGCACATTCAATGTAGCTAACTTGTACGAGTATTATGAACCAGATTAGCTTAGAATTAAGATCAAAGAGGATGACATCCTAAAATTAAGAAACTAGTACCACGTTTTTTTCAATCATTGTATTATCTTGGAATTAAGATCAAAGAGAATGACATCCTAAAATCCATTGAAGGTTTGATGTTGAAGAGTTTGAAAAGTGGCTTAATGAAGTAAAGTTAATAATATTGAAACTTCATGTAACTTCAAAACATTGATTTTTTTAAAAATGTAATTAGCAACTTGATCCAAGGGCTGAGTGTTCATGTAGTGGGAAGAAATATACCTACATGAAAATGCTAAGGGCGGTCTAAGTTTACCACATGATCAAAGATGCATTGTTTGATGATAGAGGAATTACTTCCTCATGACTAGGCACAACTCTTGCAGTCTCTCTCTAAAGCACATCACCAAACCTCTTAGGAAACATTAGGTCGACTTTAATGTGAATCTAGATATAGCTAAGGGGATAGCCAGTTGTTGCATTAGGAAAAATAAATAAATAAATAAATAAAAGAAGAGTAACCAAGTTGGGTAAAAAAATTTAGCAAGTCAGATCGACATCATAAAAAGCCCATACATCATAACAACAAAAGATAAATATTGGTAGAATATTTATCTAAATTTTATAATATTGGTAACCATGATAGTAGACTAGTTAAGTTCAGAAGAATAGTTTTGATCTATATGTGTTGTCGACCTAGCATCAATTCATCACAGGTAATCCAATCTTTGATGAAGAGTTGACTAAGTAGCAAATTATCTTGGGAGATTTGATTTATGGTTATTATGATGAAGATGCGATGCAGTCACATCTGGTTCAAAATTTTCCCAATCATTGATCATAGGACCACCTGAAGTCATGGCCCTCAAAAAGGCTCCGTTAATAGGAGTTTGTGAGTGGAATGTTGCCTTTGATCTCGACGGACCTTTCCATTCTTTAGCCGAGGACCCCATGGGCTAACTCATGGGTGTATCCTCCTACGAGTGCCATTTTGAGGGTCATGTAGAGTGGGTCGCGTACAATTTCATGGCCAAGATGGACCAAAAAAGACCCGATCGGAGGCAGAAGTGATCTGGACCGTCAGAACCTTAAAACGAGCATATCTTGCAAACCAGAATGAGTTATCTGGCATACCATATATGATTTTGGGGTAGGACGAGCTACTCTAACCACCTAACTTGCTACCCTAAGTTGCGCATGCCGAATTTGCAAGATTTCATCAGATCGACAGTCAAATTTCCATTTTATTTTCGTTTTAATTTACTATTTATAGTAAGTTTTAGTTTGATTATAACTCTTCATCCACTGGGATTTAGGAGTTGTGTTCAACATGAAAAGTTCATAGAATAATTAGGGGAATAACATGGTTGAGCCAAATAGGACACTTAATATTTGTAATGACCCTAGAATTTTTAGTGTAAATTTCAACCTAAAAAGGGAATGAACCACCCCACTTAAAATCTACAATCCAACTAAAAGCAACTACCTAACTTTAAACAACCCCTTGATACTAAATAACATAACTAAATGAGAACTAACCATCTAACTAAGATACTCTACACTAAATCTCCTAGTGCAAGACTTTTTGAGAATGGAGGTTGATTAATCTTCAGTCCAAAACAACTCATAAACCCTATAGGATAAACAGACTGCTCAGAGCTCGTCCATAATCAATCAAGACCTACCAAAACACCCACCTTAGGCATTCAATGATCTTTCAAGGCAAATTAACGGTGTGGATCGGCCAAGATCACATCGTGGATGCCACTTCTGATCTGTGTGTATACACAGATTGTGTGCTCGCGCTGTGCAGGGAATCTCCACATCAGGTCAAACGAGCTTTGACCTAATAGAAATCGCAAACGCTGTGGAAATTCAAAACTCCTTCCCATCCAAGGTGCGTTCAAACCGGGCCATCCATTCGATGATGTAAACAACCACCATTCAAATAAAGAATGGTGATCCATACCATTCATCAGATAGAAAGGGTCCTACCGACCCTAGCCATGTTGAAATCTACCATTGAAAGTCGCCTACACTAGCTCGATCAACGTCTAATCGGCCATTGCTAGAGGAGGGCGCTGATGGGGAGAGTAGATCCACATCCTCCACTTATCTCGCAAATTTGACCGTTGGAAGTCGTCGGATGGAAGCCATGAATGCAGGGAAATCCCAGTCAGCCCTAGTGTTTTCCAAAATTGCACCCCTACCCGTTGGAAAGTAGAAAGAATCTTTCCACATATAGCAACCACCCATCCCAGCCATTCTGAAATAGCGGAAAGACCGCTTTAGTTGAAGTTGGGATATGCCAATATGTCCTAAAGGGGGGTGAATAGGACTTTTAAAGTTTTTATGATTTATTTAAAATTCTATTACACTAACCCTAACAATAAGCTCATATTAGGATTACTCAAAAATAACTCTACTGGCTTCCAAGCCTTGTAGAGGGATCCAATCACAAACTATTTAATAAGTGAACAGTATGCAAACTAGTTTATGATAGATGTGACTGTATATGTGTGAGAGGTGTGATCTCAGATATTCAGATATTGAGAATATTAAAGTAAATCACACATTCAGAAAGATAGCAATCTCAAACACAATCATTTTTATAGTAGTTCGACGATCAGTCTACTCCACTCCCGGCAGATGCACTCAACCCTTAAGCGCGGTGGATTTCACTAAGGAGGTTTCACAGTGGTTCACCTCAAACCTAAGGTTTTAAATCAGGTTCACCTTCAACCCTTACAACATACACTAAGGCTGATTGTTTATGCTCTCACGAGCAAGGGTTAACACAAAGCACCCACTTTTAGGCACACTGGCCAAGGATATTCCATAAGACCCTACCGGAGGTTTTATGCAGTTTACCCCAAACTCGAGGTTTCACACGGTTCACCTCAAACCTAAGGTTTTGACTGGTTCACCTTCAACTAGATGTTTATGCTTTTCATAAAGCAAAGGTCCACACAATGCACCTACCACATACACTCCCATCGGAGGCCTCCTACGAGGGCTTGAAGGGGTGAGAAACACCTAAGACCCAATCCTAAAAAGGAGTTATTACAAGTGTTCTCTGGACTCTAGATACTTATAGATAAGTGGATGAGTCTCATTAAGCATGTTGACGAAGATCTCCTCCTTTGTTGATGAAGAGTCTTCGGTCTCCTTGATCTGCAACTCAAAAGATGTACCAATGTATTGCGACGGGTTGGGTTAAGATTATGATGAAATCCTACTCTCAAAAGATTTTCCTATAAGGAAGACAGAGCAATTTCAATCATCTATGCATTCAAGGCATCCCAGCTTAATGATTTGCCATTAAGGTAGTAGCTGGAGGATCCTTGAATGCGGAAGTTCACTCCCCAATCTACTCTATTGAATATCAATGGTGAGGGTGGATTGGAGGATGAACTCCCTTGAGAGAAAGGGCTTTGGGTATAAGATCTAAGGTTAAACAGTCAAAAGCTCTCTCTTCTTTCTCTCACAGCAACAATAGACAAGTCCTTTATATATAGGCAAAAGGTTTCAATGGATACAAAACGGTCACATTTATGACAAAGTTCGATATCATCGAGCAGGTTCGATATCATCGAGCATATACTCTCGATAACATTGATGGTCCGCTTGATGACTCGAACTCAATGTCATACACTTTTGAAACCTTTTGCCAGCCGGTCGATGAATCGAAACGATTGTCGATGTCATCGGATTTCGAACTCCAATTCCATCGATGAGAGATTCGATCCATTGACACTTGAAAAATGAGAGAGACTTTCCTTGAAATATTTCAGGTTTTCATGAGTGATCGAGGGACCTTCGAGATCATCGAAATTTGGATATCGATGATATCAATAGCTGTGTCGATGCATCGGTAAATCAAAAGGATTTTCCATAAAGCTTGCTGGACGGTTTACGTCCATGTTCGATGCAATCGATACGGCATCGATATCATCGATATTTGAATATCTACTCTATCAAGAGACCCCCGATCATAGATAAAACATCCTGAAATATGTTGTCGGCAAGATCGATATCATCGAGGGCCTACTGATATCATCAAGGTTTGAACTTCGATGGTATCGAGGAGGCTTCGATATATCGATGCATATATGATATTTTTAAGAAAAACAGGGGCGCCAAAATTCTGCCTGTCGATACTATCAAGTCACTTCCGATAGACTCGAAAGTTGAAATCGATGATATTGATAGGTGTATCGATACATCAATAATTCCGTCCAGATGTGTATAAGGTTGCTGGACATATTTGATCCTCTTTTCGGTGGTATCGATGAAGCATCGAGGACTTGACAGCGCAGGTCGATCATATCGAGATGTGTATCGATAAAATCGACAAGGCGAGAAAACTTAGAGAATTTTTCTATTTTGAAAACGTTTTCTTACCCAAAAAATCCTATGATATTCTAACATTTTTAAGGGTTTTAATATACCTAGTGATTTAAGATAAGGGATGTGAGGCTCAGATTTACCTGTGGCGAGCTTGCACACATCCAGTTGAGGTAGATGCTTGAAATGATCTTCCTATCAGGCTCTGTAGTCTAACTGACTCAACACTCACGCTAATTGATAAACCAGGGCACTTTTAATCTCCCCCTTTGTCAATTACGTGACAAAGTCCCCAGAAAACACCCAAGAGTATTGGACAAACACATCCTAAATTATGTGTACATGCTTTTTATACAATTTTACAGTTTCTATTTAACCCATGTACACAGTCCAGTATCTGCTCCTCTTAATTATAACCTCCCCCTCGCTTGATGCTGCTGCTCCCCCTAACACCTGCAACATCATTCAAGTAGATGTACAATTTTTTGTTCTTCCGTTCGAGGTGTTTGGACTGTTCTCCCCCTTTTTGTCAAAGATATAGCAGATGATTTTGATTGAAGAGATAAGTATTTGGAAGAACCATCATTTAGAGGAGTATGCATATAATAGACAAATGTATAATGATCAGCAGAGTTTAATCAGACATCATATTTAGAAACAGTGTATGCATATCAGATCAGATATATGTTGTGATATAGCAGTTAGAATATTCATTAAAAGCATCACATGCATTCTATATCAGAAACTAGATAAACCGGGGGAGCTTAAAACATAAGTATGACAGTAAAAATAGTGAATTATACTCAGCCATATTTAAATTTATCTAAAATAAACTGCCTAAGATTGGCAGTTAAAAAATATATACTGCCACAGACAGTAGTAGCTTAACAGTTTATCCTAACAGAAGAAATATTTTCAGCCCAACCATTGGAAAGAACCACCAGTTATCATCATGCATTCCCAAGTTTCTTCAATTTCATCAATATTGAATATCAATATCATTGATTTGTAAATTTCAACGATATTGATACTGTTCAGATATCATCGAAAATTTCATGACCTGTGTGGCTCATGTTTATTAAGATTTAGTGAGTGTAGACCCCAATGGATTTTTGAAGGTCACTAAACCTATTTACATCAAGAGGTTTGGTGAGGATATCTGCGAGTTACTTTTCTGTGGAAACATAATCCAATATAATAATCTTGTTTTCGACAAGTTTTCGGATAAAATGATGACGAATGTCAATGTGCTTAGTCCAAGAGTTTTGAACAGGATTCTTTGGAATGTTGATTGTGCTTGTGTTATCACAGAAAAGGCTCATTGTGGGTTGTTCAATCCCGTAGTCCAACAACATCTGTTTCATCTAAAGGAGTTGTATATAGCAACTTCCAGCAGCAATGTATTCAGCCTCGGCAGTATATAACGATATTGAATTTTGCTTCTCGCTCTATCAGGAGACTAGACAGTTTCCAACATAGAAACATCCTCCACTTGTTGATTTTCGATCATCCAAATTTCCTGCCAAGTCAGCATCAGAGTATCCAGCGATGATGGTGGATGTTTCAAATGGACACCACAGTCCGAAGGAGGTAGTTCCTACTATATATTTAATGATCCTCTTAACGACCATTAGGTGAGATTCTTTAGGATCTGCCAGATATCGAGCACTTACCCCCACACTAAAAGATATGTTAGGTCGACTAGCTGTGAGATATAGTAGGCTACCTATCATACTCCGGTAGAGATGTTGATCCACACTCTTGTCATTTGTATCTTTGAAAAGTTTGAGTGTGGTACTCATAGGAGTGTGATAAGAACAACCAAATTCAAGCCCAAACCTTTTTACCAGATCATTTGCATACTTGGTTTGACAGATAAAGATTCCATCATATAGTTGCTTGATCTATAATCCTAAGAAGAAGTTCAGTTCACCAACCATACTCATTTTAAATTCTGATTTCATGAGGTCGGCAAATTTGTATGCGATATCTTCACATGTTGAACCAAAGACTATATCATCCACATAAATTTGTGTAATAAGCAGTGAGTCTTTTTTTCTTTGGGTAAATAGATCAACACTTCCTCTGCTAAATTTATGGTCCAAAAGAAATTTTGTCAATCGTTCATACCAAGCACGTGGTGCTTGTTTGAGACCATAGAGGGCTTTGTTCAGACGATATACGTAATGGGGATACTTAGGATCTGAAAATTCCTTAGGTTGTTTTACATAAACTTCTTCAGTAAATTTTCATTAAGAAAAGCACTCTTAACATCCATTTGAAATACTTTAAATTTTAATGCACATGTAATGGACAAAAGAATTCTGATAGACTCAAGGTAAGCTACAGGAGCAAATGTTTCATCAAAATCAATGCCTTCTATCTGTGAGTACCCTTGAGCTATAAGCCTTGCTTTGTTCCTGATCACATTCTTGATTCATCAGATTTATTCTTGAAGACCCATTTGGTTCTAATGACATTTGTATCAAGTGGTCTAGGAACCAATTGTAATACCTCATTTCTTTGAAATTGTTGAAGTTCTTCTTGCATAGCATTTATCCAATATTCATCTTGAAGAGCTTTCACAATATTCTTGGGTTCAATCTTTGAGGTAAAGCAGAAATGACTATAGATATTTTCTATATGTAGTCGAGTTCTTACACCATCATTAGGATCTCCAATAATTTGTTCTCGAGGGTGATCCTTTATGATGAGAATGTCAGATAATAGTTGAGGTTCACTGGGTGATGGAGTTTTGTTAACAAATTTTTCTAATATGCATGAATCTACATCATCTTCTAATGCATTCACAAGTGTATCTTCTTCATGAGGTTGATCATCGATTACCACATTGACTGACTCTTGAATAGTAAGGGTTCATAGATTGTATACTCTATACACATGACTATTCATGCCATACCTTAGAAAGATACCATCATCACTTTTAGACTCAAATTTCCCTAGGTGATCTCTGTCTCTCAAGATATAGCATTTGCTACTAAAGACTCGAAAATCTTTCACACTAGGCAGTTTCCCAAACCATAGTTCATATGGAGTTTTATTTACACTTGCTCTAAGATATACTCTATTTATGATGTAGCAGGCAGTATTGACAGCTTCTGCCCAAAAACATTTTTGCCATATCTTTCCCATTTAGCATAACTGACCCCATTTCCTGCAAAACTCGATTTTTTCTTTCAACGACTCCATTTTGCTAAGGGGTTTTTGGAGCAGAGAATTCATGACGAATTCCTTTCTCATTGTAATAGTTTTTGAATCTTTCATTCTCAAATTCTCCACCATGATCACTTCTGATGCAATTGATGCCGTATCCCTTATCATTTTGAAGCCGCTTTGCTAGGATCACAAATTCCTCAAAAGCATCCAATTTTTCTCAAAGAAATGAGACCCAAGTAAATCTGGTGTAGTCATCTACCACCACCAAGAAGTATCTTTTCTTGCCATTACTTTCCACTTTAGTTGGTCCAACTAGATCCATATGTAGCAGATCCAAAGGTTTTGTTGTTGCTATGGTGGTTGTCTTTTTGTGTCTGACTTTTATCTATTTTCCTTTCAGACATTCTCCACAGACAACCTTTTTTTCTTTTCTAATCTTAGGAAGTCCCCTAACCAAATTTTTTGAACTGAGCTTTGTTAGATTTCGGTAGTGGACATGTCCCAACCTTTGGTGCCACAATTTGGATTCATTCTTTACAGCCATATTACAATTTGTGGGTAGCACATTCTCACTTGTACTTTCAATGACATAGCAGTTATCACTAGTGCGTACATCTTTTATGAGAGATTTTCCAGTATGATCTAAAATTCTGTACACATCCTTTGAGAAAGTGACAAGATGTTCTTTGTCGCAGATTTGGGAGATACTCAGGAGATTATGTTTCAGACCTTTTACACATAGGACATGTTTGATCTTTGGAAGGTCTGGTACAACTATTGTTCCTTGTCCAACAATTTTGGCTGAGCTACCGTCACCAAATGTGACTGATCCTCTATCAAAGTTAGAGTACTCACAAAAGTGAGTTTGATCACTAGTCATGTGTCTGGAGCATCCACTATCAAGGTACCACTTCGAACTATTGCCGACTTTCAGAGCGGTATGAATTACAAGGCAATTGTTTTGGTTTGTCACACACTCTTAGACACTCTTGGACATGATTCCAACTTCAGTTAAGATCACTTTCTAGGTGGTGAAGCCCTTAAAGAGAGACCTGCTCTGATACCAATTGAAATAGCGGAAAGACCGCTTCGGGATATGCCAAAACTTTTAAAGTTTTTATAATTTATTTAAAATCCTATTGCACTAATCCTAACAACAAGTTCATATTAGGATTACTCAAAAATAATTCTACTGGCTTCCAAGCCTTGTAGAGGATCCAATCACAAACTATTTAATAAGTGAACAGTATGCAAACTAGTTTATGATGGATGTGACTATATATGAGTGTGAAGTATGATCTCAGATATTCAGATATTGAAAATATTAAAGTAAATCACACTTTCAGAAAGATAGCAATCTCAAACACAATCATTTTTATAGTAGTTTGACGGTCAGTCTACTCTACTCCCGGCAGACGCACTCAACCCTCGAGTGTGCCAAATTTCACTAAGGAGGTTTCACAGCGGTTCACCTCAAACCTAAGGTTTTAAATCAATTTCACCTTCAACTTTTACAACCAACATTGAGGCTGACTGCTTATGCTCTCATGAGCAAGGGTCAACACAACACACCCACTTTTAGGCACACTAGCCAAAGATCTTCCATAAGACCCTACCAGAGGTTTTACGCGGTCCTCAAACCTAAGGTTTTGACTGGTTCACCTTCAACCAGATGTTTATGCTATCCATAGAGCAAGGGTCCACACAACGCACCCACCATGTACACTCCCGTCGGAGGCCTCCTACGAGGGCTTAAAGGGGTGAGAAACACCTAAAATTCAATCCTAAAAAGGAGTAATCACAAGTGTCCTCTGGACTCTAGATACTTATAGATAAGTAGATGAGTCCCATTAAGCATGTTGACGAAGATCTCCTCCTTTGTTGATGAAGAGTCTTCGGTCTCCTTGATTCGTAACTCAAAAGATGTACTAATGCATGGCGACGGGTTGGGTCAAAGTTATGATGAAATCCTACTCTCAAAAGATTTTCCTATAAGGAAGATAGAGTGATTTCAATCATCTATGCATTCAAGGCATCCTAGCTTAATGATTTGCCATTAAGGTAGTAGCTAGAGGATCCTTAAATGCGGAAGTTCATTCCCCAATCCACTTTATTGAATATCAATGGTGAGGGTGGATTGGAGGATGAACTCGCTTGAGAGAAAGGGCTTTGGGTATAAGATCTAAGGTTAAACACTCAAAAGCTCTCTCTTCTTTCTCTCACAGCAATAATATACAAGTCCTCTATATATAGGCAAAAGGTTTCAACGGATATAAAATAGTCACATTTATGACGAAGTTCGATATCATCGAGCGTATACTGTCGATAGCATCGATGGTCCGCTCGATGACTCGAACTCAATGTCATATGCTTTTGAAACCTATTGCCAGCTGGTCAATGAATCGAAACGATTGTCGATGTCATCGAATTTCGAACTCCAATTCCATCGATGAGAGATTCGATCCATCGACACTTGAAAAATGAGAGAGACTTGCCTTGAAATATTTTAGGTTTTCATGAGTGATCGAGGGACCTTCGAGATCATCGAAATTTGGATATCGATGATATCAATAGCTGTGTCGATGCATTGGTAAATCAAAAGGATTTTCCATAAAGCTTGTTGGACGGTTTATGTCCATGTTTGATGCAATCAATACGGCATTGATATCATCGATATTTGAATATCGATTCTATCGAGAGATCCTCGATCATAGATAAAACATCCTGAAATATGTTGTTAGAGAACTTGGCGCCCAAGATCGATATCATTGAGGGCCTACCGATATCATCGAGGTTTGAACTTCGATGGTATCGAGGAGGCTTCGATATATCGAAGCTTATATAACATTCTTAAGAAAAACAGGGCACCGGAATTCTGCCTGTTGATACTATCGAGTCACTTTCGATAGACTCAAAATTTAAATTTTGATGATATTGATAGGTGTATCGATACATAAATAATTTCGTCCAGATATGTATAAGGTTGCTGGACATATTTGATCCTCTTTTCGATGGTATCGATGAAGCATCGAGGACTCGACAGCGTGGGTCGATCATATGGAGATGTGTATGGATAAAATCGATAAGGCAAGAAAACTTAGAGATTTTCCTATTTTGAAAATGTTTTCTTACCCAAAAAATCCCTATGATATTCTAACATTTTAAAGGGTTTTTTGTACCTGGTGATTTGGGACAAGGGATGTGAGGCTCAGATTTACCTGTGGCGAGCTTGCACACATCTGTTTGAGGCAGATGCTTGAAATGATCTTCTTATTAGGCTCTATAGTCTAACTAACTCAACACTCATGCTAATTGACAAACTTGGGCACTTTCACATTCTTCGTCTTCCAGAAGCTTCATCTAAGAGATCTGGGACATCTAAAATTGGGTTGTTCGGAATATCTCATAAGGAGGCCGAGAAATTGACAAGACACAGCGACATCTCAAACCGTCTCCATTTTACCAAGTATCATAAGCAACGGTTCTCCTTGCACCGTGAGATGGGCCCCACATTACTTTTAAGTTATATCAAGATCATCCAAATGGCCTTGATCTATGAATAAACCGCCCGGTTAAAAATGTCATTATCATCTTACATCATCCTTAAACTGACTGTGAAACCCACCTTCTGCTGATGTGGCCCATTCGCTCATCCAAGTCGTTCATCGGGTGGCCCACCCCACTTAAAGTCTATCAAGGTGAATTGTATGGGCCACGCACATGAATGAATGCATAATGATGTCCGGACGACAAGCCAACCACGGCTAACTCAAATCCTCTCCACGCTAATCTTCGTGATTAGCTGTGGAAATGTCTAGAAACAGTAAGGCTATAAATAGCATGATATTAGGGTGAATCCCTAGGAGGAGAAAAAGATAGGAAATAGAAAGAGAAAAAGACTGAGATTTGGCGTCGCTGGGACAAGTTGCAAGTTGTGTAGCAACTCGACTCAACTTGAGTCGTTTGATTTCTAAAGAGAAAACTGAGGGTGAGGAAAGAAACTGTAAGAGAGAAAGAAGCAGGGTGAGTAAAAAGTGGGAAGCTGAGAGAGTGAGTTTAGGAGAATTGGCTGGGACGAGTTCCTAGTTATCATTCTGCCTCAAAACAAGGACCAGAACCAAGTTCGGGTGAAGTATTCCCAACTTTCGGCGTATTAGATCCCTTCCAACAGTCACACGACACCCCTGATCAAGTAATCTCATCAATCCTTCCTCAGTTATTGTTAAAATCTATCTACTTAGCTGACTGTGTTCACAGTCACCTCAACCCAGTCTCGAGTTAAGTGACTCAGCTACACGTCCCAAGGTGAAAACCTTAATCCGACTCCATGGCTGCGGTCGGTTTGCCCCAACGCAACCACACCATTGAGTATTCCAGGTCGATCTTGACCACTGCTAGAGTATTACACCGAGTCGTCGAAAGGATCGACTAAGTCGAGGGATTTTTTAGTACAGTTTTCATCCACATTTCAGGTAGGACCCTGCCTCATGTCAGGTTTGAGGACCCTGCCGATTCAGCCTCTAAAACTGACCTCAACACAGGTATCCTAACCAAACTCACCTATGTTAAGGTTGTATGTCTAAACTAGTGGATGCCTAAATACCTAACTGAGTTAACTCAATGATTAACTCTTGAGTTGAACAATTAGAACATATCCCTACCTAAAGCCTGAAGCCTGAAGCATTCACTATATATCCAAGACCTCAACGTTAGATCTCTACAACAGGTGGGTTTCTCAAATAGGAAAATCAACTAGTTGTGGGTTGAGATGTTCAACTGAGTCAACTTGATATTGACTCGCTAGAACCTTACAATGACTTACTGGAGCCCTGTAATGTATTACAATAGGTACTACTACCCACAGCCACCTTGCTTGAAGGATAATCCCCTACAATCAACTCCAAGAAAAGGGCATCTTGAACTCCTCTTGTAAGAACAACGAATCGAGATCAACATCAAGGTGAGGAGCATCCCCCATAGCTTCTTCCATTCATTGATTCCCATGTAGATTAAATACCCAATATGGAGAATTATTAATCCTAGTTGTATACTTCAAATTCCTAGTTGAATGAATTTCCATGAAGTAATCTTTTGATGTCATGTTCCTTTGATTATGTGTAGGAAGTATTGTATTATAATTTTCATGCTACATTTATTGCCCATGATTAGTTTTACATTACACATGATGAGAACATGAAACCTCATGCTAGATTATCTATAAACTGTATATTGAAAAATTACTTCATGACTTGATATATTCTCTAGCTTCTAGCCTACTTGATGCTATCGTAGGGGTAGATCCTACAATGTAGGAAATGAGATTTTGTTCCCAAGTAGTGCTCCAAGTAAGGATATAAATTCCATCTCTCAAAGTTGTTATGGATTGATCATAGTACTAAAATTTCTTTTGTCATCTCTATATCATGAACTTAATTCTAATAATATGACTTGGGTTTTACAACTCATAATTCATATTACATTGTGAATTGTACAAGGAATGTGTATAAGACGACTCCTATAGAGATATAAAAGGGGCCCTTAAATAATTCATAAGCTCACTTGAGGCTTTATATGATGCTTGGTAAGACTCTGTTGAATGAAAAGAAATTATGGAAAACCATATTGAATTCATGGATGGATATTTCATAACTACAATTAGAAGGACAGTCCAATCCTATCAATGAAGCATACATAAGTGGCATGGTGCATAACATCCACACATAACAAGAGAGCTTTTCTGAGTGTTCATCTTAAGTCACATCTTGTTGGGTTACTAAGGGTTCTATTACCTTAAATCAACCATCAGAGTACGTGCATTTGCACTGCTATGGGCTACTCCTTTTATGAGGCTTTTCCAGGATTTTAGTATCTTCTCGGGCGTACCCCGTGTATTTTTCCAGGAGGTCATCCTTGGGCGCACTCACCTTCATGGCCTTTTTCAGGTAGTTTATCTATCGCGGGCAGTCTTTTATTTTGACAGCTGGATGTGCATACCTAGATCTGTGACTTGAACATACATTCATATATTCATGCACACGCATATTTATTTGTACTACCTTATGAATCAAATATGCTATGTTAATCTATAGTGGAATAATGTGATATGATTGAATCGATGAGGGAAATTCCCACTGAGTTTTCACTCACCCAATCATGTGGTTGCACTAAATAGACACAAGTATGATGGAGGAAGATGGCGCCAATGACGACACCCCTGGTGCAGCTGATGAGGAGTATGGAGAGGAAGGACAGTATACTGACGCGGTTGATCCGCTAGAGCTCAACTGATGATACAGGATCTATTTACTTTCATGTTTTCAGACATTATCTTAGTTTTGTTAGGTTTGAGAATTGTAATTAAAAATTCCCTGCTATGGGATCTTGCTTTATCTTTACTTCCACTAACACATGATGAACTTGTTTAAATAGTTTATATAGCAGTTATGTGTTGATATTATGAAATGTGGTGAACCTTAGATGAATGGTAGTTACATAGTATGACGTAACCCTCAGAATTCTCGTGCTCGAGCAGTCATCCTCGGGTTATGAGAATCAGGGTGTTACAAGAGAGAGAGAGAGAGAGAGAGAGAGAGAGAGAGAGAGAGAGAGAGAGAGAGTTTAGACAAACCTTGCCTCTGGGAAGGAGTTTGTACAAACTTTTTACATTTTTCGTTTAGAATTTCATAAGTGTCCCCTTAAATTAGAAAGTTGAACGTAGGAAAAGTTTCCCCTAGGCTTAGGCCATTTTATGAACATAGAGACCCAAATTTAGGCCCCCAATATTGAATCCCATAATTACATTAGGTTTTAGGCATATACACTTACTCATGTCAATTTTTCGACTGCACTCAACTATGAACTACCTATTTTCTAACTATCAAATATTTCTGTTTATGATAGCATTACTAAGACTTGACTTCAAATAAGGTAAGTAGACAGATTCCATATTGTTACACGATGTGAACTCTGCTATAATATCCTTCTCAAGTAAAATAAACTAAAATTTCCATTGAGCATATGGTTAAAACATTTGAACTATGAAGTTATAAGTATTAGACATAAACTATCAAGTTTCATATTCATGAAGATCAACTAACTAGTAGGTGATTCATTTTAGTCAAGTCACCATTTTATATACGTTTGAAGTAGGAACCACTCTGCACATTTTGGATAACACATGACATAGGTCTATGTAGCAAACATCAGTGTAATACTAGGACGTTTGGGAGCTGATTCATGTTGATGGGCTAACTGCCTAATAGACCCACATACAAGTAACTATATCCTTGTGATTGAGTTAAAAAGCCCTTGTATACGTGAATATATGAGTAAAGAATAAAGTGACATGGACACTCACTCATTTCAAATCACACGCAGCTGTAAACAACTTATTCTTTAAACCATCAACTATCTTTATGCATGATAGCATTGCAAATTTTATAAGATGTTAGTAATCTTTGGTTTATGAAACTGTGATTATTAAACGTGAGTAGGCTTTACCCTTGTTTAATTTTCCTGCATTTCCTTTCATTCTTATGTTCATTTAATGCTATCTGGCTGCTACCACAACTACCCTATGAAATTCATCATTGCACATGGTATTAGTGTTTCTAATGTGGATAGTATTTCAATTATTTCTATGAGTCTTTTAACCTTGATGTGGAATTGGAAGTTAGAACTGCAGTCACTTTATAATAGCCTCTTGACATAAGGTTCACTGTTAGTTATTGCATGCTCTTCACTCTATATGCAGTCATTATCTAAACATAGAAACAAAACCTAGGCCCCCACTTTTTTTACTATCACCTGCATAGATTTTTTTTTAAAAAAAAAAAAACAAAAAAAAAAAAAAAAAAAAAACTGGAGATGTGGTTTTCTTTGGAAAATTCATTATAGAACACCGATTAAATCTATGAGAAATTCCTTTTGGTCAGACAGGAATCGGGGGTTTAGAATCCCTTATAACATAGAATCCTTATGACAGAACTACCTGCCCTATGGTGCGACAATGATAAAATATTATACCTAACATTGCGTTCCTAAATTTTAGGATACGATGCTCCTGAAGAAGAAATCCCAGCAAGTACAGGCATCTCTAGCGATGCCACAGAACACAGGGAGGACTGAAAGGGAGGAGAGTCCTATATACACCCCGGCACTCCCGGCACAATCTGAGGAACCTGACTCGTAGTCAAGGGCAAGGGTCGTCCCGATGCCTAACCCGACTCATGTAGAGAGGACTTCATCATTCGAGGCCCAGTCAGGGGTTCCGACACTAAATGCCTGGGAACAGATGGTTGCCTTGTTGAGCCAATAGCATGCCTTTATGCGGGACTAGTAGCCCACCATGGCGGCTGCGTTAGAAGCCATAAATTAGAGAATGCGTGGGTTTGCTCTGCGCTCAACTGTAAGGGATAATATCAACGTATTCGAGAGATTGCAGAAGATGAGGCCCCCGGCCTTCTCTGCGACGACAAATCCCATAGTAGCCAAACACTGGTTGAAACGCATGCTAAAGTTGATGGAACCTAGGGGTGTATGGATGCTCAGAAGGTGACTCTTGCCACCTTCGCACTAGAGGGGGAAGTAGATAAATGGTGGGATTCTACTCGTAGAATCGCTGGGGCGGAATATCTATAGACTTGGGAGAGGTTCCAAACTAAGTTCAACGAGAAATATTTTTCAGAGTCATTTTGTGACAAGGTGTCACAGTTTTTCAAACTCCAGCAGGGGAATATGATGGTCGCACAATATGAGGTCCGCTTTGCCGAACTCTCTCAATACATGCCAACTATCATCAGTGAAGAGAGGGTTAGACTGAGGAAATTTAGAAACAGATTACGGCCGGGAATAAGGTTGAAATTGTGCTGCTTCGACTTTGCTCGATATGCGTAAGTGGTGGACAAGGCCACTAAAGTAGAGAAGGACATAACCAGATGATGAAGGCTCGGACTCCATTTAGAGATTCAAGTAGCTGAGTTAGGCCCGCCCCTCTACCCCCAAGCCTCGCTATGGTCCAAAAGTGAGCCAGGACTTCTTCATATCCGTGTATGCCTTGCAATTATTGTGGGAAGCCGGGGTATACTGTAAGTGCTATGGTTTGATTCCTCTTTGGTTGTCAAATTTTGTGTGTCAAAACCTCTAGATGTGTCTTGTGTTTATATCTTCAAGCTACAATATAGAAGATATTAAAGAAGAGTTCAAGCTCAAGACTCAAGCTCAAGTTCACATGTAAGAACTCAAGCTCAAGTTCACGTATACTCAAGGTCAAGACTCAAGCATAGTTTGGGACTCAAGTGTAACTCAAAATGACATTGATTTCAAAGCTTGTGAAGTAGTCAAGATGCATCAAGAAGAACTCAAGCTTGATAATGATCAAAGTCTAAGCGAATGAAGTTTTTAATGTCCATACTTCATATCCCAGGTATGATAAACCTTAGATTGACCTTAGGGTAGGTCACTTTGGTTACATAATTCATTTTCATATTAATACATGAATATAGTCTATTCTAAGACTAGTCCCAGACCTTGTTCGACCAGTCCTAGCACTGGTTCAACCAGTCTAAAAAGTTCCAGGACCAGTCCTAAAATTGTTGTAATTTATCGAATTTTCTGGTTCGGCTTCGAGTAGTCCTGGAGTCTGCTTAACCGGTCGTGGGATGATCTTGACTCGACCTTCGACCAGTTGTCGTGCTACGACCAGTTGTCGTGCTACGACTTAAACTCCAGCGACTAAATCAAGTGTCGCACGACCAGTTGTAGAGGGGTCTCGACCAGTCGTGGACTACCTTCGACCAGTCTTGGACTGCCTACGACCGGTCGTACAACGGTTTGATCTGATTGCTCTCAAAAATTCAAAATTCTGTTTATCCTTCAACCAGTCGTGGTGTCCCTAGAACCAGTTGAAGACGAATTTCTGCAGCTATAAATAACACATGATTTTCAGAGTTTTTCACTAAAAAATTAAGTGAATTCAAGGCTCCACTCTGAGATAAGTCTATGTTTGTTTTTAAGTTATACTGTGCATAATTCTATTTCCTTTTGTTAGCTTATTGTTATTTGATTTTGATTTATATTCCAATCTGATTAGAAAAAGGGGGAATTCTTAATTCCTTCTTCACGAAATCAAAATCAAATACAGCTAGCCCTAAGTTGATTAAATCTAAAATCAATTAGAACTTATAACCATTGTAATGTGAGTATTGGACATTAAACTTCCATATTTGAACTTCTACTCCAATTGGTTCTTCTGGGCTGCTATAAGAGGAGAAATCTAGGTATTTTAAAATTTTATAAAATTTCTATTTCTTTGGTTTTTGTTTGGGATTCGCCAGAAAAATTCTATTTGTGTGGTTATCTGAGGAGAGCTAGAAAACTCAGAAAGCCAAGTTAAAAAGACACAATTGTGAAGGTTTTAGGTGAACCTGTGAAACCTATTTTGATAGTGAACGATAATATCCCCTATGTGAGGATATTAGGAGTGGAGTAGCATTCTGTGTGGCTGTTTAATAGTTAGTGAACACACAGGTGAACCACTATAATTCTTTGTCTTGTGGATTGAATGGCTGCTTAATCTTTTACCTTTTATCATTCAAAGTTAGGGAATGTATGTGTGGTTGTGAATGTTGTAAATATTTACATTTCAAGCAAGTGTGGGGAATGTTGTAATAGTTTATATTTAAATTTCAGCAATTTATTTCTAGTTATTCCTTTATTAAGTTTGTGCTTCAGTTTCTTTAATTGTTCTTGTAAAGTTGCCCTGCCATTTGTATGGTGCATGGTTATCCTGAGAACAATCAATATTTGAAATTGCTTTTTATTCTTCTGTACAGTTTGAATTTATTTATTTCTCTACGGTTTGAGTTCTTGATACAAAGACCTTTCTAGAAATCAGGTTGTCCTACCATAAACTTTGGTTTTTGGTGTAAGGTTGTCCTTATAACAACTTTCGTATCAATCTCTCAATACTTGTTCATTGAGGTTGCTATTCATTTCAGCATTTATGGATTGATCTACTTTATTTGGCTATCTTGTTATTTAATTCCGCTGTAATTATCTTAAATTTGGCAGTTGTATTCACCCCCCCCCCCTCTAGGACATATAGCTTAGCCATTTCACATACCACCAAGTCTTACTTCAGGAGGGCACGAGATGAAGGCGACAAGTCTAGGCCACTAGCCATTCAGCCCCATCCACCTCAATCTATGGCTAGGCCACCTATCAGTAGTCGACCTCCGTTTCAGAGACCAGCAGCTCCGCTACAGAATAGAGGCCCCACGACATGGGTATCCGCTATGTCCGCAAAAGAACGGGATGGAGACACTCCATGAGTTGTCCAAGGTATGGCTTATATTCAGAATATTCCAGTATTTATTCTGTTTGATTCGGGTTCTACCATATCTCTTGTTAGTTCATTCGTAGCTAAAGAACTGAATTTAGAATGGAACTGTCTTAAAAGACCCGTGGTCATAGCATCTCCAATGGGAAGATTTGTAGATATTGTGAGATTCTGTCCCGCATGCCTAGTCATATTGGAAGGCCATGATCTAAGTGCTAAGGTTTCTGGCTCCTATATTGTCAAATTTTGTAGTGTCAAAACCTCTCTTAGAATCTATGTCTTGTGTAGCTCATCTACATAATGAAGTTTGTGCATCTCTCAAGAACAAGGGTCTTATGTTCAAGAACTTCAAAGGCAAGTGTACTAGTTCATGTTTATGTACAACGTCAATAGTGAATTCAAGCTTAAGATTCAAGAGTTCAAAGCTTCGTACAAGTCAAGACAACGTTCTTAGACTTTAATACTCAAGTTCAAGCTTCAATGTTAGTCGATTTTAAGCTTCAAGAGTCTCAAGTCAAGCTTCATCCTATGACAAGATCTCACACTTCGCCAACTTCAAAGAACGACTATCAACTAAAGAAAAAGAAGCACAATATTCATACATCACTAACAAGGTATAAATGACATTAGATTGACCTTAGGGTAGGTCATTTTGAATACATAATTCAATTGATTCAATTTATAAGTGAATAGACTGTTTCTCAACTAGTCCTGGACTCTGTTCGAATAGTCCTAGCACTGGCTCGACCAGTCCAAGAAATTCCACGACCAGTCCTAAACGTGTTGTAAATTTTCAGAATTTTTTGTTAAGCCATAACCAGTCCTGGAAACTTTAGGACCGGTTGTGTGAACAGTGCTCGACTCGTTCACGACCAGTCCTGCAGCTACGACTCAAAGTCCTGCAACTATTCCAAGTTCCACATGACTAGTCGTGGGTAGGTCATGACCAGTTATGGAGGGCTTATGACCAGTCGTGGAATGAATTTATTCCATCGCGCTCAAAATTTCAAAAATTTGTTAGTCCTACAACCAGTTGTAGTCTCCTCAGGACCAGTCGTGAACTCAATTTCTTCACTTATAAATAGACGATGAATTTCAAAGATTTTCATTGAATTCAAGCTAAATTAATACGTCACTCTGAGAGATAAGTTAGTCGTTATTTTAAGCTATATTGTGCTCATTTAATATTCTCTTTTAATAGCTTTCTTTGCATTTGATTTTGAATTTTCACATTCCAATTTTATTTGAAAGAGGGATTGAAGTATTCCCATTTCTTGGAATCAAAATCAAATCAAGCTAGCCCAAGGTACTTTGAATCTAAAATCAATTTAGAACCTATAACCATTTCATAAGTGAGTATTGGACATTCAACTTCTACGCTGAATTCTACTCTAACTTGGTTCTTCCGGGCTGCATCAAGGAGAATATTCAGGTATTTTACAGTTTTGTAATTTCTTTTGTTTTGGTTTCTTTGAGATTAAGCCAGAAAATCTCTTAGTTTTGGTTATCTAAGGTGATCCAGAAAACTCGGAGTGCGGGGTTTTTTGAATTGTGTAAACCCACTTGAAAGACACAATTGTGAGGGTTTTAGGTGAACCTGAAAAAACCTATTTTCATAGTGAACGATAATATCCACTATGTGAGGGTATTATGAGTGGAGTAGCTGTGTGGCTATTGATTAACAGTTGGTGTACACACAGGCGAACCACTATAATTCTTTATGTTTTGTAGTTTTGTGGTTTCCTTTCTTTATTCTTTTTAATTCAAGATTATGGGATGTATTTGTGGATGTGAATGTTGTTATCTTTACATTTCAGCATTGTGGGGAATATTGTAATAGCTTGGATTTCCTTTCTTGTTATTTCCTTTTTATTTCTCTTTAGTTTGAGTTTTTGATACACAAATCGTTCTAGTAAGGTTGTCCACATATAAACACTTGGTTTTTATGGTGTAAGGTTTTCCTTAGAACAACATTTGTATCAACCTCTCAATACTAGAATTTTGAGGTTGTTGCTTCCTCTGATTATTTACAATTCATTTGGCTATCTTATTGTTTAATTCCGTTGTTATTTTTTAATTTGGTATAGTCCTATTCACCCCTCACCCCCTCTAGGACATAGCTCGACCTTTTCACACAAGACTCGTATGAACTTAGTTGTGATGAAAATGAAACAGTTCGATACCATTATTGGTATGGACTGGCTTACATAGGCTCGTGCAATATTAGATTGACATGCCCAGACGGTTACAGTAACATTACCTAGGCAGTCACCCTTTACTATACAAGGAAGGCATCAATTTGAGAGCTATGAAGGTCTACATGCTCTAAAAGAGGCAAAGTCAGTAGAGGTCGCCATCCACCAGATACCAGTGGTTGGTGAGTTCCCTGAAGTATTTTAAGACATACCAGGATTACCACCAAGGAGAGAGAGATTTTACCATTGACCTCCTACCTAGTACCACCCAATATCCATGGCTCAATATAGAATGCCGCCATGTGAAATGGAAGAATTATGGTTACAGATCGATGAATTATTGGGACAGGGATTCATCCGCCTTAGTTTATCTCCATGAGGCACACCAGTATTATTTATGAAGAAGAAAGATGGATCGCAGCGCCTTTATATCGACTACAGGAGATTGAATTAGGTTATAGTGAAGAATAAGTATCCCCTACCACGTATCGACGACTTATTCCATCAGCTCAAGGGCGCCAAATATTTCTCAAAAATCGATCTCAGGTCGAGGTATCATCAGTTAAGGGTCAGAGAAGAAGACATCCCCAAGACACCGTTCCGCACCAGATATGGGCACTACAAATTTTTGGTGATGCCGTTCAGACTCACTAATGCACCTGTAGTATTCATGGACTAGATGAATCGAGTCTTTATGCCATACCTAGACCAATTCATCATAGTCTTCATCGACGACATTCTGGTTTATTCCAAGAGTCGTGAAGAGCACGAGAAGAACTGAAGAACTGTTTTGAAGACCCTCCAGGAAAGGCAACTATTTGCAAAGTTATCGAAATGTGACTTCTAGAGGGAAGAAGTAAAATTTTTGGGTCACGTCGTGAAGAAGGAAGGTATTATAGTTGATCCAACCAAGGTCGAGGCTGTAGTGAAGTGGGAACGACCTGATACGATCAGCGAAGTTAAGAGCTTTTTAGGAATGGCTAGATATTATCAGCGATTCATAAAGGAATTCTCTCGTATCACTTGACTCCTAACTCACTTGACTAAGAAGAATGTGAAATTCAGTTGGAATGCTAAAGCGGAGACGTCATTTCAGGAACTTAAGAAAAGACTCACCACGGCCCCTGTGCTTACACTTCCAGAAGTAGGGGCCAAGTACGTGGTCTATAGTGATGCATCATAAACAGGGCTAGGATGCATACTCATGTAGAATGAGAAGGTGATCGGCTATGCTTCCAAGCAATTGAAGAAACACGAAGAAAATTATCCTACCCATGACCTGGAACTCGCTGCAGTAGTCTTCGCCCTGAAGATTTGGAGGTACTACTTATATGGGGAAAAGTTTGAATTATTTTGTGATCACAAGAGTTTGAAGTATATCTTCACTCAGAAAGATCTGAACATGCGGCAACGTCGATGGATGGAAACATTGAAAGACTTCAAATTTGAAGTATCCTATCATCTTGGCAAGGCGAACCTTGTAGCTGATGCCTTGAGTCGGAAGAGGAATCAGGAAGTTATGGTTGGCCTCATGATAAGAGAAGGAGATATGTTGGATTTCATCCACGACTATGATGCACAATTTTCTTTCGGAGGACTGAGAATCCTAGTAGCTTCGTTGGTTATGGAACCAGCCTTGATCCGTCGTATCATCAAATCTCAAGATCAGGACAAATCATTGAAGGGATTGAGGCTGAGATGCGAAAGTGAGGGAATGCAGGACTAGTATATCAGTTTGGATGGCGGCTTGAGATACTAAGGCCGTATCTGTGTGCCGAAAGTGTCAGAATTAAAACAGGGGATACTGGACGAAGTCCATAAATCCTGTCTCACTGTTCATCCTGGTAGTACGAAAATATATCCGGATGTTACACGTCAGTACTGGTGGGAGAGTATGAATTAGGATATTGCAGAGTACGTTGCAAAGTGTCTCACCTGCCAGCAAGTAAAGGCAAAACACCGCAAGATGCCAGGCCTTTTGCATCCATTGCCCCTGGCCGAATGGAAGTGGGATTGTATCAGCATGGACTTCATCTCAGGACTCCTAAAGACACGTGGGAACCATGACTCCATCTCGGTGATCATTAACAGACTCACCAAGTCTGCTCGGTTCCTCCCTATATGTGTAAGTAATTCAATTGACAACTTGGCTAAGCTGTATATTCAGGAGATTATTCGTGCATACAGTATTCCGCGGGAAATTGTGTCGGATCGTGACACCGGGTTCACCTCCACTTTCTAGAAAAGGCTGCAAGAAGAATTGGGTACGGAGTTAAATTTTAGCACAACATTTCACCCTTAAACAGATGGTCAAACCGAAAGGGGAACCAAGTGCTAGAAGACATGTTGAGGGCCTACGTATTGGACTTCAAGGTCAGTTGGGATGAACATATCCATCTCGCAGAATTCGCTTATAACAACAGCTTTCAAACCAGCATTAGCATGACACCGTTTAAAGCTCTATATGGATGACCTTGTCGAGCACCACCTTGCTGGGCCAAAGTCGGAGAGAAGAGTTTATTAGGACAAGAACTTGTCCAGGAGACTACAGAGAAGATTGACATAATTCGTAGACACTTGCATACGACTTAGAGTAGACAGAAGTGTTACGTAGACAATCGTAGGCGAGATCTAGAATTTACTGTCGGTGATCATGTATTCTTGAAAATCTCCCCTATGAGGGGCGTCATGCGATTCGGGAAGAAAGGGAAGCTCTCTCCCTGATTCGTTGGGCCTTTCGAAATCATGGACAGGGTGGGAGCCATTGCCTACCGCCTAGCTCTTCCAATAAAGTTTGCCAATGTTCATAATGTTTTTCACATATCTATGTTGAAGAAATATGAACCGGATGCATCTCATATCATTAGTTGGGAAGAGATCAAATTGAACGATGACACTAGCTATATCGAAGCCCCAGTTTGCATATTGGATCACAGGGAGCAAATCCTGCACACCAAAACCATTCCATTAATGAAGGTTCTTTGGTCTCATCACGGAGTCAAGGAAGCAACGTGGGAGCGCCAACCTAAGATAGAAGAAAAGTATTCAACCTTTTCGACGACCTCACTCAGGTACAATTTTGAGGGTGATTTTTTTTTTAAGGGGGGGGAGATTGTAACGACCCTGGAATTTTTAGTGTAAATTTCAGCCTAAAAAGGGAATGAACCACCCCACTTAAAATCTACAATCCAACTAAAAGTAACTACCTGACTTTAAACAACCCCTTGATACTAAATAACACAATTAAATGAGAACTAACCATCTAACTAAGATAATCTACACTAAATCTCTTAGTGTAAGCCTTTTTTGAGAATGGAGGTAGATTAATCTTTAGTCCAGAACAACTCATAAACCCTATAGGGTAATCAGACCTCTCGGAGCTCGTCCATAATCAATCAGGACCTACCAAAATACCCACCTTAGGCATTTAACGATCTTGCAAGGCAAATTAACGGCGTGGATGCCACTTCTGATCTGTGTGTATACACAGATTGTGTGCTCGCGCTGTGCACGGAATCTCCACATCGGGTCAAACGAGCTTTGACCCTATAAAAATCTTAAATGCTGTGGAAATTCAAAACTCCTTCCCACCCAACACGCGTTCAAACAGGGCCATCCATTCGATGATGTAAACGACCACCATTCAAATAAAGAATGGTGATCCAGACCGTTCATCGGATAGAAAGGGTCTCACTGACCCTGACCATGCTGAAATCTGCAATTGAAAGTCACCTACACCAGCTCGATCAATGTCTGATCGGCCATTGCTAGAGGAGGGCGCTAACGGGGAGAGTAGATCCACGTCCGCCACTTATCTTGTAAATCCGACCTTTGGAAGTCGTCGGATGGAAGCCACGTACGCAGGGAAATCCCATCAGCCCTACTGTTTTCCAAAATTGCACCCCTACCTGTCGGAAAGCAAAAAGAATCTTTTCGCTTATACCAACCACCCATCCCAGCCATTCTTCATCTTCTGGAAGCTTCATCTAAGAGATCTGGGATGTCCGAAATAGGGCTGTTCAGAATATCTCGTAAGGAAGCCGAGAAATTGACGAGACGTAGCCACATCTCAAACCATCTCTATTTTAGCAAGTATCATAAGCAATGACTCTCCTTGCACCGTGAGATGGGCCCCACATTACTTTTAAACCATATCAGGACCGTCCAAAAGGCCCTGATCTATGGATAAACCACCCGGTTGAAAATCGCCATTATCATCTTCCATCATCCTTAAACTGATTGTGAAACCCACCTTCTACTGATGGCCCATTTGCTCATCCAAGCTGTTCATCGGGTGGCCCACCCCACTTAAAGTTTATCAAGCTGAATTATATGGGCCGCGCACAAGAAATGAATCCTTAATGATGTCCGGATGGTAGGCCAACCGCAACTAACTCAAATCCTCTTCACGCTAATCTTCGTGATTGGTTGTGGAAATGTCCAGAAATAGTAAGGCTATAAATAACTTGATTTAGGGCGAATCCCTAGGAGGAGAAAAAGATATGAAATAGAAAGAGAAAGAGACTGAGATTTGGCACCGCTGGGACGAGTTGCAAGCTGTGTAGCAACTCGACTCAGCTCGAGTCATTCGATTTCTATAGGGAAAACTGAGGGTGAGGAAAGAAACTGTAAGAGAGAAAGAAACATGGTGAGTAAAAAAGGGGAAGCCGAGAGAGTGAGTCTAGGAGAATCGGCTGGGACGAGTTCTTAGCTATCATTTCACCTCAAAACAGGGACCGAAATCGAGTTCAGGCAAAGTTCCTGACTTCCGCCATATTAGATCCCTTCTAGCGGTCGTACCACGCCCCTGATTAGGTAATCTCGTCAATCCTTCCTCAGTTATTGTCGAAATCTGTCTGCTCGGCTAACTATGTTCACAGTCAACTCAACCCGGTCTCGAGTTAAGTGACTCAGCTACACGTCCCAAGGTGAAAACTTTAATCGGACTCCATGGCTATGGTTGGTTTGCCCCAATGCAACCACACCATTAAGTATTCAAGGTCGATCTTGACCACTGCTAGAGTATTACACCGAGTCGTCGAAAGGATCGACTGAGTCGAGGGATATTTGAGTACAATTTTCATCTACATTTCAGGTAGGACCCTGCCTCATGTCGGATCTAAGGACCCTTTCGATTCAGCCCCTTAAACTGACCTCAACACAGGTATCCTAACCAAACTCACCTATGTTAAGGTTGTATGTCTAAACTAGTGGATGCCTAAATACCTAACTGAGTTAACTTAGTGATTAACGCCTAAGTTGAACAATTAGGACATATCCCTACCTAAAGCCTAAAGCATTCACTATACATCCAGGACCTTAATGTTAGATCTCTACAATAGGTGGGTTTCTCAAATAGGCAAATCAACTAGTTGTCGGTAGGGGTGTACATCGGGCCAAACCGAGTTGAACTGGGCTCAACCTAGCCCGGCCCGGTCACCAGCCAAACCCAGCTCGAACCTGGCCCGGCCTAGTCATCGGGCCAACATGTCCAACCCAAACTCGGCCCAGTTAGCAATCAGGCTGAGTTTGGGCCAGTTTTGGACCTTACAACAAGTTCATGGGAAGGGCTTTGGCAGGTAATCCGCGTCCCATTACAAGGCCCTCGATTAACGGTTTAGATAGTTGAACTATAGACTCCACAAAATATCTAACTAGTCAGGACATTATAATTCTTTTTTATATTTGGGTAAATCTAGGTCGTTCAAGTTATACGTCTCATTGTGGACGGTGGAAAACTTGAAACATGTCAAACTATCCAGGTTATCCAGTCAGCGGCTATCAAATGAATGGTTAAAATGTTTCAATCCTCAAACTTAAATGGTTACACCTTCCAATTTACGTGATTTTTGGACTCTACTCCATCTACAAAGGGACCCATGATTTGGACGGACTGGATTGCTGTAAATCTATGATAGCTGTGAGGTGGATGAGTCACTGTCACTTCAAAGATGAGCGATGAACTAGCCCGAAAGTCAAGAGAGAGATTGAGAGAGAGAGAGAGAGGGAGAGAGAGGGAGAGAGAGATTGAGAGAGAGAGAGAGAGACGAAGGGGACAGAGAGAGAGAGAGAGAGAGAGAGTTTTAGGGTTTAGGGTCGGGCGGCATTCTCACTTCTCAGTCTTAAATGGTTAGGGTAAGGATTTAAGAATATATATATATATATGTGGGAAAAAGTACAATGCACTTGAGCAGACGATAAGCTCCCGTGAGGTCGAGCTGTGTAGGCCCCACCGTGATGTGTTTCAACCATCAACACCGTGCATCTGATGGGTACCCTTTAAATTATGGGATATCCCAAAAATCAGCTGTATACGGAACTCAGGTGGGCCATACCATCTAAAATTATGTGAAGACACTGTTAAAACATATAAAAGCACTTGGTGGGGCCCACCTAAGTTTTGCGTGCACCTGAAACTTGGTCTGAACCCTCATTCAAGTGGGACACACATAATGGATGGGCTGGAATTGCAAACTACATCTCGGTGGGCCCTCAAAAATGGTTATGAATGTTTTAATGGTGCACGGCACCTCCCCACTTCTGTATGTGGTGTGGCCCACACAATTCACGAATTGACTTGATTTTTGAGACCTAGGCTCACGATGGAATGGTGCATCTGACTAATGGGGTAGATGTTCGAAATGTATCACGGTGAGGCCCACACAACTCGACCTCATGGGGCGTTAAAATCAGCTCAAGCGCATTGTACCTTTTTCCCTATATATATATGTATATATATATATGTATGTATGTATGTATGTATGTATGTATGTAAATGGTCGAGTCAGGCCGGGCCAGGTCGAGTCGGGTTTTGGACCAAGGCGGTCCAAACTAGGACTTGTTCCAACTCGGCTTGAACTTAGTTTCGAGCTGAAGAAAATGGCCCGTCCCGGACCGAACTCAGTTCTGGGTCAGTCCGAGTTGAGCTCTTTCCGGCCAAGTCGAGCGAGTTAATCGGGCTAGCCCGGTTCATGTACAGCCCTAATTGTGGGTTGAAATGTTCAACCTAGTCAACTCGGTATCGACTCGCTAGAACCTTACAATGACTTACTAGAGCCCTGTAATGTATTACAATAGGTACTACTGCCCACTGCCACCTTGCTTGAAGGATAATCCCCTATAATCAACTCCAAGAAAAGGGCATCTTGAACTCCTCTTGTAAGAACAACGAATCAAGATCAACATCAAGGTGAGAGCATCCCCCATAGCTTCTTCCATTCATTAATTCCCATGTAGATTAAAAACCGAATATGGAGAATTACTAGTCCTAGTTGTATACTTCAAATTCCTAGTTGAATGAATTTCCATGAAGTAATCTTTTGATGTCATGTTCCTTTGATTATGTGTAAGAAGTATTGTATTATAATTTCCATGCTACATTTATTACCTATGATTAGTTTTACATTACACATGATGAGAACATGAAACCTCATGCCAGATTATCTATAAACTGTATATTATAAAATTACTTCATGACCTGATATATTCTCTAGCTTCTAGCCTACTTAATGTTATCGTAGGGGCAGATCCTACAATGTAAGAAATGCGATTTTGTTCCCAAGTAGTGCTCCAAGTATGGATATAAATTCCATCTCTCATAGTTGTTATGGATTGATCATAGTACTAAAATTTCTCTTGTCATCTCTATATCATGAACTTAATTATAATAATATGACTCGAGTTTTATAACTCATAATTCATATTACATTGTGAATTGTGCAAGGAAGGTGTATAAGACGGCTCCTTTAAAGATATAAAAGGGGCCCTTAAATAATTCATAAGCTCACTTGAGGCTTTATATGAAGCTTGGTAAGACTGTTGAATGTAAAGAAATTATGGAAAACCATATAGAATTCATAGATGGATATTTCATACTTACAATTAGAAGGACAGTCCTATCCTATCAATGAAGCATACATAAGTGACATGGTGCATAACATCCATGCATAACATGAGAGCCTTGTTGGGTTGCTAAGGGTTCTATTACCTTAAATAAACCATCAGAGTACGTGCATTTGCACCACTATGGGCCACTCCTTTTATGAGGCTTTTTCAGGACTTTAGTACCTTCTCAGGCATACCCCGTGTATTTTTCCAGGAGGTCATCCTTGGGCGCACTCACCTTCATGGCCTTTTCTAGGTAGTTTATCTATCACAGGTGGTCTTTTATTTTGATAGCTGGATGTGCATATCCAGATCTGTGACTTGAACATACATTCATACATTCATGCACATGCATATGTAGTTCTACTACCTTATGAATCAAATATGCTATGTTACTCTAGAGTGGAATAATGTGATATGATTGAATCTATGAGGGAAATTCCCACTGAGTTTTCACTCACCCAATCGTGCGGTTGTACCAAATAGACACAGGTATGACGGAGGAATATGGCGCCTATGATGACGCCCCTGGTGTAGCCGATGAGGAGTATGGAGAGGAAGGACAGTATGCTACACGGTTGAGCCGCTGGAGCTCAACTGATGATACATGATCTATTTACTTGCATGTTTTCAGACATTATCTTAGTTTTGTTAGGTTTGGGAATTGTAATTAAAAATCCCCTACTGTGGGATCTTGCTTTATCTTTACTTCCACTAACACATGATGAACTCGTTTAAATAGTTTATATAACAGTTACGTGTTGATATTATGAAATGTGTTTGACCTTAGATGAATAGTAGTTACATAGAATGACGTAACCCTCGGGATTCTCGTGCTCGAGCAGTCATCCTCAAGTTATGAGAATCAGGGTGTTCCACTATTTTTGGCTGAAAACCATGAGGTCTTGTGGAAATCATGACCATCTATAAATAGTAAGTTCACTATTTATAGAAGTCATAGTTTCTAGGAGTTTTGGTTGTAGTTTCATTCTGAAACTTCTTCCTATGTTTCATGTCATTATTTAAGAAGATTATAAGCTCGTTTTAATTATCAATTAATTTAGTATGAATTTCTAAACATTATTCTATTTTCTTATTTTCCTCGTGGATTCGAGGTATCTTTATGAGTCCAGAGCAGTTACGTGGATTCAGAATAGTTATCCCTTGAGGAAGATGATGCTCGACCTCAACACGTCCTTCCTTGTGTCAGAGGGACACAAACATAGGCAAATCATAACTTCCTAGAGATTCTCCATGTGGATGCCACATGTGTAGGATGTTGGGGGACTGTGGAAGCACACAGAGATGAATCAAGTGAATTAATCTAATTGCACTAAGCAAGCACAACACAAACATCCGAATTTAACGTGGAAAATCTCTTTACAGAAAAAACCATGGCACAAAGCAACAAAAAGCACTATGAAAGAAGAAATTACAAGAGATGGATAAAATACCCCATTCGAACAAGCCTCGAGTCTCCCTTTACAAGCCCTTGGAATCTTAGGAACGAATTAGAAAGCCTTAGATATCTCTCAATCCCGATTACACCCAAATATATAGCCTCTAAGAGAATCCCAATCAAAATCGAAAATAAATCCCGCAAATTCGTAAATCTATGAAAATCTTCACGGAATCATTTGATGATATTGAACACATTTTGATGTCATTAAAATATAACCTTTGATGATATTGAAGCCACTTCGATGGCATCGAAAAAATACCAAAATGTTCCAGTGACCAAATATCAAAATCCAGATATTACCAATGACATTGACTAGGCTTTCGATGACATCAAATGGTCTTTGATAGTATCATAAAGGGCACCAAAGTGTCCCGCAACCAAATCGATTTATTCCGAAAAATCTTGATGGTATCGATCCGACTTCAATGACATTGAAGCCTTCTCGATGGCGTCGAACTTGTCGTTGACAGACAGATGAATTATAGATTTAAGACATCTATCAACAATCTCCACCATGTCTTCAATCTCCATCCTTTAAAACTTCTATTTTTTCCATCTCTAATCTCGTCTTGCATCATAGCTCCATCATCACTTCTCGTGCCCACTCTGTCCTCCTTTTACACATTCATCAAGCCTAGAGAAGTTACATAGAACTTGAACTTCTCTATAGGATCTATCTTGGTGAGCATGTCCACCAAATTCACGCTTGTGTTAATCTTCTCTAGAGTCATGCCTCCTTCCTCAAGCACCTGTCGGATAAAATGGTGATGAACATTAATGTAATTAGTGTGTGAATGATAAACAAAGCTTTTTCCCAGATTGATAGCACTCTAGCTATCACAATTAACCGACACAATCTCCTTCTGAACCCCAACTAATTTATCATGCCTCTCAATCAAATACATTCTTTAAATGCTTCTATCACTCCGCTTCAATTGTAGAAAGAGCCACCATAGACCAAGGCTTCAACATCCAACTAATTACTCCACCCGCTAGCACAAACGAGTAACATAAAGTCGACTTTTTAAAATCCACACTGCCTGCATAATCTGAATTAACATACCCAACTAACTTACCCCCTGCTTTTTCAAAAGTTAAGACAGTCTTTTTTACCTCAAATATATCGAAGTTGCCATTTCACCACCTCTCAATGTTACTAGTCGGGGTTTGACATGTATCTGCTCACAACACTAACTACCTGTGAAATATCTAATCTCGTTAGATCATGACATACATTAAACTAACCACAACATTTAAATAAGGTACACAAGACATATTCTACTTTTCCTTATTTGATTTAGAATATTATTTTGAGGAAAGCTTGAAGTAAGCCATGTGGGGAATGCTAACCAGCTTTGCCTTGTCCATCATATACTTGATCAACACCTTCTTAAGGTATTCTGCCTGAGATAACCAAAGCATGCTCTTCTTCCTGTCTCTATAAATATTTATGCCGAGAACCCTCTTTACAGCCCCAGATCTTTCATCTCGAATGTCCCTGATAACTGAGTTTTAATACATTGATTTCAGACATGTTATGACTGACGATCAACATGTCATTAACATACAATACTAAGATGATGAACTTACCATCACTCAATGTCTTGAAGTATATACAGTGATCATACTCACTCCTAATAAATTTTTGACTCAACATGAAATAATCAAACTTTTTATATCACTGCCTAGGCGACTATTTCAGGTCGTATAACGACCTCTTTAACTTGCAAACCTTATTCTTTGCCCCTTTAATTTCGTAGCCCTCAGGTTACTTCACGTAGATCTTTCTAATTCCTCGTACATGAATGTAGTCTTTACGTCCATCTACTCTAGCTCAAGATCGTATTGGACAACTAGTGCCAACATAAAGTTAATAAATACTTGTTTTACTACTAACGTGAATATCTATGTGAAGTCCACACCTTCTCTCTGAGCATAACCCTTTACTACCAACCTTGCTTTGTATCTATCTTATTTCTTCTTTAAGATCCACTTGCACCCGATCGCTTTTCGACCCGCTGGAAGCTCCACCTGCTCCCATGTCTCGTTCTTGTACAAGGAGTCTATCTTATCGTCCATTGTCGCCTTCCACTTTTCTACATCAGGCTCATTAAGAGCTCCTGAAGAGTAGATGAATTCCCCTCATCTGTAATGAGGGCATATGCGATATTATAGTCATCCAATTATCTCGCTGGTAACCTACGATCCCGCGGCAGAATCCTTCTCACAGGTGGATGCTCCACTTGCTCTTGTACCCCTGTCTGCGTGTCTTTCTCTGCCTTAGTATCCCCTGTATCAACCTGAACATTCATGATCAACCTTTCTGGTTCCTCATGCTTTTCTTACTCATTCTTGTGGAATAAGGATCCTTCGTTGAATCTAACATCACAGCTAATGATGATTTTCCGTGTGACCTGGTCATACAGCTTGCACCCTTTCACACCTGAAAGGATGACCTATAGATGTCCTAAAGGGAGGTGAATAGGACTATACCAAATATTTTGATACAATGCAGAATAGTAAATCAAATAAAATCAATTACTTAGAGTATTGAATTCTTGATATCAAATAGTTCGTAGGACAACATTCACCTAAAGGATTTAGGCAGGACAACCTTATTTCACGAAGTCTTTGAAATCAAAATATCAAACAATAGTAAGAGTAAATGAAACACAAGATAAGCATACAAATAATAAAAAGCCATCACCACAATGCACAAAAGAATTATAGTGGTTCAGTGCATAAATGCAACCTACTCTACTCCCAAAATTACTACACTCACAATTTTGGCTTTCAATATCTCAAGATTTTTCCAAGGTCACCTTAAGAACCTGATATAATTATTGCAATTTTCACAGGCTATCGTAGTTAAACCCACTTTATGATTTTCACAGGATCACCACAAACAAACATGCTGAGATTTCCGGGCTATCTCAGAAAAATCTAAACTGAAATGAAAGTAAAACAGTATGTATCTTCAATTGGCGAGTCGAAGTCGTAACTGTAGCTTGAATGTGGCAATCTTCTTCTTAGAATATAAATGAAGTATTGTATGAGTTCAACCTAAAAGAATATAGGGATCTAATATATTTTTCAGTGAAACATATGATACCCTAATTCTACAAATTCGATTCTCTATTTCTCAAATAGAGTATGGATTACTCTATTAAAATAGTTTAAACTAACTTGAGAGAGAAAATAAAATTCGCTAAATCAAATATAAAAATTACAGCACAATAGCTTAAGGAGGCTTAGACTATCACTCTTTTCTACATAAGATGGATCTATGATTTTCACGTCTTAAAAGAGTAAGAGAAACCTCTATTTATAGCCAAGGATATTGGAAGTTCGGCTGGCCCGAGTGTCAGTTCGACTAGCCGGATTCTAATGATCTCGTTCCAACGACAATCGAATTTCACAGGATAATATCTTTCAAAGATTCGGCTGGCCTAATGTGCTTAAAATCCGAAAATGCATCATCACTAGAAACTTGACCAAACCAACTCGAGCTGGTTGAACGGTCATGTTCGGCTAGCCGAACCTAAGGTCGGGCTAGCCGAACATGCCGTAGAAAATCTTTTCAGATCTATCTTTTTTCACGAATTATGTAGGGTTAGCCGAGACTAATTAGGCTGGCTGAACCAGATGTCGGGTTGGCCTAACTTGAATGTATTTTTACATAAAAGATTATCATTATAATACGTATGTGAAATACACATAACCTATGGTCAATCTAAGGTTATACCACCTGATGGTTGACTCATACAAAGTGTTCCAATCTTCGAATCATGTACATTCATGTCATGAGATGTTAAGTCTTCCCTGAGATGCTTGATCGAGTCGATAACATATCTTTATGAGATCTTGCGATCCTTTTAGGACTACAAAATTTGACAAACTAAATTGTTCTTAAGTATAAGCACTTACAACACCACCACCATAACCAATGAAGATACACGTTTTGACTCTTTGTTCTAACTTATCTCTCTCAACTGATAATACATGAGAGTAGACTTAATAGTCAAACACACGCAATCATGAGTAGTCTACCTTCTAACCACTCATTGCTTCCTTTAGAATCTTACATTCAATAATCATAGAAGGAACGATTTACAAAATAGTAAGTAGTGTTAATGACCTCAATCCATAGGTCCTTACTCAACCCAGCATTATTAATCATGCATCAGGCCCTCTCTAAGAGAGTTTGGTTCATCCGTACAGCCACACCATTTTATTTGGGTGTGTAGCGCACTATGTTATGCCTAATGATCCCTTCATCCTTACAAAATTGATTAAATTCAATAGAAGTAAATTCACCACTGTTGTTAGTCCTTAAAACTTTCACCTTTTACCATGTCTGTTTTTCCATCATGGCCTTCCATTGCTTAAAGTTGGTGAAAACCTAAGATTTATATTTCATGAAATAAACTCAAACTTTCTGGGAGTAGTTGCTAATAAATGTAACAAACCATGACGACCCTCCAACGGAAACCACGGGTGATGGTCCCCATATGTTAGAATGTACATAATCAAGTACTCCTTTACATATATATTTTTCATATTTAAAAGATAACCTATATTGTTTACCATATATACAATAGTCGCATATATTTAAATTAAGACTTTAAAAACTTGAAATTAAGCATCGGTCAGAAAGTACTTTCATGCCCCGCTCTCTTATATGGCCTAGACATTTATGATACATACGAGCATAAGTGGAATTCACCACCATAGCTGCAACTCCACCTGTTGAAGTGCTTCTAATCAACCTATAAAGATTACTATGCGTCTATGCTCTCATAACTACGAGCAACCCTTTAAAAACTTTAAGGACACCATTGAAACCGGTGAGCTTACACCCAATCTCCTCAAGTGCACCAAGAGATATCAAACTCTTCTTCATATCAGGAAGGTGCTTTACCTCAGTCAAGGTACACTCCATCCCACCAAACATCTTGACGCGGACAATACCAATAATCATAATATTACAGGCATTGTCATTGCCCATGAATATCTATCCACCATCGTATTCCTTGTAGTTGGTGAACTAACTCCGATAAGGAGTCATGTGATATGAAGCCCCTGTGTCCAAGATCCTCTCGTCCCTACGATCATCGTATAAGTGTTTGATCATAGACACTGAAAACACATCACTTCCATTTGTTTCTTCATGAGACATAGCAATGTTGGCCTCCTTGGAAGAAGCCTCTGAGTTCTCCTTCTTCACTTTAAGACTTGTACAATCCTTCTTCATGTGCCCTAACATCCCATAATTCCATCACTTTAACTTACCCTTGCCCTTGCCCTTGTATTTGGACCTCAATCGAGAAGATCCTGTGTCCCGATCTGAATTTTGACCCCTTGTAAATAATGCATCAGTGGATGCCCCTATGCTACCGTTTTTCTTTCTTATTGCCTTTCCCTGAAGGGCTGAGATAACGGCATCAACACTAAGGGTTGTGTTTTCAGTGCATAAGATCTCTTTAAAAGACTCATACGAAGCAGGGAGTGAATTTAATAAGATACATGCCTGATCTTCTTCATCGACTACTACCTCCACATCCAGTAATTTGCATATCATCTTATTAAAATTGTTAATGTGGGCTTCAACATCTCCTCCCTCTGTCATCTTGAAGTTAAAAAATTGCAGTTTCAAATGTAGGCAATTTTCAAGAGACTTCTTTGTATAGATGTCCTCTAACTTCACCCACAAATTTGGTCCGATTTTTTCCCTCAAGACAATATAGAGAACCTCATCCATTAAGTATAATTAGATTGAGGATTTCATTTTCTTATCCAGTTTCTTCTATTCATCATGATCCATAGATTTTAGCTGATTCTCAAGGACCTCATCCAATCCTTGCTGAATCAATTAGTTAGTCATCTTGAACTTTCATAATTTAAAATTATTTTTTCCAGAGTATTTATCAACATCGAACTTAGGATTGGTAGCCATTGATACTCACTTTCATATTCGAGCCTGTGCCCCACCAATAGCTCTGATACCACTTGTTGGGGGATTGTGGAAGCACACGTAGATGAATCAAGTGGAGTAATCCAATCACACTAAGCAAGCACAATGCAAAAACTCTGAATTTAATGTGAAAAAAATCCTTTACGGGAAAAAAACCATGGCATAAAGGGTCAGAAAGCACTATAAAAGCAGAAATTACAAGAGATGAAGGGAATATCTAATTTAAACAAGCCTCGAATCTCTCTTTACAAGCCCTTAAGATCCTATAAATGAATTAGAAAGCATTAGATATCTCCCAATCCCAATTACACCCAAATATATAGCCTCTAGGAGAATCCCAATCAAAATCGCAAAAAAATGCTGAAAACTCACAAATCTGCGAAAATTTGCCAGAATCATTCGATGACATCGAACACACTTCGATATCATCAAAACTTTACCTTCGATGACATTGAAGCCACTTCGATGGCATCAAAAAAATACCAAAATATTCTAGTGTCCAAATATCAAAATTTGGATATTACTGATGACATCGACTAGGCCTTTGATAGCATCGAACAACCTTCGATGGCATCGAAGGGTCTTCTATGGCATCACAAATGGAACCAAAGTGTCCAGCAACTAAATCAATTTATGTCAAAAAATTTTAATAACATCAAGCCGACTTTGATGACATCGAAGCCTGCTCGATGGCATTGAACATGTCATCGACAGACAGATGAATTATAGATTTAAGACATCTATCAACAAGGAGAGATGTGGATTCTCAAAATACATTCAATTTTCCATTTCGTATCAATTTTAAATTTTGCTTGGGTTTTATTTTCTTCTGTGTTTTCAGATTGGCTGTTTCAAATAATAAGATGAGAGAGATCTAGGATTAATTAGTTTTTTCTTTAATCATTTTTTTTTTTATGTAAAATGGACTTAGACTCAGTTTTTTGGCAAATTAAAGAAATGTTTATCTTCTTGAGAAGAAGAAGAAGAGGCAGGATTTTCTTTCTCGTCCTAGATAATGAAGTTAGGCCTGATCCTCGCTTGAGGTGCTCACAAATCACCCATCATTTGAGCACTCTGATCTTCTGCAATCAATACTAAACTAGAAGAGCTCCCTAAATTGGTGAGTAACTTTAATAAAGAGGTGGACGGAGTTAACATGGTCTACAAGAGCTATGGACGATTAGGTGTAGTCATTCTAACACTCTATATGATTGGACTCTAGAGAGAATTTCAATACATGTTAATAAGATGCTGATGTCGTATGAGTGTCGTCTGAGCTATGACAACGAAGTTACTTTGTTAGTCCCTGAAACGATCATAAATAGGAAGATATCATTCAAAATTTTCAAGTTTTTGTGTTCATGTGCATGGATTATGACACATGGTTTTGGTTAATTATGAGATGTTTGATGTTGCGAGATTCATCACGGTGAAGAAGCATTTGGGCCAAGTTATATCTTACAAACAATCCCCTATAATCTCCCAATTGTGGTCCACTCGACAACGGACTTATGGGAATTTAATAAAGAAATTTCATATTTAATATATGAGAATGGCTGAACCCTTTCTTGTAGGCCACATAGGCCACATTGACACATTGACACACTAGAGCACAAAAGCTAGTGCCACTACAAGATAATAAACTTTTACCGGTGGCCAAAATTGTGCCTCCAAAACCGCTGGTAATTCCCTTTACTGGTGCTAATCAAGCGCCGACAGAAGGGTATATCGCTAAATGTTATAGCAGCGCTACGGTTTTTAGCGGCGCTTATTGGAGCGCTGGTAAATATGGAGCCTTTCTTTGTGACTTTCATGTAAGCGCCAAAAAAAAAAAGAAAAAGCGCTGCCAAAACCTAACTAGCGCCTCGCAAAGGAGAGTTCCTTAACACCTTTAATCATAGAAAAGCGCAGACAAATATCTGTACAAGTGCCGCTAAAACTCATTGTATAGATTTAAGAGGGCCCGGTAATTCTTTTTATAATTTTTTTTTATATTATTATATATAATTCTATTGAAACCTGCATTTTTTTAAAATATTTGAAACAAAAAATGTTGCAATATAATTAAAACTAAATATTACACAAAATTTATATTATTATACAATAAAAAAATTATAATATTTATTATAATAAATTGAAAATGGTCTTGAATTATAAATAAATAAACAAATCCTCTATATGGTATACTCCTAGCACGAGTGGCGTCAAAAGGCTAAAGTGCTTGTAAGCCTAAATTTAGGCACAATTGATTAAAATCCTGCACACATGGCAAAAAAAAAAAAAAAAAAGTAAAAAAGTAGCATCAAACAAATTGATGCATGGAAAACAATCAATCCTTTGTCCTTAAAAAGTCAAAAACTATCAAGGCAACAAATAATGTAAGGATGACCAATAGTTTGTTTGCTAAACAATGACACATTTCATTCTACAAGCCAATTCATAGACCCATGTGTCATTCCCCATTGATCCTAGCAATGGCTAGGGCCCTCTGGTGCCTGTTGTAAAGACCCATGATCCTCAAATGAACTGTTTAAGGACTCTTATTAGTGGCTAACATTTAAACAAACATGTAGTTTAAAGATGTTTAAACAAGAATACGAAAATCATTTCCATTAATCTTAGGTCCATCGTAATCAACCAACATGTTCAGTAGACACTTAAATATTAGTTCATCTCATTTTAGTCAACAGTAATTATAGATATCTAATATATAATTACTTCTAACATGAACTCTTATGTATCTAATACAGACTATTGTTGACTAAAATGAGAAGGAACTCATTTTAGGCATATTCCAAATAGGGCCTAAGCCTGTTCACAAATCCAGACTCTTTTAATCAAGCAAAAGCATTTGATGGCATATGCACAACATAGTAGGGAGCACCTGATGAAATGGGTTTGAATTTGAAATAGTTGAGTGATGGGAACTCCCTCCATTAAAATCCTCCAAATTGTATGTGGATCCATGGGATAGTGCCAACGCCATGTGCCAAATCTAAGATGATGGAAGAAACAAGGAATGATGTCCTCTTGAAATGCCCTGTGGGAAAAGAAGCCTGGGGGAAAATATCTAACTTTAGGAATTGGTCCTCAGCCCCCTGAATTCAAGTGATAGAAGTGTAGTTGAACTTAATTGCAAAATGTCAACCAGATGACAAACACAAGCTGAAGTCTGTTGCATACATATGAAGGAATGCGTGTGTGCACTATTGGATTAGTGCTCTCATTCCTCTCTGTGACAAAGAAAACATCTACAACATACCATGTCAGAAACATCACAGAAACTTCGGGTTTGTGTTCCTGGAGCTTGGACTGTCAAGGATTCACCCCTGCATAAAGTCTGAGCCAAGTGATAAATTAAATTAGCTATGTGTGCAAATGAATACCAAATGGCTCCTCCGTTCCAGGAGACTACGAATAATGCATTAAAGCAATAGCATAATGGAAAGACATGAAAAGCCAAATTAGGAATTAAAGGCATGGGCTCTTAAAGAAGGTTTAAGGATTTATGCTAGAAATTTATTGGGGCCAGTAACTGTTGAAGGGGCCTCTACAAATATTGTTTCTTAAGTGACCAATAGCCATTCAGAGGAACCTTTAGAAACAAAGTTATCTTTTTTATATGATGAAATCTAACAAACAGCCTCTAAGGTAATGATTTCATTTGTACATGCACAAAGGTAGTAATGGCTTGGTGGACGCATTGAATGATGTATCTCAAGGAAAAAAGAAAGAATTAGGAATACTGAAGTGCTTGAGCTATGAAATTGCTGACAACTCTCCCATCATCAATAGTCATGCGTGGCCCATAAGTATTGAAAATCCTAGCAATGCGGATTTATGTTACAGAACAAACCCAAACATCAAGGGCATACATGAGGATTAAAGTCACGTTCTTCACATAACCAATACATTTGTTTATTTATCAACAGAGAAATATCATTTCACAAACAACTTAACTGAAGCATCAGAGCTTTTTTTGTAGAAACACAAGGAACAGTGATATCTTTTACCTATACCATGTTGCCTGTGATAATCAAACATCAGAGTCTCTACTACATGCTTCCCTTCATCATAGCAACTCCTAACTCCTGCAATACACACAACATCATTCAACACAGGAGTGTTACATCCTAAATTCTAATAATTAATCATTAAAGAATCAGCAAGGAAAGGCATCCACACGAAAAAAAAAAAAACCAAAAAATTGATTGCTAGAAAGAAGAGTAAACATATTAATTGGGTTAACATTTCCCCAATACTCCTCCTTTTGGGGATGTTCAAGAGGATTGTCATACACCTCTGAAGTAGATGTCAACAAAATCCTGTTGAAATTAAAAGTTTTTTCATAAGAAACAAGCATACTTAAAAATCACAAATGAAATTAAAAGACAAATGCCTCTTTCTCCCAGTTAGTATGCCACGTGATTACTACAAGGATGAGGGTTTATAGAGCAATCCCAGTAATCATTACACTCCAAATTCCCTTAATACCAAAAACAAAGAAATAAAATTTCACATACAGAAATATAGAATTGTAACAGAGAATCAAGCCTACCATAAATGACAACTATAATACCACTTACTAGAAAATTACAGGAAAGCCCCTAATTATCCAAATCAATTTTCCAATATCTATGTGATTGCTAAGAAAGATAAGTGTGCAAATCAAGAACCCAAACATCACTATAGTAATGCTTATCACTAACGCCGCCAATGACATAAACCTGCAATGCAGAGGGGAAACAGGTAATCGTTTTATTCATAAATCCATTCTCACAAATCATCACTACCAAAGTTTCAATGGAAGTGTCTTGCCTTTGTCCCGATATTTATAACTGCGTGACCCACTCTAACCCCTGGTGAATATCCACCAAGGTTTTTATACAGCAGCCATCTTCCCCAGCCTTATCTACCAATGTACTAAGAGCTTCTGCAACAACCACAAACAAGAATGAGGATCACAAATTCCCTGCCTCAAGCCACAAGAAGGCTCAAAAAAGCCTTCAAGAGAACCATTAACAGGGTATTGAGATCCATGCTAAAGGTACATCGCCTTCATCCAAGGTCATGATATATATATATATAATTAATTAAATAATTCAATAAGAAAGCACAGGCACAAAATGGATCAGTATGCTTTAGAGTTCATGTTTTAAATAAAATGCATAATGTAACAAAAGAAATTACAAACCAACAAAAGAATTTTAAACTAAAGAAAGGATTTTTTTTTTTAATAAATTAACCAAGTAATATCTACTACATATTAGTAACATACGAGTAATATTGGAGCACCATACCGTAGGCTACAAGAATATCATGTCCCCTTAAAAAATAAATCCTCCATGGATAACACACACACACACACACACACACACACACACACACACACACACACACACACACACACACACACACACACACACACACACACACCCCACAAGTAAAAATCATTAAATAATTCAATAAGAAAGCACAAACACAAAATGGATCAGTATGCTTCAGAGTTCATGTTCTAAATAAAATGCATAATGCAATAAAAGAAATTACAAACCAACAAAAGAATTTTAAACTAAAGAATTAATTTTTATTTTTTTTTGGATAAATTAACCTAGTAATATCTACTACATAGTAGTAACATACGAGCAATATTGGGGCACCATACCGTAGGTTGCAAGAATATCATGTCCCCTTAAAAAATAAATTCTCTAAGGATAACATATATATATATATATATATATATAATAAGTTGTTTACTGTCATTCACAATCACAAGTATCATTCATCATCCAACTAACTATTAACACCATTTACAAAAATAGAAGATATCTAACCAACTCTATATAATAACTTGTAACTTAACCTGCTGGGAACCATTATACACCGTAATATCTCACGGCAGAGCGGGTTCTGAGAAGTTACAAGTTGGGCCTCTAGGAAAGCATATAAATGAAGCAACAAAAATATAAATTAAGCAAGATCAATTATTTATGGAAGAGATTGATGAATAATACCTAGCAATTTTCTTGATTTTCTTCAAGGAACAAACTTTGCACCAATCACTAACACAATTGGAGGGCCGAATATAATGCCCCTAACCTCAACTCCTATAAGCATACCAAATTCAATATCAAATCCATTAAATTAAGTGCCTTTGCTAATAATTTTGTCAATGTTTCATATTGTCTGCACTTATTGAGAGGTCAATGCACTAGCACACAACTTGGGCACTTGTCCAAATTCATATGGTGTGTGGGCAATACATTTACCCAAATCTACAATCATCTAAAATCAATAGTTAACAAGAAACTGGAGGAGAGAGAGAGAGAGAGAGAACCTGCATAAAGCTTTCATTTCATCTCTCCACCCACATTCAATAAGCCTTTCCCTCAAAAGCTCCTTCAACTTCTCTTTTTCACCGCTTGCAATTAGCTGAGGGGGAAAAAGCAGCAGAAAATGTATTCATAAAGCACCCCATTTAATCGATAAAGAAAATTTAAAAATAAGTTAACCATAACATCAATCCACAATCAATTTAACAATCTTGGTCTTTTAAAACTGGAATATCAAACATCAACCCTTAATTCTCAGAAAATTCCAAAAAAACATATATATACATATATATTGAAAAAAAAAAGGTTCAGAAAAAGAAGTGGAAAAATACAAACTCAATTGAATTGTTTCAATGCTTGACGACTTGTATAATACTTGTTCCTTGATATTTAGGTGTTTATGCTCTTTGAATGACTTCTACTGGAATCGTCTTCCATCTATTTCAGGTTGAATGTCACTTGTGCAGTAAATTTATCTAGTCCAGGGAAGGAGTCTTTTGCTACTCTCGTTGTTGTCGAGTAGCCTATCACATAAAATGTGCTAAGGAAAGACTTGGATTTTCTAGCTGTCGAAGTTTTAAGTGCTCTCAACATGTAACACGCTTCCGATCTTGGTTCTTGTTCCTGCATACCATTTTGTGTTTCTCAGAATACTGTCTCTTATAAGTATGAATTGGAGACTTATCACTCTATAGAAAGGCAACACTGCAATTAGTTGTAACTTGTAATCAAGGGGCAAAATGCATCTTAAGGAAAGCCAGGGAGACATGCATCTTAGGATTCATGAATTTTAAAGGCAATATGGATGCTAAGACTGATGGTAAAATTGTTTCAAATTAAATTGATGCTAACACTAATTTTCCGTACATACTCCAATTATGAATTGCAAAACAATCTCAAATGAAATCAGACAATGGATGTGGCAACTATGGGCAAAACTGTAGAATGAGGTGAAGGTGTACTTCTGTCAATACACTTAGCATGGAAGGCATGGTTCTCTCACCACAAATGGATGCATTCAGCAAATTAATCATGAACCATCCACCACAAATGCTTACTTGCTTTGCAGCTTGAGTAGGGTAAGCTAAGTAAATGCAACATACTAGTATTTATGGTCTTGAATCTCTTGATCGCTTGTCCTTCTTGTTTGTATGGAGGTATATCTGATTTTATATTGATTTTCTTAAGTTTATTTGGAGAGTTGAGCCATGAATTTTGTAATACCAGGCATGGGCTAGGAAAATCAATATTTTGAAATGGCCCAGCCCGGGGTAGCACCAGTTCAAAATCCAGGCCCCGCCCATCACCAGGACCATCTTTAATAATTGTTTGATCAGAAGGCAATTTAATTACAGAAAATATACTTTGGAATGTTTCCACAAATAACAATAGGGAAATGATTCTTTGGGATTCCAGTCATGAGATACCTTCATAGATGTCTGTAGTTGTTGGATTCAGCATAGCCCTAACACAATCTTGGTTGTCATCTTTTTAGATGGGTGTGCCCTTTCCTAAATGCGCCAATCAGGGGGCAACTGGAGTTTCATGTAATTGTTGTGTACCACTCAAATTGAAAGGAAATTTTTATAGGATAGCTATAAGACCAGCCATGCTTTATTGGACAGACTGTTGGGTAGTTAAGGAACAATATGTTCATCAGATGTGTAGCTGAAATGGCCAAATGGGGATGTTGAGATGGATGAGTGGCAAGACAAGGAAGTATAGAATAAAAAATAAATGCATTCAAGGGAACTTAGTAGCAGTGTGTTAAGGGTCAAATATTGCATATTAGACCCCATTTATTACCTGAATTTACGAGTATGATACTGTTTAACGCCTGGTTTTAATCGTATTTGTAATGCAAGGTGAATCTAGGAGCGTGAACTGGAAAGGATGCTAAAAGCTGAGATTTAACGCTCAGAATTCACAAAGGCATGAGATGGACTCCAGAGGACCAACATTGACGGATTTACACGCCAGAGATCAGAGGAAATCAAGTCGTTCGCATTAAACCAACCAGAATGCAAGATCACAGGGTTCCCATCATCCGATTGGCTTGAAACTTCATACAGGGCCTTAAGAACATAAATTAACCATACACGTTGAATTTTAGCCCCCAGATCCTTATGAAAGTGGTCTAACGGTCAGATCAGCCACCAAATCCTTGATGTGGTCCACCTGATGTATGGATATGCTTCAAGCTTGGTTGCAACTCTTAAAATAAGCGGGATAAGCAGATGGACGGTATGGATTTTGGATCCACATCACAATAGACCCTGTGTGGGATCCACGTGCACGGTGCACAAATGCACTGGCCGTGCACTAGAAGAACCAAAGTCGGTCAGCGTACACTGGCCGACTCTACCTCTCAAATTAAAAAAAAAAAAACGGCAATTGCCGTTTTCATTTTTTTAACAGAGATTTTGGTTCTCTGTTGTGGGACCCATCCATTGTCCACATGGACAATCCAAACCGTCCATATTATCAACAATAGGGCCACATACCACGCCTAGGTGACGGTGTTTCAAATGGAAGTAGAGATCAAATCCAAACCATCCAAACATAAGACTGACGGTAGAACAGAAAACTAAGGTGGACCGCATCAAAAGCAACCCAAAATCAGTCCTTCCCAACCGAAATTTCGAGGAGAACTCAATGGTCGCAGTAGATTTCCCAAATGAGTGAGGGAATGGGCCCCACCAGCGTTACTGTGGAAGATTTCCGCGGTCCCTGTTCTGTGACCGAACCCAGCCCGATTTTTTGGGCTGTGGTGTGGTCTCGATGGTGATCGGATGCGAGATCTGGTCCGTCCATCATGTTGGCCACTCGAAAACATCCCAAGAGATGTTTATTTTATGGATAACATGCGAATAAAATGGGAGTTTGAAGGCTTCGAACTTGGCATGCCCAAACCGGATCCGCGCTAGCTGTTGCTGCGAAAGAAAAGCACCGACCCCACCTTTCCTAGGAACGGAAGCTCTCCACCTCCTGGGAGCTGTTATAAAGAAGGAAAAGAGAGAGGAAAAGCGGGCACTCACGGCTGAAAAGAGAGAGACAGAAAGATAGAGAGTTGTTTTTTTTTATTTCTTTTTATTTTTATTTTATTCTATTTTGTTTGAGAGATCTAGCCAATCATGGTTGGCTGAACCTCTTAGCTAGGGCTACGAGGTGAAGCTTGTAGCGTGATGGGACCGATTCAACGGCTTTGATTCATGCATGTTATGAACTGATGATGATTCTAGTTTGATTTATAAGAATGCTTTTAGTTTTTAATGATTTGTTGTGACTAAAATTACAATAGATCTGTGACGGCTTGGAGTATTCTCTTCCTCATATTTTGATTGTGAAATCAGGAAACCCTGTTGTTCACCATTGTCCCTTGGACATGGTTGGATGATGGAATCATTCCTAACTTTCATACATCTTCTGATTGATTGTGGATTGATTTGAGTTCTGTTGTTTACCTTGTCTCATGGGCATGGATTTGTGATGGAATCGACTCTAATTCTCATATCTCTCATCTCTTTGAAAACTAGATCAATGGAAGTTCAGATCAAGCTTTAGTGACATATCTTCCAACTGGATGAAGATGGGACTCGAAGTCCAGTTGAGTTCGTGAATCAAGCGTAGATCTCCCTGATCTCTACAAGTGGATCCTTGGCACCCTAGTTTCCTACCTTTGAATTCCTTAAGTTTTAGAGTAATATTTCACCATTATTCATTCAATTATTTCTCAATTTAGATTACATCTTATTCTTGTTCTAGTTCTAGTTAATTGCAGATTACGTACAAGTTTCAGTCCCTGTGGATTCGACCTCAGTCTTACCGAGATTATTACTACATCATAACCCTATACTTGGGGTGTGAACAAGTTTTTGAAAAAAAAAAGGTGTCCTGTATTATCATTGCTAGTACTTCTATTTGTTACATAATGTTGTATATAAAGTGTCATGCCCCAAACTCGGTAACCGGATTTACAAGGAAACCGATAACCAGTTCTGGCCGCAACAACCTCCGTAGTACCCCATCCTCGGCCCCTGAAGCAGGTTCCGATCCTGGAATCCTACAAGAAAGATTTCCGTAATAGTATAATCATTACCAATATGAGCACACCCAATATCACAACAAGTATATGTGAGAATAACAAAGGTGTCACAAATCCACTATGAATTTGAACTTTTACAAATATCCATAAGGTCCAAAAGGACATACATAAGATGATAGAAAAGGAGACAAAAGTTAGCAACACTGGAGTCCTCAAGCTCAACTCTACTTTAAGCTCTGCCACTACGACGCCTGCCTAGGATCTCCTGCACGCATCAATCGTGCATAAGCTTATAGAAGCTTAAAGGGTGGTGAAAGTGTGTGACAATGGTGCACAGAAGAATAACAGGAGGTACGAGAAGAGAAACATGCTTAATGACAATATCACTAGCCTTACCAAGGCTTATCATGATTACGATGCAATGAGTATTGGGCGTCATACCAAAGTGATGCATGAAGGGGCTTATACAACCGATGCGAATGCGATACAAAGTAATGCCAGTGCTCATGACCTATCCATATATCAAGTACATTTTCAATCATAAGGAAATCACCGAAGTCCATTACACTATGGAGTGACTGCCGCTCTACAGACCCATACAGTCAAACGAGCATAAGGGACCTCACTACCCGCCTGTGGACAGCCAATCACCAATAGGGCTCGAGGACAACGGACCCATTTCATGAGCTGGTCAGACTCAACCTAATCATGCCTTCCCTCATAGGCGGATAAGGGCACATCTCTACCTAACCGACTACACGACAGTGGGAGTCACGGCCTAATGATATAAGGCCCTCGTGCGCTCATAGTTTCCACTCGGTCACAGCGTTGGGGCAGATCCTTGGTGCCATGGAAGTTTTGGAAATTTTACCCATGGGCATCCTAAGCACCCGGTATGCTCAAGTAATATTTCTGGTGTCCACATATACAGCCATCCACGAACATTCCTGTGTAGGCGAGGCCCTGATAAAGCAAGGACAGTATTATCATGAAATATGATATCAATGCATGAGTCATATATACAGATCATGTACTAGCTGCTGGCACTCAATGTGCACGAGGGGAGAAACTACATCCCTCAATGACCACCATACAATGCAATCAATTCACACAGATGATGCATATGGGCCATAATGAAGTAAGTGTGCTACCTGTGGAATATGTAATCCTCTGTCTTAAGGAGGGTCAAGGTCTATGTACATAGATAGGTGCTCTAAGGATAAGTGAAGTCTTCTAGTGGGGGCCCAATACTTTGGGGTGACCCACAGCTAAGAGAGTCATAAGGTATTAATGAAGGAAACGGTCCTAGCCAGGCCGAAGGTGGGCCTTCAACCACTTATAAGGGCCCTATGGGCTTACCTTAGGGCCACCAAGTAGGACATCCAACCTCAACTAGGTCTCAAAAGGTAGCCCGCTATGCATATAAGGTAAGGTCCAAGGCCCAAGCAATGCATGACCTAATGGGCTATACACAAAGCCCAACTTATAGGTACTATGGCGGGCCAAGGTTTGGGCCCAACCATAAGGGTCATAAACCCACATATTATGGTGGGCCTCATGAGCAGCCCAGTAGTTCAACCATATGGGCAAATTTCACACTTAACATAAGTGAGTTGGGCCTTACTTTTTAGCCCCAGTACCGGGTTAATTTAGTGGGTAGCCAAGGGCCCAACTACTTGTATATTATAGCCCATAAACCCATCACAATAGGTAGAAGAGTATGGGCCCAAAAGTCAATGGGCCTACTTAGAAGGTTTTAATCCAAAAGGGCCTAAGGAACTAGTCAATTAATCACATACAATGTTCCAAATAAAACCCAACTTGAGTGGGCCTTAGATGAGCACTAATTACACCCAAAAATACTAAAAGAAAGTGGTAAGATAACTGGTTAAATCAACCTTAAATCTAATGGGTCATGCTACCCCAAAAATAACATTTATGGGCCTATTTAGAAAGTTCTATGCATAGGTAGCTCTATGGGCCTGGGTATGTAGTCCAAAAACTCATCTAAAGGGCCCCAATTGAATGCTACTGAAGGGGAGGATGATCAAGTCCCCTATGGACCCCACATGGATGAACGGTGGAATATAAAATACATTAAAGTAGGCCCACAAAGTGGATTGAACGGCCAACCAAGGCTGGATGCCCTAGCCTGGACGTCCCAGTCTGGTGGGCTACTCCAGGTCGTACCACGGATGGTACAGATGCCCGTTGGCCCTAAAATTTTATAGGTTAGTACTTCCATGGGTGGGCCATACCTTTCAAAAATTTTATAATTTTTGGATAATCAAGTCCCAATTAAATGCTACTGAAGGGAAGGATGATCAAGTCCCCTATGGACCCCACATGGATGAATGGTGGAATATAAAATACATTAAAGTGGGCCCACAAAATGGATTGAATGGCCAACTAAGGCTGGATGCCCTAGCATGGACGTCCCAGTCTGGTGGGCTACTCCAGGCCGTACAACGGATGGTACAGATGCCTGTTGTCCCTAAAATTTTGTAGGTTAGTACTTCCATGGGTGGGCCATACCTTTAAAAAATTTTGTAATTTTTGGATAACTATAAATATTTTAATTAATTTAAATAAAATAGATTATTCAGAAAATCTGTACGTCCCAACATGGTGGGCTAGTCCAGCCCTTTCCACGGTGTACACAAGGGTCTGTTGACCCTAAAATTTGGTAGTTAGGTCCTACTATGGGTGGAAAACCTCCTTGTAAAATTTCATAATTTTTAGATGCCCAGAAGTATTTTAATTAAATTCGGGATTACAGACTATCCTGGGTGAAATGTTGCTAGAATTATAATTATCCCCATGTTTGGGACCACATGGGGTAGGTCTGGGGCCTCCAAAATTCTTAAAATTTAGGCCTAAGATCCCTCATCAAGCCTACAACAAGGTGGGACCTAGAAATATTGCCCATCATCAGTAAAAGTATTTTTAAAATTTTAGTTTTTCAGGGACTATGCTGTTGGACTGCACAATAGAAATTTCTGGCAGTCCACTATGTTGGCCCACCCTTTTGGATGCCCAAATGGGGACCATTGGGGCTAAAATTTGGTATAGTTGTAGGTGGGTCATATAGCTACAAGAATCACATATTAATTTATATCAATCTTATTGAGATGTGAACCACATCTGGGGGTCACATGACAGGTCGTGGCCCCTGCTTGACCGGTCGTGGGGTCCGCTCGACCGATCGTGAGCAGTCGTGGACTGGCTCGACTCAAAGTCCAGTGAGCATCAATTTTTGGGGTCTGAGGTGCTCGACTAGTCGTGGGCCATGCTCGACTGGTCGTGGGGTCCTCTCAACCGGTCGTGCAGCCTTGACGACCAGTCGAGGTTACGTAGATTCCTTTCCGGATTTGATGCGGACTGCAGAAATTTGAGTCAGTTTTCGCAAAGGTGCAAAAGGGAAGTTGTTAAAACTATAAATTGGGGTCTCTAGGGATATTCTAGGGTTAAGATAAATATTGAAAAATATTTCTAAGGTGTGGGCAAGGGATTTTTCATGTACTTCTAAGGGAGAAGTTAGTATATTGCCTTGTAATCTTCGTTTTTCTTCATAGTGGAAGTTTGCATCTGTGGTTTTTTACCTTATTGGGGTTTTTCCACATATATCTTGTCTTGTGGTTTGTTTAGAATGCTTTGATTCTTCTTCTAGTTTATATTTCTTCTTGTTTATCGTTTGTGGGTGAGACTTGAGATTGGATCTCGGTTCACTGCGTTCTTGGCGTGCTGCACAACCACTTGTATCAGAGCTATTGGTTTAGTTCTTCTGGGAGCGACGACGGAAGAAGGAAAAACTAGAATTGAGAAGTTTGATGGTTCAAACTTTGTCTTCTAGAAGATGCAGATGGAGGATTATCTGTATTAAAAGGACCTCTATATTCCTGTAGGAGGAAAAGAGAAGAAACCAGAAAAGATGACAGATGATGAATGGTTTTTACTGGATAAGAAGGCTTTAGGAATGATCTGACTCTCTTTGTCTAAGGGCGTCACCTTCAACATATCCAAGATGAAAACTACAAAAGAATTAATGGAAGCCCTAGCCACTATGTATGAAAAACCCTCAGCGTCCAACAAGGTTCATCTTATGAAACAGTTATTCAACATGAAGATGTCAGATGGTGGGAGTGTGGCTGAACAGCTAAACGAGTTTAATACAGTCACGAGCCAGTTGGAATTCATCAGTATTATTTTTTAGGATGAGGTCAGGGAGTTATTAATCTTATCCAGTCTGCTAGACAGTTGGGATGGTTTGGTGATTGTTGTGAGCAATTCTTCAGGGTCGATAAAGCTAAAATTTGATCATGTGGTCAGTCTAATTCTCAGTAAAGAATCTAGAAGAAAGGCATCAGGAAATACTCTAAATGTTGAAGAAAGAGAAAGATCACTGAATAAAGGAGGCAATAAACATGGGCGTTCTAAGTCAAGGAAGAAGTCCAAGGGACCGAAAGACAAAGATGAGTGTTGGCATTGCTACAAGAAGGGGAACATGAAATGTGATTGCAGGTCGCTCAAGAAACACGAAGGAAGCTCTCAAGGCGAGAAGGATTCAGTGAATCTATCTGAGAAGAGTGACACAGAGGCGTTGATCTTGTCTCTTGATGTAAGGAATGAGTCTTGAGTTATAAACTTGGGTGCTTCGTTTCATGTCACTTCATGTAAGGAAGTTCTGTGTAATTATGTATCAGGTGACTACGGGAGAGTCTACCTGGGTGATGATAAGCCGTGCTGTATCGTTGGAAAGGGGGACGTTCAATCAAAAAGATGGAATGACTTTGAAATTGAAGGATGTCAGACATGTACCGAGTTTAAAACGTAACTTGATCTCAATGGGGCAGTTGGCAAATACCGGTTATGTAACGACATTCACCAGTGATTCCTGGAAGATCGCAAAAGGTTCCTTGGTAATATCTCGAGGCAAGAAGGAAGGTACCTTATACGTGACTTCAAGATTGTATTGTTCACTTGCAGTCGCATCAACTGGAGTGAATGGGCAATTATGGCATCAGAGGTTGGGACATATGAGTGAGAAAGGGATGAAAGTGCTATTGTCAAAAGAAAAGCTACCAGGGCTGAAGTCTATTGACTTGGAATATTGTGAGGATTGTATGTATGGCAAGTAGAAGAGGATAGGCTTCAAGAAGATGGGACGCGCTCCAAAGATGCACCTATTGGAGCTTATACACACTGATATGTGGGGACCGACACAGGTATTATCTCTTGGTAGCTCACGTTATTTTGTTTCTTTTATTGATGATGCTAGTAGAAAACTGTGGGTCTATTTCTTAAAGTATAAATCTAATGTATTTGATGTATTTAAGAAGTGGAAAGTTATGGTAGAAAACGAGACAGGTAAAATAGTAAAATGTCTCAGATCTGATACGAGGGAGAGTATTATGATAAGAGATTTGAGTAGTATTGTGCAGTAAATGGAATCAAACATCAGAAAGTGATTCAAGGGACACTGCAACAGAATGGTGTGCTGAACGCATTAACAGGATCATCCTTGAGCGCACCAGGAGCATGAGGTTACATGCAGGGTTGGCCAAGACTTTTTGGGCAGATGTTATGAATACTGTCGCATATCTCATCAATAAAAGTCCCTCAGCACCATTGGATAGTGGGCTACCAGAAGAAACGTGGATTGGGAAAGAAGTGAACCTTATACATCTCAGAGTATTCGGTTGCACTTCATATGTCCACATTGATGCAGAGCAAAGAAATAAGCTAGATGAGAAGTCTAGAAGGTGCACGTTTATAGGTTATGGGCAACATTATTTTGGTTATAGGTTTTAGGATGCAGAAAATAGGAAAATGATCAGAAGCAAGGACGTAATCTTTAATGAAAAAGTGATGTATAAGGACAGTGTGCAGGAAAATAAGTCCGAGTAGAAAGAATTCTTAGAGTTGGAAGAGTTACCAGACATGGGTGTTACAGTGCCACAGGATGATCATGCACGGGAGAATTATGAGGTAGAACCACATACACCGGTTGTGAGAAGGTCTACTTGGGAGAGGAGACTCATGGTCCGATACTCACCCTCCTTACATTATCTGCTGCTGATAGATAATGGTGAACCAGAGTGTTTTGAAGAGGCATTACAGTCGAATACATGGGTTAAGTGGGAGTAGGCCATGGATGAGGAGATGGATACTCTTGAGTCTAATCGTACATGGGAGCTAGTCACTCTACCCAAGGGTAAGAAAGCTCTTCATAACAAGTGGGTTTACAGACTGAAGGAGGAGTACGATGGTTCGAAATGGTATAAGGTTAGATTGGTTGTGAAAGGGTTTCAACAAAAGGTAGGTATCGATTTCACTGAAATATTTTCACTTATGGTGAAAATGTCTACGACTCGCATGGTCTTGAGTATGGTGGCTATAGAGGACTTACATCTAGAGCAGCTAGATGTTAAGACAGCCTTTCTTCATGGGGACCTTGAAGAAGAAATATACATGCGTCAGCCGATAGAATACGTGGCACCAAGAAAGGAGAACAAATTGTGTAGACTGAAGAAGAGCTTATATGGCCTGAAGCAGGCCTCGAGGCAGTGGTATAAGAAGTTCAATAGTTTCATGTCGGGAAACAATTTTAAGAGATGTCATGCAGACCACTATTGTTACTTGAAGAAGTTTGATACGTCGTACATCATCCTTCTTTTGTATGTTGATGATATACTTATGGCCGGTTCAAGCATGAAGGACATCTACCTAGAGAATTTGCCATGAAGGATTTGGGAGCTGCAAAACAAATCCTAGGTATGAGGATAAAGCATGACAGGAAAAATAAGAAACTGGTTTTGTCATAGGTAGAGTACATAGCCAAGGTACTTGTCGATTCAATATGGGAGGTGTTAAGCCGGTTAGTACTCCATTAGCCAACAACTTCAAGTTATCTAAGGAGCAAAGTGCAAAGACGCGGGAGGAACGAGACTACATGACTAAAGTCCCATATGCGTCAGCTATTGGGAGTCTCATATATACTATGGTGAGCATGAGGCCAGACATTGCTCAAGCAGTGGGAGTTATTAGTAAGTTCATGAACAACCCCAGGAAGGAACATTGGGAAGCTGTGAAGTAGATCCTTAGATACCTGGTAGGTACTAAGGATGTAGGGCTATGTTATGGTGGATCAAAAATCAAGCTACAAGGCTACGTGGACTCAGATTTGGTGGGAGATATTGACAACAAAAGAAGCACTACAGGTTATGTCTTTACTCTAGGTAGTGCTGCAGTTAGTTGGGTCTCTCAGTTACAAAAGATAGTATCTATCCGTATGACGGAAGTAAAATATGTTGCGGCTACAAAAGCGTGTAAGGAGATGGTGTGGATGAAGGGTTTCATGGAAGAGTTGGGTAAGAAGCAAGCAGATTACAAGTTGTACAGTGACAGTCAGAGTGCAATACACTTGGCTAAGAATTCAGCCTTTCATTCAAGGACCAAGCATATTGCCATCAGATATCACTTCATACGTTCATTACTTGAAGATGGATCGATTACTCTGGAGAAGATTCATACAAGTGAGAATCATACGGATATGCTGACCAAGGTGGTCACATGGGAGAAGCTGAAGCTCTGTTCAGCTTTGATTGGTCTTCAGGCTTGAAGACGAGGAGGTGATGCACTCCGGATGTAGAAGACAAAGGTTTATGGCGATGTGTCTCCAAGTGGGAGATTGTTGAGATGTGGAGCCACATCTGGGGGTCACACAACCGGTCGTGGGGTCTGCTCGACCGGTCGTGAGCAGTCGTGGACTGGCTTGACTCAAAGTCCAGCGAGCATTAATTTTTGGGGTCCGAGGTGCTCGACTGGTCATGGGCCATGCTCGACCGGTCATGGGGTCCTCTCCACCAGTCGTGCAGCCTTCACGACCAGTCGAGGTTACACAGATTCGTTTCCGGATTTGATGCAGACTGCGGAAATTTGAGTCGGTTTTCGCAAGGGTACAAAAGGGAAGTTGCCAAAACTATAAATTGGAGTTCCTAGGGCTATTCTAGGGTTAAGGTAAATATTAAAAAATATTTCTATGGTGTGGACAAGGGATTTTCTTTGTACTTCCAAGGGAGAGTTAGTATATTGCCTTGTAATCTTTATTTTTTTCATAGTGGAAGTTTGCATCCATAGTTTTTTTACCCTTGTTGGGGTTTTTTCAAGTATATCTTGTCTTGTGGTTTGTTTGGAATGCTTTGATTCTTCTTCTAGTTTATATTTCTTCTTGTTTATCATTTGTGGGTGAGACTTAAGATTAGATCTCGGTTCACTGCATTGTTAGCGTGCTGCACAACAAATCTTTCCACCAAATTTCCAAAAATCAGGCCCCAAGGTGGCCCAAAAAATCTGTCCAAATGGTTTCTAGATAGCAACCAATAGGTTGGAAATAAATAATTATAAACAATAATTAAAATGAGATTTAATCCCAGAAAAATAGAGAATGAACCTCCCTAGTAGGCCCCACAATTATCCAGACCATCCCACCATCCAAAATACCTTTGCATGTGCCCTAATTAGTTGGATTTTGGGGCCACATGTCATAGGGTGGAATGTCATGGGCATCCTCCCTCTTTTGGGTGGCTAGATTTTTGTTGCCCCACAAGGTGAGCCACACACCATGATCAGGGATGAAAATAAGGGAAAAGAAGAGAAGGAAGGGCAATCCAATCGTAAGGAAGGGCTCCACCACTATTGAGCCCTTCCAAGAACAATCCAACCACACATCTTGCATATATTTATATCTACAACATAGATCTTTTACATGCATGGCTAGAAATTAAAATGGATGATGGGGATACCATTCCCACCATGATCCCAAGGTCTAGATGACCTCATCATACAAAGAAATCAAAGGATCCACCATGATGGGGTCCATAGAGGAAAGCCCTAGGCATGGGACATGTCTATAGAGGAAAGCCCTAGGCATGGGACATTCATGCATAAGGTGGGCCATTTGGCCACACCTATGGGGACATGTGGGACCTCCACCATTGATTGGTGGGTCCTACACTCCCATTATGAAGAGAAGAAGGGATCTATACAAAAGAAAAATCAGATTACACCATAAGGAAGCACCCACCTCTTGGATCTCCAAGCTTTTACCACCACTAAGGACTTGAAGCTCTAAGGGTTATGATTTTATGGTCAAGATGGAGTTATGATGGTGAGATGGAGTGGAAATGAGGAAGAAAATGGGCTGGAAAAGATGAGATAAGGGGCTGGAAGTTTTGCAATTGGGAGAGGAAATGAGAGAAATGGGAAGAAAGAGAGAAATGAAGCAAAAAGGCTAACAAGGGAGGGTTTAGCCAAAGTAATGAATACTTTTCTAGGAAATGGGCTCTCTCTCTCTCTCTCTCTCTCTCTCTCTCTCTCTCTCCCTAGAGAAGGGAAATTCTGAGAATTTAAGATATAGTTAAGAGGGAAAGTGGCTTTTGTATGGAAAATGGAAAAAGGAGCCCTCTTTGGTAAGAGGACCCATGATTGCTAGCTAGTTAAGTAGGCTACGGGGGTAGGCTAGTAGGCTCTCTAGAAAACTAACCATAGGGTGACATCATCCTTACACAGGAACCTAGGAAAACGTGCAGGGTGGGGTCCACCATCACACATCAAAGGCCCAAATCAAGCGTTGTTCATAACTCATGATGTACACGTCGGATTCATGCACGGGACGCGGCGTCAGAACTGCGACGATGAGGCAGACGCAATGGCATAGGTCTCAGGTCAATCCGAGTCATGTCTATGTGACCGAACTTAAGGATGACCGCAAACACTACCCGAGGGTCGCGGGTCACCGAAATTTGATCAATTGGACTACGGGACCAAAATAAACGAGATGCATACTCACACACACACATGCACATATGCAAACTCGGGTCGGGTCTCACATAAAGGTTGATTAGTCATTTGTTGTATACAAGGGTAGTTTAATTATTGTTAATGTATTTTATATTTGTATAAATCCCATATTGTTCTTGCTTCTTTCAATGAACTTATAAAAGATTTTTTTTGTCTCAACAATTTCTTGCAAGTTTCATTTTTCTTGTATTATGGTATTTGTTCCCTCCCTCTAGTTGTAAAACTTATGTTATATTTCCTAAATAGTTATGAAACTTGTGGTCCTTGCAATGAAATGGGCTTTATCTCAGAGTAAAATGTTCTTATCAAAGTATATGTTTGCTTGGACTGGGTCTTAAGGGCTCATTTTTGCAACATGATTCTGCAAATAGGCTTACTTCATTTGCAATAAAAGGGGACATTGATGTTGCATCAGATGTACGATAGCAATGGTCGAGTGAGTACATGCATTTGAGGTTAGAGTCATTCCATCAATCTAATTTTCAGAATTTAGTTAATGTATGCAACGTGTACAATTTCTACGTTCCTGTGTATTAAGTATCCCACGCTATCTAAGTATCATGTAACTATAAGAGCCTACTAACAAACAATACCATGTTTGGCAAGCCACTTTGTAATTCACCCAGATCAGGAAAATAGAAGAGAACAAAATCCAGATCATTATAGCCGCAAACAACATTTGAATTTGAAATACTAAGCCAACTCTAACATATAAATTGAAAAATGTTAGAACAAAGACATTTCATGAAACCCTAGTTGTGCACACCTTAAACATTCACAACAATAAACCATAAAAGTGATTTTTTAGGAAAGGCCTAATCCTTTTCCCATTACAGAGTTTAAGAAATCCCTAATTTCAATATTGTATCCTCTGATAATCTGCGGATTTACAGATCTAAAAATAAAAAACCTAAATATTTATTTGGGAGAAATGAGTACCTGGCCAGGGAAGAGATGAAGAGAAAGGGTTGTTGGCCACACCAGATTTGGAGATGATGCAAGTGAGGGAGAGAGAGAGAGAGAGAGAGAGAGAGAGAGAGAGAGAGAGAGAGAGAGAGAGAGAGAGAGAGATCTGGAGATGATCAAGTGAGGGAGGGAGAGAGAGAGAGAGAGAGAGAGAGAGAGAGAGAGAGAGATGGAGGGAGAGAGATTAGAAGAGGGAGAGAGGTGCGGGTTCGGGAGCGAAATGAGTACTGTAAGTTTTTTTTATATATGGTAAAACATCCGTGGACCCTGAGCCCTGTTTTACACAGCGTCGGTGCAAGAGGCACCTAAAGTGCTGCTGTTGATCTTATTTGTTGTAGTGTGCAGTCACAACTAGTGATTTAAATATTAGTATTAATGCATGTATCACCCTTAGCATAGGGAAACATATCGATATCGCATGTGTTACTAAATGCATCACTATTTTCAAAAACATTAGAATTTGATCAAAATTTTCAATGAAACTTTAAGGGATGTTTAAAAAGACATTATTACATAATAAGAGCTTAAAAGAATTAATGCATGTATCACCCTTAGGATAGGGAAACATATCGATATCGCATGTGTTACTGAATTCATCACTGTTTTCAAAAACATTAGAATTTGATCAAAATTTTCAATGAAACTTTAAGGGATGTTTAAAAAGACATTGTTACATAATAAGAGCTTAAAAGATCATATAAAATAAGCATAAATAATAAAATTTCCTTATATAGGGTTCTAAACAATACATTATGTAACAAAAGTGATCTAATTATATCCAAAATGAGTTCATTGAATGTATCCATACTAATTTTATTAGCATATTAAATGTATTAATTAGTTGTACTAAATTTGTCCTATTATGTATGATATATTTATTTAAAAAATATTTTTTAAAATTATTATAATTTTTTAAGAAAATCAATTTACAAATTCACTTTTAAAAATAAATGAGTATGGTTGATATTAAGATCAATATACATTCATCAATACATAAATAGTATGGATAAATTTTGGTTAGTCAGTATATATTTTTTAAAACTATATTTATTTTTTATTTTTAATCTTTTTAAGTAATTTTTTTTCAAAAACTTCCATCATTTTATGGTCAGTTTACAAGCACTTTCACATTATTTTTCCACTCTAATTACAAGTTAATAAGTGAAATTAATAAGGAAGGTCTTTTTGTAAACAAAAAAAAAAAAAAAAAGGTATCGGTGGTGCCAAGAGCCACCTTTATTGTATCGAGGATGATGTTTTGTTGCTTTTTGAGACTTTCCTTCAGGCGAATGTTTCAATGTCCATTTGTAAAGTTTTTTAGTGTTTGGATTATAATAGGATGAGGCCCATAATTTTTTGTTATTTGTAACATCCCGAATTTTTGCCAATCTGGAATTAGACGTCCTTAGACAATGGGTCGATCCTAACACCTTATTAACCTGTCAGAACTCAATCCCAAAGTCTAAAAACGCTTTTGAACCCATTTCCTTCACAAATCCCACCCTTCACCACCTTGATCTTTTAATTTTACTAAGTACTTTCACCCTAGACACTATCTTAAACTAGCTAAGTAGTATAACTTGGATCACTTTATGTATAAACTACAAAGACCCTAGTGCCACCTCAGACAGAAATTACTCAGGACTAAATCCTTTAGAAATTTGACAAAGTTAACTAAGTGCTGAACTAGATTAGCCATGAAATCCGTTTGATCCACTTTAAATACGATCTGCAAGACCCAAAACTTGTAGAATCATTGACGCTAAGTTACCCTAAAATCTCGAATCAATCTCATTACCCGGCTACTCTCGGGAGCATCTTGAAACTCCGTATCAGATCTGGACCGCACGTCGGAAGTCCGAATAATACAAAGTTAAGGAATTAGGACCGCCTTGCTGGGTTTGACAACAATCTCGGAAATTAAATCCAGATAGTGTCCCACGGCTGTTCGCTTGAGTCCGGAGCGTGAGAGGGTGAGAACACTTGTTTTCTTTACAAAATAAATATCTCAAATAGTAATCTGAGACTTGTTACTTGCGAACATTTTATAAGCAACCTGACCATCAGAATATGACCCAAATACACCCTCGGATCAGGAAAAATTTCATAAACATATCCGTGTACTTGGAATTTCGGATCGAGATCCGCTAACCGTTGAACTGAAACTGGTCCGCCACACGTGATCTGGGAATCTGACGGAAATGAAAACTTAACTCCACCTGGATTCAAGGTTGGTGAGCTTAAGTCCGACCTTTGGCTCAAGGAGGCCGGCCAGAAGTCGTCCGTTGAGCTGAAAAATGCTCACTTTGGTTATAACCTAAGTATACCTTGACCTGAAGTCTATTTCAGTGACTTTTTAGGCTATATAAAGACCTTAGAACCCTCTCTCTCACAGTCATACGAATTTGAGAGAGAAGAGAGAAAAGAGAGAGAAAGTGTGGGAGATGTGGGAGAGTCTTCCTGCCCTTCTTCCCTGCTGCTATCCATGCTCCACCACTCCATTCTAATTGCTTTCCCAGCGATTCCAGCTCCATTTCTAGGTAAGAAACCCTAACCCTAATATAATTTGGGGTGTTGATAGTTATAGGTTATGAAATAGCTAACCTATTTCATTCTATAGGTTGCCAAATTGTCGTATACGGAAGCTTAGCAAACCTATCGACTCCGTTACGATTCTACGATAAAAGGTGTAGACTTTAGGTATATAGGTTATGGTTTTCAATGATTTTAATGTCAGATAATAATAGATTCATGATCTGCATGCAATTGCACATGTACAATGTGCTGTCTGTTTTCCGTTTCGATTAGAGATAAAGAATATGTAATTTTACATATTCTAGGTATTCGTAGAAAATACCGTATACGTATATATTTTGGAAATATGTTTGACATGATTATTTGTTGTATGAATATATGTTATATGGATAAAATACTTATTTTGCGAAAGGATTCGCCCTAATACATGTTTTGCCAATATCCACTATGTATGTAGAAATAGCGTATTGTAGAAAGTACCGTATACGTATATAATTTGGAAATGTGTTTGACATGATTATTTGTTGTATGAATATATGATATATGGATAAAATACTTATTTGGTGAAAGGATTCTCCCTAATACATGTTTTGTCAATATCCACTATGTATGTAGAAATAGTGTATTGTAGAAAGTACCGTATACGTATATAATTTGGAAATGTGTTTGCCATGATTAGTTGCTGTATAAATATATTATATATGTATAAAATACTTGCTTGGCGAAAGGACTCGCCCTAATACATGTTTTGCTAACATACACTATGTATGTTGAAATAGTGTATGCTAAGTGTTTGTGAAAATGCTTGTGAGAGTAAGTGTTTGGATGATGATGCCTTAGGTAGGTATTGAGATGAGATTCTCAACTACCTTAGAGACATGTATGATTTCTTCTATGAGGTTATTTACTTAAACTGCTTACTTGTGAAATATATGTGTTTGCATTCTTGTTTATATGGTGCTTTATAACATGCTTTATACATGCTTATGACATGTTTGTTAACATGCTTGAATTACTTTGCTTATTATGCTTTACTCCTCATGCCTTGAATATGGATTAATTGTGATTGGGACATGTTTATAGTCCAGACAATCGGCACCAGACTTGAGTTCGTGGTTGAGATTCTTTTTACCACGTAGGATGTGTTTGACGAACCCGAGTCGTACTTCAGGTGGCGACAATGGTTAGGCTACGCAAAATGCTTATGCACTTCATGTCGTTCAGTTGATTGTGCGCTCGAGCTAGTCAAGCTCGTCAAGTAACCCGATATGTCTAATATATGTTCACCATGTTTGGACGCTACTGCTTGAACCTAGGGTACCAAACTTACCAGTGGAATCCCGTTAACTATGGTACCTCGATCCGCTAAGACTCATGAGCTGGGCATGGTGGTATGGGACACCATGGTTGAGCTATCGACCTACGCTGGGGCTATGTGCCTCCTCATAGTAACCAGTGAGCAACTAGACTCATGAGCCGATTATGGTGGTATGGGACACTATATACGAGCTGTCGGCCTACACTGCTTTGATGGGTGATGGAGGAGTGGTACAACGATTCCGTGTGACCTTACAGCGACCATGACCGTACCCGGTGTAGTGACCTCGAGCATACTCTAAACCTGCGGTGAGGCGCCGAGACTTCCCGTAGTAACAGAGTATAAACTAAGCCTATATTTATAAGGTGATGGGGGAGTGGTGTAACGATTCCATGTAATAGCCCTGTCAGCCCTTGTAGTGACCTAGAAACATACCATCGTATGAGATTAACTAGGACTGACGACCCTAGATTGGATCATGTTTGGGAATGAGACAAGGGAGGTACCTTAGTTTCTCAATCTTGCTGTTTGAAATGGACTAATAACAACACGGTAATCATACTCATCATGCATTGCATGTGCCTGGAAGATGTGGAGCACTGAGAAATGCAAGCATGCCGCGAACGTAAGATGGTGTCGCATGAGGGAGTATGTCGGTGAGGGCGTACATCATGACTGCATTCATACTTGCATTAATAAGAGTATTTAGAATTGTTGATTGTACTGCTTTATCATTACTGCTTGACTGTTTTGATAACATGTTAACCTATGCTTTATTGTTCCACTGAGTTGATCACTCACTCCCACGTTACGAGACGGTGTTCCGAACACCCACCAGACATTGTCTGATTGCAGATGGCGATGCTACAAAGCGAAGCCAAACTTTATGAGGATGAGGAGGATTCCTCCTTTATGCTGTTCAGGCGGGTTCCTGTAAGTCGTGTCCTGATCGACGGGGCTTTCTGGGATGTTGTCTAGATGACACTACACATTTGGTATAATTTAAAATTGTACTTGTAATTATTTAACCTGGTAATGTTATCACACTCTGGAGACTCACCACAGTTTATATATTTTACATATCTATCACAGTCTTCCGCTTGTAAATTTAATTGTCTCTGGAGTATGATATGCTGTTTTGGCTTAATCTCACTCATGTTCACTACTCTAATACAGTCAACATTCAATCATCATTCATTTTGTTGCATAAGTGATGCGTTAGAACTCAGGAGTTGAGTTTATGCTTGACCCCCTATTTTCAGGGCGTTACAAGATAATATCAGAGCATGATTTGGATTAAACCGGACCTGGGTTATGGTCACACGACGCACTCTGACGCACTTTGACTTTGGAGGGAGCGACGGGATGTAGAAACAGACTTAGGTTCTCCAATTTCACCAAATAGCACATTTGGATAAGATCAACTGTAGAGATTGGACCCGTAGGCCTCGATGATTGCATGAAATGATCCCAGAACACTTCTAGACCATCAAACGACGGGTCTAGATCACAATCCACCTCATCCCAACCGTTGAAAATTGGTAGAATACGGGATAAACGTGATGAGGATAACTACTCTGAATCCTCGGAGCTTCTCTGGACTCCTCACAGAGACTTCTCGAATCTACGAGAAAAGAAAGCAGAAAATAGAAATAAATTCTAATAAATTCAAAATCAATTAATGAATGACAAAAAAAATGAGTTCACAACCCTTTAAATAAGGATACCAAGTAATGGGAAAGAAATCAGAAACAAACTATAACTAAAACTCCTAGAATTCGCGACTTACTATAAGGTCGTGATGCCTACTAGTGCGCAATGTTTTCGACCAAAAATAGTACGTGTCCTATTTGGCTTCACCAAACCGTTCTCCTAATTATTCTAAGCTCTTTCCGCGTTGGGTGCAACTCCTAAAGCCCAACGGATGAAGAGTAATCAAACTACAACTACTATTTATAGTAAAGACAAAATTGAAACAGGGAAACGACCATCGATCCAAGGTTTTTTTACAATTCCGGGCTACGCAACCTTAAAAATCTAGGTTGGTTGACTTCATTAGCTCGTTCTACCCCAAAATCATATATTTTATGTCAGATAACTCATTCCAGATTGCAAGATACGTCCGAAATTGCCCGAAACTACCCGAAATTGAGCGAAACGGAGTTGGGGGCCTATCCACACCATTCCGGAGGGCCCCAGGGTTTTTTGGGGCCTAGGGGTCAGGAGGGTCTTGCCCATGGGGTAGGCCCTCAAAATCCAGACAGTTGGTCGGCAAGGTCCTCGCCCGGTTGGCGAGGCCTCGTCGGAATTTGGGCTGGGCCGGGCCCGCGGCTCGGGCCAATCATGTTTGGGGGTTGTGGGACCCCCCTGATGTATGTCCCGTCCACTGAAACCCCCCAAACCCGTACTTCCTTCACAAACCTTCCCTCCAAGCCATTTTTCTCTCTACACTTGCTGTCTCCTCTCTCCAATTGCCCTTCCGAGCATCCAATCTGCTATTTTCGACCATAACTCATCCATTCCCATCGTCCACAGCAGTCCCTTCCTCCCTACCCTCTCCGTTTCTTTTATTTGAACTCTTACACCCCCATTTGAAGCTCAAAATCATGTAACCTTCTAACCCATCCCATTTCTCCCTTGTTCCTTCTTCATTCCCTGTCATTTGGACCTCTTCAACACCTGTTGGGACGATAGTTCGTGGAGAACCAAACCTCCATCTCTTTCCCTCTCTCTCCATCACTTTTTATTCACTTTTTTATGGCTCTATCCGAGCTTGGTACGGCCATCTTCTCAGATGTCTAGCTATCCATATGTTGTCTTGTAGTTTGCATGGGCTACTGTCTTAGGGTGGTTATGTTTTCATGTTGATAGGTGTAGTAATTGGTAGAATGTTTTAGATGTTTGAGAACGTTTAGGGCCTGTTCGGCTAACTGCATTAGGTGTGCTAGGTGGATAGCGGTTGAGGGTCAAATATTGCATATTAGACCCGATTCTTACTTGATTTTACGAACATAATATTGTTTAACGCCCGGTTTTAACTGTGTTTGTGATATAGGGTGTATTTGAGAGCATGAACGGTAAAAAGTCACTAAAAAGCATGGATTTAATAATCTGAGGACACCAAGGCAAGGGACGGACTCTAAGGAACCAAGATCGAAGAATTCACACCGCAGAGATCAAGAAAACGGATAAGCCGAAGCTCAAGTGGCCCAAAATTGGTGCAGAATGTAAGATCACGGGGTTCCCACCATCCGTTCGACTTGAAACTTCATACGACACGAAGGCAAGTAAATTAACCGTACACGTCAAAATTCAGCCCTTGGGTTAGTGTGTAAGTGACCGATGGACAAGATCGGATAATAACTATTGAGAAAGCATCTTGGACATCCTTGGGAGATTGGGACTCAAACTGAACCGATGGAAAGATCATGAAAAACGGTGAATATCCGTTAAATTTCACCTCTTTTGGACGATACGGTAGGGAGAAATGGACGGCAGAAGTTATCACGAAAGATAAGGGCAAATTTGTAAATATGGATGTCATGCATGGCATCCACGTGAAGGGATTGTATTTTTAAGGGTGAATGTTGTCCACACATCGGTTGAGCGTGTGGCCCACTCTAAAGTCGGATCTACTTCAAACTAGAGGCTGTGGGCCAACACTACGTCCATTATCTGATGAAGGGAGTGGATTTCTAGGACAGGCATCGCAGTGGACTCCACCTATTTTTTACAAATAATCTAAATTTAGCCAAGCCAAATGTCTAGTGACGGACGTGCTAGCAATTGGTTTTGATAGTGGGCCCCACCCATCGTCGAAAAGGATGATCTACACCGTCTATTAGAACCCCGAGGTCCTTCTTACTAAGGCCTATGTGACAAGATTTTAAGAAACTAAGAAGATGGGATCATAACCATTCAAGCATGAGACGGACGGCGGCAAGGAAGAGAGATCCTGTGGGCCACACCAAATCCGAGCCAAATCAATCCATTCCCGACCAAAAATCTGACATGAACCCACTGGATGGAGTGGATTTCCTGTTTTACCTCAATCAAGGGCCCACTAATTAGGACAGATGCGTAAGATGCTTTGAGCTGCTCGCGTAAATGGAGTAGATCTCAGACTCGATTGCAAACTCTCTTTCCGCCTACGGGTGCGGAAGCTCCATACGGCCCGACCCTCTTATGGCTATAAAGAGGGAGGGAGACAGAGGAGAGAGGATATTATTTTTTTGGGAGCTTGACACAGTAGTGGAGCGGCTGACAGATAGAGTTTTTATTTTCTTTCTTTATAATTTTATTTTATTTTGTTTTGCTTTCTTTTTATGTGTTCTAGCCTCATCATGTCAGGCTAAACCTCTTAGGTAGGGCTAAGAGGTGAAGCTTGTGGCATGATGGGAGACTCTATTTTATGCCTTTTATTTATACTGAACCGATATTGATTTTAGTGTAATTAAGGGAATGTTTTTAGTTTTTAATGGTCTGTTGTGATTGAAATTATAATGGGTCTGTGATAGCTTTGAGCATGTTCCTATTCCTTTTATGTTTATGACGTCAGGAAGCCCTGTTGTTCACCATCATCTCCTAGGCATGGTTGGATGTCGGTACCCTTCCTAACCTTCATGACATGATTGATTGGTTGGTAATTAGTTTAATTCTGTTGTTTACTTTGTCTCCTGGGCATGGTTTGGTGATGGAATCCATTCTAATTCATACACCTTTCATCTTTTAAACACTATATCAAATAAGTTCAGTTTAAATTCCATGATTCTTCAAGCAGGCATAAGATCTCCCTGATCTCTACAAGTGGATCCTCTGAATCCCTAGTTTCCTACCTCTGAATTCTTTACGTTTTAGATAATTATTTCACAATTATTCCTCAAATTATAATTCAATTTAGATTTCATCTCATTCTAGTTCTAGTTCTAGTTAGTTTCAGATTATGTACAAATTTCAGTCCGTGTGGATTCGACCTCGGTCTTACCGAGTTTATTACTACATCACAACCCTACACTTGGGAAGTGAACAAGTTTTTGGCGCCGTTGCCGGGGACTGACGGTTACGTTTTCTAAAATTAATTGGTTTTAGAATTAGATTAAGATTAGGATTGTACTAACTTTAATTGTAGATTTTTCTTTCTTAGAACTTTCTTGTTTTGTAGGGTCTTTGATCGATTGTCTAAATTGGTATCTTTGTCCTAATTTCTCTACCTTTTCTATTTTTTTTATTTTTTTTAAGATTTGGTCTTATCTCTTAGATACTAACTTGGGTTGTTTTGTTTTGCAGGATCTTAACATAGGAACTTCTTATTTGGTAATACCTTTCTAACTTCTCCTCTTACTTTCCATATTGTTGTAGGATCTTTTCTTTTATTTTTCTAGGATTAGACTTAGAGTTAGGGGTCTACCATGGAAGCATGGGTACGTGCATATGCTGAGATGGATAGGAAATATTGGGGAATGCCTGAGGGTTGTGGAATTCAACGTATACCTTAAAATTTCTCTCCATCGAGAACAGACATTGAAAACCAACTAGAACGTTATATTCCATCGGTTAATAGGGCCGTATACGATTGTAATTATGGGAATGAGGATTATTATCAAACATCATATTCTCCCATGTATGATTAGTATGACTATAACCAGTGGAACCATCAGAACTGGGAAGATGAACCAACAACATGTTGTAATAATTATTCTCTTGGATATCCTACCTTTGAGAACCAACTAGAAATGATCCAAGAGAACTCATTTCAGCATAACATGGAGTGTCTTGCGGAAATTAGAAAAGCAATGGAAGCACTCAATTCGCGCCTCGAGAGGATAGAGGAAGCTCGCTCATCCCAACTACAATCCAATCCAGAAATACGATGCCAGGAAAGTGATCCTCACTCGCTTTTGATGAAATCTAGAATTTGGAATGAGGAGTTGGATTCCATTAATGAGCATACGGTTCAATTCCTCAATGAGTCGATCTCAATGACTGTTCAAAAGAATGATGGAGATACATGGGTGTCTTTCAAATACAGTGATGATGACACACTTTCCTTACATGACACACAGGATCTCAATGATGAGGTACAGGTTAGTTTATTCAAACCTCAACCGAATTTAGAATGTGAGGAAAGCGATCCCATCCCAAGTGCGCACTGCACAGAATTAGACGATGATGCGTATTGGGATGATGATCATGAATGTTCAGCCCCAGTTCCCCTGGAATTAATCTCAAGTTTGGTCCAGGTTAATGATCAAGAAGTGCACGAAGTGAGTGGTCATAATGAGCTACTCCACTCACCTGACATATCTTATTTAAAAGTGGATGAGCTCCTTACAACCAATCCTTCTATCTCTTGTGAGACATATTTGGACCACTCCCCTAAATTGAATGATGATATAATTCAGGAGATGAACGAGTTACTTGATACGACTCTGAAATTTGAAACCACCCAGTTAAGGCCACCATCTAAACTGTTGAATTTTGACGAGTCCAGGCCTCTTCTGAGTAGTATCAATGAACAGAGTCCGTACATCAATACTTCGTCTACTGACCCTCTATCTTTCTGTGCAGGGCTGAAGCAAGAGAGCATACCTACGGTTACTTTTAAAGACGATGGATTCCTTGGGCAGATCATCACACACTTCAATGTGGAAAATGAGTCACTCTCAGCTGAATGTCCCAACTCTTTGGATCATTGCTTGGCACACTTTGCAAATTCAAACGATCCCATGATAAGAGACATAGTGAATGCCTTACAAGACGATATTTCGGTAGTCATTACTGACCAAGAGAACCCTTACTCTGAAGCCCCTCCCTCCCCAGATCCTCACTATTTACCATTAAGGGAGGAGGAGCTAAAAATTGAACCGAAGTCTGATACTTCGGAATGTGTTGAGACTACACTTCTTGAAAATTTTTCTCAATTTGATTTACTTGTAGTCTCTGATTCACCATGGGATACTAACTTCGAAACTTCTTCTGTCGTAAAGGAATCGTATATACTCTGGATACCTCAGGCGAATCAACGACAAATTTTTTATGAGGTGCATAAGTTTTTCTAGAATGTCATGCTCCAGGGCATCCAAGCCTATTGCAAAAAGGGCTTTTGGATGATCCTGTTAAGAAACCTACTGAGAAATTTATCACGATACTGGCCAGAAGAGGAACCTTGCGACATGACTGAGTAGTTTTTCCCTGGACTAGGGTAGTTTGCTTTATATTATTTTAGGATAGACGGTAAACTTAGCGCTCTTGGAAGGCAACCCAGCTTTTTCATTCCATTTAATTTTCCTAGTTAGTTAGTTCAATGTTTATGGGTAACATTACTGCAAACCCTCACGAGACTACAACTCGTCCACTAAGGGCAACCTAGGGGTCTAAAGGCTTATTGCATACGCTAAATGCAATCGAGAGCACCTGCGGAAGTGGTATAGGTAGGATTTTATTTTTATTATTTTTGTGTTGTTATCTCTCTCGTGCTAGCCGACGTCCATGATGTGATCTCTTGGAAAGTCTCTCACGATTCATCATCCAGGTGCTATCTTCCCATCACTTCATATTCGTTGTCCCAAGTGCATTGCATATACTCATATCTTTTACATTGAGGACAATGTAGATTTTAGGTTGGGGGTGGGAGATTAGGTGACCTAATCAGCATTTTCTTGGTCTTAAGCAAAATTCGTGAAAATTTTTCTAAAATTTCTTGTGAATTCGAAGTGATTTTGACAGCCATCTTGGATTTAGAATTACAAGATAAGTGATGTTGGCAATTTATGACTCGGATTCGGTATTTGTTAGATTTCACAGTTAAGTTCGAACTATTAATCCTTGATTAGAGGTTTTAAACATTAATTGAGTCATGATTTCACAGGACACATCTTGCTTGCACATTAAGGTTCAGTTTGATATTAAAGGATTAACTTGGTGACCACTAAGCTTGAAAGGAACAAACCTGAGAAATTGAAAGGATTAGGCGAATGGCCTTCACCATAGGTTTGCTCCCTACAGGTGGGGATTTAATTCCCCAAGAATGAGTTGGAAAGGGTTGGGTGAACAAACTTCACCATAGGTTTGCTCCCTATAGGTGAGGATTTGATTCCCTTCTTTGGCACTACTGTTTATGGAAAAATCAAAAGCTGGAAGAATAAAAAGATGATCTGTGAAGCAAGTTCAGGTTTAGGTTGTCCTGAATGCTCTTTTGATCATCAATTTTATCTTAGAAATAAACACTGAATCTCTTAATGATGGTAAGCTGAGATTCCACTATACACCCATGGAACTCGATGTTTAGAATCTTTTCTAATTTATGGATTAATGCTTAGGACTTGATTATGAGGTTTTGTCATGTACTTGAGTCCAAAAGAAAGAATGCCCAATATTCATGAATCTTAAATTTCTCGTGTCTGGATTGTTTTTCTAAATCACTCGAGTTCTTAGAAATTGTTCAGTAATTCTCAATTTATTTTTTCGCATACTTTGCTTGGGACTAGCAAAATGCTGGTTGGGGGTTGTGTTGAGGGTCAAATATTGCATATTAGACCCGATTCTTACTTGATTTTACGAACATAATATTGTTTAACGCCCGGTTTTAACTGTGTTTGTGATACAGGGTGTATTTGAGAGCATGGACGGTAAAAAGTCTCTAAAAAGCATGGATTTAATAATCTGAGGACACCAATGCAAGGGACGGACTCAAAGGAACCAAGATCGAAGAATTCACCTGCCAGAGATCCAAGAAAACGGATAAACCGAAGCTCAAGTGGCCCAAAATTGGTAGAGAATGCAAGATCACAGGGTTCCCACCATCCGTTCAGCTCGAAACTTCATACCTGACCTGAGGACCGTAAATTAACCGTACACGTCAAAATTCAGCCCTTGGGTTAGTGTGCAAGTGACCCGATGGACAAGATCAGATAATAACCATTGAGAAAGCATCTTGGACATCCTTGGGAGATTGGGACTCAAACTGAACCGATGGAAAAATTATGAAAAATGGTGAATATCCGTTAAATTTCACCTCTTTTGGACGATACGGTAGGGAGAAATGGACGAGAGAAGTTATCACGAAAGATAAGGGCAAATTTGTAAATATGGATGCCATGCATGGCATCCACGTGAAGGGATTATATTTTTAAGGGTGAATGTTGTCCACACATCGGTTGAACGTGTGGCCCACCCTAAAGTCGGATCTACTTCAAACTAGAGGCTGTGGGCCAACACTACGTCCATGATCTGATGAAGGGAGTGGATTTCTAGGACAGGCATCGCAGTGGACTCCACCTATTTTTTGCAAATCATCCAAATTTAGCCAAGCCAAATGTCCAGTGACGGACGTGCTAGCAATTGGGTTTTGATAGTGGGCCCCACCTATCGTCGAAAAGGATGATCTACACCGTCTATTAGAACCCCGAGGTCCTTCTTACCAAGGCCTAGGTGACAAGATTTTAAGAAACTAAGAAGATGGGATCATAACCATTCAAGCATAAGACGGACGGCGACAAGGAAGAGAGATCCTGTGGGCCACACCAAATCCGAGCCAAATCAATCCATTCCCGACCAAAAATCTGACATGAACCCACTGGATGGAGTGGATTTCCTGTTTTACCTCAATCAAGGGCCCACCAATTAGGACAGATGCGTAAGATGCTTTGAGCCTGCTGCGTAAATGGAGTAGATCTCCGACTCGGTTGCAAACTCTCTTTCCGCCTCTGGGTGCGGAAGCTCCATATGACTGACCCTCTTTTGGCTATAAAGAGGGAGGGAGACAGGGATAGAGGATATTATTTTTTTTGGGAGCAGCACCAGCCGTGGAGCAGCGACAGATAAAGTTTTTATTTTCTTTCTTTATAATTTTATTTTATTTTATTTTCTTTTCTTTTTATGTGTTCTAGCCTCATCATGTCAGGCTAAACCTCTTAGCTAGGGCTAAGAGGTGAAGCTTGTGGCATGATGGGAGACTCTATTTTATGCCTTTTGTTTATACTGAACCGATATTGATTTTAGTTTAATTAAGGGAATATTTTTAGTTTTTAATGGTCTGTTGTGACTGAAATTACAATGGGTCTGTGATAGCTTTGAGCATGTTCCTATTCCTTTTATGTTTATGATGTCAGGAAGCCCTGTTGTTCACCATCGTCTCCTGGGCATGGTTGGATGTCGGTACCCTTCATAACCTTCATGACATGATTGATTGGTTGGTAATTAGTTTAATTCTGTTGTTTACTTTGTCTCCTGGGCATGGTTTGGTGATGGAATCCATTCTAATTCATACACCTTTCATCTTTTAAACACTATATCAAATAAGTTCAGTTTAAATTCCATGATGCTTCAAGCAGGCATAAATCTCCCTGATCTCTACAAGTGGATCCTCTGAATCCCTAGTTTCCTACCTCTGAATTCTCTACGTTTTAGATAATTATTTCACAGTTATTTCTCAAATTACAATTCAATTTAGATTTTATCTCATTCTAGTTTTAGTTCTAGTTAGTTTCAGATTACGTACAAATTTCAGTCCCTGTGGATTCGACCTCGGTCTTACCGAGTTTATTACTACATCACAACCCTGCACTTGGGGAGTGAACAATAGCATTGTATAAGTAACAATAAATATTTGTGTAAGGTATGGCCCCTAGATTGGGTGTATCCCATGTTTTCCAATACCATGTTTGGAATGTATGCAATGAAAAGTACATCCCGGGTTTTCCTATTACACTTAGAAATTCATCATCATGGGATTTGAAAATCCCATTTCACACTTTTTCCAACACCAGGCTCATTTTTCAAAGCCTATGCCATTAATTTTAATCCCCACCCACCCTCCTACCGACCATGTCACTCTCAATCCCGAGGAGGGATTAGCAATGCAAGCCCCTTTAATACGACTTAAGACCACTGGCTAGATAGGCCTTTAGAGTGTTGAACCTAGAGTTGGTACTCCTAGATGTTGCAAACACATCTGGCAGTATAGGAAATCCACCAAATTAATAATGTGAACCCTAGGACCTCCTTAGCTAGTATGAGCATGTGTGTAGTGCTCGAGCGTAGTTACATTCATGATCGGGCAACCTAGTTCTAATTAGACAACTTTGACCCTAAGTGATAAAACCCTTTCTTGAATTAGAAATGGTATGAAATCATCTAGCGTATGAGTATAGACTTTGGGATACTCCTAGATTAAGACTAGACTTCCGGTTACATTAGAGAATGCTAGAGACCGATAGATATAGCTAGGTTAAATTAATACACCTCTTTGATCTGGTGGCGCAGCGGAAGCGTGGTGGACCCTACCCCACTGGCCCAGGATCGAAACTGTGCTTGTTGAATACGAACATTATAGAAGCCTGTTCTACTATGAGAAACCATTATAGGATGATCTAGTAAGATTTGATTCACCATTTCCTAGGACATAGATAATAATAAGGACTCTCTTAGACCAATGGGCAACCTTAGTAATAAGACATTTGAACCTCTCTGTGATGGGCATTCCCTAAGTTTTTAGAGTGATCGGTCTACGGAGTTACTGAAATATACAACTGCGAAGCATTCGCGGCTTGACCCAATTCTCAATCCTGGGCGACTACCAATGGACTCACTGCTTGGCCGAGCAGAAGACCAGGATCCACCAGGATTCGGAAGGGATATGATGAGCTTTCTACCCTGGCCCAGTAAATGATCGATGTATCGGGATCAAGCCCACTATAACCATCTTTCCGTGTTGGTCAAACATTGAAAACAGCTATCTTACTCTAAATTGTTGAGAATTGAAGTCGAGACTCCAAAGAGGTAAAGAAATAAATTGTAGCAAATCATCAGGGTATGAGAAATGGATAAATAAATAAGTTTTAAGGGGGGTAAACTAAAATGAACCAGGCTAGTATATACCCTACCACGCGTAGAAACTTGAAACCAATAAGTTTTAGGCAAATGAAATAATAGAATTCTTATTTATTACCCTTAGGCAATTTCGGGGACGAAATTTTGTTTTAAGAGGGGAAGATTGTAACATCCCATATTTTTACCAATCTGGAATTAGACGTCCTTAGGCAATGGGTCGATCCTAACACCTTATTAACCTGTCAGAACTCAATCCCAAAGTCTAAAAACGCTTTTGAACCCATTTCCTTCACAAATCACACCCTTCACCACCTTGATCTTTCAATTTTTCTAAGTTCTTTCGCCCTAGACACTATCTTAAACTAGCTAAGTAGTATAACTTGGATCACTTTATATACAAACTACAAAGACCTTAGTGCCACCTCAGACGAAAATTACTCAGGACTAAATCCTTTAGAAATTTGACAAAGTTAACTAAGTGTTAAACTAGATTAGCTATGAAATTCATTTAATCCACTTTAAATATAATCTGCAAGACCCAAAACTTGTAGAATCATTGACGCTAAGTTACCCTAAAATCTCGATTCAATCTCATTACCCGGCTGCTCTCGGGAGCATCTTGAAACTACGTATTAGATCTGGACTGCACGTCGGAAGTCCGAATAATACAAAGTTAAGGAATTAGGACCGCCTTGCTGGGCTTGACAACCATCTCGGAAATCAAATCCAGATAGTGTCTCACGGCTATTCGCTTGAGTCCAGAGCATGAGAGGGTGAGAACACTTGTTTTCTTTACAAAATAAATATCTCAAATAGTAATCTGAGACTTATTACTTGCGAATATTTTGTAAGCAACCTCACCGTCAAAATATGACCCAAATACACCCTCGGATCAGGAAAATTTTCATAAACATATCCATGTACTTGGAATTTCGGATCGAGATCCGCTGACCATTGAACTGAAACTGGTTCACCACGCGTGATCTGGGAATCCGCAGGAAATGAAAACTTAACTCCACCTAGATCCAAGGTTGGTGAGCTTAAGTCTGACCTTTGGCTAAAGGAGGCCCGCCAGAAGTCCTCCATTGAGCTGAAAAATGCTCACTTTGGTTATAACCTAAGTATACCTTAACTTAAAGTCTATTTCAGTGACTTTTTAGGCTATATAAGGACCTTAGAACCCTCTCTCTCATAGCCATACGAATTTGAGAGAGAAGAGAGAAAAGAGAGAGAAACTGTGGGAGATGTGGGAGAGTCTTCCTGCCCTTCTTCCCTGCTGCTATCCATGCTCCACCACTCCGTTCTAATCACTTTCCTGGCAATTCCAGCTCCATTTCTAGGTAAGAAACACTAACTCTAATCTGATTTAGGGTGTTGATAGTTGTAGGTTATGAAATAGCTAACCTATTTCATTCTATAGGTTGCCAAACTGCCATATACGGAAGCTTAACAAACCTATCGACTCTGTTACGATTCTACGATAAAAGGTGCGGACTTTAGGTGTATAGGTTTTAGTTTTCAATGCTTTCAATGTCAGATAATGATAGATTCATGATCTGCATGCAATTGCACATGTATAAAGTGCTGTCTGTTTTCCGTTTCGATTAGACATAAAGAATATGGAATTTTACATATTCTAGGTATTCGTAGAAAATACCGCATACGTATATATTTTGGAAATGTGTTTGACATGATTATTTGTTGTATGAATATATATTATATGGATAAAATACTTATTTGGCGAAAGGATTCACCCTAATACATTTTTTGCCAATATCCACTATGTATGTAGAAATAGTGTATTGTAGAAAGTACCGTATACATATATAATTTGGAAATGTGTTTGACATGATTATTTGTTATATGAATATATGATATATGGATAAAATACTTATTCGGCGAAAGGATTCGCCCTAATACAAGTTTTGCCAATATCCACTATGTATGTAGAAATAGTGTATTGTAGAAAGTACCGTATACGTATATAATTTGGAAATATGTTTGCCATGATTAGTTGTTGTATAAATATATTATATATGCGTAAAATACTTGCTTGGCGAAAGGACTCACCCTAATACATGTTTTGCTAACATACACTATGTATGTTGAAATAGTGTATGCTAAGTGTTTGTGAAAATGCTTGTAAGAGTAAGTGTTTGGATGATGATGCCTTAGGTAGGTGTTGAGATGGGATTCTCAACTACCTTAGAGACATGTATGATTTCTTCCATGAGGTTGTTTACTTAAACCGCTTACTTGTGAAATATATGTGTTTGTATTCTTGTTTATATGGTGCTTCATAACATGCTTTATAACATGCTTTATACATGCTTATGACATGTTTGTTAACATGCTTGAATTACTTTGTTTATTATGCTTTACTCCTCATGCCTTGAATATGGATTAATTGCGATTAGGACTATGTTTATAGTCCAGACAATCGGCACCAGACTTGCGTTCGTGGTTGAGATTCTTTTCACCACGTAGGATGTGTTTGATGAACTCGAGTCATACTTCAGTTGGCGACAGTGGTTAGGCCACGTGAAGTGCTTATGCACTTCATGTCGTTCAGTTGATTGTGCACTCGAGCTAGTTAGGCTTGTCAAGTAACCCGATATGTCTAATGTATATTCGCCATGTTTGGACACTACTGCTTGAACCTAGGGTACCAATCTTACCAGTGGAATCCCGTTAACCATGGTACCTCGATCTGCTAAGACTTATGAGTCGGGCATGGTGGTATAGGACACCATGGTCAAGCTGTCAGCCTACGCTGGGGCCATGTGCCTCCCCGCAGTGACCAGTGAACAACCAGACTCGTGAGCCGATTATGGTGGTATGGGACACTATATTCGAGTTGTCGGCCTACACTGTTTTGATGGGTGATGGGGGAGTGGTGTAACGATTCCGTGTAATAGCCCTGGCAGCCCTGACCGTATCCGGTGTTGTGACCTTGAGCATACTCTAAATCTACAGTGAGGCGCTGAGCCTTCCCGTAGTAACAGAGTATAAACTAGGCCTGTATTTATAAGGTGATGGGGGAGTGGTGTAACGATTCCGTGTAACAGCCCTGGTAGCCCTTGCAGCGACCTAGAAACACACCATCGTATGAGATTAACTAGGACTGACGACCCTAGATTGGATCATGTTTGGGAATGATACAAGGGAGATACCTTAGTTTCTCAATCCTGCTATTTGAAATAGACTAATAATAACTCGTTAATCATGCTCATCATGCATTACATGTGCCTGGAAGATGTGGAGCACTGAGGATTGCAAGCATGCCACGAACGTAAGATGGTGTCGCATGAGGGAGTATGTCGGTGAGGGCATACATCATGACTGCATTCATACTTGCATTAATAAGAGTATTTAGAATTGTTGATTGTACTGCTTTATCATTACTACTTGACTGTTTTGATAACATATTAACTTATGCTTTATTGTTCCACTGAGTTGATCACTCACTCCCACGTTACGAGACGGTGTTCCGAACACCCACCAGACATTGTCTAATTGTAGATGGTGATGCTGCGAAGCAGAGCCGAACTTTATGAGGATGAGAAGGATTCCTCCTTTATGCTGTTTAGGCGGGTTCCTGTGAGCCGTGTCCTGATCGACGGGGCTTTCTCGGATGTTATCTAGATGACACTACACATTTGGTATAATTTAAAATTGTACTTGTAATTATTTAACCTGGTAATGTTATCACACTCTGGAGACTCACCACAGTTTATATATTTTACATATCTATCACAGTCTTCCGCTTGCAAATTTAACTGTCTCTGGAGTATGATATGTTGTTTTGGCTTAATCTCACTCATGTTCACTACTCTAATACAGTCAACATTCAATCATCATTTATTTTGTTGCATAAGTGATGCGTTGGAACTCGGGAGTTGAGTTTATGCTCGACCCCCGATTTTGAGGGCGTTACATTGTTGCCCGCTCCTGTGGTTGTACAACTTAAACCCTTTTATCAACAAAGTTACAAGTGGTGTGCCAAAAAAAAAAAAGAAGTGAAATCAGAGAAATTTTAAATTCTTCAATTTGTTCCAAAATAAAATATAGAAGTACAAAAAATTCACTTCATTTTTTTCAAAAATAAAAAATTAGAGATAAAAATTCATGGTTGAGCATGCAAAACATGCGAATTGTGGATTACTTAGTTTTTCTTATTCCAAATACTTTAAACAAAAAAAAATATATATACTTTAAATTAAGAAAAACTCACTGATTAGGTTCCCCCTATTCTTTAATCTCAATTTTCTCACCAAAACATCCCTTTACTCCAAATAACTCAAAAAAGGCTGATATAAATCCTCTAAGGGACTAAAATCACCAGACATTAAAAATATCCCAATGTATCAATATATATGGATACATTGCAAAATATTATGATTTATGTATTGGGTGATATGGGAGAGTTTTACTACTCCTCCGTAGTTTCGTATTGGCACCATGCCATGCCAACCAATATTATTAATATTTAAATCATTGGACATGACTACTCGCGGACAAGTTCTATCCAAACAAGGGAGTCTGATGTAAGAAAAATCCAATAACAGCAAGGAAATCAGATTTTCAAACCAACATCAAGTGGCTAATCTCTATTTTTGAATGATTTGAAGCTGCATGTTGAATTAGTTGTAACTTATAATAAGGGTTACTTTGGTCTTTTAAATAGTTCTTTAGTTTGCTTTTGGAGTCAATTTTGATTAATTGAGGTTTAGTTGTGATTAGTGCATAACCATTAGGATTAGTTAGAGGTTAGTCAAGGTTGAAAAATAATTACTCTATTTAAGAGATTAAAGGGACTTTTTTGTGTAATTTTTTAATGAAAATGCATTTCCTCTTGTAAGTTGAGAGAGAGGAGAAGAAGAAAGAAAGAAAAAGCATTTCTCCTTATTCATGCTAATATTAAAGTTGATCAACACTTAGACCCTCGCATATCACCCAATTTTGCAATTATTAGAGCCGCTCACCGAATTCAAATTTTCCGTCATAGAAGACTATATATATATATATATATATATATGGTAGGGATCATAAGATCATCGATTTGGTAGTTAATTACAAGCTCAACTTGCACATTTAAGACCCACGTTCGAAGGGTGATGGGGCTATTGATCTAATTGCTTATCATGTTTATGTGAAACAACCAAAACAATTGTAGAACAATCAATTCACTAAAAAAATTTGGACCACTGCTCATTTTTCACACAACTTTTCTTTAGTCATCCATTACATGCCACTGATCTTAATGGCTAAGATGCATTACCTATGATTTCCATATTATAACCCATTTTAAAGTAGACAACTAGATCAATAGTCTCTATCATATCAGATATTATTCACATTATGGTAGAATGCTAGAAACAAAATTAGTGAGTCGCATTATTTAGTAAATTTATTTTGGGAAATGATTACATGGTGTCACCACCACTTTCATTTAGATAGGTGGTCATTCCAATTAGAAGATCAGAACTGTCCATTTTGTCCAACATAAGTTTCATTGACTTATAAAAAAAAAATTAGACAAATTGGATGTTCAAGTACATCCATAAAATAGCCTACTATTTACTTTTAGCCACAAGTTTTTCAGGCGATGGTTAGGATGGCTTGATAAAAGTGTTTGATGAAACAATAAAAGATTAATTTTGTTAGTGCACTGATTTATGCACCTTATTTGTCAATCACAAGAATCCATGTGTCATATAGCCAGTTGAACACTTGGAAGCTAAAGACATAGAAGTCTAACCCTTGATCTAAAATAACTTATACTTATAGATGATCTTAACCATAATAGGTAAATCTTTTATTGATAATTCCTTAAGTTATAAGAGTCTAAATTGATCATCCTTATGTTTGCTTTAAAGGTCCTAAGTTGATTGAAAATCTGAACAATTTCAGCAACCTTTGGTCCCACCGAACCCACCTTCAGTTTGATCGAAATCGGCTAAAACATGACAGCATGCTATGACATAATTTTAGGTAATTTGGTTACAGCCAAATGCCACATTTAGTCCCATCGAAGACTAATTTTAGTGGAACCAAAAGTGCCCAAGTCTGTCCAATGACTCTCTTGTCTAATTCGGTGTGATCGAACCTTAATTCGCTACGACCAAAGACTAGTCATTTCTATTCATTTTATGACCATTAGAACTTAATCCCTTTATATACAAGATCCAATATTTATGCATTTGAGAGGGTTTTTGGTGCAATTGTATGTAAGGTGGATCCCCAATTATATCTCACACCCTAAACTTCAAATTCCATGAGATTTGATTCATCTTCTTAAGCTTTACCATTTTAATAAGGATTCCAACCTCAATGATAAAATTGAACTTAATCTCTATCATTTTTTAGATATTAGACCTAACCTTATTGGTGCATCATTTGTCTAAACTCTTTAGGAGACCCTTCTAGGTGAATTCACTAAACTTTACAACTTTCCATTGATTATAGGAGATTTAACCTACCTCCCATCACTTTGTTCACCTTATCGGAGCATCACATGCAAGGTATTTGATGTTGGAGTTGAAGCATTGGCAACGCAAACACATCAATGATCAGGGGAGTAAGAGGGAGCGAATTGCACAAAAGAGCAACAATTAAGCAACCTAATAAGGCACTACAAAAAGAGCTCAATTCGACAAGTAAGTTATCATTTGTAAGCTCCATGTACACTCCTTCCTTGTGTAGGATTAAGTATAGAGTTTGAATTGTTAAAGTCATTAGGTTCTTGTCTATGACATTGATTCTTATGTAAGACATAAATCAAAGTCCTTGTGTATGTTACCGGACATGGGTGTGTATGTGTTAGTCTCTGAGGGAGCCTCCACCAGGAGTAAACGTAGGTCTTTGGTTTCTGACCGAGGTTATTAGTTAGCTGATAGAAAAATAACTCAAAATTCTTGTAAGAACCTCCGATGAGAGTGTACGCTAGTGTCCTTGTGTAGGGATATTTAAAACCTTCGATAGTAAAATCCGATACACTCATGGGTTGAGAGCATCTGCTGGGAGTGGAGTAAGGAAACCAAACCAGTATATGTGCTTGTGTTTGGCATTGGCGTTTTAAGCACTTACTTAATTATGCTTATGCGATTAATTAGATGGATTATATGCATGCATGATTAGATGAATGCTAGATTTTAAAAGTTAGTAAATCTCATACACACATATATACTATCTTATATAGAGTAGTTGTTATATAGGAATATAATTTGTAGTGTATGTGATTAGACTCTCTATCAGCTTGGAAGCCTTAAAATTAATTGTCTTAGTTTAATTTTCAAAATTGTTTGAGTTAGAAAATTATATTTTAAAATGCATAATTTTTATTTGGTCTTAATCCCATATAGCGTTCATTTATAGCTCCACCAAGCTTCCACACTTTGTCATGGCATCCCACCATGATATATCAATTGGTATCAGAATAGGTTCCTCTTGAAAGGCTTAACAGTCCTAAGCGAGATCCGAATGAGCCTTGGAAGATGTCGTCCTATAAGGAAAAGTTAAGGTTACCTAAGAATATAAACATATTTGTAAATCTAGTATGAGTAAGCCTATTGGGGATAATAGAGGATTTGAACATAATAGCCATTTCTTTACCTCCACCCCTCTGGTAATCTAAAGGAAATTATCTACTTTTGAACGTAAACCAAAAACTTCTCATGTGTGTCATGCTTGTGGAGATATTGGGCATCTTAGATTTGATTATGTTATCTTACAAAGGGCCCAATCCATCTCAGTCTCAAACCATAGTGGCACATTTTTGTGACTAAGAAAATGGCACACTAATAGAGAAGCATCTCTAAAAGATTGCTAAAAAGGAGAGTTTTCAACCCTTCCTAAAAAGACCGATTAGATGAAGGTGTTGCCAACTCTAATTGTTTGTTTTAATGAAAAGGTTAAGTCAATACTAATCAAGGGTAATGATAATTAGGGTCTGACTAACATAAATAAATTACCTACCAAATTTATATTTCCAACTACAAAATCACCTAAAAAAGAAAAATCTAGGAAAATCATTCCTCCTCCCGAACATAGTTTGAATCTTACGATATTCACACCCAAGTAGGTTGTGAAGAGGAATAGGTGACCTTGGAAGGTCTATTTGGGCATAACTGTTAAATCGGATGATCAAGTCTCATTTTTTAGATCAATAGTTAAATCTGATGATTTCAGCCCTAATTATGAGCCTAATTGAAATTTTAAGGATTTCAGCCTTATATTAAGCATATAAGAAAAACGTAGGATTTAGTCTCATCTTGTGCTTAATTGGTAAATTCGAGGATTATAACCTCATTTGTATTGATATTTTAAGCTTTAAAGTTGTTGAATTTTGATATCATATTTTTTTATCTTAGACTATCATTAGTCATTCCTAATTTGATTAGTATGTCTTTTAAATGACTATAAGAAGTATGCTTCATGTTTTAATGTTCGTTTACATCCTGTAATTCCTTGTTACTATGTGGTTTGTAATTAGTAAATCTATGATTAATAGAATTGTTCCATATTATATATTTTTTATATTTATTAGAACTAACTCTTTGTTAAATACTGACAAAAAGATGGAGAAAGATCAAGTCCCACCAAAATAATGAATTTTATTTTACAAGATTTGTTTATTCTATGCAGGGATTGATGAAGATATGGGGAGCAAGTATGGGGGAGCATTGCTATTGTTACATGTCTTGAGTCCTCTATTTAAATTTATAAATCATTGTAGCTTGGCATGTAACATTTTTTTGTTGTTTTGGTATGTCAATTATATGGACCATGACATGGTTTATATTATGTTTTTGTCATGTAATTGATAAAGTAGAAGATTGTTAGTGCATTGATTTATTCACCTTATTAGTCAATCACATGAGTTTATGTGTCATATAGTCGGTTTAGTCCTTAGAAGCTGAAGAATAAAGACATAAGTGGAGGTGGAGCATCAAGGAGTAAAGAACAAATATATGAGGTACCTTGGTAACCCAAACCAGTGACTCAAAACAGCATATACATTTAGATGATCTTGACCCTAATAGGTAAACATTTATTTTATCATCCTTTAAACCATAAGAGTTTAAATTGATCATCCTTATATTAGCTTTAGAGATCCCAAGTTTGTAGAAAATCTGCATAATTTTAGTAACCTTCGACCCCACTAAACCCACCTTCGGTATGACCGAAATCAACTAAAACATAACAGCGAATTGTGGTGAAATTTTAGGTAATTTGGATGCAACAAAATGCCACATTGCGTCCCACCAAAGACCACTTTCAGTGTAACTAAAAGTGCATAAGTCTGTCTAGTGACTCTCCTATCTATTTTGGTGCAACCAAACCTTAATTCGATGCGAACAAAGACTAACCATTTTTTCCCATTTTATGACTGTTGGAACTCGATTCCTTTATATATATATAAGATCCAGTCTTTGGGCATTTGAGAGGGTTTTTGGTGAAATTGTAACTAAGGTGTATCCCCAATTATATCCCTCACTATAAGCCTCATATATTCATGAGATTTGATTCATCTTCTTAAGCTTTACCACTCTAATGAGGATTTTGGCCTCGATATTAAAGATGAACTCAATCTCCACCATTTTCTAGAAATTAGACACAACCTTATTAGTGTATCATTTATCAAAACTCTCTAAAAGACTACTCTAAGTGAATCTATTAGGCCTTACAACTTTCCATTAGTTGTAGGAGATTCACCGTACCTCCCATCACCTTGGTCACCACATCGGAGCATTGCATGTAATATGTTTAACATTGGAGTTGAAGCATTGGCAACACAGTGGCATCAATGATCAGGGAAGAAAAAGGGAGTCCATTGAAGTATGAGAGAGCATCGATTAAACAACCCGAAAATGTGCTACAAAAAGAGCTCAATTTGACAAGTAAGTTATCATTTGTAAGTTTCATATACACTCCTTCCTTGTGTAGGATTGAGTATAGAGTTTGAATTACCAAACTTGATTAGGTTCTTGTGTAGGACATTACTTCTTATGTAGGACCTAAATCAAAGTTTTTATGTAGGCCGCCGGACACGGGTGTGTACGTGTTAGTCTCTGAAGGACCCTCCGCTAGGAGTAAACGTAAGTCCTTGGTTTAGGACCGAGGTTTTTGGTTAGTCGATAAAAAACCAACTCAAATCTCTTGTGGAAATCTCTGGCAGGAGTGTACGCTAGGGTTCTTATGTATGGCTATAAATGTTAGAGGTGAACCTAATTTAAAACCTTCAATAGTGAAATCCAGTACACTCATGGGTTGAGTATGTATACCAGGATTGGAGTAGAAAAACTGAATGCTTATGTTTGGGATTGTCTTTTGAAAACTTATTTAATTTGCTTATGTGATTGTTTAGAACTATATGTATGAATGATTAAATGAATGATAGGTGTTAATAGTTAGCATGTAAGACCCGTATCCTAGCCCGTACTATTCCGTAGGCTTCCATGGTCATCCCGATCGAATTTCGGCGACCCGCGATCGACTATCAGCATTTGTGTGCGACTTGAGACGTGTACCACATATCTGAGTTGGTTCGACCCGAGACTTGTACCAATACAACCACGCCGTCACCGCGGTTCCGATGCCGTGTCTTGCACACCAATGCGGTACCCTGGCCAGGAGATGTGGGCCCACGTTCGGTTCGATAAAATGCCGTGCGTTGTAAATACCGAGGGAATCTCTACAACATGTCAAATCAATCCCATCAATCAATCAAGTACCAAATCCCATCACTCACACCCACCCCCAAGTACAACTATCCTCCCAAAGTTAACCCTCCCCATCACCCATCACTCTCTCACCCATTCCTCTCTCTCTCTCTCTTTACATCACATCTCCCATCTCTCTCATCTCTCTTACCTCTCATTTCTCCCAAGCTACTCACAACCCACCCCCATGAGAGAGAGTTGGGTGTGGCCCACCTTCCTATCTCCCATCTTCACCCTCTAAAATCAATCTCCACCGTTGAAGTCCATCCATTGGAGCTCTGACATGCTTTGGCGGAAGAAGGAGATCAAGATCTAGAGGTGGGTGCTTCTCTCTCTCTCTCTCTTTCTCGTTTTTGTGTGATGTGTGGCCCACTTGGATGGACCCCGTCTTGATGTGTGTCTTATCCAACCGTCCAAGTCACGTGGACCCTACCTTATGGTGGTGGAAACACACAAGTATCAGACTGATTCAAATCAGGGGGGCCACGTTCACGTGGGACCCACCTTGATGAAATGTGGGCCACATCCGTGTGGAACCCACCACAAGGTTTGTGTTATATCCATGCCGTCCAGCATCTCTGGACGCTGGACATGGCAGAGGTAGGCTATCATGGAGTGCGTGTACTGACATGGTGGTGTACTAAAAAGCTGACAAAAAAAAGAGAAAGGAAAAAGGTGCTTTTTGGGGTGGGCCACTTATGCAGGCCCCACCTTGATGTATATACATAATCCACGCCGTCCATTCTATTTTTCAGGTCATTTTAGGCGTTGAGCCAAAAAATGAGACCGATCCCATTATCTGGTGAGCCGTGACACTGAGAATGCTAGTATTTTCTGTTAAAAATTGGGAAAAATGATTGCTGGAGTCCACAAGAAGCGTGGACCCACCTGAAACTTGGTTTGGACCCCTAATTTTGTAGGACACATACAATGGATGGAGTAGATCTGGTTAATGTGGGTCCCACATACGATAATAAAGAAGATATACGTATGACAAAAAGGTGGCAAGCAACTTGTTGTTATGGCTTACACGTAAAAGGGGTGGGTCCCCATTGGCCCTAGTTGTGGACCCCACCATGATGAGTATTCTAAATCCCTGACGTCCATTTGTTGGGACCCCTTCATTGAGGCGTCGGTTCCAAACATCAGCCATGAATAGTTCTCAGATGGCCCACATCACCACCGTTTATACAAAGGTTGTTAAACCACTCGAAAATGATTGCTGGGGTCCACGTGAAGCTTGGACCCACCTGAAATTTGGTTTGGACCCTTAATTTTGTGGGACATACATAATGGACGGGTTGGATTGCACATAAACAATTTGGTGGGCCCTACATGGGACCCACTGTAGTATGTGTGGCTTACCACACCGTTCACAATAGTGGGTGGTGACACCCACTATGATGCAAGTGTTTCATTCACATCGTCCATCCACGGCAGTGGACGGTGGCCCCCACCATGATGCGTTTCGACCATCAACACCGTGTATTTGATGACTCCCCTTTAAATTATGGGGTATCCCAAAAATCAGCCGTATACGGAACTCAAGTGGGCCATACCATCTAAAATCATGTGAAGACATGCCTTAAACATATAAAATCGCTTGGTGGGGCTTACCTGAATTCTGGATGTGGCTAAAAATTGGTCTGACCCCTCATCCAGGTGGGACACACATAGTGTGTGGGCTGGATTTATGAACCACATCACTATGGGCTCCCTGGTCCACGTGACCATATCAACAGGTTGGGTGTGGAAATAAACATTACCATGGGCCCTAGCCCACGTAACCTTATGAACAGGTTGTTTAGCAAATAAACATTACGGTGGGCCCCCCCTGGTCGTGTGGCCCTATCAACAGGTTGTATGGAAAATAAACATCGTAGTGCCCCCCCCCCCCCGACCGACCTTGTGACCAGTTGGGTGACAAATAAATGTTACTTGGACCCGGCCCCACTGTGGTCCGTGTGACCTCACCAAAAGGTTAAATGTCAAACAAACATTTCGATGGGCCCCAGGCCACCCAGTCTCGATCGACCTTATAAACAGTTTGGATGTAAAATAAATATTATGGTGGGCCCCACATGGAAACCACTGATGTATGTTTTGTAATCCACTCCTTCTATTGGTGTGGGCCCCACTATGAGACATGTACTTTATCTATGACGTCCATCCTTGTAAGGTCTTGGAAATTTTAATGGTAGAAGCTATTACCACCACTTATATTGGGTGTGGCCCACTTTGATATATATGAGGCTCATGTGACTAGGCCCATCTTGATGTAATTGTGGTCGTTGTTGAGACCTACCTTGATATATATGAAACTCATGTTATGAGGCCCACCTTGATATATTTATGACCATTCATGTGGTGTATTTGAGGGCCCATGAATATGGCCCACCTATTATGTATATATGGCCTTTGTGGGGGCCACTATGATGTTTTATGATCCACCTTGATATATGTGTGGCCCATCCTGGAGGCCCGCCTTGATGTATTAGTGCGGCCCATTGTGACGTATGTGGCCCATCATGATGTGTTTGGCCCATGTGCGGCCACCTGCTTGTCTAGTTAGGTCCATGAGATGTGGCCCATTGTGATATATTTGAGGCCCATTAGTGCGACCCATTGGTGCAACCCACTGGATGTGTACGAGGCCCATTAGTGCGGCCCGTTGATGCAAGGCCCATTGTGACATGTATTGGGCCCATGACGCGTGGCCCATTTGATGTGTTCAAGGCTCAGATACGCGGCCCATTTGATGTGTATAAGACCCATGTGTAGGGCCCACATGTTATGTATTTGAAGCCGATGAGTAGGGCCCACCTGAGGTGTATATATGAGGCCCATTGATGTGGCCCACTATTGTATTTGAGGCCCATGGGTTGCGGTCCATTATGATGTACTAGGGCCCATGGGTCATGGCCCATTGAGATGTATACTCGGCCCATACGTCGTGGCCCATTAAGATGTATTTCCGGCTCATAGCGATGTGCATTAGACCCATGTGATGCGACCCACTTGATTTATGAGACCATTGTGTGAGGCCATGGGCCCACTATATGTTTGGCCCTATGTGGGCCACTCGTTGGGAGCAATGTTGGTTAGATGTCCACATTGTCAGGCAATGACGGTTAGATGCCCACATTGTGACCTTCCTTTAGGCCTTGATCGGCCGATTGTCGATTATCGATCGAGGCTTTGTCGTGGCTGATTGCTGATTATCGATCGAGGCCGATTACCGATTTTGATTTGTCGTGGCCGATTGTCAATTATCGATCGAGGCTTTGTCGTGGCCGATTGCTGATTATCGATCGAGGCCGATTACCGATTTTGATTTGTTGTGGCCGATTGCCGATTCCGATTGTCGGGGCCCAATGTGATGTATATGCGATCCGTATTTGGGGCTCGACGTGATGTGTATTCAGCCCATGTCTAAGGCCCAATGTGATGTATATTGAGGCCTAGGTGATGAGGCCCATTATGATGCATTGGAGGGCCAGGCGAAGGAGCCCATTGTGATGTATGTTAAGCCCATGTGAAGGCCCATCGTGGTGTGTATTAAGCTCTTGAGTGGGACCCATGGTGTTGTATATTTGGCCCTTGTGTGAGGCCATGGGTCCACCATATGTTAGGCTCCATGTGGGCCATTCCTTGGCGGTAATGTTGGTTAAAAGTTCACATTGTCGCGGTCAATTGTCGATGCCAGTTATTGATACCGATTATGAGTATGTGACTACATAGCATCATGATTCATGCCCATACGCATCATCTGCATGTTTGTTATGAGATGTGGTTGACCATTGCATATGTCATTGGGCAGACTGTTATGAGACTCCCTGATAGGCGGAGATTGTCTTACATGAGAGCACGGTATGCGCGACATTGATGCATGACTGGATTGTATGACTCATGCATCTTGCATTATGATTACTGTACGCCCTAGCGACATCAGGGCCGTAGCCTCCACAGGCATAACGTTGATGGCCAAATGGGACACTGAAAATGTTTGGATCTAGCATACGGGCATCATAGATGTCCCTGGGTGAAAATTCCTAAACCTCCGGGCTAGAAGACGCCCCAACGTCGAGACCGAGTGGATACATGAGCACCCGAGTTCCGAATACCAGGAGGTCGCGTTTCCCACTGTGTCATGGTCAATTGGGAGGGGGTGTGGCCTTACTTGCCCGAGGGTAGGGGGAGTGGCCTTACTCGCCCGAGGGTAGGGGGCAATACTAGGCTGAGTTTGACCAGCTCGTGAATAGGTCTACTATCGACGTGTCGGATAGGTATTGGCAGACTATTGGCCAGGCGAATAGTGAGGTTTCTTACGTTCACTTGGACTGTGCTGCTGGGAGAGGGGCAGTGCCATTTGGAGTGTACTAAACCCCGGTAATGATCCCAGAGATGAACAATACTGATATGTGGACTTATTGAACAGGAGTTGCATACTCATTCATTCATCATTCACTATCCACTTAGGCTGGTGGTGCGTAACTATTCGTTACATGTACCTTTGCATGGCTAGGATTTTGGTTAGGCGTGCGACTAACCTGAGATCAGGAGTTTACTACATCGAGTCTGACTCTCCAAATTTAGGTATAGGACTGGTTTGGATAGAAGGCCCTTGTGATGGACCCCATAGCCTGCGATACTATGTACTATCATCCCGACTTCACACTCCAGCATGGTCATTCCATTCACACCGCATAACGCATTACATCTACTGCATATGGCATTTCAGGTTACTATGTTTATGCATTTATATGATCTAAATACGACTGACGGTATTCGTGCACTTATCAGGAATTGCGTACTGCATCGCATCATCGACATCTGATGTTTGGCTCTTTATGACTCCTCATTTGCATAGATGTTCTATAATGTGTATTCTGATATTGATTGACTCATGGACTTGTCTGTATTTTCGCTTACTTTGTTATCGTATGATTTATGACCTTGTCAATAATGCTGTTTACTCGGATAATTCATGCTCTTGTCAGTATTTCTGCTTATTTTCGATATTGTATGATTTATGGTCTTGTCAGTATTCCCGCTTACTCTGATTACTCTGATATTGCTTACTTGGCACCTACCTTGTGCACACACTTAGACCACCCTCTAAGCTTTCTATAAGCTTATACACGATAAATGCGTGCAGGTGATGTTAGGTTGCAGCATTGTTGAGCTGGAGCGTACAGCGGTCTTCTGAAGCTTGATTTTTATTTATGTATTTCCTTCCAGCATTGTACTCAAATGATTATATTAGTGGATATGTGATGATGATGTTGCCTTTATGAATTGGGTAATCTTGTGGTTATGCTTATTATGAGTTAAATATGCATTGAGGATAAAAAATAAAAATAATGAAAATAAAATCCTCCTTGTAGGATCCCAGGATCAGAATCTGGCATATGGATGCTAGAGGCCGAGAACGAGGTACTACAGAGGTTGTCGGCACCGGATTCGGCGATTAGGATTCCTGTGAATCCGATTTCCAGGTTTGGGGCGTGACAGAAGTTGGTATCAGAGCATAACTTGGGAATACCTGAAGATAACATCACATATCTGCTGATAGCTACCCTGCACTCTATGACTGTTGAGAACTTAGAATGGCTAGATCCTCGAGTGTGAGCAACTTAGAGATTTTTCTGACATAGCTCCCTACCGTTGAGATTGTGAGGCTGCTTAGTAATCGAGTTTCTGTTCCGAGATCCAGGATTAGTGGGGTCATCATAGCATTGATGAGGCATCCTGGCAGGGCGAGGTTAAGATTAGAGAGCGCTATCTTCATTCTTTGGTAGATTGATTGTGTCTTGACATATATACTTAGTGATGTTTCCTCTTCCCTTGTCTATTCTATAAATTTCGAGGACGAAATTTTTATTTGGTGGGGAGAGTTGTAAGACCCGTATCCTAGCCCGTACTATTTTGTAGGCTTCTATGGTCATCTCGATCGAATTTCGGCGACCCGCAATCGACTGTCGGCATTTGCGTGCGACTTGAGACGTGTACCACATATCTGAGTTGGCTCGACCCGAGACTTATACCAATGCGACTGTGCCGTTGTCGCGGTTCTGATGTCGTGTCTTGCACACCAATGCGGTACCCTGGCCAGGAGATGTGGGCCTGCGTTCAGTTCAATAAAACGCCGCACGTTATAAATACCGAGGGAATCTCTACAACATGTCAAATCAATCCCATCAATCAATCAAGTACCAAATCCCATCACTCCCATCACTCACACCCATCCCCAAGTACAATTACCCTCCCCAAAGTCAACCCTCCCCATCACCCATCACTCTCTCACCCATCCCTCTCTCTCTCTCTCTTTACATCACATCTCCCATCTCTCTCATCTCTCTTACCTCTCATTTCTCCCAAGCAACTCACGACCCACCCCCATGAGAGAGAGTTTGGTGTGTCCCACCTTCCTATCTCCCATCCTCACCCTCTAAAATCAATCTCCACCGTTGAAGTCCATCCATTGGACCTCTAACATGCTTTGGCGGAAGGAGGAGATCAAGATCTAGAGGTGGGTGCTTCTCTCTCTCTCTTTCTCATTTTTGTGTGATGTGTGGCCCACTTGGATGGACCCCATCTTGATGTGTGTCTTATCCAACCGTCCAAGTCATGTGGACCCTACCTTATGGTGGTGGAAACACACAAGTATCAGACTGATTCAAATCGGGTGGGCCACGTTCACGTGGGACCCACCTTGATGAAATGTGGGCCACATCCGTGTGGGACCCACCACGAGGTTTGTGTTGTAACCATGCCGTCTAACATCTCTGGACGTTAGACGTGGTAGAGGTAGGCTATCATGGAGTGCGTGTACTGACATGGTGGTGTACTAACAAGCTGACAAAAAAAAAGAGAAAAAGGAAAAAGGTGCTTTTCGGGGTGGGCCACTTATGCAGGCCCTACCTTGATGTATATACATAATCACGCCGTCCATTCTATTTTTCAGATCATTTTAGGCGTTGAGCCGAAAATGAGACCGATCCCATTTCTGGTGGGCCGTGACATTGAGAATGCTAGTATTTTTCGTTAAAAATTGAGAAAAATGATTGTTGGGGTCCACGAGAAGCTTGGACCCACCTGAAACTTGGTTTGGACCCCAAATTTTGTGGGACACATACAATGGACGGAGTAGATCTGGTTAATGTGGGTCACACCTACGATAATATAGAAGATATACGTATGACAAAAAGGTGGCAAGCACCTTGCTGTCATTGCTTACACGTAAAAGGGGTGGGTCCCCAATGGCCCTAGTTGTGGACCCCACCGTGATGTGTGTTCTAAATCCCTAACATCCATTTGTTGGGACCTCTTCATTGAGGCGTCGGTTCCAAACATCAGCCATGAATAGTTCTCAGATGGCCCACATCACCACCGTTTATACAAAGGTATGTTAAACCACTCGAAAATGATTGCTAGGGTCCACGTGAAGCTTGGGCCCACCTGAAATTTGGTTTGGACACTTAATTTTGTGGGACACACATAATGGACGGGTTGGATTGCACATAAACATTTTGGTGGGCCCTACATAGGACCACTGTGGTATGTGTGGCTTACCACACCATCCACAACAATGGGTGGTGACACCCACTATGATGCAAGTGTTTCATTCACATCGTCCATCCACGGCAGTGGACGGTGGCCCCCACCATGATGCGTTTCGACCATCAAAACCGTGTATTTGATGGCTCCCCTTTAAATTATGGGGTATCCCAAAAATCAGTCGTATACGGAACTCAGGTGGGCCATACCATCTAAAATCATGTGAAGACATGCTTTAAACATATAAAATCGCTTGGTGGGGCTTACACGATTCGGATGTGGTGAAAAATTGTCGACCCCTCATCCAGGTGGGACACACATAATGTGTTGGTGGATTTGTGAACCACATCACTATGGGCTCCCTGGTCCACGTGACCATATCAACAGGTTGGGTGTGGAAATAAACATTACCATGGGCCCTAGCCCACGTAACCTTATGAACAAGTTGTTTGACAAATAAACATTACGGTGGGCCCCTCCTGGTCGTGTGGCCCCCCCCCCCCCGACCGGTGTGACCTTGTGAACGGGTTGGGTGACAAATAAATGTTACGGTGGACCCAGGCCCCACCGTGGTCCGTGTGACCTCACCGATAGGTTAGATGTTAAACAAACATTTCGGTGGGCCCCAGGCCCACCCAATCTGACTGACCTTATGAACAGTTTGGATGTAAAATAAATATTATGGTGGGCCCCGCATGGGAACCACTGATGTATGTTTTGTAATCCACACCTTCTATTGGTGTGGGCCCCACTATGAGACATGTACTTTATCTATGACGTCCATCCTTGTAAGGTCTTGGAAATTTTAATGGTAGAAGCTATTACCACCACTTATATTGGGTGTGGCCCACTTTGATATATATGAGGCTAATGTGACTAGGCCCATCTTGATGTAATTATGGTCGTTGTTGAGACCTACCTTGATATATATGAAACCCATGTTATGAGGCCCACCTTGATATATTTATGACCATGCATGTGGTGTATTTGAGGGCCCAGGAATATGGCCCACCTATTATGTATATATGGCCTTTGTGGGGGCCACTATGATGTTTTATGATCCACCTTGATATATTTGTGCCCCATCCTGGAGGCCCGCCTTGATGTATTAGTGTGGCCCATTGTGACGTATGTGGCCCATCATGATGTGTTTGGCCCATGTGCGGGCCACCTGCTTGTCTTGTTAGGTCCATGAGATGTGGCCCATTGTGATATATCTGAGGCCCATTAGTGCAGCCCATTGGTGCAACCCACTTGATGTGTACAAGGCCCATTAGTGCGGCCCATTGATGCAAGGCCCATTGTGACATGTATTGGGCCCATGAGGCGTGGCCCATTTGATGTGTTCAAGGCTCAGATGCGCGGCCCATTTGATGTGTATAAGACCCATGTGTAGGGCGCCCATGTTACCTATTTGAAGCCCATGAGTAGGGCCCACCTGAGGTGTATATATGAGGCCCATTGATGTGGCCCACTTATTGTATTTGAGGCCCACGGGTTGCGGTCCATTATGATGTACTAGGGCCCATGGGTCATAGCCCATTGAGATGTATACTCGGCCCATACGTCATGGCCCATTGAGATGTATTTCCAGCCCATAGCGATGTGCATTAGACCCATGTGATGCGACCCACTTAATTTATAAGACCATTGTGTGAGGCCATGGGCCCACTATATGTTTGGCCCTATGTGGGCCACTCGTTGGGAGCAATGTTGGTTAGATGTCCACATTGTCAGGTAATGACGGTTAGATGCCCACATTGTGACCTTCCTTTAGGCTTTGATCGGTCGATTGTCGATTATCGATCGAGGCTTTGTCATGGCCGATTGCTGATTATCGATCGAGGCCGATTACCGATTTTGATTTGTCGTGGCCGATTGTCAATTATCGATCGAGGCTTTTTCGTGGCCGATTGCTGATAATCGATCGAGGCCGATTACCGATTTTGATTTGTTGTGGCCGATTGTCGGGGCCCAATGTGATGTATATGCGATCCGTATTTGAGGCTCAACGTGATGTATATTCAGCCCGTGTCTAAGGCCTAATGTGATGTATATTGAGGCCTAGGTGATGAGGCCCATTATGATGCATTGGAGGGCCAGGCGAAGGAGCCCATTGTGATGTATGTTAGGCCCATGTGAAGGCCCATCGTGGTGTGTATTAAGCTCTTGAGTGGGACTAATGGTGTTCTATATTTGGCCCTTGTGTGAGGCCATGGGTCCACCATATGTTAGGCTCCATGTGGGCCATTCCTTGGGGGCAATGTTGGTTAAAAGTCCACATTGTCGCGGTCGATTGTCGATGCCAGTTATTAATACCGATTATGAGTTTGTAACTGCATAACATCATGATTCATGCCCATACGCATCATCTGCATGTTTGTTATGAGATGTGGTTGACCATTGCATATGTCATTGGGCAGACTGTTATGAGATTCCCTAATAGGCGAAGATTCTCTTACATGAGTGTACGGTATGCGTGGCATTGATGCATGACTGGATTGTATGACTTATGCATCTTGCATTATGATTATTGTACGCCCTACCGACATCGGGGCCGTAGCCTCCACAGGCATATCGTGGATGGCCAGATGGAACACCGAAAATGTTTGGATCTAGCATATGGGTGCCATAGATGTCCCTGGGTGAAAATTCCTAAACCTCCGGGCCAGGAGATGCCCCAACATGGAGACCGAGTGGATACATGAGCACCGGAGTGCCAAATACCAGGAGGTCGCATCTACCACTGTGTCGTGGTCAGTTGGGAGGGGGTATGGCCTTACTCGCCCGAGGGTAGGGGGCAATACTAGGCTGAGTTTGACCAGCTCATGAATGGGTCCACTATCGACGTGCCGGATAGGTATTGGCAGACTTTTGGCCAGGCGGATAGTGAGGTTTCTTACTCTCACTTGGACTATGCTGCTGGGAGAGGAGCAGTGCCATTTGGAGTGTACTAAACGTCGGTGATAATCCCAGAGATGAACAGTACTGATATGTGGACTTATTGAACAGGAGTTGCATACTCATTCATTCATTCATTCACTATCTGTTTGGGCTGGTGGTGCGCAACTATTCGTTACATGTACCTTCGCATGGCTAGGATTTTGGTTAGGCACGCGACTAACCTGAGATCAGGAGTTTACCACATCGAGTCTAACTATCCAAATTTAGGTATGGGACTGGTTTGGATAGAAGGCCCTTGTGATGGACCCCATAGCCTACGATACTACGTACTATCATCCCGACTTCACACTCCAGTATAGTCATTTCATTCGCACCGCATAACGCATTACATCTACTGTATATGGCATTTCGGGTTACTATTTTTATGCATTTATACGGTCTAAATACGACTGACGGTATTCGTGCACTCATCAGGAATTGCGTACTACATCGCATCCTCGACATCTGATGTTTGGTTCTTTATGACTCCTCATTTGCATAGTTGTTCTATTATGCATATTCTGATATTGATTGACTCATGGACTTGTCTGTATTTTCGCTTACTCTGTTATCGTATGATTTATGACCTTGTCAATAATGCTGTTTACTCAGATAATTCATGCTCTTGTCAGTATTTTTGCTTATTTCTGATATTGTATGATTTATGGTCGTGTCATTATTCACGCTTACTCTGATTACTCTGATATTGCTTACTTGGCACTTACCTTGTGCACACACTTAGACCACCCTTTAAGCTTTCTATAAGCTTATGCACAATAGATGCGTGCAGGTAATGTTAAGTTGCATCATTGTTGAACTGGAGCGTACAGCGGTCTTCCGAAGCTTGATTTTTATTTATGTATTTCCTTCCAGCATTGTACTTAAATGATTATATTAGTGGATATGTGATGATGATGTTGCCTTTGTGAATTGGGTAATCTTGTGGTTATGCTTATTACGAGTTAAATATGCATTTAGCAAAAATAAAAATCAAAAATCAAAAAATCAAAAAATCCTCCTTGTAGGATCCCAGGATCAAAATCTGGCATATGGATGCTAGAGGCCTAGAACGGGGTACTACGGAGGCTGTCGGCACCGGATTCGGCGATCGGGATTCCTGTGAATCCGATTTCCAGGTTTGAGGCGTGACATAGCACATCCCACACACACATGTACACTATCTTATATACACTAGTTGCTTCTTGATTTGTAGGACTTAAAAGCCTTAAGTTAATTGCCTTAGTTTAATTTGTACATTAATTTAAGTTAGACAATTTTGTTTTAAAAGGAATAATTTTTATTTAGTCATAATCACCTCCCCTGTCTCGAGGATATAACATTCATTCTATAGCTCTGATAAGCTTCTACCATAGTTGGGGCATCCCACCATGTAATTTCACATTTTAATGCAATTGATTGGATGTTGGAGTGGTATGCGAGGTAAGATCTTTTCACAATATCTCATGTATTCTAGAGTTATCTAATAGACCTGACACCCCATCTAACTATTTTTCTTTTTCTTTTTTTTTTTTTCATTTAATTGATAAAGATTAATGAAAGTTTTATCAAAATAAATTCATTTAAAATTCTTTATCCAAAAACTATTTAAATATTAAAAATTTATTGAAACACAAGAACCTCATGAAAGTTTTTGCAATAGACAGCTGATGAAGTTCTGCCAGCCTCTATTTCAACTTTCATTTGTAATGAGAATTTTAGTCTAATGCCATTTCCATTTCAAACATGGATTGTGTACGCATTAAGTAAACTCTGTGGGGCCCACAATGATGCTTGTGTCTAATCTTTCATACCCTGCACTTCAGATACAAATTGTGCACCCTTAGACCCGAGTTATGATCTATGACTCATACACTAAGTGTATATAAATCCACCCAACAAACAATTGTTAAGAGGCATAATTACATGTATTCTAAATATTCATCACATTAATATTCATACGCCCAATTGTTTCCACTTCACTTATTAAAAATTTCATTCATAACATTCTCATTCATAAAATAAACTATTAAAACCCGTCTAAGTCCACCCATTTGGGACCTAATTCAACTAAAGTAATTAATCATCATCTAACAAAGTTATAAATATAAACATTTTTAAATTTAATCAAACTTATAATAAATGCAAAATTAAAACTCATAAAATAAGTGTCTAAGATCAATTCAATTGTCTAATGCAGTGAGTTCGTCTTCCACCAAATACAGCAATTGGTGTTGAGTTTCATCCACCAACCTAGCCTCATTTTCCTACACCTAGTTAGATCATCTTGCATCATCCGTCTATATACAATTGTTAATACACAGTGTTAGCTAGCTAGGCTAACGAGTGAACCCAACATGGTTCAAACGTGACATAATATAAGATAGCAGAATCAAACTAAAATAGTGTGTATGTATACGGTCTAAGCATGAATGCAGAGATGTCAGGAGATGCATACCAAGTGGGATAATCATCCAATTTCTTAGGTTGGATATCCGTCAACCCAAAAATTTTACCAGTAAGACATCCACCTCGGTAGGCATGAGTAACCATTAATCAACAAACATCCACCTAGGTGGTCATTGTACTACACTCCATGAGTAGGCTTCCACTATTGTGGGCATCTAGTCAACCAGAAACATTTCTCTCTAAGATGAAACATAGATTCATGATATCACTGATTGGCATATGAGCATGGTTAACATTCATCAGAATCTTCTAAGGCATATACCATAAAGCAAGGATCAAATTTACACAATGTTTCAACAATCATACAACAACCATATGAATTGAAACAATCTCAACCATCAAATCATCTTACTCATGTAGATATGAGACAGGTTGGGATTCACCCACCTATTGCTAGGGTCGAATCTTTCAATCAATCGAACACTTTATAAAATTATTCTTCAAATCCCTATTAAGATGATTTAGAATACCACAATTCAATTATATTATTCCAACAAGTAGGGTCCACTTTTGATCCACGCAAGATAACCCAATATAAATTCTAAATTTTAAGTTTGGAAAATAACAGGGATTGTCGATCAATGTAATCGATCGATCGAGTTAGCTTGAGGGCCCTCAATCAATTGACCATGAATAAAATTCAATTTTAATTTCTTAAGTCTTTGGACACTTTGGCCAGCTTCAATCGATCGACGATGCTCATCATCAATCGAATTAGTTTGATCGATCAAGATCGCTCGAACACCCCCTCGATCGATCGAACTAGGTTACGGTTTTGAAATTTTGGTTGTTGGACAAAAATCAACCATCTTTAATTGATCAAGCACTGACTTTGATCGATCAACCGAAGTCGAATAGGTTCCGCCTTTCAGGAGGAATTTCCTGTAGGGAATCGATCCACTAACCTATTCCTTTACCGAAAGTTCTCCTACTAACTAGGCTAAGTGTTTGGTTTTGTTAATGAAGCAAAATTAAATTATTAATTTGTTTTAGTCAGGGTCTCAATGGGTAAAAATGCATGGTCGTTACATAATCCACATTGTCCATTTGTTTTACCAGCTCATTTTAGGGAACGAACCCAAGATTGAAGCATATCCAAAGCTCAAGTGGACCACATCATAAGAAACAATGGAAATTGAATGCCTACCATTAAAAACTTCTTAAGGTCCATAGAAGTTTTATATCAAGTTGATATTTGCATTTTCTCTTCATCCATATCTGTGTGACCTTATGAACATGTTGAATGACAAATAAATATCATTGTGAGCTCTAGGAAGGTTTCAACAGTAGACGCTATTATACCCACTATCTCCTATGGTGTGATCCATTTCAGCTTCAGATATGCTTCAATTTTACAATCATGCCTTAAGCTGTAAATGGATGGGTAGCGTGGATAAGACATACATCACAGTGGGCCCACATAGTTTGCTCAGTAAACAATCAACGCCATTCTGTTCCTACAAACCGAGTGGGGCATACTAATCCACTTTGTTCATCTGATTTTATCCTCCATTCTTGGACCTGGGGAAAAATTAGTGAGATTCACAGCTCAATTGGCCTCATCACATGAAGCAATGGGTTTTGATGCCAACTATAGGTTTTTCTATGAAGCCACCGTGGTGTGTATCTTTTCATCAGATTGATTAATGAAGTGTAACTCATCGAGATGAAGTGAAACACAAAAATCAGCCTAATAAAAATATTAGGTGGGCCACACTATTTGAAGTTAGAAGTCTTAGTGATAAAGAATTTTATTTTTCTATATTTTAATCTTTCACAATGGATCCAATAAATATAGAGGAGAGGAGAATCAAATCCCTTATTTGTGATATAAAAAAGGAAAATACAAGAAGAAAATTTTCAAATTGCCTAATATAAATAATAAATAGCAAGAGATATTTTTTATTGGAGATTTTCTAATACTTCCTCTCAAATTAGTACATAAGGACTCATAGCACTTAACTTGCTAATTAGAACACGAAATTGTTCTTGACCATGAGCCTTCATGAAAATGTAAGCAAGCCGATGATTAGTTGGCATGTGAAAAGTGTTGAGAATGCCAAAGGAAATCTTTTCCCAAACGATGTGATAATCAATTTTGATATGTTTGGTCTGTTCACAAAAATGAAGTAGTTGGCAATGTGCAAACCAACTTGATTGTCATAATAAAAATGCACCGGTTGAGAGTGGAGAACTCCTAGGTCTTGAAGAAGGGCTTTCAGCGAAACAAGTTTACAAGTAGCATTGGCCTTGGCACAGTATTCAGCGTCAGTAGATGACCGACAAATGAAGATTGTTTCTTTATCCTCCAAGACAAAGGACTATAGCCGAGCATGACAAAAATAACCCGTAGTAGACCACCATGTTTTAGGATAGCATGCCAATCAGAATAAGGGTAGAGTATGTGAAGAGTTGAAGGGTGCAATCAGATGATCCACTTCGAAGTGTTAGCAAGGCCTATGCCATCATAAATTAAGAGGAGAAAGAGAGGCTTTTACATTTACCATCTCATATTTCTAGTGACACTATTGCAATGGTAGCTAATACTTAACTCCTAAATACGGCCCAAGCATCTCAACCAACTCATGGTATAGGATGAGGGCATAGTCGTCCTTATAGTGACCACTATCACCAATATGGTCATATTAAAGCAAAATGCTATGCTCTAGTCGGATATCCACTTAATAGGAGTAAAATAAGAAACAACCCTTTAATAAATAAAGAGGAGATTTTTGAAGAAAGAATTTTACTTTTCTTTATTTTAATCCTTGACGAAGAATCCAAAAAATAAAGAGGAGATTTTTTTGACGAGTATTGCCGTGCATGGCTCTACAATTAGCAAAATTGTAAAGAGGAAAGTGATCTTGGGGAGTAATTTTTCATAAGAAAACTTTAATACTCTTACCATAACATGATGGATGACACGCAGGAACTTAGAAATTAGTTCATCAACTAGTCAATTTAAACTGTCCAATTATGGTACCCAACTTAGAACTATCATGACCTAGAAACTAAGCTTATTTGAATATCTACTAACAAATTTGTGGACACTTATTGAACAGTTAAAATTGAAAAATATCCAACAGTAATATTTCCATGAACAAAGTATCCATGACTCAAAGGGTGACTTAATGGGTGCGATTGTTCAATCAATCTAATAGTGGGATGTAACTTATCGACACTAGGGGGCATTTGGCATCTTTACAAATAAGAGTTTATTGACTTATTTATTAAAAAATAAAAAAACTTTTAGAATTATTTTGGTAAAATTTTAATTCGAGTGCTTATTTGTTTAGGAAGTAGCAAATAAGCTCTTATTTTATAAGTTTAAAAGGGGTTACTTTTTGAAAATGAGATTATTTGACTTAAGTGGGTCTTGGCTTAAGTAGGTCCCAGCATCACAAACATGCACATCAAGTAGGTCCCATTTGATGGGGCGGTCTACATCAAAGTTGGGAGTCACACGATGGATGATGGTCATTGAAGGTGGGCCCACCTGATGGTTGGTTGACATCAAAGGTGGACCAACATGATGAATGGCCCATATTGAAGGTGGAGCACCACACAATAAATGGTCCACATAAAGGTGGGCCCACATAATGTTTGGAATGGGCTTCACATGATGGATGGCCCACATCAAAGTCTAGCACCTCATAATGGACGGTCCATGTCAAGTGGGCCCCACCTAATGGACGGTCCACATCCAAGGAATCACATGATGGATGACCCATATCCAAAGTGGGCCACATGATGGACGATCCACATAGAAGGTGCACCACACACAATGAATGGTGGATATCAAAAGTGGGCCTCATGTGATGGATAATCCTCTTCAAAGGTAGGGCCCACACTATGGACACATTAAATGTGGACTCCATGTAATGGGTGATGAGTAGCGAACATTGAGGGGGCCCACATAAAGGACAATTAGAATTGATTGAAAGCACCTTGGTTTGTCAATTAACGTGAGTGTTGAGTCAGCAAGTCAAGAGAGCCCCGTAGGAAGATCCTTCAAGCGTCTGCCTCAATTGGATGTGTGCCCCGAACTCGTCAAAGGTAAACTTAGCCTCACATCCCATGTCCCAAAACACCCAAGTATATAAACTTAAAAATAGATAGAACAACATAGGGTTAAAGTATGAAAACTCTTTTGCAAATCAGGAGAATCTCTAAGTTTTCAGCTTTTGTCGATATATCGAGATCACCTCGATGCGATCGGACACCAGTTATCGATGTCCTCATAATGCAATCGATATCATCGAATTGAGGACCACTTGTGTCCAGCAACCAACTTGATCTCTGGATAAAATTATCGATGAATCGATGGAACAATCGATATCATTGACGTTCAAATTACAAGAACATCGAGATGGCTCGATATAATCGAACTCTGGTCAGCTTGTGTCCAATAAGCTATTAAGGTAACTCATGTATTTGTTGATGACTCGAAGGAAGCCTCGATATCCTTGGAATTCAAACTCTAATAATATCGATGGACCTTCGATGTTATCGATTTCGGACCAAACCGTCCAGCAAGCTTTTTAGAAAAATCCTCTTTAAATTATTCGAGGAATCGAGACTCCCTCGATAAAATCGATATTCAAATATCGATCATATCAAATTTAGGTCGATATCATCGAATTCGGACAATGGAATGTCCAGCGAGCTTATAGGAAAATTCTTCTATAAAAGATCGATGAATCGATCTTGGTATCGATATCATCGACATTTGAAATCCGATGACATCATGAGAGGATTAATAATATCGAAGCCAACTGTCTCATTCTTAGCTTGCTCTCTTGTTTTTCATTATCAAGGAATCGAACCATGGTTCGATGAAATCGGAGTTTGAAATCCGATGACATCAAAGCATGATCGATATGATCGAGCTGTGTATATGAGATTCAACTGTGATTGTCAGAAGAGTTCGTATCATCGATCTGTCCTTTGATGTCTTCGAAAGTATATGTTTGATGATATCGAAGATGGATTGATGATATCAAACTCTGTCAAAAAACTGACTATTTTATTACCATTGGATCTCTTTGCCAATTTAAGGAGTGGTTGTTATTAGTTGCTGGATTGAGAAAAAGAGAGAGAACTTTGAGAGAGTAACTCACATCACCTACCCTAAGCCTTTTTTCTCAAGGGAGTTCATTCCACAATCCACCCTTATCATTGATATTCAATAGAGTGGATTGGTGAATGAACTTCCGCATTCAAAGATCTTCCAACTACCACATTAATGACAGATCATTGAGATGGAATCCCCTGAATGCCTAAGATCTTGGAATTACTCTGTCACTTCAATGATTATCATTTAATAAAGTAATTACCAACATAACCTTGACCCAACCTGTCACCATACATTGGAGCATCATTAGTATTGTGGATCAAGGGAGCTGAAGACCCTTCGTTATCAAAGGAGGAGATCTTCATCAATGTGCTTAATGAGGCTCATCTACATATCTTTAAGTCAATAGAGCCCAAAGACCCTGCTAATCATTCTTTTTTGTAGGATTGGATCACAGGTGATTCTCACCCCTTTCAAGTCCTCATAGGAGGCCTCCAATAGGAGAATACGTGTGGGTGCTGTGTGTTGACCCTTGCTCTTATAGAGCATAAACTTAGGTCTTTAGTGTATGTCATTGGCCTGTGTGGCCTAAAACGTAGGTGCTATGTGTTGACCTTTGCTCTTGTGTATGGCATAAACTCTTGGTTCCTTGTGTGGATCCTTGGCCTGTGTGGCCTAAAACCTTAGGTTCCTTGTGTGGATCCTTTGCTCGTGTGTAGAGCATAAACCTAAGGTACTATGTGTTGACCCTTGCTCTTGTGTGGGGCATAAACTTGTGTCTCGTAGAGACGTGTAGGTTCTTTATGTAGGTCCTAGAGTCAACCTTGTGTAGGTTGTGAAGGTTAGAGGTAAACCTGATTTAAAACCTCCGTTAGTAAGATCTAGTACACTCAAGGGTTGAGTGTGTCTGCTGGAAGTGGAGTAGGCACGTAGCCAAACTACTATAGACGACTATGTTTAGGATTGATATTTTTGCCTTACTATTTATGTTTGCTTTGAATATTCTCATAAAACATGCTCACATGATTATTTAGAACTGACAAGAATCACATCCCCCCACACACACAGTCGTATCTTTCATTCATTATAGACTAAGCTTGCATACTATTTAAATATTGAATAGTCTTATGATTGGATCCTCTATTTGGCTTGGAAGCCATTAGAGTTAAATTGGGGTCATCTTGATACGAGTCTATTAAATCAGGATTATGATAATAGGTTTTTAAATCATCATAAAAATTTTATAAAGTCCTATTCACCTCCCCTCTAAAACACTTTGACCTATTCCCACTTCTACTAAGCAGTCTTTATCGCAATTTCATTGATAGTGGGCCCTACATGATGGATGACCAACATCAAAGTGGGTCCCTAATGATGAATGTTCCACATCCAAGATGGGCCTTGCATGATGGACAGGCCACTTCGAAGGTTTGGCTTACACAATGGACGATCCACATCAAGGTGGGTTCCATATGATGGCTGATACACATCTAATGTACCACATAATGGATAATGGATGGCACAAATTTCTTAAAATATGAAGATTGTACCCATCCATTCTTTTGTCATTTGGGGCATGGTCCATTTATGGTGAGATCCACCATAACAACCATTTATATTGCTCTTATAATAAAGTTGTTGTAATCATTAAAAATGACGTAAACTGCTTTTTAAAAAAACAGTTCTTATTTAAGGGTTTTACCAAACGGGCTTAAAGCTTTTTTTGGATTTGAAAAGGTTATTTTACCCAACGAACTTATTTTTATTTTTATTTTTTTTTTAAGAGCTAGAATAGAAAGATCTGATTCGAGTAGCTCTTATTGAAAAAGCTTCTACCGAATTACGATAAAGATGACAAACCAGCCCTAGTTTTCTTTTTAGTTTTAAACGATAAGTAAAGGTTTTATTTTCAAAAATGCAAATTAAAAAGCGCTACATGTACAATTCAATTCACCGCGTATCAATCACCATACACAGCCTAAGGATCAATACTAACTTCTCTTTTCTGTTCGGTAGGGACTGCATCATCTCCAACACCTGTTTTACATGCATGAAACAACCAAGCTATCTGTAGCCTACCTTATTTTATATGTAAATATCCGCTCCATCCATCATTGAACCATCATTTAAGACGTCTACGTACAAAAGATAGACTAATAAAGACTCTAATAGGCCACACAAATGAGAACAATGTAAAATTGATCCTAGAACCTCTATGTTCATATGGTGTGGCCCACCTGATATTTTGATCAGGCTAATCTTTGTATTTCTATTTTTCCTAATGAGTTGTACTTAATTAACGGAATTGATGAAGGATACACAACATGGAGGCCACACATGCAAACCTATAGTTTGCATCTCATCCCTACTGTTACCCATGGTATGTCTCATCTGGGTTGTGATCTCATTGATTTTTTTCAAGTTTCTAGAATCCAAGATAGAACCTGATGAGCAGGTGGATTCAGGTAATTGGAGTATAGAGATGTCTTTAAAAAACATTTTCATGAAGTGAAGATGTTTTAACAAATTTTTAATATTTACACGCTCACTCACACTCACACACTTACATCGTGATGGGAATCCATGACTTCAGTGTTGAAACTGGCAAAGTCTACCACAGAGAGATCAAAGAATTTGAAATAAATTTATTTTGATAAATTTCTCAAAACTAATTATTCTTTAGTGTTAAATAAATAGGAATTATACCTGGAAATTTCTCACAATTGCTAATTTTCTCTAACATAAAAGAAACCTTCAGCTTTCATATTTATAAAAGCATGCTTATTAATGAGGGTAAAAAAAAAAAACATATGTACTCTTATTTTGATAAAGGAGACGGAAACTACAAGACCCATGATACAAAAATTAAGAACTTTTCTAAGCGTACAGGTTGGCTGTAGTCCCCTCGGGTCACTTAGTAACCCTTTTTGCTTCTTTTTCTTTTTTTTTTTTAGGCTTTCCCAGTCCTTTTTCATCTTGGGAAGCCCGACCTGTAAATGTTCGTGTTATATATGGAATGATCGGCCTTTAAAATTTTATTTTATTTTATTTATTTATTATTATTTTTTTAAGGCTCACAGTGTAATAAAGTATTATCCATGCCAAAAAAATGCGTTCGCATGGCACATACATGCAAGATCTAATCCATCCAACAGGTTAATCCAACCTTGCACATGTTTTCCTAAAGAGAAATATTTTTCAATCAGCATGTGGGTCTAATATCGGAAACAGGTCGATGGGTTGTGTAAGACCCGTACCCTAGTTCGTACCGTTCCGTAGGCTTCCGCGATCTTACCGGTCGAATTTTGGCAATCCTCAACTCGTTTTCGACGTTACGCGCGATCCTAAGCCGAGTCCTGCATACCAAAGTCGGCTCGAACCGAAACCTGTATCTTGGCGGCCGTGACTCGCTCACCGAACCGATACCTAAGTGGGAAGATGTCGGTCTGCGTTCATTCCGAAGAAATACCGCGCGTTGCGGACTTCGAAAGAATCTCTACGATATGTCCCATCAATCCATCAATCAATCAACGTCAAGTCACTCCATACCCTAAGTACAACAACCCATCCTTCCTTTTTCAAAAGTCCACTCTCTCTCTCTTCCATCACCATTCCTCTTTTACAAAGAAATCAAACAAACCCATACCACATTAATTACAACACCACTCCACCCATCCCTTCCATCCATATCTCCCATCACTTCTCTCCCTCCCTCATTTTTTCTCAAACCTCTCCAAGAAACAAAAAAAATAAATTCCATACGTTCCAAGCTCTCTCCCTCTCCAAGTGTGGCCCACTTTCTCCTACTCTCACATCTCCCATCTCAACCGTTGGATCATCATCAACCACCATTGAAAGAGGAGGCTAGGAGCTAAGGAGGCTAAGGGAGCAAGGAGGAGTGCAAGAGGTGGGTGATCCACCGTTAATTTCAGTTTTAAGGGCCACTTGTTGTGGGACCCAAAATGGTGTATGCAATGTAGAGAGGGGCCCATAGTGGCGGGGTCCCTCTATCTCTCCGTATCTCTCTCTCTCTCTCTCTCTCTCTCTCTCTCTCTCTCCCTTTTTTTTGGTGTGATGTCTTGTGGCCAGTATGTGTAAGAGGATCTTAACCGTCCGATCGTAAGGCCCACTTTGCAATGGTCAATTGGACGGTCAAGATGAGGGAAAATACAAATACCTTGTTGATCCAAAGGGTGGGCCACATTCATATGGAACCCACCTTGATGTGCGGGCAACTAACACGTGGGGCCCACACTGATGTTTGTGTTCACGGCGGGGCCCACAACTAACATGGAGTTGTGTACTGACATGGGCGTGTACTTCCAAGCTAACTTAAAAAAAAAAATTCTTTTAGATTGGGCTGCCCATACAGGCCCCACCTTGATGTTTGTGCATGATCCAAGCCATCCATCCCAACCCTTGCATCATTTTAGGCGTTGAGCCAAAGTTTTAAGGTGATCCGATCACCGGGTAGGCCATACCCTCTAAAACCATGTAAAGACATGCCAGAACATATAAAAGTACATGGTGGGACCCACCTGAAGTTTGGATGCAGCTGAAACTCGGTCTGAACGGCCAGAAATGTGGGACACACATAATGGGTGGGCTGGATTGTGAATCACATCTCGGTGGGCCCCAATGTAAAAAAAAAAAAAAAAAAAAAAGCAGCGGACGCTGCTGCTGCTGACGAGAGGACGCAGGCCGCGCTTCCGCTGCGTGCGGGCGGTAGAGGCAGACACACAACTCCTGCCGTGGGCCCCACCATGATGTATGCGTGTCATCCACGCCGTCCATCTATTTTGTCAGATCATTTTAAGGCATGAGCCCAAAAATGAGGTAGATCTTAATCTCAGATGGCCCACATAGCAGGAAACAGTGTGATTGAACGTCGGCCTTTGAAACCCTTCTGGGTATCACAGAAGTTTTAGATCAATATGAAATTTGTTTTTCCTCTTCATTGGGGTCCGTGTGACCTTGTTAAAGGCTTGGATGGAAGATAAACATTATGGTGGGCCCCACATGGGACCCACTTATGTATGTATTATAGCCTATGTCGTCCCAAGGGGGGACGGTGGTGTATCTCACTCCAGCAGCCACTTGGAGTGGCGTTACCAAGCTCTGTGGCCCCACCTGTGTCATCCACGTCGTTCATTTATGGACCCACCATGATGCATGTGTTGCATCCAAGCCCTCCAACCATTTTGGAAGCCCATTTTAAGGCTTGAAACTAAAAATAAGACGAATCCAATACTAGGTGGACCACACCGTAGAAAACAGCAGTGATGAATGCCTACCATTGAAACCCCATTTTGGGTTACAGAAGTTTTAAACCAACATGATATTTGTTTTCCTTTAAGGTCAGGTCTTTGTGACCTTATGAACAGACTGGACAAAAATTAAATATCATGGTGGGCCCCATGGTCATATGACCCTATCAATAGGCTGTATGTAAAATAGACATTATGTTGGGCCCATTTGAATGGCAATAATAAATACTAGATTGGGCCCCAACTATGGATAGAAAATAAACATTATGTGGGTCCCACTTTGTACAAAAAATAAACATTATATGGGATCCCGTTTAGATGAAAAATAAACATTATTTGGGCCCCTATTTGGGTTGAAAAGTAACCATTTTGTGGGCCCCCATTTGAATGATAAATAAATACTGTTTTGGGCCCCAATTTGGATAGCAAATAAACATTAAGTTGGGCCCTAGGTTAAGTGGAAAATAAACATTATGGTGGGCCCTGCTTAGGACATTGAATGTTTGTGATTTATCTATAGCTTCCATCCCGATGGGACCTAGCATGATGTATGGTTTTCATCCAAACCGACCAATCATTTGTGAGATCTTTTTAGGCCATGTGATAAGGTCCATCTTAGCGTATTAGTGGGCCATCCACCGAGGTCCACTTTGGTATGTATAAGGCCTGATATTGAGGTCCACTTGGATATATACAAGTCCCTTATGATATGGCCCATTTGATTTACCTAAGGCCCAATGGAGTGCAACTATATCCATTGCAATGTGTGATTTCCCGTGGTGCATATAATGATGTTTATAGCAGGCTATACCTTGGGAGCAATGATGGTTTGACGTCCACATTGCATGGTCGGTGTCGGTTAAAGGTCCGCACCATCACTCTCCGTGAGGCCCACTAGCAGGCCCGTACTCGTAGTGTATTGGCCGTCTAGGCCATCTTCGCTTTGCACAGACTCATCACTTTATATCATGATTAGTATAGATCCATGATTCATGATCATACGCATCATATGTATGTTTGATATGGAGAGTGACTGATCATAACATATGCCTACGGGCAGATTGTTTATGGGCTCCTTGATATGCGGTGTTACCCTGCATGAGTGCACGGTATGCACAGGATTGATACATGTCTGGCAGTATGATTCATGCACTTGCATCTATGTGATTGTGATATGCCCTAGCGACATCAGGGCCATAGCCTCCACAGGTATATCGTGGGTGGTTGGTTGGATACCGAAAAAATCTTGTTCTAAGCAATTGGGGTTTCATAGATGTCCCTGGGTGAGAGTCCCTGAACCCGATAGTACCAGAGGATGACTCCAACGTCAAGACCGAGTGGATGTACGAGCGTACGAGGGCCGAATACCAGAAGGTCACGTCTCCCACTGTGTCGTGGTCGGTTGGAAAGGAGTGGTGGCCTTATTCGCCTGAGAGCAGGGGGCATTACTAGGCTGAGTTTGACCAGCTCGGAAATGGGTTCGCTATCAACGTGCCGGATAGGTATTAGCTGACTATTGGCCAGGCGGATAGTGAGGTTTCTTACGCTCACTTGGACTGTGCTGCTTAGAGAGAGACAGTGCCATTTGGAGTGTACTGAACCCCGGTGATTATCCATACTGAGAACCGTACTGATTTGGTGCTCTAGTGAGGAGTTGCATTAGTATGAGAGTTGGCATGCTTGACTTACATATTGCATCGCATTGCGTTGGTATAGCCAATAGCATTCACATCTTATACTGCATAGCCTTAGTACGGCTGGTTGTATTTACGTACTCATCAGCATGATTCCGCATTACTCCGGCATTGCATTCTGAGTACGTTCACACACACTTACACCGCCCTCTAAGCTTTCTATAAGCTTATGCACGATTGATGTATGCAGGTGACGCCAGGATGCAGCTGTAGTCTCGCCGCAGTTTGAGCGTGCCACCGAGCTTTTAGAGTTTTGATATTACCACTATCTTGTATTTCCCTTTATATACACTGTACTCAAAGTTTTTTATCATAGTGGATTTTGTGATGGTGTTCTTATGGTTATTGTTCGTGGGTTATGCTTGGTTATGCTCATTACAAATCAAATTGATATTGGAAATCCTCCTTGTAGCATCCTAGGATCGGAACCTGGTATATGGGTGCCAGGAGTCGAGAATGGGGTACTACGGAGGCTGTCGGCGCCAGATTCAACGATCAGAAATTTTGTGAGCCCGGTCTCCGAGTTCGGGGCTTGACAGGTTGGATTATTTTATTTTTATTTTATTTTTTTGCAAATTGTAGCCCACTTGGCAGGTCAAACAACCTCATTCTTAGTCCAAGGCATCAATATAGTGGTGTTGTTCTAATGGACGGTCTGGATCTCGGACTCACTGTTTCACGTTGTCACATGTGTGGTGTGTACATGAGTCGGCCTTGTTTTTTACATGCTCATGCTTTAAACATGGGAGGGTTATTGTTCTTAATCGAGAAGATTTTTAGGGCATCACACTTTTACAATGGTACCAATGGATCTACGGTTTAGATCAGATCAAAGGATAATGGCCCCACGCATCCAAAGTGGTATCTGACGTAAGATGTAACACAGAGAGATTCCTAGCATGGTTGGACCAAAAGAAGGTAAACCGTAAATTAGCCATAACTTTCGATCCAGGTATCGTTACGTGGTGCACACCCTATCAATATCTACTGAAGCGGGCCATCCAAGGTGAACTGACCTACAACGTGGGTTGCATCTATCCGTTCCACCCGAAAAGCATGCTTTCATATCAAAAACGGAAATTTAAAAAATAATAATAATATTTTTAGTAATTTCGATTTTTGTAATATTTTTTAATTTTAGAGTTCTAGAGTTTCTTCTTTTTTAGAAATAATTTTTAATCATGCCAGGACTCTTCTACCAAAAGTTTATTTGGAATTTTTATTTTTAGAAATTAGGTTTTAAAAGAGTTTGACTAGAATTAGGATTTTTATTAGAGTTAGATTTTGGTATTTTTGCTAATTATGAATTTTGGTTTATTTTTTCTTTTTTAATGGTGTAAAGGGACACATTAGATTAGTATCAATTAATTTACAAATTTTCATGAATTTTATTTTTATTTTTGTATTTTCTCCTCATTGAATCGAGAAGTCTTTATGAGGAGTCTAGAGAAGCTTCGTGGATTCGAAGTAGTTATCCTTGAGGAAGATGGTGATAGACTTGTAATGTCTTGGAAAAATCCGTACAAATACCCGAGTACCACCTCAGGCAGAAATCACTAAGGATCGAATCCTTTAGAAATTAGACAAAAATTAATTAAGTATTAAACTAGATAATTAATGGGATTAGCCTGAACCACTATCTATACGAACTGCAAGACCCAAAACCACTAGAATCGCTAACTCAACATTACCCAAGAACCCAGGAGCAATCTCAAAACCCAGTTGCTCTCAACAGCACATTAAAACTCCGTATCTGACCTGGACAGTGCGTCGAAAGTCCGACTACCGTGAAACTATACGGTTACGACTACCTTATTGGGCATGACAACCATCGCGGGAATCGAGCCCGAACAATATCCAAAAACACACAACTAGAGCCCTAAGTAAAGTGTGTGAGAAACGTGAATATCTTTAGAAAATAAACTCAAACTTAAGTGAATTGGGCCACTCGCTTGCAGGCGAAATTAAAGACCTCAGACCGTCAGATTCTGACCAAACCATACCCGTGGATTCTGACCAAACTATACCCATGGATTAGGAAAATTTTCCTGCACATGTCAGTATACTTGTGGTCCAGATCGAGTGACGATGACCATTGAACTGATGTAGGTCCTTCTCGACTGATTAGTTAGTCAGATCACACCATAAACATAGTCCTGGCATATATCCATTGTCAAGGAACTTGCTCCATGATTTAGGTGAAAAACGAACCTTCCTAAGGGCCCCGTTTGTCAAAAACATACACCCTTTGGCTATAACCTAAGTATACCATGGCCCTGGGGCCATTTACATCACTTATGGGCCTATATAATGCCCTTAAATCACCCCTCTCTCATTCCATATAAATTCTCTAACCCTAGGAGAGAGAAGAGAGAAAAGAGGAGGAAAGAGTGAGGAGAAGAGAGAGAGAGAGGGGGAGGGAGATCGTTATTGGGATTCACTCCCACGACTCCACATACTGAATCACCTCTCCACCATAGCTACACTGACGATTCCAAATACGATTTGGGTAAGAAATCCTAACCCTAATCTTGTTTTAGGAATCCAAATAGAGGAAACGATGAAATAGCTGACCTATTTCGTGATTTAGGTAGTCGTTGTGCTGTAGACAAAAGCATAGTATACGAACTGAGTTCGTAACGAACCTACCGACGAAAGGTACGGACTATAAACGTTTAGGTTATAGTTTTCAAGGCTTTCGATGTCGGCAATGATTTATGTTTGACTTAATTGTTGCCGCGATGTATTCGATGATATATATATATATATATATGTGTGTGTGTGTGTGTGTGTGTGTGGGTGGGGGGGGGGGGGGGGTTATGTGAATATAAAATGCATTCTATGTGTTTGTTGAAATGTTTGAATGAAGGCAAAAAATCTTGATTTGTACTTACTATGATTTTTAATCGTAGATGCATGTATCTTATACACTTTATAACCGATGTGGTGAAAGGAATCGCTATGATTCATGTCGTAGCGAGTTTAGCCTATATGTTTAGAAATGCGTGGTCTAAGTGTTTGTTAAAATGTTTGAATGAGATTTTGTTGATGGATTATACTCATTGAGTGTATTAAGATAGGAGTCTTAAATTCCATAGTCATATGAATAGTTTCCTACATATAATGTAAATTATTACTATGCGATTTATGTATAACATACCTAGGTATAATAACATGTTCTATGTATTTGATAAAATGCTCAAATGATTATTGTATTTGAATTGGTTGTAAAATGTTGTTATGATTAATATATGTGATTCCTTATTACATTTGTGTATGTTTGGGACTACCACCTAGTCCAGACAATCAGTAATGGCACCTGATTGAGTGGTCAAACTAGATTCGTCACGCTAGATACGTTCAAGGAATCTGAATCGTACAGTGCTTGTTGATAGTGGTTAGGCCACGCGAAGTACTTACGTGCTCCATGTCGATCAATTTAATGTGCGCTCGTACCAATCGAACTTGTCAAATAACCCGATTAGCCTATTGTCTGTTTACCATGTATGGACACTACTACTTGAATCTAAGATACCACTTACCAATGTAAAGCCTGTTTCAACCATGGTACCACGATCCATTAAGACTCATGAGTCAGGCATGGTGGTATGGGACACTGTGGTCAAGTTGTCGGCCTACGCTGGGGTAACGATCCTCCCCGTAGTGACCAGTGAGCAACCCAAACTCGTGAGCCGAATACGGTGGTATGGGACACTGTATTCGAGCTGTCGGCCTACGATCAGGTGACGAGCCTCTCATAGTGACCTCGAGTATAAATTAGGCCTACGCTGAGGTAGCGAGCCTCCTGTAGTGACCTCGAGTGTAAACTCGTGAACTTGCCTATCCACTGCTTTTAAATTAGGGGTGATGTTGCCCTATAACTTGCCTATCATCTGTGACTAACTAGGATTGACGACCCTAAATGGATCATCATGTGGGTAAATGATATAAAGGGAGGTACCTTAGCTTCCCAAATTTGCTGTATAAATAAGCCTAATAAATTACTTAGCTAACACGACCATACACCGTATTGCATGTGCTTTGGCAAGGAAGTACACGTTTAGGGAGTTTCTCATGCCCGACGGTGAGATAATGTCGCTGAGGGAGTGTAGGCGAGGGCATGCATCATTATAGCATACCATTCCTACATTAATAAGAGTACTTAGGATATGATTGTTGCATTGCTTTATTATTACTGCTTGACTGAATTAATAACATGTTAACCTTTGCTTTATAGTACCACTGAGTTAATCACTCACTCCCACTTTGGGACGGTGTTTTAAAACACCAACCAGACTCTGTTTTAGATGCAGATCATGGCGAGGCTTATGCGATGGAGCCGGACTTCTTTGACGACAAAGAGGAGTTCTCCTATGTTCAGCTCTCAGGTGGGTCTGGGTAGACCTAGAGCTGCGTTACCAGGATTACATAGATACTGGATTAGTTGAACATTTCCATTATGACATTTTGTGTATTTTGAAACAACATTTGCATATATTCAGCCCAGTTACATGATCATACTCTGGAGGTTATGAAACACGTACCTATACTTTATATATTAAATTCAGTGTTCTGCTTGCCTAATTACATTAACTCTGGGGTATGATATGTTGATTTAGTATAATCCCACTCATGTTTAATGCACTAACATGGACAACATTTAAACATCATTATCTATGTTGCATAAGTGATGCGTTGGAACTCGGGAGTTGAGCTATACTCGACCCCCGATTTTTAGGGTGTTATAAGTTGGTATCAGAGTATGATTTGGATTAAACTGGACCTAAGTTATGGTAACACGACGTACACTGATGTACTTTGACTTAGGAGGGGACGAAAATGTAGAAATGAATATAGGATTCTAAGTTTCACCGACGGGCGAAACTGACCGTTGAAATATGACCCGTATACATCTGTGATCATGTGAAATGATCCCAATTCTTTTCTCGATCATCAATCGATGAGTGTAGACGATGATTCAGCGAATACCACACTTAAATGACCCGAAAAATGTGAATATGTGCGAGATGAACCCGAAAAAAGCTCAAACGGATACGGGGGCCCAAACCGTAAGAAATGGTGGGACACAGGGGGTCCCCCGCACATTTTCGGCACCCCGAGAGGAGGAGGTCACCTCGCCCAGGGGGGAGCCACCGCCCTAGGCCCAGTGGACCGTGGCGCCACCGCACCTACGGCGGCGCATCGCACCTGGGTCTAGCAAGCCACGGCGGGCCCATTGGTCTAGTGGCCCGCCGCCCTCCACATGCACAAGTGGGGCCCGTTTTCGTGTGAGACCACTTATTTTGGGGTCCCCTTACTCCCCTTTGTTCATTTCACCCCTTCCCTAGCTCTCACACCCTTCCAAAAATCTATTTTTCTTCTCTAAATCCCTCCTCCATACGCACAAGCTTCATCTTCTTCCATATCTTCCATTACCTCCACCATTTTCCTCAAACTCATCCCATACAACTCCCCATCTTCCCTACTTCTCACCTATTTGAGCACAAAGCTTACATCTTTGTGTCTCATAACTTTCAACTTCCCAAATATATCCTATTCTCAAGCTATTTCCACCTCACGGCCCTTTTTGAACTAGTTGTTATAATCTTCTCGCTCTCTACGCTCCTTTCTCTCATGGGAAAGAAAAAGGCGTCCACAGATGAAGCCGAGCCTAGCCGCCCAGCTCATCCAAGGAAGAAATTCTGGCCCCAAAGTGAGTACCAGCGCAAAGAGAGAGCGAAGGACGAAGTGGGATCTCGATCCCTAGATTCCATTCGAAAGGGCTCTACCATCGGACATCGAACATGGGAAGTTTAGTGGCCGTAAAGTTGTGTTTGAAGCACATATGGACGAAAGGCTAGTGGGGCTATATCTGGTAATAGACCTCCTCTTGGATTCCGGGTGGGGTCCCATATTTGAAGGCAAGTCTCATACATGTGAAATCATTGTCCGCGCCTTCTATGCCCGCATATGAGAGCCACTACTGGAGCCTCTACAGCTCACTATCCCCGTGGGAAGGTGGAAAGCAACGGTCAATGTTGATGTGATAGCCCGAATTATGATGATTGCATGTGGTGAGGTACATGCTAGTGAATCTCATCTCAAGAGTGCACGAGAAAGAGATTGCCGCATGCGGTTTCTTTGTGGCTGACTGGTTCACTGGAAGCGAGGCAATTGCCACCCAGCGACCGAGATGACAGTAGACTTCTGCCTACTCCACTACATCTTTATGTACAATATGTATCTTAGGTGGAGCAATCGTACCGAATGCACTCGCTTGATGGTGGACTTCCTGTACAAAGTTAGGCAGGGAGACAAGCTGTGTCTGCCTACATACGCCCTACTACAGATAGTTCAGGCTGCACGCTCTGTTAAGATGGATATTTCACTCCCATTCGGCCGACTTATATGCAAGATTGCTCGTGAGTTCGACTACAGACTTAACATAGATAAGTTTGCCCCAATCCACTTCATAAATGACACTACACTCAACAACATGGGCATCGGCCAGCGACAACAACAAGGTCGTCTTTATGCATATAGAGATGAGATAGAGGAAGAAAGTGAAGAGGAAGGAGAGAGTGAAGATGAGGAAGGCAGTGAAGAGGAATGTTCTAAGGAAGGAAATGGAGAAGAAAACAGTGAGGATGAGGAAGCCCAAGACTCTGATGGGGGACCTCCTACTGCTACATGTGAGCATCGCCGTGATCAGGCTGCCTTAGAAGCCCTTATGGTTCAGATTGAGGAGAACTAGGCCGCCCTGAGATAGGAGGTTAAGGAGACTCGGGCCGAACTAAAGTAAAAGCTTGAAGAGAATCAGGCTTATATGAAACAAAAGTTTAAGAAGATGTCTCACACCTTGAAGGCTCTTTTGTGCTGTATGCAAGACAAGGGTACTCCACCTTCACCAGAGTCGGACGACTAGTCGTATGTTGTAGTCATCTTTTGGTTTGGTTGTTTCCTTGCTTTCTATGTAGTAGCCCATGTTGGCTTAGCTAGATATTAGTAGTTAGTTTTAAAACTTTTCTTAGGTTAGCTCACATGCATCTTCTGTCATGATCCATGTAAGACTACATCCCATGTATTGTGACAATTTTGGTTAAATGAAATGCATGAAGCTTCTTTTGAATTGAAATGTGTAGAATGCTTGGAAAATTTTGAATGTTGTCAAAAAAAAATCTCACACGTGTTGCACCCTGTGTTGTATGTAGGGAATGCCACCTAAGAACACTCGGAGCACGGCACGTCTTGCACTTAGCGAATCGAGTGACGGGGCACCTCTCCTAAGCGATAGCCACACGAACCTTAGGTTGAGCCCTGATAGTGACACCGTGCCGGATTCACAGCCGACCACTGGCCCCACCAAAGGGCCAACACCTAGTGCACCATCGGTTCTAGAATAGAACCGTGTGTCTACCTCGACACCCCACATGACTCAGGCAGCTCCTCCTCTTGATAGGTTGGAGTAGATGATGCTCCTAATGCAGCAACAACAGCAAATTTGGACCACGATTACAGGGGCCCTTGCCCAAAATATGAATATGGTCCCGTTTGCACCACCTGTGCAGCCTGCTGGAAATATGAATACCTACGGCCTTTTTGAATGCTTCCGACCTCCCACCTTTGCAAGCACTCACAGGCCCGAGGGGGCCAAATACTGGCTTGATCGCATCTCTTAGATGTTGAAGCCGCTGCACTGCACTGAGGCAGAGCAGGTAGAGTTGGTTACCTACATGTTCGAGAAGGAGTCTAGTCTATGGTGGGAAGCATCCTACGGACAGTTCCTGTAGGGTACGTGTGGAGGTGGAACGCGTTTGAGACCTGCTTCCATGGAAAGTATTTCACCCTCACTTTCACTTACTGTAATAAAAATTAGGGTGAATTTCTTCGACTCCAGCAGGGAGGGATGACCATTGCTGAGTATGAGAATAGATTCAAGGAGCTGGCTAGATATGCTCCTTTGATACTAGTAGATGAGCCGATGAGAATGCGACGATTTTTCGAGGGTTTGCGGCCTGAGATACGTACGAAGATGTGTTGCACTGGCATTCCCAACTATGTTGAGCTAGTGAACATGTCCCTGTGAGCTGAGCAGGATGGGGACAGACTATCCTGTACACGTGTGCCCATGGGTCCGAGGCCTTGACATGATTTGCCAAACAGACCATTCATCGGCAAGAGGCCACGAGCAGATTCGCCTCCTAGGTTCACGGCTCCACCGACACAGCCTAGGCGATCAGAATTGTGGTACACCTACTGTAAGAGGATGGGCCATACAGATACTTACTACTTTACTAAGATGAGGGATAACAACTTTACGCCGCCTTAGAAGATTAACCGTCAGTTACCGTAAGCCATTTCAACTCCACCGCTACGATCAACACCGCCCGCACAGCCTTTTTATAGACCGAATATACCTCAAAATAGGCTGCCTTAACAACCTATGGCAGCACAGCTGAATCGTCCTCAACAAGCTCGAATGCACTCACTTGCAGCTGGGGCATCCGAGACAGCAACCGCAGCACCATTGGCTTTCAAAGTCACAACACATATCCAAGGTATACCAGTCTTCCTATTGGTGGACACCGAGTCCACTATTTCAATAGTATCATGCGCAGTAGTCAAGCGACTAGTGTTGGAAATAACTCCTATAATTGGGGTGAGACTCCTTACCATCACAGGGACCTTCTCAGACTCTACCAAGATTTGTAAGGGTTGCTTGATAGACTTTTGTGACACCTCGTCATTGTTGTACATGTGGGCAAGCACACATGGGCAGACGCTGATGTGGGCAGGACCTAGGGGACTGGGCGAGCTACCAGTGGTTGGCAGACTACTGTGCTGGCAGGTTACTGTGTACGCAGTGGGGGTTGAACTTGTCCTACATCGAAAGAGTCATAGGAAGTTGTGGTGGTTATATATGGGGTTCGCACCTTAAAGATACAACGCATTTTGGGGGCAACCCTGAGAACAAAGTCGTAAGTCTTCTGGGCAAAGCGGACAATATTGTGTCCTTGGGTGGGTCGTTTTAGACTTATGAAGCAGAATAGTGCTCGTTGACCTGATTGTTACCCCACTATGTCATTATGATGTCATTCTCGGTATAGACTGGCTCACTGAGATGAAGGCAGAGATCAATTACGATACCAGAGTGGTGACAGCCCATAGACCTAAAGGCACGACCTTTGCTTTCCCAGTTCAAGTCAGTTGGTACTATTGCATTAGTTTTTACTCTTCTTTGCTTGAGAATATTGATGGCCCGACACTTAAGGGCACCCCTATAGTCCAAGATTTCACAAACGTATTCAGGACTATACCTGGACTACCTCCTCGGTGTGAGATCGACTTTACTATCAACCTTGTGCCTGGTGCGACACTCATTTCCTTACCCCACGTATCGCATGCCTCCATGTGAAATGGAGAAATTGAGGAGATAGATTAATGATTTATTGAATTCAGGTTTCATACGACCGAGTGTGTCTCCTTAGGGAGCACCTATGTTGTTTGTGAAGAAGAATGATGGATCAATGTGACTGTGTATTGATTATCGTAGGTTGAACCAAGTGACAATTAAAAATAAGTATCCTTTACCCAGGATAGATGATCTGTTTGACCAGTTAGAAGGGGAAAAGTACTTCTCAAAGATTAACTTATAGTTAGGATACCATTAGTTGCTCGTCGGGGATGAAGTCGTGTAGAAAACGGCATTCAGAGCCAATTTTGGGCACTATGAATTTCTTGTGATGTCGTTTGGACTCACAAATGCACCGACAGTGTTCATGGACCTCATGAACCGGGCGTTTCTGCTATACTTATACCGGTTCATCATCATATTTATAGATGACATTCTAATATACTCTAAGAGCCAAAAGGATCACGAAGAGCACCTACGAGCAGTCTTCGATACTCTCAGGGAGAACCAATTATTCACTCAGTACAAGAAGTGTGACTTCTAGAGGAAGAAGTCAAGTTCCTGCGACATGTGGTGTCCAAGGAAGGAATAGCTGTAGACCTTGCTAAGGTGAGTGCAGTTCAGGACTGGGAGCAGACTGGTTCGGTTACAGAAGTGAGGAGCTTCCTGGGAATTGCTAGCTACTACCGTCTTTTTATTAAGGACTTTTCTAAGACAGTCAAGCCATTGTCTCAGCTCACACAAAAGGATCTTAAGTTTGCCTGGAATGAGAAGGCAGAAGCAGCCTTTCAGGAATTAAAGGGCAAGCTGACGTCCGCCCCTGTGCTAGTATTGACAGAGCAAGGGGTCAGATATATGATACACACTGACACGTCTCGTGTTGGTTTGGGATCCATTCTTATGTAGAAGGATAGAGTGATCGCCTATGCCTCGCGATAGTTGAGGAAACACGAAAAAAAACTACCCTACGCATGACCTAGAATTGACAGCGGTCATCTTCGCATTAAAGCTCTGGAGACATTACCTCTACGGAGAAGAGTTCGAGATCTTTTGCGACCACAAGAGCCTCAAGTACATATTCGCATAAAGGGACCTGAATATGAGGTAGCGGCGATGGATGGAAACCTTAAAAGACTTCAAGTTTGAGGTTTCCTACTATCCTGGTAAGGTTAACCTTGTGACAGACGCGTTGAGCCGCAAGAAGACAATAGAATTTGTGACTCTACTAATGATTAAAGAATGGAACATGGTAGAATTTGTGCGAGACTTCGAACAAAAGCTTACGGTAGATGAGTTGTTCGAGAGCGTTAGACACATCCACTTGCAACCATTTATTGATGATCGAATCATTGTGGCTCAGAGAGAAGATGAATGGTTAATGAAGATGACAGAGTAAGCAACTGACAACGAAGAATCTGAATGGAGAGTTAGTTCAGATGGGGGTTTACGTTATCGTGGCCGCCTATGCATCCCGAATCTTCATGTCTTGAGAAAGGAAGTTCTAGGAGCCGCTCACAATTTGAGGATGGCAGTGCATCCTAGCAGTATGAAGATATACCAAGACATGAAGCGTTCATACTGGTGGGACAACATGAAGACCCACATAGCAGATTATGTGTCCCGTTGTCTCATGTGTCAGCAGGTCAAGGCCGAGCATCGCCGACCTCCTAGATTGCTTCAACCCATGCCCACAGCTGAATGGAAATGGGATTTCATATTTATGGATTTCATTTCTAAGTTACCAAAGATGAGGAAAGGACACGACTCCATTTGGGTGATTGTGGACCGATTGACGAAGTCAGCTCATTTTCTCCCTATTAAAGTTTCAAACTCTATAGATGATTTGGCCAGGCTGTACATCAAGGAGATCGTACGGCTGCATGGAGTGCCTATGGAGATTGTGTCGAATTGAGACACGCGATTCACGTCTATCTTCTGGACTTGAATCCAGGAAGTGATTGGGGTAAAATTGAAGTTTAGTACCACGTTCCACCCACAGACTGATGGGCAGATAGAACCACTTAAATCAGGTGTTAAAAGATATGTTGCAGGCATGTGTGCTCGATTTCAAAGATAGTTAGGATGACTGTCTTCCCTATGCTGAGTTCTCTTATAACAACAGTTTCCAAGCGAGTATGGCATGGCTCACTGCGAATCATTGTATAGGCGTCTATGTCGAGCACCGCATTGTTGGGCAGAAGTTGGTGAGAAGAGTCTGATTGGCCCAGATTTAGTACAGGCGACCTCAGAGAAGATCAATATTATCAGGCGTCAAATTCTTACAGTACAGAGTAGACAGAAGAGCTACGCAAATACCATACGACGACAGCTAGAATTTGAGGTTGGGGACCATGTATTCTTGAGAAGGTTTCCCCAATGAAGGGAGTCCTCAGGTTTTGCAAGAAAGGAAAACTCACACCGAGATTCATTGGTCCATTCCAGATTATAGACCGAGTGGGTGTGGTGGCATACCGTCTCGCTTTGCCTACACCACTCGCAGGCGTGTACAATGTATTTCATGTATCGATGCTGAAGAAATACGTTCCTGACCCTTTCCATATTATCAAATGGGAGCAGGTACAGTTGAGTGAAGATGCTACTTATGTACTGCGACCAATACGTATCCTTGATAGGAAGGAACAAGTGCTACGCAGTAAGGTGATTCCGCTCATGAAAGTATTGTGGACTCACCACAATGACGAAGAGGCTACTTGGTAAACATAAGTCGAGGTCTGTAAGAACTACCCTCAAATTCTCAAGGAGTACGAAAAGGTACTAATTTCGAGGATAAAATTTTTCTTTAAGGAGAGTAGATTGTAACATCTCAAAAAAATTCGTACAAATACGCGAGAACCACCTCAGGTAGAAATCACTAAGGACCGAATCCTTTATAAATTAGACAAAAATTAATTAAGTATTAAACTAGATAATCAGTGGGATTAGCCTGAACCACTATCTATACGAACTGCAAGACCCAAAACCACTAGAATTGCTAACTCAATATTACCCAAGAACCTAGGAGGAATCTCAAAACTCAGTAGCTCTCAGGAGCACATTGAAACTCCGTATCGGACCTCGACCGCACGTCGAACGTCTGACTACCGAGAAACTATACGGTTACGACCGCCTTACTGTGCTTGACAACCATTACAGGAATCGAGCCTGAATAGTATTCGGAAATGCACAACTAGAGCCCTGAGTAAAGTGTGTGAGAAACGCAAATATTTTTAGAAAATAAACTCAAACTTAAGTGAATTGGGCCACTTGCTTGCAGGCAAAATTAAAGACTTCAGACCGTCAGATTCTGACCAAACTATACCCGTGGATTAGGAAAATTTCCCTGCACATGTCAGTATACTTGTCCCTGATCGAGTGACGATGACTGTTGAACTGATACAGGTCCTTCTTGGCCGATTAGTTAGTCAGATCGCACCATAAACATAGTCCTAGCATAGATCCATTGTCAGGAAACTTACACCATGATTTAGGTGAGAAATGGACCTTCCTAAGGTCCCCATTTATCAAAAACTTGCACCCTTTGGCTATAACCTAAGTATACCATGGCCCTGGGGCTGTTAACATCACTTCTAGGCCTAAATAATGCCCTTAAATCACCCCTCTCTCATTCCATAAGAATTCTCTAACCCTAGGAGAGAGAAGAGAGAAAAGAGGAGGAAAGAGTGAGGAGAAGAGAGAGAGGGGAGGAGATCGTTGTTGGGATTCCCTCCCACGGCTCCACGTACTGAATCACCTCCCCACCATCGCTACACCGACAATTTCAGATATGATTTAGGTAAGAAATCCTAGCCCTAATCTTGTTTTAGAAATCCAAATAGAGGAAACGATGAAATAGCTAACCTATTTCTTAATTTAGGTAGCCGTTGTGCTGTAAACGGAAGAGTAGTGTACGAACCGAGTTCGTAACGAGTGTACCGACGAAAGGTGCAGACTATAAATGTTTAGGTTATGATTTTCATGGCTTTCAATATCGGCAATGATTTATGTCTAACTTGATTACTGTCGTACTACCTTAGTTACGATGTATTCGATAATATATGTGTGTGTGTGTGTGCGTTATGTGAATATAAAATGCATTCTATGTGTTTGTTGAAATGTTTGAATAAAGGTAAAAAATCTTGATTTGTACTTATTATGATTTTTAATCTTAGATGCATGTATGTTATATACTTTATAACCGATTGATGAGGGTCGAATATTGCATATCAGACCCCGACTATTACTTACTTTTACGTACATGATAATGCTTAATGCCATATTTTAATTGTGTTTTTATTACAGGATGAAATCAGGAGCGTGTATTGAAAAATGATGTTAAAAGCGTGGATTTTACACTCCGAAGATACCAGAGCAAGGGACGGACTCCAGAGGACCAATATTGAAGAATTTACATGCCAGGGACCGGAGGAAATCAAGCCGTTCACGTTTAAAGAGGCCCGAAATTGGTCAAGAATGAAAGATCACATGGTTCCCTCCATCCAATTGGCTCGAAACTTTATACATGGGATTAGGGACATAAATTAACCGTACATTTCAAATTTCAAATCTCGGATCACTAGGGAAGTGCCCCAACTGACAGATCAGTCCATAAACCGTTGATTCTGGGCCCACCTGATATCTGGACCTTCTTCAAAATTTACCTAGACGGTTTGAATGATATGAGAAACAGGATGGACGGCTTGGATTTCTTGAAAACATTACAGTAGGCCTCACATGAGAAGCGAAGTGCATATGTGCACCGTGCACAAGAGCCGCATCGAACCGAGTCACCTTCCAATTTCGAACCTGCCACGGCAACGGCAGTTGCCGTTTCTGCGTCAGCGAACGGACGGACCGCTGTCCGTTTTGCGGCTGGCTGTGAGCCCCACACGTGTACCGTCCGGACGATCCAATCCGTCCATCTTGTAGATGGGCTCGGGCACTACAAAACCATGCTACCATTTTATACCCATGCGTGCACACGTGTGTAGTACAGAGGCCACAAAAGGGCTGCCCTGTAACGTCCAAATCTGATCTTTTTGTGTTTTCTTCTCTGGGACGCATCAATGGATGTTCAAAACTACCTATTCTTGACTGAAATTTCGTCCTGAATCCAATGGACGGGGTGGATTTCCCAGAAAATACTTCCATGGGGCCCACCGATCACGACAGTGAAAGGGTGCGAAAGGTTTCGCACAATTTGAAAATCGGTTTTCCAGGCGGTTGTGGCCACCATCTTTGATCATATGGCGGTCTGATCCAACCGCCTCATCATGTAGAGGACCCAAGAAAGTCCTAAGGGACGGTGTTTGTTGGAATTTGAACGAGGAAAGTATGGTGTTTTGAGGTCCCGAACTTAGGTGCGAAAAGGAATTTCTTGTCAAGTGCGGCTTGACCTTCCCAAACCGAATTTCACCACTCCACCACTCCATCGCCTATAAAAGAGTTGCAAAACATGAGGAAGGGCATTGAAATTGAAAAAGTGGAGAATTCCAGATCTAGAGCAAAGGAGAGAAGAAAGAGAAGAAAGAAGAAAGAGAGAAATTGGTTTGATATTTTTTTTTATGAATTTTTATTTATCCATATGTTTAATGGATTTTATGGGTAACTAATCTCTCAGCTAGGGCTGAGATGAAACCCCTAATTTGAACACCTTTTTTTTCTATGTTGATTTTATTTTAATTAGATTGGTTTGTTTCTTTCCCTAGTGTGCTTGATTGCTTTAAATTCTATACTTCTCCATCTATGAACTTGATCGAGTCTATGGATGGATGTGGTCTGGATGCTTATTCTAGGTGCTTGTATCTCGATCATGAACAGTTTCTGTAGAGGAAGAAACAGTGGTGCTTTATCGAATCTGCATATTCCATATGCCCGATTTGGACATGGGATATGTTATTCATGGCATTGCTTGAAGGAATTAGACAATCAGATGCCCGATTAAGGACACAGATTGTGCTTTCTCTAGATAAGTTAGATCAATCTATATTAAAGTGAATTAACGGATAAAACAAGGGTTAGGATAATTAGGGGTGGATTCAAAAGTCCTAGTGCTCTCTCTGGTTGAATTTTCTTCCTTATTCTCAATAGTTATTTTCCACAAATTTGTGTTAGTAATTCGCTACATTAATTGTTGGATTAGTTAAGGAGAATCACAGATTTGAATTGTGACGACCAGTCCTCGTGGGATTCGACCTCGATCTTACCGAGTTATTACTACATCACAACCCTATACTTGGGGAGTGAACAAGTTTTTAGCGCCGTTGTCAGGGGATCAAGTTTTGTTCCAAATTGAATTTAAGATTCTCTCTTATCATAATTCATAGCATAGGATTTTACTAAGTTTAGATTAGAGTTTTTGTTAGAAATTAACCTATTTCCTATTTTGTAGGGTCCTGACATAAATTTCTAATTTGGTAATCCCTTCTAAGTTTCTTACTTTTTCTAATTTCTATTTTTAGAATTATGATTTTATGTTTTTAGAAATTTTTAGTTTCTAATTTTAGATTTAGATTCTTCTTTTAAGTAACTTTCTATTTTCTAGTTTTAGAAAAAAAAATTTCCTTTTTAGAAACTAACTTAGCTTTCTATTTTTAGTAACTTTCTAATTCTAGGATTTCTTCCCTTTTTAGAAACTAACTCTTTTTTTTGTTCTTTAGAAAATTTCTAATTTTAGATTTTCTGTTTTAGAAACTAACTTGTTTTGTTTTCTTTTGCAGGATTTTAACATAGATCTCCAATTGGTAACATCTTTCTAAATTCTCCAGTCCTCTCTACTTTCTATTTTGAGATTTAGGTTTTCAATTTTTAGGAACTTTCTACTTTCTAACTTTGGATTTGGTAACTTTCTATTTTCTAGTTTTAGAAACTTTCTTTTTTAGAAATTAACCGTTGCTTAAGATTTTTCTATCATTATTTTAGGAAACTTGATTTGTTTTTGTTTTTTTATTTACAGGAATTAAGGAAGGAAGCTACTAAGTGAAGGAGGAGCTTCTTAAATCTTCTCGCCATCAATCATCTCCTTTTCTGGTTCTTTCTTCCCATTCTTATTCACATAGTTTTAACTTGTTTTTTTTTTTAATAGCATAATTTCTAGTTCTAGTTTTCTTTCTCTTAGGTTGTTACTTAGTTTATGCTAGGACGTAGATCTCTAGATAAAGAACTAGCACCTTTTGATCCCGAAATAGAAAGAACATTCCATAGAAGATTGAAAGACATCTCATTGAAATGGCGAAGAGAATGGAACTAAAACTCTTAGAGATTATTCGGCTCCGTCCAATTCAATGCGCCTTCATGCATAGTGTTGCCCACCACCACGGCAAAGACACTTTGAACTCAAGACTGGGTCATACGGTTGTTGCCTTCCTTTATGGGTTGGACAAGGAGGACCCATATCATCATGTGAAAGAATTCCTAGACATTTGCTCCACCTTTAAATTCCAAAACTTCTCAGACGATTCGATCCGCCTACGTCTGTTTCCTTTTTCTTTGAAGGATAAGGCGAAAGCATGGTTGAATTCTCTAGAAGTTGGGTCTATCACTACATGGGACCAATTGTCTAGAAAGTTCTTAAACAAGTTCTTCCTCGTTCACAAAACTAATGCTCTCCAGTAGAGAAATCACTAATTTCACACAAAAAGAGGGAGAGCACTTTCATGAATGTTGGGAAAGATGGAAGGACTTGCTTCTTAAATGTCCACACCACGGTTTTGAGAAGTGGCAACAAGTGCAATACTTTTATGACGGTTTGACACCCCAGAACCGTCGCATGGTTGATGCCACCAGTGGAGGGTCCTTCATGACCAAAAGCGATACCGAAGCATGGAAATTCTTTGAAACCTTGTGTGAAAATTCCCAGCAATGGGACTATTCAGATAGAGGTGAAAGAAGTTCCCAACCACAAAAGAGAGGTGGCATATATGAGATAGGAGTCACACAGATCTCCATGCCAAGATTGATGGCCTGACAAAGAAGGTTGATGCTCTGATGTTACATAATGGACCTCCACAAACAACTCAAGCCGAGGCTTGTGCCATATGTTCTAGTTCTACCCATCCTACGCAATCTTGCCCATCTAGTACAAACATTTCAGAATTCCTCTCTGAACAAGTTCATGCTTTGAACACCTTTCGAAACCGGGAATGATCCTTACTCAAACACTTACAACCCCGGGTTGGGCTAGGCATCCAAATTTTTCTTGGGCAAAAGGGCCACAACAAGGAGGACCATCGGAAATCCTCCCATGCAACCTTACCCTCAAGCCGGCAATCAACAACTCCAACAGTTTCGCAATATCAACAAGTCCCTTCACAATCACGGAAACCATCTCTTGAGGATACACTCCATCTTTTTATGCGAGTTCTCTCCAATTCCAAAAAGACACCCAACAAACCTTACTAGCCAACCAAAGAAAGCTTACATGCAAATGCGCAATCCATTGCCAAGTGGAAGTACAAATGGGTCAACTAGTCGCCACATTGAGTGAGAGAGAGAAAGGCAAGTTCCTAGTCAACTGTGGCTAATCCAAAGGGACAATATGAGATTGGCTCTAATTCTAACCAAGGACAATATCATGAGCAAGCCAAATCGATCACTACCCTTAGGTCAGGCAAACAGATTGATAACAGAATAGAGATGCCTAGGGATGAATCAAATTCTAAAGCGGAAGATCAAGATGAAGCAGAGAGACACACCAATGCATCCAAAATTCAAAAGCTCTCTGACTCTCCAAGAACCACTAATGTGCCACCATACGTGCCCAAAGCACCATTTCCTCAACGTCTGGCACCAATGAAGAAAAGAAATAACTTTGATGAAATCCTGGATGTGTTTAAAAAAGTGCATGTCAACATTCCGTTACTTGATGCCATCAAGCAAGTCCCTCCTTACGCTAAGTTTCTTAAAGATTTATGCACTCAAAAGCGTAAGCAGAATGTTCATAAGAAAGTCTTCCTGGCAGAGCAGATCAGCTCCATGATTCAACATAACACTCCTCCTAAATTTAGGGATCCAGGAGCTCCCACCATTTCTTGCGGCATTGGAGATCATAAGATTGGGAAGGCATTACTCGATTTAGGGGCGAGTGTTAATTTGTTACCTTATTCGGTTTATGAGACTAGGACTTGGTGAGTTGAAACCGACTAAGGTAACATTACAACTGGCTGATAGATCTGTCAAGGTTCCCCGGGGTGTTATTGAAGATGTGTTAATACAGGTTGATAAATTTTATTTTCCAGTGGATTTCATAGTTATAGATACTCACTTGTCAGAATCCTCATAGTCAGATCCAAATCATCTTGGGTCGTCCATTTTTGGCCACATCTAATGCTATTATAAATTGTCGAAATGGAGTTATGAAGTTGTCCTTTGGTAACATGAATATTAAACTTAATGTTTTTAATGCAGGACAACAATCTAGATTTGGATGACATATTTGAAGTGGACATGATCGAGAACCTTGTGCAGGACTCCTTCCGTACATCTTTTGAAGATCCTCTTGAGACCTGCTTAGCACAATCGGGTATGGATTTTGACATCGATAGTCCCATCCACGAAGTCAATGCTTGCGTCGACTCTACTCCTATATTGGAGACTGAAAAATGGAGAGTGAAAGTGGAACCTCTTCATCCCTCCGAGACTCTTCCCGACAACACACGCTTTCTAACTCGAGAAGGCAAAAGAGAGCAGGCTGCTTAATGTTCTTAGAGCATATAAAGCAGCAATTGAACGGAAGATAGTGAAAATACAGGGAGTATGCCCCACTGTATGTATGGATCACGCTGTAGGAATGTCACGTGAAATGCAAAGGAAGCGTGATCCTAACATGGAAGAAGTCGTTCGAGCAGAAGTCCTGAAATTGTTTGATGATAGTGTCAATTACCTCATTTCAGATAGCACAGTTTATGGGAACTCGCATCACTTGTCTGGGATTGGTTAACCACGTGTTGAGGTAAGTTCTTTGGCGGACCCTGGTCTTAAAGATTAATGAATTCATGGTCCGTTCTTGTCTGGCTGAAGACGTTAAACTTAAGCGCTCCTGGGAGGCAACCCAGCATTTCATTTGATTTCTTTTTCCTTGTTAGTTAGTTCAATGTTTGTGGGTAACATTACTGCAAAGCCTCACGAGACTACAACTCGTCCACTAGAGGTAACCTAGGGGTTTAAAGGCTTGTTGCATATGCTAAATGCAATCGAGAGCACCTGCGAAAGTGGTATAGGTAGGATCTTTTATTTTACTGATTTCTCTCTAGTTCCAACTCGCTTTTACGCTGATATTCTTGAGAACGCCTCTTGATTCTCCATCCAGGTACTATCTTTTCCTCACTCCTCTTTTCTTTTCGTTGTCTCATGTGCATTGCATGTTTATTTCTTTTACATTGAGGACAATGTAGATTTTAGGTTGGGGGTGGGAAATTAGGTTACCTAATCAGTATTTTCTTGGTCTTGAGTAAAAATTGTGTCTTGAGCAAAAATTGTGAAATTTTTTAAAATTTTTCTGAAATTTTTGTTGACTTTAAAGTGATTTTGAAGGATAGTTGTGATTTTGAAATTACAAGATACAGAATGGGAGTAATTTATGACTCTTGGATTCAGTTGTCTGGTAGATTTCCCAGTTAAGTTTGAATTATTAATCCATGATTAGAAGTTGTAAACATTGATTGAGCTAGGATTGTACATCTCAGATCTCACTTACACATTAAGTTTTCAGTTCGATATTAAATGGTAACATGGTAATCACTAAGCATGAAAGGAACCAGCCTGAAAAACAAAATTTTTAACATCAGTCTATAAAGAAGAATTGAAAGAATAAGTCGCATAATCGTCATCATAGGTTTGCTCCCTATAGATGAAGATTCGATTCCTCATAGTTGACATGAGAAAAGATTTAGGCGACAAGTTTTCACCATAGGTTTGCTCCCTATAGGTGCAGATTTGATTCTCCTCCTTGGCATACTATTCATAAAGAAAATAAAAAAAATGGTAGAATGAAAGGTTAATCTGTAAGGCAAGTGTGGTTCCAGTTTTGGGTGACATGAGCTCCGTTGTTAATTACCAATGATATCATGAAATTGACAATTGAATCTCTTAATGGTTGAAAGCTGAGATGACACTATACACTCATGAAACTCAATGTTTTAGGATTATTCTAATTCATGTCTTAATATTTTGAACTTGATTATGAAATTTACAGTGAACTTCATTCCAGGAGAAAAATTCCACTCACCATGCATGAATCCTAGAATTTTCACATCTCAATTATCTGTTCACCCGTCACTTGAGTTTACAGGAATTGTCTTTTATTTCTGAAATTATTTTTCGCATGTTTTGCTCGGGACTAGAAAAATGCTGGTTGGGGGTTGTGATGAGGGTCGAATATTGCATATCAGACCCCGACTATTACTTGCTTTTATGTACATGATAATGCTTAATGCCATATTTTAATTGTGTTTTTATTACAGGATGAAATCAGGAGCGTGTATTGAAAAATGATGTTAAAAGCGTGGATTTTACACTCCGAAGATACCAGAGCAAGGGACGGACTCCAGAGGACCAATATTGAAGAATTTACATGCCAGGGACCGGAGGAAATCAAGCCGTTCACGTTTAAAGAGGCCCGAAATTGCTCAAGAATGAAAGATCACATGGTTCCCTCCATCCAATTGGCTCGAAACTTTATACATGGGATTAGGGACATAAATTAACCGTACATTTCAAATTTCAGCCCTCGGATCACTAGGGAAGTGCCCCAACTGACAGATCAGTCCATAAACCGTTGATTCTGGGCCCACCTGATATTTGGACCTTCTTCAAAATTTACCTAGACGGTTTGAATGATATGAGAAACAGGATGGACGGCTTGGATTTCTTGAAAACATTACAGTAGGCCTCACATGAGAAGCGAAGTGCATATGTGCACCGTGCACAAGAGCCGCACCGAACCGAGTCACCTTCCAATTTCGAACCTGCCACGGCAACGGCAGTTGCCGTTTCTGCGTCAGCGAACGGACGGACCGCTGTCCGTTTTGCGGCTGGCTGTGAGCCCCACACGTGTACCGTCCGGACGATCCAATCCGTCCATCTTGTAGATGGGCTCGGGCACTACAAAACTATGCTACCATTTTATACCCATGCGTGCACACGTGTGCGTCTGAGAGGCCACTCGCCCGTAACGTCCAAATCGATCTTTTTGTGTTTTCTTCTCGGGACGCATCAATGGATGTTCAAAACTACCTATTCTTGGTGAAATTTCGTCCCGAATCTAATGGACGGGGTGGATTTCCCGAAAACACTTCCATGGGGCCCACCGATCACGACAAATAAAGGGTGCGAAAGGTTTCGCACAATTTGAAAATCTGGTTTTCCAGTGGTTGTGGGCCACCATCTTTGATCATATGGCGATCCGAACCGTCTATCATGTAGAGGACCCAAGAAAGTCCTAAGGGACGGTGTTTGTTGGAATTTGAACGAGGAAAGTATGGTGTTTTGAGGTCCCGAACTTGGCGCTGCGAAAAGGAATTTTCTTTGCTGCGCGTGCGACAGACTTCCCAAATCCGAATTTCACCACTCCAGCCACTCCATCAGCTATAAAAAGAGTTGCAAAACATGAGGAAAGGCATTCAGAAATTGAAAAAGTGGAGAATTCCAGATCTAGAGCAAAGGAGAGAAGAAAGAGAAGAAAGAAGAAAGAGAGAAATTGGTTTGATGTTTTTTTTTATGAATTTTTATTTATCCATATGTTTAATGGATTTTATGGGTAACTAATCTCTCAGCTAGGGCTGAGATGAAACCCCTAATTTGAACACCTTTTTTTTTCTATGTTGATTTTATTTTAATTAGATTGGTTTGTTTCTTTCCCTAGTGTGCTTGATTGCTTTAAATTCTATACTTCTCCATCTATGAACTTGATCAGAGTCTATGGATGGATGTGGTCTGGATGCTTATTCTAGGTGCTTGTATCTGATCATGAACAGGTTCCTGTAGAGGAAGAAACAGGGTGCTTTACTGAACTGCATATTCCATATGCCCGATTTGGACATGGGATATGTTATTCATGGCATTGCTTGAAGGAATTAGACAATCTGTATGCCCGATTAAGGACACAGATTGTGCTTTCTCTAGATAAGTTAGATCAATCTATATTAAAGTGAATTAACGGATAAAACAAGGGTTAGGATAATTAGGGGTGGATTCGAAAGTCCTAGTGCTCTCTCTGGTTGAATTTTCTTCCTTATTCTCAATAGTTATTTTCCACAAATTTGTGTTAGTAATTCGCTACATTAATTGTTGGATTAGTTAAGGAGAATCACAGATTTGAATTGTGACGACCAGTCCTCGTGGGATTCGACCTCGATCTTACCGAGTTATTACTACATCACAACCCTATACTTGGGGAGTGAACACCGATGTGGTGAAAGGAATCGCTATGATTCATGTCGTAGCGAGTCTAGCCTATATGTTTAGAAATGCATGGTTTAAGTGTTTGTTAAAATGTCTGAATGAGATTTTGTTGATGGATTGTACTCATTGAGTGAATTAAGACAGGAGTCTTAAATTCCTTAGTCATATGAATAGTTTCCTACATATAATGTAAATTATTACTATGTGATTTATGTATAACATGCCTACGTATAATAACATATTCTCTGTATTTGATAAAATGCTCAAATGACTATTGTATTTGAATTAGTTGTAAAATGCTGTTATGATTAACATATGTGATTCCCTATTGCATTTGTGTATGTTTGGGACTACCACCTAGTCCAGGCAATCGGTAATGGCACCTGATTGAGTGGTCGAACTGATTCGCCACGCTAGATACGTTCGAGGAATCCGAGTCATACAGTGCTTGTCGATAGTGGTTAGGCCACGCGGAGTGCTAATGCGCTCCATGTCGATCAATTTAACGTGCGGTCGTACCAATTGAACTTGTCAAATAACCCGATTAGCCTATTGTATGTTTACCATGTATGGACACTATTGCTTGAATCTAAGGTACCACTTACCAATGTAAAGCCCGTTTCAACCATAGTACAACGATCCGCTAAGAGTCATGAGTCGGGCATGGTGGTATGGGACACCGTGGTTGAGCTATTGGCCTACGCTGAGATGATGAGCCTCCCCATAATGATGAGTGAGCAACCCAAACTCGTGAGCCAAATACGGTGGTATAGGACACTGTATTTTGGATTATCGGCCTACAATCAGGTGACGAGCCTCTCGTAGTGACCTCGAGTATGAATTAGGCCTACACTGAGGTGACAAGCTTCCCGTAGTGACCTTGAGTGTAAACTCGTGAACTTGTCTATCCACTGCTTTTAAAGTAGAGGTGATGTTCCCCTATAACTTACCTATCGTATGTGATTAAATAGGATTGACGACCTTAGATGGATCATCATTTGGGTAAATGATATAAAGGGAGGTACCTTAGCTTCCCACCCAAATTTACTATATGAATAAGCCTAATAAATTACTTGACTAACACAACCATGCTCCACATTGCATGTGCTTTGTCAAGGAAGTGCACATTTAGGGAGTTTCCCATGCACAACCGTGAGATGATGTCGCTGAGGGAGTGCAGATGAGGGCATGGATCATTACAGCATATCATTCCTGCATTAACAAGAGTACTTATGATATGATTGTTGTATTGCTTTATCATTACTGCTTGACTAAATTGAAAACATGTTAACCTTTGCCTTATAGTACCACTGAATTGATCACTCACTCCCACTCTGGGACGGTATATTAAAACACCAACCAGACTCTATTTTAGATGCAGATCATGGCAAGGCTTATGCGACGAAGCTGGACTTCTTTGACGACGAAGAGGAGTTCTCCTACGTTCAGCTCTCAGGCGGGTTTAGGTAGACCTAGAGCTGCATTACCAGGATTACATGGATACTGGATTAGTTGAACATTTCCATTGTGACATTTTGTGTATTTTGAAACAACATTTCTATATATTCAACCTAGCTACATGATCATACTCTGGAGGTTATGAAACATGCACCTATGCTTTATATATTAAATTCAGTATTCCGCTTGCCTAATTACATTAACTCTGGGGTATGATATGCTGATTTAGTATAATCCCACTCATGTTTAATGAACTAACATGGATAACATTTAAACATCATTATCTATGTTGCATAAGTGATGCGTTGGAACTCGGGAGTTGAACTATGCTCGACCCCCGATTTTCAGGGCATTACACGACCTCATCAAGTTCATCACTATGTTAATTAGTATTAAAGTGAAGACTCTCCTCGGACCGATGGAAAATAACAAAGGTATTGACCAAAATCTTATGGACGGTGATCCAGGGATTTATTATCTTTTGAAAAGAATGAAAGCTTTCCACCAGAAGAGTCAGTTGACCATGCAAGGGCTGCAGGCAACCCTCAATTTTATTGCGAATGCACTAATTCTGCCCTGAGCCCAAGACCATGTTCAACCACTTGTAGTTGCTATATGACATAACTCTGATTTCCGCAAAGCACCACACGATGATGGTGAATCGTGGGCCACCACTTTAGTCATGAGGAAGTCGTTATACGTAGAGATAGATTTATAGCGACACAACATCTTTCAAACGAGGTGCACTGTAAACTAAAAAGTCTGTAGTGTAATCATTGATGTCAAGAGCAATGAGAATCACGTGTCAAAAACAATGGTGGAAAAGCTATAGTTGAAAACAAAAAGCACCGATCTCCATACATGATTAGATGGATCAAGGAGGTCAACAAAACAAAGATAATTAATTGAATGATGTCGTATATCCCTTTCCATTAGTAAATATTATAAAGATGAAGTAACGTGTGACGTAGTTGACATGGAAGCTTGTCATATGTTACTTAGTCGACCCTAACAAAATAATATTAATGCTATGCAAGAGATCAGGATAATATTTTTATATTTATTAAAGACGATAAAAAGATTATCCTCGTCCGAGAACGAAGAACCATCCCAAGACTTCTAAAGTGGAGAGATAATCTCTCATAAGCAAGCATGATTTCGTTAAACGATCTGAGGAAAGAGGAGATGTAGTTGCAATAGTTGAAAATGAAAAATATATGGAGTCTGTGAACATTCCAGAGGATTTAAAACCAGTGTTGAAGGAGTTCAAGGAGATTGTGCTCGATGAACTCCCTAATAAATTGTCTCATATACGAAACGTACAAAATTGCATTGATCATGTCTTAGGAGCAAGTCTGCCTAATTACCTAGAGTTTAAGGCGATTGTGCTCGATGAACTCCCTAATAAATTGCCTCTCATAAGAGATATACAAAGTCATATTAATCTTGTCTCGAGGGCAAGTCTTCGTAATTCTACACGTTATCAAAGAGAATGCATGATCTTGCAGGTACAACTGAAGGAACTGATCCATACTGGTCAAGTTAAGGAGAGCCACTACGTGAAAAATGGAAAAAAAAAAAGATAGATTTAGAGACGGTTCTGGACCGTCTCTAAAATTGCTTGGTTTAAAGACGCTTTAGAGACGGTCGTAAACCATCTCTAAACTTTTAGACGGCCCTTGACCGTCCTTAATATTGTCTTAAAAATTTAAAAGTCCATAAATCATTTAAGACGGTCAAAATCGTCGTTAACTGAGGATAAAAGATGGCCATTGACCGTTTGGAATAAGAGACGGTCTCTGACCGTCTTATATGCGACCATTTGAGATGGTCAAAGACCGTCGTCGTATTAGAGATGGTCATTGGCCATCTCTTCTTGCTGTCTGAGATCAAGCCAAGGACCATCTCAATTAGAGACGGTCATTGGCCGTCTTTTTTTCGTAATGTGAGATCTGTCAAAAATAGTCTCGTATTAGAGACGGTCCTGTTGTCTCCATTTGAGATTGTCAAAGACCGTCTCTATTAGAGACGGTCCTTAGCCATCTTATAGTGGTCATTTGAGACCGTCAAAGATCGTGCATTAGAGACGGTCCTAAACCGTCTCTAATGCTCAGGTAAAAAATTAAGAACAAAAAAAATTATGAATTTCGAAAAAAAAAAGTGTTTAAAAGCTTAGAAAAATAATTAACAATGTTTAAGAAAAAAAAATTAGATTTTGAAAAAAAAATGTAATTTTAACAAAAAACTAGATTTTGAAAAAAAAAATAAAAAATTAAGAACTTTGAATAATGTTGATAATTTTGAAAAAAAAAAAAAAAAAAAAAGATTTCGATAAAAAAAATGATATTTTGAAAAAGAAAATTTATAAAATTAAACAAAATTGTGAAAAAATTGACAAATTGTAAAAAAAATTGACAAATTGTAAAAAAATATATATTTTTTAAAAAAGAAAACTAGATTTTGTATTTTGACAAGAAAAATTAAAAAGTTATATAACAAGATTTCGATAAAAAAAATGATATTTTGAAAAAGAAAATTTAAAAAATTAAACAAAATTGTGAAAAAATTGATAAATTGTAAAAAAAAATATATTTTTTTTTTTTAAAAAAAAAAAGAAAACTAGATTTTGTATTTTGACAAGAAAAATTGAAAAGTTATATAACAAAAGTGAGATTTTAAAAATGATATTTTGAAAAAGAAAATTTAAAAAATGAAACAAAATTGTGAAAAAATTGATAAATTGTAAAAAAAAAAAAAATTAAATAAAAAAATAAAAAAAAATAAAAAGAAAGCTAGATTTTGTATTTTGAAAAGAAAAATTGAATAGTTAGATAACAAAAGTGAGATTTTGACGATGTGTTGTATATCCTTGTCACTCCTATGTTTCTCCAACCCATTTTTGGGGCGGGTATAAAAAATTGTGTAGATTTAAATCTTAAGTGGACCACACCACTGGAGAATGATAATATAGTACCTCACAATTAAAAATTATAAAGAGCCCATCGTAAGGTTTTAGTAATGTTTATTTGCAATCCAACCTGTTGATAATGTAAAGAAGATCTAGATGAAGGTAAACTACAAAGATCAAATTGATCTAAAACTTTTGTGGCCTTCAAAAGGTTTTTAATAGTTATTCATCATTGTTTTGATTGGTATGGCCCACCTGAGATTTATTGGGTTCTTATGATTTGAAATCACATCTAAAATATGATGGAAAAATATATGGACGGTGTCGATATATATAAAATATATTAAGGTGGGCCCTACATGGTTAGAGTAACACCCATGAAGGAGTTACCTAAATAGTGAAATGGTACTATAAGGTCACCTCATGGGAACTTCCCATAAGGTTAATTTTGTGTGCCCCACCATGATGTGTGTAGAACATCAACACCATGCATTTGATGTGTCCCCTTTAAGTCCAAAAATCAGTCGTATACGAAACGTAGGTGGGCCATAGCATCTAAAACTATGTGAAGACTTCTCTAAAACATATAAAAGCATTAGGTGAGGCCCACATGAGTTTTGGATGTATATGAAACGTGGTCTAACTCCTCATCCAAGTGGGACACTCATAATGAATGGGCTGGATCTATGAAGCATATCTAGGTGGGCCCAATAAATGATTATGAATGTTTTAATGGGAGGGTAACCCTCTCAACTATAGTATGTGGTGTGGCCCACCCAAGTCATGGATCGACTTTATTTTTAAGCTCTAAAACGTACCTCCCCATAGGATCTTATTAGAGACTTGATTTTTTTTTGTATGGATGCATCATGCATGGTTTTATGATAAAACACATGTATGTATAAAACAAATTATTTGTTCCAAACAGGACATTTATGATAAAACAAATTATTTGTTCCAAACAGGACATTTATCAAAGGAGCACTATTAGGTAATATTTAAGATTTTCATTATAAATAGATTAAGAGCCAATGATAATTATAAGTAGACTTGCAGCAAAAAATAAAGAATTTGATTTTTTTCAAAACATGGAAAGACTAATCAGTCCTACTTTTTGTAACTTCAGCCACTGCTTCAAATGGAGGGACTGCACAAAGATTTGGTTAGGGAGACTACTGATGGTGAACTAGCAGCTGCAACAAATATGAGAGCTACAAAGGTGAAAAGAAACATAAGGCGGTCGGTAAGATAAGATAGCTTGACAGTACTTGTTTCAATTTTCTTGGATGGATGATGAATGTATTTGGGAATGTAAATGAAAATAAAAAACTTATAATATATATATATATATGTGTGTGTGTGTGTTATCAATGGAGGATACCTTGTTTAGGGGGACATGAAATTCTTGTAGCTTATGGTATGGTGCCCCATATTGGTTGTATGTTACTAGTATGTAGTAGATAATACTAGGTTCAATAGTAGATAATACTAGAAAATCCCTAAACCTAAACCTACACCTAATCCTAATCTACTCCTTAACCCGAATCCAAACCTAAACCTATACTTATAACCTAAAACTATTCTTAAATCTCAAAACCTATAACCTAAACCTGAATCTAAACCCGAACCCGAATTCCTAAACCTTAACCTAAACATATAACCTATAACCTATAACCTAAGCCTATACCTAAACCTAAAACCTAAAGCTAAAGTTAAACCTATAACTTAAACCTAAACTCAAATCCCTAAACCTCAACCTAAACCTACAACCTAAACTTAAACTTATAACCTTAACCCTAAACCTACACCTAAACCTACCTAATCCTAATCTCAACTCCCTAACCTAAACCTAAACGTAAACTTGAAAACCCAAAACTAAACTCGAACCGAACCCGATCCCGATTTCCTAAACCTAAACTTAAGACCTTAACCTAAACATATTCTCAAATTCCAAAACCTATAACCTAAACCTAAACCTATAACATATAACCTAAACTAAAAGCTATAACCAAAACCAAAACCTATAAGCTAAACCCGAACCCATTCTCAAATCCCATAACCTATAACCTAAACCTAAATCAAAACCTATAACCTAAACCAAAACCTAAACCAAACCCAAACCCGAACCCGAATTCCTAAACCTTAAGTTAAACATATAACCTATAACCTATAACTTAAGCCTATACCTAAACCTAAAACCTTACTTATAACCTAAACCTTAACCTATTCTCAATTCCCTAAACCTATAGCTTATAACCTAAACCTAAACCTAAACCTTAACCTAAACCTAAACCTAAACCTTAACCTAAACCTAAACCTATAACCTTAACCTAAACCATATTCTATGACCTAAAACCTAAATGTATTCTCAAATCCCTAAACCTAAACCTACACCTAATTCTAATCTCAACTCCCTAACCTAAATCTAAACCTAAACTTGAAAACCCAAACCTAAACGCGATCCCGAACCCAAACCCGATTTCCTAAACCTAAACCTTAACCTATTCTCAATTCCCTAAACTTATAGTTTATAACCTAAACCTAAACCTAACCTAAACCTAAACCTAAACCTATAACCTTAACCAAAACCAAAACCTATGACCTAAAACCTTAACCTATAACCTATAACCTAAACTCATAACCTATAACCTAACCTTAACCTAAACCTTAACCTAAAACCTAAACCTACACCTAATCCTAATCTCAACTCCCTAACCTAAGCCTAAACCTAAACTTGAAAACCCAAACCTAAAACCCGATCCAGGAACCCGAACCCGATTTCCTAAACCTAAACCTTAACCTATTCTCAAATCCCTATACTTAAACCTACACCTAATCCTAATCTAAACTCCCTAACCTAAACCTAAACCTAAACTTGAAAACCCGAACCTAAACCTAATCCCGAAGCGAATTCCTAAACCTAAACCTACACCTAATCCTAATCTCGACTCCTAACCTAAACCTAAACCTAAACAAGAAAACCCAAACCTAAACCCGATCCCAGAACCTGAACCCGATTCCTTAAACCTAAACCTTAACGTATTCTCAATTCCCTAAACCTATAGCTTATAAGACCTTAAAACCTTAACCTAAACCTATAACCTTAAAACCAAAACCTATGTCCTAAAACCTAAACTTATAACCTATAACCTAACCTTAACCTAAACCTAAAACCTAAACCTTAACCAATACCTAAAACCTAAAAATAAACCTAAAACCTAAATGTATTCTCAAATCCCTAAACCTAAACCTACACCTAATCCTACTCTCAACTCCTAACCTAAACCTAAACCCGATCCCAGAACCGAACCCGATTTCTAAACCTAAACCTTAACCTATTCTCAATTTAAGTAAACCTATAGCTTATAACCTAAACCTAAATCTTAACCTAAACTTATAACCTTAACCTAAACCAAAACTTATGACCTAAAACCTAAATGTATTCTCAAATCTTTAAACCTAAACCTACACCTAATTCTAATCTCAACTCCCTAACCTAAACACGAAACTCCGATCCTGAACCCGAACCCGATTTCCTAAACCTAAACCTTAACATATTCTCAAATCCTAAACTTAAACCAACACCTAATCCTAATCTAAACTCCCTAACCTAAACTTAAACTTGAAAACCCAAACCTAAACCCAATCCCGAACCCGAACCCCAATTCCTAAACCTAAACCTTAACCTATTTTCAAATCCCTAAACCTAAACCTACACCTAATCCTAATCTCAACTCCCTAACCTAAACCTAAACCTAAACTTGAAAACCCAAACCTAAACGATCCAGAACACCGAATCCGATTTCATAAACCTAAACCTTAACATATTCTCAATTCCCTAAACCTATAGCTTATAACTCCTAAAACCTTAACTTGAACCTAAACCTATAACCTTAAAACCAAAACCTATGACCTATAACCTTAACCTATAACCTATAACCTAAACTTATAACCTAACCCTAACCTAAACCTAAAATCTAAACACCAATAACTTAAAACCTAAACCTAGACCTAAAACCTAAATGTATTCTCAAATCCTAAACCTAAACCTACACCTAATCCTAATCTCAACTCCCTAACCTAAACCTAAACCTAAACTTGAAAATCCAAACCTAAACCGATCCCAGAACCCGAACCCGATTTCCTAAACCTAAACCTTAACCTATTCTCAATTCCCTAAACCTATAGCTTATAACCTAAACCTAAACCTAAACCTAAACCTTAACCTAAACCTATAACCATAACCTAAACCAAAACTTATGACCTAAAACCTAAATGTATTCTCAAATCTCTAAACCTAAACCTACACCTAATCCTAATCTCAACTCCCTAACCTAAACCTAAACCTAAAACCCGATCCCGAACCCGAACCCGATTTCCCAAACCTAAACCTTAACCTATTCTCAAATCTCTAAACTTAAACCTACACCTAATCCTAATCTAAACTCCCTAACCTAAACCTAAACCTAAAATTGAAAACCCAAACCTAAACCCAATCCCGAACTGAACCCGAATTCATAAACCTAAACCTTAACCTATTTTCAAATCCCTAAACTAAACCTACACCTAATCCTAATCTCGACTACTAACCTAAACCGAACCTAAACTTGAAAACCCAAACCTAAACCCGATCCCGATCCCGAACCCGAACCCGATTTCTAAACCTAAACCTTAACATATTCTCAATTCCCTAAACCTATAGCTTATAAGACCTTAAAACCTTAACCTTAACCTAAACCTATAACCTTAAAACCAAAACCTATATCATAAAACCTAAACTTATAACCTATAACCTAACCCTAACCTAAACCTTAACCAATACCTAAAACCTAAAAATAAACCTAAAACCTAAATGTATTCTCAAATCCCTAAACCTAAATCGACACCTAATCCTAATCTCAACTCCTAACCTAAACCTAAACCCGATCCCGAACCCGAACACGATTTCCTAAACCTAAACCTTAACCTATTCTCAATTCCCTAAACCTATAGCTTATAACCTAAACCTAAGCCTTAACCTTAACCTAAACCAAAACTTATGACCTAAAACCTAAATGTATTCTCAAATCTCTAAACCTAAACCTACACCTAATCCTAATCTCAACTCCCTAACCTAAACCTAAAACTAAACTTGAAAACCCAAACCTAAAACACGATCCAGAACCCGAACCCGATTTCCTAAACCTAAACCTTAACCTATTCTCAAATCCCTAAACTTAAACCTACACCTAATCTAATCTAAACTCCCTAACCTAAACCTAAACTTGAAAACCCTAACCTAAACCCAAACGAACCGAACCCGAATTCCTAAACCTAAACCTTAACATATTATCAATTCCCTAAACCTATAGCTTATAAGACCTTAAAACCTTAACCTAAACCTAAACCTATAACCATAAAACCAAAACCTATGCCCTAAAACCTAAACTTATAACCTATAACCTAACCTTAACCTAAACCTAAAACCTAAACCTTAACCAATACCTAAAACCTAAAAATAAACCTAAAACATAAATGTATTCTCAAATCCCTAAACCTAAACCTACACCTAATCCTAATCTCAACTCCCTAACCTAAACCTAAACCCGATCTCGAACCCGAACCCGATTTCCTAAACCTAAACCTTAACCTATTCTCAATTCCCTAAACCTATAGCTTATAACCTAAACCTAAACCTTAACATAAACTTATAACCTTAACCTAAACCAAAATCGATGACCTAAAATCTAAATGTATTCTCAAATCTCTAAACCTAAACCTACACCTAATCCTAATCTCAACTCCCTAACCTAAACCTAAACCTAAACTTGAAAACCCAAACCTAAAACCGATCCCGAACCCGAACCCGATTTCCTAAACCTAAACCTTAACCTATTCTCAAATCCCTAAACTTAAACCTACACCTAATCCTAATCTAAACTCCCTAACCTAAACCTAAACCTAAACTTGAAAACCCAAACCTAAACCCAATCCCGAACCCGAATTCCTAAACCTAAACCTACACCTAATCCTAATCTCGACTCCTTAACCTAAACCTAAACCTAAACTTGAAAACCCAAATCCAAACCTAAACCCGATCGCGAACCCGAACCCGAACCCGATTTCTTAAACCTAAACCTTAACATATTCTCAATTCCTTAAACCTATAGCTTATAAGACTTTAAAACCTTAACCTTAACCAAAACCTATAACCTTAAAACCAAAACCTATGTCCTAAAACCTAAACTTATAACATATAACCTAACCTTAACCTAAACCTAAAACCTAAACCTTAACCAATACCTAAAACCTAAAAAGAAACCTAAAACCTAAATGTATTCTCAAATCCTAAACCTAAACCTACACTTAATCCTAATCTCAACTCCCTAACCTAAACCTAAACCCGATCCAGAACCCGAACCCAATTTCCTAAACCTAAACCTTAACCTATTCTCAATTCCCTAAACCTATAGCTTATAACCTAAACCTAAATCTTAACCTAAACTTAGAACCTTAACCTAAACCAAAACTTATGACCTAAAACCTAAATGTATTCTCAAATCTTTAAACCTAAACCTACACCTAATCCTAATCTCAACTCTCTAACATAAACCTAAAACCCGATCCCAAACCCGAACCCGATTTCCTAAACCTAAACCTTAACCTATTCTCAAATCCCTAAACTTAAACCTACACCTAATCCTAATCTAAACTCCTTAACCTAAACCTAAACCTAAACTTCAAAACCCAAACCTAAATACAATCCGAACCCGAATTCCTAAACCTAAACCTACACTAATCCTAATCTCGACTCCCTAACCTAAACCTAAACTTAAACTTGAAAACCCTAAACCTAAACCTAAACTTGAAAACCCAAACCTAAACCTGATCCCGAACCCGAACCCGATTTCCTAAACTAAACCTTAACATATTCTCAATTCCCTAAACCTATAGCTTATAAGACCTTAAAACCTTAACCTTAACCTAAACCTATAACCTTAAAACCAAAACCTATGTCCTAAAACCTAAACTTATAACCTATAAACTACCTTGACCTAAACCTAAAACCTAAACCTTAACCAATACCTAAAACCTAAATGTATTCTCAAATCCCTAAACCTAAACCTACACCTAATCCCAATCTCAACTCCCTAACCTAAACCTAAACCCGATCCCGAACCCGAACCCGATTTCCTAAACCTAAACCTTAACCTATTCTCAATTCCCTAAACCTATAGCTTATAACCTAAACCTTAACCTAAACCTATAACCTTAAAACCAAAACTTATGTCCTAAAACCTAAACTTATAACCTATAACCTACCTTGACCTAAACCTAAAACCTAAACCTTAACCAATACCTAAAACCTAAAAATAAACCTAAAACCTAAATGTATTCTCAAATCCCTAAACCTAAACCTACACCTAATCCCAATCTCAACTCCCTAACCTAAACCTAAACTCGATCCTGAACCCGAACCCGATTTCCTAAACCTAAACCTTAACCTATTCTCAATTCCCTAAACCTATGCTTATAACCTAAACCTTAACCTAAACCTATAACCTTAACCTAAACCAAAACTTATGACCTAAAACCTAAATGTATTCTCAAATCTCTAAACCTAAACCTACACCTAATCCTAATCTCAACTCCCTAACCTAAACCTAAACCTAAACTTGAAAACCCAAACCTAAAACCCGGTGAACCCGAACTCGATTTCCTAAACCTAAGTGTAACCTATTCTCAAATCCCTAAACTTAAACCTACACCTAATCCTAATCTAAACTCCCTAACCTAAACCTAAACCTAAACTTGAAAACCCAAACCTAAACCCAATCCGAATCGAACCCAAATTCCTTGGATAAACCTTAACCTATTTTCAAATCCCTAAACCTAAACCTACATCTAATCCTAATCTCGACTCCCTAACCTAAACCTGAACCTTTTTTTTCCTTTTTTTTTACTTATGAAGTTAAACTTTATATGTATTATGCGTGGATGAATAATGTATTGTGGATAAGATTGTTTGTGTTTGGATGGATGTAGTTTATGTTTGGATGGATTTACGTAGTTTGGGTTTAGATGGATGCGAATGTGAATGTGATGAAACAGGTGTATATCAGTCCTATTTGGATGAAATAGGTGAATGTGAATGAAACAGGTGTATATTAGTCCTATTTGGATGAAACAGGTGTATATCAGTCCTGTTTGGATGAAACAGGTGAATGTGAATGAAACAGTGTATATGTCGATCTGTTTGGATGAAACAGTGTATATCGATTCCTGTTTGGATGAAATAGGTGTATGTCGATCTGTTTAGATGAAATAGGTGTATATCGATCTGTTTGGATGAAGCAGTGTATGTGAATGAAACAGTGTATATCATCCTGTTTGGATGAAAGCAGTGAATGTGAATAAACAGTGTATATTAGTCTTGTTTGGATGAAACAGGTGAATGTGAATGAAACTTGAGAATATATCGATCTGTTTGGATGAAGCAGTGAATGTGAATGTGATGAAACAGTTTGGATTTACGTATGTGAATGAAACAGGTGTATATCAGTCCTGTTTGGATGAAACAGGTGAACGTGAATGTGATGAAACAGTTTGGATTTACGTATGTGAATGAAAGAAGTGTATATCGATCTGTTTGGATGAAACAGGTGAATGTGAATGAAACAGGTGTATATCAGTCTTGTTTGGATGAAACAGGTGAATGTGAATGTGATGAAACAGTTTGGATTTACGTAGTTTGTATAACAGGTGTATATCAGGAAGAATACTGTAACAGGTCAAATTTGAAAATGTCCTTTTAAGGGTCATAAGAGACGGCCTATAGCAGTCCTTTTAAAGGATGGTCCATGACCATCCTTTTAAAGCTCATAAGAGACGGTCTATGACAGCATTTTCAAGGACGGTCCATGGCCATCCTTTGAAGGCTCATAAGAGACGGTCCATGACAATCCTTTTTAAGGACGGTCCATAACAGTCCTTTTAAAGGACGGTCTATGGCCGTCCTTTTTAGGATCATAAGAGACGGTCCATGACAGTCCATTTTAAGGACGGTCCATGACCGTCCTTTTTTTATCAATAAGAATGACGGTTTTCAACCGTCCTTTAAAAAATAAGACACGTCAAAATTTGACGCCCTATGCGACGGTCCATGACCGTCCATTTTGGTCATTTGAGACGGTTTTGAACCGTCCTTTTTTCACTGTTTTGGCGTAGTGAGCATAAGTACATATATTAAGTTAATTCAAGAGCCTAATGCAGAGTACAAGGAGAAGGCTGATAAATATAGGCGCTAGAAACGATTTGAGTACAATTAGCAAAGTCCCTTGGGTAAATCGAGGATGAGTTTTGTTCAAGTGGAGGGGTCTAATGTAGGACGTGGCACAGATACATTCCTAGCATGGTTGGATCAAAAATTGGCCATAACTTTTGATCTGATTATCGTTACAGGGCACGTAACCTATTAATCTTTACTGAAACGGGCTATCCGAGGTAAGATGACACAAAACGTGGGTCACATCTATCCGTTTGGCCATAAATGCACGCTTTCATATCAAAAATGGAAATTTAAAAAAAAAAATACTATTTTTAGTAATTTTGATTTTTGTAATATTTTTTAATTTTAGTTCTAGATTTTCTTCTTTTTTAGGAATAAATTTTAATCATTTTAGGACTCTTCTGGCAAAAGTTTATTTGAAATTTTTACTTTTAGAAATTAGGTCTTAAAAGAGTTTTACTAGAATTGAGATTTTTATTAGAGTTAGATTTTGTTATTTTTGATAATTACATATTTTGGTTTATTTTTTCTTTATTAATGGTGTAAAGGGACACATTAGATTATTATCAATCAAGTTACGAATTTTCATGAATATTATTTTTATTTTCTTGTTTTCTCTTCGTGAATTTAAGAAGTCTTTGTAAGAAGTCCATAGAAGCTTCTGTGTATTGGAAGTAGTTGTCCTTGAGGAAAATGGTGATCGACCTCATCGGGTTCATCCCTACATTAGTCTCACTGATGGACCACCCAAGACTGCACGTAATCCGTAATACTTCACTTGATCCACTATACACATGCAAAAGGGTGGATGGCCAGGGAGTGCCCATCAAATAGGCATTGCCACAAAAGGTAACAAGGGTGTAAATAGGCTTCGGACTATCCATCTCATGTACCCTACTATGACTTTCTGGCATGTCTATATATATATATATATATATATATATATATATATATATATATATATATATAACAATAACACTTGGGAATATCAAACGACTACAATATTCAAGTTTTTAACTTCTTATAATTTCTACCATCCACGATGAGACCAATGATATAAACAGAACTCTGTACATTTCCACTGTCAATAACTTCCTTAGCAAGAAAATGGTGTACAACTCCAACAAATTTTAAAGAGCCAGAGTACTATGTTAGTTCAGCATCATTTAAAAGCTGGTGATGACAGCTCAAAGGAATTTTTTAAGTGCTAGAGTACGATGTTAGTTCGGCACCGTGCAAAAATTGTAGATCTTTCAACCGTTCATATGTCACTTCTTCGTTGAATAAACAATGTATGGAGCATAAACAGTAAATATTTGATTTAAAAAAAATAAAAATTTCTCTTCAATCATAAATGTCATCTAGGGAGAAAACTACGGTGGCACTCGTGAAGCTTGATAAACCATGGCAAACGTTAGAGAACCGTTGGTCTGACTAAATACAGTCATCTAGCGTTCCATTTTTCTCGGCTAGGAGATATATATATATATATATATATATATATATATATATATATATATATATATATATATATATATAATATATATGGGAAAACGTACAATGCGCTCGAGCTGATTTTAACACCCCATGAGGTCGAGCTGTGTGGGCCCCACCGTGATGCGTTTCAAACATCCACCCCATTAGTCAGATGCACCATTCCATCGTGAGCCTAGGTCTCAAAAATCAAGTCAATCCGTGACTTGTGTGGGCCACACCACATACAGAAGTGGGGAGGGACCGTGCACCATTAAAACATTCATAACCATTTTTTACGGCCCACCGAGATGTAGTTTGCAAATCCAGCCCATCCATTATGTGTTTCCCACTTGAATGAGGGTTCAGACTAAGTTTCAGGCGCATGCAAAACTCAGGTGGGCCCCACCAAGTGCTTTTATATGTTTTAACGGTGTCTTCACATAATTTTAGATGGTATGGCCCACCTGAGTTCTGTATACGGCTGATTTTTGGGATATCCCATAATTTAAAGGGTACCCATCAAATGCACGGTGTTGATGGTCAAAACACATCACGATGGGGCCCACATAGCTCGACCTCACGGGAGCTTATCGTCAGCTCGAGCGCATTGTAACTTTTCCATATATATATATATATATATATATATATATATATATAATCATTTGTTGGGCCCACTGAGATGTGGTTCACAAATCCAGCCCTTCCATTATGTGTGTCCCACTTGAATGAGGGGTTAGATCAAGTTTCAAATGCATCCAAATTTCAGGTGGGTCCCATCAAGTGCTTTTATATGTTTTAGGCATGTTTTCACATAATTTTAGATGGTGTGGCTCAATTGAGTTCTGTATGCGGCTGATTTTTGAGGATATCCCATAATTTAAAGGGGACCCATCAAATGCATAGTGTTGATGGTCGACACGTATTACAATGGAATCCACACAGCTCGACCTCATGGGAAGTTCTCATCAGCTCGACCCATAGAACCTTTTCCATATATATATATATATATATATATATATATATATATATATATATATATATATATATATATATATATATAACACCGAAATTCTTTATTTAATGTCAACATTCCACCCCAACGTAATGAGTAGAGCAACCTCGTGTTGGAAGCGGAAGGGGATTGGCTGGTGTAGACACACTACGGACCTCGATGGTGTGTTGATGGCACCAAATTCTGTGGGTCTCATGATGAGATATGTGTTATATCCCAACCGTCCATCCACATGAGGAGCTTTTTTAAATGTTTGAGCTGAAAAATAAGACAGATCCAAAGATTAAATGGACCGCACTGTAAAAGGAAGTGGGAGATTGAACATCTACCATTGAAACCTTTTTGGGTGTCAGAGAAGTTTTGGATCAATATGATATTTCCTGAACCGATTGGATGGAAAATGAATGTTATAGTGGACCTACAAATGTTTTAATGGTGAGAATTATTATCCCACTGCTATTTGTGGTGTGGTTGAATTGAGATTTAGATATTATTCATTTTTAAGCTCATATTCTAAATTGAACTCGCCAAGTGGATGAAGAGCGTGGATATAATAAATTCATCATTGTGAGGGCCATGTAACTTTGATATCTTTTGAACGATTCGGTGCTCGTCTTTGCACGATGCGTACCCAAATTAGCTAGGTGGATGCTGTGTGGTACACCAGCCAATCGACTTTTGTTTTGGTTGGTGTACCGCACACTATCCACCTCGCTGACCGAGTTCTATATGAATTATGTGTTATATTCAAACCGTCATTTCATTTTTGGCTGGTGTACCGCACACTAGCCACCTCACTGGTGTACCACACATTAGCCACCTCGCTGACCGAGTTCTATATGAATTATGTGTTATATTCAAACCGTCCAATCATTTTTGGAGATCTTTCTAAGAGTTGAGCCAAAAAATAATATGGATCCAAAGATCAAGTGGACAATATTGCAAAAGGCAGTGGAAGATTGAATGTCTACCATGCAAACCTTCTTTGGTTCATGGACCATTTGATTTAATATGATATTTATTTTTTTTTCCCTCTTCATACATGTTTGTGTGACCGTAATACTCTGGATTTCGAGGCCGAGTGGATACTCGACTCCTGATATCTTGGGTGCCACTAATGTGAAAGTGCCTTGATTTGTCAATTAGCATGAGCGTTGAGTCAGCTAGACTACAGAGCCTAATAGGAAGATCATTTCAATCATCTGCCTTAACCGGATGTGTGCAAGCTCACCACAGGTAAATCTGAGCCCCACATCCCTTGTCCCAAATCACCAGATATACTAAAACCCTTAAAAATGTCAGAATATCATAGGGTTTTTAGGGTAAGAAAATGTTTTTCAAAAATAAGAAAATTCTCTAAGTTTTCTTGCCCTGTTGATTTCATCGATACACATATCGATATGATTGACCTGCATTGTCGAGTCTTCGATGCTCCACCGATACCATCGAAAAGAGGACCAAATATATCCAGCAACCTTATACATATCTGGATGGAATTATCGATGTATCGATACACCTATCGATATCATCGATATTCAAATTTCGAGTCTATCGGAAGTGACTCGATAGTATCGACAGACAGAATTCCGGCACCCCTGTTTTTCTTAAGAATATCATATAAGCTTCAATATATCGAAGCCTCCTCAATACCATCGAAGTTCAAACCTTGATGATATCGATAGGCCCTCGATGATATCGATCTTGGGGGCCAAGTTCTCCAGCAACATATTTTAGGATGTTTTATCTTATGATCGGGAGTCTCTCGATAGAATCGATATTCAAATATCGATGATATCGATGCCGTATCGATTGCATCGAACATGGACATAAATCGTCCAGCAAGCTTTATGGAAAATTCCTTTGATTTTCCTATGCATTGACATAGTTATCGATATCATCGATATCCAAATTTCGATGATCTCGAAGGTCCCTCAATCTCTCATGGAAACCTGAAATATTTTCAGGCAAGTATTTCTCATTTTTCAAGTGTCGATGGATCAAATCTCTCATCGATGGAATCGGAGTTCGAAATCCGATGACATCAACAATCGCTTCGATTCATCAACTAGCCAGCAAAAGGTTTCAAAAGCATATGACATTGAGTTCGAGTCATCGAGTGGACCATCGATGCTATCGAGAGTATACGCTCGATGATATCGAACCTGCTCGATGATATCGAACTCTATCATAAATGTGACCGTTTTATATCTGTTGAAACTTTTTGCCTATATATAGAGGACTTGTCTAGTGTTGATGTGAGAGAAAGAAGAGAGAGCTTTTGAATGTTTCACTTTAGATCTTATATCCAAAGCCCTTTCTCTTAAGGGAGCTCATCCTCCAATCCACCCTCACCATTGATATTCAATAGAGTGGATTGGGGAATGAACTTCCACATTCAAGGATCCTCCAGCTACCATCGTAATGGCAAATCATTAAGTTATGATACCTTGAATGCTTAGATGATTAAAATCGCTCTATCTTCCTTATAGGAAAATCTTTTGAGAGTAGGATTTCATTATAACCTTGACCCAACCCGTCACCATGCATTGGTATATCTTTTGAGATGTGCATGAAAGAGATCGAAGAGTCTTTATCAACAAAGGAGGAGATCTTCGTCAACGTGCTTAATGGGACTCATCAGCTTATCTGTAAGTATCTAGAGTCCAGAGGACACTTGTGAACATTCCTTTGTAGGATTGGGTCTTAGATGTTTCTCACCCCTTAAAACCCTCGTAGGAGGCCTCCGGCAGGAGTGTACATGGTGGGTACGTTTTGTGGACCCTTGCTCTATGGAGAGCATAAACATCTAGTTGAAGGTGAACCAGTCAAAACCTTAGGTTTGAGGTGAACCGTGTGAAACCTCAGGTTTGGAGTAAACCGCGTAAAACCTCCTGTAGGGTCTTAGGAAATATCCTTGGCCAGTATGCCTAAAAGTGGGTGCATTGTGTTGACCCTTGCTCGTGAGAGCATAAACAGTCAGCCTCAATGTAGGTTGTAAAGGTTGAAGGTGAACCTGATTTAAAACCTTAGGTTTGAGGTGAACCGCTGTGAAACCTCCTTAGTGAAATTCGGCACACTCAAGGGTTGAGTGCGTCTGCCGGGAGTGGAGTAGACTGATCGTTGAACCACTATAAAAATAATTGTGTTTGAGATTTCTATTTTCTGAATGTGTAATTTACTTTTATACTTCCATATCTGAATATCTGAGATCACACCTCACACACATACACAGTCATATCCATCATAAACTAGTTTGCATATTGTACACTTCTTAAATACTTTGTGATTGGATTCTCTACCAGGCTTGGAAGCCAATAGAGTTATTTTTGAGTAATCCTAATATGTGCTAGCTGATTAGGATTAGTGTAATAGGATTTTAAATAAACCATAAAAACTCTAAAAGTCCTATTCACCCCCCTTTAGGACATATTGGCATATTCTTACTTCAACTAAAGCGGTCTTCACAGCCATTTCATTATGCCTTGGGGAAGCGAGAAAATTTGAACTTATTTGGTTAGTGTATGAGCATTTAAAGAATTTAATGGACCACGCTAGTATGTGTAAGTAAACATAACTTAACCTTAAGATTTAACTAGCAAAATGATGTGTATTCAATCAGCTCATAGGACCGTATCCTGGCAAAAATACATATAGTCTAAAAATGCACAAATTGCACCCTTGCCCCAAGCCTTATCGCTGGCCCTATGGCAGCCTATAGCGACCCGCCCAGCAGTTGAAAATATGAGAGCTCCTCCTCTGGGTCTATGGACGCCTCGTCCAGTGCGTCGGACTCTATGATACTTGCATCTAAGATAGGGTTTGGTTGGTATTTTAAAACACCATCCCAAAGTGGGAGTGAGTGATCAACTCAGTGGTTCCATTAACATCAAGTTACACAAACTATCAAATCCATATGCACAATTAATGAAAGGCATTTTAAGCATACAGTCCGTAGATACTTTTGTTAATGCACATGCAGGGTATTATAATATGACGCATGTCATCGCCATCCAAGACTCCCTCAAGCGACTCCATTTATACATTCACATATGACCAACAATCCCTCAATGCGACCTCGAATGCTGAATCTCCAACCTATGTTAATTCAATGCTATGAATGTTCATGTTAGTCAGGTATTTAATTAAGTCCGTTCATCTAGCAAGATTAGGAAAGTTGAAACACCTTCATTTAATCATTAGTCTTATTCAGATCACTCAGCCTAGGGCGGTCGTAGCAGCTCTAAGCCTACAATCCATGATTCAAATTTAGGTATCACTCATTTATCTCATAAATTAACAATTCTAAAGGTAAGGCATGATACCCAAAGGTGTGAGGATCAACTCGGTATGGGTCGTCACCTAAACACCGAGTATGATCACTCAGTTCCGAGATGCGGACTTATCACATAACCAAATCACCACAAGGAAAAGGGCTCATCACCCAATTCTATTCATACCCGGTCATTTGAACGGTACTCTGGCACGAAACCATCAGCCAGGTAATTTGATGGGGGACTGTTCGAATAAGGATTTATCACCTCCTATGCTCGTTGGTCACTACGGGATGACTCGTCACCCTAGAGTAGGCTAACAGCACAGACACAGTGTCCCATACCACCATGTCTGACTCCCAAGACTTAGGGATCATATCACTAATAGTTAATATTAGGCCTCTCAAAGGTATGGGGTGTTTCAGATATAGGCAGGCGTGATCATACATGGTGAACACACACGATTGGTTGGCTATCAGGCTAATTCGGTTGACTTAGACAAACTCTAGCATAATCGACATTAGGTGCAAGCATTCCATGTAATTCAACTACCTCCGGTTATCCATATTCAATCTGGATCAATCGAACCAGTCTGGGGCGGCCAACCCATTCGGGGCCACCCTCATGGATCTGCGGTTTGCCGGCCAACTTGACAATTCAAGTAGTCTTAGTTTGTCAACCACACTAATAAATTGACTAACATCCTACATGGAGGGATGTAAATGGTAATTCAAATAATTCTAATCTATTAGACAATTTATCGAACATGTAGGTGACATTACACTAAGCTAATAATTTATGGTAAGTGAGTGAGCATACAAGTGCGTTGGTTAGCAAGCATTCGTCTACACACTACGTATTCACAAATCAACACTAATTGTCATGCATTCATCTATTCACTACATAAACCATTAATCGAGGCATGAGTTTGATAATTGACAACTTAAAGGTAATGGTCCACACTTAGGAGTGGTCTGACGATTCTCTAGTGTCGCTCCTATAATAACGGTTGAGTAATTGACGGATCGATGCCCTAAGTCGAATAGGTTAGCTCATAAGGGAGCATGCAACAACCCGAAGGTTTAAATCTCAAGAAAAGTCCTAATGGTTACCTCTATTTATTGATGGAACAATTATGGCAATGCAACGCAATCACGACTATGTCACGAGCTAACGAGGTTAGGGCAAATGCTCCAATCTACCCCATCTTGCACCTTCTCCCTTTTGCCTCCTCTCTCCCTCCCCTCTTTTGCAAGTAAAAATTCGTATGGGTGTGAGAGAGAGAAATTTTTTGGCCTTATATAGCCTAGATTTTATGTCTAAATGGCCCTAGGGGTCCTTTTTCTAGATGCATGCCCCTAGCGGGCTAAATTTTGGCCCATAGGGCTATTTCAGGGGCCCGCTAGCCCATCCGCACCACGGAGCAGGTGCCTCATCATAGGATAAGCGATTGGACCAATTTTGGTGGAGATCGGATGCCTTAATCTACCATAGAGACCCTACTTATGATTGACGGTCCTCAGTGCTCAATCGGGGCCGCGACTATATGAATATCAGCAGGAAAATATCTTTTAACTCATACATTGAGTTTGGTCGCGATCTAACGGTCAAAAAGCCACAACTTCATGAAAGAGTAGAAGGTTCATTTTACTTAAGTTTCAGGTTTCAGCCTTAGATATTTGTGCATTTCAAGCACTTGGCCTCTGGCTCAAGTTGTGCAGTTCTAGGTAAATCTTGACTCACCACCTGTGATGGACGTCAAGCCCGATGAGATAGACATTATTCTATAATTTCAGAACTAGTGGCTCACTAACAAGCGGTATAGAGCTTGTTCGAATAATCGGGGCATTTTTCGAATAAATTGTGTAGGAAGATTTCTTGGGCGTGGTTGTTAGGGTCTGGATTAACTAAGTTCATAGTGTAGCCTATTCAAAATTAGTGAAAATGGTGATTCGGTCATGATCACTCTAGATCGTTGGTTATTAGGTTAAATGAGTGACCGGGTTGATTTGGTTTATTAATTAAGATCCGACCAATAGTTGTCTCCGATTTAGGTAGGTCATTATTTAGTTATAGTTATCTCGATTGGTCAGCAATAGGTTGGCTAGATTTGGACCCTATGTGAGCAAATCATGGGGCTAAACTCGATGTTTAAGTGATAGGTCGGATTCATTGGCTTTTTATAGTTGATTAATCTTATTTGTGCGGTTCTTTATCGATACCACCCACGTATAGGCTCACTTCGAGCATCAAAGGTTAGTAAGTGATGACATAGGCTAGTTATGTAAAAAAAAATTAAGGATTTTTTGAAAATTCAAAATAGCAAAAATTCAGGACATTACAGTGACCTGATGAACAGATTGGATGGAAAATAAATGTTATGGTGGGTCCTATGAATGTTTTAACAATGAGAATCGTTGTCCAACTGCTATTTGTGTTTTGGTCCACTTGAGCTTCGGATATGACTCTTTTCTAAGCTCATGCTCTAAAATGATCTTGCTGAATGGATGAACGGTGTGGATATACTAAATAAATCATCTGGGGCCCATGTAATTTTGATCTCCTTTGAATCGTTCATACAATGACGTCTTAGCACAATATGTACCCACACCTAGAGGTGGGCATCGGACCGAGTCGGATCGGATCGGGTCCAACCCAATTCGGTCCGAAATCTAGCTGGGCTGACCCGAACCCAATCCGATCCTGGACCGAGTCCGGGACATAAGACTCAAACCGATCCGACACACGATTGGTCTAACCCAAACCGAATCTGACTCGGTCAGGAAAACCGAGTCGGATCGGGTTGGGTGCGATTCAGATCGACTTTTTTTACCATGAAATTCATTATCCTCGCTGCTATTTTTGGTGTGGTTCATTTGAGCTTTAGATATGATTCATCTTTTTCCAAATGATCTAAAATGATCACGGAAAATGGACAAACGGTATGGATATAATAAATACATCATTATGGGGCCCATGTAATGTTGATCTCATTTGAGCAGTTCGTACAACTCGGAGCTTGAGGCGCTACAGCTGTGAACATGTTGTGCACAGCTTGCAGCTGTAATGTCTTGTGCACAAAAGTGCCTGTGTTAGCAAATTCTGTGGGTCTAATCACGGGATATGTGTTATATCTAAACTGTCCATCCATTTGGGGAGTTCGTTTTAAGGCTTGAGACGAAAAATAAGATAGATCTAACTATCAAGTGGACCACACTGGAAAAAGCAATGGGGATTAAACATCTATCATTGAAAGCCTTTTTGGGGTCATAGTCTCATGGAAGTTTTGGATTAATTTGAAATTTTTTTTGCCTCTTAATTCAAGTCTTTGTGACCTTATGAACAGATTGGATGGAAAATAAAGATTATGGTGGGCCCTACGAATTGTTTAATGGTTAAAATCATTCTCAGCTGCTATTTGTGGTGTGGTCTAAATGATCTTTGGATATAATTTATTTTTTGCAAAATACTCTATAATGATCTCTAAAACTATATGAACAGTGTAGATATAATAAATACATCACTGTGGGGCCTATAATAACTTTGATCTCCTTTGAACCGTTCGTACAACTCGGAGCTCGAGGAGCATCAGTGCTCGTCTTCACACAACACGTACCTACAGCTACAGCCTACAGCAGCAACTATATAGTTGTGTATGGTACACCAACGAATCATCTTCTTATTATACTGAGTAAACTCTGTTGGGGCCCACTGTGAATGCATTTGGTTTATCCATACTGTCTATTTATTTTTCCAAATCATTTTAGTGGTTGAACCCAAAATTAATGTATATCCAAAGCTCAAGTGGACCATACCACAGGAAAAGGTAGAATTATTGATAAGAACCACTCCTAATCAGGTCGGATCAGATCAGTTTGGATCCATTCAGATCAAGTTTTCGAATCGGATCAGTCCGGATTGACCACGACCTAATCTCGATCCGAAAAAATGTCAGATCTAAATGGCCCTACCTGATCCGCACCGATCCAAGTCGTCGGTTCGGTTCAGATCGGGTCTAATCGGGTCGGATCCACCAGATCGGGTCAAATATGCCCAGCTCTACACACACCAATTAAGTCAGTGGTGTGTGGTACACCAGCCAATTCACTTCCCTTCATAGGGAAGCAGATTGGATGGTGTACCACACACCACCGACTTAACTAGTGTGTTCAGGTCACCAAGTTCTACTATAGGTCCCATCCTGAGGTATGTGTTATATCCAAACCATCCATCCATTTAGGGAGCTCATTACAAGGCTTGACCCTAAAAAATAAGACAACTCCAGAGATAAAGTGGATCACAATGCAAAAAGGCAGTGGGGATTGAACGTCTACCATTGAAACTCTTTTGGGGTCATTGAAGTTTTGGATCAATATAATATTTAATTTTTCCTCTTCATCCAGGCCTGTGTGACCTTATGAATAGATTGGATGGAAAATAAATGTTATGGTGGGCTCTACAAATGTTTTAATGGTGATAATTATTGTCCCCACTGCTATTTGTGGCATGGTCCACTTGAGGTTTGTATATGACTCATTTTTAGGCTCATGTAATAAATATATCACCGTGGAGCTCCAAGTTGTACAATAGGTTCAAAGGAGATCAAAGTTACATGCCCCCACAATAATGTATTTATTATATCCACATTGTTCATTCATTTGGCGATATCCACACCATTCATTCATTTGGCGAGATCATTTTAGATATTGATCCCAAAATTGAGTTATATACTTAGCTCAAGTGGACCACACCACAAATGGTAGTGGCGACAATGATTTTCACTGTTAAAACATTCATAGGGTCCACCATAACATTTATTTTCTATCCAATTTGTTCATAAGGTCATATAAACCTAGACGAAGAGGAAAAGCAAATATCATATTGATCCAAAATCTGATCCCCAAAAGGGTTTCGGTGGTAGACATTCAATCCACACTGCTTTTTGTAATATGGTCCACTTAATCTTTGGATCTATCTCATTTTTCATCTCAAGCCCTACGACAAACTCGCTAAGTGGACGTATAGTTTGGATATAACACATACCTCATGATAGGACCCACGTAACTTGGTAACGTCAGCACACCAGCCATCAGTGGTGTGTGGTATACCAACCAATCCGCTTCCCTTGTGAGAAATTAACCCCCACATTTATGAAAATGTGATTAGCTGGTGTACCACACACTACGACCTAGCTGGTGTGGGTATGTGTTGTGTGGAGATGGGGTGCGGATTAGGTACTACCCCTGCTTGTTTCGAGCTCGAGACAGGTAGAGGGTCTGAGGGCCACTTAGGGGTCACCGTGATTTATGAGTTTTATCCACACCGGTCATTCATTTTCTGTAGACACCCCACCCAGGCTAATATCTTGATTTTGTTAAGACAATCCGAGAACCATGATCATATCCTAACCTAACCCTAATCCTAACCTGAGCCATCGTGAATCATCATTCAATCCAGACCATGTCCAAAATCAACCTATTTCTCGAATCACTTTCGGGTAACAATCGAGCCGACTTCAAGCCATTTTGGGCCAAATATCCAAAAGGAACTTTGTTTCACTCTAAGAACCCAAAAAGGGATTCACCGGATGAATTTCGAGGGAAACCGTGTCGAGGTGGTAATCTGACTACCGCCGGCGGTAGTCAAATTACCGCTTCCTCCCAGAAAATGCGCACGGAGCCAGTCACACGAGTTCCGGACTCAACCAGGTCCGGGCGGTAGTCGGACTACCGCCGGCGGTACTCGGAATTCCGCCACGTGCGGTCTGAGCAGGGACAGCTGTCTCAGCGTCCAAAGTCAACTCTTCCTGGAATTTACCCCTCCCATCTCCACTATTTACAGTTTTACCAGCCTCCATAGCTAATGAGAGCACGCCACGTGGCATCTCTCTCCTCTCCACCAATCACCATATGCCACATCAGCATTTGCCCTCCTTTTATCCCCTATTTACCAAACAACCATTGGAAAGGGCTATAAATAGCCCTCTCCCCTTTCATTTTCAAAGGAGAAAAAAAAAGAGGGGACCAAGCCACCAAGAGAGAGAGAGAGAAAGAGAGAGGGAGAAAGAAAGAGTGAGTGAGGAAGAGAGTGAGGGAAAGGGAAGGAGCTCCCAAACCCTCAAAGTTCTGATTTTTCCAGCCACCCCCTAGCCCTCCTCTCAACTCTTCCAACCCATAAGCCTAGCCCAAAATGATCATGGTTCAACCTACATCCTAGCCTATTCAAGAATCAAGTCAAAGATCCATTTACATACAAGCATTCATCATGACATCTACTCTTTTCTCAACCCCCCTGCTTCTCTAGATCTCTAGTGGACGTATGCTCTGTGACTTGTCGTACATCGGATCTTGTCACATCAGAAATTCCTAGTGATCTAGTCCACTTTTCTTATCTCTTCGCATAAGCATCATCACATCCGCCTTCTAGACACATTGTTGGATGTATGCTCTGTGGCCTGCCGAAATCTCGGATCTTGCTACATCAGAAATCCACATGTGACCAGTCCCATCATGACCATAGCATCATCATCATCCCTTGAGATTATTTTACCATACTAAGTCGAGACCGTGCACTTGTACGGGCAGAGAGGGTGCCTAACACCTTCCCTCTTTGTAACCGAGGTCCCTTATCCGGAATCTCAAATCGTAGACCAGGAGTCAATCTAAGGTAGGAGAGTCTTCGAATTTCTCCAACCTTATGTATTCCGTGGGTTCTAGCCGACCGCGGGATTCTGAGTAATATTGGCTAGTGGCGACTCCAACAATTAAAATCAGCTTAATCACCCCCACCATCACCACAACCACAACAACCACATTTTTCACAACAACATGGACCCCGATTTTTTCAGTGTCTACAGAATGGCGACTCCACTGGGGACTGCTAGCTCGCACTAGCGGAAACCCGACTCGAAAGTGTGTGGTACTATAATCTCAAGGGACATCATCACTGCATTCACAAAAAAAAAAAACATCTTTGGCTCATACTTGCTTAGGCAAAGGTCCGAACCATGACCACTCGATCCCGTGCAGCCATGACTTCTCAAGCGACCCATGAAGAAGAGCCGGCACCCCAACCAGCTCCTGAAATATCTGCACCTGCACCCGCACCCATACCTACACCCGTGCCTTTACCAATAGCTCCGACAGAGTTGCCAGCCAATGTCACCACACAAGAGCTACTACTTCGAACAATGCAAGAGCTACTTGCCGCCTAGTGCCAAGTGCCACACCGAATACGCGGATGACCCAAATTGACTAGTGTGCGTAGCAGCTCACTCCCTCAAACTCCTTTTGCCTTCTCTCTTATTCCTCCAAAGAAATCGTGCTCCCTCCCTAGAAGAATCAGCACAAGATCAACAACAGCAAGCAATTGGGAGCAACCCTCCCCCACATCTCTACTCAACACATCACAACAATCCGGTCACAGCACATGCAAATCACAGGCAAGAATTGGCGGATGCCCATGAAGGGGGCCAGTTTCGAGTCCAGCTCACTCCCCCTAATGGGAGTAACGTCCCGGAATTGGCAGATACCCCAGGTGGGAGCCATTTCCAAACATCCCACCCCCTCCGAAAGGGAGTGGTGTTCAATTCCACTACCTCCCACCCAGGAAGTCCGCCTTCTTTCCATCAAACCCCATTCTAGATCCATATGAAGAAGAAGCAAAGACAAGCCCTACAAAGAAGGGGCAAGATATCCGCAACAAAGTAAGTCGAGATCGAGGAGTTACGAGAGCAACTACAAATGATGCAAAGCTTGACTTCAAAGACAACAAGGAGTGGATCATCCATCCACTAAGTTCGGGGACCTCTCGTCCCTTCCCGTGACGCCTTAGGGTACCTCCAAATTTTGAGATACCAAAGTTCAAAAGGTATGACGGTAGTGGGTGCCCCACAAAGACATCTAAAAGCCTTTTGCGGGGAGCTCAATGCGATAGCGAGGAATGATGGAGCTTTAATAAGACTTTTCCGAAATCCTTAAAGGGTGACGCTCCGGATTGGTACACCTCACTAGATAGCCACCAAATCGAACACGAGAAAAACTTTCCCAAGCATTCATTGATGTGTTCTCATACAACCTGAACATGGCTCCAAGGAGAGCCGACTTGGTTGCCCTGAGGCAAAAAACGATGAATCTTTATCAGCATACGTAGGACGATGGCGAGCTATGGCAGCTCGAATGAGAAACCCCATCGATGACGAGGAGCAGATATCCATGATTGTGCATTCAGCACATCCCAGCATTTCAGGATATCTGATCCCATATCCGTACGTAAACTTCTCCCAACTCATCCGGGAGAACAAGTAGAAAGCTGGGATCGAGCTGGAACCATCTCCCCATGGCCACATCAGGCCCCCTCAATTAAAAGAAACAAAGTCGAGGGAAAACCCGTTGGATACGGGAATGGAAACAGCACTGCTCCTATGCAACGTACTACTGAAGTTAACAACATCATCGCTAACACTCAAGGCAACCAGTATGCTCCACCACCAGAGCCACGGCAGGACAGGCAATACCAGCCACAACAGGATAGGCAGTACCAACCCCAGCAAACCCAATAAGGATATCGAGCACAGCCATCTCAACAGCAATCACAACAGCCTAGGGGGAATGCGCAAGGACCATACAGACAAGGAATGTTAGGGAGAAAGTTCACTCCGTTGGCACAATCATACAGCCAAGTGCTAACAATGCTCATGCAAAAGCAACTGTTAACCCCCCTCTAGCCTCGACTTCCACCTAATCCCTTGCCTCCTGGTTACAATGAAAATCGATCGTGCATATCATCGCTCCCGGCCATCTAACGGACCTCGCCGCTTTGAAACATGCGGTCCAAGATTTGATCGAAAGCCAGAAGATTGCGATCACCCCACAGGCCAGCAATACAGTTCAAGCCAATATCCTCCAAAATCCCTTGCCCTCGCATCAAGCAGGACCCAGCACGTCCAGCACCTCTACCGTCAATCACATTGAAGGAGGTCAACCCACACATGCTCATCCACATCATTCCATCCAAGCAATTATGTCCGACATAGCCAATCGGACATGGGGACACCAGCAAACACCATCGCCTGGACCACTGGTGTCCTTTGAAGCAGCACCAGCTATTCAACCTCTCATATTTCTTGAAGCAGCACTAGCACTTCAGTCTCTCGAGACTTTAGAAACAACACCCAACAGGTCATACCCTCAGAACCTCGCCCTCCAAGGGGCACATTCAACCCCATCCTCGGCATATCCAAAAAGGTTGAATTCTGAACCTGTCATCCTCCCGATAGGTCTCCCTGACTTAACCCTACTAACCTTGCAAGGGGCACCCTCAGTTCATGCCCCGCAATTCCTGATGCCTCACCAACTGGCACATACCCAAAGAATCCCTCCCCCACATCAAAGGAAAGAGGAAAAATCCATGGCCACAACTAATCAGAACTTGGTGGCACCTCAAGAGATATCACCGAGTCTACCAAACCGCTCCAAGAATGACCCTCGCCTTCAAGAACCATTGGCATACTTGGAAGGAAGAGCGGTTCCTTCCTATAACCCGAAAGCGATCCCATGGCACTATCCGAATGTGATGAGGTGGGTAACAATGGGAGATACCTCAGAGAGATAATCGAACCCAAAAGAAACTCGGGAATTTTGTCAGAACCACCAAAACAAAGCGACGCTGCTTATGACATAGCAGCCCAACTCAAAACCATTCCTGCACAAATATCCATCTGGGAACTCCTATGTACGTCAAGGTCGCATCGAGAGATCTTTGCGAAGACCTTGAATGATGCCCATATCTCTCCTGATGTACCTCCCGAAATGGTGGCAAGCATGATTGGCCAACTTCTCGCACCACAAGCCATCACCTTCTCTGATAATGAGCTACCACCTGAGGGTCGTGAACATAGGCGATCACTAAACATAGTGGCCCACCACAAGAATTTCAAGATCCCACTAGTGCTCATCGATAATGGATCCAGTCTCAACGTTTGCCCTTTAAGGACTATTGAACGATTGGGGATAGAACCATCCTCCTTTAGACCCAGTACCATGAGCGTTAGAGCTTTCGATAATTCCCGAAGGCAAGTGGAGGCGGAAATCGACCTAGAATTACAAATTGGACCAGACATAACCCTTGTCACATTTCAGGTCATCGATATCCCTGCCTCATTTAACCTTCTCTTGGGGCGGCCATGGCTCCATGCTGTTGGAGCCATCCCATCTACCCTCCACCAAAGGGTTAAATTCCCTTCAGGAAATCGAATCATTTCAATACTGGCTGAGCCAGAAACCATCCTCCCGGTGACGGTCAGTATTCCAGAAACTGACATTCCAGTGATTGACATTCAGCATACAGAAGGCGATATCCCATATCACAGTTTTGAATTCGAAAAAGTAAACGCGATCGCTAACCCTCGCCCTCTAGCTGCTGAATACGTCATTCTCCCTGCTGAGCGATTGATTCTAAATTACCGTACCGAGTTCCATGAAAAAGGTATGGTAGTGAGACCAGCACCTGCCAATGTACAGAGACAGGTACTGGGATATCAACCGACACCGGAAGATCAGGCGGAAAGGCCAAAAAGGGGTCAACTGTTTAAATGCACACCCATCGAGTTTGTCAAAGCCGGGACAGTTGACGAGAGCAAAATGGTATCTCTTGAGGACCAATTCCAAGTACTTAGACTCGCAAAACAGACTAGGCAAGAGTCTATCTGGCCACCAATAAGGTGGGATTGGATCCTCAAGACATCAGAGGAACACACAAAGCCAGGGGCAGAACCCCCAGATCCATCGCATGAGACTAGGGGCATGGAAACAAGTCCATCCGCAGGTAACTCAAAACTGGGAATGTCCTTTGCAGGCAATGTAGACCAGAACAGGGAGACACCCATTCAGGGGAATACAGGGCAGAATGAAACCCATCCATTGGGTTGACAAAGGTAAGTGGCTTGCTCTGGATTGGACGAATGTTCAAATCCCATCCCAGAAATCCGAGGAACAAGAAGAACTTCAACTCCTGGGCACAGAGGTCGAAACAGATTCTGACTCTGAGCCCAGCCCAGCAGACATCATGGTCATCAAGACAGATGACCCACAGGAACAGACAAGGCAGATCAGTAAGATCGACAGGGGAAAAGAGCCAGGATGGTCAGCCATCCCCCTAACAATTGAATCAGCTAGCGAACCATTCACTAGCACCAGCCTAAAAAAAAAAACGCCAATGTAAATAGCAATTGGTATCCCGAACCAGGACAAGACCAATCATGGTTTGCAACACCGTCCTGTTCAGGATATCTTGGCAACACCAAAAAATAAAAAAATCCTTCAAACACAAAAACATCAGATATTTTCAAAAATACAAAAACATCATATATTCCCCAAAATCACAAAACATCAAAAAAAATTCCAAAATACAAAAACAATAGAAAACTTTCCAAAAATCACTGTGCCAAACAATTCTCATGACAAGCATGAGTTTGAAGTCGACTCATATGATTTTGATCTAGAATTAGACTTTGAACTCATGGGTTTGGATGAAGCCATGAATGAGGGAAATGACGATACCGCTCTTGAATTCGAGGATACCCTCGAAAAATTCAAAACAAAGGCCAATGTTATGGCAGACGACTTCGAAATTGTGAACTTAGGGTCAATGGAATCCCCCAGGGAAGTGCGATCGGAAATCGCTTCCCCGAGAATACAAGCGAAAGATGATGGAGTTTCTGAAGCCGAGGTTGTCCAACTTTGCTTTCTCCTACGAGGACATGCTAGGGCTCGATGAAGAGTTGGTGGTGCATCATCTGCCGACAAAGCCAGAAATGAAGCCAGTCAAGCAAAAGCTGCGAAGGATGAAGCCAGAATGGGGTCTGAAAATCCGTGATGAAGTCATCAAGCAATACAATGCGGGATTTCTAGTAGTCTCCAACTATCCGAATGGCTCGCAAATATCGCACTCAGCCCAAAAAAGATGGGAAAGTCCGGGATGTGCATCGACTTTAGGGACCTCAACAAAGCAAGCCCTAAAGATGACTTCCCTCTACCTCATATCGACATACTGGTAGATAATACTGCTGGACACAAAATCTTCTCCTTCATGGATGGTTTCTCCAGTTACAATCAGATCAAGATGGCCGTCGAAGACCGTGAGAAGACTTCCTTCATCACGCCATGGGGAACTTTCTGCTATCAAGTCATGCCCTTCGGATTGAAAATGCAGAGCTACATATCAACGAGCCATGACCCTTGTTTCATGATATGATAAATAAGGAAATGGAAGTTTATGTGGACGACATGATTGTCAAATCTCGCACGATCGAAGGACACTTTGAAGATCTCAAAAAGCTCTTCGACAGGCTGGAAAAGTTCAAGCTCCGCCTCAATCCACAAAAATGTGTCTTCGGTGCAACCGGAGGCAAGCTTTTAGGCTTCATTGTCAGCGAAGACGGTATCATGATAGATGAGACCAAAACCAAAGCTATCATCGAAATGCCACCGCCCAAGACTGAGAAAGAAATCCGAGGCTTCCTCGGGCGAATCCAGTATATCAGCCGATTCATCGCACAACTCACTCCGGTCTGCGAACCCATATTCAAGCTGTTACGAAAAAACTCTCCAAAAGAGTGGAATGACGACTGTCAAGCGGCCTTCGATAAAATCAAAAGATACTTGCTAAATCCTCCAGTGCTCGTACCACCTACCCCAGGTAGGCCACTTCTGCTATATATCTCTGTCGCAGCGGAAGCAATCGGATGCGTCCTCGGCCAACACGATGATACTGGAAGAAAGGAGCAAGCGATCTACTATCTAAGCCGACGATTTACAAGCTACGAAGCCAAATATTCCAGCTTAGAAAAGACATGCCTCGCCTTAGTTTGGGCAACACAACGGCTAAGGCAGTACATGATCGCTCACCCGATACTTCTACTCGCTCGCATGGACCCGTTGAAGTACTTGTTCGAAAAACGCGACGAGTGTAGAATTGCAAAATGGCATTCATCGCTTTTCGAGTTTGACATCACATATGTCACCCAGAAGGCAATCAAGGGGCAAGCACTGGCCGATCACTTAGCAGCACACTCCCTGCCCAACTACCAACCCTTGAAGACCTTCTTCCCTGACGAAGACATCCTCCAGATCGAGGGAGAAGAGGAAAGAAAGGGTGGGAGTGGACACTCTTCTTCGACGGAGCCGCAAACTCGAAGGGGAATGGAGTAGGCGCCATACTCTACTCCCCCCGAAGACGTCCCAGATTCCTATATCCGTAAGACTAGCATTCCAAGGCACCAACAATGTAGCGAATATGAGGCATGCATTGCACGGCCTAAGAGAGGCCATCATCCTCAACATAAAGAAGTTACGAGTCTTCGGAGATTCGCAACTCATCATCAACCAGATAAATGGCGATTGGAAGACCAAGGATGAGAAGCTGATTCCATATCACGTCTATCTGGAGAATTTGATCGAGGAATTTGAGGAGATCACAATCTCTTACATGCCTCGGGTCAAGAATCAGTTTGCAGACGCTCTGGCTACCCTCGCTTCAATGCTGGAAATCCCAAAAGGAGTTGCTGAATGGGAACTCACTGTCGAACTCCAAGAGGAACCTGCATTCTCACTCAAAATCGAAGAAGCCGAGCCTGCCCCAAATGATCAGCCATGGTACACAGACATCAAAAAATACCTCGAACATCAGAAGTACCCGGAAGGAGCAGCTCTGACTGATCGACGTACAATACAAAGATTAGCAGCTCAGTTCGTGATCACTGGGGGTATCCTCTACAAGCGATCCTTCAACCAAGTCCTCCTCCGCTGTGTCGACGAGACAGAGGCAGCCCCATTATGTCAGAAATCCACGAAGGACTATGCGGCCCGCATATGAATGGACACATGATGGCAAAGAAGATCCTACGACTCGGCTACTACTGGCTTACAATGGAGACAGATTGCTGCAAGCACGTCAGGAGGTGCTTCAAGTGTCAGGAGCATGCAAACCAGATCCATGCGCCTGCTTCCGAACTCTACAACTTGACGGCACCATGGCCCTTCTCTGTATGGGGACTCGACATCATAGGTAAAATCAGCCCTAAAGCTTCAAACGGGCATGAATACATCCTGGTGGCAGTAGATTACTTCACTAAATGGATAGAAGCAGCATCCTACACCACCATCACAGCATCCCACGTGGTCAAATTCATGAAGAACAACATCATTAGCCGATATGGGGTCCCTCAAGCCATTATCACTGATAACGGAACTCCGTTCGTCAATAAAAGGATGGGCGATTTCCTCGACAAGTTTAAAATTCAACGCCATCGGTCGAGCCCCTACCGCCCTCAGATGAATGGTGGGGTAGAAGCCGCAAACAAAACTATCATCCGCATACTCGAAAAGATGGTGAAGACATATCGTGACTGGTCAGAAATGCTTCCTTATGCACTCTGGGCTTATCGCACGTCTGTACGGTCTGCTACAGGCGCAACTCCATATGGGCTCGTTTACGGAATGGAAGCAGTACTACCAGTCGAAATTGAAATCCCATCACTGCGGATACTACTGGAAAGTGAAGTCGAGGAAGGCGAGTGGCAACAAGCAAGGTACGATCAACTGCATCTGGCAGATGAAAAGCGCATGCGGGCGCTAAGCCACTCCCAATGCTATCAAAGAAGGATCGCTCGAGCTTACAACAAGAGAGTCCGGAAGAGAAGTTTCCAAGTCGGTGACATGGTCATGAAACGCATCCTGCCGCCGCATTTGCCAGATCCCAGAGGAAAATTCAAACCATTGTGGGACGGACCACTGATCATTCGGGAAGTACTCCCAGGAGGTGCTCTTCGACTCACCAATCTGAAAGGCGAGGATCTTCCCGAGCCCATCAACGCCGACAACGTGAAGATCTATCACGGGTAACCCTACCTAACCTCGTCAACAATTACAATCGAAAGGCTGCATCTCTCACCTCCTTACCAGAAATAGAATTGTAAATATCCACCAATTACCCTTTCCAAGAAACACCCATCATGTCCTAAAAAAGAGAGAGAAAAAAGAAAAAAAGAGAAAGAAAGAAAACAAAACAAAAAAAAGAAAGAAAAAGAAAAAAGGAAAAGACAAAAAGAAAACCTCAATAAGAAAACCCAAAAAGAAAGTAAAGAAATCCATCCCGCATCCCTAGAAATCTATCCTGCAAATAATTTCAAGCAGCTTACGATTGTGATTAAAGACAAGGACAGGCAGGTAGCCAATCGGCTAGCTATGAAGGAAGTTCCCCCATCACTCCTAGCACTCCAACAAAAAAAAGTATGCCTAAGCAAAAAAGGGCGAGTTGAAAACCTGAAAAGGCGGCTCGAGTAAAAACAGCAGGCACATAGCGGACTTGGTGAAAACCTGAAAGGGCGCCAAGGGTAAAAATAGCACAAGCTGCCAAGGGGTAGGCAAGATCAAAAACCTGGGACGTAGTGAAAATCCGAGAGGACTCTACGGGCAAAAATGACGGGAAGAGCCAGACGTAGCGAAAACCTGAAAGGGCGCTACGGGTAAAAATGGCAAAAAAAAAAAATAAATAAATAAATAAATAAATAAATAAATAAAATAAAAGTGCAGGAACAGAAGAAGCCGAGGCAGCAAACGACACAACAAAGAAGGATCAACTTTAGATCAATACTCCATCAGATGCTATTCAGATCCAGGGGTGCAATCCTGACATACCGTCTCGGGAACCAAGACCCCAAGAAACACAAAGTCTAGAATATCAGTACACAACGTAGGTGAGCCCAAAAGATTTCGATCCCTATCATCCAAAGTAGAAATCAAACATGAGCAAACATGGCATAAACAAAACATTTCATCCTTTTAAACCATTTTGCATAAGTACATTGTTTTCCTTTTATATCTCGTAAACAAAATTTCTATGCATACAAAAAGGCAATAATCAACAATGAGAATTGCGGGTAAGCTTCTACCTCTCATATGCCAACAATCTCTCCCACGAGCCTCTCTATCTCCATGCGCGGGTAGAAGATTTCATCCTCGTCTGTGCGATGTGTCGCAAGCATGCTCTCATCATACCGCCGCCCTACGGCTAGTCGGCGGGCCATGTCCTCACACGAATGGTGAAGCACAGCAATCTCACTAATCAGGTGGCCATGTGTGGCTAGCAGAAATAAAGGATCAATGAAGGGTCACTCCTCAAAGGCCTCAAAAGAATCAATAACACAGGAGGAAGATGTAGCAGTGTCACCTATCATGTCCTGATCAGCGGCCTCATCTGCTAAATGCCAGCCTGGGACCTGACGATACAACGACTGCTCTGCCACCCATCGCTGATATGGTACCGTCGCCATAGGAGGAGCCCAAGACTCAAGGCCTAGCGCCGTCGCATCCAAAGAACCCTGCCAAGAAATCCAGACTCGCCTATACAAGGATGTCAGATCAGATGGAAGAGAGGAATGTCCAAATCCAGAAAAGGCGAACTCCGGGATATCCTGCCAAAAACCAAACTGGCGAAGGAAGCGCACGGGATGATAGGAGCAACATCCCCGAAGGCCGAGCAACAGCAAAGGAGTGCGAGCCGCACTACAGATCAGTGGCGCTCGACAAAGCCAAGTAGCCTCCCAGCTGACCTCCCACCCTCGAAGCTGAGAAAGCATGCGGCGATACAATGACTCCGTGGCCTCAGCGCCACACGGAAGGTCGTCGAGTAACAAGCGCAAAGACGTCAAGACTGGCGGAATCAGGAAATGCAAGCATAGGGGTCATGTACAAGTGCTCCTATAACCATACCTGGGAGAAACTCAAATTACGCTCAAAATATCAAAAAAAAAAAAATATAGGATGCATGAGAAAGAGGCAAAAGAGCAGAAAGTGCACTGGAGAAATGAGCAGCAGCCTCTGAGGATGCGGGTATGTCCAAGGGAACACTCAGTCAACCCCAAGAAAAGCTCACAAAGACTACCGAAACGATGCTCCTGCGACAAAGGACACATCGGAAGACATTTAACAAAACTACTAGCAATGACCGTCTCCATCCTGAAAAGAGCAGCTCAGCCAAGGTGCAAAATATCAGTGCATTCAGGCACTGAAGCTGACGATCAGATCCAGGTCTCCCACGGCCAGTAGAGCAGCGGTCATATAAAATCTCCAGGGAAAGCTCACCAACCCCGCCCTCTGCAATAGGAAGATCAACAGAAAATTCGAACCAGGCAACCAGATCAGAAGGGCGAACCGACTCTGATAAAGGAAGGTACGCCTCCTGGGTCAGGAGAAGGCCTGACAGATGCGCAAACTCCTCCAACGATGGACCCAGCTCCAGATCATTAAAGGAAAACAGGTTCAGGGATGGTACCCAATCATACAATGCTGCGCTCAGCAGTCGCCAATCTAAGCGGACTCGGCGAAGGTGGAGAACCTCGCAAAAGCCCAAGGAGTCCAACTCGAAGATCTCGGACTCGGTCAAACTGTCAATCCAAATGAGTAACCGCTCAGAACAGGTGTCACGCGGCTGCAGTCGACAAGTCCGAACTGGCACGCCCTCAACAATCTGGATCCCTGGGCCCACCGATAGGTCGTCGAATATGGGCATGCCCTCATCTAGAAAGTCAATCTCGTGATGGTGAAAAAAGCCATACGCGCCCATCGCATCACGCAGTGTATCCTGAAAAGCACCAACACGAGAACCCGAATCCCTCGACGATCGCTACGTCGGAGGCGCCCGAAATGAAGAAGCCCCAATGGCCGCAACGTTTGGAGCATCCCCGTGACACATAAGAGCTACATCCCGCACGACGACAGAGCCGACTGCCTAACCATCGCCTCGAAATCGCACCAAAAAATCGACCAAAGCGCCATCTAAGTCCATCGCCTACCGGATCCAAGTTATCTAAAGCTCCAAGAGGAGTCCCATCATCCACGCCATCCATGGCCATCCCACCACCCATCAAACCATCCACACCATCCATGGCCATCCCACCGTCCATCAAACCATCCACACCACCCATCAAACCATCCACACCCATCAAACCATCCACACCACCCATCAAACCATCCACACCATCCATGGCCATCCCACCGTCCATCAAACCATCCACACCACCCATCAAACCATCCACACCCATCAAACCATCCACACCACCCATCAAACCATCCACACCACCCATAGCCATCCTCCCACCCATCAAACCATCCACACCACCCATCAAGCCATCCATACCATCCATAGCCATAAAGGATCCAAGCCATAAATGGTGTTCATTCCTTCAAGAGGGCCCAACACTTCCCCATCAACCCCCATTAATCCACCCATAAACTCCTCATCATTTATGGAGCCACCCACTTTTTCACCATCAATAACCACACCTAACCCATCATCATGATTGGCCATGATGAATCAGAAAAGAAGAAAGGAACAAGGGATGGATGAAGACAAAGAAGAAAGGACAAAATGGAGACAAAAAGGATGATCAGAAAACGGACGGACGAGGATACCGGAGGAAGAGACAAAAGGAATGAACAGGGAAGAACAGAGCTCGCTGGAAGAAAAGATGGATGGAGGCGGCAATCGGATTACCGCTCGTGGCATTCGGAGTACCGTTTCGAATCGCAGGTGTCATCACCGATCATCGCAAAGCACCGACGACTGAGAGCAGGCAGAACGGGCAAATGTCAACGGGCGGTAGTCCACTCTACCGTCGGCGGCAGTCCGATTACCGCCGGCGGCAGTCCGATCGCCGCTCGCCACTTGGCTTGTAAGTACAACTCGAGATGATCTACTCGGGAGGGTAGAAAACAAGTAATTTGCTCCTATGTGCATAATTGGATAAAAGCAACTATGAAAGCAGAAGACAATGCCAAACAAACTAAAATTTTATATCAAATGAAGGAGATCATACAGCCGATGAACTAATCGTCATCCGGAAAATAGGTGTCACTATCCTTGTTATAAAAATGAGGTCCCAAGATCCCTCCTCCAGCAAAGCGGGCACCACCACCAGGAGCATAACCAGGCTGAAGAATCGGACCCATGTCGCATCGCTTGCTCGCTCCAAGAGTCAGTGTTTCCTCTGTCTGGGTCAACAAAGGTGCTGGCTTCATAACCCTCCAAAGCAGCAACCAGCTCTCTCTGTGGCACAGATCTCCAATCAGATGGTCCAGATGGCGGAGTAAGCGGGACCAAAGGGCTACTAATCAGCCGCCAAAAGAGTCTCTCTCCCAGATACCATTTGGTCACCCGCGGATCCTCCAGGATGCGGCGTCGTCGAGAGGCCTGGAAAGCCTCCTGTGCACCAGGAGTAAGAGCTACATTTGACTGAAGGTATGGCCGAGTATGAAACTGCAAAAGGAAAAAATTGTCAGATATGCAGAAAGCAACATATGGGCAATAAAGGGCAAGACGGACCGCTCACATCGTCAGGAACGAGGGCATCAACATTCGACCTCCAAGCAAGATCAGAAAACAAACGTGTACGGTGCGGTTATCCTTGTACCACAAGATCATGCGCGGGAATGGAGGCGAATGATTGATCAGAGTGGGTGCCAGGTGAGGAAAGTGGTCAAAAAGCAAACCTGCGCTACACCAAAATTAGGGGGAAACACACCAGACCATCCTCAAGGAAAAGATGACAGAAAGGATCTCGAGAAAGTACCTCAATGACGGGTAAAAACCAAGTCATGAGGAGCGATGCAAACGATCGGCCTTATCCAAATTTCTTCGTATAAATGCGCCAAGAGGGTCGTATTCCGGCTTGTACGGCATGGGAAAAGTGATGTCTGCACGAGCGATAACAAACGGGAACTCACTAATTCATTCCCATGGCAGAAGATCATCGCTCCCATGGTATATAAAATCAGGGCCCGAGCTTTTATCACAGCTACAACTTCAGTCTCAGGGATGCGCCTGGCGAAATTCGAGGAAAGCCACAAAAGTTTAAATCGATGGCCCGAAAATTCTGTGGCATCTGGCATCATCCCTAATAGCTCCATCCAGTCGTCCTCAGTAGGTACTGGAAGGTCCTCCTCAAAGGGCACAGAACCACCATCATATCTAAGACCCAGCTGCATATATATGTCATATGGGGTGATCCCCCACTCTCCAAAGGGCAGCTGGAATGTATGTGTCTCGGGGTGCCATCGCTCGGCCAAGGCAGATAAGAGCGACATGTTCGTCTTGCTCAGACGAACCCGGAAAAGATGCGCAAAAGGGGTACGCTCCAAAACCTCAAAGAACAAGGGCTGAGGATCGTGAAACCAGTCAGGCCAATGCCTTCTGACTCCACGCCCTCTAAGAATCGCAGGCGCACCGCCTTCCAGTGCTACGTCGGAAAGATGCCGACCCTCCCGCGGCACGAAACATGGGTCAGTTGAAAGCTGAGACGGACCAGCCTCGTTCCTACCTCGACGGGGCATACTGCACAGGCAAAGCCTACAGGTAAGTTCCATGTCAAGCCCATACCTCAAAAGATCCATCTCAAAAGCCCACCTTCAAGGACAATCTTAAAAGGCCAAAAAAAAAAAGAAAAAAAAAAAAGAAGGGTCCATGGTGAAAGGCCCATCTCGGAGGCCCACGTCCACAAACTCACCTTCAAGAGCATGTTTTCCAGAATAACCCATTCCAAGGCTTAAATCCTCTTCAAAGTCATTGCCACTTTAAAATTAAGGGCTCGCTCAAAGATCAAGGTCCATTCCAAAAAAAAAAAGGAGGGAGGGGCCATTTCAGCAAATCCATCCATGATCCAATGGTCCAAATCACTCATACATAGTCTAGATCATTTCATCCAATGGTCCAGATCCTCCAGATCATCCATCTCATGGTCTAGATCATCCACACATGGTCCAGATCATCCATCTCATGGTCTAGATCATCCACACATGGTCCAGATCATCCATCCGATGGTCTAGATCGTCCACACATGATCCAGATCAACGGTCCAGATCATCCATCATCCATCCATTCATACATGATCCAGATCAATGGTCCAGATCATTCATACATGATCCAGATTAATGGTCCAGATCATCCACCATCCATCCGTCCATACATGATCCAGATTAATGGTCCAGATCATCCATCATCCATCCATTCATACATGATCCAGATCAATGGTCCAGATCATTCATACGTGATCCAGATTAATGGTCCAGATCATCCACCATCCATCCGTCCATACATGATCCAGATTTATGATCCAGATCATCCATCATCCATCCGTTCATACACGATCCAGATTAATGGTCCAAAACACCCATCATCCCTTCATTCATGCATGATTCAAGTTAATGGTCCAGAACATCCATCATCCATCCATCCATGCATGATCCAAATCCATCGTCCAGATCAGTCATCCATCCACCCATCCAACGGTCCGGATCGTCCAAAAAAAAAATTTTTTAAAAAAAGAAATCAGATCAAATAAAAGGTGGGGCCCCCTTTCTTATCACACCCCACTCTAGCAAGTGAAAATAAAAACAAAAATAAAAAAAATATAAATACAATCAGCAGCTTGAATAAAAAAATATATAATAAATAAATAAAAATATGGAAAATCCTGCAAGATCCAGTGATCTAGATTTCACCAAAAACTGATCAACGGTCCAGATCATAGCCCTCCCAAAAAAAAAAAAAAAAAAAAAAAAAAAAAAGAGAGAGAGAAAGATTGCAAGATCTCCTTAAGAGGATGGCCCACCAAGAACCTAAGGAGAATCCAATGGCCAAGAATACCTGAAATCAAAGAAAATACAAGGTAAAAATGAGCTCCAGGGATCACAAATGCATCCCCTCGGACGATCGGCGAAAGCAAGCTAAATGGGAAGAAGGCCGACGGACGGACCAAAGAAAGAGGAATGGACGGCGGTCCATTCGACGATCGGCCAGAGTACTGATTATCAGCGGGCGGCAACCGACCGCCGCCGCCGACAACACCGACGTGGGGCGGCGTCCTCCCCCATGCCCACCTCCAAAGGACCGGTCCTCCTTTGGACCGATAGACAAAGTCAAAATTTTTTTTATAGACTCCTGTTTCCTCTAAAGTTCAAAAAGGATCTTCAAAAATTCCAAGAATAAACTTCTGATTCTCTAAAACCTCCAAAATGTCCAAAAAATTTTAAAAAAATAAACTTCAGTTCTTCTAAATCTCCAAAAAGGTCCCAGAATTTCTAAAAAACAGATTTTAGTCTTTCTAAACCCTTGAAAATGGCCCCTAGAAAATTTCAAAAAAAATAATAATAATAATAATAAACCTTTGTTCTAAAAAAAAATTTTCAAAAAATAAATCCCAAAAATCCAAAAAATATATATAATAAAAAATAAAATAAAATCCAAAATCCCAAAAAGTTTCCAAAAAAATTCAAAATTTCCCAAAGGGTTTTATAAAACCTCCAAATTTTCCCAAAAAAAAAAAAAATCTTCAAAAAAAATAAATAAAAATAAAAATAAAAATAAAAATTAATAAATAAATACCAAGTAACTCTAAAATAAATCCCCAGGCACAAAAGGTTTGCTTCTTCTAAAAACATTAGCCCCATTAATTTATTAGCGGAGGCCATCTGACTTTTTTATAAATAAAAAAATTATTAGCCCCATTAATTTATTAGTGGAGGCCATCTGACTTTCAAATAAAAACCGTTAGCCCCATCAACTCATTAGTGGAGGCAACGCGACTGTTTACTTAACTTGCGAAAATAAAAACCGAACGTCGACGCCCACCCGCGAGATCGAACGGATATTTTCCCCAAAAAAAAAAAAATTCAGATAAAATTCTCAAAGAGCTTAGCTCCAAAGAGGATAGTTTTCCAAAACACGCTGGCGTCACGCGCAAAGACATCGAGGAACCTTCCATATTCTCCGCCATGGACAAGGCAAACAAGTTAAATAAGACCCAATCTCTTCCGGTTTCCCCGAAGGACGATCGAGTCCGTACATGATATCTGTACGATTGGCCAGATCTCTATAACTGGGTAGTCGTACAAATGCTAGTAAGATGAGTGGATCTATCTCTGGAAAGAATAATCAAACTCGAAGTGAAGACAATCCACTGTAACCAAAGTGTCAGACTCAGCAGATTGCATGGCAAACAGATTACTTGCACATACCTAGTCCGGAATGTTCGCAAAATTTGATCGAGTCCAAGTCGGCGTAGTGAGTTCCCCGTAAGGCCGCACCAACGCGCAGGGCAGCTAACCACTTTGACGATCAAATGGAACAAACATTCCTAAGGTGATTACATAGCAAAGGAACGACAGACCTAACAGTACGGGAATCCTCGTAAAGCCGCGACAAATGCACAGAGGCCCTAACTTTTCAGACTTACCCTCCAATGCTGTAAACAATCCGATGTGAAGAGGTTGTGATTGGTGATCCGTAAAGCCGCGACAAATACGCAGGAGACAATCACAACGTTTTCCTCAACCCTCGTGATATGTGCAAGTCCTCTTTTTCCAAACAGTCGACTGATGATGATACAATGGTAAGCAATAGATTTGAATCGCTACCCTTCATTCTGACCAGAAGGGTGGGGTGTCCACTTGCTTTGACCTTCGGTTGCCCGCAACCTCGGTCAAAGAGGGGCATCTGTAGACACCCCACCCAGGCTAATATCTTGATTTTGTTAAGACAATCCGAGAACCATGATCATATCCTAACCTAACCCTAATCCTAACCTGAGCCATCGTGAATCATCATTCAATCCAGACCATGTCCAAAATCAACCTATTTCTCGAATCATTTTCGGGTAACAATCGAGCCGACTTCAAGCCATTTTGGGCCAAATATCCAAAAGGAACTTTGTTTCACTCTAAGAACCCAAAAAAGGATTCACCGGATGAATTTCGAGGGAAACCGTACCGAGGTGGTAATCTGACTACCGCCGGCGGTAGTCAAATTACCGCTTCCTCCCAGAAAATGCGCACGAAGCCAGTCACACGAGTTCCGGACTCAACCAGGTCCGGGCGGTAGTCGGACTACCCCCGGCGGTAGTCGGATTACCGCCGGCGGTACTCGGAATTCCGCCACATGAGGTCTGAGTAGGGACAGCTGTCTCAGCGTCCAAAGTCAACTCTTCCTGGAATTTACCCCTCCCATCTCCACTATTTACAGTTTTACCAGCCTCCATAGCTAATGAGAGCACCCCACGTGGCATCTCTCTCCTCTCCACCAATCACCATATGCCACATCAGCATTTTCCCTCCTTTTATCCCCTATTTACCAAACAACCATTGGAAAGGGCTATAAATAGCCCTCTCCCCTTTCATTTTCAAAGGAGAAAAAAAAGAGGGGACCAAGCCACCAAGAGAGAGAGAGAGAGAAAGAGAGAGGGAGAGAGAAAGAGTGAGTGAGGAAGAGAGTGAGGGAAAGGGAAGGAGCTCTCAAACCCTCAAAGTTCTAATTTTTCCAGCCACCCCCTAGCCCTCCTCTCAACTCTTCCAACCCATAAGCCTAGCCCAAAATGATCATGGTTCAACCTACATCCTAGCCTATTCAAGAATCAAGTCAAAGATCCATTTACATACAAGCATTCATCATGACATCTACTCTTTTCTTAACCCCCCTGCTTCTCTAGATCTCTAGTGGACGTATGCTCTGTGACTTGTCGTACATCGGATCCTGTCACATCAGAAATTCCTAGTGATCTAGTCCACTTTTCTTATCTCTTCGCATAAGCATCATCACATCCGCCTTCTAGACACATTGTTGGATGTATGCTCTGTGGCCTGCCGAAATCTCGGATCTTGCTACATCAGAAATCCACATGTGACTAGTCCCATCATGACCATAGCATCATCATCATCCCTTGAGATTATTTTACCATACTAAGTCGAGACCGTGCACTTGTACGGGCAGAGAGGGTGCCTAACACCTTCCCTCTTTGTAACCGAGGTCCCTTATCCGGAATCTCAAATCGTAGACCAGGAGTCAATCTAAGGTAGGAGAGTCTTCGGATTTCTCCAACCTTATGTATTCCGTGGGTTCTAGCTGACCGCGGGATTCTGAGTAATATTGGCTAGTGGCAACTCCAACAATTAAAATCAGCTTAATCACCCCCACCATCACCATAACCACAACAACCACATTTTTCACAACAACGTGGACCCCGATTTTTTCAGTGTCTACATTTTCACATATCATTTTAGATAATGAATCCAAAAATAGTGAATGTCGAATGCCCAAATGGACCACATAGTGGGAATTAAATTCCTACTGTTGAGAATTTCTTAAGAACCACATTGTGTCATTTTTAGGACACTAGATGTAACGCCCCGAATTTTGAGGGTCGAGCAAAGGCTCAACTCCCGAGATCCGTTGCATCACTTATGCAACATAGATAATGATGATTAAATGTTGTCCATATTAGTGCATTAAACATGAATGAGATTACACTAAATCAGCATATCATACTCCATAGACAATTAGATTACGCAAGCGGAAGACTGTGATAAATATATAAAACATATGAGTGGTTGTAAGTCCCCAAAGCATGAACATGTCACCAGGTTAAATAATTACATGCATAGTTCCACAATTTACAAAATGATACGATGTAATGGCATCTAATCCGCATCCCTGTAACCTCGTCAACGCAACTCCAAGTCTACATAAACCCGCCAGAGAGTTGCATGTAAGAGAACCCCTCGTCGTCATAAAAGTCGGGCTCCACCTCGTAAGCCTCACTGTCATCTGAAACTAAAACTGGGTCTGGTTGGTGTTTTAAAACACTGTCCCAGAGTGGGAGTGAGTGATCAACTCAGTGGAGCTATAAGGCAAAGGTTAACATGATATCAATTCAATCAAGTAGTAATGATAAAGCAGTACAACAATCATGTCCTAAGTACTCTTGTTAATGCAAGAATGATATGCTATAATGATGCATGCCCTCGCCTGTACTCCCTCAGCGACATCATCTCACGATCACGCATGCAACACTCCCGCTAAACGTGTGCTTCCTCGCCAAAGCACATGCAATGCATGGCATGATCGTGTTAGCCAAGTTCTTATTTAAGCTTATTCGTACAGTAGATTTGGGAAGCTAAGGTAACTCCCCTTATATCATTTACCCAAATAATGATCCATTTAGGGTCGTCAATCCTAGTTAATCACATACGATAGGCAAGTTATAGGGCAAGATCACCTCTGATTGAAAAGCAATGGATAAGCAAGTTCAGGTCGCTACGAAGAGGCTTGTCACCTTAGCGTAGGCCTAGTTTATACTCGAGGTCACTACAGAAAGGCTCATCACCTTAGTGCAAGCCGACAGCTCGAATACAGTGTCTCATACTACCATATTCGGCTGATGAGTTTGGTTTGTTCAATGGACACTACAGGGAGGCTCGTCACCCCAGCGTAGGCCGACAGCTCGACCACGGTGTCCCATACCACCATGTTCGGCTCATGAGTCTTAGCGGATCGTGGTACCAAGGTTAAATGGGCTTTTCACTAGAAAGTGGTACCTTAAATTCAAGTAGTAGCGTCCATAGATGATGAACATACATTAGGCCAATCGGGTTACTTGACAAGCTCGACTGGTACGAGCGCACATTAAATTAATCGACATGGAGTGCATACACACTCCTTGTGGCCTAACCACTGTCGCTAATCACCGTACGACTCAGATTCATTGAACGCATCCGTTGTGGCGAAACTAGTTCGACCACTGATCGTAAACCGTTACCGATTGTCTGGACTACGTATTAGTCCCAATCATACTCAAATACAATAGGCATTCATATGTGATAGTCAAAACAGCATTGAACAGACAATTCAGGCATTGTAATTATTTTAGCATTTTATAAAACACATAGCGAACATAATATCATACATATGCATTTCATACATGAATCACGTAGCCAAATTTAAATTACATGAAGGGATCTATTCATACGACTAAGGTGATTGAGAATCTCATCTCAACACCTTTAATAAATGCATTTCATTAAACAATTTCTCATTCAAATATTTTATCAAACACTTAGACTACACATACCAACATACATGTAATAAATTAGTTATAACATATAATATAGCAAATCCTTTCACAAAGGAGTTGTCACACATACAACAATCATGTATTCTCAATCAATAATTATGGCAACCACAAATCATAATTTCATATTCATTCAAACATTTCAACAAACACATGGAATGCATTATATTCAACATAGTTCATATATATGTATAATACATGGAAAACATCGCATCTAAGTATATGTGACAACAATCAAGTCAGTCATAAATCATTAACTGACATTGAAAGCCTTAAAAACCATAACCTAAACATTTATAGTCCGTACCTTTCGCCGATATGCCAATTACGAACTCGGTTCATACATTGCGCCTTTGTCTATGGCACAACGACTACCTAAATCATGAAATAGGTTAGCTATTTCACCGTTTCCTCTATTTGGATTCCTAAAACAGATTAGGGTTAAGATTTATTACCCAAAAATGGATTCAAATTTAATGGTGTAGCGACACAGGAGATATGATTTGGCACGTGGAGTGGTAGGAATGAATCCCAGCAACTATCTCTCACTCTTGCTCTCTCTTCTCCTCACTCTTTCCTCCTCTTTTCTCTTTTCTCTCTCCTAGGGTTTTAGGAAATTCGTATGGAATGAAAGAGGGGTGGGTTTAGGGCTTTAAATAGGCCTAGAAGTGATGTCAATGGCCCCAAGGCCATGGTATACTTAGGTTATAACCAAGAGGTGGCTGTTTCGGGCCAACGGAGCTCATCTAGAGGTCCATTACCTACATACGGTCCGGAGAAAGTTCCCTGACAATGAATCTATGTAAGGTTAAGATTTCAGTCCGATCGACCGTGGAGGACCAATTTCAGTTCAATGGTCATCGTCACTTGATCAGGGCCACAAGTACACTGACATGTGTAGGAAAATTTTCCTGATCCAAGGGTAAAGTTGGGTCAGAATCTGTCAGTCTGAAACCTTAAATTTGTCCTATAAGTGAGTTCATTTTCTAAAAATATTTACGTTTCTCACACACTTCACCCCAGGGTCAAGTTGTGCATTTCTGGATACTATTTGGACTCGATTCCCACGATGGTTGTCAAGCCCAATAAGGTGGTCATAACTGTATAGTTTTGCAATTATCGGACTTTTGATGCGCAGTCCAGGTCCGATACGAAATTTCAATGTGCTCCCGGGAGCAACTAGGTTTTGAGACTAATCCTAGGTTTCTAGGTAATGTTGGGTTAGCGATTCTAATGGTTTTTGGTCTTGCGTTTCGTATAGAAAGTGGTTCAAGCTAATTCCACTTATTATTTAGTTTGGCACTTAATTAATTTTTCATATAATTTCTAAAGGATTCGGTCCTTAGTGATTTCTGCCTAAGGTGATACTCAAGTCTTTGTACGGATTTTTTCGAGACGTTACACTAGATGGGCAGTTTAGATCACTAACGACTAGCCCCAGGAAACCTATGTTCAAACTGAAATTGCGGTTTATACTGCTCATACTGAAGAATGAATATGAGATAAGGTCCTAGAGGGGGGTGAATAGGACTTTTCAACTATTTTGCCTATTTAAAAATCCTAATTACCTAACTTAAACAATCATTTAGTTTAAAGCAAGTAAGGCAATATAACTCTAAAGCTTCCAAGCCAATAGAGGGTTCAATCACAAAGGCTACTCAAGATAAACAAATAAAATACTTAGCTTAGTATTGTGAGCTTATGTGTGGAATGTGCTACCTATCAATCTTAAGCATTCAGACTTAAATAATCATGATTAAATAGATGCACAAATGATAATTCCAAACACAAGCATGTATAGTGGTTCAACTACTTGCCTACTCCACTTCTGACAACCACACTCTCTCCTAAAGTGTGTCAGATTTCACTATAAATGGTTTTAAATCAGGTTCACCATTAACCTTTACAGTCCTACACAAAGGACTCAACAATTTATGCTCTTCACACGAGCAAAGGTCCTACACTAAGAACCTATGTTTAAGTCCCATGGTCAAGGTCCCACACTAGGCACCTACGTTTAGGCCCACTAGCCAAGGTCCCACACAAGGTACCTTCGTTTAGGCCCACCGACCAAGGTCCCAGTCAAGACACCTACGTTTAGGCCCACCAGCCAAAGTCCCCACACAAGGCACCTACACGAGTTTGTTGATAGCAAACTCTTAGCCTCAATCCTACACGAGGATAGAGACTAAACTTTGTACTCTTAATAATGACACTTACTTGTCAGAATGAGTCCTCTTTTGTAGCTTGTCTTGCGTTGCTTCATCTTCGCTCCTTCATGCTTGAATCAACTCCCCGTTGCTCCCCTGATCGCTATGATATAGTTTACCTGTTGTTTCAGCTTCATGATTAAGAACCTTGCATATGATATTCCTATAAATGTAACTAAGATAATAGAAATTGGTTGAATCTCTAATAAAGGTTATGAATGGATTTCCTAAGAGATTTAACTGATGGATACACTAGAGTATGGTTAAGGCAAAGAATATACCTATAGGTTTGGTCTCAACACTCTAGTGAAGGCTTGAGATCATGTTCTTCATTAAAGTGAGCTTTGAATGCTCATTGAGATGATGAATCATAATGAAAAGAATATGAATCTAAAGTGGATAAAGTCTAGGAAGAGTGATTAGAGCTTGGGACAACCTAGGGACTATGAAATGCCTAAATTCACACTTTCCACAAAGTTTTGGGTCTTATATTTATAGAGAAAAAGGCCCAACAGATCTATAACAGATAGTTATCAGTGCTACCGAGTAAACCTTCAGTAGTATCGAAATTCAGTTGGTGGTACCGAAATATCACTCGGTGGTACCGAATTAGATCCTAAAGTTGCTGGATGATTTTTGTTACTTTCGGTTTTACCAAAAATTATTTATCGGTAAGAGTCGGTGGTACCGAATTTCCAGTCAGTAGTACCGAATATTCTTCAAAAGCTGCTGGACTGTTTTAGGTACTTTCGGTAATACTGAAGGCATCTTCGGTGCTACTGAAGGTGCCTTTCAGTGGCAACTTTTCCTACTGAATGTGGACAAATTTTTCTGTTTTAACTTCTTGTCCATTAAATCATTCAACAACTTGGAACTTCCCAAAGCCAAGACTAAAAGGATAGAAAATATGAACTTAGAATTGGCTTGAATAAATGATCTAAATGGGTTTTCCTAATTGGGTTAGGATCATCTATAGGCAAGATCCTGATTGTAGAGGCTTCTTTAGATTCTGACTTTATAGCTTGGGCTTCTGCTCCAGTTACGTCGTCGGTCTTCATTTGCAAATGACTCATCTAACTACTTAACACAACTAGTCACATGATTGACAAACATATGTGCAAGTAAGTGCAGTAATACAAACCACAATTTTGGGTAGGCGTGCCTTCAAAAAATCTTTAAGGATATTGTAAATCTCTACTACAAATGAACTCGAGTAGCAGTTAGCCTATTTTACCCCTATAATTAGCTATGGGAGGGGATAAGGTGATCAGTGATTGGGCTATTTAACCCCTACAATTAATCATAGTGCATTTTTTTACTAGCCTACTTCTACTATCTGCTCCTCTTCGCATGTGTTGCCTCTCGGTTTCAAATTTAGTCACATATGATATATGCGCACATGGTAGAACTGACTGTGCAGCTCGATTCCAATTGAACAACTTTAACCCCAATCGTCAAGATAATCCAACTCGACCATATATGATCGAGATCTGAGAAGATCAGCCACCTATTTAGCTACTTATAAGTTGTTTAAGATAATTAGTCAATTATCGGAGGGTCGAGTTCATCCTTTGAAAATGGGTTGTACATTGCCTTTCGTATGAAAATACTTTCAAATTCGCAAGTAAACAAAAAGGGAAACACTTACAAGCAACTACAGGGAATAACTGCAAAGCACCTTTTTGAAAGAAGAACTACTTGTATTGAAATAGAATTCATTAAGTGCATGAGCATATACTTGGATTACCATTAAGGATTACAACTATTTGATTACTGCTAGTCCTAATGGAGAATTAAGTTACTCACTACACTAAGAAACGTAAAAATCATAGTATAATAAGATACATAAAGGATAATTGATAGGACTATGATGGAATAGATTTGATTTACTTGGTTTGCTTGATTGGGTTAGTATCTGACACTTTGCTTCATTGAGCTCCTTCAGTATTTCTAGGCTTCCTTGAAATAACCATGTAGATGCATCTTCCCACATCCAACTGTTACAGCAACTGCTTCAGCACCACTCTGGCCTTCCAGATTCTTTTTTCCCCTCCTGACACTTGTCCTGGTAATTGCTTCTTATTTGACCACGTTCCATATTTCACTGCTCGGCCACACCCCATCTTCATATGACGTGTATTACCTAACTAGCACCAGCTGTCATTTTCATGAAAAGTGATCCAAATATCCTCTCATATCTTATGCACGTTGTATACTTCTTGTGCAATAACACATGTCCTTTCCTAATTGGCACTTCTAGGAACGGTAAAAAATAGAGTACAACAGTGTGTAGTTAACACCAACTATGATATTAAAGAGCCTATACATTAATTGTCTCTTTATCCGCTCTACACATCTATGTGCTGCCTCATGCCAGGACATCAACATAAAAACAAGGCAAATCTAAAACATAAGTGAGCCACATCCCAAAAAAAGTAAGGATGGATTATGCACCTTTGAAATCATCTAGCACCATTTCTCTTTCTTTCCTACACCTATGTGCGATAAAACTCATCTTCCTCTCCCTCATTTTTATCTCCATCTGTTACTAGCCATACCTTTTTTGTTTTCCTTTTTTTTTTACACATGCAATCACACCCCCACACACATCACAATGGGATTTCACCACAATGGGTGAGTCTACCACTGAGGCATGAGTAAGGACCCATACCCCTTAAGTATAACCATTCTACATGTATTTTGATTTACTCTAATTAAATAAATCTACTATATTAAAAGAAGAGATATTTATAAAAATCCTCCTAAATCTTAGCCCTATTAGATAAAACCACCCAAAAAAAAGTTTAGAAGCAGACATTTAAGTTATTAGATTTGACTTTATTTTACCCCATTTTGTTTGATTTCATCAAAACCCACTGTATATTGATGTAGGGAAGGACATGATGTGGTCAATCACCGTCTTCCTCAAGGATAACTACTCCGAATCCTCAGAGATTCTCTAGACTCCTCATAGAGATTCCTCAAATCCATGAGGGATGAAAATAGAAATAATTTCCAATAATTTAAAATTAATTGATTGATTATAAATTTTTTAAAAAATGAAATTGCAATCCTTTAAATAGTGAACTCAAACATAGAACAGAGTTTCAGAATCAAAATCCAACTCAAACTCCCTAAAAATGTGACTTAATATAAATAATAAACTTATTATTTATAGACTATCATGATTCTTAATAGACTTCATGGTTTTCAAACAAAAACAGTAAGTGGCTAATTTGTCCTAACCATGTTATTCTCTTAAATTTTCTAAGTTCGTTTCATATTGGGCACGATTCCTAAAACTCAAACGATCAAAAGTTGTGATTGAATTAAAACTTACAAAAACGAAAATAAAAATGGACTTTCGACCGTCGATTTGATGGAATCTCAAAAATCCAACATTGGTAACCCAGCATAGCATGTTAGTTGGATAAAGTAGCTTTTCCTACCCCAAAATCATATATGATATGTCGAAAAACTCATTCCAATGTGCGAGATGCGATTGTTTTAAGGTTCTGACAGTCCTGATCACCTTTGCCTCTGATCAGGCCTTCTCTGGTCTATCTTGGCCATGAAAGTATCCACAACCCACTCTATATCAATCCCCTCCACTTCGAAAGAACTCCTCGAGTTCTCGTCCCACTTCGGTTCATGATACTCAGTCAGGTCCGCGATGTTGAAAGTATGTGAGATCTTCATGTCATCCAGAAGATCAACAATGTAATTGTTGTCATTGATCTTTCGGAGGATCACTACCGGTCCTATCTTCTTATCCTTCAACTTGTTGTAAGTCCCATTCAGAAATCTCTCCTTATGTAGATGGACCATAACATGGTCACCCACTTCAAACACCTTTTGTCGTCGATGTTTGTCTTCTTGCTCCTTATACTTATCATTTGAGACATGCAACTTGGCTTATACATCCGCATGAATGCCCATGATTTGGTCTACCATATGTTTTATTTTAATGCTCATGTTCGGGAGCTTGGTCAAAGGGACCAAGTCAAGTATGTAGCGAGGCACTTGACCATAAATAATCTAAAATGAGGACTTCCCTATCAAGTGGTTCACCATTTTATTAAATGTAAACTTTGTTTGAGACAAGGCCAAATCTCACTGCTTCGGTTTGTCATGTTTAAAACACTGAAGGAGGTTTCCCAAAATATGTTTACAACTTCAGTTTGCCTATCGGTCTATGGGTGGTAGGCACTGGTGAACTGAAATTGTGTATCGAACCGATTTGATAAAGTCCACCAGAAGTGGATAATAAACTTTATGTCATGGTCAAAAGTAATGGTCTTGGGAACCCCTTGTAGTCGCACGACCTCTCCGAAGAATATCGAGTGTCTTCTTACATGTGATAAAATACATCATCTTTGAAAAATGATCTACCACCATGAACACCAAATCCATGCTACGTTTTGTTCGTGGGAGACCCACCACGAAGTCTATAAATAAGTCTTCTCAAAGGTTATTAGGCATAGGTAATGGGATGTAGAGGTTTGTATTCTGAGACTGCCCCTTGGAAGTCTGACAAACATGATAACATTACACTGCTTTACCCACGTCACATACTAATTGTGGTAAGTAATACCACTCTTCAATAAGAGCCTGCGTCTTGTCTCACTCAAGGTGGCCACCAAGGCCACCTCCACGTAGCCCTTGAATAATTTGCTCCTTCAGAGAACTTTAGGATATGCATAGTCGATTCTCCTTTAAAGTGGAAACCATCTTACATATGTAGGTCATTGGAATAACCCTCTTCGCACCTCATCTATGCATCCTTGAAGTCATCGTCCTTGGTATACAGCTCTTGGAGATAACCGAAGTTGACCACCTCATTGCTCATTGTAACAAGTTGTGATGCACGGCGGTTAAGTGCATTAACCACATTGTTTTTCTGCCCTGACTCGTGCTTCAAAACGAACGTGAATTCCTATAAAAATGTAACCTATCTAGCATGCACACGATCCACATTAGCCTAACTATTAATAAACTTTAAGGCTGGATGGTCAGTGTAGAGAATAAACTTTCTTTGAATTAGATAATGCTATCAATGTTGTAGCACTAGAACAAGTGTGTATAGCTCAAGCTCATATGTTGATCACTTCTTTCATGCTTCGTTGAACTTCTCGCCATAAAGGCTACCGGCCTGACTTCTTATAATAAGACTCCTTTAATTCCGACATATGAAGTGTCATGCCTCAAACTTGAAAACCAGGCTCACAAAATTTCTGATCGCCGAATCCGGTGCCGACAGCCTCCATAGTACCCCATTCTTGGCTCCCAGTGACCACATGCCAGATTTCGATCCTAGGATCCTACAAGGAGGATTTTCCAACGTACATTTAACTCGTAATAAGCATAACCACAAGTTTACCCAAATCACAAAGGCAACATGATCATCACATATCCACTAATATAAACAGTTGATTACAGTGCTGAAAGGAAAATATACATATATCAAAAATCAAAGCTCCAGAAGACCGCTGCACGTTCCAAGCTCAACGCTGCTTCGACCTAACACCACCTGCAAGCATCTATCGTGTATAAGCTCATAGAAAGCTTAGAGGGTGGTGTAAGTATGTGTGCAAGGTAAGTACTAAGTATACAATATCAGAGTAATGCAGAAACATGCTGGTAAGTCTATAAATACCATCAACCTTATCCATGCCATGCGATGCAAAAACATAATAAATCAATATCGTATACTGAGGAAGTAATGTATATCAGCTTACAATGTGGAGACATAGTAAGCCAAATATCAGATACTGAATCCACGAATACCATGAACCTTAATCAGGTTATGCAATACAGAAGCATAGTGAACCAAATGTTATGTGCTGAGGATGCAATGCAATATGTGATGTGAATAAAATAACCAAGTTAGAATGTGAAGTCGGGAAGATAGTACGTAATATCACAGGCTACGGGGTCCATCACAATAGACTTCTATCCAAACCAGTCCCATACCTAAATTTGGATAGTCAGACCCAATGTGGTAAACTCCTGATCTCAGGTTAGTCACGCGCCCCAATTAAAATCCTGACCATTGTGAAGGTACAGATAACAATTAGTTGCACACTACCAACCCAAGTGGATAGTGAATGAATGAATGAATGCGTAAAATACTGAGTATGTAACTCTTACTCAATAAGTCCACATATCAGTACTGTACATCTCTGAGATTATCACTGGGGTCAGTACACTCTACATTCAATGCCCGCCCACTAGACACGCAACCATGCGAGTGGAAGAGACCTCACTATCCTCCTAGATAGTATTCAGCGAATATCTACCCGGCATGTTGATAGCGGACCCATTTACGAGCTGGTCAAACTTAGCCTAGTTATGTCCCCTACCCTTGGGCAGGTAAGGCCACACCCCCTTCCAACAGACTACGACACAGTGGGAGATGCAGCCTACTTGTATTCAGCACTTGGGTGCTCATGTATCCACTCGGTTTAGACGTTGGAGCGTCTCCTGGTCATGGAGGTTTAGGGACTTTCACCCAGGGACATCTATGGCACCCCATGTAGAAAAAGATTTCCAGTGTCCCATTTAGCCATCTACGATATGCCCGTGAAGGCCACGACCCTGATGTCACTAGGGCGTATAATAATCATATCCTAAAATGCTAGATGTATAAGTCATACCATCCAGTCATGCATCAAACCTGCGCATAATGCGTGCTCATGTGAGACGACTCCGCCTATCAGGGAGTCCCATAAACAACCTGCCCTGCGACATATGCAATAGTCATCCACATCTCATAACAAACATCAGATGATGCATATGGGCATGTATCATAATGTTATGCTATCACATACTCATAATCGGTATCGATAATCGGCCTATACAATCGGCCTCAACAATCGGCCTCGATAATCAACCTTGATAATTGGCCTATACAATCAGAATCTGCCTCGACAATCAGAATTGGCCTCTATAATCGGCCTCGACAATTGGAATCGGTGAGAATATGCCTAACAAGGCCTAAGGGAAGGTCACAATGTGGACATTCAACCATCATTGCCCATTAATGTGGACATTTAACCAACATTGCCCCCAAGGAGTGGCCCACATAGAGCCAAACATATAGTGGACCCATGGCCTCACATAAGGGCCCAATACACATCCCAATCCCATTAGCTGCACACAAAGGCCTCATGCACAATATAATGGGCCTCACGCAAGAGCTTAATATATATCACAATGGGCCACAACCCATGGGCCTCCAACATATCATAATAGGCCTCATCAAATGCGCCGCAAATGCATCACCATGGGCCTCATACGCGGGCTGCATTTCATCAAGTGGGCCACATCGCATGGGCCTCATATACAACACATCGGGCCTCACTCAAGGGCCACATAAACATCATAATAGGCCTTATACAAGGGTCTCATATATCACATTGGGCTGCATCACATGGGCCATAAATACATCGCATTGGGCTTCATCATCTGGGCCTCATATACATCAAGTGGGCCGCACCAATGGGCCTCATATACATCAAGTGGGTTGCATCAATGGGCCGCACCATTGGGCCTCAAATACATCATTAAGGGGCCTCTCGTATGGGCCCAGCATACATCACATCAAGGTGGGGCCCACACATTAATTAGAGGTCATTTTAGAGCATTTCACAAAAATAAATTCATCGGAAGATCATCTGGACCATACCACAAATAATAGTGGAAATAATGATTTTCACCGTTTAAAATTCCCAGGGCCCACCATTTTATTTTCCGTCCAACCTGATCATAAGGTCACAAAGACCTGGATTAAGAGGAAAAATAAATTTCATATTGATCCAAACTTCCGTGACCACAAAAAGGGTTTCAATGGTGGACATTCACTCTACATTATTTTCATTGGTGTGGTCCACCCGATCATCAGATCTGTTTCATTTGTAGTCTCAAGCCTTAAGATGAGCTCACGAGATGGATGGATGGTTTGGATGTGTCACATACATCAAGGAAGGCCCTGTAAGTGGGTGACGTGGGTGAAATACATACATCAATGGTGTGTACCACCGTCCAGTTGCTGGATGGTGGTTACAACACATACATTAGGCAGGTCCCACGAGTCAGGGATGGATGGAGTAGATAAAACACTTACATTATGGTGGAGGCCCACTAGGTGAACGGTCTGGATGTTAAGGCGGGGCCTACACAGCACTGTCTAGCAACTGGACGGTGCAGATACAAACATACATCATGGCGAGGTCCACGTGGTGGCCCACCAGAGAGTTGGATCTATTTCAGTCCCTGGCCCATGGCCAGGGATGGATGGACGGTGTTGATAAAACACATACATCATGTAAGGTGCATCTGCCATGTAGCTGGACAGATGGACAGCTGGGGTTAACGGATACGTCATGATGGGGTCCCACCAGCCCAACATGTCACACGTGTGGGGTGGGCGCACATGCGTCACATGGACAAACAGTTTAGATAAAACACATACATCATTGTGGAGTCACATGATCATGTCCAGACAACTGGACGGCTAGGATTAAACAGATGGACGGTGTGGCTGTAAGCCACATACATAGGGGTGGGTTCCCACCATCCAAGGTCTGGATGGTGAGGATGAGACCCATACGTCACGTGGGGTCCACGATCACATCCAGACCGTTAGATGGTCTGGATTTTTAAAATATAAACATCAAGGGTGGGTCCCACAGAATTTTGTGATGTCACCACAGCAACTGTATAGCTAGTGTGTGGTGGTCCAGCCAATCCACCTCCATGCTAGGTGGGTCCCACATGGGGCCCACCAGATATACATATGTATACATATTTTATATATATATATATATATGTATGTATGTATGAGTTCAGCACAGCATCCAATGTCTGAAATGGCCAAGCTATATGTCCTAGGAGGGGGGGGAGGTGAATAGGACTATGCCAAATTAAAATAAAATCAGTGGAATAAAAATAAATAGATAGCCTTACAATTATAGATCAATTCAACCTCAATAAATAAGTATTAAGAGGTTGATACAAATTCAGTTCTAAAGACAACCTTACACCATAATAAACAAGGGCTTATGGTAGGACAACCTTATTTCTAGAACGTCTTTTGAATCAATAACTCAATCTGAATAAAAATAACTAAATAGCAAGGAATTGAAATAAAGTGTAGAAATAATGATCTAACTTATTACAATACTCCCCACACTTACTTGAAATGTAAATTGTTACAACATTCACATCCACAAGTACATTCCACAAAATTGAATGATAAATGATATTAAATTTAAGCAAGCATTCAATCCACAAGACAAAGAGTTATAGTGGTTCGCTTGTGTGTACACCAACTGTCTTTCAATAGCCACACAGAATGCTACTCCACTCCTAATATCCTCACACAGGGGATATTAGTGTTTACTATCAAATAAGTTTTCACAGGTTCACCCAAAACCTTTACAATTGTGTCTTTTTAACTTGGGCTTACACAATTCAAAAATCCATACTTCTGAGTTTTCTGGCTCTCCTGAGATAACCATACAAATTGAGATCTTTCTGGCGAATCTCAAACAAAAACTAAAATAGAATGGAATTTACAAAATTGTAAAATACCTGGATTTCTCCTTTTCGTAGCAGCCCGGTAGAACCAATCGGAGTAGATGTTCGAATATAGAAGTTCAATGTCCACAACTCACTTTAATATGGTTCTAAGTTCTAATTGATTTTAGATTTAAACTAGTTGGGCGTAGCTATATTTGATTTTGATTCCAAGAAGAAGGAATAAGGCAGTTCCTCTTTTCAAATGAGAATGGAATATAAAAACAAAATCAAATTAAATAAGCTAGCAAAAAGAGAAAGCAATTATGCACAAAATAACTTAAAAATAAACACAAACTTATCTCAGAGTGGAGCCTTGAATTCACTTAATTTTCAATATCAAAACTCTGAAATTCGTGTGCTATTTATAACAGAAGAAATTCGACTTCGACTGGTCGTAGGGTCACCATGACTGGTCTTGGAATAAACTGATTTTTGAATTTTTTAGCACGATCGCATCAGACCGTTGTACGACTGGTCGTAGGCAGTCCACGACTGGTCGCAAGCAGTCCACGACCGGTCGAGACCCCTCTACGACTGGTCGTGCGACACTTGATTTAGTCGCTGGAGTTTGAGTCATAGCTTTATGACTGGTCGAAGGTCGAGTCGAGACCATCCCACGACCGGTCGAGTAGACTCCAAGACTGGTCGAAGCCAAACTAGAAAATTTGATAAAATACAACAATTTTATGACTGGTCCTGGAACTTCTTAGACTGGTCGAACCAGTGCTAGGACTGGTCGAACAAGGTCTAGGACTAGTCTTAGAATAGACCAAAACCATGTAATAATATTCAAATGAATTATGTATCCAAAGTGACTTACCCTAAGGTTAATCTAATGGTCTATCAAACTTGGAACATGAAGTATGGACATTAAACACTTCATTTACTTAGACTTTGATCATTATGAAGCTTGAGTTCTTTTTGATGTAGCTTGACTACTTCACAAGCTTTAATGTCACTTTAAGTTGCACTTGAGTCCCATACTTATATTTGAATCTTGAACTTCCACTTGCACTTTGAACTTGAGTCTTGACCCTGAGCTCTTTTTTAATATCTTATACATTGTAGCTTGAACTATCATGAAGCTTGAAGAATTCTTTGAACTAGTCTTCAAGTGTTGACGTGGTGTCTCGAACAGTTTTATCAAAATATAAACAGAGGACATACGAAGAAGTTTTGACACACAAAATTTAACAATCAAAGAGGAATCAAATCATGGCACTTACAGTGTCTTGGACGGACGACCTAGAAGAAAGGCACATACATCGAGGTGGGTCACACCGTCCAGGTGGCTAGACGGTGTGGATAAAATCTCATGCAACACGGTGGCGCCACGTGGGTAGGCCACCAGATTGAATCAAGCTAATATTTGTTTTTCCCCTTCATCCGTGCCTGTGTGACCAACTGGTCATGCAAGCCCCAAATCGGGATCGAGGTGGCCCATTTGTTGGACGACATGGATAAAATACACACATCATAGGTGGGCCTTCATACAAGGGAGAAAAAGAGAGAGAAAGAAACATGATGGAGAGAAGGGACCCCGCTACTATGGTCCCTCCCTTTCTCACAACGCATACATCAAATGGGTCCCACCACATGTGGGCCCTCAAATCATTAAGATCAAAGGTAAAAATCCTAAATCACCCACTGATTCTGCTTCTTCTAGGCTCCATGGACTCCTTAGCTCCTAGGCTTCAATTTTGATGGAGGATGATGGAGATTGAAGGATGGGTATAGAAGATTAGGGGGTAGGAAGTGGGCCACACCGTAGCTTCTCCATAGAGAGCTTGGGTGTCCTCTCCTTTGGGAGTTGCTTGGGAGATGGATTTGAGAAAGAGAGAGAGAGAGAGAGAGAGAGAGAGAGAGAGAGAGAGAGAGGTGATGTAAGAGTGATGGATGATAGGTGATGGGTGGTATAGGTTGTGTAAGAGAGAGTTGACTTGAGAAATGGCTTGTGTACTTGGGAATGGGATGGAGTGATGGGTTGTACTTTGATTGATTGATAAGATTGATTTGACATTTGGTAGAGATTCTCTTACACGGCATTTTTCTCGAAATAAATGTGAGCTCACAACTCCAGGCCAGGGTATCGCAATGGCGCGTGAGACACGGCGACGACGCGGTCGCTAGGATACAAGTGTCGGGCCGAGCCGACTCAGATTGACAGAATGCAACTCAGGGTCAGGTGCAAATGCTATCAACGCGTCGCGGGTCGTCGGAATTCGACCAAGAGGACCGCGGGAGTCTACGAAATGGTACGGTCTAGGATACAGGTCTTACATGAGGTGTCACACTCAACCTCAAATAACTTGTTTAAACTAGAAAGTACCAAGACTGATGTTGTGGACAATTGATGCTTGATTTCAGCAAAGCTCTTATCAACCTCATTGGTCCACTGAAACGGGCCTTTTTCATGTAATTTGTAATGGTGCGACATTGTGCTGAAATTTTGCACGAATCAATAATAGAAGGTCCTCAACCTATGGAAATTCACTTTATGAATGTTCGTCGAGATTAGTCATTCCCTAACAGTTCGCACATTTTCATCATCCACACGGATGCACGTAGACATCACAAAAAAGCCTAAGAACAATAGGTTGTCTGTTAAAAACTTACACTTCTTTAAGTTGAGGTACAACTTGTTAACTGTCAGGACCTATAGCACCTGTAGCATCATTAAATTGCACTTCTTTAAGTTATATATCTAAATGTCATCAAAATATACTACCATAAACCAGCCAATGAACAACTTTAGCACTTGATTCATTAAATGCATAAAATTACTTGGTGTATTCGATAAATCCAAGGACATGACTAGCCACTTATACAACCTTTCCTTAGTCTTGAGTATCGTTTTCCACTCATCATAGGGCCGGATACGAATCTGATGGTACTCACTCCTTATATCTAGTTTAGAGAATATCTTGACACCTTCTAGAATATCGAGCATGTTGTCTAACCACGGTATTGGAAACTAATATTTAATGGTAATCTTATTAATTGTCTGACTGTCAACACGCAAACTCCAACTCCAATCTTTCTTAGGCATTAATAATGTTAGCATGGCACATGGGATCATGTTCTCTTAAAAGACTCATACAGATCAATTCCTATACCTACCCCTGAAGTATCTCACACTCTTTCGGACTCATCCAATAGTGATGGCGGTTGGACACGCTAGCCCCACGGATGAGGTCTATGTGATGTTGGATGTCTCGTATGGAGGGCGATTCATCTAGTAAATCTTTGGCCCAGATTTCTTTGAATTTGTTTAGCAACGGCCTTAAAACTTGGAGGAATGTCTAAGGGCACTAATTCCTTCCCCTTTACCACCACGGCGTACACCTCGTCGGTTTCTTTGGATTCCTTCACAAAATCCCGAATGATCAAGAGAGAGCTTCCCTCTACTTTAGAAGCTTTAGGGTGGTTCTTTGGTGTCATAGGGGTAAGGATCATCTTTCGACCATCCTTGACAAAGATGTAAATGTTATCTCATCCTCGGTGGGTCGCATCACAATTAAATTGCAATAATCGACCGAGTAATATATGACATACTTCCATGTCGACCACGTTACAAAGTACCTAATCCTTATGATTCCTTCCAATTGAAAATGAGATAGTGCATTTTTATATTACCTTGCATTCATTCACCTTCTTTTCCAGCTAATTAAGTACGATGGAGGATGTTTTGTCGCGGGTAGCCACAACTTGTCCATCATCACCTCCGAGACGATGTTCTCACTATTTCCACTTTCTATGATTAAATCACAAACCTTGTCGTTGACGGTATACCGCATACGGAATATATTGTGTCACTACAGGTGCACCTCCTTCCTTAGAGTGTATAATAATCACCTCATGACTAAGCATTCTCCATGATCATCAGCTAACCATTCTTTGTCACTAGCTCTTTTCTCAACGACGTGTTCATCTTCATCGAATCTAGGGCCTTCTTTCGCTTCATCACCTTCTGTGCCCTCTTTGTTAATAGCCAAGTGGGTTTTGGGGTGTTGTGGGCAGGTGTTTAATAAGTGGTCCAGTTGGCCATAGTAGTAATAATTGTTTAACCATGGTCGACCATAAGGATTTGGAATACCACTCGGACCCTCTATTGTGGTGCTCTCGTTGAGGCCTAGATGGAATACTCCCCGTGTCATGGTTTGAGGTTGTAGGAGGTTGAGGACGTCCTCCTATCGGTTTCTTTCTTTTGGCCAGCGTTAAATCCTGTATGGGACCTGTCATGAGGGGTCGAGTTAAAGGATAAGGCCAAGTAGGGACTCTTGTAAGTTGCATTTCTACCCTACCTGCCAACTGAACCACTTCATCCATGGTCCCAACTGGGTGCATCTAAATTCAGTCCTAAATTTTTTATCGTAAACTGCCTATGAACTGTGCTACCTTCTGCGATTTGATTTCCAATAAGTCATTCCGCGTTGCCAACCAATGGAATTCTTTGGTGTAATCTGTGACGGTTCGATTCCTATGTAGGCAATTTTGGTATTTCTGGAACAATACATGTTCGTAATCACTAGGTAGGAATCATGATCGAAGAAGGCATCTCATCCATGGGTATGATCGGATGGGCACCTTATTTTATCGTACACATGAGAGTTGTAATTGCTCCCACCATGCAGAAGCACCATATTTTAATTTGAATACTACTAATTTTATTTTTTATGTTCTAGCACATACATGTAATCAAAATATCATTCTACTTTGGCTAACCAATTGATGAAATCTTCTATACACAATAAGTCATTAAAACTAAGAAGTTCAGTCTTACCTCGATAGTCCGTTTCAGCATGATCTAGTCGATCATCTCCATGGACTGGTCGTCGAGCAACACTGCCACCGATGTCCTCGTCGCTGGAGCTTAACTCATCTGGGGTAGCATATGATTCACCTCTGGAAGTACCTACGGAAATCAGGGTCGTGTCGTATAGCAACCATGGGTAGTTGAACATCGGCTTGAGCTTAAAGCAGAACTAGCACATACGCAATATGGTTGAGGGTTTTTCGCAGCCCTTGCATAGTCAACTGACTCTCCTGGTGGAAAGTTTTCATTCTTTCCAATAAATAATGAATCCTTGGATTACCGTCCAAAGGATTTTGGTCTATTACATTGTTAGTTACCATGAGTCCAAGGGGAGTCCTCACTCTGATACCAATTGACGCAGGGAAGTACACGATGAGGTTTATTATCATCTTCCTTAGGGATAACTACTCCGAATCTACAGAGCTTCTCTGGACTCCTAATAGAGATTCCTCGAATCCACGAGGGATGAAAATAGAAACAATTTCTAATACTTCAAAAATAATTGATTGATGATAATTTTTTTAAAAATAAAAAAATAAAAAATTACAATCCTTTAAATAGTGAACTCAAACTCAAACTCCCTAAAAATGTGACATACTAAAAACAGTGAACTTATTATTTATAGACAGTCATGATTCCTACCAGACTTTATGGTTTTCGGCCAAAAATAGTTAGTGTCCAATTTGACCTAACCACGTTATTCTCCTAATTTTTCTAACCCCTTTTATGTTGAGCATAACTCTTAAAACTCAAAGGATCAAAAGTTATGACCGAATTAAAACTTACTATTTATATAGTAAAAACAAAAATAAAAGGGACTTTGTACTGTAAATCTAATGGAATCTTGCAAATTTGGTACGGGAAATCCAGCATAGTGGGTTGGTTGGCTCAAGTAGCTACTCTTACCCCAAAATTATATATGATATATCAAAAAAGCCATTCCGGTTTGCAAGACTGTTTTAAGATTCTGACTGTCCTGATCACATCTACCTATGATCTGGCCTTCTCTGGCCCATCTTAGCCATGAAAGTGTCCGCGACCCGCCATACATCATATATTTTATTTGACATGCAATATTATCATTTATAGCTGTGACCTTGTAATTTTTCTCGACAACATCCGACCACCTTATCGGTGAACAGGAGAAAGGTGAGAAGGATCTTAACCATCCAATAAACTTTTAGTTCATGTTACATCAAGATTGCAGCCTATAATGTGGAAACTTTAATTTGAATTATTCACATGCAACATATTAAATCTCAAGTAATTTCTACGTCCCTTTGCATCAACCAGCATATTCTGCCAGAGTACCAAAAGTATCTCTTATATTAAAATAAATTAGCTGTTGGACTTTAATGTTATGTTTTGAGAGTAAATGTATGACACATGTCATTAAGAAAGGAAATTTTAGTACAGAAAATTGATTGGGAAAACATCTCAATTTAATCTCATTTACTTCACTTGTTGCCTTTTACCAGCGAAAATAATGAAATTTAACTGTAAAAAGTTAATATTTTAACACCATTTACTTCCCCATTTACTCCCGTTTTTAATCCATAAACTAAAAACAGAGGTACATAACTCTCTTTTTACATAAAAGTGTCCCTTTATAGTATTTTTTTTCTTCTTCTATGGTGTGGCCCACCTCATAGCTGGAACTGGCTGATTTTAATAATCCTCATGGCGGGACCCAGCTATTGAACTTGTGTGTGTTATCTTAACTCATGATGTTTTTATTTTCTGCTTACAGTGTGGCCCACCTTTTCCATGGCTTGGATGTATGTACTTTAAGTTAAGATATAATGTCGTAAATAATCATTTCTCTACCTTCTTTCTTTCTTTCTTTCTTTTTTTTCTTTTTTATTTTTTGGAATTATGAGATGAGAGGAATGGTCAGTTGATTGAAGGGACTAGGGATTGAAGTAAATGTAACACATGCGTTTGTAGTTCTTTACATGAACATGCCCTTTTGAAAAGTCCAATACGGTCTGCTAATAAATTGCCACGTGTATGTTAAGTAATAAGATGAATATTGTACTGAATGTTTTCTGTTCTATTAATACGTGACAAGGATACATGATATTTATACTGGAGAAGATTTACAACCATGTTATATACAAGAAATTCAAATCTAAATTAAAGAGGAATTAGATAATTTTTGAACGAGAGGATTTGAATGATCACGTGAGATGTGCTTAATACAGCCCTTCCAAGTCAAACTATCCATCATGCAGGTGAGCTTGTCATGCAAAAGATAAAGCAAGACCTGCAAAACCAAGTGATAAGGGGCTAGCCCGGCCCTCTAATACCTAAGTTAGAATAAGCACACAATAGGCATAGTTGAATTTAGTTAATTGTGCATACCTCATTCTATAAGTAGGGCCCTTATTTATAACCCTTTGACACATCTTCCGTGTATGACAATGAATCTACTGTGTAGATATGTATCATAGAAGGGATCTCCCCCTAGAAGGGTTTATCTTGGCGTGATCCTTGGCTAAGATATCAGGAAGAGAATCGTTTCCATATACGGAGGTAGGGGATGTTCCCTAGTGGTCGATATCCGAGGCCGAGGTCGATTAGCCGAGGTTGACCTCTAGGTCGTCTAGTTAAGGTCCTACTGACCGAGGTTGATAGCTGAGGTTGATGATTGAGGTTGGGGTCAAGTTTTGAGGTTAGGGACTTTGGTCAAGGCCAGGTTGGCATTAATAACCGTCCCTTGGTCGAGACAGTTGAAATATCAACTAGGCGACCAAGGTCACCACTCATGGTTGGTACTCAGATTAGTCACGGAGGTTGCGGTCAGCATCTTAGGCCGAGCTCTTACCCGACCTCTCATCCGAGTTGTTTCCTTTTGTTGCTTCTGTTGTTTCCATCTTATTCATGTTATTTGTTCAATCTAGTTCTAACCATAACAGTAGACCCCCGACTTCCAAGCGCTCTCTAAGAGCTCAGGAAGTAAATGGACTTGGACTAATGCTCGAGCACAAGGTCTCACATGGGCGAGGTCGGGAGGTCGGCTTGATTAGGGCCGCCTATCATTATTATGGGAGAGAGAGATTGCGTGCGTTAGAATAAAGGAAGATACAATGATGATGCAATGAGTTGTACGAGGAGACATGAGCTAGACGGCGCCTCTCCATCTCTGGGCGAATGACGAGAGGACATCTGTCCCTACATCGGTAGTGAGGCTTGCCCACGACTCCTTGGTTGCCACATGGACAAAGGTGTGCATCAAGGCATCTTTTTGGATTGCAGCATTAAATGTGTGCATTTAATGTTGCAGCCGAAACCGCTATAAATAGGGGATATGTATGCCCTAGACCCCCTTATTTGCTCCACTCGCTCCCTCTTTTATATTCCTGCTGCCAGACTTAGGCAATTTCGAATGAGTCGGGATTTCCTATCATGTCCCAAACTCGGAAACTGGACTCACAAAATTCTCGAACACAAAATCCGGTGCCGACAGCCTCCGTAGTACCCCATTCTCGACTCCCAGCGCTTATACGCCAGATTCTGATCCTGAGATCTTACAAGGAGGATTTTCCAATGTACATTACATGGAGGCCACATGAATGGACGGTGTGAATATACAACATATATATCACGGTGGGTCCCATTATGATGTGGGTCGTGGGGGGTTTGCAGTTCACGGTGAGGGCTTGGATAACATATAAAAATCATTTTAATAGTTGCAAGTGTAACATGTGTATCACTGCACACTATCATTCTATAGGGCACATGGCGTTCTAATGATGATCTGCACCATCCAAACACGTCCAACACCATCCAGCACAATTTGGATAGTGTAGATGGAACAAATACATCACTGTGAGGTGTCCGTGGAATATCACATATATCATGGTGGTGTCCACGGGACTTGCTGACGTCCCACATTAGCTGTATAGTTGGTGTGAAATACACCAGCCAATCTGCTTCTTAGCAGTGGGTCCCCACACCAGATATTATGAATACATTAATATTTATTATTATTATTATTATTATTATTATTATTATTATTCAAAAGGGCCAACGTCCAGGAAGGGATGGACGGCTGGGAGAATGGATCCCACTGATCTGGATGATGGGATAAACTCGTACATCACAGCTGGTCCACACATCCTACGTGTGGATGGCTTGGATATAGCACATACTTCAACGGTGGGTCCCACATAGATGGACCATATGGATATAAAACATACATCACGGTGATCCCACATGAGGACGGTGTGGATCCATAACATACATCACGTGAGCCACGGTAAAAATGGATGAACGGTTTGGAGGAATACACGCTTCACGGTGGATTTCCACAATCCAGATGTCTAGACAGTGTGAATGCAACATATGCATTGAGGTGGGGTCCCACCGTCCTTCAGATGGATGGTGTGGATAGCAGGTGGGACCCTAGAACTTGTTGTTTCAACACAGCAGCTGTATAGCTGGTGCAGGGTACTCTAGCCAACCTGCTATCTTAACAGGTGGGTCCCACGTGGGGCCCACCACTCATGATATAATATATATATATATATATATATATATATATATTATATATCTATATATATATATATATATTATATTTTATATATATAAACAAACACCCAGCCCCTGGACGTTCATTCCAAGGACGGTGTGGATGTGAGCTCCCACCATGATCTCCACATGTGCATAGGTCCCCCAAAGCTTGCTAACGACGAATCAGTAGCTAAAATACATAAATCATGATGGGTCATCACAGATGGATGGCAGTGATGAAACACATGCATTATCATGTGACCCACCATCCCAGCTGGACGGCGGGATGAAACACATAGATCAGGTGGGCCACACGGCATCACAAAAGGGAGAAAGAAAGAGAAAATTAGAGAGAGAGAGAGACGTCGGATGGTAGAGGGACTCCGCCACTATGGGTCCCTCTATACAATGCATACATCAAGATGGGTCCCACCATATGTGGGCCCTCTAATCATCAAAATCACACAAAAATCACCCACCTTTAATCATGGACTTCTCCTTCCATCAATGCATTTTAGAGCTCCAATGGATGAGATTCAACAGTCAAGATTAGCTTTGGAGGATGGGGATGGGAAATAAGAAGTGGGCCTCACAAAGCTCTCTCATGGAGCTTGATTGGACATGACTTACTTAGAGAATGAGAGAGAGAATGAGAGAGAGAGAGAGAGAGAGGTGATGGAAGAGAAGTAATGGGAGAGAGGGATGGTGAGTGATGGATGGGTGTACTTGGTTGTAAGAGAGAGTGGTGAGTGATGGATGGGTGTACTTGGTTGTAAGAGAGAGTTGACTTTGGGGAGGGTGGTTGTACTTGGGGATGGGTGTTGTACTTGACATTTGATTGATGGATTGATGTGATGTGTCGTAGAGATTTTCTTGGTATTTGCAACACGCGGCATTTTCCTCGAACTGAACGCAGGCTCACATCTCCTAGCCCGGGTATCGCCTCAGCGCGTAATATGCGGCGTCAAAACCGTAGCGACGGCGCGGTCGCAAGGGTACAAGTTTCGAGTCGAGTTGACTTTGATATACGGGACACGACTCAGGATTGCGCGTAAATGTCGATAACAGATCGCGGGTCACCGAAATTCTACCGGGAGAACCGAGGAGGCTTACATAATGGTACGGGCTACGATACGAGTCGCACATTTCCTCTTTTCCTGCATCTCCGCCCAGTTTTCCATTTCATCTGGGGTTTCCTCTTTTCCTGCTTCTCTGCCCAGTTTTCCATTTCATCTCCGGCCTCTCTTCTCTTTTTCAATTTTTTCCTTTTTATTTTCTTTTCTATTTCCTGAAATTTCGTCGGAGGGATCCGGGAGGGTCTTTGTATATGGAGCTTTCCGGGGAGACTCTGTCCTGGAGAGCATGGACCTTCATCCAGGCGTCTCCTCGAGTGGGCCATCTTTAGCAATAGCAACTCGAGAGATAGAAGTGACCTCTACTCTGGCGGGGGCTAGTTACTCCATTTGTTGAGGGGCCATCTTCGAACGTTGGCCCCTTTGGGTCGAGGTTGCGGGATGTAGATCGGGCCTCGATCAAGTTAGAGTTCTATATTCTTGATTCTATGGTACTTTGAGCTCCCGAAGTAAGGGAAGATTCGGGCCATCCTCAAGCGAGCGAGGTGGCTATATATGTTTTGGCCCTCTAATGCGGTATGTGGATTCCCCTCTATCCTATCGTACTGGAGGTCGTCCACCGCCTCAGCTGGCCCCAGGCCAGCTAATCCCCAATGTCTAGCAAGCCATCTTTGGTACATTTGTCCTGTGGCACCAGCTCAGACATATTGAGCTATCCGCGGATGAGATTTTGTACTTGTACAGAGCAAAGACAAGCCCAAGCGTTAGGGGATGGTATTATTTCTCTTATTGGGCGAATAAGGGTAAGGCCCTCATCACCGATAACCAGTCCTCCAACAAAGACTAGAAGGACAAGTGGTTCTTTACATTAGGGGAATGGGAGGCCCCAGTGGCTGAAGTGGCCAGACTGTGCTCCCGGGTCCCCACCTAATTCTCTTTCCCAGGTCAAAAGTTGTCATGCTATAGATCTTGTATATTCTTTATTTATTATTTTTGTGACCTCATTTATTGATTTTGGTTGTGCCTCTTTATAGCTCTTCCTCAGAAGCAGCTCGAGCTTTCTCAATTGCAACTTTATCAAGTTAATCGTGTGAAGGAGCAGAGCGCAGCTAAGAGGAATTGGAGGAAGTTAATCACTCATCAGTCCTTGTAGCAAGCCGGCCTATCTGCGATCGAGCTAACATGTATATTGTAGCTGGTCGGATTTTTTGTAAGCTTTTATTTTCAGATGTCAATTCTACACATCTGACCTTAGTATTATTTTCTGTAAAAATGGCAGACATCCCCGCCCCTCGAAAAGGATCAAGATCCCTCCACAACCAAGCTAGAGAAGCTGAGGAGGGTCGTTAAGAAAGTTTTCAAACCTCCTCTAGCTCATCGAGGAGAGTCCTCCAAGGTTTCGGAGGAAAGACCCGAGCCCGTCCTTAAAGGGCTCATTGCCGAGCAGCCGACCTTGGCGGTTGTAAGTGAAGCATCTCAGGGGGCTCCCCCACATGAACCAACAGGGGAGGTCTTCCCTCCAAAACCAGCGGCAAGGGAAGTCGTTGACTTAGAATCGTCCAATGCTTGAAATGAGGACCACCAGGTTGACGGCACTACAGCCGTCGGCAACCCGCGGAAGGAGGTAGAGGGTACCTTAGGACATCAGGCTCTCGAGGTGCCGACAAGTGGGTCATGCACCCCCATACCTCTCAGATAGCACATGGTGGATCTTCCTCAGTGGAGAAACTCCAATGTGGCCAAGGAAGAGGTCAAGGCGATGCTAGATTTACGCCCCAAGGACTTCTTGGGGGTGTTGGCGACCACCTTCCTCAAGGTAAGCATACTGAACTCTTCATCCTATCTTCTTAGACTTACTGTATTTTGTAGATTCCTAATGTTTCTATGCTTTATTTTCTCATGGCCCCACTAGGGCTATTACCACCCGTGGAGCCTTTCATGAGATGAGGACCCCTTTTAAGGCTAAGGGGGTTGAAGTTCGAGCTAAGGACTCAGCCCTCAAGACTTTTAATGTTGTTAGGGATGCAATTGTTACTCGGGCCAAATTTTTGCAGGAGGCTCTGACGATCTGGGGAGGAGCGAATCAATGTAACGTCTTAGATTTTTGCTATTTTGGATTTCCAAAAACCCTAGAAAATTTTCATTATAATTAACTATGTTGTCGCTTACTGACCATTAACACTCGATGTTAGCTTATACGCAGGTAGTACCAATAAAGAACCTCACAAAGCTGATTAATCAACTGTAGGAAGCCAACGAATCTAGCTGATCACTTAAACATCGGGTTTAGCTTCATGATTTGTTCACATGGGGCCTAAATCTAGTCAACCTATCATTGACTAACCGAGACAACCGTAAATAAATAAAGATTTACCCAAAGCCACGACAAGTAGGGGTCAAATCTTAATTAACAAACAAAATCAATCCAATTACTCCTTTAGCCTAATTAAGAACCAACGGAGTAGGGTTATTAGGATCGAATCACTATTTCTACTAATTATAAATTGGCCACATTATAAAATTAACTAATTTAAACCCTAATCATTGCGCACAAGAAATCTTGCTACCCAAATCATTAAAAAAATAACCCAATTATCTGAATAAGCTCTAAACCGCTCGTTAGTGGCCCACTAAACTCAAAACTATAGAATAATGTTTGTCCTACTGGGCTTGATGCCCATCACGGGTGGTAAACCAAGATAGTGCCCAGAATTACTCAACTTAAGCAGGAATACTTAAGCAGGAATCTAAGTGCTTCAAACGCACGAGTCCCTAGGTTGAAATCTGGAATGTAAGTGAAACTAGTCATTTTGTTCTTTCACGAAGTTGTGACTTTCAAACTGTCGATTCATAGCTAAAGTCAGGGTACCAACTAAAGATATTTTCCGACATATATTTGTATAGCGATGGCCCCAATTGATCATCGATGACCGTCGATCTAAGTTAGGGTCTTCCCAGTTAATTGGCACGTCCGATCATCGGATGGTTGCATCCAAACATAGATCGCCTATTGGGACACTCATTCTATGACTTAGATTGACCTATACACCTCCCAGTGAGTCCCATTAATTAGAAACAATCACCTCCAGGGTCAATATAATGAATAAATGGCTAATGGGGCCGTTTACATCACTTCTAGCATTATATAATGCCCTTATTTGGGCACCCCCTCCTCTCATACGAATTTCATGCATTAGTTCAAGAGAAAAAGGGAGAAAGGGAGAAGAGAAAGAGGAGAAATGAAAAGAGAGAGAGCTTGGGGTGTGGGTGTTAGTGCACCTTGGCCCTCTCATTCCCTCTTTGGCCATCTCACCATAAAAAGAGCCGTCGTTGGAGATTTCTCGACAACAAATGGAGGTAAGTGTTGAATCCCACTTGTAATTTAGGGTTTCAATGCTTGTTTGTCCCTAACCTCACAAGCTTATATGCTTCTTAGGTCTTTCAACGATTTTCTCAAAACTTTAACCCTAAGAACGCCATGAATTGGGTGAAACGTCACAATGTGTGGACCAGTATCTCTTGGTTATTATTTATTGACCCTTGAGGGTCTGAGTTAATGATTTTATTACTTATAGATAGGTTAATGTATGCTAACATATTCGCATTTCAATTTGATTGCAACATGTGTGATTACTTGTTTATAGATGCTAACATGTTTGATAAAATGCCTAAGTGATTTAATGTGTTATTCTATTGATGCTCACATGTTTGATGGAATGCCTAGGTGAATATGTGATTTTATTAATGCTCACATGGTCGATGAAATTTCTAAGTGATGGTGATAGGTTATCAATGCTCATATGTTCGATGAAATGCTTAGGTAGTTGTGTTGTTAAATTTAGATTTCATATGGAATCTTGTTGTGATTGCTTGAATCTTGTTGTGATTGCTTAATGAATTGTTAGTACTTAGCAATGTTTAGAATTGCATATGATTTAGGTCAGTCGGTAAATCACCCAAACCAAGGGGCAACCCGAGTTCAGTCGGCCACCCTGGGCTTGTTCGATCAACCCGGGTTGAACACGGATGACCGACAGTAGCTGGACTACACGAGATGTTTGAACCCAATGTCGGTTGCGTCGAGGTTCTCCCAGGTTAATCGAATTAGTTCACTAGCCGACTGATTATGTGTGTTCACAATGTATGACATGACTAAATTAAATCTAAGATACCACGTTCCTAGTGGATGAGTTCATTCATAACCGTTAATGTGATACAATCCCACTAAGACTCATAAGCCAGGCATGATGGTATGGGATACTGTGTCTGAGCTGTCGGCCTATGCTGGGGTGACAAGCCTCCCTATAGTGACCAATGAGCACTGATGGAGGTGAGAGATTGTTGTTCGAATGACCCCCATCAAATTACTCAACCAATAATTCCATGTCAGAGTACTATTTGAACGACCCGGGCGTGAATGAAATTGGGTGACGAGCCATTTCCTTGTGGTGATTTGGTTTATGTGACAAGCCTGCACCTCAAAATTGAGTGATCATACTCGATTCGGGTGATGACTCATATTGAGTTGATCCTCATGCATTTAGGTATCATGTCGTACCTTTGAAATCATTGATTTGTGAGATAAATAGGTGACACGTAAATTTGGATCAAAGGACATTGGTGATGAGTTGTTACATGCCGCAACGAGCCATATGATCTAGATAAGGACTAGTGATATGACGTCGATATCCTAACTTCGCTAATATACCGAATGAATGGAACTTAACAATTACTCAGCTAACATACGTATCAATTGTATTGCATTAGATAAGATGTGGTGATTTGGCGTTGGAGTCGTGTGATGAGGGAGTATTGGCATTTGCGAAATAGGCATTAAAGTTGTATGTGAGGGAGTGTTGGATTGAAAGGTGCATGCATCATTACATAATTTCATTCGCGCATTTAACAAGAGTATTTAGGAAATATTTATTTTTTTATTTTATCATTACCTACTCTAATTGGGTTGATAACATGTGTAACTTAGAGCTAATAGAACCATTGAGTTAGCTACTCACTCCCACCTGGAACGGTGTTTTAAAACATCAACCAGGCATTATTATTGTGCATGTTCTGTCACGCCCCAAACTCAGAAATCGGGCTCATAAAATTCTCGATTTTCGAATCTAGCACCGACAGCTTCCATAATACCCCATTCTTAGCTCTTGGCACCCATATACCAGGTTCTGATCCTGGGATCCTACAAAGAGGATTTTTAACATAAACTTATTTCATAAGATACATAACCATAAGCATAACCCATAATAACAACAAGAAACATCACCACATATCCACTAATATCAAAAACTTTTAGAGTACAATACATAAAGAGGAAGTACAAGATAGATATCAAAACTCCAGAAGCTTAGTTGTATGCTCCTGCCTCAGCTCGGCTGCGTCCTATCCCCACCCGCACGCATCTATCGTGCATAAGCTTACAAGAAGCTTAGAGGGTGGTGTAAGTATGTACGTGATACAGGTGCCAAGTATACAATACAAGTCCATAATGTCAGAAATACTGACAAGTTCATGAGTCATATGATATCAAAGTAAGCAGAAATACTGGCAAGTTCATGAGTCATACGATATCAAAGTAAGCAGAAATACTGGCAAGTTCATGAATACCATCAGCCTTATACTGGCTATACAATGCAAAGATATAATAAACTAATGTCATATACTGAGGGTACAATGCAATATGCAATGCAAAAGAAATGACAAAGCTGGAGTGTGTAGTCGGGATGATAGTGCGTGGTTTCACAAGCTGTGGGGTTCATCACAAGGAACTTCTATCCAAACCAGTCTCATACCTAAATTTGGATAGCCAGACTAAATGTAGTAAACTCCTGATTTCAGGTTGGTCGTGCACCCAACCAAAATCCTGGCCATTGCGAAGGTCTATATAGCGATTTGGTTACGCACCACCAGCCCGAATGGATAGTGAATGAATGAATGAATAAGTTAAGGTTCCGCCCCACTACATGCATTATAGCCTGCCAGCACAGTAGCCTACCAACCACTTGTAGCTCGTCTAGGCCCATAGGCCTCGCCCACATCAACATCCGCCCACGTGTGCCCGTCCACGTGTGCAACAGTGACGAGGCATCACAATATCAGTACCATACATCTCAGGGATAACATATATCACTGAAGTCTAATGTACTTTATGCCAACTTGCCGCCCCATCTAAGAGCACAACTAGGCGAGTGGAAGAGACCTCACTATCCGCCTGCCAATATCGGGCCAGGCTCATCTATAGCAAACTCATTCCCTAAGGTGGGTCAGACTCAACCTATTCATTACCCCCTCACTCGGACGAGTAAGCCCACACCCCCTTCCAACCGACCACGACACAGTAGGAGACGCGGCCAACTGGTATTCGGCCCTCATGTGCTCATGCATCTACTCAATCTAGACATTCGAGCATCCCCTAGCCATGGGGGTTTAGGGACTTTCACCCATGGACATCTAATGTATTCATATGTTAGAACCAAACATTTTCGGTGTCCCATTTGGTCATCCACGATATGCCTGTGGAGGCCACGGTCCTGATGTCGCTAGGGCGTACGATGGTCATATCACAAAATGCGAGATGCATGAGTCATACCATCTAGTCATACATCAAACCTACGCGTATCGTACGCTCATGTGGACAACTCTGCCTCTCAGGGAGTCCCATAAACAATCAGCCCAATGGCACATGTTATGCTCAATCACTCCTCATAACAAGCATGCAAATGATGCATATGGGCATGTATTATGAAGTATACTAAGCTTGATTATAATCACATACCTCATGGTGGGCTTGTATAAGACGGCCTATGGCCCGTATAAGTGAATGGGTGGTGTGCACATAGTCACTCATACATGGTGGGCCTCACACATACAATGGGTCTCACGCATATAATGGGCCTCACACATACGATGGGCTTCATACATCACAATTGGGTCTTATACAATCATAATGAGCTTAATACAACCACAATGGGCCTCATACAATCACAATGGGTCTCATACAATCATAATGAGCCTCATACAATCACAACAGGCCTAATACAATCACAATGGGTCTCATACAATCATAATGAGCCTCATACAACTACAATGGGCCTAATATAATCACAATGAGCCTCATACAATCACAATGAGCCTCATACAATCATAATGGGCCTAATACAATCACAATGGGCCTCATACCATCTCAATGGACTTATATCATGATGTTATACTAGCACATACTCAGTGAGTCTTACTAGAAAAAGTATACTGGTATGGCCACAATAATCGGCCTATATACATGGTGGGGTCCATAGAAGGATAGCATATCTAATCTATAATATCAACAATGGATATACCTAATCTAATACCACATATTCTTCCATCTACAGCAAAGAGGTGATGATGATGTACTAATGTCAAGGATGGGCCTTACACTCATCCAAAGAAGGTGAACTATGTGGACAATATATACATAACATGTGGTCCTAACAATCGATCACAAGGTAGGATACATCCTACGGGGTAAGTCAAGTGGGTACACAACAAGTCCTCACTATCTTTATCGTACAACGACTGGGCTTTTCTATGGGCACTGATATGAATACCAGGCAGGCCTTGATATGATTCACATGTCCAAGACTGTGTGCCTTTACAAACGGATGGGGTAGCTTACTCATCATCTAAATGGGCCTCACGTTTGGGTTACTAAACTCGGATAAACACATGTATTTGGCTAGTCCACATTTACCATGGAAGGCCTGGTATGAACACAAGGAGGGCTCCAATACTTGGGTAGTCCTACAAGATGTGAGAGGCATCGTTATCAATGGAGCCCAGTGGTTCGAGGTAGCCCAACAAGGAAAGGTGGGTATCATAAGGGCCCATTGGTTTAGGATAGCCTAATCATAGCAGGGTATATCTGCCATCCATATAGGGTCGGAGGAAGAACGGGGAATGGGCTTAAAAATGGGCCCTAAGGAGACTTAATAATGTGGTCCACTTGGGAATGCATCTAACTCATGATGGGCCCCCTGGTACTCAGGCTAGCTAGAAAGGCGGATGGTTAGCTTGTGTAGAACACACATATATCAAGGTGGGCAGCCCAAAGCATAGAAAATGGATAATTAGGGTGCATATACACAATACGGTGGCCTGCACAGGGCAGCCCTATGGTCTAAAATGGATGGACTATGTGCATATGATACACTCATCAAGGTGGGCTTCAAGGTTTGGGTCAATCCTTCTAGCATCAATGGGGGCCCAAAGAATTGGGATAGCCCAATAAGGTGAGATGGATCATACTAATGATAGTGGGGGCCATCAATTTGGGTTAGCCCACTAAGGGGTGATGAGAATGGGTCTAACAATGGACCTTAGGGAGATCACAATGTGGGCATTTAACAACCTTTGCTCATACAATGTAGACATTTAACCATCTTTGCTCCCAAGGCATGGCCCATTAGAATATATCTTATGATGGGGGCTCATAGGCCTTATACGAGCTAGGAGAATAGTTGGGCATCATAACATTACTATATACATCATGGTGGGTTTACACATCATAATGGCCTCACCACATAGGCCTCTTATATACCACATTAGGCCTCATCATATGGGCCTCTCATACACTACATTGGGCCTCATCATATGGGCCTCTCATACATCATAATGGGCTTCACCAAATGGGCCACATATACATCATAATGGGTCTCACCAAATGGGCTATAAATACATCACAATGGGCCCATGGGTTAGGCACAAGGGATGGGTAATGTGTATCACATATAACATAGTGGGCTTGATGGGGCAGCCCATATAGTTCAGAAATGAGTGGACAGCATGCACAATATATACATTAAGGTGGGCCTCACAGGTCAGCCCAAAGGTCTAGAAAAATAGATGGACAGTGTGCTTGCAACACATACATCAAGGTGGGCTTGTTGCAACATGCAGCCCATGGTTCAACCAAAATAGATGGGCAGCAATGTACAATATACACATTAAGGTGGGCCCTGCACATGCAGCAGGTGGGCCTGCACGTTCCAAATGGGGCCTACCAGATGGACAGCTTGGATCAAACATGTACATCACGTGGGCCCATGTCCCATGTGGACAATGCGATTACAACACATGCATCACAGTGGAGTCCCACTGTCCAGCAAGCTAAATGGTGTGAATATAACACATACCTCAAGGTGGGCCCCACCCTCACACATGCAGCATGTGTGGGGTGGGTCCACGTCTAGCAAATGGACGAACGGCGTGGATGAAAACACATACATTGGGGTGGGTCCCGGTGTGGATGCAGAATACATATATCAACGTGGACCCCACCCCCACACATACAGCACGTGTGGGGTGGGTCCCATGTCCTTCAAATGGACGGACAGTGTTGATGTAAAACACATACATAAAAGTGGGTCCACACGTGTGGGACCCACTAGCTTTAACAAAGCTGATATTTGTGATTTCTCTTCATCCAAGCCTACTAGATGGTACCAGCAGTGTTGGACCGTCTAGCCAGCCACTGGACGCCAGTAAGGTGGGACCCACGGATGGTCGGCGTGGGTAAAATACATTCATCGAGCAAGGGGTCCACGTGGGTGGGCCACACATCCAGAAAATCAGGTTGATCTATGTGTTCTCCTTCATCCAAATTGGCCCAAAAATGGGCAGCAAGGTGTCCCAAAAATCTAGATATGTGGTCATCCCATGTATGGACAACAACATGCATTATGTGGGCCATCATGCAAGGGATCAAAAGAGAGATAAAGAGAGAGAGAGAGAGAGAGAGAGAGAGGAAAAATGAGGGATGGAGGGGCCACTATGGGTCCCTCTAAGATCTACATCTTACATCATACATTCATCAAGATGGGTCCCAAGCATTGCATAGCCCTCAAATCGGTAAATCAAGGTGGGGATGCCATCCTCACCATAAATCAAGGGTCTAGATGACCCATCAATAGCATGGATTAACTCAAAATATCATAATGGGGTCCATAGAGAATGGGCCCATCATGGATCATGTATGCAACAAGAATGGGCCATTGGCCACATCCAAAGGGTCAAGTAGGATCTCCACCATTGATTAGTGGATCCTACATGATCCTAAGTAATAAAAGACAAAGATCTAAGAAAGAAAAGCAAGATCTAGTCTAAAACAAGCACCCACCTTAGATCTTCAACTTCTTCTTCCTCCAATAAGTTCCAATGGTCCAAGGGAAGAGATTCAATGGTTGAAATGGGGTTTGAAGGGTTAGATTTGAGGATATAGAGAGTGGAAGTGGAAATTTAGAGATGGGTGGAACGTCCATGGCCATTGCAATGAAAGAATGAGAAATGAAAGAGAGAGGGAGAGAGATAAGAGAGAGAGGCAATGATTGCTAGCTCTCTTAGCTAGGCAATCATTAGTTGTAAGAGGGATGTAAGAAGGCATGGGGGCTAGCAATTATTATTTTGTAAGAGGCATGGGGTTAGGGGCTAGGAGGGTGAAGTCACCCCTAGGGTGACATCATCCTAATGATGGTTCTCTAAGGAAATACAACAACTGGGATAGGTGGGTCCTGCAATTTGGCAATCCACAGTCATAATGATGCGTAGACCATATCTTATGATCTAAGCATCGGATTAGCGCACGAGACGTGGCGTCGGAACCCTTGTGATGACATGATCGTAATGGCATGGGTCTCAAGTTGAGTTAGCTCGAGTTTACAGGGTGCAACTTATGATCGCGCACAAATACTAATTATGGGTCGCAGGTCACCAAAATTTGACCGGGAGGACCGCGGGATCCTACGAAATTGGCGAGATACTAGGACACAAGCCTTACAGGTTCTATCGAGGACTCCAGTGGGTAGGCTTGAATTATCTTATACTTTTTATCATAATGCCTTGGGATCTTCAAGCGAAGCTAGAATACTTTTACTTTTATTTGTGCATGTATATGTTAGAGTCCATGATCGGGCATGCTTTATGTATAAATTTTGTTATATGTTCGTTGTGGCTTGTTTAATCCCTATTTTAGGTGATCACCACCATTGGAATTATATTTTTGACTGTTAGCCCTATATTTTTTTAATTTTTCTCTATCTCTACCTCACTTTGTATTCGTTAAATTAACTTGTGTTATTCTGATTATTTTTATGTGAATCTGAATGAAGACTCATGCGCATTTTATTAAGTTAACACCCGGGAACTCAGGAACGGAGTCTATGTACTTGGGTGCCAATTTTTGGGATGTTATGATCAAAGAACAATGCAAAATTAAGTGATAAATAACACTCCTTGTAGTAGAACTTCCAAAGCCAATCTCTATAAAGATCCCCCTAATTAACTCCTGCAATCTCTTCATGCACTAAAGCCTATGAAAAAGCTCTCCCTTTAGCTTTTTCCATCACTCTCACATACCTAGATCTACCATGTAACATTGTCGTATTGCATTGTTTTCGAATAAACCACATACACACACACACACACATATTGCAGTTGACATTAAAGTTTGAGTAAACTTCTTGTAGTCAACAGTTGGCTAGTGTGTAAATGCAGCATCTTGCCCATAAACCTCACAGTGTGAATACCTCCCTCTAATTTTCACCTGGGAAATTTGAAACAATTTCAACAAGAGACCAACTGGTGTTCATCTTGAATTGAAAATAAAACTATTACAGGGCTTCCACATATTCAAACAATTTATAGATCTAGAAATTATCCACTTGATTGGAGGATACTTATATCATCCTTAGCTGCTTAACTTTATAGAAGTGGGAACTATGAATTGGTAATCCAAACACTGATCCAATGAGACCCAAGTTAAATGGCCATGAAGGGAAAATTGAAGATTGTGGAAAGAAAATGCAGTAGCAAGCCACATTAAATTCAAAAAAGGATAGATTGTATAGATAGGTTCATCTAACCTGGGAGAATTTTTGTCCATAGACCTCCATCATAATGGTAGACAGTGAACATTTTGATAATCAAGTTAAAATATGAATTGATGCAAAAGAACACCCAGATCCATATCTCAACTGGCAGACTGAGTGGAAATACCTCGTTTCAACACTTAAGGTCTTGGTATCGATCCCTAGTGGGGGTGGCTAACATGGAGTGTGTGTACTGACATGGGTGTGTACTAACATGCTAACCCAAAAAAAAAAAAAGAATTGATGCAGAAGATGATGAAATTTCTTTAAGCTTCAAATCAATGTAAAGTAAAAGCATCCAAAATGCCCTTCCAAAAAGTATGTTGTGCCTTCTAGTTTGTTAACAAAAACTCAGTGGGGCTCTTGGCACACATTTCCAAAAGAGGCATGAACTTTTTTTCTATTTGGGGTTTTTATATATATCTGAGGAGGTTGTTCATTGGACTAACTTTTGAATTGCACCACTCTTAAATTCAACATATTTTGAAGAAAGTTTCTCATAAAAAATGAATTGGAAAGCTCATCCTAACACAAGGATCAACTCACCAAATTTGGGGATATGACTACAACTTGTTTTTCCAGTAGTGCTCCTACAATACTGTTATTTTAGTAATTTTTAAGGGTATTACAAACTACCTGAATGGTATAAGTTATTCACCAATTTTAACCTAACTTATTGTTGGAAGGCTGCTACCACCAAGCTAGTTATGGGGTTGGCGTGCTAATGTTAGCCTTAGCAAAAATACTATACTAATAATCTGAAAGGACTAACAGGCTAAATTGGGAAAGGCCATCATAAGTACAGTACTGCAGTTGAAAAAAGAAACAACATGGCTAATTTTGGGCAACCTAACATTACTGATGGGGCCCATATCTAGCGGGGTATCCAACCTCATTTTCAGGCCGCCACACATATAAAGGCCTTAGATTGCCAACCATATCTCACATGAAGTGCCACAGTTGGATAGATTTTGAAATCTAACTCTACTTGCTAAATCTTAGCAGCTTAGGACACCATCATTTTTCTTTCTTTGATTACAACCCCAGCCCATGCCATCTACATTCATCAAGTTGCCATAGGCATGTCTCTATCCTACCTACTTGTGATGCACCTGAAACTGATGACATACACACATGGGAGCTACTTGGTAGCTACAATGTACAGCAAATTCAATCAAACATGGCCCTTGCTTGGTTAATGAATAAGGATTAATAAGCCACCCTGGATAAATAGGAACAGAAAGGAGGTTATTCTTCATAACCAAATTAACATCACATGCCCGATAGAAAAACAAATTGCTTAATGAAAGGATCTCTAGGTGCATTCTTGAGCAAAATACGCTATGCTTGAATCATGCTTGACTCTCCCCAATCTACCTAGAAAAATATATATATAAAAAGCTAGAAATTAACAAGCCAAGAATGACAATGCTTAGAAACAATTTACGCTTCTTCCTAACTAGTTATAAACAGATTAATTTAGCATGTTTGTTTAACAACCTATATCCTTAGCTAAATTGACACAACTAAGGATCATCAATTACACTCAGAAAATTTTCCAAACCTACTTCAGGGGGGGCAAAAGATTCTATCTTAAGAACTTGGTTTATCTTGGCCAATACTATGAGTCAAACAAGTTAAGGGTCAATTGAGGATTGTTCAAGGGACATCCTTTCCTTTATTCAAATATTTTTATAACTCAAATCTAAATTTACCATTTCTTATGGTGACACCCTTTCCTTAAAATTCCCAAAAGCATGTCTTAGATGGTTTATCAAGTCTTGAGGTTTTTGTTTGGAATGTTCTCAAAATCATTTAATAAACCTCTCAAGTCTAAAAAATAAATTGCATACAAAATTTTAGTTACTAATAGCTCTGGTCACCTCATGCATAAATAGATAGATGAATGGTTTCATTACATAATTCATTTCAATTGTAGTTGAATAATGTTATCTTATACAAAACCTTGTACATATCTCTATGAACAGCATAGTTGCTTGACTTATTTCCTAAGAATCTAGCATGGAAAGACCACAAAACATGTATATTATCATTGAGTTGACAGTCATAAAAGAAAGCAGATCTTCTCGTTGCCTTGTTGAGCAGAAATTTGGGCCTTAAATGGAAAAAATCAAAAACCTATTTTCCTTTTCTCCCTCAAAAGAGACCTCAACTTCTTCAATAAAAATGTGGTGTTAGACAATTTCTTTATTCACAATAATTTACCTGTCAACCCACTTATTTACATCCATTGATGTGTGTGTGAGTGTGAGAGAGAAAATCAAAGAATCCAGCTAGTAAAAGGGCAACAATGACAAAAATGTAAACAATTAGTTAAACCATGAAAACTGAGACCAGGAAATCCTACACTGTAACGAGGAACAAGCTCATTGACCTCTCACCCCTTAAAATCTTGTTGTGCTGAAAAACTGTATGTTGAAGAGTGCAAGCCAATATATAGATTGGCCATATTCTTTCATTCTTTGAAATATATATATATATATATATATATAGGGAAAAGGTATTATGCGCTTGAGCTGATGGGAACGTCCCATGAGGTCGAGCTATGTGGGCCCCACCATGATGCATTTCGAACATCTACCCCATCAGTCAGATGCACCATTCCATCATGGGCCTAGGTCTCAAAAAGTAAGTCAATCTGTGACTTGTGTGGGCCACACCACATACAGAAGTTGAGAGGGGCCGTGCACCATTAAAACATTCATAATCACTTTTTAGGCCCATCAAGATGTGGTTTACAAATCCAGCCCATCCATTATGTGTGTCCCACTTGGATGAGGGTTCATACCAAGTTTCAGCAGCATTTAAAACTCAGGTGGGCCCCACCAAGTGCTTTTATATGTTTTTGGCATGTCTTCACATGTTTTTAGATGGTATGGCCCACCTGAGTTCCGTATACGGCTGATTTTTGGGATATCCCATAATTTAAAGGAGACCCATCAAATGTACAATGTTGAAGGTCGACACGCATCACGGTGGAGCCCACACAGCTCGACCTCATGGGAGCTTATCAGAGCTCAAGCGCATAGTACCTTTTCCCATAAATATATATATATATATATATATATATGCTAACAGCAAACTAATCTCCCTATATCTCTTCCTAACTTATTTTTCTATTTTCTGCAATTCCTCTTTTTCTCTGCTTGCTTACATAATTCATGTAAATGCTGAAAGTCATTGGCTTAAGAATGTAGATTTTACTAGGTTATTAGTTGTTGTTAAGTACTAAATAGCATGCTTTAAAAGGTATTAAGAGAAATAGTTGGTGTTATTATTCTGACATTTACTTTCATTATGTATTTTTACATAATAGAAAGAGTTTTATAACCTTGATTTGAACAAGGCTTTAAGACGCACCTTAGTCAGGTTAATTCAGAAATAATAAAGCATAGGGAATTAACTACCACTTGGAACAAATTGAATCAAACTATCTACATATATTGCATAAAATGGCCCATGATACACTATAAAAGCATCTAAGCCTCACAATTTAGTTTGGTTCTCAAGGAATTTTTTTCTATATTTAACAAGTATTTAAATTAGGATCCAACAAAAAATAATGACCAAGTCAAAATTAATATAGATAATATACAGTTTGCAAATTGTTTCCATATACAAATGGGAGTAGCTAAATGGACGGCTAGATTGATACATCACTCGACCAAATGGATTGTGGAGAGTAGGATGAATCATAATCCAATTCTCTTGGATCTAGCCACGCATCTCCCACCATAGAAGTGAGCATGACCATTAAATCAGGGCAATTTATCATGGAGGAGGCACGATCAACTTGCCCGGGCTCACTCATCAGGTGGACAACATATGAATTACCTAATTGGTATGGTAAGATCAAGAACCAAAGCTAAAATGAAAGATGATAAAGAGACGTGGGTAATAAAAGCTAATATTTTATTCGTATCCCAATTTTGTATAGTAAGTAATGCATATATCTTAGCCAAGAAAATAAAACCATAGGAGAACAAATGGTATTTAAAGAATCAACTGAGCACTTGAAATGAATCTCACCATTTACTTGACTTAATCAAGACCTATTTCAAGCTACAAGCATAACTCTTTCTTGAGATGCAGGAAAATAATTAATCAAATACTTGTAAAACTTGATTGAGTGCTCAAGAATTTCTACCGAGTACTTTAAATAATTGATTCAGTCTTCGGAAAGATTAGACAATATGAGCAGTTTCTTCCAACCGAGAACAATGTTAAGAAAAAAGGACAAGTATTATAGTAAAAATACAAATTATGAGCCTAAGCTCTGAGCAACAAAGACAGTCCAAATACCCAATAGTATCAACTTAGCAAGAGCATCATTGGTCTCCTTGTTGGCCTCAATGCAACACTAGTTTAAACACTCAAAAGGTAGGCATTTTATCATTTGATGTCCCACCTAGTTAGCATGAGGCCATTTTCATAGCATCCATAAAAGATCAAACTGATTAAATGCTCACAACCATCCAACTAGTTTATATCAAATGAATGGTTAGAAAAAAAAAATAGAAGGGTCAGAGATTCAATGAATAAATAAGATACTTAAGATGGTGCATCAAAGTTAAATTTATGCTAGTAAACTTCCATTCAAACTAAGGCCTGAAGACCAAAGATTTAGAAGGTCTGGATTTTATTGCATCTTTGTTACAAAACCACAACTGAAGAAATGGTGGTTAACCATCCCCGTAGTCTAGCCACCTGTGAGCAGATACCAACCCTGCCCATGTGCTCAGCGATCTCTCATACTGGTGGTCTATGGAGGAAATTTGTGCCAACAAAAGCATGGAAATGTCAAGTTCTCTATTAGAAGTTCATGCCAGCAAAAACAAGGAACTTTCTTGTTGTGAACTAAGTTTCTATATTTAAGGCCCATGGTTGGCTTACACAAGTCATTGACCTGACAGTCCCTCCCTAATCATGAATGGACAATGCCATTCAAGTCTTCCAAATTGGAGGATCCTATCCATCGAATCCTTGGTCTTTCCTATCTAAAAATGAAAAGAATAAAACTACCAAGGAGATATACTAGCCATGTTCCATCCATGATAGGGGCCATCAGATCAATGGCTTGGATATACTAACCATGAGCCCCAAATTTACAAACTTGATGCTTAGCCAGAAAGTTCCTATTCACCAAAAATATGGAACTCAGTCTTCCAAACGTGACAGTCTAATGCAAGAAACTCATTAAGAGAGAGAGAGAGAGAGCGAGAGAAAGTACAATCCTCCCAAGAAAGAAGGGTTGTTGTTCTACTTTGGCGGATGGTAAACATACTGCGGAGGGTAGCCTTGCGAAGGATAGCCCTATGGTGGGTATCCCTACGTATACCGTTGTGGAGAATACCTCGATAACCTTCTAGAGGATAACCTTCAAAACCTAAAAACTTTGAAGAAAATTAAGAATACCGCAAATCTATTCAGCAGATCGACAACTCAAGCCCTAGAATCTATTAAAAATTGTGTGAATACCCTTCAAAAATCAAAAATTGGGGACAGAAGCTTATTATTACCATGAGGAGGAGGACCACTAATGAATGGCTACTGTTGGTTGCAATAACTCATGCATGAGGAATTTTTTTAGAACATAAGTGAGAGGTTTTCGAGGAAGAAGAAAATGAACATTTTTCAATGGAGGATGGTATTTTATAGAGAGTACTTGGACGCGTATAAGGTTTCTACACTATGAGTGAGAGGCAAGAGAGGCGGGAGTGAGAGGGAGGGGAGAGAGGGAGAGGAGAGGGAGCATAAGACAGCGAGAGGAGATGGAGAGCCCTTTAGGGAAGGTGGTGAAATTGAAAGAGGGAGAGAGAACCACAGAGGTTATGGGAAATCGGGAGGGATTTTGGGGGTATTAGGGTTTGAGAGATGATGGGGGTATTAGGGTTTGAGATGAAAATAAATAAAACAAAAAGATGGGGGTATTAGTAGTATTCAAATACAATGTAAAGACGGCTACAGCTTATATTTATAGCAACATATCATGATAGTCTGTAGCCTTGGCCTCTTTTTTTGGTAGTATACGACAGAGAATTGATCAAGCATCTCAAAGAATGCGCTACAAAGGGGCTCAATTAAACAAATATTAATTATAAGAGTTCATTCTCACTCCTTCATTATGTAGGATTGAGTTTAGACTTTGTAACATAAACTCGCGAAGGTTCTTATGTAGGATAGTATTGCCACCAACACGAGTGAGTACATGTGTAGGCCATCGACACTAGTGTGTACGTGGACAAGTCTTTGTATAGGCCACCAACACAAGTGTGTATGTGGGTAAGTCTTTGTATAGGCCACTAACATGAGTGTATACATAGTAAGTTCTTGTGTATGGCCACCGACACCTATATGTGGTAAGTCTTTGTGTATGCCTCCGGCAAGAGTGTACGCTTGTAAAAGTAGATGTGAACTTAATTTAAAACTTTCGATAATGAATACCGGTACACTTACGGAGAGCACGTCTGTTGAGAGTGGAGTAGGGAAATCGAACCACTATATATATTTGTGTTTGTGATTGTGAATTGCACACATTTTTAATTCATGTTTATGTGATTGTTTAGTTAAACTATATGAATGCTTGAATTAGATTGTATATTGGGCACTTAACTTGTTAGTAAACACAAGATCACTATCATGTTTATAAACTAGTTGCTTGATTAGTATATCTCTTATAGTTTGTATGATTGGACTCACTATTGGCTTGTAAGCCTTAAATGTTAATTGTCTTAATTAGTTTAAATTGTCATATTAGTTTAATTAGGCAATTAAGCTTTTAATTAATAACTTTTTAAATGGTTTTAACATAAACCAACCCCCCCCCCCCTCAAAACTTCCGCGCATAACATGTGGTGTCATGTTAGATAATCCACATTGCAATTTCAAGTACATAATTTATAAAGTCTACATTCATCCTATAAAATTTTAGATTAATTGGAGATAAATGGACCCACAAATTCTTAGCTATTTGAAAAGGTGTCAGTGCTAACTATTGCACTTGATAGAAAACTTGTTTCGAATTGTATTAATCTAATGAATAGTTTAGATATATCAAATTGACCCCAAATTTAGTATATACACGATTTGTTAAGTCTAATATCATTATATGAAATTTGTGATTAATTGAAGATCTACGGACCCACAAAATCTCAACCGTTTGTAAGGATATCAGTGATGATCGCTACACTTGATAACGCAGTTAGTCTAAATTGCATTAATCTGATGAATGGGTTAAACAAATTAGATTGAAAAAATTTTGGTATATACAAGCTCTGCCAAGTCCGTTATCATCACATAAAAATTAGAACCAATTGGAGACTTTACACCCATAAACACAACTATAGAAATAAAAAGAATCAAGTGGAAGCACATATATTGAAATGGGCCTCCATGAAAATTCAATGGTGAATTTTATTTCATACTTCCATAAAGGGGTGGCCCACTTGGATGTGGTTCAAGGCCACCTAAACACCACCATGATCTCAGGCTGGGGCCCACTTTAATACTTTAATATACATAAAGAAAAGAAGGGAATTAATACAAAACATAGATCAACCCACCTTATACTTAAATGGCTTGGATCTTCCTCAATAATGGTGGCCCGCCCTCTCCCTTCTATTTCTCTCTCCCTTTTTATCCTTTCTCTCTCCTCTGGAATTTTTCTTTTTATAAATGATTAACCATCATGGTTAGCCCTCTTTTATGTGGAAAGTTAACCCTTGGTTAGGAGAGAGAGGTTAGTTTACTTAGGTTAGCTACTTAGTGGGGTATGTAGACATTGTATGGCCATAGCTTATGCACAAGGAGTATGATGTGTCATAAGGAGAGAGAGAGAGACAGAGAGAGAGAGAGAGATCTAGGTGAAGTGTCACATGGAGAATGTGTGTGTGATGTGAGTGGTGTGAGATGTCATGTGCATATGGTGCATGTGTAGCAAGTGGACCATGACATCATGGTGATGTGCGATGAGTAGACCATGACATTATGGTGATGTGCAAGTTAAGTGGGTAGATAGCATTGACACATTCCACTAAGCTATGAAATGAACTTTTTAGAATGGGCCATGGGCTATGGGCTCAAGCATATATAAGGCATGTGTAGTTCTTCGCGGACTTGTATTCTCAGGTCATTTGTGGCGTATCTCACAAACAGAGTACCACATGGACGAATGGATAATACCTCCATGATCAGGGCGATGTTCGATATGGTGGGAGTTTTGAGGTCTAGGGGTTTAGGTCACTTGAGTGCGTACTGTGCATGAATAGTCTGAGTCCCGCTTCAGGGCTCCAAATGATGCGCACTCATGCTCGAAGAAAACGTGGGAGTACAAGGGTACTATTACAAGCACAAAGGTTACTTATGAGCGAGTAGCCAAGACAAGCGTACACTAGAAAAATTGGGGTATTACCGTAATAAGCATAAGATATGCAAGCTAATACCAAATAGTAAAATGAAATTTGACCTTTTATATCCCAAAAATGTGTGCATATGCGCACACACACGTACATTCATGTGGGGACAAGTCCCATGATATAGACTAAACATATGCATAACAGTCACACCATATATAACGGTCTATGGATTAAGTTACCCTAATTTATTCAATAGTCATAGTAATATTTTAACTTTATAAAGAACTAGGTAAGTTAGGTTTTATGATGTATTTCATATATTAAGCTACCCTGACTTATTTGTTGGCCATGATAATATCATAAGTCTATAAAGAACCAAGTAAGTTAGGTCTCACAATGTATTTCTCATTAAACTCGTCCTAATTTATTCCTTCATAACATAAAGTCCTCAATTAAGTCTTCTAAAAAATCTATTCTAATTATATTCATTCCATGTATATGCAAATATAAATAACATAATATATATATACACACACACACACACACACACACGCACTAAAATGACATACATTCCAACAACATATGTTGGAAACTCACGAAAAATTAATGGTTATTGCTGGATCAAATGAAAGTAACTCTTTAGTATCATAATAAGATGAATATTTCTATTGAATATTTTCTTTTCTATTGACATGTGAAGAGGACACATGATATTTATAAAGGAGAAGATTTTCAACTGTGTGATATATCAATTTTGAATATGGAAAAAATAATAATAATAAAGACAATTTGAATTAGAGGAATTTGATATCTCACGCTGATTTAAGGATGATGTGAAATACATGCTTAATATTGAGCCTATTCCTTATCCGATCATGGTTAGAGTGACTAGGGTAATTTATTCCACTTAAAGATAGGTTTGAGATGTTTGGATCCATGGATTGAGCATTTGAGCTTAAATTTTCATACCTGTTTCTAATTTTAAGGTCTTATTACTATTATTATTATAGACTTATTTGATAGTCTATCAATTGCATGCATTAACTCAGACTAGAACTATTAAATTGTGAAATCCACTCCCCCAAGTTACATCCAAAAATCAAATTAGTGGAAAAATCCTAACATTTGATCTGTGGAAACTTGTTTGTAGAAATAAAACCATTGGGTGTTTTTTTTTTAATCGTCTAATAAGCGTCCACTAATCTGATAGCAAATTAATTACGTAAGCCTAACTTTTGGTTCACAATGCATCGAAACCATTATCCATAATTTGGATAGTTTAATTTGTATTAACTACATACAATATATGCTATTGCTAAGTGGCTGTATCATCTATCATATTCAGCTAGAGTATCAAAGTTTCTCTGATACTATTTTTCTTTTCGGGTTATGTTGGGCGAGGTTTGGGCCACCTTTTATTGCAATGAATGGGACATCGGCCCAATGACTTCACTATGCCAAAATCGCTGATTTGCGACAGACTAAATCCGTCGTAAAACCTTTTAATTTGCGACGAATAAGGTCCATCGCCTAATAACGACGGATAAAATCCGTCGTAAAAAATAAAAAATCCGTCGGTGATATTCAAAAAATTAGTTGACACTAAAAACATTAGCGACAGATAAGGTCCATCGCTAATATGAGTAAGCGACGGACCTCATATCCGTCGTTGTTCCAACGGTCAGAAAGTAGCGACGGATAAGGTCCGTTGCTAATATGAGTAAGCGACGGGCCTTGAATCCGTCGTTTATTTTCAACATTCAGAAATTAGCGACGGATTTGGTCCATCGCTAAATATCTGTAAATAAAAAAATATCAATAAATTATTATTATTATTATTTTTAATCTTGCACCTGATAATCATTCAAAAAATAATTCACACTATTATTTGATAAGAATCCTATTCACAAATTTGGTAACAACTCAATTCAATAAAAGAGGAAATGACCCAAGTGGCCCACTCCAACAAAAATTCACTTAACCCTCCTAACTAAACACTCCCCCCTCCTAAACTAGAAAGCATACAAAAGAAATTACCTAGAACTTCAACTGTTGGCTATGCCTTGCCTTCTATTGGCTACTTAGTATCTGCTCTTGTTCAACCTTCTTTTGAGCCCTTCCTACATATATTACAAACAACCAGATTCAATCCAAAAAAAAGACTAGTTTAGTCAACCCTTCATATATTTCAAATAACCAGCTCAAATCCATGGAAAGTGAATAGTTTAATCAATTGAAACCAATTAACAAAATAAAATATTAGAATTCATCTTACCCATTAGAGGCTCAGGTAAGAGCATTTCTTAATTTCATAGCATTCACTGGGAGAGCACAATATAGTTTGAAAAGATCTTTAGATGTTGAAATCAATTCTATGTAACTCTCGAATTCTTAGTTATCTATGGTGAAATGAAAAATGCATATATGATGGAGAAAGAAGAAAAAGATGTTAACATTGACACATTACCATTACAACTGACTAAAACGATGTTGTTTTTGTCGATTCTAACATCATATTCAAGTCTACAAACCTGCTAATTTCAACATCCAGTGTTTCGTAAAGGGATTACCTCCTGACTACGATTCACAACACCAACATAACCAAATTGAAGAGGGATAACTTTTCCAAGCAAAAAATTGTGGGCATCAATACCTCTATCCATGACATCCAAATAAACACAAAACAAAATATCATTTCCATGCCCCAAGATAACTGTAGATGACAACATGCAAACATTACCGAAGTGTTGGGATAAACTAAGAACTGCAGCAGAGAGGTGTCTGACCTTTGTGATTACACCAATTGTTCGAGAAACTGACCTTTGTGATTACACCAATTGTTCGAGAAACTGACCTTTGTGATTACACCAATTGTTCGAGAAACTGTCAAGAAAAGTAGCATAAGAATTTTAGAATCACGTGGGCAAACCCACTCCAACAGCTGCAAAAGAAAATTATTGTGCCCAATTTTTCAGTTATGTGCATGTACATCACCATCTTATAAAAGCATAGTTGAAGAATTTACCATCAGGATCAGCCACCCTTGCCATCGAAAGAGCATTGAAAGTGCCCATATCCACACCATTAATTTATTTTGCATAGAAGGGGAATAAGAATTGTTCAATACTTGTTGATTGAACCATTCCTCTTCTATATACTGATGCTCCAAGAATTATTTCAAAATTTTTAGACATTTTTCTTGATAGCCATGTACTGAAACATGATGAATTAGATGTACGTTTGATCTTTTGCAATGAGTGCAACGCCCTTCGCATCATGATTCCTTTCATGGATGAAGGAAAGCAAAATCTATAGAGTAAAGCCTATTTAAAGAGAATTAGTTTCTTATTTAGAAGATAAGAGTTATGAGGGGAAAATGCTACCTCTAATTGGTGTATTGATCGGTAGACGATGTGAAGTGCGGTGGATAATCTCCAATCTCTTAAGCATACATTTATGTGAGATATGGATGTGGATTGAAACAAGGACCACTACGCAGCTTACTACAAATACTGCTGCACCAACTATAGAAGTTATTATTCCAGGTCCCAGCCACTTGTGATTATGGATATCTGCAATATATGCCAAAAAAAAAAGACAGAAAAAAATGATAACACAATATACTAAAATTCGTACATATTTCTTTCTTTATCTTGTTGTTGCTACTGGAAATTCAAATTCAAATATGAATTTTTCCTCACCTTCCAAGCATTCTCAATGCTCTGATCCACCAATGAACAACATTTACAATATCATTGCAATTTACAAACAATATGGAAAGAACATGAAAGTTATTAAAGAAAAGAAAATAAAGGGTTCAAGTTTCCCATAAACCATGACTATAGACATCGATTGTTCACCTATTTTGTATCTGAAAGCTTGATGAACTCTCAAATACATTGGTATGTTTGGCAAAATGAATCTGTAAAAGGGAAGCCAAGGTGATTAGATTCATACCAAAGATTGTATGGATGGATTGATTGGAAGGTTCACACATCTGGCTTAAGCTATATGATACATGAAAGAAACTATCGAGTAGAAGGAACCTTACCCATGTGAAGGAACAAAAAAAAAAAAAAAAAAAACCAGGCATCTGCATATACATGCACCAAGAAAACCATATCAATTTCAACACACATGGCCCTTACCTTGTGTAACATCCCGAAAAATCGAGGGTCGAGCATAACTCAACTCTCGAGTTCAAGAACATCACTTATGCAACATAGATAATGATGATTAAATGTTATTTGTGTTAGTATAATAAACATGAGTGAGATTCAACCAAAACAGTAATTCATACTCCAGATCCATGTATAAAATGTAAGCGGAAGACTGAAAGGTGCATATAGATATATATAAAATAAAACATTCTCGATCTCCAGAGTATGAACACTAACTGAGTCACCATATATACATGTTGGTTCTAAATCAAAATGTCAAAATATTACAACTAAAATTATCAACCCTGTAGCCCCATAGTACTGGACAATCTATGCAAAGCCTCCAATGAACAGCATGTAGGAGAACTCCTCCTGATCGTTATAGAAGTTGGGCTCAGTCTCCTATGCTCCAGTGATACCTGCATCTAATACAAGGTCTGGTGGGTGTTACCGTCCAGTAACGTGGGAGTGAGTAGCTAACTCAGTGGAACAATAAAGCATAGGTTAACATGTTATCAATACAGTCAAGCAGTAATGATAAAGCAATAAAATCAAACACTCCTAACTACTCTTATTAATGCAAGTATGAATGCAATCATGATGGATGCCCTCACCACACCCTCCCTCGTGCGACACCATCTTACGTTCGCGGCATGCTTTCATCCCTCAGTGCTCCACATCTTCCAGGCACATGCAATGCATGATGAGCATGATTACCGAGTATTTTTTATTAGTCCATTTCAAACAGTAGGATTTAGGAAACTAAGGTACCTCCCTTGTATCATTCCCAAACATGATCCATTCTAGGGTCGTCAGTCCTAGTTAATCTCAGACGATGGTGTGTTTTATAGGTCACTGCAAAGGCTACCAGGGCTGTTACGCACAAAGGTTACACCACTCCCCCATCACCTCTTTAACGATTCATCACTATACAGAAACAGGCCTAGTTCATACTCCATACACCGCGGCAAAACTCTAAGGCTCACCGCGATTTCAGAGTATGCTCGAGGTCACTCCACTAACGTCCTACCAACTGGCAGTCTATTTTCAAAGCCCGACCAGTCCACTTATTGACAATGGGACTCGGATGCAACCCAACTCGAGACCACAGCCAGGACACCAGTGTAGGCCGACAGCGCGAATATAGTGTCCCATACCACCATAATTGGCTCACGAGTCTGGTTGCTCATTGGTCACTACGGGGAAGCACGTGGCCCCAGCGTAGGCCGACAGCTCGACCACGGTATCCCATACCACCATGCCTGGCTCATGAGTCTTAGCGAATCGATGTACCATGGTTAACGGGATTCCACTGGTAAGTTTAGTACCCTAGGTTCAAGCAGTAGCGTCCAAACATGGTAAACATACATTAGACACATCGGGTTACTTGACGAGCCTGACTAGCTCGAGCGCACGATCAACTGAACGACATGAAGTGCATGAGCACTTCGCGTGGCCTAACCACTGTCGCCAACTGACGTACGACTTTGGTTCGTCAAACACATCTTACGTGGTGACATGAATCTCAACCATGATCTCAAGTCTGGTACCGATTATCTAGACTATAGACATAGTCCCAAACTCAATCAATCCTTATTCATAGCATGTGGAGTATAGCATAATAAACAAAGTAATTCAAGCATGTCATAAAGCATGTTATAAAGCACTACATAAATAGGAATACAAACACATATATTGCATAAGTAAGCGGTTTAAGTAAACAATCTCATGGAGGAAATCATACATGTCTCTAAAATAGTTGAGAATCCCATCTCAACACCCTCCTAAGGCATCAACATCCAAACACTTACTCACACAAGCCTTTTCACAAACACTTAACATACATTATTTCAACATACTTAGTGTATGTTAGCAAACATGTATTAGGGCGAGTCCTTTCGCCAAGCAAGTATTTTACGCATATATAATATATTTATACAACAAATAATCATGGCAAACACATCTCTAAAATATATATGTATACGGTACTTTCTACAATACAGTATTTCTACATACATAGTGTATATTAGTAAAACATGTATTTAGATGAATCCTTTCGCTAAATAAGTATTTTATCCATATATCATATATTCATACAACAAATAACCATTTCAAACACATTTTTAAAATTTATACGTATACGGTATTTTCTACGAATACCTAGAATATGTAAAATTCCATAATCTACATCTTTAATCGAAACAGAAAGCACTTTGTACATGTACAATTGCATGCAGATCATGAATCTATCATTATCTGATATTGAAAGCATTGAAAACCGTAACCTATACACCTAAAGTCCTCACCTTTTGTCGTAGAATCGTAACGAAGTCGATAGGTTTGTCAAGCTTCCGTATTCGGCAGTTTGGTAACCTATAGAATGAAATAGGTTAGCTATTTCATAACCTACAACTGTCTAAACCCCAAAACAGATTAGGGTTAGGGTTTCTTACCTAGAAATGACGCCGGAATCGCCGGAAAAGCGATGAGAATAGGGCGGTGCAGCTTGTGTAGCGGCAGGGGAGCATGGCAGGAAGATTCTCCCACATCTCCCACACTTTCTCTCTCTTTTCTCTCTTCTCTCTCTAGGGTTTCTCTCAAATTCGTATGGCTGTGAGAGAGAGGTTTTTAAGGTCCTTATATAGCCTAAAAACTCTCTGAAATAGACTTGTGGATAAGGTATACTTAAGTTATAACCAAAGTGAGTTGGTTTCAGCTCAACGAAGGACTTCTGGCGGCCCTCTTTAAGCCAAAGGTCGGACTTAAGTTCACCGACACCGGATCTACATTTAGTTAAGTTTTCGTTTCGGTCAGATTTCCAGATCGCACGTGGCGGACCAGTTTCAGTTCGACGGTCAGTGGATCTCGATCGGAGATTCTAAGTAGATGAATATGTTTATGAAATTTTTCCTGATCCGAGGGTATACTTGGGTCAGATTCTGACGGTCTGGTTGCTTACAAAATGACCGTAAATAACAAGTCTCAGATTACTATTCAAGATATTTATTTTGGAAAGAAAACAAGTGTTTTTACACTCTCGCTCCGGACTCAAGCGAACAGCCGTGGGATACTGTCTGGATTTGATTTTCGAGATGGTTGTCAAGCCCAACGAGGCGGTCCTAAGTCCTTAACCTCGTATTATTCAGACTCCCGTGATCTAGATCTGATACGGAGTTTCAACGTGCTCCCGAGAGCAGTCGGGTAATGAGTTTGATCTGAGATTTTAGGGCAACCTAGCGTCAATGATTCTACAAGTTTTGGGTCTTGCAGATTGTATTTAAAGCGATTCTAGCGGATTTTGTAGCTAATCTAGTTTTGCACTTAGTTACTTTGTCTCATTTCTAAAGGATTTGGTCCTGAGTGATTTCGGTCTGAGGTGGTACTTAGACCTTTGTAGCAATGTTTATAAAGTGATCCAAGTTATACTACTTAGCTAGTTTAAGATAGTGTCTAGGGTGAAAGTACTTAGAAAAATTGAAAGATCAAGGTGGTGAAGGGTGGGATTTGTGAAGGAAATGGTTTTGAAAAGGGATTTGAGGCTTTAATTGAGTGTTTGAGAAGTTAAACCGGTGTTAGGATTGACCCATCGCCTAAGGACGTCTAATTCCAGGTTGGGAAAAATCCGAGCTGTTATACCTTGTGAGCTACTGCCTCACTGGCAAACTCAACATGGCCGAATCCCTTGAAGACACCCTCTTCATTTGATGCAAATTGGGAGTCAACAACTTCACCAGCACCTTTGAAGAATTCCTCTCTACAGGTGAACAAATGAAGCAGATTATCTCATTTTATCAGATGTAGCCATCTCATTTCCCATACACATTGAAAGATTAAAATCCCGTCACAAGAGTAGTTCTCTGGAATTAAATAATACTTACACATCAGCTCTTTCAACTGAATAGGATAGGTTGCCAACAAATAGGATTTTTAATCTAAAAGTCTAGGCACTAGGAGTTGCAGATGTTAAGGTTTAGGGAATTGAGTTTAGGTTATAGGTTTAGGTTATAAGTTAAGGTTATAGGTTTAGGTTATAAGTTAAGGTTATAGGTTAAGGTTTAGGTTATAGGTTAAGTTTTAGGTTTAGGTTAAGGTTATATAGGTTTAGGTTTAGGTTATAGGTTTTGAGATTTGAGAATATGTTTAGGTTAAGGTTATAAGTTAGGTTTAGGAAATCGGGTTCGGGTTCGGGATCATGTTTAGGTTTGGGTTTTCAAGTTTAGGTTTAGGTTTAGGTTAGGGAGTTGAGATTAGGATTAGGTGTAGGTTTAGGTTTCGAGATTTGAGAATACGTTAAGGTTTAGGTTTAGGAAATCGGGTTCGGGTTCGAGATCGGGTTTACGTTTGGGTTTTAGGTTTAGGTTTAGGCTATAAGTTATAAGTGTAGGTTTAGGTTTAGGTTTTAGGTTTTAGGTTTGGGTTATAGGTTTAGGTTAAGGTTTAGGTTAAGGGTTTAGGGTTTTAGGATTTGAGAATAGGTTTAGGTTATAAGAATAGGTTTAGGTTATAAGAATAGGTTTAGGTTTAGGTTTAGGTTTTATGTTTAGGTTAAGGTTATAGGTTTAGGTTTAAGTTATAAGTGTAGATTATAGGTTTAGGTTTAGGTTAGGTTATAGGTTAAGATTTAGGAAATTGAGTTTCAGTTATAGGTTTAGGTTCAGGGATTTGAGAATACGTTAAGGTTTAGGTTTAGGAAATCGAGTTTGGGTTCGAGATCGGGTTTATGTTTGGGTTTTAGGTTTAGGTTTAGGTTATAGGTTATAAGTGTAGGTTTAGGTTTAGGTTTAGGTTATAGCATTAGGGTTATAGGTTTAGGTTCGGGTTAAGGTTTAGGTTTATAGGTTTTGGGATTTGAGAATAGGTTTAAGTTATATGTATAGGTTTAAGTTAGGGTGTAGGTTAAGGTTAAGGGAATTGAGTTTAGGTTATAGGTTTAGGTTATAGGTTATAGGTTTTTGGTTAAGGTTTAGGTTATAGTTATAGGTTTTGGGATTTGAGAATAGGTTTAGGTTATAGGTTTAGGTTAGGCTATAGATTAAGGTTTAGGTTTAGGGAAGGTTTGAGTTTAGGTTATAGGTTATAGGTTTAGGTTAAGGTTAAGGTTTAGGTTTAAGTTATAGGTTTTGGGATTTAAGAATAGGTTTAGGTTATAAGTATAGGTTTAGGTTAGGACTTAGGTTAAGGTTTAGGGAATTGAGTTTGGGTTATAGGTTTAGGTTTAGGTTAGGTCATAGGTTAAGGTTGAGGAAATTGAGTTTAGGTTATAGGTTTAGGTTATAAGTTAAGGTTATAGGTTAAGGTTTAGGTTATAGGTTAAGTTTTAGGTTTAGGTTAGATTTAGGTTTAGGTTATAGGTTTTGGGATTTGAGAATAGGTTTAGGTTAAGGTTATAAGTTTAGGTTTAGGAAATCGGGTTCGGGTTCGAGATCGGGATCGGGTTTAGGTTTGGGTTTTCAAGTTTAAGTTTAGGTTTGGGTTTTCAAGTTTAGGTTTAGGTTTGGGTTTTTAAGTTTAAGTTGAGGTTTAGGTTAGGGGTTTAGGTTAGAGTTTAGGTTTAGGTTTAGGTTATAGGTTTTGGGATTTGAGAATAAGTTTAGGTTAAGGTTAAAGTTTAGGTTTAGGAAATCGGGTTCGGGTTCGGGATCGGGTTTAGGTTTAGGTTAGGGAGTTGAGATTAGGATTAGGTGTAGGTTTAGGTTTAGGTTTAGGGATTTGAGAATGCATTAAGATTTAGGTTTAGGAAATCGAGTTCGGGTTATAGGTTTAGGTTTAGGTTAGGTTATAGGTCAAGGTTTAGGAAATTGAGTTTAGGTTATAGGTTTAGGTTGTAAGTTAAGGTTATAGGTTAAGGTTTAGGTTTTAGGTTTAGGTTAGAGTTTAGGTTTAGGTTTAGGTTATAGATTTTGGTATTTGAGAATAGGTTTAGGTTAAGGTTATAAGTTTAGGTTTAGGAAATCGGGTTCGGGTTCGGGATCGGGTTTAGGTTTGGATTTTCAAGTTTAGGTTTTGGTTTAGGTTAGGGAGTTGAGATTAGGATTAGGTGTAGGTTTAGGTTTAGGTTTAGGGATTTGAGAATACATTAAGGTTTAGGTTTAGGAAATCGGGTTCGGGTTATAGGTTTAGGTTTAGGTTAGGTTATAGGTTAAGGTTTAGGAAATTGAGTTTAGGTTATAGGTTAAGATTTAGGAAATTGAGTTTAGGTTATAGGTTAAGGTTTAGGAAATTGAGTTTAGGTTATAGGTTTAGTTTATAAGTTAAGGTTATAGGTTAAGGTTTAGGTTTTAGGTTTAAGTTTTAGGTTTAGGTTTAGGTTATAGGTTTTGGGATTTGAGAATAGGTTTAGGTTAAGGTTATAAATTTAGGTTTAGGAAATCGGGTTCGGGTTCGAGATCGGGTTTAGGTTTGGGTTTTCAAGTTTAGGTTTAGGATTAGGTTAGGGAGTTGAGATTAGGATTAGGTGTAGGTTTAGGTTTAGGGATTTGAGAATACGTTAAGGTTTAGGTTTAGGAAATAGGGTTCGGATTATAGGTTTAGGTTTAGTTTAGGTTATAAGTTAAGGTTTAGGAAATTGAGTTTAGGTTATAGGTTTAGGTTATAAGTTAAGGTTATAGGTTAAGGTTTAGGTTATAGGTTTAGTTTTAGGTTTAGGTTAAGGTTATAGGTTTAGGTTTAGGTTACAGGTTTTGGGATTTGAGAATAGGTTTAGGTTAAGGTTTAGGTTTAGGTTATAGGTTATAGGTTTAGGTTTAGGTTAAGGTCTAGGTTTAGCTTTTTGAGATTTGAGAATAGGTTTAGGTTAAGGTTTAGGTTTAGGTTATATTTTATAAGTATAGGTTTATGTTTAGGTTAAGGTCGAGGTTTAGGTTATAAGCATAAGTTTTGGGATTTGAGAATAGGTTTAGATTAAGGTTATAAGTATAAGTTATAGGTTAAGGTTTAGATATTCGGGTTCGGGTTCGAGTTCGGGTTCGGGTTCGGGTTCGAGTTTAGGTTATAAGTTAAAGGTTTAAGTTAAGGTTTAGGTTTAGGTTATGGGTTTTGGGATTTGAGAATAGGTGTTTAGGTTGGGTTTTAGGTTAAAGTTTAGGTTATAGGTTTTGGGATTTGAGAATAGGTTTAGGTTAAGGTTTAGGTTTAAGTTATAGGTTATAGGTTATAAGTATAGGTTTAGGTTTAGGTTAAGGTCTAGGTTTAGGTTTTGGGATTTGAGAATAGGTTTAGGTTAAGGTTTAGGGTTATAGGTTATAGGTTTATATTTAGGTTAAGGTCTAGGTTTAGGTTATAAGCATAAGTTTTGGGATTTGAGAATAGGTTTAGGTTAAGGTTTAGGTTTAGGTTATAGGTTATAGGTTATAGGTTATAAGTATAGGTATAGGTTTAGGTTAAGGTCTAGGTATAGGTTTTGGGATTTGAGAATAGGTTTATGTTAAGGTTTAGGTTTAGGTTATAGGTTATAAGTATAGGTTTATGTTTAGGTTAAGGTCTAGGTTTAGGTTATAAGCATAAGTTTTGGGATTTGAGAATAGGTTTAGATTAAGGTTATAAGTATAGGTTATAGGTTAAGGTTTAGGTATTCGAGTTCAAGTTCGGGTTGGGTTCGGGTTTAGGTTATAGGTTAGGTTAAGGTTTAGGTTTAGGTTTTGGGTTTTGGGATTTGAGAATAGGTGTTTAGGTTGGGTTATAGGTTAAGGTTTAAGTTTAAGTTATAGGTTTTGGGATTTGAGAATAGGTTTAGGTTAAGGTTATAAGTATAGGTTATAGGTTAAGGTTAAGGTCTAGGAAATCAGGTTCTGGTTCGGGATCGGGTTTAGGTTTAGGTTTAGGTTTTAGGTTATAAGTTATAGGTTTAGCTTATGGGTTAAGGTTTGGGTTATAGGTTAAGGTTTAAGTTATAGGTTATAGGTTATAAGTATAGGTTTAGGTCTAGGTTAAGGTCTAGGTTTAGGTTATAAGCATAGGTTTTGGGATTTGAGAATAGATTTAGGTTAAGGTTATAAGTATAGGATATAGGTTATAGCTTTAGGGAATTGAGAATAGGTTATAGGTTATAGGTTATAGCTTTAGGGACTTGAGAATAGGTTTAGGTTATAGGTTTAGGGTGTGGTTTAAGTTAAGGGTGTGGTCCCTGCAAATACAGATATAAACACGGCCTGTCCAAATGGCCAGGCCCCTTCAATGCTGTCCATAGGAAATGGACAGCTTCATCGTAGTCATAACAGCGGTTCCCACCTTCCAAGGACCCCCGCTCATCCGGATAGCTCTGACGCACATCCGGGTCTGTTCCATTAATTTCGAGCAAATACATAAATATGGCCTGTCCAAATGGCCAGGCCCCTTCAATGTTGTCCATGGGAAATGGACAACTTTATCATGGTCATAACAGCGGTTCCCACCTTCCAGAGACCCTCGCTCATCCGGATAGCTCCAACGCTCATCCGGGTCTGCTCCATTAATTTCGATCAAATACATCAAAAAGTGAATTGCAAAAAGAAAGAGAGTAACAATGAACTTGATTCAAAACATAATATAATTTGAAGCGATTGGGATAGTTACTAGCAAGGCCATCCAGCTCCTCCTGCAAGTGGAACGTGTAAGTTTCATCAGTGGGCACACAAAATAAAATAAAATAAATGAAGAAGAGCACAATCAAGAAAGGCTTAAGAGGCTGGTTCTTATTGGTTGAGCAGGATTAAGAACGGACATTCGGTTGGGAAGAGGATCTGATCTGCCCATCTCGCAGTTCTTGTCCATATATGTCCCATGTTTGAAAAATGCCTAGCCATCAGTTTCTTCAGTCAAATCTATTTTCATCTCGATTATCCATGTGAAGGTCACATCATCCATATGAATAGGATCACCCATTCGTTTTCGATTTCTACTGCAAACAATTCATGAAAAGGACCTACTAGATGGATGGTGTGGATTCACTACATTTGCCACATGTTAGTTATTGGGCAAGTAAATAACCCTTCTTGATACACTAAGAGTGTGTTTGGATGTCATGAAAAATGTGTTTTAATGCATTGTTCTCTCAATGGGTGTTGTCAATGCTTGATGAAAGCATACCAACAGCTAGAATTTAATATAGTGTCCTCCTCAGGTATCCAACAGGCATGAAATTTGCACTTGTATCTGTGATAGCGAGTCTGATGAACAATGTCGTAGGCAATTTCTATGCAAGTATTTCAATATAATAGGCTAATAGCCTAATAGGTATGACAAATACATTATTCTTGTAATATAAATTAAAAATCCCAATGTTTAAACACACATCTCTTAAAATATATAGATTTTTATTATACAATATACATCAACACAGAACAATACATGAAAAAAAAAATACAAAAAATAGTATAATAATTGTAGTATGCAATAGTAATACATAGTGAGACCATACCCAATCGCAAACCACCTAAAAAGATGACAAAACAAGGGTTAAGGGAAAGTAAAACATAGTTGATGACATAAGTGAGTGTAAAGTTGACATAAGCACAGAAGAAAGGAAATACCTTGTACCTGTTTGTTTTGCTAGAGAAAGAATGAAGGAAAATGCTTCTCTTTCCCTTTTTCGGTATTTGGTTTGCAATTTCTAAGGAAAACCTTTTTTCCTTTCCAATTTTACCATTTAAAATGTCAAATGAGAGGAAACCCCTTTTCCCACCAATTAGAGTTTTTGAAGAAAAAAAAAAGTTTTACTCCCTTGTAAGGAAATATCAATTTCCTTCTTTTTTTTGTTTCTCCAATAGAGGAAATGTCACATCAATGATAGTTTTCCTTTGTTTTCCCTCAATCCAAACAGGCGAGAGGTTCTTTTATCATAGGATACTAGTATCAATACCCATTACCCACACCAATTTCTATGCTTTCGTATGTATACTATTAAAAAAATAATGGAGCAAACTTAAGGAAATGTCACATCAACGGTAGTTTTCCTTCGTTTACCCTCGATCCAAATAGGCGATAGAGGTTCTTTTATCATAGGATACAAATACCAATACCCATACCAATTTCTACGCTTTCGAATATATACCATAAAAAAATAAAAATAAAATAAAAAGACAATGGAGCAAACTTAAGGAAACATACTACTACATGAAGCGAAAAAAAGGCTATAGGAAAGTAAGAACCGATTGTTAACTCTTAAAATTAAGACTTAACACGGAATTGAGAAAATGCCTCGTATTAAGCATTGTTTGTTAACACTGAAATGATAAAGTGCTAAGTGATTTTCTGCGATATTTCGCTGAATTCTTTCGGCGATGGGAGTCTAACTTAACGGTGGACACTGAATGCGCTCCATGGAAATTACTATTAAAAGAAATTTTTTATTCCAAAATTGCCCTTACTACTGCGGATATTTTTTTCTCTTAGAAAACTATCTTTTAACATGTGAATTTTATTTATGCCCTATCATAATTTATGTGTTTGATCCACACCGTCCATCAACTTTTTCAGATTATTCTTGACCATGCGCCCAAAAATAAGATGCTTGTAAAACTCAAGTGGGCCACACCACATGAAAACAATAGCGATTGGATATCCACCATTAAAATCCTTCTAAGGCCCATTATACTGTTTATTTGACATCCAAACTGTTGATTAGGTCATATACGCCCAGATGAAGGGAAAAAATAAAAATCAGCCTGATCCAAAAACTTTTATGGCCCCAAAAATGTTTTTTATGGTCTATGCTCATTCAATACTGTTTCCTATAATATGGTCCAATTGAGATTGGGATGTACCTCATTTTTGGTCTCATGTGGTAAAATGATATGTAAAACTAGATGGACGGAATGGATGAAACACATATATCATGGTGGGCCCCACAGAGCATCGACCACAGGCCATTAGCAGGTGTCAAGGGAGTAGCCAATCCGTTTCCCGAATTTCCGGCGAAGGATGCGGGTTAACATCGACAGTTAATTAGTTAATGGCAGTATGGCTTTGAAGTGACGTCACCAAGTTATGTTATGTGGGACCAACCATGATGTATGTGTTGTATCCACACCGTCCATCCATTTGGTGATATAAAGATATGGTATGAGCCAAATAACGAGTCAAATCTAGAGCTCAAGTGGACCCCACAACAGAAAACAGTGGAGAGAGTGCCGTCTACCCTTAAAAATTTCTAACGGCCACAAAAGCTTTAGATCAAGCTGAAATTTATTTTTTACCTTCTTTCATGTCTGTCTTATGAACACGTTAGATCTCAGATAAACATCATAGTAGACCTTAGGAAGGTTTCAACGGTGGGTGTCACTCTTCCCACTGTTTTATGTGGTGGGGTCCACTTCAGATTTGAATCTGACTCATTCTTTGTCTCATGCCTTAAAATGATATCTCCAAATGAATGGTTGGTGTGGATACAACACATATTATGGTGGGTCACACAAAACTTGGTGACGTCACTTTAGTAGCCAGTCTCCTGCTCAACCTGTCAGTATCTAATCCGCCTCCTCCTGTGAAAGACTCCGCAGGAACTTCCTGCATTCTATGTGGGGCCTACTGCGATGTTTGTGAGAAAATTAGTCCATCCATCCATTTTTAGAGCTTATTTTAGGGCATGCAACAAAAAATAAGATGTATCCAAAACTTAAATGGGCCACACAATAAAAAATAATGGAGATTTTGTGACCACCGTTGAAACATTTATATGGCCACAAAAGTTTTGTATCAATTTAAGTTCATGATGTTTTCACTTCATCTCGTCTAGGAAGGTTCTAACAGTAGGCATGCCTTTCTCATTGTTTCATCTTGTATGGCCTAATGTCTTAAAATGAGTTTTGGATACTCCTCATTCTAGCCGAATGTCTTAAAATGAGTTTTGGATACTCCTCATGAGGAATTTATCTGTTTGTGTTTTTTTTATGAATAATGATGTTTCAATTTCCTCTTAATTACTATAGTTTATTTGAATTAAATAAAATATTTTTATTTTTATTTAATAAAAAATAATTTCTTTATAACATAAAACATTTCCAAACAAGAGATAGGGACAAATGCATCAAATTAATGTATTTCAGACATTTCATATGTTTGTTAATAAATATATTGTCTCAAATTCGGTACTTAATTTTTAGACTTCGGCCATAATTATCAAACAAGTTTTTTGACTTCAAATTTCAGATTCAGCCTTCAGATTTCATATTCAGGCTTCAGATTTTAGATTCAAATTTTAGACTTCAGATTTAACAAACGGGGCCTAAACAATATTACCTTTAGAAGAATATCTTCAAATGTGACATTGGCATAAATCAGATGTACATTGGTGTTGTCTTTTGGATTCTCCAATATGGCTCTCGCAACCTGATGGGCATCTAGAAATAGGTATCAAGGAATACACTATTCTCAGATTTATAGAAAAGCTATGCCATCAGATTTATAGAATACACCATCCTAAAACAGCAACAATTGAATAAATTGATGAATCAAAGTGCGTAACTTTTTGTTGTAGAATCAATAGAACATGTGAAATCCCCAAATCCCTAAATCGCCAAATCCCTAAATCACCAAATCTAAATTCAATCCGTAAATCCCCAAATCGTTTAAATCGGTATTGAGATTGACAGAGATTGAGAGAGAGAGAGAGAGAGAGAGAAACAGAGATAAATCCCCAAATCCCCAAATCCATAAATCCCTAAATTGTTTTAATCAGTATTGAGATTGACAGAGATTGAGAGAGAGAGAGAGAGATACCTGTTTGGGTTGGAGCCCCAATCACGGTCCACCGAGAGAGACAGAGAGAGAGGATGCGCGAGATAGAGAGAGCACCGAGAGAGATAGAGAGAAAGAGAGAGGGAGCAGTTGAGAAAGGGACCGAGAGAGAGAGAGAGAGGGCGCAGTTGAGAGAGGGACCGAGAGAGAGAGAGAGAGAGAGAGAGAGAGAGAGGGTGCGCGAGTGAGAGACTGAGAGGTTGAGAGAGTGAGAGACAGATTGAGAGAGTGGCTCTCTCTCTCTCTACTGTGCCGACACGGCGCCGTGGCCGGGTGGTGGTGGTCTTTGTGTGGGCCCCACCATGATGTATGTGTTTCATCCCTGCCGTCCATCTATTTTTCCATATCATTTTATGGTATGAGATAAAAAATGAGGTATATCCCAATCTCAACTGGACCACATTATAGGAAACAATGTTAAATGAGCGTCAGCCATTTAAAAACTTTTAGGGGCCATATACAGTTTTGGATCAATCTGATATTTTTTTTTCCCTTCATCTGGGCCTGTATAACCTAATCAATAGATTTGATGTCAAAAAAAAGTACAGTGGGCCTTAGGAGGCTTTTAATGGTGGATATCCAATCACTATTGTTTTCATGTGGTGTGGTCCACCTGAGATTTATATCCCTCTCATTTTTGGTATCAAGCCCTAATTTTATTTTCCTTTTTAAAAAAAAAAATTTATGTGAGGGAACACCAACACATCTCCCATGAATGTTGTTGCTCCACAAGGACTCTTTTATTTATTTATTTAGAAATGCTCCAGTGCCTACGAACACAATTAGTTATAGTGCTCTCATTTTTTTCAGAACCTAGACGGTCCAAACCATTGATCAATACGGTTCATCAGGTCTAATCCATATTTCAAGAGCTACCATGAAAATATCACACTGATTTAGTAAATTTGACCATTCGGTAAATGGAATTAAAAATGGACGGTCAAGATCATTTACACAAAAATAAGTCCAAACAACATTTTGATTCATCCATTTGTTAGGATTATCATGGTTTGCTTATAATTGTAAAGAATCACATTTGTTAGCCAATTATAACCATCCATCCATGGCTTATACATAACAGTCGTTCTGAGAGCATTTTAGAGCATGGTACCAAAAATGATTCATATTGAAGCCTAATGGACCACACCAGAAATAGCTGCGGGGACAATGATTCTCACCATTAAAACATTCGTAGGGCCCACTAGTGTTTATTTTCCATCTAATATGTCCATAAGGTCACATAGACATGGATGAAGAGGAAAACTAAATATCACATCGATCCAAAACTTTTGTGACCCCAAAAGGATTTCAATGGTAAATATTCAATCCCCCACAACTTTTTATAGTGTGGTCCACTTGATTTTGGCTCTATCTTATTTTTCGATTAAAGACTTGGGACGAGCTCGCCAAAGGAAAGGACGGTTGAGCTATAACACATACCTTATGATGGGACCCAGGGAACTTGGTGACATCAATACTGGCCATATTGCTAGTGTGCATTAGACTAGCCAATCCACTTCGAAGATTTACGTTTAGATGGTATGGCCCACCTGAGTTTCGTATACGAAGACTAGCCAAAACTTATTAACATTAATTCTTAGGTTCTCAGGGTGTCAATAAGTTGGGTCACAATTTTGTCTACTCCATTCACTCTATTTTACTGATCATTACCCTCAATTTGACTAGTCACTCGCCCCGATCATGCTACATATGAGAAAGATATTAGGCAAACAAGATTAATCAACAATTTAAGTGAATTTTGATTTAAACATCTAAAGTTATTTACTCTTCAATCTGGACTGATCAAATTATCCAAAAACAGTTAAAGGTTGTTCATAATATCAAAAATATATGAATGAATAGAAAACACAAACATCAACTTGATCCAAAACTTATGTGGGCTTCAAGAAATTTTAAATGGTAGACATTCAATCACACTATTTCCTGTGGTGTGATCCACTTGAGCTTTGGATATGCTTTCTTTTTGTTCTTTAGATCTCAAATTATTTGTTAACATGGATGAATGGAGTGCATAAAATAAATAAATAATAGTGGACCCCACAGAGTTTACTCTGGTAAGGGTAACGAGTAACTCACCTAAATGTAGTGGAGAAGGGTTTCCTTAAAATATTCCTAATCATATATTGGGCCTGCCTAAATGTGATTCACATATCTAACCCACTCATTATGTGTGTCCCACTTGGATGAGGGGTCAAACCAAGTTTCAACGGCATCTAAAACTCATGTGGGCCCCACCAACTGCTTTTATATTTTTTAGGATGTCTTCACATAGTTTTATATGGTATGGCCCACTTGAGTTTTGTATACAGATGATTTTTGAGATATCGCATAACCTAAAGGGGACACATCAAATCCACAGTGTTGATGTTTAACACACATTATGATGGGGCCCACAAAACTTACATCAATTCTTAGGTTCCCATGAGGTTAGTAAGTCGGGTCACAATTTTGACCTGAATATTTGGCTCATTTTACATGTCTGGTCCATTCACTATATTTTACTGATCAATACTCTCAATGTAACTAGTTACTCGTCTCAATCAGGCTACATATGAGAAAGATATTGGGCATAAAAGATTGATCAACAATTTGAGTGAAATTTGATTTTAACGTTTAAAGTTTCAATTAGTGGATGTACCTAATAATTTATTAACAAATATTTTTTATTTCAAAGATAAATTTCAATTTCTATTTTTTCAAAATGTATATTTTTTTTTTCAAAATGTATATTTCAATACTCTCAATTTTTCTTTGAAAACTTTTAACAAAATATCATTTTTATTATAAAATATTTCAAAAAAATAAAATATAAATTCTAAATTTTTATTTTCAAAATCTCAAAAAATTTCCCAAATTTTAATTTTTTTTCCCAAAAATTCCAAAATGCTGATTTTTTTCTTTAAAAGCATCATTTTGTTTTCAACTTTTCAATTTTCTTTTTGAAAATGATATTTTTTTTTTTTTCAAAATCTCATTGTTTTTATAAAATATTATGGTGGGGCCCACATTGTGAAAATTTTCACATTTAATTTTTTTTTATTTTCTTTTTTAGGATATTATTTTTTTCTCAAAATCAAATGCTTTTTTTTTGCAAATTTATCAACTTTATTCAAAATTCTTTTTTCCCACAAAATAGATTTTTAGTAAATCACTATTTTTATTTATTCAAAATCTAATTTTTTTCTCAAACATTGTTAAATTTTTTAAACTTCTCAATATTCTTTTTCATGTGATATTACAAATCATTTAAGTATTAATTTTAAATTAAAAAATAAAAATACAAATTTCGCTCATTTGATATAAAAACAAAATAAATTTTCTTTTTGCATTCATTGTTAAAAAATAATCTTAAAAACAAATATGTACAATTAAACCACTGAAATTCTATTAAAAAATAATTATTAGACTACAAAAAAACTTAATTTTCCACCATATTCCTATAAAAATGAAAAAAAAAATATTAAGGCAAAAGTCCTTTTACGACGGACATGATCCGTCGCAAAAGTCCTTTTTACGACGGACCATGATCCGAAAAGCGCAGCATTTGGTGTTTTGGGCGGGAATTTATGATGGTCACAAAATCAAATTATACAACGGATTAAGTCCGTCGCCTACTAACGACGGACCAAAATCAAATTATACGACAGATTAAGTCCGTCGCCTCCTAACAACGGACCAAAATACGTCGTAAATCAGATTTTAGCGACGGATTTGGGTCCGTCGCTAAATTCAGCGACGTTCAGACAGGATTTTCAAAAAACACAGGCTTAGTGACGGACTTTTTCCATTAGCGATGGATTAAATCTGTTGTTAAACCAAGAGATTTTAGCGACGGACAGAGTCCGTCGCAAAAATACGTCGTAAATTGCACTTTTTGGCGTAGTGCTTGAGGTTCCTAGTGGGCTTGGCTTGGATTCAGGCCTAAGTCATGATCATTTGGGTTGAGCACAAACTGGAGAAGTTCGGCCCATTTCCCAACGTTAAATGTGGCCCATCTAATGAGTGGATTGGATCACGTTTGCTTTCCAATGAAGGATTTCCCTGGATCTCTCACGTGTTCCATGTTAGCACATGCGCTTTAATACACCTCAACAGTCGGCCTATTGGGATTTTGGGCCTCGCCTGCTTAGGTTGGAATATAGGCCTGAGGATCATGCCCTGAGTCTAACCCACGTGATTTCCAAGCTTGGCTCGAACTATGTTAAGAGTACATTAGACCCTATAAAGCCCAGCCAGTTTAGGATTTCAAGGACGGTTCTGTCATACAAAATGCATGATGGGGCTTAGTAAATGAATGGCCCAGATCGTTCAAAGTGGTGGTCAGGGCTCAGGTTGTGCATGATCATCATGGGCCCATCATGCAGTAGGGCTTGGGCCAGTTTACAGCCTTAGTCTTGGTAAGGGTTGAAAGTCGGGCAGGTTCAAGCCGATCGACCCGTGATCAATCCAGCATTGGGTTGGGCTCGGGCAGGACATATCGCGTTCAGTCTCGGGCATGGGTCAGACAAACACCAACCCGATAAAACTTGGGTCGGGCTCGGGTTGAGGTCTTGGGTTGCCCGACCCAACCTGAACCCGATCGATATATAAGTTACTTATAAATTATAATTGAGTGTGGATTGCCTGTGTTGAAGGCACAGAAATTCCAGTGCCATTGGGTCCACGTCATTTTCGATGACTCGAGTTAACAAGATATGCCGGATTTCTCTCCCAAATAGACCGTGTGCTACACAACACGACTTTTAAAGGAGTGTTTGTCATGTATTTTTGTTTAGAAAAAATGAAGTTTTTTACTATAAATAACTACATATATAATTAATAAAATCATAGATATAAAAACTTAAAACACGCACTAAAATATAATAGACTAATGTAATAATGAAAATAGTAGCATGTATCCACCTGATCAACCTGGCTAAGCCAACTGAGTCCGCTTGGGTTGACTTGGGTTGAGAATTCCCAACTCAAGGTTGGGTTAAGGTTGAGGTATGTTAGGGTTAAGCAACAGCCTGACCAACCTGCCCGACTTTCATCCCTGGCGTAATATCTTCCCTTGTGGATTATTCTACCCACCATTTTTGGGCAGAAAATGGGCGAGTACCATAGACGGTCCACATTCAATGGGACTAATCTGGTTTTGAGAGTATGATTACGGGTGCGCAATATCTAGGCCGGTTGTCAGGTGGACCCCGTTATCGGTATGGTGTATTTGGGAATCAACCCACGCCAGTTATCATGTGGGACCCATATCTGTGTTGAATGTGAACCACTAATACTCCTAACCGTCCATTTTTCATCTAAACCGTTCATCAGGTGAGTCACCCCAGGATGAAGAGAAAACCAAAATTTTAACCTGATCCAAAACTCAGGTGGGGCAGGATGAGCGAATTTAGGGGTCTTAGACGCTATTTTATATTGTTCTCGTAGTGTGGCCCACCTGAGTTTTGGATTAAGCTAATTTTCACTGTTTGCTGTGAAAAAAAAGGTGTTGCATCTAATGGACAGAGTGGATGCAACACATCACAGTGGGCCCCACGTAGCTTGGATTTTGTAGAGGATTACGGTACTGCATGATGAGCTGGACTGTTCATCTATTATGTTCCATCGAAAAGTGGGCGGGCTATAGAAAACGAACAACTAATCTTTACTCATCAGCGATCTCACCTTCTTTACAAAGTTGAGCGAGAAACAACGGTTTAGAAAAGCTAACATTTAACTCACCATTGTATGGGCATGCATTATCTCAGATTGCGAGATTTTGCCATATGGCTCATATATGATGACTTGTCACTATGGTCCACATCGGATGTACACATGTGGCCCACCTGATGAGTGGACTTGCCTGGCCTTTTGTCTAGAGCTCATAAGTGGGCCTGCATAGTGTTGAAATCAATCGAGAAATTTTGGATATTTTTAATTATTCGTTGGACTATTTTTTGTTCTATTCGATTCTATCAAAGGAGGATTCGATCCTGTTGATAGGCCATCACTGGTTGCCGATCATATATTTCGATTTTTTTCCAATTGTTCTTTGGATTATTTTTTGTCCTGTTGGATTCTATCAAATGAGGCTTCGATCCTATCGATGGGCCATCGATGGTTGTCGATCCTATCGAATGTCCTATGAATAGTTTGCTCAACTTCTACGTAAGTGCACAGTTTTGTTTCTAATTATGAATCCAGGTACAGGATTAGGGTAACACAAGATGATTGGAAACTTGTTCTAGAGAGAGCTAGGGTTTGGAGAAAGAGAATCTAGGGTTTTCAATTCTAGGTCTTGCATGTAAGTTGCTCTCATCTCGTAATTTCATTTTCTTAGTGGATTGCCTATCACTTTGTGCCATGATTTTTTTCCATAAGAGTTTTTTCACATAAATTGTTGTATTCTCTGTGCTTGTTTCATTCACATCTGGGTCATGTCTAGGTGATGCTTCCGCGCCCAAGAAGTAGTATCAGAGCAATCGGGTTATTAGGTTAGAGTTTTAGATTGAATTTAAATATATTTCATTGAAGGAACAAATGTTAAGTTCAAGACAGAGAAATTTACCGGTAAAAATAATTTTGAATTATGGTGAGTGAAGATCAAAGCCCTTTTAATTCAACAATGGTTACAGCAATTACTCATTGGGAAAGCGAAACATTCTAATACTATGAATGATGAAGAGTGGGATGAACTAAATCAAAAGGCAATTAGCACAATTCAACTGTACTTGGCCGATGAGGCCCTCTATAATGGCATCATTGAGACAACTACCATAGGATTGTGCGGGAAATTGAAGAGTCTCTACGTGACGAGATCACTCTCCAACCGTCTGGTTCTAAAGAAGCAGTTCTACAATCTAAAGTTGGTGGAAGAGACAGATCTCAATAAATACATCAGCAACTTCAATAAAGTACTTTACAAATTGATAAACGTAGAGGTGAAGTTCGATAAGGAAGATAAAGCATTAATCTGGTTGAATTCTCTTTTAGAGTCCTACAAGAATCTTACAAATACTTTGTGCCATGGTAGAGAGACCATTAACATCAAAACCGTTATATCGGCCTTTTATTCGAAGCAATTGAGAAAGAAGAATAGTAGTGAGTGTTCTTTTATAGATGCATTGGTTGCTAGGGGAAGAACTTTTGAGTGGGAGAATGAAAATTCGCGATCGCAATCCAAGTATAAGGGTAAAGGAAATATGATGTGCTGGAATTGTGGGAAGACCGGACATATGAACAAGAACTATCAGTTCCCTAAAACCCATAAGGATGAGAATTCAGATAATTCTACAAGTGAGGCCAATTCTGCGGAAACAGATACAGAAACAAGTGATTGTGACATGTCATCAGTGTCCAAGGTTAGTCACTTATACAATGAACATAAGAATGAGTGAATTTTGGATACAGGGACAACGTACCATATGTGTCCTCACCGGATTTGGTTCACCACATACAACAAATATAATGGTGGCTTAATTCTTATAGGCAATGATCGTATCTATAAAATTATTGAAATTGGATTTGTTCGCATTAGAATGTTTGATAAGGTTGAGCGTATTATAATCGATGCAAGGCACATTTTAGATTTGAAGAAAAATCTGATTTCTCTAGTGTTATGGATGTACTAGGATGTAAGTTCACCGGCCATGATGGTGTCATAGAAGTTTCTAAAGGGACACTCACCCTTCTGAAAGTACAAAGGAGTAGCAATCTTTACAGGTTGATCAAGAATACTGTATCGGGTGGGTGGAGCTGTCATGTCTGTAATGGAATTCACATCAGCACGTGTGTCACATGCGCGCCTAGGCCACATGAACGAGCGCAGTATGAAGGTACTCCTATATCGTGGTTTAATTCTTGCTTTTAAAAATTATAATTTAAATGCATGTGAGCATTGCATATATGGCAAAGAGTCAAAATTGTCATTTAAAACTACAAAATATAGTAGTGAGGGACCATTGGATTATGTGCATTCTGATGTATGGTCATCATCGCTCATGGTTTTTAGAGGAGGATCGTCATTCTTTGTAACATTCATTAACAACTTCTTTAGAAATGTGTTGGTTTATTTTATGAAGAATAAATCCGACGTGTTTTTACACTTTCAAGTCATGGAAGGTCATTGTTGAAAAATAGTCAGGGCGACAGTTGAAAGTACTGAGGATGAACAATGGCGGAGAATTTACTTCGACGGAATTCAATCAGTTTTATAAAGACAAGGAGATTTTGAGGCACAACACAGTCAAGCACACACCAGTGCATAATGGTATTGCAGAACGTATAAATCACTCTTTTAAAAAGGGCCCAAAGTATGTTAAGTAACACTGCATTGGGTAAGGACCTATGGGTTAAGGCCGTTAACATGGCTTGCTATTTGGTGAATTAGTCCCTGTTTACGGCTATTAACTATAAGATTCCTGAAGAAGTATATAGTGGTTAGAAATTAGACTACTCAAGGTTACATGTATTTGGTTGTGATGCTTACTCTCATGTACCGTTTAATAAAAAAGTTAAGCTAGACCAAAAGGTAAAAAAGTGTATATTTGTTTAATATGGTGATAGTGTAAAGGAATACATATTGTATGACCAGGCTACACAGAAAATCAAAATGAGTCGGGACATCAAGTTTAATGAGAATTTCTTATTCCGTAAGGATGAATAAGGAAATGGAAAAATCAACGGTGATTGATGTCGAAATAGATGAAGGTGAGATACTTAAAGAAGTTGAGTCGCAAAAAGAAGCACAAGATTAAGTGGATCTGTCACCTGTCAAGAGAAATCCACTGCGTGATCACAGGTTATCGTTAAGATACAAAGATGACTTAAACTTTGCATTCACCCTCATTACTGATTAGGGGTATCCATCTACTTTTTACGAGGCTCGTGAGGATGTAGATGTAAAAAAGTGAAGGCAGTGATGCAATATGAGATAAATTCCTCATACAAAAATGAGATATGGGAGCTGTTGGAGCTTCCTGATGGGCATAAAGCGATTAGATGCAAGTGGGTTTATCGGAAGAAACATGATATGCACAAGGCAAGATTGGTAGCGAAAGGGTTATGCACAGGAGGGTATCGACTTCAGCGAGATTTTTATACCTCCGATCAAGGAGGTATCTATTAATTTTTTGTTGGCGTTAGTTACCCAATACAATTTTGAACTAAAATAATTGGATTAGAATAGTAGATTTATATGAAGTAACTAGAAGGGTTCTAGATAAATGAGTCAAAGAATAATGTTTACATGTTGAGGAGGTCATTCTACGGCCTGAAACAATTGCCTAGGTAGTGGTGCAAAAAGTTTGATTCTTTCATGATGAGCCAGCAATTTACTAAAAGTGAATTCAATCATTGTATTTACTTCAAATCACTAAGTGATTAGGAATTCATTATGCTGGTATTATTGTTGATGGTATGCTTATCAGCAATCAAATCATGTTTAAGATCAACATATTGAAGGCTCAGTTATCCGAGACATTCGAAATGAAAATCTGGGAGGCAGCAAAGAAGATTTCCGGTATTGACTTACACAAGGACAAGGAAAGAAGCATGATATGGTTGTCTTAGGAAGAGTATCTTGAGAAGGTCTTACTCAAGTTTGGGATGGATAAGGTAAAACCAGTTAGCACTCCCCACGCTGCTCACTTTCGGCTTTCTTCAAAACAATATCCTACATCAGATGAAGAAAAGTAATATATGTCTCGTATACCCTACTTGAGCGCAGTTGACAATTTGATATATGTCCTGGTCTGTACGAGACCAAATATTTCACATACAATGGGTGTTATGAGTAAATACATGTCTAACTTCGGAAAATAATACTGGGAGACAGTGAAATAGCTACTTCGTTACATACGATTTACAATGGACTACATCTTAACATTTAAAAATTTTGAGGATAAACTTGTACACTATGTAGATTCTAATTATGCAGGGAATGTGAACAATAGAAGGTTGACTTCTAGTTACTCATTTGTATTAGTGGGTGGAGTGATCAGTTGGATGTCAAAGTTTCAGTCTGTAGTTGCTCTTTCTACAACTGAAGCTGAGTATATGACAGCGATAAAGGCATTCAAAGAAGGTGTTTAGTTGAGAGGTAAGATGAATAAGTTATGGCTTTCGGTAGGAAGTCGTGCCTATGAATTATGACAGTGAAAGCGCAATCAATATAGTGAAGAACTTAGTATGTCATTCTCATACTAAACATATTGATGTTCATTGTCATTTTATCCAACGAGTGCTTGAGGAATGCAATATTACTCTTGAGAAGATCCACATTAGTTTGAATCCGTCTGACATGCTTACGAAAGTTGTTCCTATAGAGAGGTTCAAGTTTTGTTCAACTTCCCTAGGCTTGGCAAAGGTTTGATGAAGACAAAGTTTGCTCGAGAAGCAATGATAAAGTTATAATAGAGACGATTAAAGATAGAGGAAACAACTTGAAGCAATGGAGTATGGAGATTAAAGTCAAGGTGAAGATTTGTTGAAATCGGGTGCCTTTAATCTATGTTAAATATGAATTTTTTATAAGATCGATACAAGACGATTAAAGATAGAGGAAACAACTTGAAGCAATGGAGTATGGAGATTAAAGTCAAGGTGAAGATTCGTTGAAATCGGGTGCCTTTAATCTATGTTAAATATGAATTTTTTGTAAGATCGATACTATGTTCAATTCAATCGAGAAATTCTGAATTTTCCCCAATTGCTCACTGGATTATTTTTTGTCATGTTCATTTATGTCGAAGGAGGCTTCAATCCTATTGACAGGCCATTGATGGTTGTTGATGCTATCAAAGGTCATATCGACAATTTGTGCAACTTCTGCGTAAGTGCGACGTATTGTTTCTAATTCTGTATCTAGATTATATAAAGGAGTGTAATACAGGATTAAGGTAATACAAAGTAGTTAGAAACTTGTTTTAGAGAGAGCTAGGGTTTAGATAAAGGAGATTTAGAGTTTTAAACTCTAGGTTTTGTATGAAAGTTACTCTCATCTCTTGTAATTTTGTTTTCATAGTGGATTGCTTATCGATTTGTGTCATGAAATTTCCCGCAAGGATTTTTTCATGTAAATCATTATATTCTCTGTACTTGCTCGAATTTTCTATCCATGTGCTTATTTGATTCATGTTTGGGTCACATATGGGTGACACTTTTACACCCAACACATAGTAAATGGCCTAGATGATGTTATAGAAAATATGTCCCACGTCCGTTGATGGGTCCTGTGAACAATTTTCTTTTCCTACAACCTTGTTTGTTTCCAATTTGTTGTGATGAAATATATGTAATTTTATACTGGGCATCAACAATAGGGCTCACTTTGTGGAGTGAAAATCAACACGTTCCACTAGAAAATCCCAGGTGCACAGGCCATCTGAGGTGGTGTCACGTGGTATGGAAGGTTTGGATCACTAAACCAAGTATTAGCTACCTGTGGTGTCAAAGCTCCTAACCATCCAACAAGAGGCTCAACCACAGGGTAAAATAATAACACGAGTTTTACACAACTTTTATGTTTAGTCAGGCCATTGGTTGTAAGCATTATTTGAATGATCATCCATGCTATCAAAATATTTGAGTTATTGTTGTTATCTCTAGCTTGGTGATACCAATAACACTAGTAGTATCAGAAATTCCAAGTATTAGCAATGCATCGCTAAGTATTGCTAGTGTATCGATATTGTCAATATTTTCAACTGTGTAAATTTCAGGTGTCGCTTGTATTACCAATGTATAAATATCGCCAATGTACCATCAATATTTTCAACTGTGTAAATTCTAGGTGATGTTTGTATCACAAGTGTATCGGCAATATTTCAATAATATCATCAATATAGAAATACCACAAAAAAATGTTTTTAAAAAAAAAAAAAATCATTTCAAATCTTTTACAGGCATATGGTTGCACAAAGTGTTCAATTTATCATTGATAATATTGGTAATATCTCAATATTATCTTTATTGCAACATGCACGATATTGAGGCCATAATCTTTCATTTTCTTTTCAATTATTGAGGATTTCTTGAAAAAATATCGTGAGTTATTGATATTCTACAATATCAATAAATGCTTGGATGGATAGTTGGATGGTTAGATGTGATGGTTAGACTATTTCTTATGATGATGTATGCTTTTAGGCCCCCATTAAATGGAAACTTATTGTGTATCCATTCTTTTTTTAATTTTTTATTCCTAAATATATAAATATTTGTATTTTAGCATCTCTTGAAGTTTCACTGAAAATCCCCCATATTTATCATGTTTTGCTACATTTCCAGTTATCAATGATATCGATATTATATTTATTATCCCTGTCCAATGAAACTTATAGCGATATTGATGCTTCAAACACTGGTTATAAGGGAGCAAATTAGGTGTTACTTGGTATGGAATTGTAATAGATGGGATTAACACCATTATTGCATAATGATTGCATGTCTAGAAATACCATGGTATTTTGGTCATCTAATCACTATGTTTGGGATAAAATTCTTGTGATGGAAAAACACTTCTATTTAGTGGACCATGGACTAACTAAATTCACAATGAATATCAATTAGTTATACACATATATAACCACAATATCACTTATAAAGGGCGTACATGGATGGACAACAGGGATAAAACAAATGTGATGCCCACATATGCAATGGATTTCAAAATTCATGAAAATCCCACATGGGACCAAATGCAATTCCATCCAACCTTTCTCATCCTCTTCAATGGGATTTGCACAGCCCTAGATGGAATTCCATCCCACCTAATCCAATCTAATATTATTCACCAAATGCCTCTAATCGATGTTGTTGCGCAGCACGCCAACAACGTAGTGAACCAAGATCCAATCTCAAGTCTCACCCACAAACGATAAACAAGAAGAAATATAAACTAGAAATAGATCAAAGCAATCTAAAAAAAAACCACAAGACAAGATATACATGGAAAAACCCCAAACTAGGGTAAAAAACCACAGATGCAAACTTCCACTATGAAGAATAACGAAGATTATAAGGCAATATACTAACCTCTCCCTTGAAAATACAGAGAAAGCCCTTTGCCCACATCTTAGAATAATTCCCCAATATTCACCTTAACCCTATAATAGCCCTAAGGACACCTATTTATATTTTAGGTAACTTCCCTTTTGTACCCTTGCGAAAGGAGACTCAAAAATCCATAGTCTACATCAAATTCGAAAACGAATCTGCGTAACCACGACTGGTAGAGCAAACTGCACGAACGGTCGAGAGGACCCCACAACTGGTCGTGCCAAGGCCACAACCGGTCGAGCATCTTGGAACCCAAAATTGATGCTCGCTGGACTTTAGTCGAGCCAGTCCACGACTGGTCACAACCGCTCTACGACCGGTCGAGCAGGGGCCACGACCAGTCGTGCGCAGCCCTAAATGTGGCTCCACTTCTTAACAATCTCTCACTTGAAGACACATCGTCATAAACCTTTGTCTTCTTCATTCAGAGTACACCACCTCCCTATTTTCAAGCCTGAAGACTAATCAAAGTTTAACAAGCTTCAGCTTCTCCCGTGTGACCACCTCAATCAACATATCCGCGGGATTCTCACTTGTATGAATCTTCTCTAGAGCAATCAATCCATCTTCCAGTAACGAACGTATGAAGTGATATCTAATGGCAATATGCTTAGTCCTTGAATGAAAGGTTGAATTCTTAGCCAAGTGTATTGCACTCTGACTGTCACTGTATAGCTTGCAATCTACTTGCTTCTTACCCAACTCCTCCATAAAACCTTGCATCCACACCATCTCCTTACACGCTTTTGTAGTTACAACATATTCTGCTTCCATTGTACTGATAGATACCATCTTCTGTAACTGAGAGACCCAACTAACTGCAGCACTACCTAGAGTAAAGATATAACCTATAGTGCTTCCTCTGCTATCGATATCTTCTGTCAAATCTAAATCCACGTAGCCTTGTAGCTTGATTTCCGATCCACCATAGCACAGCCCTACATCCTTAGTACCTACTAAGTATCTAAGGATCCACTTCACAGCTTCCCAATGTTCCTTCCCCGGGTTGTTCATGAACCTACTAACAACTCTCATTGCTTGAGCAATGTTTAGCCTCGTGCTCACCATAGCATACATGAGACTCCCAATAGCTGACGCATGTGGGACTTATCCATGTAGTTTCGTTTCTCCTGCGTCTTTGCACCTTGCTCCTTAGATAGCTTGAGGTGGTTGGCTAATGGAATTCTAACCGGCTTAGCACCTCCCATATTGAATCGATTAAGTACCTTGGCTATGTACTCTATTTGTGACAAAACCAGTTTCTTGTTTTCCCTGTCACGCTTTATCCTCATACCTAGGATTTATTGTGTAGCTCTCAAATCCTTCATGGCAAATTCTTTAAACAGTTGTCTTTTGAGATCTGAGATGTCCTTCATGCTTGAACTGGCCACAAGCATGTCATCAACGTACAGAAGAAGGATGATGTATGACGTATCAAACTTCTTCAAATAGCAACAGTGGTCAGCATGACATCTCCTGTAACCATTTCTCGACATGAAACTGTCGAACTTCTTGTACCACTGCCTCGGGGCTTGCTTCAGGCCATATAGACTCTTTTTCAGTCTGCACACCTTGTTCTCCTTTCCTGGTGTCACGTATCCTATCAGCTGATGCATGTATATCTCTTCTTCAAGGTCCCCATGAAGAAAGGTTGTCTTAACATCTAGCCGCTCTAAATGTAAGTCCTTTGTAGCCACTATACTCAAGACCATGCAAATCATAGACATTTTCATCTTAAGTGAAAATATTTTAGTGAAATCAATACCTGCCTTTTGTTGAAACCCTTTCACAACCAATCTAGCCTTATACCATTTCGAACCATCGTGCTCTTCCTTCACTCTGTAAACCCACTTGTTATGAAGAGATTTCTTACCCTTAAGTAGAGTGACTAGCTCCTATATACGATTAGACTCAAGAGAGTCCATCTCATCATCCATGGCCTAATCCCACTTAACCCGTGTATTTGACTATAATGCCTCTTCAAAACACTCTGGTTCACCATTATCTGTCAGCAGTAGATAATGAAGGAGGGTGAGTATCGGACCGTGGGTCTTCTCTCCCGAGTAGACCTCACAACTGGTGTATGCGCTCTGCCTCATAATGCACCTATGCATGATCATCCTGTCACACTGTAACACCCATGTCCGGTAACTCTTCCAACTCTACGAATTCCTTTTTCTCGGTCTTATTTTCTTACACACTGTCCTTATACATCACTTTTTCATTGAAGATTACATCCTTGCTTCTGATGATTTTTCTGTTTTCCATATCCCAAAACCTGTAGCCAAAATCATGTTGCCCGTAGTCTATAAACGTGCACCTCATGGATTTCGCGTCCAGCTTGTTTCTGTGCTCTGCATCAATGTAAACATATAAAGCGCAACCAAACACTTTGAGATATGCATGGTTCACTTCTTTTCCGGTCCACGTTTCGTCTGGTAGCCGACCATCCAATCGTGTTGAGGGACTTCTATTGATGAGATATGCGGTAGTATTCATAACATCTGCCCAAAAGGTCTTAGGCAACCCTGCATGTAACCTTATGCTCATGGTACGCTCAAGGATGGTCTTGTTAATGCGCTCAGCCACACCATTTTTCTGCAGTGTCTCTGGAATCATTTTCTGATGCTTGATTCCATTTGCTGCACAATACTCCTCAAATCTCTTATCACAGTACTCTCCCCTATTATCAGATCTAAGACATTTTACTGTTTTACCTGTCTTATTTTCTACCATAACTTTTCACTTCTTATATACATAAAATACATCAGATTTATGTTTTAAGAAATAGACCCACAGTTTTCTACTAGCATCATCAATAAAGGAAACAAAATAACGTGAGCCACCAAGAGATAATACTTGTACCGGTCCCCACACATCAGTGTGTACAAGCTCCAACAGATGCATTTTTTGAGCTTGTCCCGTATTCTTGAAGCTTACCCTCTTCTGCTTGCCATACACGCAGTCCTCGCAGAATTCCATGTTAATAGACTTCAGCCCTGGTAACTTTCCTTTTGACGATAGCACTTTCATCATTTTCTCACTCATATGTCAACCTCTGATGCCATAACTACCCATCCACTCCAATTGATGCGAATGCGAGTGAACTATACGATCCTGAAGTCACGTACAAAATACTTATAATGCCCTAAAAATCGGGGGTCGAGTAGCAACTCAACTCTTGAGTTCCAAAACATCACTTATGCAACATATATGCTTATAATTCAATGTTGTCTATGTTAGTGCATTAATCATGAGTGGGATTATACCAAAACAGTAATTCATACTCTAGATCAGGTTGTAAAACGCAAGCGAAAGACTGAAAGATATAAATAAACGTATACAAGTCAAAAGATCACGATCGGTCTCCAGAGTATGAATATAACACTGAGTCACTGTGTACATGAAATATTACATATAATATTACAAAAGTCAAAAGTCTCAAAAATGGTTCAACTGTAATAAAACCCTGTAGCCCCGTCAATCCGAATAGCCTAAGCGAAGCCATCGGAGAACTGCATGTAAGAGTACTCGTCCGAATCGTCGTAGTAATCAGGCTCCGCCTCAAGGGTCACGCCATCATCTGAAATCAAGACAGAGTCTGGTTGGTGTTTAAAACACCGTCCCGTAACGTGGGAGTGAGTGATCAACTTAGTAGAACAATAAAGCATAAGTTAGCATGTTATCAATTCAGTCAAGCAGTAATGATAAAGCAGTAAATCACACATCCCTAAGTACTCTTGTTAATGTAAGAATGGTATGAATGTATGATGCATGCCCTCGCCTATGCTCTTTCAGCAACTTCATCTCACGTTCGCGCATGACAACACTGCCTCAGTGCTTGACCTGCTATGCTTGAATGCACGCGTAATGCAGTGCATGTATATGATTACCAAGTTCTTATTAGTCCTTTTCATATAGCAGGATTGGGAAACTAAAGTACCTCCCTTATTTCATTTTCCAAACAATGATCCATTCTAGGGTCGACAGTCCTAGTAAATCTCATATGATGTTGCGATTCTAGGTTACTGCAATGGGCTCATCGCCAAATCATTACAGGCCTAGTTTATACTCTAGATGCTACGGAAGGGTTGTCGCCTCCATGTAGGCTCAGAGTATACTCGAGGTCACTACAAAGGGCACGTCTAGGGCTGTCAGGGCTATTACACGAAATCGTTACACCACTCCCCAATCACCCATCACAGCTTCGTCATCAAAACATTACAGGCTAACAGCTCGAATACAGTGTCTCATACCACCGTATTCGGCTCACGAGTCTGGGTTGCTCACTGATCACTACGAGGACGCTCGTCATCCCAGCATAGGCCGACAGCTCGACCACGATGTCCCATACCATCATGTCTGGCTCATGAGTCTTAGCGGATCGAGGTACCAAGGTTAAATGGGATTTCACTGGTGAGTTTGGTACCTTAGGTTCAAGCAGTAGCGTCCATACATGGTGAACATATAAGGACACATCGGGTTACTTGACGGGCTCAACTAATACGAGCGTACATTGCATCGATCGACATGAAGTGCATAAGCATTTCGTGTGGCCTAACCACTGCCGACAACCAACACACGACTCAAGTTTGTCAAACCCGTCCTACGTGGCGAATGAATCTTGGCCACGACTTCAAGCTTGTTACCGATTGCCTGGACTATAACATAGCCCCAATCATATTCAATCCTTAACCAGAAAGCATGTATAGTAGTCTAAGCAGAGTTAACAAAGTAATTCAAACATGTTAACAAGCAGGTTATAAAGCACAATATAAACAGGAAATACGAACACATACATTTCATAAGTAAGCGATTAAATTAAACAACTTGCATGGAGGAAATCATACACATCTCTAAGATAGTTGAGAATCCTATCTCAACACCTACCCTAAGCACTATCATCTAAATACTTACTCTTACAAGCATTTTTAAAAACACTTAGAATACACTTATTAACATACATAACACATATTAGCCAAAACATGTATTAGGGCGAATCCTTTCGCCGAGTAAGTATTATACATATATATAGCATTTACACACAGTAATTTATCATGGCAAACACACTTTCATATTTTGTACGTATACGGTATTTTCTACAAATATACAGAATACACTAAACGCCATAATTTGCATACGTAACTGAATCGCAAAATGAACATCGCATTTTGCATGTGAAATAACACCCAGATCATGAATCTATCATTATCTGACATTGAAAGCATTGAAAACCATAACCTAATCGTCTATAGTCCGCACCTTATGCTGTAGAAATGAGTAACGGACTCAGTTTAAACACCAAGTCTTTATCAACGGTAGAACGGCAACCTATGGCATGAAATAGGTTAGCTATTTTATCACTTACACTAGTTGACTCTCTAGAACTGATTAGGGTTAGGATTTCTTACCCGAAAATGAAATCAGAATCGCCAGAAAAGCGATACAGTAGTGATGGATAGGCACGGAGAATAGCAGGGATCGATTCTCAAGAATGATTCCAACTTCTCTCACACTTTACTCACTTCTCTCAGATTTTCTCAAATTCGTATGGAGTAAATGAGAGAGTGTTTAAGGTCCTTATATAGGACTAAAACTGATGAAAATGGCCCCAGGGCCAAGGTATACTTAAGTTATAGCCAAAGGGCATCTGTTTCAACTCAACGGAGTACTTCTGGAGCCCCTCCTTGAGCCAAAGGTCGGACTTAAGCTCACAGACTATGGATCTAGGTCGAGTTAAGTTTTCATTCCAGTTGAGTTTCCAGATCACACGTGGCGGACCAGTTTCAGTTCAACGGTCACCGAAACTCGATCAGGGTTACAAGTACACGGACATGTGTATGAAATTTCCCCTGATCCAAGGGTGTATTTGGGTCAGATTCTGATGGTCTGATTGCTTATATCAGGCCCATAAGCGACAGGTCTCAGATTACTTAAATTAGATTTAATTTCTAAAGAAATCAACATTTTCTCACACACTTCACTCCGGGCTCAAACGAATAGCTCCGGGACACAATCTGGATTTGATTTCCGAGATGGTTGTCAAGCCCAACAAGGCGGTCCTAAACGCTTAATCTCGGGGTCATCGCACTTTCGATGTGCGGTCTAGATCTGATACGAAGTTTCAATGTGCTCCTGAGAGCAACTAGGTAATGAGGTTGATCCTAGATTTTAGGGTAACCTAGCGTCAATGATTTTACAAGTTTTGGGTCTTGCAGATCGTATTTAAAGTGCTTCAAGTGGATTTCACAACTAATCTAGATTAGCACTTAGTTAACTTTGTCTAATTCCTAAAGGATTTGATCCGAGTGATTTCTGCCTGAGGTGGTACTCGGGTCTTTTTACGGAATTTTTCAAGACGTTATAATCTACCCCCCTTAAAGAAAAATTTTATCCTGGAAATTATTACATTTTCGTACTCCTCGAGAATCTGAGGATAGTTCTTTCTGACCTCGGCTTCAGTTTTCCAAGAAGCCTCTTCCTCTGTCTGATGTGTCCATAGTACCTTCACAAGTGGGATGACCTTGCTACGCAATACCTGCTCCTTCCTGTTTAAGATACGTGTCGGATGAAGTACATACGTAGCGTCCTCGCTCAACTGTACCTGCTCCCATTTGATCATACGGGAAGGATCAGGAACGTACTTCTTTATCATAGAAACATGAAATACGTTATGCACACCCGCAAGTGAAGTGGGCAAGGCCAGGCGGTATGCCACCACACCCTCTTGGTCAAGTATCTGGAATGGGCCAATGAACCGCGGCATAAGTTTTTCCTTCTTGCCAAACCAAAGAACTCCCTCATGGGGGAAACTCGGAGGAATACATGGTCTCCAACCTCAAACTCAAGTGGACGCCGCCTCATATCGGCATAAATCTTCTGTCTGCTTTGCGCTGTAAGAAGTCAACGCCTGATAATATCGATCTTCTCTAAGGTCGCCCAGCAATGCGGTGCTCGGCAAGGGCACCCATACAAGGCCTCGTAAGGAGTCATACCAATACTCGGCTGAAAACTGTTATTGTAGGCAAATTCTACATACGGGAGACAGTCATCCTAACTGTCCTTGAAGTCCAAAACATAGGCCCGTAGCATATCCTCCAAAATCTGATTCACCCGCTCCATCTGCCCATCGGTCTGTGGGTGGAACGCGGTACTGAACTTCAACTTCACACCCATCACTTCGTGAATACGAGTCCAGAAGATAGATGTGAATCGCGTGTCTCTGTCTGACACAATCTCCAAGGTAACTCCATGCAGACGCACTATCTCCTTAATGTACAATCTAGCCAACTCGTCTACAGAGTTCGAAACTCTGATCGGAAGGAAATGAGCCGACTTTGTCAACCGGTCGACGATCACCAAGATGGAATCATGTCCCTTTCTCGTCTTCGGTAGCCCCAATATGAAATCCATAGAGATGAAGTCCTACTTTCATTCAGCTATGGGCATGGGCTGAAGCAGTCCAGGAGGTTGGCGATGTTCAGCCTTGACCTGCTGGCATGTGAGACAACGGGAGACATACTCCGCTATATGAGCCTTCATATTATCCCACCAATACGACCGCTTCATGTCCTGATACATCTTCATGCTACCAGGATGCATCGCAAGCTTCGATCTGTGGGCAGCCTCGAGAATCTCCTGTCTCAAGTCATAGATGTCTGGGACGCATAGGCGGCCACGGTATCGTAGGCCCCCATCTGTGTCAACTCTCCACTCGGAGTCCTCATCATTGCTAGCTTGCTCTCGAAGCTCAGACAGTCGCGCATCGCCCTTCTGGGCCTCGATAATCCTGTCATCCATAAGTGACCGCACCCGAATGTGCGCGACACTCACGAATGGCTCCTCCACGGTGAGTTTCTGCTCGAAGTCCCGTACGAACTCCACCATGTGCCATTCCTCAACCATCAGTGGAGCCACAAATATTATCGCCTTCTTGCGGCTCAATGCTCTGCCACAAGGTTAGCCTTGCCATGATGGTAGGAAACCTCGAACTTGAAGTCCTTCAAGGTCTCCATCCATCGTTGCTGCCTCATATTTAGGTCTCTCTGAGTGAATATATAGCGAAGGCTCTTGTGGTCCCAAAAAAGCTCGAACTCCTCTCCGTAGAGGTAATGTCTCCAGAGCTTCAGTGCAAAGATGACCGCTGCTAACTCAAGGTCATGCGTGGGATAATTCTCTTCATGTTTCCTCAATTATCTCGAGGCATATGCAATCACCTTGTCCTTCTGCATAAGGACATAGCCCAAACCAACGCGAGACGCATCGGTGTATATAGTATACTTGACCCCTTGCTCTGGCAATACTAGCACAGGGGCGGACGTCAGTCTATCCTTCAGTGCATGAAAACCTGCTTCCACCTTTTCATTTCAAGCGAACTTCAAATCCTTTCATGTCAACTGAGACAGCGGTCTGGCTATCTTCGAGAAGTCCCAAATGAATCGTTGGTAGTAGCCTGCCAGACCAAGAAAACTCCTCACCTCAGTAACCGAACTAAGCTGCTTCCAGTCCTAAACCGCGGCTACCTTAGCAAGGTCCACCGCTATCCCTTCCTTGGACACCACATGTCCCAGGAACTTGACTTCCTCCTGCCAGAAGTCGCACTTCTTGTACTATGCGAACAACTGGTTCTTCTTCAGCGTATCTAAGACTGCTTGTAGGTGTTCCTCGTGCTCTTCCCGACTCGCAGAGTATATCAGGATGTCATCGATAAACACGATGACAAATCGGTATAGAAATGGCCAAAATACCCGGTTCATCAAATTCATGAACACGGCCGGTGCATTCGTAAGACCGAACGACATCACGAGGAACTCGTAATGCCTAAAACTGGCCCTGAAGGCCGTCTTCTGCACGTCCTCTTCCCTGACGCGCAACTGATGATACCCTGACTGTAGATCAATCTTCGAGAAGTAGCGCGCTCCTTTCAACTGATCAAACAGATAGTTTATCCTAGGCAAAAGATATTTGTTCTTCACGGTCAATTGATGCAACCTACAGTAATCAATGCATAATCGTAGCGATCCATCCTTCTTCTTGACAAACAACACAAGTGCTCCCCAAGGAGACACACTGGGTCATATGAAGCCCTTCTCTATGAGTTCGCCAATTTGTTTCCGCAGTTCCTCCATCTCACATGGAGGCATCCGATATATAGGTAATGAAATGGGGGTCGCACCGGGCACAAGATCAATAGTAAAATCGATCTCGCACCAAGGAGGTAATCCAGGCATCATCCTGAACACATCTGAAAATTCTCGAACTACTAACATATTTCCTAACGTCTGCCTATCGACATGCACTAGTAAAGCGGCGTAACATCCAACACGACATGGCCAACTAACCTGCTCTAGAAAAGTAAAGACAGTGTCGTCAGGTCCGTTGGCTATCACGACTCGATTATCGCAATCAATCTTTACCTTCATCTCGGTGAGCCAGTCCATACCAAGGATAATGTCGTAGTGCCATAGTGGGGCGACAATGAGGTTAACAAATACTGTCCTACTACCCAAGTCTACTGAGCAACCCTCACACATCCACGTGATATCCGTAAAAGTCCCAGTAGCAGTGGTGAGTCTCACGCCCTTCATGGGAGTAGTATGTAAAGCTAGACGCTTAACTGCCGCACATGAAATGATGGAGGTAGTGGACCTAGTGTCCACCAATAAGAAGACAGGAGTACCTTGAACATGTGCAATGACCTTGAAGGCCATAGGTGTTGACGATACTACCTCTGGCTCTTCTGCCGTAAGCACATGAACGCGTGCCTGCTGAGGTCGGTTGGGCTGAGGCACCATAGGTCGCTGAGGCGGCCTAAATCGAGGTGCAGGGAGTCAGAAGGATGGATGTTGCAGGGATAGTACGCAGGGGTGGTGCTGAAATGGCCTAGGGATGGCGGCGAGAACCCATTATCTCTCGTACACGCAAAACAACTCTCTGTTGGGTGGCCTGGCCTCCCACAGTAGGTACAAGTCACGTCCGATAGCCGCATAGGAACTGGTGGCGCTGAAATCTTGGGAGGAGAGTCTGTGGGAGGCCTCTTGCCGAGGAATGGCCTGCTCGGCATATCTGGTCGAGGCCTAGGGACCATAGGCCCAGGAGTACGTGTCAACCGATCTACGTCCTGCTCTGCCCGCATAGACATGTGTACTAGCTCAGCATAGGAGGGTATGCTAGCACAGCACATCTTTGAGAGAATGTCAGGGCGCAGGCTCTCAGAAAAGCGCTGCATCTGCATCTGTGCGTCGGCAAGGATAGTAGGAACATATCGGCCCAACTCCGTGAACCGATGCTTATACTCTCTCATTGTCATGCCTCCCTGTCTGAGGTGCAAAAACTCATTCTCCTTCTCTTGCCGGTACGTCTAGGGATAGTACTTCTCATGAAAGTGGAACTCAAAATCTGCCCAGGTCCATATATATCCAACCGTAACTGTCCACAATACACTATCCCACCACAACCTAGCCTCCTTTTCAAACATAAAGGTGGCTAACTAGACCAGTTCCTGCTCGGTACAATGTAGCATCCTCATCATCTTAGAGATGCGGTCGAGCCAATATTCGGCTTCCTCGGGTCTGTAAGAACCTGTAAAGGTAGGAGGCCTCAAGTGCTAGAATCGCTCGAGGAGACCACTCGTACCCAGATTTTCCATAGGGTATGTAGCAGGTGCAAGGGGAGGCACACCCTCATCCTGATCAGAAGGCCCTACTGTCTCAGCAGGACGTACAGATGGTGACGGTGGAGCAACACTTCCACCCTGAGCTAGGGTCCCTGCAATAGTAGCTAAGAACTACTGGTGCTGCTCCTACTGCATCATCATCATCAACTGCTCCAACCTATCAGTAGGTGGGGCAGGCTCAGGCACATGCTTTGTCGAAGATGACGCACGGTTCTGCTCACGAACCAGTGGTGTGTACAGTGGCGGTCCAACTGCAGGACCAAGAGAAGGCTGAGACTCAGGCATAGTCCCACGAACAGGGCCCAATCCGGGGTCCGTATGACCATCTCTCTGGGGAGGTGCCTAATCCATCGTATCAGTAAGTGTGAGGAGTGTCGTGCTCCACGTGACCTTCCGTGGCATGCCCTTTATGACATAGGATACAACCCAGGTCAGATTCACCATACACACAAACTTAATACGCAGCATTCATACACAAATTAAAGAAACTCCATGCATTTCATTTACCAAAATTTGTCATAGTACATGGCATACAGAGTTACATGAATCATGACAGAAGATGCATGCGAGCTAATACAACCCAAGCTTCAAACACTAAAAACATTCTATTAACTACTACACTACTAGGCACATCAAACTTAACATAAACATAACTTAAAGCAGTAACCAAAACAAGCTGCAAAACAACGTCATGGATGACTAAGCATCCGAGTCTGGGGAAGGGGGAGGGGCACCCTTATCCTGCAGACAGCACAGGATAGTCTTCAAGGTGCGAGTCACCTTCTTGAACTTATGTTTCACGAGGCCCGGAAGATCCATAATATCCTGTCGTAAGACCGCCTGACCCTGTCGTAGGCAGCATGATCATCCTCAAGTTGAGCTATACGAGCATCCCTAGTAGCCCGATCAGTGTCCTGCTCCGATGGCGTAGGAGGGAAGCTCTCCTCCGTATCCTGGGCCTCCTCTTCTTCTTCGCTCACTTCCTCTTCTATTTCAGCACCGCCTTCATCCTCACTTTGCTCCTCTTCACTCTCTGTCTCATCTTCACTCTCCTCAAGTTGGGCTTGTCGCTGTCGTGGCCCGATTTTCATCTGATTGAGAGTGGTTTCATTGATGAAATGTTGCGGCATTAGGAGTTCTGCGCCCAGACTGTAGCCGAACTCGCGTGCAATCTTGCATATAAGACGGCCGAAGGGGATCGAATCAGTCCTTCTGTTTGAGCATGCGGTCAAAACGATCTGTCGCAAAATATACGTGGGCACGCACAACTTCTCTCCCTGCCCCACTTGATATAGAAAGTCGACCATCAGGCGCGTGCACTCACTACGATTGCTCCACGTAGGATAGACGTTAAACGTGCAGATATGGTGGAGTAGGCGAAAATCATCCTTCATGTTTGACGCCAGGAGACTATTGTTCGGCTGTCATTCAACCAGTCGACCACAAAGGAAACGCGTACGATGATCCCTTTCACGTGCAGTCTTTAGATTCGTCTCGCTCACGTGAACTTGGCCAAGAGGTATTCCCATGAGTCGAGCTATCAGGCCAGCGTCAATTGTGGCCTGCCGACCTCGTCCCGAGGGAATCTTGAACTACAAGGGATTTAGCGTAGGCTCTCGAATATGGGCATAGAATGCACGGACAATGCCCACATTTGCACGATATGTTCCCTCAAACACAGGGCCCCAAGTGGCCTCATCCAGGCGCTCCAACAATAGATACTCTCCAAAGAGCCGCCCATCCACCGAAGCTTCAAAAAGGACCCTACGGCCCTCATAAACTCCATGGGACAACTCTGCCAGTAGAGCTCTTAGGAGAGGGGCCTGGAGATCGAGGTCCCGTTTAGTACGCACCTTGCGGTCAACGCCCGTGCTTGCGATGGCACCTCACGATCTTCTCGAACGAGTAGGACTGCTTGGCCCGGCTTCATCCGCGGCACCCTTTCTCTTTCCCATGAGAGAAAGAATGGTGGAAAGTGAGAAAATGGCCGTAATGAACTCGAATAGGGCCATGGAGAAAGTGGAGAAAGGGAGAAAAAGGTTGGAGTCCTTAGGTCTCCACGGATTTGAGCCTCCAAGGGGCACGTAAAGGCTCAAATGGAAGGGAATGAAGAGAGAAAATGAAGAAAGAGGGTGGGTAGTGGGGGTACACGAATTTGAGCCTCAAATGGGGGATTCAAGAGCTCAAATCAGAGAGAAAGGAGAGGTAAGCAGCAATGGAGATGGGTATATGGCAAGATGGTGGAGAGGGTGCACGAAAATGGAAAAGAAGGAAGTTGGAGGGGCAATTTTTGTGCAAAATCAGAAGTTTGGGAGAGAAAGGAAAGCTTGGGAGGGTGATTTGTGAAGGAAAGGAGGGTTTAGAAAGGTTTTAACCGAAACCCCATGGACAAGTGGGCCATACAACACCCCACAATCATTGGCCCGCGTCGACCCGCCCAGCCTGGCCCGCTTGTCGGCGAGGCCTCACCGAACCGGCGAGCCCCTCGTCAACCTCTGGAGGTTTTGGCGAGGTCCTCCCCTCCCCCTTGGTCCAAAAATGTGTGGGGCCCACCCTGGGTCTCACCGAATTACTCGTTTTGGCCCCCCGACTCCGATTCGAGTCGTTTTGATGCGCTCCTGGCCTTAACTGGCCGGGTCGTGCCACCGGTGCTGTTACTTTGAAGAAATTAGAGTGCTCAAAGCAAGCCCAAGCTCTGGATACATTAGCATGGGATAACATCACAGGATTTCGGTCCTATTCTGTTGGCCTTCGGGATCGGAGTAATGATTAAGAGGGACAGTCGGGGGCATTCGTATTTCATAGTCAGAGGTGAAATTCTTGGATTTATGAAAGACGAACCACTGCGAAAGCATTTGCCAAGGATGTTTTCATTAATCAAGAACGAAAGTTGGGGGCTCGAAGACGATCAGATACCGTCCTAGTCTCAACCATAAACGATGCCGACCAGGGATCGGCGGATGTTGCTTTTAGGACTCCGCCGGCACCTTATGAGAAATCAAAGTCTTTCGGGTAGTTTCTGATGTATATTCGCATTTAGCAATTTCGAAAGGCTAGGATGGAGTCATTTGTGGTCTAGACCCGTTGTTTTATGGTCTAGGAGTGATCCGGGGTCGCCTCATGCGATCACAAATGCGTACGGACTCAAACAAAATGGTCGATTTCGGTGAACTTCGCCAATTGGTGAAACGGGGACACCTAGGACTGTTTCTAATTTCTTTGCACCCACCTAAGTTGAATTTGCGTTAGCTTAAGGTGTGTGACCATAACCCATGTCTGGTTTAATCTAAATCATGCTCTGATACCAACTTATAACGCCCTGAAAATCGGGGGTTGAGTAGCAACTCAACTCCTGAGTTCCAAAACATCACTTATGCAACATATATGCTTATGATTCAATGTTGTCTGTATTAGTGCATTAATCAGGAGTGAGATTATACCAAAACAGTAATTCATACTCCAGATCAGTTGTAAAACGCAGTTTTAAGACTGAAAGATATAAATAAATGTATACAAGTCAAAAGATCACGATCGGTCTCCAGAGTATGAATATAACACTGAGTCACTGTGTACATGAAATATTACATATAATATTACAAAAGTCAAAAGTCTCAAAAATGGTTCAACTGTGATAAAACCTTGTAGCCCCGTCAATCCGGATAGCCTAAGTAAAGCTATCGGAGAACTGCATGTAAGAGTACTCGTCCTGATCGTCGTAGTAATCAGGCTCCGCCTCAGGGGTCATGTCATCATCTGAAATCAAGACAGAGTCTGGTTGGTGTTTAAAACACCATCCCGTAACGTGAGAGTGAGTGATCAACTCAGTGGAATAATAAAGCATAGGTTAGCATGTAACAGCCTGAAATTTTCATGGTCAGAGTTTGTACTAGTGCCCGAGGAAACTGGGTGTTAATGATGTATAAACTGGATGCTTTAAAAAATTGCACCCTTTTTTTTCATTTGGTTCACATCCAGATACATTCATGAAGGTAACATTCACAAGAATAACAATCAACTATAATGATTATATATCATTAGAGTAAAAGGAATAATCAAGGCCTCATAATGAGAGGTTTATTACAAAATCAGAGTTCATAGCGGAAGTATAAAACTAAGTAATTAATTTATCTCCATATTCTTTCAACGTAATCTTCTATAGGAAAGTAGTTCTCTAAGTCTTCAATCTGTACGTCACCTGTATCAATTATACGGTTGGGAGAGGGTCAATGCCCTACTCATAGTGAAGGTTATCCTTTAAGATTAACAATAATTCAAGAGATTCATAAAAGGTAAAGTAAGGATCTGATATATCCGGTGTTCTACTAACACGAGGTATCAGCATGCGCAACCAACCTACATGAGATGCATGCCTAACAAAGTATGTGAGGCTCATCATACGTAGTGATCATCATATTGTGGAATACGATTTATAGATAACCGGCTCGACCCGCATCCCATAACTACGGATATTCGTCGCCATGGCCAACGCTACCGTGGATTTACGAGGGGACCTCAGAGCGCATAACAACATGAGCTGGGTGATTTACGTGACACGACTTGTTCATGGAGTGACTATTTGTGACATCCAATCCCGGGGTGATGTGATGCTGTTGCGACTTACACGCATCAATTTGTGCACCACTACCAGAAGGCTCAAGGACTTACGTGCCCCAAGAGGGTCTCTACCCAGAGCGCATTACGTCCATGATAGAATATTTAAATCACTAGTTGTGATACATCTTACACATCACTTGCACTTACAGAGAATATAAACTGAATAATAATAAATATAACTGAATCTGAATAAAGAATATCAACTGAATTATGGAGGTTCTGGAATGATAAGACACATGCCCAAGCCATAGAGACAGATGGCACGAGGCCAATATAATAAAGAGAAGAGTGACAATGGTCAACTTTAAAAAATGGCAATGGTCAACATAATAAGAAAAAGAGTGACAATGGTCAACTCTATAATATAAAGAGTGGCAATGGCCAACTCAAGTAAAGAGATGAGTGGCAGGGCCAACTCAATAAATTGATGAGGCAGGGGCAAGGCTTACATCCATGGCCTCACATAAATTCAAAGAAATCCCTTATAATTGACATGATGTTCTAAACGCCAAAGGGCTAATAACTGTAACGATAATAATGGAATCAATTGATAGGATAGTTCCAGAAAAATATAAACATGGAAGGCAGGATGAATCACATCATTAAAGGTATGAAAAGGCATGATAACTCTCATCATTAAAAGTATGAAGAGGCAAGATAATTTATATCATAAAAGGCATGAAAAGGTAAGATAAATATAGTAACTTAAATTAGTGTAAACTTAAAGGATAAAACTCTCACCTTTGATGTCGGATCGCCCTCTTTTGTTCTTGTGTTTACACCTACACCAAGGGATTGAATTCTAAAATGATTCAAAAGGTTAGGATTTTTGCCTAGGATTTAGGTTTAGGCTTAAATGGATGATGATATTAGACCTTAACCTAGTATAGGGTTATTAGCAGATGAGAGATTTACCTGTAACCATGATTAGTAAAACTAAAATTTACCTGTTGAGTCAACCTAAATCAGCTAGTTGACTCACTGAGTCACCTTGAGTCAACTCGGTTGGACTCTGTCTCCTTCTTCTTTCCTCTTTTCTTCTCTTTCTCTTTTCCTTTCATTCTTTTCTTTTCTTTCTCCTTCTCTGTCTTTTCTTTCTTTTCTTTCTTCTTCTCTTTTCCTTCTGTTCCTCCTCCCCTGCTGGATGGTAGCAGGCCTACCTGACTGAAACCGTTACTCGGCTGCACGTCTTCTCTCCCTCTCTTTCTCTTTCTCACGTTTTCTCCTTTCTTTCTCCTTCCTCTGCTGGATGTCACGCCCCCTTATATAGGGTGTAGCATATTTTCTAGAGAATTCCAGCGAATCAGTTTCGCAGAACCGATTTTGCGTAAGCTCTGTTTCTGCGCTGCGAAACCGTGAAGAGATCGTGCGGTCGTCTTGCATTAACATGGAGAGACCATTCGTCTTGATCAATCCAACTCCGTGGAAGCCATCGAAGATCCCTTATCTGCTGAGCGAATGGTCTGGATTGAAACTAAAATCCACAGGTGGGCCGTCTATCATCCGGTTTATTCCGGAAGTTCTGCCATTTGTGTTTGTGTAGCGTTTCTGAAATCCTAGCAATGCTAGACTCTTCCTGACCTTCTGACACTTCTAATGGTGGTCGGATCTTCTACCAGTAGGGACTGGACGGTTCAGATCTTCTTTAAATGGAAACCCGCGCGGCGTTTTCCATGCGAATTTTCAGTTTTGTTGCAGTTTGCAGAAGGAACGCGGAAACAGTGCAAGTGGGATTGGATCCCGATCCTTGCTGGAGTCCGTGGGGTCCACTATGATGTTCTTTGTGAAGCTCCACTCGATTCATCTGGTTCGTGTGATTGTTCCAGGGTGTGGGTCAAAATCTGGGGTGGATCCGATCTTTGTGGGGCCCACACCATGTTTGATGATTCAATGTTTTCCTAACATTTTGAGTACGTGAAAACTTACGTAACTGTGATGTCTAGATTGGCAGCGGAATCGAGTGGGGTCCATTACGATGCTTGGTGAGAAATCCGATCCGTTCATCCTCCTTGGAAGGTCATGCTCAGCTATGGTCTCAAATATGTGACAATTCTGAATTCTAGGTGGGCCACGAGTCGTAACAATCGTGTGAATGAAAACTCACACGAAAAACATCCGGTTGGTGTGTGTATATGAGTTTTGAGTTTTTATTTACAATTATACCCTTATCCTTTATTAAAACTTCCACAACCAGTATCTCCTAGCGGCACCGTGCAATTGAGGTGAAATTTCGCTCACGTTTGTTATTTTTCGCACTCTTCCTAATGTCTAAAGTTGAGCCTTGATGGCTTATGTACGATCGAGATACGACTTCAATGGGTTATACTACTCTAGGTTTTAATATGATGTTTTCATACGTCTAATTGCAGTATTATCCGGTAGTTTGGACCTATGTTCTAAGATCTTCAAACTGAATGGTTTATTCCAATGTTTGGATGGCCCGTTTGACGGATCTCGATACAATGGGCGGCCAGATGACCTGCTAAAAATATGATGACTTGATGGTTGGTACTCTAATGGTGTACATAGATATATATGTGATCAGTTTTGTCAATGGATGGTCGTAAAGTGGGTTTCTTGAGTGCCTAAGCGTAGGACGTATATACCGTTAGATTTGAGTGACTGGTTCACCTGTGTATGTTCCTTTGATTATAATTCTAATGGTGGGTTAAACATATTCATATGGTATGAATAAGATGGATAGGTTAGAATCTTGATCTAATAAGTGTACGAACGGATGTAGAGGTCAAGTAGCTGATTTACTGTGATCTAAGAGCTGAAATTCGACATGTGCGGTTAATTTATGATAATTAGGAATGGTATAAAATTTTGCCTTAAACGGACAGTGGGAACCATGTGATTTAGAATTCAGGGTCTAGGTTAGTGGCATTTTCGTAATTTTTGTTGATCTATGAGTTTTGTGAAATATAATGGTTCTACATGGTTGTAGACACATTTCTAAGTAATTTTTATAAAAGAACTTATGTCAAAATCATTATGGATAAGGAGTTATTCACCAATTCATTTAAGGAAGGACACATATGTTAAATCACAATATGGAGAGTCTTATTTAAAAGTCGACTGTCAGATGGCTTGATCTATGAATGGAGATCATTTCTAACGGTTACGTTTGTGTCAGGGTAAGGATGTAAGGATAGGATAACTAGATTGGTGTCACACACATACAAATATTATGTTACTTTTCACGGTAACGCTCGAGAACTTTCAATACTCGGTATTGAAAAGTTCGGGGCGTTACATAGCATGTTATCAATTCAGTCAAGCAGTAAATCACACATCCTTAAGTACTCTTATTAATGCAAGAATGGTATGAATGTATGATGCATGCCCTCACCTATGCTCCCTCAGCGACTTCATCTCACGTTCGCGCATGACAACACTACCTCAGTGCTTGACCTACTACGCCTGAACGCACGTGTAATGCAGTGCATACATATGATTACCAAGTTTAGTCCTTTTTATACAGCAGGATTCAAAAACTAAGGTACCTCCCTTATTTCATTTCCCAAACAATGATCCATTCTAGGGTCGTCAGTCCTAGTAAATCTCATACGATGTTGCGGTTCTAGGTCGCTGCAATGGGCTTGTCGCTAAATCATTACAGGCCTAGTTTATATTCTAGATGCTACAGAAGGGTTGTCGCCTCCACGTAAGCTCAAAGTATGCTCGAGGTCACTACAAAGGGCACGTCTAAGGCTGTCAGGGCTGTTGCACGGAATCGTTATACCACTCCCCCATCACCCATCACAACTTTGTCATCAAAACATTGTAGGTCGATAGCTCGAATACAGTATCACATACCACCGTATTCGGCTCAGGAGTCTGGGTTGCTCACTGGTCACTACGGGGAGGCTCGTCGCCCCAGCGTAGGCCGGCAGCTCGACCACGGTGTCCCATACCAACATGTCCGGCTCATGAGTCTTAGCGGATCGAGGTACCAAGGTTAAACGGGATTTCACTGGTGAGTTTGGTACCTTAGGTTCAAGCAATAGCGTCCATACATGGTGAACATACAAGGGCACATCAGGTTACTTAACGGGTTCGACTAATACAAGCGCACATTGCATCGATCGACATGAAGTGCATAAGCACTTCGTGTGGTCTAACTACTGCCGACGACCAACACACGACTCGGGTTTGTCAAACACGTCCTACGTGGCGAATGAATCTCAGCCACGACTTCAAGCCTGTTACCGATTGCCTGGACTATAACATAGCCCCAATCACATTCAATCCTTAACCAAAAAACATGTATAGTAGTCTAAGCAAAGTTAACAAAGTAATTCAAACATGTTAACAAGCAGGTTATAAAGCACAATATAAGCAGGAAATACGAACACATAAATTTCATAAGTAAGCGATTAAATTAAACAACTTGCATGGAGGAAATCATACACATCTCTAAGATAGTTGAGAATCCTATCTCAACACCTACCCTAAGCACTATCATCTAAATACTTACTCTTACAAGCATTTTCACAAACACTTAGAATACACTTATTAACATACATAACGCATATTAGCCAAAACATGTATTAGGGCGAATCCTTTCGCCGAGTAAGTATTATACATATATATAGCATATACACACAGTAATTTATCATGGCAAACACACTTTCATATTTTGTATGTATACGGTATTTTCTATAAATATACAGAATACACTAAACGTCATAATTTGCATACGTAACTGAATTGTAAAATGAACATCACATTTTGCATGTGAAATAACACCCAGATCATGAATCTATCATTATTCGACATTGAAAGCATTGAAAATCATAACCTAAGCGTCTATAGTCCGCACCTTATGCCGTATAAATGAGTAACGGACTCAGTTTAAACACTAAGTGTTTATCAACGGTAGAACGGCAACCTATGGCACGAAATAGGTTAGATATTTCATCACTTACACTAGTTGACTCTCTAGAAATGATTAAGGTTAGGATTTCTTATCCGAAAACGGAATCAGAATCACCAGAAAGCGATACAGTAGTGATGGATAGGCACGGAGAATAGCAGGGATCGATTCCCGGGAATGATTCCAACTTCTCTCACACTTTCTCACACTTTACTCACTTCTCTCTCGTAGGGTTTTCTCAAATTCGTATGGAGTGAATGAGAGAGGGTTTAAGGTCCTTATATAGGCCTAAAACTAATGAAAATGGCCCCAGGGCCAGGGTATACTTAAGTTATAGCCAAAGGGCATTTGTTTCAACTCAACGGAGTACTTCTGGAGCCCCCCTTGAGCCAAAGGTCGGACTTAAGCTCACAGACTATGGATCTAGGTCGAGTTAAGTTTTCATTCCAGTTGGATTTTTAGATCACACGTGGCGGATCAGTTTCAGTTCAACGATCACCGAAACTCGATCAGGGTTACAAGTACATGGACATGTGTATGAAATTTCCCCTGATCCGAGGGTGTATTTGGGTCAGATTCCGACAGTCTGATTTCTTATATCAGGCCCACAAGTGACAGGTCTCAGATTACTTAAATTAGATTTAATTTCTAAAGAAATCCATGTTTTCTCACACACTTCACTCCGAGCTCAAGTGAATAGCCCCGGGACACAATCTGGATTTGATTTCCGAGATGGTTGTCAAGCCCAGCACGGCGGTCCTAAACGCTTAATCTCGTGGTCATCGGACTTTGGACGTGCGGTCTAGATCCGATATGGAGTTTCAATGTGCTCCCGAGAGTAACTAGGTAATGAGATTGATCTTAGATTTTAAGGTAACCTAGCGTCAATGATTCTACAAGTTTTGGATCTTGCAAATCGTATTTAAAGTGCTTCAAGTGGATTTCACAACTAATTTAGATTAGCACTTAGTTAACTTTGTCTAATTCCTAAAGGATTTGATCCTGAGTGATTTCTGCCTGAGGTGGTACTCGGGTCTTTGTACGGAATTTTTTGAGACGTTACAGTACCTTCCTTTTTGCCTTGAGATATCACCAAGGCACCTTTTGTGATCTTCCAGGAATCGCTGGTGAATGTCATCACATAACCGGTATCGGCCAACTACCCCACTAAGATCAGATTCCTTCTCAAACTCGGAACATGAACATGTCTAACATCTCCTTTATATGAACGTCTCCTTTTCCAACAATACTGCACGGTTCATCATCACCCAGGTATACTCTCCCAAAGTTACCTGACATATAATCACGCAGAACTTTCTTACACGAAGTGGCATGAAACGAAGCACCCGAGTTTATAACCCAAGGCTCATTCCTCGCATCAAGAAACAAGATCAATGCCTCTGTGTCACTCTCCTCAGATAAATTCACTGAATCCTTCCCACCTTAAGAGTTTCCTTCTTGTTTCTTGAGCGCCCTGCAATCACGTTTCATGTGCCCATTTTTGTCATAATGCCAACACTCGTCTTTGTCTTTCGGTCCCTTGGACTTCTTCCTCGACCTAGAATGCCCGTGTTTATTGCCTCCTTTGTTCAGCGATCTTCCTCTTCCTTCAACATTTAGAGCATTCTCTGAATCCACTGAAACTCCTGATGTCTTTCTTCTAGATTCTTCACCGAGAATTGGACCAGCCACATCATCAAATTTTAACTTTGTCGACCCTGAAGAATTGCTCACAGCAATCACCAAACCATCCCAACTGTCTAGCAAACTGGACAAGATTAATAACGCCCTAACCTCATCATAAAAAATAATGCCAACGAATTCCAACTGGCTCGTGACTGTATTGAACTCGTTTATATATTCAGCCACGCTCCCACCATGTGACATCTTCATATTGAATAGATGTTTCACAAGATGAACTTTGTTGGACGCAAAGGGTTTTTCATACATGATTGTTAGGGCTTCCATCTATTCTTTTGTAGTTTTCATCTTGGAAATGTTGAAGGCGACGCTCTTAGACAAAGAGAGTCGGATCGTTCCTAAAGCTTTCCTATCCAGTAAAAACCATTCATCATCTGTCATCTTTTCTGGTTTCTTCTCTTTTCCTCCTAAAGGAATATAGAGGTCCTTCTGATACAGATAATTCTCCATTTGCATCTTCCTAGAGGAATATAGAGGTCCTTCTGATACAGATAATCCTCCTAGAGGAATATAGAGGTCCTTTTAAGTCGCACTCGCTAACAACATAGTGAACTGAGATCCAATCTCAAGTCTCACCCACAAACGATAAACAAGAAGAAATATAAACTAGAAACAGATCAAAGCAATCCAAAAAAAACACAAGACAAGATATACATGAAAAAACCCCAAACTAGGGTAAAAGACCACATATGCAAACTTCCACTATGAAGAATAACGAATATTACAAGGCAATATACTAACTTCTCCCTTGGAAATATAGAGAAAACCTTTTGCCCACACCTTAGAATAACTCTTTAATATTCACCTTAACCCTAGAATAGCCTTAGGGATACCTATTTATAGTTTAGGTAACTTCCCTTTCACACTCTTGCGAAAGGCGACTCAAAAATCCGCAATCCGCATCAAATTCAGAAACGAATCTGCGTAACCACGACCGGTCGAGCAGACTGCACAACCGATCGAGAGGACCCCTCAACCGGTCGTGCCAGAGCCACGACCGGTCAAGCACATCAGAACTCAAAATTGATGCTCGCTAGACTTTGAATCGAGTCAGTCCACGACTGGTCATGACCGGTCGAGTGGGCTCCACGACCGGTCGAGCAAGGGCCACGACCGGTCGTGCGCGATCCCAGATGTGACTCCACTTCTCAACAGATGTTACCCTAACCATGTGAGGCCACCTTGATGTATTTATTATATATTTAAGCCGTCCATCTGTTTTTTCATCCCATTTTAGGACACCATCCCAAACCTTAAGCAGATCAAATCCTAGGTGGACCACACCACTGAAAACAGTGGTGATTGAACACTCATCATTAAAAAACTTCCGAAGGGCCCATCTATGATTGTTTTAGGCGACAGGGTTGTGATTGTTTTGGGCGAGTGCGACTTGGCTGCGACCTGGATGTGGGTGCGACCCTGAGGGTAGGCCCACCTCAATGTATTCATTCAGGTATCGACGCTGTCCATCAGTTTTTCTGGATTATTTTAGCGCGTGGTTCTAAAAATAAAGCAGACACAATTTTCAGGTGGACCACACCACAAGAAACCGTGATAATTGAAGTTCCACCGTTAAAAACTTCCTATGGTCCACCGCATTGATTCAACATGTTGAAAACGTCTCATATTCCAAGATGAAAGGAAAAACAAATACCAAATACATCCAAAACATCCGTACCTCACAAAAGGTTTTTAATGGTACAAAATCCACTTGAAATTTTTATCCGTAGGATCATGTCCTAAAATAAGTTGGAAAAACAGATGGACGGCGTGGATATAGAATTCATACATCAAGGTGGGCTTTACGGTCAGGGTCGCACCGACATTGCTAGCTCGAGGCCGCGGTGAAAGTCGCGATTGGTCAAATATGAATCTTGTATAAAAAAAAAAAACGTTATTATAAGATCGTCATCAGCACCAGATGGGAAGTAGATTGCGTACTGAGTAAGTTCTGTGGGGCCAGCATGATGCATGTATTCTATCCACACTGTCCAACCATTTTATCAGTTTTTTTCAGGGCATTAGGCCAAACTTGAAGCATAATCAAAGCTCAAGTGCACCACACCACAGGAAACAACAGTATGAATCCAACACCTACCATTGAAAACTTCCTGTGGGGCCAAAGTTTTGAATCAAGATGATAATTGTGTTTTCCATCCGTCAAGGTCCGTGTGACCTTAGGAAGAGGTTGGATGACAAATAAACATCAGGGTGACACTGTGGGCCCTAGAAAGGTTTCAACGGTGGATGTGATTATCCCCGCTGTTTCTCGTGGTGTGGTCAGCTTGAGATTTGGATACGCTGGAAACGGATTGGATACTCCGCCTGGCAGATGGTCGGTGCTATGTGGGCCCCACCATGATGTATGTGTTTCATCCATTCTGTTCATATATTTTTGCAGATAATTTTAGGGCTTGATCCAAAAAATGAAGGGATATTAACCTCATGTGGACCACACCATAGGAAAACAATAGTGATTAGATATACACCATTAAATTCCTCCTAAGGCCCACCGTACTGTTTATTTGACAAGGCCCAGATGAAGGGAAAAAAAAAAATCAGCTTGATCTTGGTCCCCAAAAGGTTTTTAATGGTCAACGGTCATTGAACACTGTTTTTTGTAATGTGGTCCACTTGAGATTGGGATATAACTTATTTTTGGTCTCATGATATAAAATGATCTGAAAAAATAGATAGATGGCATGGATGAAACACATAAATCATGGTGGGGCCCACATAGCACCGACCACCAGCCATTGGCTGGTGGCAGGGGGATACGCTTCAATTTTGGGTCATACACTACAATGAGCCTGTAAAATGGATGATAAGATATACACATAACGGTGGGCCCCACAGTTTGCTCAGTACACAGTCCGCTTCCCTTTCCCATGTGATAGTAATTTATCCGCCGTACACGTGGCAGAAAGGTACAGACCGTCCATCGCTAGTGTGAGCATAGCCTGAAAGGTAAGCGTGGCCAAATGATACTAACCATCTGATTTTTCGTACATTACACGTCATGAAATTCAGGCTTCTCAACTAATTAAGTGGGCCACATGTGTACGTTGAATGTAGACCATTGACACTTTTATTTAAACCTTTCGTTAATTTTGTGCATGTATGGCCATCCCGAGGACTTGATTGCCTTGTGCCGCACACACCACCGACCTTTGTGGTGTGTTGGAAGTGTCAATATGCCGCACACACCACCAACCTTCCTGGTGTGTTGTAAGTGTCAAAGTTTTGTGGGCTCCACCATGATTTGTGTTATATCCATGTGATTTATATTTTTCATGTCATTTTAGAAATGAGCTCAAAATTGAGGCAGATCCAAAGTTCAAGTGGACCACACTACATAAAACAGTGGATGTCAAAACTTTAACACGTCAACACACCCTGAAGTCGGTGGTGTGGGCTACACTACACAATCCGAGTCTATTAAGCACGCTAGGATGTCAGTTATTTTTATTTTATTTTACTTTTTCTGTTAGATTGTCAATACACCCATTGTCCGTTCACACTTCACTGTTAGCCACCCACTCCAGGAATCGATACCAAGACCTAGTGTTGAAATGAGGTATCTTTCAGTCAGTCTACCACCTGAGCTATGGACCACAGCTACCATCTCACAAGGGCACAAGGTTGAAAAAATCTCCTAAATCAAAGGTGTTTCATGAGATATCCAATGACAAGCTTGAAAAGAAAGCCCCACATCATCTTACAATTTTGATCCCAAAATGACATGTGGTTTGTTCTCCCTAGAGGAGTTACTGGGTCATGACTTATTTGTAGTTGGGACCCATGATTAAATGATCAAAAGCCATTGAACTCAGTGGATTCATCTGTGAATTTTCCCAAATTTTCCATCTAAGGTGGGGCACATTAGATCAATGGAATGACCAAAATATCATGGGCCCACATTAATAAATGAATGGACGGTGTGAATAAAACACATACATCCCGGTGGGCCACAGAGCTTTGACACTAGCTAGCTGGCTGGTGCTGAGTAACTAGACAAAGCATGTCTCTCGTTGAGCCCCGTTTGGTTGCCACTTAAAAATGATACGTTAACTAAAATGAGATGAGGTCGTATTAAGCTGCAACCAAACAAGTCATAGAGACTCATTTTGATTGTGGCCCACCTTATAATAATCTAGACTCTAAAATTTCTACGTTAAGGGTCCTCATGAAAACTCACTAATTGGAAGACATCATCCTTCATACAAAAGTAATGTAGATATTGCTTTCAGACTATTTTTTTGTTTAAGCATACCTTGACAAATACATATGAATCTATCATAGTTTACCTTTTAAAGTATACAATTATCTTATCTTATCTTTAAAATTTTTATATCATTTTGTATGAACGTGACATTTCCAATGTTGAGTTTCATGCTTATGATCCTGCTGGCATTTATATTCACGTTTTATGCATTGAGAATCATGCAAAGGCTATTGCCCACCACCTCTCTTAGAAAAGAACAGAGAAAGCACATTTATGAAGAGAAAGAGTCGTCGGAGTTGATCAAAGAGATCGTTGCAGCAACAGCAACATTGAAAGATAGTTCTCTGGCCAAGATACTCGAAGATGAATTCGCCATAACCGTCACAGTGACAAGTTTCGATGAAGAGAAAGTTATGCGAATAAGGGAGTTGAAACGGTAGAAAATGCAATTGCAGCTCTGTTTGCGGAAAGGCGTTCTATGAAGACAGAGTGCTTTCATTGCCGCATTATCCTCCCTATTGAATCATTCACTTGATGCTTTTAACTGGAGGCATTTAGTCTTTCGTTCGAATGCGATCATTCAATCTTCCATTCGAGTGCGATCATTCAGTCTTCTGTTCAAACACGATCATCCAGTCATCATTTAGTTGCAGTTAGTTCAGTTCTTCGATCAGGCGATTCTTCTCCATCCTGCGACTGCATTTCATGAAGAATCCTTCTCTGAAGTGAAGGGATTTTTGTGCAGAAGAAGATTAATCCTCCATTTGATCTCATAAATCAATCAAAGAAGGATCGAGGGGGCATCTGTTGGGGCACAAAAATATTTCAATCTCATCTCATACCTAGCAGGAGAATTCCTTTGTACAGATCCCTCCCAAGGTTGTGCGCTCATGACAGTATAGAAGCCTTGTGAAGTCTTTCTCCATGTTAGAAGAGGTTGTGCACTCCACATTCTGATGTAGAAGAATGGATGGACGTCATCTGATGTAGAGGAATGGACAGGTGTCATCTGATATAGCGGAATGGATGAGCATGATCTGATATGGAGGGGTGCATAGGTGTCATTTGGCAAGAAGAAGGGATGGACGATGTCTTATATGAAGAAAGAAGTGGGTGGTCACCGCTATTTAAGGGAGAGCTTGGTCGACACCATTGTTTAAGAAAAGAGGTTGGATATTGTGTAAAGGAAGAAGTGGTGATGATCACCACTATTTAAGGAGAGAGGGGCCTGGGAGGCCTATAAATACCCTCCTCATTTGGAGTTTTTTGGAAGTGAGGAGAGCATTGTCCAGAAGAGGAGAGGAGTCGTGCCACGGAGTTACGCCAGAAGGTAGTTGTTGAAAGTGCCCTGGTTTGTCAAGTTACGTGAGTGCTGAGTCAGATTGTCTATAGAGCCTGATAGAAAGATCAATTCAAGCGTTTACCTCAACCGGATGTGTGCAAGCTTGTCATAGCTAAATCATAGCCTCACGTCCCATGTCCCAAAACACCAGGTAAAGAAAAACTCTTAAAAACAAGTTAGAAATCATAAGGTTTTAGGATGAGAAAACTTTTTGCAAATAGGAAAATCTGTAAGTTTTTCTTGCCCTGTCAATTTTATCGATGCACCCTCGATATGATCGACCTGCTCTATCGATGTCCTCGATACCTTAATGATATTATCGATGAGAAGACCAAAAGTATCCAGCAATTAAATATTCATCTGGACGGATTTATCAATGTATCGATACACCTATCGATATCATCGATAAAAGCACTAAATATGTCCAGCAACTTCACAACATAACTGGACGAATTATTGATGTACCGATACACATATCGATATCATCGATATTCAAATCTCGAGTCTATCGAGAATGGCTCGATAAGATCGACAGGCAGATTTTCGGCGCCCCTATTTTTTAATGAAAATCTTAAATTCCTTTGATATATTGATGATCGTCCGATATGATCTGAATTCAAATATCATAAGATCGGATGTCCATCGATGATATCGATAGTGGGCGCACATTTCTTACAGCAGATATTTCAGGTTATTTTTAACTATGATCGGGGGCCCTTCGAAAGAATCAATATTAAAATATCGATGATATCGGCACCAGGTCAATTGCATCGAACAAGGACACAAATTGTCCAGCAAGTTTAAAGACAAACCTGCTGGATTTATCGATGCATCGACTCTGATCTCGATATCATCGACATTCAAATTCCGATGATTTCGACAGTTCCCCCGATCATTCATGAAAACCTGAAATATTTCAAAGTTAAGTCTCTCTCATTTTTCAAGTGTCGATGGATTGAACCTGTCATCGATGGAATCGGAGTTCGAAATTCGATGACATTGACAATAGTTTCGATTCATCGACCAATTGGCAAAGAGTTTCAAAAGTGTATGACATTGAGTCTGAGTCATCGAGCAGACCATCGATGCTATCGAGAGTATACGCTCGATGATATCGAACCTACTCGATGATATCGAATTCTGTCATAAATGTGACTGTTTTATATCCGTTAGAACTTTTTGCCTGTATATAGAGGACTTGTCTTTTGTTGCTGTAAGAGAAAGTAGAGAGAGCTTTTGAATGTTTCAACTTATATCTTATATCTAAAGCTCTTTCTCTCAAGGGAGTTCATCCTCCAGTTCACCCTCACCATTGACATTCAATGGAGTGGATTTGGGAATGAACTTTCGCATTCGAGGATCCTCCAGTTACTACCTTAATGGCAAATCATTAAGCTGGGATGCCTTGAATGCATAAGATTTAAACTACTCTATCTTCCTTATAGGAAAATCTTTAGAGAGTAGGATTCCATCATAACCTTGACCTAACCCGAAGCCGTACTGGTACATCTTTTGTGTTGCGGATCAAGAGAGCCGAAGACTCTTCAACAACAAGGAGGAGATCTTCGTCGTTGCGCTGAATGAGACTCATCAACTTATTTGTAAGTATCTAGAGTCCAAGAGGACACTTGTGATCATTCCTTTCTAGGATTGGGTCTTAAGTGGTTCTCACCCTTTGAAGTCCTCAAGGAGGCCTTCAGCGGAAGTGTACGTAGTGGGTGCGTTGTGTGGACCCTTGCTTTGTGGAGAGCATAAACATCCAGGTGCGTTATGTGGACTCTTGCTCTATGGAGAGCATAAACATCTGGTTAGGAGTGAACTAGTAAAACTCCAGGGTTAGAGGTGAACCGAGTAAAAACATCTGTGTAAAGGTTGAAGGTGAACTTGATTTAAAACCTTATGTTTGAGGTGAACCCTGAAAAACCTCCTTGGTGAAATTCGGTACACTCAAGGGTTGAGTGCGGCTGCCGGGAGTGGAGTAGACTTATCGTCGAACCACTATAAAATGACTGTGTTTGAGATTGCTATTTTTTATGAGTAGAATACTTCCTCATCTGAATATTTGATCACACCACACACACTTACACAGTCATATCCATCATGAACTAGACTTTATATTGTTTACTCCTTAAGCAGTTTGTGATTGGATCATCTACCCATCTTGGAAGCCAGTAGAGTTACATTTGAGTAATCCTGATAATTGTATATTTAAAAGGATTAGTGAAATAAGATTTTAAATAAACCATAAAAACTTTTAAAAAGTCTTATTCACCCCCCTCTAGGACACATTGGCATATTCCTTCTTCAACTAATGCGGCCTTTACCGCCATTTCAGTTGCGCCTAAGAGTTGCACTAAGGTGTGTAGCACGCTACCTTTTGTGGAGGAATGGGTGTGTTGTGCCACCTTTTATGGAGGAATGTGTGTGTTGCGCCACTTTTAGTGGACATCAGAGGACTTGTGCGCCACCTTTGAAGGAGATTTGCTCTCTTGTCCTGAGCAAGGACTTACGTGCCACTCTCTGTAGAGCCTTGTCCTGAAGAGTGGCCCTTGCGCCACTTTTTGTGGAGGTCAGAAGGAGTCGCGCGTGCTCTTGTCTTAAGTGGAAGGAGTTGCACTGAGGGAAGGAGAGAGAGAGTTACGCGCACCTGTCCTGATGCATGGCTTGTTGCACCACTTTGTGTGGATCATTGTCCTGAGACAGGGTTTTTGCGCCACTTGATATGGACTCTTGTCCTAAAGGCTGGCCTTGTGCGCCACTTTTCATGGATTCTTGTCCTGATTCCTGGCTTTTGCACCACTTGGAGAGGAGTTTGTCCAAAGGAGAAGCTCCATGCGCCACCTTGCATGGGATATTGTCCTAAAGGAGAAGCTCCATGCGCCACCTCATGTAGGATTTGTCTTAGAGAGAGGAGTTACACCACTTCTCATGGATCCTTGTCTTGAGACAAGGTTTCATGCGCCACTTCATGTGGAATGTTGTCCTAACGCATGGCTTTTGTTCTGAAATAAGCCTTGTGTACTCCACATTCCCTGTCTAGGCTTGTGCACTTCCATCTTTGGATAGATGACCTCCACACCTGTTGGATGTCCATAAATACTTCTCTCCTATTTCCATTTGGAGAAGATAGTGAGAGAGAGAAGCAAAAAGAGAATCACAGAGAAGATAGAAGAGTAGAGCATGATGGAGGACCCGCACAACTCATTGTGGACCAAATCAAGGGCTTCAAGTCCGCACAACTCATCTCCCCTGGAGATATGATATAAAAGCGTCGAAATGCTGCCGAAATTGTCATTGCGACTGTCTCCTTCTCTTTCATTCATTACGATGATGCATTGTACTCAGTTTTAGAATCAAGGGAATACGAGGATGTAAAAGAACTCAGATTAAATAAAATACTTTGTGATATTTGTTATCTTATGCTTTGTTTGTTATCATTGAATGTATTCCCCTGAATCAAATGCTTTCGTTTCTGGTCGAAACAAAAGTCTGTTAGTAAGAAGTTGTGGGAAGAAATCGGTTAAAAAAGAAAACACAAAAATAGATAGTTTCGATCCCATCGAAGTCCTATGAATTGTTCATTGAAGACAGTTCGATGGCATCAATCTTAGAGTTTAAAACTGTCCAGCAAGTTAAACTCATATTTTATATTTTTACGATGGCATCGAAGGGTCCCTTCGATGGCATCAACTAAGAACTCCAAAATGTCCAACAACTGAAAGTCAAAATTATGGATTTTCCCGATGGCATCGAAGCCCCATCGATGACATCGAACAGGACCTCTAAACTGTCCAGCAACCTCAGGTCGAGAATATTGAATTTCTCTATGGCATTAAGAAATCCTTCGATGGCATCGAAGGACCTCTTTAATGACATCGAAAGTCACTCGATGACATCAACAGAACTATCCAATAACATATTGAAGAAAATCACGATTTTCTCAATGACATCGAAGGTTTTTCGATGACATTAAAAGGACACTTCGATGCCATTGAATACCAATCGATGACATCGATTCTAACAGTTTTCTGCCCATTTTTTTACCATTGCAAAACTTCTCTATATATACGAAAGAGGGGTTTCTTGGCAGTTTGGTGAGAAATAGAGAGAGCCTTGTGTGTGAGAGTAACCATAGTTAATATTATATTTTCCAAGCTCTCTTTCCTCATGGAGTTCATCATTCAATCCATGTCTTAAAGACATTCATTGAGCATTCAAAGCTTGGATTGAAGTATGAACTCTAGCATTCATTAATGCTCTAGCAACCACATTGATAAATTCTTATGTTAAATTACATTGAATGCTTAATTGTGGGAATTATTAACTTGATTATAAAGACTCATCATTATTAAGTTATAATTCACCAAACCCTTGACCCAAAACCTCGGTGTCTCTAAAGGCACATCATCAATATGGTTGCGGTACAAGAGAGTTGAAGATACTTCACAATTTGAGAAGATCTTCATCAAATATGCTTTAATGAGGCTTATTCACTTTAGGTAAGAAAGTATTTTTAAGTCCATTGTGTTTAAAAACCATTCCTTATGTAGAATTGGGTTTTAGAGTTTGAAATACCAAACTCGACAAGTCCTTGTGTAAGCCTCCTACAGGAGAGTACGTTCACCGTCCTTGTGTAGGACTTCATAAGACCTTGTGTAGGCCATTGACGGATAAAAAATGTGTAGGCCTTGTGTAGGTTGTGAAGGTTTATGATCAACATGATTTAAAACCATTTGAATAGTGAAATCTGGCACACTCTAGGAGAGAGTAAGTCAACTGGGAGTGGAGTAGGCACGTAGCCGAAACACTATATATCTTGTGCAATGGGATGAATGATTTAAATTTCTTTCTGTTATGTTTTGATGAACAATACATATGAATTACTTACTGCAGCAAACATGCTTGACAAAATGCTAGAATGATGCTTTCACTTAAGTAGATTTTACTTTTGCACTTCTTCCTATTTGTATTACTTTACATAAGTGTTTAGAAGTAAGTACATGTTAATTATTTAGTTAAATTTTAAAAGTCCTATTCACCCCCTGTAAGATATTAGTCATATCTTCAAGCTTTGCTAATAGCAGTAAAAACGCAATTTCAGTGTTGACCACGAAAATGGGGTGAGCATTATTTTAATCCCGATGGTCAAGTTGATCGGCAAGACCCCATGTGTATTCGTAATGTGGCTAGCAAAGTTACTGACTGTTACCTCAAACGGAATTAGATCGACAACTGTCTTCCCTAATTTTGGCATCATTCTTAATGGGAGAAGATTAACAGTAACCCCATTGTCAACCAGAATCTTGGTGACTGGGCAACCCTTAAGATGAGTCGATATATATAATAGCTTAAGGTGATATGTCATGCCGTGGGTGGGCTTCTCTATGACCACTATTTTCGACGTAGATCTTGATTCTACGTTGATGGTGTTCACATGTGGCACATTGTCCACTCTTGGTACTCATTCGATTGTTGCTTATGGAGGAAAGGATGTATGCCGTATTACTACAAGAGGACTGAATTCCTCTTCATCGCCTACCATCCCACTTGGCTGGGCTGGCTTGGCCTGAAAACTAGAAGGCAAGGTAAGCATCATATTTATGAAAGACGACAAGTGGCAATGTCCCAAACACAATCTCCAAATGCGGACATTGCCCCCCTATTGTTTCTAAACTAGCTTGCATACTGGAATTCTCATTAATATACCCAACGTTCTCATCAGCCGTAGCGTCCAACTACATAGCAGTAGGTGAAGTCCCCTGTAATGCCTTAATGGTCGTTACTAGCCCGTTTGCCAACCATTCCTCCCTTAAGAAGCATTCATCATTAAGATAATCGGACAGATTATCACAATCACCCTTATCCCTTGGTCCAACTAACCCATTTGGCTGAGCAGTATCATCAATTCCCTAATCGTATCACATGGGCTATAAGACTACCTCGACCGTGTTAATGGCCAGTTGTTCTTCCGACTAGGGAACTCTTCAGAACGATTGAGGTTGCACCGTTTTTAGCTGAGATGCATCCTTGCCCTTTGTCGATTCCTTCCTCATAGCTGATTTGCACCGCTACCACTGATGTTTTTGAGTTCGGGTCATCACTTCGGGAACGATTGAGAATTTGGGATGTGTGACTTGCTTTTAAACTCCCTTTTGGGTCGATGGGGGTTTAACAATCATTTGATTCGATGCTCTATCCTGAGGGTGTGATCAAGTGGTGAAAAATTCCTTGTAGTCGATGATGACTACCTCTTTCAACCATCCTTAGAGCTATGTATTGACCTTGCCTACTTGGTCGAGGAAGTCCACCCCGACCTAAGATAGTCCTTCTAGAACATTGGTCATGCAATTATGAACCTTGAATGTCTTGCTGAAGAGTGTTCGGCTGCCTGACAGTTGACCTGGAAGATTGATATCAACCCTACCCTGGCTGTCATGATGTGCCTTCGCAGTTACCTAAACCGAGATCAACCCTCTGTCACAGTTGATCAACCTTTCGTAAATTTGCCATAGCCATATCGACTTCAAGGTTAGGCTGGAATATTGGTATCAACCAACATCGCTTCGTCACCTTTCTTAGGAAACTTTAGCAACCCGCGATCAATGTTATCCTGAACCATGTTCCTGAACACAACACATTTGTTAGTTGAATATGAACAAGTTTCATGCCATTTATAATACTCAACTTTTTATAATTCGTTAGCCGAGGGCATCTTATGGTTAATGAGAACTTTGATAAACTTTCTGACCAATATAATTTTGAATATTTCATCGACCCATGTAATATAAAAAGTATACACTTTATAACCTTCCTAGTCAAGTCGTATAGGTCTATGAACTTCGTTCTAATGAATTTCTTATAGAGTTTGTATTTAAGACCGTCCTGTGTAAACTACACAAAGTCGGCCTCGGTCATGACGACCTTATACCGGCTCTTCGCTCTCTTGAACTGGGCAATATAGTTCTCATAAGTTTCCCCAGGTAACTATCGAAAACGGGCGAGATCGACCATGGTCATTTCTATGTTCTTAAAAAAGAAATGAGCATAAAATTTTTCTTCCATCTCTTGCCAAGTATGTACTGAATTTGGCTATAAGTTGGAATACCACGTTAAGGTCGCTGCTATCAGCGCATGACTAAATAATTGCAGCTTATGATAGTCATCATTTGCTAGTTCACCACACTGCATAGTGAATTGACCAACATGTTTGATGGTCGATTGACCGGAATCACCTGAAAATATGTCAAAATTTGGTCATAATTCCTTGGCAACCAATGTTGCTGGTCGATCCATTCAGGATATGATTTATGATAAACTGGGATGATATTGTAGTCGAGTAATTGGCTTGCTACCTCTTGAACTATTTGCATGATTTGGTTGCGATCCACTCGTTGAGGTTCAACCATCGACGACAAATCAGGACCTACTCGGTTTGGTCCCTCATGGAATAATGGGTTCTTAGGGAATTACTAGAAATTTCATCCTCCCGGTAAGCCCTGGTTATAAACTTCATGAACAAAATTCATGGCCTCCTGCTCTGATAACCTAAATTTGGCAAGTAACGGAGCATGCCGTACCTCTTGAACTGGAATTGGCGGTGGGTTCTGCTGTGGGGGAGGCATATGTGGTGGTTGAACCGCATTATCGATTGAACTTTCCTCGGCATTATACTACGTTGCCACATGCGTTCTTTTAATCATCATAGCCATCAATCGATGCATAACCTTGGTCTAGCTAGTCATGTATCTGTTAGTTTTCTTAGTTTGAATACGAAATTACTTGGCCTGAGCTCTCCTATATCCTTGAACATCCTAAATACTCTGTTATACATATCGAAGTGTGACCATTATCTCTTCAAGAGAAATGGTCCGAGAGGTCGAGGCCCCTTCCTGATTTTCGATACTGAGTGTCAGACTACTATTCAAATTTAAAGCTTAGGTAACCGCTTAAACTGGCACATCCTCGGTCGGAAGTGGTGCAGTTGGTGTGGAGAGTTCAATCTCATCAATTTAATTACTCCTATGCATATTTTCGATTGGCAATGTCGCGCCGATAAATTAGAGATAGTGTCCCATCAGGCGTGCCAAAAATATGTTATGTTCACACAATTGGTGCTCAATGAATATTTCCGACAGCCAAGTAGTTTTTCATGAGTTCCACTGGGCGTGCCATAAATCTAGTATGGTTTAATTTACAGTTTCTGTCATATGATAAGTGCAGGCGTACCGGAATTGAATTTATGACTCAATTCAAACCAAACAACTATGACCCCCAAGCACCGAGATAGGCAGATATGTAGTATGTGACCGAGATCAAATGAGATCAGTTGCCTATTCAGCCACTTACACAGTATGTAAAAAGGATCAGACGATATTCAAAGGCTAGGGTTCGTCCTCTGAAGATATATAGTTTACACATTTACCTTCCGTACGAAATGACTTTTTAATACAGATAAAATAAAAACAGAAAAGGAAACCTTACAGTCGGTTGTGAAAAGTAGCTGCAAAACATCTTCCTGAATGAAGAATTGAATCCAACGTATAAGTATAGATCTAAATTACAGATAAGATTATCAACTACTTAATTAACACTACGGATTACATTAAGAAATATAAACAACGGGTATAAATAAAGGGTTATATTAAGAAATGTAATTGACTGTCAGAAAAGTATAGTGATTATACTAAGGAATGTAAATAACAAGTAATTAAAGATATATTGGGTTTAATTAGGTTGGTATGAGACAAAATCCTTCAAATGAATTCCTCTTGCTATTTATAGCATTGACCATCTAGATGCTTTCCACATTATGACAATTGCTCTGACCGTTTAACATATTTTAACCTTCTTTGCTTCTAAACCTAACATTTATCTTATAACTGCTTCGGCACAACCACTTAGTGAATGATGTGGCGTCACTCAATGCATTATAGATATATGATTGTAGAATTTTCTTTGTATATCTTCAAAGATCTCTAAATACACCACACAAATCCATTCAATTCACACAAAACTTGCTGAGATTCACTTTTGCGGGAATCCACAACAATGATGATAGAAGATACAGATTTCAAATTTCACTAAATGTGCATTATATTGTTAAATTTGGACAGTTGAATTATATGGCCACCAATCGTTTATTTATCATATTTTATTGATATAATGTTTGGTTGACAACCCATCTACGACGTGACCAACAATTTGGACAATTCAATTTATGTTAGGTCAAAAAACGTTTCATTGCATGTGCATGAACTATCATCGTTTCTCAGAGTATCAAAGTTTTTCTCCTCCAGAATAGCTGGCGCTGGAGTCTACGTTTTCCAGCGTACAGAGATTGGTGGTGACTCTTCAAATCATCAACACATTGTATAGTTGTATGCCAATCCAGACTGTCAGAATATCTAATTATCAATGGATGGATTTAAAAAAGCACAAAAATCTAATTAAAAATGAAATTATCCATCTGATATTTTCCTTCGAATTTAGACCACTCACTGATTTACGTTTAACCATCCATTTATTAACCACTAATTGAAAGATATGAACTGCTTGATTAGTACCATTTTATACATATGGTCCATTCTAAGATATTAATTAAATTTTGTGTGGTCTGGATTTCTTTAATTGTTGCCACGTGTGAGGAAGATGAGTCATCAACCATTTTGAAAATGTACTGAACTAAAATAGGAGCCTTATCGCTAATAACATTCATCAAACTGACAACCACCTTCTCTCGCACTCTCCGCTACTCTTTGGACTCTTTCTCGAAGGCGATACCGATTCGACTCGACCGACTAGACTGGGAACCCCGGACCCCGTTCGACTTGTCAGATTCAAGGCTTTTGAAATCTGGAGTACGGTCTCTTCTTATAGATGCTGTCTTTCAACGCCATGCGCATCTCTCTTTCGTTCTTTCTTTCCTTGACCCGTTCGAGAACTCAGTAGCTGTGTCTATGGCTCTCTTCTGCTCTGCTTCTATCTGCTTCAATGGCGTCGGATCAAATCGTCACCGTCCGATGGAGCGGTGCACTGGATCGACGGCTTTTAGGAGGGGAGTAGTCAAAGCGACACCTTCTTTTTCTTCTTCTTCTTCGCAGTTGCCGGCGCATCTGAGGAGATGGGAAGGTACCGAGTTTCATGAGTTTTGATTTTCTTTTGGTTTGTGAGCTTTTGGGGCCGACAGTGTGAACAGGTGGGGCCCATGGTGGGTGATCCAGATCGTTGATCTGGTTGGATGGAATACGGGCCGTCTAGAAATGGATGGTTAACGAGAAATTGCAACAAGGATCCATGTTCATCGGAAGAAAAAGGCAAAAGATCGGATGTCTGGGGTCTTGTAATCTGGGTGGTTTTGGGGGCATGATCTATCTGTGGTGCGGCCCCTGAGATCAAGGTCTGTGTTAGGAAAGCGTGGGCCCCATTTGTTCAAACTGAAGGCCCGATGGGCCTATAATTCCTTGAGGAACTGAGCAGTTTAGTGAGTTAGCTAAATCTGAACTAGGAAAGACTTGGAAGAGTAGAATTTGTAGAATTGAGGTTCTCTGGATTTTGGATTGGTGAAAGTCAAAACTCTTGTCAAATAGCCTACACTGCGGTGGTAGTTTGCCACCACTTTTAAAATGGCGATGGCCTGTCATATGGCATGCATGTACTGAAATCCAGATCCAGGTTGTCCAGATTGTGTGCTGCTCTGTGGATGAAGTGTGGGTCAAAATTTAGTGTTAGGATGATCTTAGTCATTTAATTTCACTCAAATTTGGGGCCCTTACCATTTTGAATTTTACTTTCCATTTGATGCCACCAATTGGATGGTCCACATTGATCTATCCATGCGTTTGTCTGACCATGCTCCGACAATGGGTCCCATGTACAGTAAGGGTCGACGCTCGTTTATGACGTGTATGGTTGATGCTTTGCTACCATTTAGAAAAATAAAAATAAAAAAGTGAGAAATTATTATTATTATTATTATTTATTTTAAATCTTCAAAGGATGTGAATTGTGGGGTGGGTGTGTGGCTGCACACAGAGTGAACTGCAGCAACAGAATTAGGAGCCGGAGCGCGGAAGTGTCAGTTTGAATTTTTTAGCTAGTATAAATTGAGAGCGCGAGTTGAAAGTGCAATTTGGAGCAGGAGCTGCACCTAGTTAGAAGCGTCATGCAGCTAAGATTGGGTGTCAAGTATTTGTTTTGGGGAGTCTTTGGATTTTAAAGACTCTGAACAGTGAACACTGTTGGTATTGGCCAAGACAGACTCATGTGCATGACTGCTGATAGGACTGTATACCAACATGGAGTTCTCTCCTATTAGTCAGTTAAGGTAGTGTGGTTTTTGAATTCAAATTGGTAACTGCCAACCATTTTCACTTGCAATGGATAGTGGACATAGATTGGTACATTTGGAAAGGAGGCGTTTTCTACCAAGACACCTGAACTCTTACGACTGAATTTATGATTGTCTATTAAGACAAAGACATGTAAAAATCCAAGCATAAAAAAAATCTCCTATCATATGTGTTAATCCCCGCTGCAAGAGATAACCAGCAGCCCAATGGCAAATCGGCAATTGCTGTGCATTTTCATCAAAATACAAATATCTTTTGCCTTTGGGTCCATCAAACATTGAACTACATGGCTAGTGTTTGTTACTGAAAGGGGTTTGATAAATAAGGGTTTATTGGTGCATTGCAAGTGTTGGTTGTGTGACTTAGTTTTGTCTTTCCTTGTTTTTATGCATCAAGTTAGGTGCTGTTTGATATTTTGTTTTCACTGGAAATGCATGGTAAATGGGTCATTATTACTCCCTATGCATGTCTGATTTTTGAGAGTATTTCTGTCTTGAAAATTGGTCCAAAAAGGACTGACTTGAATTTGTGGGCCCCACCATGATGTATGTGAGATATCCACGCTGTTCATCTGTTTTACCGGAACATTTTAGGGTATGAGCCCAAAAATGAAGCAAATCTAAAGCTCAAGTGGCCTACACCATAAGAAAAAGTGGTCGTAAAGCTTCTACCGTTTAAATGTTTTTTCTTCCTAGGGCCTAGAAGACTATTTAATTGTCATCTAACTTGTTCATAAGGTCATGCAGACATTGATAAGGGCAAAACACAAATATCAGTTTGATCCAAAACTTTTGGGACCTCAAAAAGTTTTTAACAGTAGGCCTTCAATTTCCACTGTTTCCTGTGATGTGGTCCACTTGAGCTTTAGATCTGCATCATTTTTGGGCTCATGCCCTAAAATGAGCTAGCAGAATGGATGGGCGGCATGGATAAGCCATATACAGCACAGTGGGCCCCACATGAAATTCACATTCCACCTTTTAGCGTTCAAAAAGCAAAACGTCAGCTCTCTTGAGAATGGTGTTGGAATTAGGGTGGGAAATTATTAATACCTATTTCCATGTATTTACCAAAGTGAATTAGAAAACAAACAGCCCGTTAGGGTATCTTTGGATGACAGATTCATTGGTTTACTTGAGGAGCTCGTGGGGTTTGATATGATCATGCATTTTATTGTAGGGAGTACTTGGGCATTCTGTTGTATGGATGTTATGCTTAGGGCCTGTTTTAGGGAGTGAGTCCCTACTTCTTGTATCTTTCTTTCTTTTTAAGCACAAAATATTTCAAGAAAGGGCAGTGCGTTGGCCACCTTTCTAGGCTTGGTCAAGTTGTCAGAATGATGGGATGGAGACAAGAGAGAGGACCGTGTGCCGGCCACACATCTAGGCTGGGTCGAGGTTTGGAGGAGAAAATGTGCAGGCTTAGGATCCTCAATGGAGCTCTGGTTGAAGATTTAGAGGCAGCTAGCGTGAGTGGACTGCCTTGGTCCCCTCCTTTAGAGAGAGACGATAGGCTAGGAGACGAGGTTGATCCTTGTGGTACCGCGTGTACGTTTGGGTTGACATCTGTCAACTAAGAGATTATGGTGGTACTGCTAGAGTTGACGTGAATTGAAAGTGCTCTGGTGACACGTGTGTCTTCTCCTGAATGTGCAGTGCTAACGGGCATTGCCACACAATCGATGCCTCTCACGTGTGAGGAGATGTCTTGTAACTTAAGGTTGTCATTCAACTCTCGGTCTATCCACTTTGTTAACAGAACGGATGGAGGTGTGAGGGAGTTTATATATTCATGCTTGGGACGGATGGAGGTCATTGAAGCTATGGATAAGGAGACCCTAGTGGAGCAGATGTTGGCATAGGACTCGAAGTGGGCCCTATCATCAAGGAGAGTTGTTCGGATGGCACTAAAGATCACTTCAACGAAGATGGAGGAGAGCATGTTCCCTTGTACAGAGGCACCAAGTGGATAAGGGAAGCAATGTGTTAGGTTCGTAAGATGGTTGACATCACATTCGGCAATTGTGAAGAGGATTATGTAGCTCTATTCCAATTTGTGGAAGAAATAGGAACTTAGAAGGCTCGAACAAGGATTTTGGGGAAGACTCAACTGATGTTGAAAGGGATCAACTACGATGCAGGCGCTTCTTTTAGAAGTGCGAAGAAGGGGTTTATGAAGATCCTCTGCTGCAATGTGAGAGGTTTGGGGTGCTGAGATGAAAGGACTCAGATCAAAGATCCACGTCATTGATCTAAAGCACAAATTATTATGCTTCAAGAAACTAAGCTTCAATCGATGGATAGGGTGATGAAACCCATTTGGGGAAGAATGGATTTAGACTAGGTGGCATCGAATGTGGTGGGTGTTGTTGGTTTATACAATGTTGGTAGGGAGGAATAGGGTTCTGAGTCTTCTGACCATAGACAAGCTTCACAAGAGATCTCTTCATATCCCAAGTGTCCAGCATGTGTAGTAAGGATGCCGAGATTGTTGACCATCTGTTCATCCATTGCCCGTTCATGTCTAAGGTTTGGGAACTCTTTATAACGGATTTTGGGGAGTTTTGGATCATGCTAGGTTCGGTTAAGGATCTCCCGTGGGCTTGACACGGGGGATGCAAGGGGAGGCGAGACTGGGTTAGTTGGCTTTTGATGCTTTTGACTTTTTGGTGGGCGATTTGGGGCGAAAGAAATAGCCAGTGTTTTCAGGATTCTGCCCGGTCTGTTGGGTCTATTGTGGAAACTGTAAAAGTGTGGATTTCAGATTGAAAATCCATTTCTTGTAAAGGATAGAGGCTTCTTGTTTGCGTTTTTGCTTTTTGGTCCTCTTTGTATTCTTTCCCTGCTTCTTGCAGGTTCCTTCAATTAAAAATCATCAATCTTAAAAAAAAATGTATAATGTCTTGGAGATTATATAGTCCTCAATATGTATTAGGAAAGAATATCCGTGCGATATCTTGCCATACCTCATACTCCTATCCATATACTATCCTTTGTTTATTGATCATCTGGGGTTATAAAGGTAGCCGGGTACCATATCATAGAATAGCATATCATGGAGTCATTTAAATCAAGCCTGAGTAGCTGGCTTAAGACCATATACAACTTTACAAAGGCACCATAATTACCTAGTACAAAGAGATGGATGCCAAGTGTTTACTACATGTAAAATTTATTATGCAGGTTACCGTAATGGAAGGCATTCCTGGCATCCTACTAAAAGAAAAGTCAAGAACAAAGTACAATAATAAATTAGAGCATGAACTCTTATCATCCTTATGACTTTACCCCAGAGGAAAATATTTTGTAACAGACCGTGCCCATGTCACGTGTGCCACACATGGCTGGGTCGTACGGCCTGATGGCCGTAGTGAAGTGGTTTGTCCCCTCACCTGTTTATATTATGTTTGTATCATTGCTTGTAATATATTCTCTTTTATCCCTTGGCCCATGTTGGGTGACTATGTATATATAGGGGTATTCTTATACATTGTTCTCTTCCTAGGGTTGATATATATTGTTGCTTTCGTTGAGGGTTTTGCATAAGGGCAAACCTCACTAATTTGGAGTTTTGTTATCTGTGGTGATTTCTTTTGGTTTTCTCCAAAACCTATCACGGTATCAGAGCGGACAATCTAAGAAGATCAGATCCGGTGTTCTTCGCAATTTGATCCTTATCTATTGGTAAGTCCCTTTTGGATTTCATAGTTCCCTTTTGCTGATCTTGGGTGCCGTATGTTGGTACAGATCTGGTCTGAGGAACAAAAAAAATCTTTTGTTCTGTTGTACAGATCTGGTTGTACCTGTGCTAAAATTTTTTTGGTGGATCATTGGAGCTGTTGTGTGTTGCATGATCTGTTGGTTAGTGATTCCGTATTGTGATCTTGCATCTCGGTGTGTGTGTGTGTGTGTTTTTATTTATTTATTTATTTATTTATTATTTTTATTTTTTTGTGATTCTGGAGAAAGAAACTTTTTGCAATGATGTTCCTTAGTGTACTCCTATTCATGGATTTGAATAGTGGTTTCGGAGGATGATTTGCCAGGGACCCAAAACCAGTACACCACGCCCTTTAGTGGTCCATGTTGGTCTGTATTGGTCAGTTTCAGTCATCTATATGAGAAGTAAAATGACTGGAAGTTCCCACAAACATCTAACAACAGCACTCCTATTCATGGATTTGAATAGCGGTTTTGGAGTATGATTTTCCAGGGACCTAAAACCAATACACCTCACCCTTTAGCAGTCCAAATTGGTCTGTATTGGTCAGTTTCAGTCCTCTTTGGTCTGTTTATTTGTTTCATTTCGGACCAATACCGATATAACTCAGATGAACCTTGAGTTCTATCGGATTGTTTTTTAAGGCATGCTCTTATGTTTCTATCAAATATTTTTTAAAGGGTATTTCTATCAATTATCCAAACAGTGTTTCCATCTAAAGATATCTCTGTGAACAGCTTATGGCAGGAATGGGCGTGCATTAAACACTGCACATTCATTGCACATGTGGGTACTGGTGGTATATTCTGTAATTATTAAAAAATAAGGCTGCTTCATTTCAAAATATTGAAGTATATTTCTTTGTTTCAGGTGAAAATGGAGATTTTTCTTAGAGTAAATGCGCTAAAGAAAGGAATATGAGAGTTTAGTGTTGCAATGGGTAAAGGAGAAATGGTATGATGAGAGGGGAAAGTGAGGAGATAAGGAAGAAGGAAGGAAGGAGGGGTAAACAGATGGGATTGATTTTAAGAAGTGGGAGCGGAGAGTGATGGTAGATATGAGGTGGGCAACAACCATGGCATGAGTGAAGGTGTTGATGTTAATTTATCAACCCAATGGTATTGCCGTAGAGAATAAAAACCAGAGTGGAAGCAGATTGGGATTTTTACGACTACAATGACCGCTTGTATTGGACCACGAATACATGTAGTTGGATTGATTTCAAGGAGTGGCAGAGTGATAGTATATGTAGTTGGTGGTCCAAAATCCAACTGCGATGGGAAGTAAACTCAATCTTCACCTGTTACATCCAATGGCACAGATGGTGACCCAGAGGACCACAAATACATGTAGTCGGTGGTCCAAAATCCCACTTTGATGGGAAGTAAAGTCAGCCTGTTACATCTAGAGGCACTAATGGTGTCCTTGATCGATGGTTAAAATTTAAGTGGATGCCCTCTCTCTCTCTCTCATCATATGAGTTAGTACAAGTTAAGGGTCTAAAAGGGCAAGGGGAAGGCCCAAAAGGTGATGGGTGGAGTAGTAAGAAAAGATGACGAGGACATCACGTCACGTACACCCTTGCTTACGTATCAAAGGAGGAGGCGGGCTGCACTGATTTCCCTGTGGCCAAGTGAGTGCCCGTGATCGTGTTGAAGACCCCATATGCATTTGCGAGCATCTGGAAGACCCAACACTGGGAAGATGCACATAGGTTGCTTTATGGAGTGATACAGACTGTTGGATCAGAGGGACGTGACGATCAGGCCGTTGGATCACATGATTAGGCCATTGATTGTGGATCATCCGCACTAGTTTTCTTAGATTTTATCAGCATTATAGGATTTAGTTTTGTTTATGTTCTGTTTGGACATCATTATGAATGTTTTAGTTGATTTTAGTTAGACTAGGGTTATTTTCATCAAAATTCACAAAACAGGGTGTTAATTATAAATTTTCAACTTTCCTAAAGCTATAAAAAGAGGGTGGGCGTGTGACCCTCTCCCTCATTTGGTTTTATGATTAAAAAGAAAAAAGAGAGAAAAGGCTCTTGCTTTCTTCTTCTTCCATCTTCATGCGATTTGGAAGGGAGATTGGTGCAAGGCTAATCTTCATCAACGGAGGTGCAATGTCTCCATCTATCCCCACACTACCATCTCTTTTCCCCTCCATCAAGGTATCGTCTTCAAATTCTTCGATTCTCACAACCTAAACCTTCGTCTTCTCCTAAACCCATTTCTTCCATTCCCGAAACCCTAACACTAAATCTAAAATCCCTAATTTTCCTACTTTACCTAATTACCCAAACCCTAATTTTTACCCTACGCTGTATTAGGTTTTTTACTTTGAAATAGACTATACCCTATGCTAATTGGATGTCCCTACATCCATTAGATCCTAGTTTCTTCTTATTTAATGATCCCATGTGACGATGTTGATAACTTAGGCTAGGATTATGCATGATGTTATTTTGGTTTTCATGGGATTCATGATGATTATGGCTCAATGCTTGTGTTTTTTTGTTAATTATCTTAATTCTACTACTTGATCTCATATGTTCTTTGGTTCATGCATCGGTTCTGCATTAAAAGACTTGGTAACCTATAGTCTAACTAAAGTTATGGCCCTTGGTAGAGTGGAATGGAGGAAAATGATTTATGTAAACGACCCCAATAAGTTAGGATAAGGCCTAGATGATGATAGTGATGATGATGATATTACTCTTTTGTCTATAAAGACTCCTCTCCTCTTTATCTATTGAGCAAGAGAGGGAGAGAATAGTAGTGTTGTCCTAAAAAGGGGAAAGTGAGTGATGGGAGAATCTTTCTTAAAAGGGAAAGTGAGTGAGAGAAGGAGACTTGCTAGTGAGGGATCCCTCCCCTTCTCTATATGTATCACCCATCCCACGTGCAACCCACTTATACAACCCATGGTGGCCCATGTCCAACATCTCTCACATGACCTATGGGGGTGGCAAATCTCAAGTCCAAAGAACAAAAGGAATTTCCCTTGCATCTAAATCTCAAACATGGACGAGTTGGGACTCCATTGTCTTTACAATGAGTTATAAAGAGTTTGAGTGTACAGGGCTACTGATGCAGGACATGAAATGTAAATATGATATGCAAGATTTCAGGCTTAGATCATACCAATTCAGAAACAATTACACAAATTCCACATCCCACATGAAAATCCAAACGTTCAATTAAAGGGGAATTTATACAGCCTACACATGATAGTGGATCAATAAAAATTATGAAGCAAACGATACTCAAAGATAAGAAATAATCCTTCACACATACATAGTAATCAGTCCCTAATCCAAGGGATTCACTAGTTTCAAATCAAGGAACCCTAGGGAAAGAAAATGGGCATATAAGTTAGGGAAAACGTAATCTAGGGCTAGGTTTCATGAAAAAAAAAAAGAGGCTATGAGAGGATAAAAGAGGATAAAAAACCTGAGCCAAAAGACGATCCTGCGTATGGACGGCGGGCACTGGGCGTGGCGTCGTTTGCGAAAAAGCTCTCCTTAGCCTGGTTGGCTGTGGGAAGGCTCCAAAACCCCGAAGTTTGGTAGCTATGCGTGGTGCTCCGTGAAGTGTTAGCTCGCCACGAGCCGAAATGAAACTGTCTTGTAATGAAGAACTCGATGCAATGTGAAGGACGAAAGTATGGATGGTGGGAGAAGATGGAAAAAAAAATGATGGGGATGAAGATGAATGTCGATGTGGCTTCGCACCACTAGTAGTTAGCCCTTCGAAAAGGGAGGGCTTCATCACTTTTGAATTCTTCTACAACTCACACGAAGAGAGCGTAGAAAAATAAAGCAGAATTTTTATTAAACTTGAATGAATCAAAAGAACTACAAGGGGTGCCTATTTATAGGGAGTCCTATACCCAAAAACTCGCACCATGTGCGACACCTATTACTTGGCGATGAAGTAAACTAAAATAAAAACGAAATACAGAAATCTAAAGCGTTCACAATGTTCTAAATAATAACAATAAGCAAAACCTAAAAAATGAAATCAATCCGATGAGTGGGCCACGATCATGAGATCCCATGATGGGCTTTTCTTGACTATTGGGCCCACTTTTTTGAACCAAAACTTGTCTTCTAGCTAGGAGGCCCTCCCTGGACGTCGTCATCGAACCAGATTGATGATGGGATCCTCCTTCTGCGTACATACGTGCGTAGGGGTGGTGGTGTGCGGCCGTGCGTGTGTACGATGTCCTCATCAGCTACCATCCTACTATCACACAGCATCCAAAGCTCTCTGTCTTACTTAGCCCCGCACGACCACAATAAATGGAATAATGAACGCTCAGTCTAGAGTATTGACTCATTTTGTGGTTTTGATGCTAACTCTGTTACCATATAGAGCATGCAAGACAGTGAAGCAGATTGGGATTTGTGTGACTACAATGACCACACATGTCAGTGCACAATAAGGGGCCAAAACTAAGCAGTGGTCAGGTGATCCACATGCCAACCATCATAGGATGGAAAGTCAACCTTCACCCCTCAAATTCAATTGCATGGATGGTGAATGAATCGTAAAAATGGTGACTACTTTACGAATTTGTATATGTAGATGCGTTCTTTAATAGTTTATAGTAGATCCTGTGTTATTATTAGTATTATTATTTTGACCAAGTAGTTTATAGGAGATGCTGTATCATATAAACAAGGTGTATAGACGTTTTGATACATTCTTCTGAAATTTAAAAATTCATATTAGGTCCTTTCTTATTGATATTTACTTTCTTATCCATGAAATTTTATGTGATCCTAGGCAGTACAAGAGCAATTTCGGGTGATAATGGCTCGCCTGATACAAATGAATCCCCACTCGTAGTGAGCTTTGGAGAAATGCTCATTGATTTTGTCCCCACTACCAATGGGCTTTCGCTGGCTGATGCACCTGCATTTAAAAAGGCTCCAGGAGGTGCCCCTGCTAATGTTGCTGTTGGCATTGCTCGGCTTGGTGGTTCATCTGCTTTTATTGGAAAGGTACCTTTGAAAAGTCTGTTGATTTGGTCTGGATACTGCTCAATTCAAAAACTTCTTGAAAACTTGTGTTTGGTTTATTTTCTACTGTTTCTTGACAAAAATACTGAATGAGTAGCTGAATACTGAATAGATGAATATGGCTCACTTGATCAAAGAAAAGAACAAAAAGAAAAAGATTTTTAAATTATACTCTCTAAAATAAAATGAGGTATAATGTATTCAAAATGCTGGACAGAGCTTCTATATCATGATGAGCCATCATTCTGTATATTTATATATTTTTCTTATTGTCAGAAACCTATTTTCTGAGTGTTAAATTCAAACCTCATTACTGTCCTATTTGACTTATATTTGATAGGATCAGTTCTTTCCATGCCTCACAGTATTATGCCCTCAATTACTATTCTCTTTTGTACCAATGGTTTGCTGTTGTTTGTTGTTTTTTTCACCCATTGATTTCTTAATAAAAATCCAATGGGTCTAGATTGCTTATAACTTTTTTAATCAATAGACTAAAGCATTATGCATTTTCTTGTGAAAAAGTATTTCTACATATAGCTGGTTAATATTTCTACATATGGAAGTCTTGTCAATCTTTTCTTCCTCCGATGTGTGATTCAGCTCTTTCAATTTGGTCTTCCTTTTCTGAAATCAATTGCGTCCTTCCAGGTTTTGTAGCTTCTCTTATCGATGATTGGAATAGTGGTCCTTTAAATTGAGAGGCGAGATACTAGGGAGTATGCTTCCACATGCAATACATGTGGGGTATTTGGAAAGAACTGAATAGCAGAATTTTCGAGAACAAATCCAAGGCAATCGCATAAGTGGAAGCTGTAAGGCTTGACACGAATCTAACGAACCAATCCTGCCGTAAAACCTAATCTATCACCTTTGATGCATACCAAAATAAAATAAACAAACTGTCATATGTAATTGTGCAAACCTTTTTGCACTCACAAGATGGCTATCATGATTCAAATTAGACACCCATAACAACCCAAGCACAATGCCCAAACTATGATCTATTGTGTATTAGTGTCCACCCACCTGTTTGAAATCAAGATGGGAACTATTTGGAGACCAATGACCGGTGATTGGTATTTATACATATCAAGAAGAGTGACTTTTCCACACACATGCAGTTGCTTATGTATGATGGTATTGCATGCGCCTAATACAAGATACATAGGTAATTTGGAAAATTCCTCTGTATTGCCCTAAATATCGCATGTATCATGTGATATATCACAATATTTTCAATATCATGATATATCGCACAACTGATAGGATAAAAACTCCCAAGTATGAGTGATCGGAAAGGAGTTCTTCCAGTCGGGTTGCCTACCCTTTGAGTTGGGATCCTCTTTCATCGCCCTTATTTCAAAGTTGTGGGGAGCAAAAATTTGAAAGATTTTCACCCGATTAGTTTAAACGGGAACCCGTATAAAATTCTTGCTAAGGTGCTTAGTCAAAGGTCGAGATAGGTCCTCCCGAAGATTTGTCTCCCCTTTTCGGAGTGCCTTCATTTTAGGGAGACAAATTCTTGACATCGTGTTGATTGTGCACAAATGCCACCATTCCTGTCATAGGGTGGGAAGGTCGGGTGCCCTCTGTAAAATCGACATCGAGAAGGCCTAAGACGGTGTTGATTGGACCTTCCTGGATTATATGCCATCTCATATGGACTTCGGAGAAAAGTGGAGGAACTGGATCCATTCGTGTATTTACTCGGCTAGATTTTTTATGCTTATTAACGGATCCCCCTTTGACTTCTTTAAGTTCTCTTGGGGCCTTCGTTAGGGTGATCCATTGTCTCCGTTTCTCTTTATCCTGGTTTTGAAGGCCTTGAGTAGGATGCTTTCAAGGGGTCAGGAGGTTGGGCTTGTTTGAGATTCTCGGGGGAGAATTATCCCCAGTGTATCAATCATTTGCAGTTTGCTTACGATACTTTGTTGTTTTGCAAGGCTAGTGATTATATGGTGGATTGTCTGGGTATGACTATTTGTTGGTTTGAAGTAGTTTCTGGTATAACGGTAAACAAATATATATATATATATATATATATATATATATATATATATATATTATATATATATATATATATATATATATATATATTTTGTGATTCATCTGTCCACGGAAGATCCGTCTTGTCTGGCGGAATCTTTTGGCTGCCGAGTCGGCTCTTTTTCCACTTCTTATCTTGGCCTTCCCCTTTATGTGGGGAAACCAGAGCTACACCTTTGGGATAGGGTCATTGAGAGGATTAAGAGGACGTGTCTCCCCAGAGGAGCAAGCTTCTTTAGGAGGCAAAATCACCCTCATTAAAGCATCTCTTTCAAACATGCCTCTCTACGACATGTCGCTATTTTGTTGCCTTAGATCGGACATTCTTCAGATTGATAAAATTAAGAGGGAGTTTTTGTGGTAGGGGGTTCCTCCAGAAAATTCTCATTGCTCAAATGGAAAGAGGTATGTGCTCCCTATTCAGAAGGGGGTGTGGGGATTAAGCGTCTAGATTTGGTAAACAAAGCCCAGTTAGGAAAATGGGTGTGGCATTTCGGGTTGGAGGGTTCTGGTTTGTGGAGATCCATTGTAGCTGCGAAATATGATTTGACTCGGATAGGATGGATAGGATGGTGGACCAAGTTGTCTTCCCTTTATCGAGCCTCTCCTCTCTGGAAAGGAATTGCCTGGGTGGCCACCGAGGTCTTCCTCTATGCAGGTTTTTTTGGTTGGGGATGGATTAGGATTGGGATTAGGTCTTCCTCTATGCAGGTGTTTTTGGTTGGGGATGGATTAGGATTAGGTTTAGGGAGGATCCTTGGTGTGACGAGTCCTCCCTTAGGGTCCTCTTCTCCATCACCGACTTTGCTTTGCTCAGTGGTAGACATTTCTATGGCTAATTGCTTTTCAAGTTTAAGCGAGGAAGGGATTTGGCTACCACCCTTCAGGCAAGATCTGAGGGATTTTGAAATAGATAATCTGGTTAGGCTTTTTTCACGATTGTTGGGGTTCATGCTGTATTTGGGAGAGGAGGATTCTCTAGTTTTGTAGTTTGGGAGCTCGGTAGTGTTCTTCGTGCGTTCTTTCTACAGCCATCTTTCTCAGTTAGATATGCCTAGCTACAATTGTCTTACAGGCCTAGTCTGGGCTTATGGAGCCTCTCCAAAGGTCGTTGCCTTCGCTTGGTTGGCAGGAAGAAATCAGATTACGACAGTCAATAATTTCCAGAAGAGAGGCCTGGTGCTGCCTAATGTGTCTGTTATGCTTCGGGGAGGCAGAATATGTTGACCATTTGTTCCTCCAGTATTTGTTTTCATTGTCCATCTGGTTCAGAATCCTTGCCCTTTCGTATCTCTCATGGGTGATGCCTCCCTCGATTGCCGGCCTTTTTTCGCTCTTGGCACACTAGCAACAGAGGGAAACTCGGAAGAAGAAATGGAGAGTTATATCAGTAAAGGTGTCAAATAGACACTGCTGCTTCAAACATGGAAGTGGGGTTCATCACCTGCTACGAGGCCATGGGTCAGGTGATATGACTATAGAATTTTGTCTCAAGACTTCTAGTGAAAAACCCAAAATGGCTTTGTTAGAGTACAATCTTTAGTGCATGTGCATTGCAGTGTATTTGAGTGTGAGTACACATTCACTTGTCCTGTGTGCACCATATCTTTGGAGTAATGATGTATCTTTTAGATTTCATTTGAATTTATTTCGAGCTCATCTTTTGTAACAAATGGTCTATAAATGAGAGCTACTAGAGAGAAGAGATATAAAGAAATATTCTTGCCTCTTTGTTCTGTTTTTCCTTTTCATGTCTTCCACAATGTAGTCTCTTGAGTTTAACAGGCTATTTCATTTCCTAGAATTTTTGAATTGCAAGTCTGAAAGAGGATGACAATGGAGTCTTCAAAATCAAGGTTTTTGTCCTCCCTAAGCCTTAAATGGAATAAAGAAAAGGCAAACTGGTGTTTTCAAACTCATCTCACGACTTGTGAAATCATCGGATGAGTTGCATTAGGTGACTAGCCCCAAAGTCAAACCGAGTTGGAACCAAGTTGCTGGACCAGATCAGTTCTAAAGGAAACCGATTCAACTTAGCTAAAATGGAGTTGTACCAAATCAGTTCTAAAGGAAACCGATACAACTCGGCTAAAATGGAGTTGTATCAGATGATATTTTAAACCATGTTTGCAGTAGATCTCTCCCTCCCTCCCTCCCTCCCTCCCTCTCTACTCCGGAAATGTAACTTTGTTTGAGGGAAACATTGGGGAAACATGTGGAAATGGTGGAATTTCTCAATGAAACTTAAGGAGACGCTAAAATACTTATATTTGTATATTTAAGAATCAAATAATTGCAAAAAAGACGTATATATAATAAGTTTCTGTTTAATGGGGGGTCTAAAAGCATATAACGTTGGCTTAGGGAAACATTGTAGAAACATGGGGAAAATGGTGGAAGCTTTCAATGATACTTAAAGAGATGGCAAAATACACATATTTGCATATTTAGAATCAAATAATTGCGAAAAAGACGCATATTTGCATATTTAGGAATCAAATAATAAGTTTCCCTTTAATTGGGGCCTAAAAGCATGTATCGTTGACTCAGGGAAGTATTGGGGAAACATTGGGAAAATGGTGGATCAATCCATCCATCCATCCAACCATCCATCTAACCATCCATCCATGCATGCATGCACATACATACATACAAACACACTTGCATGATCCGTCCATTTATCCGTCCAACCATCCATGGATGCATACATGCATACATACAATAACAAATAGATATACACACACATGCATGGCCTATCCATACATCCATGCACACACACATCCATCCATCCATCCTTCCGTCCATCCGTCCATCCAAGTAACCATCCAACCATTCATCCAACCATTCATCCATCCAACCAACTAACCAACCATCCAACCATTCATCCATCCATCCCAAAATCCATCCATCCATCCATGCATGCATATATATGTACACATACAAACATGCATTTCATCATACAACCACGCATCCATAAAAAATTGGAATGGAAACTTTTTTAATAAATAGATTTTTGGCAATATTGATACATCAGCGATATTATCGAAATATTACTGATACATTAGTGATATAAGCGATATATCGCCCATACCTAGAATTTTATTACTACTAGTGTTGTGGTCAAGGTGTTCCGTAATGGTAACGGTAGCTGTAACGGCCACCACCGTTATCTTTATGATACAAGGCATAACGGCTATTATGGCCCCGTAACGGCCGTTACGGTCTCTCTTATTTATTTATTTATTATTTAAAAAAAAAAAACTCCGAAAAACCTATATCTGCCCCGTAATATTGATTAAAAAGTATGAAAAACCTATATATGTCCTGTAATAGACCATTACGGGGCTATTATGACCTTTATAGGGGATGTAATGTGCCGTTAACGGCAATTACGGGTCATTTTTTTTTCCATAACGGCTGTTACGACCGTTACGACCCTGTAACGTGTAACGATTGCCACCATTACCTTTACGTAATGGCCTTTGCGACACACCATGGTTGTGGTATCACTGAGTTGAAGATACCGATAATATTGGGGATACTCGGAACAATAGTTGTAAAGCCATAAGTAGATTTGACATGAGTGTACAACAAAGAGTATGTCTCTGCAACCATATACATGAGTCTTGTAAGCATTTTATTTTATATGTAATAAAATTACTTTGGTCCCTTGTACTGGTACACGTCTCCATCTTCTTTCATCTCTTCTTCTTCTGCCTTTTGTACTTTGAAAATAAATGAGTACTTAGACTCATATCATTTGAGATATGCTGAGAGTTGTAAGGACCCAAATTTTTTCGCTCATGAGTAGGTACACGAGTGTACATCCACTCTCATATACATTATACACTGTAATAACTTTCATGCCCTCATATATCTTAACATACATGACCGTTCATCAAACCGACCATCAAAATAACTGTTCATCATTAGATTAAGCTATCTAATTGTTCCATTCGCTTTTGGACCACTCAATCATTATATCCGTTCATATACACATCCATTCGAGATTCCGTTTCGTTCATTTTGTCCATCACCTATGTATATGCTTAACCTACTGTGGGGTTTTCATTCATTAACCTCCTATTCCCAACCATTCATTCACATCAGCAAATAAAACCACGTATTTGATAATCTAAACCATTCATTCATTTGACCATCCATTCATTAGTTGCCCATCAATGCCTGTTTTTTGTTTTGGTAAGCAAGCAAATTATAATTTGAAAATATTTTTTTATCCGTCTTCAATGTTTTTGCACTATTTTGATATAACAAAAATTACAAGCTATTAAGATTTTAGAAAAAACCTTGTCATTTAAAAGTTCAAAAATTTGAAAAATGTCAAAAAGTCGCGAGTTGCTCTTGATTTGGAAAATTGGATTTTTAATTATTGGAAATTTGATTCTTAAAGTTTTTTTATTGAATTCAAGGGGGATTGAAATAAATTGAAATGTAAGGTTTGTAACATTTACTTAAATCTTATTTTATGTAAATAAGTGTTTGTCCCTGTCCGGTCATTTGGTTGGTAGTGTCTGTCCAGTGTCATTTGGTTGTAATTTGTACTTGATCTGGAAAATTGAATTTTTAATTATTGAAAATGTTTTTTTTTTTTGGGGGGGGGGGATTTTCATATTACATAAAATAACTTGCATGTTATTTTATATAAATAAGTGTTTGTCATGTCTTGTCATTTGGTTGGTAGTGTCTATCCAGTGTTTGTTTTGTTCTAAGGAGTGTAAGAGGGTAGTGTGTGTAGTCCTATGAAGTATAGGTGTTGGTAACGTGAGGCTTCTTGAAAAAAGAATAGAAAGAGGGTGTGTAAGTGCTTCACATGTGTATACACACATGTGAAGTGAGATGATGCGGACACAAGCGCATTCAAGGTGTACCAACGAAGAAAGCGTCAACCACAAGTGTCGTCCTTGTGGATAGGCGACTATTGAGGAGCTGAAGACCTTTCACATGTGATTGAACATATAGAAGACCCCACTCAGGGAAGACACATGTGAAGGAAGATTGGAGAAAGAAGACCAAGAACTTTCCCGCACTTATGTTATTTGCGCGTTTTTGCTTAGTTAGGGTCTTTTAGTAATTTTATGTCTTTATTAGAGTCTTTTAGTAATATTATGTCTTTACTTGCTTATTCTAGGGTATTTTAGTACTTTTATGTCTTTATTTGCTTTTTAAGTGGGTTAAAGAGATACGAATTTGAACTATTGATGAATGAAAAGCAAACCCTTTGGTTGCCCTCTTCTTTTCTCTAATGGTGATCCTTCTCTTCCCTTGATCTTCTTCTTCTAATTTCTTCTTGTGCCCTTCCAACTTCCTCAAGGTAATTATTTCCTTTGGCTAATCCTTCTTCGATCAAAACTTTGAGAATCGATCTAAACCCTAAACCCTCAAATTCTCAAATCCCTAATCCGAGAAACTTCTTGGTTCTTCGGACTAGTGATCTTCATTGATCGATTGGGTGTGACCATGCAAGATCGGGAGGTCTCATCCCTCGCCGGATCCAACCTAAGTAATAATTGAATTCCATACTCCATGGTTGTGATGATGGCCCGCTCCATTGCATGTTTCCTTTATGATTTTCTCAGTTATGATGATTACTGCTAGAATTTTAGATCATTTATTCCTTTTATTTCCGTTGTTTAATTATGTTCATGAGCATGCATCATAATTAGGGCTGTCCTGCGTCATGAGAGGGTTGTGGGAGTTTCCTATACAAGGGAGTCATGAGATGAGAGATACATAAGAGGGTAACAGAGAGAGAGAGAGAGAGAGAGAGAGAGAGAGAGAGAGAGAGAGAGAGAGAGAGAGAGAGATTTCTTCACTTCTAAGGTGAGTGATCCTCCATTATATCACTCATTATAAATTTCCTCTGCTTGACTTCTTATTTCCAAGATTTTTTATTCTTGTTCATTAAATTCAAGAATTCAAGATCTAAATATCTCTCATACATCTTTCCTTTTATTTTATCTAGTATCTAATTCCCTTTTCGATTAGAGAAATCATAGTTCTTTTGTTTTGGGTTTAAGCACATTTGTTTTAGGTTTAGACCTTTCACCTCTTTTCCTTCACATGTTTGGATTAATCTTGATCTTTCTTATTTTTCCTTTTGATTCAACCGCTCTTCTTTTGTGAATAACTCCTTTTTCATTGGGTGAGTAATTCTCATCTTTGCTTCTTTCTTTCAAAAATTTGGGTTGTATTCTTCTCCTTCTTGATTATTTTCCTTGAAAGATTCATGATTTTGAATTGCCCTTTTTTCTTTTGGATTTTCTTCCTTCATGTATAAGCTTTTAATTCTGTCTTTTAATGCTTTCCTTTAAGTTGAGTTTTTTTTTTTCCCCCTTTGCGCAGGGATATTCCTCAAATCTTTGAATTCATCTCTGTGATTATTTATCTCCTTTATGTTAGCCCTTTTGTTTGGGTTTCTTGAATATTTCTTCCTTATCTTGGAAATTCTTCTTTTTTGTATCTAAAATTATTTCCTTTGGCTTTGACATAGTTCTTTTGCTTCAAGAATAACCCTTTTCCTTTTCTTTTTGACTTGGGGTTTTCCCTTGACTACTTTTGCTTGATTTCTAAAGGTTCGGGTATATTCCTTTCATTGTCTGTTTCCTTTGGAGTTAGTAGCCATTTTGTTGAATGTCTTGAATTCTAAACTTTTGGTGTGATCTTCTTTGAAATCCCGACCCTTGTAATTTTCCTTGAACTATGATGTATTCTCACATCATATCATTCCATTGCGTTGTCATACCTCTTTTGAAATCATGATTGAGTAAGGATTATTTGTTAAGTTCATCCATTTATGGAATCTACGTGCATCATAATCATGGTGTGCTTGACAACTTGATTTGCTTGGTTACATTATAATCATGGAATGCTTAGGAATTGAATTACTTCCATCATTATGGTATAACTGGATTTTTTTTTTCGGCTATTTGGAATTTGAAATTGTGAATAATTGGAATTGGATTGATTGGGCGACGAATCGGTAAGCATGTCGAGATTGCTCTTCGGCGTGCATCTCGGGATTGTACACTTTGCCGGACCAATTAGGTGAGCATGTTGGGATTGCAATAGGTTTCTAACGTCAAAGCCATGTTAGATCATGTTGTTTCATTGAAATGGATTGGTGAGCATGTCTGGATTGCTCATCGGCTCGCATGTTGGGATTGTACGCCTCACTGGACCGGTTAGGTGAGCATGTTAGGATTGCAAAAGGTTCTTGACGCTAGAGCCGTGTGAGATTTTGGAAATGTGAATAAATTGAATTTAAATACACGCCTCGCAAGACTGGATAGGTGAGCATGTAGGGATTGCAAAAGGTTCTTTTTGTCAGAGCCATGCAGTTCGTAGAAAACTGGTTAGATTGAAATTGAATGTGATGGAATATATAATTGCATATATTATTGCATTCATGGCATTATTGAAACTGTGTGACCACTTTAAAATTCTTTGTCTAATTAATACAATTTACCAATTAAAAATAACAAGGAAAATTAACACTTAGGCTTTCAATCTAAATGGGTCCAATCACAGAACTACAAATGATGCATCAATAAGCAACTAGTCTGTAAGAGATAGTGAGCTTGTGTGTGCTTTGCAAGTTAAGTGCCTAGCATACAATTCAATTCAAGCATTCATATAATTTAACTAATCAAACACATGAGCATGAATAAAATTGTGCTCAAATAACAATCACAAACATAAGCATATATAGTGGTTCGGTTTCCCTACTTGACTCATAGCGGACGCACTCTCCTAGAATGTACCGTTATTCACTATCTTAGGAGTTTTCAATAGGTTTGCCCCTAACGTTTACAAGCGTACACTCCCGCCGAAGTCCTACATAAGGACTTGACGCACGTACACTCTTGTGTTGGAGTAACACATTTTCACCTGTTTCGGTAGCTCCCGCAAGAGACTTTAGTTAGTTTTCTATTGGTTAACCAACTATTAACAGTCCTAATCCACAGCCCTACGTACACCCCCACCGGAGGCTCCCCAAAGAGACTAACACGTACACGTGTCCGGTGAATTCAGCCCTATACAATAGCCTAGGTTCTATACAAGAACCTATTCGAGTTTGACTCATAAACTCTTACACTCAATCCTACACAAGAAAAGGGTGTATGGAATTTAAAATTAACAACCCTGTTGGAATGAGGCATGTTGATGCACCATATTGAGATGCTTCTTTAATGCTCTCCTGTGCTTGAATCGGCTTCGCAATTGCTCCCACGTTCTTCGATGTCGATGGTTCAACTCCATGAACAAACACCTTGCATGCAATGCTCCGACGAGGTGACTAAGGTGATGGGAGGATGGTGGAATCTCCTACAACTAATGGATAGTTAAAAATTTCCAAAGGGGATTCACCTAGATGGGTCTTCTAGAGGATGTAGACAAGGATATACCTATAGGCATAATGTCTAATTTCTACAAAATGGTGGAGATCAAGTTTATTTTCATCATGGAGGTTGGAATCCTCATTGGAGTAATAAATCTCAAGAAGATGACTTAGATCTTATAGGTTTAGAGGCTTAGGATGAGGGATATGAATGAGAAATCACCTAGGCTTCTATTTCACCAAAAACCCATCTGAACGCCCAATGCTCGAATGCCCTTTATATAGATTTCAGTTTGCAATGATTATAAAACGGGCAGAAAACGGCATCATCGATTGATTAGCCGAGGGCCGTCGATCGATCAAACTTTGTTGACTTAGCCCAGAGAACTCGCTGGACAATTTCAGCCATGTTCGATCGATTGATGTCGATAGAGCTTCACTCGAGAGTCTGCTGGTTTGGGTAGTTTGGTTTCCAACAGCTTGGGACCTCTATAGCCTATCTAAGCATGTTCAAATGGAGCTCCTAAGGCTAGAGGATGATCAAAAGAAGGTTCACCTATTACGGTTAGGATCATTTAGAGGCTAGATTGTTTTGGTTATAAGGTTAGGGTCACCAAGGCACCTCAATTTATCTGTTCTTTGACTCCTTGATGCTTCTTGTCCCCTCATGTCTTCGGTCTTCAGCTTCCAAAGGCTAAATTGACTCACTGACACACGGATTCGCGTGATTGACAAATAGGTGCACTAACAATTATAGCATCATAGTTTATATATGACATTGAATTTCATTGATGACATTATTCCGTTGAGATCCTATTTTAATTTTTGTCTGTCATTGAGCCGATCCGTTTGGTACAACTTTTAGAATTCAAATGTGGTGGATATGATTTGCTCACCCAATTGGATAACTCTTTCAGATTCAGGAGTCAAGGAATGAACTATAGAAGTAGAGTACCTGAATATTTTTATTAGAGTTTCAGTTTTAGTTTATTTTATTTGGACAATTGTAAAAAGATAGAAGTAGAGATTATGAGTGAGAGACAATGGTAGTAGTTAAGTGGAATTTGAAAAAAAAAAAATCTTATTTTTAGAGTTATGGATGTTATGGTTTGGATAATTAAATAAGTTGTTTGGTTTAGTTTGTGGTGTATTGAATGTGAATGTGATAAATAAACACAATTAATTTAGTTCACACCCTAGAATTCGTGGTCAAGGTTGTTGTACTCGGGTTTCGAATTTCGGGGCGTGACAAGAGTATTCTCAAGTTATATCTTGTACATGTATTATGCCTTTTATGAGAGACTTTTGTGTAGTTGATGTATGCTTGAGAGTTGAGAATCTTCAAATTGGTATCAGTGCCTAGTCGTTATCTTTTGCAATGATTATAGTTGCATTATTATTGCTGATGGTCATACAAATTCAATATGATTCAGTTCAGTCACTTTGTTTGAATAGTTCTAATGTTGAAGCCATGGAGCTGTAATCGCCTATGACCCATGAATTTGCATAGAATTCGACTATACTTTCTCACTTCTGTTTCTTGTTGACGTTACTTAGCAATTGTAGTCTCTGTAATAAAGAGTTCGATTCAGCTCAGATTTGCATTCGATTTTGACTACTGGTGCATGTGTTCCTGATACATCTTATGCCTGTATCTTGCATTATGTTTAATTGCAAAAACAGGTTGGTGAAGATGAATTTGGGTATATGCTTGCTGATATTTTAAAGGAAAATAACGTAAATAATAAGGGAATGCGTTTTGACCCTGGTGCTCGGACTGCTCTAGCATTTGTCACTTTGAAGAGTGATGGTGAACGTGAATTCATGTTTTACCGTAATCCAAGTGCTGATATGCTGCTTGAAGAATCTGAACTTGATTTTGATCTCATTAAGAAGGTATGTGAAACTTGTATGGTGGTGGTAATAAAATATAAACTCTCTAGCAACAGAGTATTTTTTTACTTTTCTGAATTTGGTGGTATTCTCTTTAATTTAGCGATTCAGTATGCTTTATTATAAATCCTTTGACAGGCAAAAGTTTTCCATTACGGTTCTATAAGTCTGATTACAGAACCATGCAAGTCAGCCCATATCGCTGCAATGAAAGCTGCAAAGGATGCTGGTGTGCTTCTGTCTTATGATCCTAATTTGAGACTTCCACTTTGGCCATCACCAGAAAGTGCAAGAGAAGGAATACTGAGCATATGGGAGACTGCTGACATTATTAAGGTATAGTATCTTCTTAAAAATGTGTTTTGTAGAATCATGATTTATTTCCTTTTGTCCTGTTCTGTTGTAGAAGGCAGTGTTACAATGATCTACAGTTCTTCTTCTTCTTCTTCTTCTTCTTCTTCTTCTTCTTCTTCTTCTTCTTTTCTGAAAGGTCAATGATCTACAATTACAGGCGAATGAATATTAAGTTTCTTGATTTTGTTCCAACTTTTGAAATAGATAAGCGAAGAAGAAGTGTGCTTTTTGACTAAAGGTGAAGACCCATATGATGATGCTGTTGTTCGTAAGCTTTTGCATCCAAATCTCAAGTTGCTGCTTGTGACTGAGGGCCCAGATGGTTGCAGGTATTACTCTAAGGTAAGCCTGCCGTAATTGATCTTTCTCGAAATCTGGTTATGCTTTTCTTTCTAGATCTTGTACCAAGCATAGGAATTATAGGGACTTGAGCTTCGGCAAATGTACAGTTTTATGTGGCTCTCAAATCCATATAGGGGACTCAAGTTCTGGAAATTCAGACTGTTGAACTGATGGCTGCTCAGTGGGGGGGGTGCCCCAAAGTTCTTCTATATTGGAGATCTGAAACCATTAATGTTTGGTCTTCTTTCTGACAAATGCGAACTATGCAGTAAATTTTTTTTTCCTTAACAATCTATTTGCAGGCCACCAACTGAAATCTATCAATCTGTGATATTTTTGGGCCTCCCTCATTGAAGGTGGCATCCATCAATTCAAGGTCTGGACAACCGGAACAGGGGCCACATGTCTACAGATTTGAGAGCTTCAGGGAACTGTAGATTTGCTTTGGCCGAGGACCCTATAGTTCCACTTGTGTAACTGTGTTAGACAAGTTTTCCAAACAGATCCACTTAAACCAAGTGAATGACGTAAGAGCTAGTGTTTTAGCTGATTATTTGTTAATTCCTTGAATTTGCTAACTGATGTCGGATACGACCAGTTTTTGTAGTATTGGTATCATTACATGTATTGCTGGCTGGGGATACAGAAACATGTATTATTGATATCACCAATATTATCACTGATACTTGGATGAATCACTGACTGAGGGAAATATTGGGGAAACACAAGGAAGTGTTGGAATTTCTCAATGAAACTTCAAGAGATGCTAAAATACATGTATTATTGATATCACCAATTATTTGTATATTTAGGAATCAAATAATTGCTCTTTAATGGGGTTTAAAAGCATGTAATGCTGACTTGGGGAAAAATTAGAGAAACATCAGGAAAATGGTGGATTTTTTCAATGATATTTTAGAAGATGCTAAAATACACATTTGCATATTTAAGAATAAAATAATAGTTAAAAAGACGCATATTTGCAAATTTAGGAATCAAATAATAAGTTTCCCTTTAATGGGGACTTAGGGAAACATGGGAAAATGGTGGATCCATCCATGCATGCTGGCACGCACACGCACACACACGCGCGTGCGCGCACATAGAGACATACATCCACCCATCCATCCATCCAATGGACCATTCATCCAACCAACCATCCATACATACATTCATACATACATCCATGCATGCATACATATACACGCATTCAAACATGCATTTCATCATACAACCATGCGCCCATAAAAAAAGTTTTGAAATGATTTTTTTTAATAAACAGATTTTTTGTGATATCGATACATTGCAATACATTGGCGATATTATTGAAATATCACCGATGCATTGGCGATACAAGCGGCACCTGGAATCTATACAATTGAAAATATTGACGATACCTTGGTGATCTTGATGCATTGGCAATACTTTACGATATATCGCTGATACCTGGAATTTCTAATACTACTAGTGTTATCGGTATCACTGAGCTGGAGATATGGATAATATCGGGGACGCTATTGATGATATTGGGGATACTCAAACAATGGATATGACCATAGTTATATTTAAGATGTGTGATCACGTTGAAGGGGATTGACTTCCTAAAATATATAGAATTCTCCATTCATACCCATACAAAGAATGCCATGTGGCATTTACATAGCATAAGATTCACCCCTCTAGCCACTCACACCACACATTGCACACCCATATCCTATTGTAATCACATGTTCACTCCTAATACACACTTATGTGTGACAGTTGGATTCCTGGCGAGTGTGTGGGTGTGTGTGTGAGATGGTACAGTACGTGTGTGCATTGTTGGCTGGGGTGAACTTGTTGCAATAATAACAGTCCCTGTTTCCTTCTTTCAGTGACCTCCATTGGTATCAGCTTCTTGATAGGTGTAGCTCACCCACAAATGACAATTCCACACTAGGTCTATGAATCACACTAGTCTAGCAGCATGTACCTGTACATGCTTTTGTAACTTGCTAGCTGAAGGCCTGGATTACTGTTGCTAGGTGTAAGACCTTTACCCCAACCCTGATCTTGTCCTCAAGCCTGGAAATTATTATTTTTTTGAGAGAACAAATTTTTATTTATTAAGAAGCGCAGGAAAACACGCAAAAGAAGAAGAAGAAGAAGAGGAGATCGACAGAATTAACTGTCTTTACATAAGAAGCCTGATTCAAACAGTAGCTTTAATTTCCTTGATAACTTCTTCCAAGTATTCCTGAAGCAATGTCTATTATGTTCTCCCCAAATGGTCCAAAAGACCACGAAAATGACTAATCTCCACATTACTTTGCCTGTTTTGCCCACCCCTCCATGCCAAGCTCACGAAAGGTCTGCAATGGAGGCTGGCATCACCCAAGCCATATGGAACAATTCCAGAAAATGGTCCCACACATTACGAACAAACCCACAATGAATGAAGAAATGGCTGATTGATTCCGCATCGACCATGCACATCACACATATATTGGTAAGGATAAAGGACCTCCTTTGCAAATTATCTGTAGTCAAAACTGTTTTTTTCCCACAAGCCAAACAAAAGCCGACACTCCTGGGGGCTCCATACGACCACAAGTGATAAGAAAAGAGACCAGAATGATGTGAGCCACTTATCAACTTGTAAAAAGATCACACAGAGAAATGACCTGAACTATGAGCTCTCTACACCATTGAGTCTCCATCATGAGGCAAAGGGACCATGTTCTTCATATGACCCATCAGAGCAATCAACTCCAATATCTATTCTTCTACCATATCCCCACAGCAAGGAGTCCAAAACAAACCAACCCCCACAAATTGAAAAGCAATCTCACACAAGAACAAGCCTATTTGAGGTGATATGAGCCTAGCTAGGGAAATCTTCATGCAGTGCCCGATCCCCATGCCAAACATCCACCCAAAAGCGGGTGCGACTACCATCCCACAAAGAAAGGAAATCCCTCTAGTGCAGATATACTAGACCGATGAAACCACCTTCCATAAGATATAAGTGCAATAAAGAGAAGATCTTTTCATTCCCAACCTGTCCTGAACACCATATTTGCTAGTGATGACCTCCCTCCAAAACCTTGCATCTTCAGTTCTGAATCTCCATAGTCATTTGCCAAGTTGCGCCGTATTCATCCTTGAGCCTGGATATAGCAACTAGCTAATAACAATTTCAGCAACCTGATGGTTCTCTTAGCCAATCTCTGCCTGTATGCCATCACATATGAGGTTTGTTGAAGCTTGACAACGTGCCACCAGGATCTCCATACTCTGTGGGTCCAGCTCGCATGCACGACATAAGTTTAAACTGGGACCATGACATCTTTTCAATGGTCCTTTCCATCCACTAGTACCATGGAATTGCATCACCAATTAGATGCGTTGAGGGCAGTGTCACCATCTGACCATATGGATCATATTAAATATTTTCCAGGAATTCAATCCTGACAGTGCGAGTTTGAATCCATGTGCCTCTTGATAAGCTTCCTTCGCCATTAAGATCTTCCTTGGTAGTTGGGATGATGTGTGGTCGATTGTTCATCCTGAGTTGTGGACCTGATATCTTGGGCCGTTTTGATAACACCTTCCAAGATATCCTTCAGGCTTCAACAACGCCAAGATTTGAGGCAAGTTTGCTTGTGGCAGCCAACCCACTTTCCCACTCTTTATCCCAACCTCCATCTTTGCCCTCATCCATGTTACCATGTGATAGCGGACAACTGACCAGCGCACGATAAGCTCCAACTTGCTCTCCCAGGTAAACCCAGGCGAGACCTCCACGTGGGCAATCCCCGCATCGCACGGGTCCTTGAATCACATGGTTCTATAGTGGGCCTCACCCCATGGCCATTTTGCATCTCATAGACCACACCTCGTTGGCCACCCCACCCCAACTTGGAGATACGGTGTATCCTTGGAGTCTGCACCAAGATGCCCCAGCATCATCCACCTGTGTACTCGATCCCTGGGCTCCCGATCTGATACCATTCTAATAGCGAACAACCGACCAGTGCACCAAAAGCTCTAGAGTTCTTGGGGAATGACCGGATTATTCCTACATGTAGGCTTTCCTAGGTAAACCTAGGTGAGACCTCCCTGTGGGCAATCCCCACATCGCATGGGTCCCTGAATCACATGGTCCCACAGTGGGCCCCACCCTGTGGCCATTTTGCATCTCAAAGACCCCACCTCGTGGGCCACCCTACCCCACCCCAGTGTGGAGATACGGTGTATCCTTGGAGTCCGCACTAGGATGCCCCCGCATCACCATGTATAAAGGAGGTTAGCCTGGTTCTACTACAAAATACCAATTGATACAACCCTTGCTGCATTGAAGGTGAGTGATCATGTTGGAGGGGATCAACCTCCTAAAACTTCCAGAATTCTCATCCATGCAAAGAAAATCATACAACATTTGTATGGCATAAGACTCATCACCACTCTAGCCACTCAAACACACATCACAGTCAAATTCATACTAATAACATGCTCACTCTTAGCAACATGTGTCAGAATTGGACTCCACATGACCGTAAAAAAACTTGTATATGCAAATGCGATTTTGTAGAGAGAAGCAGAACTAAGATGAAGGAGAAAAATATAGGACAAAGGATTAAAGCAATAATAATGATTAGTCACCTCTCCAGGTAGGAAAATCTATTTATGTTATACAGATGCACAGAAAGGTACAAGAATGTCGTTAGATAAAGGAAGTAGCCTAAAGGATAAGAAGAAGACTGAGTTTTCTTCACATAACGATAAACCACCTCTATTAACAATAATGACAAAGGTCATAACTGAATCAAGGAAACCCTTGGGCAGGAAAGGGTTTTGTGTTGCATGGAGATGAGAATTATTAAGGATTTTATCTTGCATGAAGATGCAAGTATTGAAATCTGACAACCAGTATGGAGGTTCATGCTCATACAGCCTCAAAATAGGATTCATAGATTTGACAGGTATATTTTTATTTAATTTAAAATGTCTTTATAATTAAACATAAAATAAGTACCCTTTCAGTAGAGCATGGTATAATTCCTGGTTAACAAATTTGCCTTTTCTAATGCAGGGGCATTTTCACATTGGGCTCGAGTGGGGTCGCTTGTGGGATGCAGGGGCACACTCGGGGTGGGTGCGGCCCACGGGGGAGGTCTCGTGTTCGAGACTCCTCACCGAGGTGATAATGCGCATTTCACACCAGGGCTCGAGTGGGGTAGCTGTGGGATGCGGGGGAACGCTCGGGGTGGGCGGCCCATGTGATTTGCCAAGGGAGTTCGGCCGAGGTCCTAAAACCCATGAGATGTGGGGCACGGGCTATAAGATAAAGGGATTAATTCGCCATACTCTGTCGAGATATTGTCCCGCATCAAATTGGTATCGGAGCGGGAGGTCTCGTGTTCGAGATCCTCACCGGGGTGATTAATGCGAGGGCATTTTCACACCGGGCTCGAGTGGGGTCGCTTGTGGGATGCGGGGGCACACTCGGGGTGGGTGCGGCCCACGGGGGAATCGAGACTCCTCACCACGGGTGATTAATGCGCACCGGGCTCGAGTGGGGTAGCCTGTGGGATGCGGGGACACGCTCGGGGTGGGCGGCCCATGTGATTTGGGGCCCACGAAGGGAGTTCGGCCGAGGTCCTAAAACCCATGAGATGTGGGGCCTGGGCTATAAGATAAAGGGATTAATTCGCCATACTCTAACAGTTCGAGCTTTTAGAGCAAGTGGTTAATTGTCCTGCATCATTTTCCTATAAGTCGTGATGTGATACTTGGGTTATTTCCTATCAACAGTTGTGCCAAAATGATCAAGGTAACATGGGCTATCTGTACCATATCTAGGTAAACACATGCAATCCTTTGTAATATTAAGGACTATTGCATATTTCCACTACTTTATAAAAATTTTTGATATTGCGAGTACCAAACAGCATGCCAGATTCTGTAACATTTTGCTTTAAAATGAGTATTATTAGTCTTATTGATTTTAATAAATAATGTAACTAATAAATCTATGCTATATATAACGTGAGCAGCTTTTGGACATTTTTGCACCCACAATTAGTTTCCCAAAGGCGGACTTTTTGGATATTCAAAGCATATGGGAGACATTTGTAATGAAGGATGGGTATCATGGGAACTAGAGATTGTGGCTGTTGTTGGTTGAACAGTGCAGATTTCACCTGCAAAAAGAAAGCAACGGGCTTGGATTTCTCCCCAAAAAGCCCTCACTCTAGAGGGTTTTGCTATGGTGTGGAGGCCATGGCACCTCACCACAGTACGATATGGTGAATGGTTTACACCCCCAGGTTGCATCCTTAGATTGATCTGAACCGTTCATGTTCTCAATAGCACCATATAGAAGCTATAATCTTATAATCATGTTTCCTTGATTATCCTAACCTTTGAATCTTGTATTTGAATTCAATAAATGTTTCTTCATACACAATCAGCCATTCAACAAATCTTTCTTACCATGGCCTGGGTAGCATAGAATCCAGAAAATGGTTCAATTCATCATTTAAAATCCAACAGTGTGAAAACCAGCCAATGTAACATAGTATGGGGCCACCAGACCCTAGCAAAACCTCTTGCAAAATCTCTATTGCAGATTTTGCTCCCTTCCTTTCTCCACATGCGCTGTTGCATGATCCACTCCTAATAAATAAATAAAGGAAGAAAGCTATAAACATGCTTTAAAAATTTAAAGCTTTTGTTGGTTAAAAATAAATAAAAATAAAGTTTTAACTTTCAAACTTTTACTAAAATTGGGACACAAAAGCAACAATAGAATTAATAATTTATCTTTTGCATAAGTGACTTCTTATTTTGAGAGTTATTTGTAAACAGAAAAGTTGTTTTATGTTTTAAATTTGAAGCTAAGATTTGTTATCTTTCTTAGCACAGAATTTAAAGTATCGCATATTGGGCAATATGTACTGGTATCATCCATAAACGATAATGTTGCATTGGCCTGTATTGGCCCAAAACAGCCCGAATAGGGTGATATGACCACGTGTCCTTGGGGAACGCTATGACATGCCAAAATCGATGAGAGGATCCTGTATTCAGCCGTCTAAACGGCTGGATTCGTCTAGGAGAAGAACCCTAATGTATCCCATATGCATGTAGTGTCAGATTTTTCCAACACGTTACACTTCTGCTTAGAGAAACCCATATGATATTGATATGGTGTGAAGGATGAAATGTCTTTTATTACTTCCCCTTGGTCTATAGAATGTTGACAGTTTTGATGCATGTAAAAATATTAATCCTTTTTATGAGCTTTGAAGAAGATAATTTCAACTTGAGCTAGGATTTCTGAACATAAGTTGTTTCAGTCTTCTGTGTTTGTTCCCTCTCTCATCTGATGTGATGGCTGAGGCTATATGCTTCGTCCTAGGCACGAAATGTGGATATTATGCGTGGGTGCTGTCTCAAGACAGCTTGTAAAGTATATTACCTTGTCATTTCAACTGCACTCGTTTTATATGCTGAATATGTTATGAATTCTTCATGAAAAATTCTCCAATGATCTATTATTTGGAAATTTTCTTTATTTGAGAAATTTTCTTTATTGAGGAACTTTCCAATTCTCTGTAGAATATCATAAGTTTGGTTCACATCATCCACAATCACCTGCTAATGCATTGCAGACAGAAGTAGGGAACTGGCGAACAGAATCCCTGAATGCCATTTGGAATCAGTTTATCAAGTCATTATAGACATCTTCATTTCTATTTTTGTATGTGAAAAACCAATCTGTACTTACAGGATTTCAATGGGCGGGTCAGTGGATTAAAGGTAGAAGCAATTGATACAACTGGTGCTGGTGATGCTTTTGTTGCGGGAATACTATCACAATTAGCTACTGATTTTTCGTTGCTTCAGGTATTGCTTCTGGTATAAATAAATAATAATAATAATAATAATAATAATAATAATAATAATAATAATAATAATAAACTTCTTTTTACTGTAAGAATTGTAAAAACCCAACTTTAAAAACATTTTTCATGCATTATCCATGGTTCATCGGTCATCTATTTCATACCATTTAGGATGAAGATCGACTGAGAGAGGCTCTCAAGTTTGCAAATGCATGTGGGGCATTGACTGTGATGGAGAGGGGAGCTATTCCCGCATTACCAACTAGAAAGTCTGTGCTTGATGCCGTGCTTCAGCTTGCTGCGTAGAGCTCTCAGTGGCTAGACAGACGGTGCTCGATGACTTGCCTCAGCTTGCAGCATAGATCTGAAGACATAATCTCCCTTCACAAGGTAGTGGTTGAAATGTTCCTAATGTTTGATGATGCAAGCCAATGCAATTTGGGGATTGTAAGCATACAGAATGCAGGCCATCTCCATTGTTGATAGATGCCCCATCTAAGGTTTATTTTGGGTTTCTTAGATTTTGGCTGGATTACTATAGATTGATGTAGCAATAAGAATAAGATCGCTATCCTTGTCAGCCATCCATTGCATGTAGTCATGAGTCAGCATGTGAATCATCATAGTAGTTAGTAGTAATGATGAGTCAACATATGTGAGCTACCATTTAAGGTGTTGGAATGTAGCTAGATGTGGGTGTGAATTTGTATTTGCTGGAGATGAGATTGAATAAGCTATTTTTAGGCATGAGTTTTATTTGAATAATATTGTACCTAAGTGTTATTGTTGTAAAAGGATTATGAATGATATAAATCTTTTCTAAAGGTGTTGTTTCACCTTTTCTTGTTGGGATCATTTTGGGGTCTTAACATTTGGTATCAAAGCAATTGTTCTAAAATTTGGTGGGTCGACTCGAAATTGAGCTGTCACTCTGAAACTTGCTGGCGAGCTTGACTCGGTTTAGACTTGTTGAGTCAGCTTGCATACTCAGTCGAGATTCGACAAGACTCAGCATGACTTGAACCGAGTCACTTGGTGAGTAATTCCTCTTCTTCTTTTTCTTCTTTTCTTTTTTTTTTTAAATGTGCTGTTCATGGGATTTGAATTCCCAACCTCAAACAAGCAGAATCATGCTCCTACCAGCTAGCCAAGCAATTGCTTTGCAATCAACTATTACTATTTTGACATTCCTATTACTTAATTACCTATATTAGTGAAATTTAATCCTACTTTAATATTTTCAACATCGAGTCAATTTGAATCTAAGTCTTTGAGTCAACCTGACCCAGCTGGATAACGAGTCGAGTTTTTGAGATATTAAACTATGATCAGAGCCATGGCCCGTGAACATGATTCAGACAGAAACGAATTTGGAAGGGGTTGCTGGAGAAATTGCAGAAGCATTGGAAGGCCGTTGCAGAACGGCTTGCAGTGGTCAGGGAGAATCAACAACAGTTTATGTTGAGCATTGAGGCGAAAGTAGATCTGCTACTGAAGGAAAAGACTCCTATCAATAGTGTTGAACAACCTCACCCAGTGACCACCTTCTTGGGAAGGTTGGAGGCACAGCGGCCATATCTCGCTTGATTCATGTAGCAAGCAATACAATTGCTGATTTCGGCCCCACATTACACCAACCTATTGCAGAAAACAACAGAAATTACAAAGGACATGCAGGATGAACAGGGCGTTTGATAAGGAAGAACCATTAGGTTATACCGACCAATACAAGAGATGCAACCATCTTCTAGCTCAAGAAATAGCAGAACTATAGGTCATACCGACCAATACAAGAGATGCAACCATCTTCTAGCTCAAGAAATACCACAACCATCTTCTAGCTCAAGAAATAGCACAACTAGTGACGGCCCATTTGGGAAGTGATGCAGTAGCAGGGAAGCAATGGGTGGTGCAGAATTTTGACGAGGTTTCAGTTCATGAAGGCATTTTTGCCTTCAGTTTTGAAGATTAGAACAAGCCAAGTCTTCCGGCACTTCCACTAAATTACAGCAAATGGCACTGTACTTACTATCAAGGAGAGGTCCAGGTACAACTCCTTAAACCTGTCTACCTAATGCATAAAGGCGCTGCTCCTTGATGGAAGGGTACTACACCGACCAAGAAGTTTTCAAGCAGCCGTGGAGATGATGGACGCACGCAAAAGGGGCTCTGTCGTTGCTTGGCATTAATAGACTGAGCCATTTCCACGAGTCTCGTTCTCTTGGACTGAGTCATATGCATGAGTTAGTTTGATAGTGACTCGGCTGGAGATCTCACCAACTCAAGTTGACTCGACATTTAGTTGGCTTGCACGATGGTTGATGCAAATAAAGAGTACATATAAGGATAAAAGGGGGTAACAAAAGCAAAGTAGTTGTTCTGTGATCATCCAGCAACTTTCAAGTTTGGAAAGCAATTTGATGGTTAGGATTATCACATCGGGGAACTATGGAGCATGGTGGGTCCATATGAGGCCCATAAGTGCAACAATGTACAAACTCAGGTTTGAGTGCACATTGCATATTTGATGCAGGGATGAATGTGATGAGGATAAATACTCCGAATCCAGGGAGCTTCTCTGGACTCCTCACAGAGACTTCTCGAATCCATGAGGAAAGAAGGTAGAAAATAGAAATAAATTATAAAAAATTTGAAATTGATTAATTGATCCATAAAAACGAGTTCTCAACCCTTTAAATAGGGATACCAAGCAATATGAAAGAAATTAGAATCAAACTACAACTAAAACTCTTACAATTCGCGACTTACTATAAATAGTAAACTTACTATTTATAGACGGTCATGATGTCTACTAGTGCTCAAGGTTTTCGCCCAAAAATAGTAAGTGTCCTATTTGGCTTCACCAAACTGTTCTCCTAATTATTTTAAGCTCTTTTCACGTTGGGCGCAACTCCTAAAGCCCAACGGATGAAGAGTCATAATCAAATCAAAACTTACTATTTATAGTAAAAACGAAATTAAAGCAGGGAAACGACCATCGATCCATGTGTTTTTTGCAATTCCGAGCGTCGTAACCTAGCATAGCAAGGTTGGTTGGCTAAAGTAGCTCGTTCTACCCCAAAATCATATATTTTACATTAGATAACTCATTCCGGATTGCGAGATATGCCCGATTTAAGGTCTGATGGTCTGGATCACTTCTATCGCCGACCGGGCCTTTTCTAATCCATCTTGGCCATGAAACTGTTCGCGACCCGCTCTACATCAGTCTCCTCCACTTCAAAAGAACTCATCTTCGAGTTTTCATCCTGCTCTGGTTTATAATATTCGGTCAGGTCCGCGACATTGAAAGTCCGTGAGATTGCCATGTCATCGAAGATGAACAACATAAGCGTTATCATTGATCTTTCGAATGATTGGGATGGGTCCAATCTTCTTATTTTTCAACTTGTTGTACGTCTCGGTCGGAAATATCTCTTTACGCGGATGGACCATAACGCGATCGCCCACCTTGAACACCTTTTATCGCCGGTGCTTGTCCGCTTGTTCCTTATACTTCTCGTTCGAGACATGTAGCTTGGTCCGCATTTCCATATGGATGCTCATGATCTTGTCCACCATATGTTCTGCTGTAATGCTCGTGCCTGGGTGCTTGGTCAGAGGGACCAAGTCAAGTGTGTGGCGAGGCACTCGTCCGTAGATAATCTGGAACGGTGATTTCCCAGTCGAGCGGTTCACCATGTTGTTGAATGCGAACTCTGCTTGAGACAAGGCCAAATCCCACTGCTTCGGTTTTTCTCCTGAAATACAGCGAAGGAGGTTTCCCAACGTGCGATTCACAACTTCGGTTTGCCCATCAGTCTGTGGGTGGTAAGCACTGCTGAATTGAAGTCGTGTATCGAATCGAGTCCACAAAGTTCGCCAAAAGTGGCTAATGAACTTCGTGTCACGATTAGAAGTAATGGTCTTGGGGACCCCGTGTAGCCGTACGACCTCCCTGAAGAATAGATTCACCACATGTGTTGCATCGAGGGTCTTCTTGCATGGGATAAAGTGTGCCATCTTGGAGAAACGATCTACCACCACGAACACCGAATCCATACCGCGTTGTGTTCGTGGGAGACCAAACACGAAGTCTATTGATAAATCCTCCCAAGGATCGTTAGGCACATGTAACGGGGTGTAGAGGCCCGTATTTTGAGATTGCCTCTTGGAGGTCTGAAGAACATGACAATGTTGTACGGCTTTTCCCACATCACGCACTAATTGCGGCCAGTAATACCGCTCTTCCACAAGAGCTCGCGTCTTGTTTCGCCCAAGGTGCCCACCAAGGCCACCTCCATGTAGCTCCTGAATGATCTGCTCCCTCAAAGAACTTTGGGAGATGCACAATCGATTCCTTTTGAAGAGAAAATCGTCCTGTATGTGAAGGTCACTGGGGTAACCTTCTTGGCACTTCATCCAAGAATCTTTGAAGTCCTCATCCTTGGCATGCAGCTCTTTGAGACGGTCGAAGCCGACCACCTCGTTGTTCATCGTAATGAGTAGTGATGCACGACGACTAAGTGCGTCAGACACCTTGTTCTGCTGCCCTGACTTATGCTTCAGAACGAACGTGAATTCCTGTAAAAACACAACCCATCTAGTATGCACACGATTCACATTAGTCTGACTATTAATAAACTTTAATGCTTGATGGTCAGTATATAGAACAAACTCTCTTTGAATCAGATAATGCCGCCAATGTCGCAGCCCCTGAACAACTGCGTACAACTCAAGCTCATAAGTCGACTACTTCTTTCGGGCTTCGCTGAGCTTCTCGCTGTAGAAGGCTACCGGTCTGCCTTCTTGTGATAATACTCCTTCAATTCCGACATATGAAGCGTCACACTCAACTTCAAATAATTTGTCGAAATTAGGAAGCACCAAGACCGGTGTTGTAGACAAACGATGCTTGATCTCATGGAAGCTCTTGTCAGCTTTATCGGTCCACTAGAATGGTCCTTTTTTCATGCAATCTGTTATAGGCGTGACTATGGTGCTAAAATCTCACACAAATCGACGATAGAAAGTTGTCAAGCCGTGAAAACTCCTCACCTCATGAACGTTCGTCGGAATCGGCCATTCCCTAATAGCTCGCACCTTTTCATCGTCCACACGAATGCCTGTGGACGTGACAATAAATCCTAGAAATAACAGGCTGTCAGTTAAAAAACTACACTTCTTCAAGTTGAGGTACAACTTGTTAATTTGTAGGACCTGCAGCACCTGCCTGAGATGTTTTCTGTGCTCCGCCTCATCCTGACTATATATCAATATGTCATTAAAATATATTACCATAAATCGGCCAGTAAACGGTTTTAACACTTGATTAATTAAATACATAAAAGTACTTGGTGCGTTCGATAGGCCGAAGAGCATAACCAGTCACTCATACAACCCTTCCTTGGTCTTGAATGCCGTTTTCCACTCATCACCGGGTCAGATACGAATCTGATGGTACCCGCATGTCATCACCGGGTCTTGAATATCTTTAGATCTAGTTTAGAGAATGCCTTGGCCCCTTTTAGCATATCGAGCATGTCGTCCAATCGTGGTATTGAGAATCGATATTTGATGGTAATTTTGTTAATTGCCCGGCTGTCGACACACATGCGCCAGCTTCCATCTTTTTTTTTTGCGTTAATAATGCTGGTACGACACATGGGCTCATGCTCTCTCTCAAGAGATCCTTACGGATCAATTCCTTCACTTGCCCCTGAAGTATCTCACACTCCTTCGGACTCATCCGATAATGAGGGCGATTGGGTAGGCTAGCCCCAGGGATGAGGTCTATGTGATGTTAGATGTCCCTCATAGGGTACAATCCATCAGGTAAATTCTCAGGTCAGACTTCTTTGAATTCGTTTAGCAACAGTCTTAAACTTGAAGAGATGTTTGAGGGTTCTTCTTCCTCACCCTTCACCACTACGGCGTATACCTTGCCGGTTTCTTTGGATTCCTCCATAAAATCCTGAATGGTCAAGAGAGAACTCCCCTCCACTTTAGAAGCTTCAGGGTGGTTCTCTGGTGCCATAGGGGCAAGAATTATTTTTCGACTATCCTTGACGAATACGTAGACATTGTCTCGTCCCCGATGGGTCGCATCACGGTCCGACTGCCAGGGTCGACCGAGTAGCATGTGGCAAGCTTCCATGTTAACCACGTCACAAAGTATCTGATCCTTATAATTTTTACCAATTGAAAATGAAATAGTGCATTGTTCAGTTACTTTGGTCTCATTCACCTTTTTTATCTCGCCAATTGAGTATGGGGAAGGATGTTTCATCGTTGGTAACGTAACTTGTCCACCATCACCCTTGAGACGATGTTCTCGCTACTACCACTGTCTATGATCACATCACAGACCTTTCCGTTGACAGTGCACCGAGTATGAAATATGTTGTGTTGCTGTAGATGTAATTCCTTTCGTGGGGTATACAGTTTTCGCCTCACAACTAAAAATTCGCCATGATCCTCGCCCGTCATTTCATCGCCACCTGCTATTTCTTCAGTGGCTTGCTCATGTTCATCATAGCCATGGCCTTCTTCTGCAGCCTCATCTTCAGTGCCCCCTTCGTTTATAGTCAAGTGTGCTGCGGGACGTTGAGGACAAGTGTTTGATAAGTGGCCTGGCTGGCCACAATGGTAACAATTGTTCGACTTTGGCCGAGCATAAGGTTTTGAAACCTTACTCGGGCCCGCTGTTGTGGGTGCTGCACGTTGAAGTCTGGATGAGCCGCTCCCCGTATCACGGTTTGCGGTTGTAGGAGGTTGAGGACGTTCTCCTACTCGATCTTTTTCTCGTGCCAGCACTGGATCCTGCGTAGGACCCGCCATGGAGAGTCGAGTTGAAGGATAGGGACGAGTAGGAACTCTTACAAGTTGCGTTTCTGTCCTACCTGCCAATTGAACCGCTTCATCCATGGTCCCAACTGGATACATTTGAACTCGGTCCTGAATTGTCGGCCGCAACCCAGCTATAAATCGTGCCACTTTCTGTGACTCAGATTCTGACAGATCATTTCGTGTAGCCAACCGCTGTAATTCTTCAGTGTAATCTGTGATGGTTCGATTTCCTTGTCGGCAATTTTGATATTGCTGGAATAGTATCTGCTCATAATCACTGGGGAGAAATCGTGATCGAAGAAGACGTCTCATCCGTGGCCATGATGAGATGGGCGTCTTGTTCTGGCGGGCTTATGAGAGTTGTAATTGTTCTCACCATGCAGAAGCACCAGATTTTAATTTAAACGCTACCAATTTTACCCTTTTATGATCTGGCACGTCCATATAATCAAAATATCTCTCTACTTCGGCTAGCCAATCGAGGAAATCTTTTATACGTAATAAACCACTAAAACTAAGAAGTTCAGCCTTACCTCAATAGTCTCTTTCAGCACGATCCTGGTGATCACCTCCATGGATTGGTCGTCGGGCAAAACCCTCATTAAGGTCTTCATCGTTAGAACTTGAATCATCTGGCGTAGCCCTACGGTTTGCCACCGGTAGTGCTCTACGAAAATCGGGGTTATGTTGTACAACAACCACGGATGGTGGAGCCACCCTGGGTGGTGGAACAACCATAGGTGGTGGAGCACCGCCTAGGGCTCGGGGTGGAAGTAGCGAATCCGCAAGACGGTCGAGAGTTACCTGCAGCCTTTGCATGATCAACTGACTCTCCCGGTAAAAAACTTCCATTCTTTTCGAAAGATAACGAATCTCTGGATCACCGTCCATAGGATCTTGATTCATACCTTCATTGTTTACCATCGGCCCGAGGGGAATCCTCGGTCTAATACCAATGATGCAGAGATGAATGTGATGAGGATAAATACTCTGAATCCACGGAGCTTCTCTAGACTCCTCACAGAGACTTTTTGAATCCACGAGGAAAGAAGGCAGAAAATAGAAATAAATTCTAAGAAATTCAAAATTGATTAATTGATCCATAAAAATAAGTTCTCAACCCTTTAAATAGGGATACCAAGCAATATGAAAGAAATTAGAATCAAACTACAACTAAAACTCCTAGAATTCGCGACTTACTATAAATAATAAACTTACTATTTATAGACGATCGTGATGTCTACTAGTGCGCAAGGTTTTCGGCCAAAAATAGTAAGTGTCCTATTTGGCTTCACCAAACTGTTCTCCTAATTATTTTAAGCTCTTTTCACATTGGGCGCAACTCCTAAAGCCCAACGGATAAAGAGTTATAATCAAACTAAAACTTACTATTTATAGTAAAAACGAAATTAAAGTAGGGAAACGACCATCGATCCAGGGGTTTTTTGCAATTCCGAGCGTCGCAACTCAGCGTAGCTGGGTTGGTTGGCTAAAGTAGCTCATTCTACCTCAAAATCATATATTTTACGTTAGATAACTCATTCCAAATTGCAAGATACGCCCGATTTAAGGTTCGATGGTCTGGATCACTTCTGTCGCCGACAGGGCCTTTTCTGATCCATCTTGGCCATGAAACTGCCGCGACCCGCTCTACATCAATATTGTTGGCTAAAGTCATAGTCCAACATTGTACCAATGGAATGCAACTTTACAAATGATGGATGAAAACTTGTTTGATATCTTCCGCTTCATATCCTTTGATGACACGCCACATACTAAAATCAAAACTACTAAGAGCCGTACACATGACTAAGCAAGACACCATGAGAGAGACAAGTAGCATGTGTGACCGCGAGCCCATCAAGGTATATAAAGATCCACTGATGCCGAATCTCGAGCACGACGAAGTCATCTCACACAATTAAGAAATGCGATGCAACGAGGAATCAAAGTTTAACTGAGGTACCGTCTCATAACAGCAATGCTATTTATCATAATTTTAGTTTATTTCCTCTATTTTTCTCTATTTTTTTAAAATGTTGTTAATTGTACTTATTTTAATTCCAAATTAATAAAATCAATTATCCAATCTGTATTTTTAATTAATTATTAATACATTATTGCATTATTTAAAAAAAAAATCCAAGTACTGCAATCATCATTGAAAAATATTTTCAAAAGAACTTAACCCTCCCCTTTTAAATCACCACATCAGTGGTTCAACAGTTTAATCAACCTTCGTATAGTGATTGGACACTTGGGGTCACAGGCGTTCAATCAAAGGACGAAGGGATGGCTCAGAAAGTTTGGGGTGAGGAGGGTCTTGCCCTTGATAGAGTGAAATGACCCATTGGAAAGAATAAGGCTTTAGAAGGCATCTTAATATCCAGGATTTTGGAACTGGACTAAATGATATCGTCTGTAAGAATCCAAGATTTCAATTCAAAGTGGGTTGAAAATCCTGAATTTGGTGTTGAAATCGAAATCCATGATGGTAACTCCACACTCGAATCCATAACCTCGGACCTGAGTGTTGAATCGAGAGGCACTCTGCCACTTAGCCATGCTTAAGACCCATCCAAGATTTCAATTCCATAATTGGTGAAAATTCCAGAAAACTTATTCTCAGTTACCAAGTCTGCAAAATCTTAACTTCAATAATGATTTTTGTTATTCTAGTGGTGCAGGGTCCCACTATAAGCAATGGTGTTGCTGTGCTCCTAACATGAGGAGTGCGTGTGACATCCATGCCTACCATCAAGTATCACCATTAGTGCACCATCCAGGGTTGCGATTTAGACGGTCAGGATGGCATTTGGGTCCATAGTATGATGTGTGAGAGAGAGAGAGAGGAGAAAATACAACTATTACAAATAAAATGGAATAAGGATTTGGTTGAACCAAATATGGTGATATTTCATAATTAAACATTCTAAATTGGTGCAAAAATTCATGATATTTGGTGCAACCAACCAAACGCAACCTTAAGATGCTCAAACCCATAATTGGAAAACTCCCAATAAAATAGGAACCGTTACAAATTTTCCAATTTGAGAAATATTCATTTCTCTGAAATCTCACAAGAAATCTCTCTTCAAAGAAGTAAAACACCCAAAAATCTCCAAAAAACTCACGCCCTCTCTCTCTCTAATCAAGAAGGGTTCCCAAAATGTCATCATCCCTGAACAGATGGTACCTGCCCAAACACATTCCATCCATTAATCAAACATACAAAATAGACAGAGATTGAAGGAGAGAGAAACTGAGAGAGAGAGATGGCTTACTCTTTGTCGTTGATCTTGACTTGGGTCCCACCATATTCAGGCAAGAGGACGTTATCCCCTTCTTTGAAGGCTACTGGTACGGGCTTCCCATCCTTGTCGCAGATGCCGGGCCCCACCGCTACCACTTTTCCCGAATTCAACTGATCATCAATCGATAAAATCACAATGAGAGAGAGAGAGAGAGAGAGAGAGAGAGAGAGAGCAGAGCTATAAAATGTAGTGGAAATGTTGGGTAAGAAAGAGGAAAAAAACAAAAATACCTGAGGAGTTTTCTCAGGGAGGAGAATACCGCCTGTTGTTTTTGAAGGAGGGACGATCTTCTCCACCAGCACTCTATTCAAGCTCGGCATCAGACGCTTCGCCATCTCTCTCCCCCTTTCTGTCTGTTCGTCTTTCTATCAACTACCTTTGGGGTTTTTAAATACTTGTTTCCGTAGTAGCTTGTAGATGCTTGTGGAAAACCACAGAGGGTTTAGGGTTTTAGATGGCTCCGGGCTCCAACGCACTCCTACGCCTATAGATGGGCTTGAATTATCCAACGGCCCCGGTTCAGGTCAGGCCCTTGGTTCGGATCTTTCCGCGTCTGGGTCTTACTTTTCCCCATACCCAGTCGGTTTCGGGTGCCTCCTTGTCCCCATCGGGTCTCTGCACCTTGGGTTCGAGACAGATTTCAGGTAAGGCCCAGCTCCGATCCCCAGCAACGAATATGGGTATGTACCTAGATTAGATGAGTTAGATTGCACACACGTGTGCCATTTTGACAATGAGTGGTATGTACGCCTTAGATTAGATGAGTTAGATTGCACACACGTGTGCCATTTTTGACAATGAGTGGTATTGATGTATAGCGGGTCGCAGACACTTTCGTGGCCAAGATGGACCAAAGAAGGCCTCATCGAAGGCAGAGGTGATCAAGACCGTCAGAACCTTAAAACAATCGTATGTTGCGGACCATCGGAACCTTAAAACAGCCGTATCATTGAAGAAGCTACTTTAGCCAACTAACCCTACTACACTAGGTTCCCACACCGGATTTATGAGAATCCATGAGATTGATGGTCGAAAGTTGTAAACACCCCCACCTTAGGCTGATAAGTTGATAGAGTTCCGGATCCTAAACCCTAACCCTAGAAGCGTAAATCTTATGTACCCCAGTCCTAAAACCTAAACTTAGCCCATTTAACCCAGTTAACCCAATCAACCTAACCCAAATCCCTAGAAACCCAAAACCCTAGAGCATTGAGTGAACTCAACGAATCAACTCACCCGGTCAACTTATTGAGTCAACTCACCCGGTCAACCTACCCAAACCCATAACCCAAACAACTCACATAGTTAAGCCCAAAACCAAGCCCAATCGGAAAAATGACCAAGACCTCAAAATAACAACCCTCACATCAGAGCCTCCACATGCTTGGAGGATGCTACATGCCAAAGCAGGGAGTCCGAGTGAGGACCGAAGAAAGCTAGGTTGCCGCCGGCCATGTGGCACTCCTCTTTCAAACAACGTCCCTCAAGCATGTGGGTTGCTCATTTTTCAAACCTTAAATGTGCGGTTAAGGTGCATTTACTCCGATGTTCATCTCCTTACCCAAAAATTACCCTTTTACCACCTCATCCAATCTATGAGATGATGTCATGTGGCAATCTCCAATCATAGCCATTCAACCACATTTTGCCCCTAGGATTACCAGGAAATACCCAAAAAAAAAAGAAAAAGAAAGAAAAAGGGTTGGGAGATTATAAATAGCTTCATTCCCTTCTCATTTCAAGCATCAGGATTTTAGAGCGAGTCCCTCACTACATCTAGTAGATCCTAGTCCATTCCTCCACCAACGAGAGTAAGAGTGAACAAGAGTGAGAGTGAGAGAGCCCAACCCTAGTCTAGCCTAGCCTAACCAGAGTCCAAGCCTCCCGAACCACCCAAGTTCCAACCTTAGTCACTTATTCTAGCCTTACGATACTACCATCCATCCAATCATACAAGCCTCTATCGATTTCATTAAATCAACGCATTAACATCGTGCAACATTCATTCCCTTCTCAACGCTCTGCTCCTCATATACATTAGCGTCATAGTGCATTTTTATCGTTTTCACCCATTTGACTGGTGGGCGTATGTTCTCTGGCTTGCTGATAAAATCGAATCTTACCCATCAGAAACCTTAGCCAATTAACCATTGTTTTAGCATATACATTGCATTCCATCGCTTTCCATCGTATCTGACTGGCAGGCATATGCTCTGAGACCTGTCGATATAATCGTAGCAGGTCCACCATAAACCATAAATCTTGTCCTCCCAGCCATAGATGTACAATGCTCCGATGAGGATATCCTATACCATAATCTCTGGGTTGAGACTGCAAATTACATTCCTCTTGCATGTCCAATCAAATCAAACTACGCCTTCCTTCCCGACAAGCGCAGCACGTCAGTACGGCGGGAATCAGGAAATGCAAGCATAGGGGTCATGTACAAGTGCTCCCATAACCATACCTGGGAGAAACTCAAATTAAGCTCAAAATATCAAAAAAAAAAATATAGGATGCATGAGAAAGAGGCAAAAGAGCAGAAAGTACCTGGAGAAATGAGCAGCAGCCTCTGAGGATGCGGGTATGTCCAAGGGAACACTCAGTCAACCCCAAGAAAAGCTCTGCCAGCACTACCGAAACGATGCTCCTGCGACAAAGGACACATCGGAAGACATTTAACAAAACTACTAGCAATGACCGTCTCCATCCTGAAAAGAGCAGCTCAGCCAAGGTGCAAAATATCAGTGCATTCAGGCACTGAAGCTGACGATCAGATCCAGGTCTCCCACGGCCAGTAGAGCAGCGGTCATATAAAATCTCCAGGGAAAGCTCACCAACCCCGCCCTCTGCAGTAGGAAGATCAACGGAAAATCCGAACCAGGCAACCAGATCAGAAGGGCGAACCGACTCTGATAAAGGAAGGTACGCCTCCTGGGTCAGGAGAAGGCCTGACAGACGCGCAAACTCCTCCAACGATGGACCCAGCTCCAGATCATTGAAGGAAAACAGGTTCAGGGATGGTACCCAATCATACAATGCTGCGCTCAGCAGTCGCCAGTCTAAGCGGACTCGGCGAAGGTGGAGAACCTCGCGAAAGCCCAAGGAGTCCAACTCGAAGATCTCGGACTCGGTCAAACTGTCAATCCAAATGAGTAACCGCTCAGAACAGGTGCCACGCGGCTGCAGTCGACAAGTTCGAACTGGCACGCCCTCAACAATCTGGATCCCTGGGTCCACCGATAGGTCATCGAATATGGGCATGCCCTCATCTAGAAAGTCAATCTCGTGATGGTGAAAAAAGCCATACGCGCCCATCGCATCACGCAGTGTATCCTGAAAAGCACCAACACGAGAACCTGAATCCCCGACAACTGCTACGTCAGGAGGCGTCTGAAATGAAGAAGCCCCAATGGCTGCAACGTTTGGAGCATCCCTGTGACACATAAGAGCTACATCCTGCACGACGACAGGAGCCGACTGTCTAACCATCGCCTCGAAATCTGCACCAAAAATCTGACTCAGGCCGCCTATCGGAAGTCCATCGTCTACTAGATCCAAGTTATCTAAAGCTCCAAGAGGAGTCCCGTCATCCACGCCATCCATGGCCATCCCACCACCCATCAAACCATCCACACCATCCATGGCCATCCCACCGTCCATCAAACCATCCACACCACCCATCAAACCATCCACACCCATCAAACCATCCACACCACCCATCAAACCATCCACACCATCCATGGCCATCCCACCGTCCATCAAACCATCCACACCACCCATCAAACCATCCACACCCATCAAACCATCCACACCACCCATCAAACCATCCACACCACCCATAGCCATCCTCCCACCCATCAAACCATCCACACCACCCATCAAGCCATCCACACCATCCATAGCCATCCCTCCATCAATCAAACCTTCCAATCCCATCAGCCCATTAGTAAGAAAAGGATCCAAGCCATAAATGGTGTTCATTCCTTCAAGAGGGCCCAACACTTCCCCATCAACCCCCATTAATCCACCCATAAACTCCTCATCATTTATGGAGCCACCCACTTTTTCACCATCAATAACCACACCTAACCCATCATCATGATTGGCCATGATGAATCAGAAAAGAAGAAAGGAACAAGGGATGGATGAAGACAAAGAAGAAAGGACAAAATGGAGACAAAAAGGATGATCAGAAAACGGACGGACGAGGATACCGGAGGAAGAGACAAAAGGAATGAACAGGGAAGAACAGAGCTCGCTGGAAGAAAAGATGGATGGAGGCGGCAATCGGATTACCGCTCGCGGCATTCGGAGTACCGTTTCAGAACAGAGGTGTCATCACTGATCACTGCAGCACCTGACAGAGCAGGCAGAACGGGCAAATGTCAACGGGCGGTAGTCCGACTACCGCCGGCGGCAGTCCGACTGCCGCCCCGGCCCAGTTGCAAGTACAACTCAGGACAGATCTACTCGGGAGGGTAGAAAACAAGTAATTTGCTCCTATGTGCATAATTGGATAAAAGCAACTATGAAAGCAGAAGACAATGCCAAACAAACTAAAATTTTATATCAAATGAAGGAGATCATACAGCCGATGAACTAATCGTCATCCGGAAAATAGGTGTCACTATCCTTGTTATAAAAATGAGGTCCCAAGATCCCTCCTCCAGCAAAGCGGGCACCACCACCAGGAGCATAACCAGGCTGAAGAATCGGACCCATGCCGTACTGCTCGCTCCAAGAGCTGTACTCTCTGTCTGGGTCAACAAAGGTGCTGGCTTCATAACCCTCCAAAGCAGCAACCAGCTCTCTCTGTGGCACAGATCTCCAATCAGATGGTCCAGATGGCGGAGTAAGCGGGACCAAAGGGCTGCCAGTCAGCTGCCAAAAGAGTCTCTCTCCCAGATACCATTTGGTCACCCGCGGATCCTCCAGGATGCGGCGTCGTCGAGAGGCCTGGAAAGCCTCCTGTGCACCAGGAGTAAGAGCTGCATTCGACTGAAGGTATGGCCGAGTATGAAACTGCAAAAGGAAGAAATTGTCAGATATGCAGAAAGCAACATATGGGCAATAAAGGGCAAGACGGACCGCTCACATCGTCAGGAACGAGGGCATCAACATTCGACCTCCAAGCAAGATCAGAAAACAAACGTGTACGGCTGCGGTTATCCTTGTACCACAGTATCATGTGCGGGAATGGAGGCGAATGATTGATCAGAGTGGGTTTCAGGTGAGGAAAGTGGTCAAAAAAGCAAACCTGCGCTACACCAAAATTAGGGGGAAACACACCAGACCATCCTCAAGGAAAAGATGACAGAAAGGATCTCGAGAAAGTACCTCAATGACTGGGTAAAAACCAGTCAAGGAGCGGCTGATGCAGCGACTGGCCTTATCCAGCCCTTCGTATAAATGCGCCAAGAGGGCTGCATTCCAGTTGTACGGCATGGGAAAAGTGATGTCTGCCACGAGCGATAACAAACGGGAACTCACTAATTCATTCCCATGGCAGAAGATCATCGCTCCCATGGTATATAAAATCAGGGCCCGAGCTTTTATCACAGCTGCAACTTCAGTCTCAGGGATGCGCCTGGCGAAATTCGAGGAAAGCCACAAAAGTTTAAATCGATGGCCCGAAAATTCTGTGGCATCTGGCATCATCCCTAATAGCTCCATCCAGTCGTCCTCAGTAGGTACTGGAAGGTCCTCCTCAAAGGGCATAGAACCACCATCATATCTAAGACCCAGCTGCATATATATGTCATATGGGGTGATCCCTCACTCTCCAAAGGGCAGCTGGAATGTATGTGTCTCGGGGTGCCATCGCTCGGCCAAGGCAGATAAGAGCGACATGTTCGTCTTGCTCAGACGAACCCGGAAAAGATGTGCAAAAGGGGTACGCTCCAAAACCTCAAAGAACAAGGGCTGAGGATCGTGAAACCAGTCAGGCCAATGCCTTCTGACTCCACGCCCTCTAAGAATCGCAGGCGCACCGCCTTCCCGAGCTACGTCGGAAAGATGCCGACCCTCCCGCGGCACGAAACATGGGTCAGTCGAACGCTGAGACGGACCAGCCTCGTTCCTACCTCGACGGGGCATACTGCACAGGCAAAGCCTACAGGTAAGTTCCATGTCAAGCCCATATCTCAAAAGATCCATCTCAAAAGCCCACCTTCAAGGACAATCTTAAAAGGCCAAAAAAAAAAAGAAGGGTCCATGGTGAAAGGCCCATCTCGGAGGCCCACGTCCACAAACTCACCTTCAAGAGCATGTTTTCCAGAATAACCCATTCCAAGGCTTAAATCCTCTTCAAAGTCATTGCCACTTTAAAATCAAGGGCTCGCTCAAAGATCAAGGTCCTTTCCAAAAAAAAAGGAGGGAGGGGCCATTTCAGCAAATCCATCCATGATCCAATGGTCCAAATCACTCATACATAGTCTAGATCATTTCATCCAATGGTCCAGATCCTCCAGATCATCCATCTCATGGTCTAGATCATCCACACATGGTCCAGATCATCCATCTCATGGTCTAGATCATCCACACATGGTCCAGATCATCCATCCGATGGTCTAGATCGTCCACACATGATCCAGATCAACGGTCCAGATCATCCATCATCCATCCATTCATACATGATCCAGATCAATGGTCCAGATCATCCATACATGATCCAGATTTATGATCCAGATCATCCACCATCCATCCGTCCATACATGATCCAGATTTATGATCCAGATCATCCATCATCCATCCGTTCATACACGATCCAGATTAATGGTCCAAAACACCCATCATCCCTTCATTCATGCATGATTCAAGTTAATGGTCCAGAACATCCATCATCCATCCATCCATGCATGATCCAAATCCATCGTCCAGATCAATCATCCATCCACCATCCAACGGTCCGGATCGTCCAAAAAAAAAATTTAAAAAAAAAAGAAATCAGATCAAATAAAAGGTGGGGCCCCCTTTCTTATCACACCCCACTCTAGTAAGTGAAAATAAAAAAAAAAAAACAAAAAAATATAAATACAATCAATGACTTGAATAAAAAAAAAATATAAAATAAATAAATAAAACAAATAAATAAAAATATGCAAAATCTGCAAGATCCAAAGGGTCTAGATTTCACCAAAAGCGATCAACGGTCCAGATCATAGCCCTCCAAAAAAAAAAAAAAAAAAAAAAGAGAGAAAGATTGCAAGATCTCCTCAAGAGGATGGCCCACCAAGAACCTAAGGAGAATCCAATGGCCAAGAATACCTGAAATCAAAGAAAATACAAGGTAAAAATGAGCTCCAGGGATCACAGATGCGTCCCTGGACGATCGGGCGAGCAGGCTAAATGGGAAGAAGGCTGCATCGGACGGACCAGCAAAGAGGAACGGACCAGCGGTCCATTCGACCGACCGGCAGTAGCTGATTACATTGGCGGCGATCACCGCCGCCGCCGACAATCTGACGTGGGGCAGCGTCCTGTCCCCCATGCCCACCTCCAGTGACCGGTCCTCCCTTTGGACCGATAGACAAAGTCAAAATTTTTTTTTAATAGACTCCTGTTTCCTCTAAAGTTCAAAAAGGATCTTCAAAAATTCCAAGAATAAACTTCTGATTCTCTAAAACCTCCAAAATGTCCAAAAAATTTTTAAAAAATAAACTTCAGTTCTTCTAAATCTCCAAAAAGGTCCCAGAATTTCTAAAAAACAGATTTTAGTCTTTCTAAACCCTTGAAAATGGCCCCTAGAAAATTTCAAAAAAAAAAATAATAATAAACCTTTGTTCTAAAAAAAAAATTTCTCAAAAAATAAATCCCAAAAATCCAAAAAATATATATAATAAAAAATAAAATAAAATCCAAAATCCCAAAAAGTTTCCAAAAAAATTCAAAATTTCCCAAAGGGTTTTATAAAACCTCCAAATTTTCCAAAAAAAAAAAAAAATCTTCAAAAAAAATAAATAAAAATAAAAATAAAAATAAAAATTAATAAATAAATACCAAGTAACTCTAAAATAAATCCCCAGGCACAAAAGGTTTGCTTCTTCTAAAAACATTAGCCCCATTAATTTATTAGTGGAGGCCATCTGACTTTTTTACAAATAAAAAAATTAGCCCCATTAATTTATTAGTGGAGGCCATCTGACTTTCAAATAAAAACCGTTAGCCCCATCAACTCATTAGTGGAGGCAACGCGACTGTTTACTTAACTTGCGAAAATAAAAACCGAACGACGACGCCCACCCGCGAGATCGAACGGATATTTTCCCAAAAAATAAAAAAATAAAAAAAAAATTCAGATAAAATTCTCAAAGAGCTTAGCTCCAAAGAGGATAGTTTTCCAAAACACGCGCGCGTCACGCAGTACACTGAGGAACCTTCCATATTCTCCAGTTGCGGACAGTGCAAACAGTTAAATAAGACCCGATCTCTTCCGATTTCCCCGAAGGACGATCGAGTCCGTACATGATATCTGTACGATTGGCCAGATCTCTATAACTGGGTAGTCGTACAAATGCTAGTAAGATGAGTGGATCTATCTCTGGAAAGAATAATCAAACTCGAAGTGAAGACAATCCACTGTAACCAAAGTGTCAGACTCAGCAGATTGCATGGCAAACAGATTACTTGCACATACCCAGTCCGGAATGTTCGTAAAATTTGATCGAGTCCAAGTCGGCGTAGTGAGTTCCCCGTAAGGCCGCACCAACGCGCAGGGCAGCTAACCACTTTGACGATCAAATGGAACAAACATTCCTAGGGTGATTACATAGCAAAGGAACGACAGACCTAACAGTACGGGAATCCTCATAAAGCCGCGACAAATGCGCAGAGGCCCTTACTTTTCAGACTTACCCTCCAATGCTGTAAACAATCCGATGTGAAGAGGTTGTGATTGGTGATCCGTAAAGCCGCGACAAATGCGCAGGAGACAATCACAACGTTTTCCTCAACCCTCGTGATATGTGCAAGTCCTCTTTTTCCAAACAGTCGACTGATGATGATACAATGGTAAGCAATAGATTTGAATCGCTACCCTTCATTCTGACCAGAAGGGTGGGGTGTCCACTTGCTTTGACCTTCGGTTGCCCGCAACCTCGGTCAAAGAGGGGCATCTGTAGACACCCCACCCAGGCTAATATCTTGATTTTGTTAAGACAATCCGAGAACCATGATCATATCCTAACCTAACCCTAATCCTAACCTGAGCCATCGTGAATCATCATTCAATCCAGACCATGTCCAAAATCAACCTATTTCTCGAATCATTTTCGGGTAACAATCGAGCCGACTTCAAGCCATTTTGGGCCAAATATCCAAAAGGAACTTTGTTTCACTCTAAGAACCCAAAAAAGGATTCACCGGATGAATTTCGAGGGAAACCGTACCGAGGTGGTAATCTGACTACCGCCGGCGGTAGTCAAATTACCGCTTCCTCCCAGAAAATGCGCACGGAGCCAGTCACACGAGTTCCGGACTCAACCAGGTCCGGGCGGTAGTCGGACTACCGCCGGCGGTAGTCAAATTACCGCCGGCGGTACTCGAAATTCCGCCACGTACGGTCGGAGTAGGGACAGCTGTCCCAGCGTCCAAAGTCAACTTTCCTATACATTTACCCCCCTCATCCTCACTATTTACCGTTTTACCAGCCCCTTTAACCAATGGGAGCATGCCATGTGGCATCTCTCTCCTCTCCACCAATCATCATATGCCACATCAGCATTTGCCCTCCTTTTATCCCCTATTTACCAAACAACCATTGGAAAGGGCTATAAATAGCCCTCTCCCCTTTCATTTTCACCCATGGATGAGAGCCACCAAGAGAGGGAGAAAAAGAAAGAGGGGACCAAGCCACCAAGAGAGGGAGAAAAAGAAAGAGGGGACCAAGCCACCAGGAGAGAAAAAGAAAGAGGGGACCAAGCCACCAAGAAAGAGAGAAAGAGAGAAAAAGAAAGAGGGGACCAAGCCACCAAGAAAGAGAGAAAGAGAGAAAAAGAAAGAGGGGACCAAGCCACCAAGAAAGAGAGAAAGAGAGAAAAGAAAGAGGGGACCAAGCCACCAAGAAAGAGAGAAAGGAGAGAAAAAGAAAGAGGGGACCAAGCCACCAAGAAAGAGAGAAAGAGAGAAAAAGAAAGAGGGGACCAAGCCACCAAGAGAGAGAGAGAGAGAAAGAGAGAAAGAGAGAAAAAGAAAGAGGGGACCAAGCCACCAAGAAAGAGAGAAAGAGAGAAAAAGAAAGAGGGGACCAAGCCACCAAGAGAGAGAGAGAGAGAGAAAGAGAGAAAGAGAGAAAAAGAAAGAGGGGACCAAGCCACCAAGAGAGTGAGGGAAAGGGAAGGAGCTCCCAAACCCTCAAAGTTCTGATTTTTCCAGCCACCCCCTAGCCCTCCTCTCAACTCTTCCAACTCATAAGCCTAGTCCAAAATGATCATGGTTCAAACTACATCCTAGCCTATTCAAGAATCAAGTCAAAGATCCATTTACATACAAGCATTCATCATGACATCTACTCTTTTCTCAACCCCCCTGCTTCTCTAGATCTCTAGTGGACGTATGCTCTGTGACTTACCGTACATCGGATCCTGTCACATCAGAAATTCCTAGTGATCTAGTCCACTTTTCTTATCTCTTCGCATAAGCATCATCACATCCGCCTTCTAGACACATTGTTGGACGTATGCTCTGTGGCCTGCCGAAATCTCGGATCTTGCTACATCAGAAATCCACATGTGACTAGTCCCATCATGACCATAGCATCATCATCATCCCTTGAGATTATTTTACCATACTAAGTCGAGACCGTACACTTGTACGGGCAGAGAGGGTGCCTAACACCTTCCCTCTTTGTAACCGATGTCCCTTATCCGGAATCTCAAATCGTAGACCAGGAGTCAATCTAAGGTAGGAGAGTCTTCGGATTTCTCCAACCTTATGTATTCCGTGGGTTCTAGCCGACCGCGGGATTCTGAGTAATATTGGCTAGTGGCGACTCCAACAATTAAAATCAGCTTAATCACCCCCACCATCACCACAACCACAACAACCATATTTTTCACAACAACGTGGACGCCGATTTTTCAGTGTCTACAGTACCGTATACATGTATATTTTAGAAGTGTGTTTGCCATGACTATTTGTTGTATAAATATATTAAGTATGCGTAAAATACTCGTTTGGCGAAAGGAATCGCCGTATCACATGTTTGCTTATATACACTATGTATGTTGAAATAGTGTACTCTAAGTGTTTGTGGAAATGCTTGTGTGAGTAAGTGTTTGGATGTTGATGCCTTAGGGAGGGTTTGAGATGGGATTCTCAACTACCCTAGAGACATGTTTGATTACCTCCATGAGGTTGTCTACTTAAACCGCTTACTTGTAATATATGTGTTTGTATTCCTATTGATGTAGTGCTTTACAACATGCTTTATATCATGCTTTATAACATGCCTTATAACATGCCTACTAGCATGCTTAAATTACTTTATTTATCATGCTTTACTCCACATGCTATGGATGAGAATTGATTGTGTTCGGGGCTATGATTATAGTCCAGGCAATCAGTAATGGGATTAAAAGCGTGGTTGTGATTCATATGCCACGTGAGACGTGTTTAACGAACCCGAGTCATACTTCGGTTGGCGATAGTGGTTGGCCACACGAAGTGCTTATGCACTTCATGTCGTCCAATTGATTGTGCGCTCGAGCTAGTCAGGCTCGTCAAGTAACCCGATCTGTCTAATGTATGTTCACCATGTTTGGACGCTACTGCTTGAACCTAGGGTACCAAACTTACCAGTGAAATCCCTTTTAACCATGGTACCTCGATCCGCTAAGACTCATGAGCCGGGCATGGTGGTATGGGACACCGTGGTCGAGCTGTCGGCCTATGCTGGGGCCACGTGCCTCCCCATAGTGACCAGTGAGCAACCAGACTCGTGAGCCGATTATGGTGGTATGGGACACTATATTCGAGCTGTCGACACCTACGGAGAGAGCCGAATACGGTGAGACCTGTATTCGTGCTGACGGGAGACGAGTCCTCCGTAGTGTCTTTGAGTATACTCTAAGGTTTGTGATTGACGACGAGCCCTTCACAGCAACTAGAGCATGAGTTGAGCCGAGTACGGTGAGATCTGTATTCGAGCTGACGGCTAGCGATTGAGCAGAGTACGGTGAGACCTGTATTCGAGCTGACGGCCAGCAATTGAGCCGCATACGGTGAGATCTGTATCCGTGCTGACGGGTGACGAGCCCTTTGTGATGCCTTCGCTACGCCTCTCAAACCATAATATCGTATGAGATTAACTAGGACTGACGACCCTAGAATGGATCATGTTTGGAAATGATACAAGGGAGGTACCTTAGTTTCCCAATACTGCTGTTTGAAATGAACTAATAATTATTCGGTAATCATGCTCATCATCACACTGCTTGTGCCTGGTAGATGTGGAGCACTAAGAGATGGACGCATTCGCGAACGTAAGATGATGTCGCATGAGGGTGGTTTGGCAAGGGCATACATCATGTCATTTCATACTTGCATTAAATAATAGTAGAATTGTTTGATTGTACTGCTTTATCATTACTGCTTGACTGAATTGATAACATGTTAACCTATGCTTTACTGTTCCACTGAGTTGATCACTCACTCGCACGTTACGGGACGGTGTTGTACACACCAACCAAATTTGTTGAGTTTCAGGTGATGGCAATGCTTATGAAGCAGAGCCGGACCACTACCATGTTGACGAGGAGGAGTTCTCCTATCTGTGACTCTCTGGCAGGTCTATGAAGACCTGGTATTGTATTGACGGGGCTATGGTACTTGGTATAGAAGACATTACACTTCCTCACATTAGGTATATTTTAGAATTGTACCTGTAATTAATTAACCTGGTAACATCATCACACTCTGGAGACTCACCATACTTTATATATTTTATGTCTATCACAGTCTTCCGCTTACAATTTAACTGTCTCTGGAGTATGATATGTTGTTTTGGCTTAATCTCACTCATGTTCACTACTCTAATACAGTCAACATTCAATCATCATTCATTTTGTTGCATAAGTGATGTTCTGGAACTCAAGAGTTGAGTTACTATTCGACCCTCGATTTTCGGGATGTTACAGATGGTATCAGAGCATGATTTGGATTAAACCGGACCTGGGTTATGGTCACACGACGCACACTGATGCACTCTGACTTAGGAGGGAGCGACGGAATGTAGAAACAGTCTTAGGCATCCCTGTTCCGTCCAACGGCTAGTTCGCTGAAAACGAACGCCGAAATCGAGTCTGTATTCAACCATGGTCGCACGGGTCGACCTTGAAACATTCCTAGCCGTCTATTAATGAGTCTAGATTACAATCCACCTCACCCCAACCGATGACAATCGGTAGAATACAGGATAGGCGTGATGAGGATAACTACTCCGAATCCTCGGAGCTTCTCTGGACTCCTCACAGAGACTTCTCGAATCCATGAGGAAAGAAAGCAGAAACTAGAAATAAATTCTAATAAATCCAAAATTGATTAATGAATGACTAAAAATGAGTTCACAACCCTTTAAATAGGGATACCAAGCAATGGGAAAGAAATCGGAAACAAACTACAACTAAAACTCCTAGAATTCGCGACTTACCATAAGGTGGTGATGTCTACTAGTGCGCAAAGTTTCCAGCCAAAAATAGCAAGTGTCCTATTTGGCTTCACCAAACCGTTCTCCTAATTATTCTAAACTCTTTTCGCGTTAAGCGCAACTCCTATAGCCCAACGGATAAAGAGAAATCAAACTAAAACGACTAATTTTGGTAAAACGAAATTGAAACCGGGAAACGACCATTGATCCAAGTTTTTTTTTACAATTTCGGGCTAGCAACCTAGCATAGCTAGGTTGGTTGGCTTCATTAGCTCGTTCTACCCCAAAATCATATATTATACGTCAGATAACTCATTCCGGATTACAAGATATGTCCGATTTGACTCGAAACGACTCGAAATGGAGTCGGGGGCCACACGCATCAATCCGAGAGGGAAACAAGTGGACCCAGGGTGCATTTGGCACCTTGGGATGGTGGAAGACACAACCCCACCGCGGCGGCGCGGCGCCGGCCAAGGCGGACGGCGGTGGAACCGTGGTCACCGCGGCGCACCGCGGTCTGGTGGGGTTTCGGACGGTGAGCCGGGCCTGGGAACGGTCGGCCCGACCTCCCCAAGCATGTGGTGGGTGCGAAATGTGTGGGGGTTTAGGATTTTTAGGGCTAGAGCCACCCTCTCTCTCACACTTCCCCTTCCAAACGCCCTCCCCTTCCATTTTCAGTTTTCTCCCTCAAGGCTCTCCTCCAATCTTTCAATCCCCCATTTTCGTTCATAAATCACCCACTCCCATCGTGCATTGCAGCCCTCTTCTTCTTTCCCTTTTCGTTTCTCTCATGTGGACCCCCACACGCCCACTTGGAGCTCAAATCTCGTGTGAGCTTTCTCGCCCACCTGTTCTCTCCATGCTCTTTCTTAAACCCCTATCATTTGGGCCTCTACAACCCCTGATGAGAACCAAATCTGTGGAGAACCAAAACTCCAGCCCCTTTTCTCCCTTTAGGGCCTGTTCGGCCAAACTGCATTAGGTGAGTTAGGTGGATAGAATTGTATAAGTAATAATAAATGTATGTGTTAGGTATTGTCCTTGGATTGGGTATATCCCATGTTTTCCGATACCATGTTTAGAATGTACGCAATTAAAAGTAAATTCCGAGATTTCCTTTCAAATTTCACTTAGAAATTTATTGTCCTGGGATTTGGAAATCCCATCTCACCCTTTTCCAACACAAGGCTCATTTTCCAAAGCCTATATCATTAATTTTAATCCCCACCCACCCTCCTACCAAACATGACATTCCAAATCCTGAGGTAGGGTTAGTAATGCAGTCCCATTTAGTACGACTTAAGACCACTGGCCAAATAGACTCTTGGAGTTTTGGACCTAGAGCGGTGCTCCTAGATTTCAACAGACCTGACCGAATAGGAAATCCAACGAGTTAATAATGTGAACCCTATGACCCTCTTAGCTGCTGTGAGCATGTGTGAAATGCTCGAGCGTCAAGTACAGACAACTCAATTCCACTTAGACAACGTTTGACCCAACACGATGAATAATTTCTTGTATTAGAAATGACCTGAAATCAGCTAGTGTATAAGAATAAACTTTGGATTATACCTAGAGGAAATTTCTATATCCCTTGGATTTAATGATAGGTCCTAAATTACACCTTGTTCTGATATATGGAGCAGGACATAAATCTTGAGCCTTGAGGGTGAAAAATAAATTTTTAAGGGGGGTAGCACATTAGGAGCCTAATCTAGTTAGCTCACCTACTACACTTTTGATCAGAGTGGCGCAGCGGAAGCGTGGTGGACCCTACTCCACTGGCCCAGGATCGAAACTGTGTTCGTTGAATATGAACATTATAGAAGCCCTAGCAAGTTCTACTATGAGAAACCATTTTAGGATCATCTAGTAAGATTTGATTCACCACTTCCTTGGACATAGATAATATCAAGGCTTCTCTTAGACTAAGACCTAAAGGGTAACCTTAGACATAGACAATTTGAGCTTTTTAATGATGAACATTCCCTACATTTTTAGAGTGATCGGACTACGGAGTTACTGAAATATACAACTGCGAAACATTCGCGGCTTGACCCAATTCTCAATCCTATGCGACTACCAACGGACTCACTGATTGACCGAGTAGAAGACCAGGATTCACTAGGATTCGGAAGGGATACGATGAGCCTTCTACCCTGGTCAGGTAGATGATCGATGTATCGGGATCAAGCCAACTATTATCGTCTCTCCGTATTGGTCAAACAATGAAAACAGCTATCTTACTCTAAATTGTTAGGAGTTGTCGTCAAGACTCCAAGTAAGTAAAGAAATAAATTGTAGCAAACCATCAGGGTATGAGAAATGGATAAAGAAATAAGTTTTAAGGGGGGTAGACTAAAATGAACCAGCTAGTACATATCCTACCACGCGTAGAAACTTGGAACCAATAAGTCTTAGGCAAATGAAATAATAGAAACCTTCCCTTATTACCCTTGGCCAATTTCGGGGACGAAATTTTATTTTAAGGGGGGTAGATTGTAACATCCCGGATTTTTTCCAACCTGGGATTAGACGTCCTTAGGCGATGGGTCGATCCTAACACCTTATTAACTTGTCAGAACTGAATCCCACAATCTAAAATCTCTCCTTAACCCATTTCCTTCACAAATCCCACCCTTCACTACCTTGTTCTTTCAATTTTTCAAAACACTTTCGCCCTAGACACTATCTTAAACTAGCTAAGTAGTATAACTTGGATCACTTTAGATACAAACTACAAAGGACTAAGTACCACCTCAGACAGAAATCTTATAAGACTAAATCCTTTAGAAATGAGGCGAGGATTAGCCTGTGCGAAACCTGATTAGCCATGAAATCCATTTGAATCGCTTTAAATACGATCTGCAAGACCCAAAACGTGTAGAATCATTGACGCTAGGTTACCCTAAAATTTAGGATCAATCTCATTACCCGGTTGCTCTCAGGAGCATCTCGAAACTCCGTATCAGATCTGGACTGCACGTCGGAAGTCCGAATAACACGAAGTTAAGGAATTAGGACCGCCTCGCTGGGCTTGACAACCATCTCGGAAATCAAATCCAGATAGTGTCCCAGCGCTATTCGCTTGAGCTCAGAGTGAAGAGTGTGAGAAATGTAAAATTAATTCAAAATAAAATATCTTGAATAGTAATCTGGCACCTCTCACTTGCGAATCAGTTTTAAGCAACCAGACCGTCAGAATTAGACCAAATTACACCCTCGGATCAGTAGAAATTTCATACATATTTACATGTACTCGGCATCTCCGATCGAGATCCGCTGACCGTTGAACTGAAACTGGTCCGCCACGCGTGATCTGGAATCCCGACCGAAACGAAAACTTAATAGAACGTAGATCCAGCATTAGTGAGCTTAAGTCTGACCTTTGGCTCAAGGAGGCCCGCCAGAAGTCCTCCGTTGAGCTGGAAAAGGTCCGCTTTGGTTATAACCTAAGTAAACCTTGTCCAGAAGTCTGTTTTGGTGAGATTTGGGGTTATATAAGGACCTTAAACTCTCTCTCATTTCAGCCATCCGAATTTGAGGAAAACCATAGGAAAAGAGAGAGAAAAGAGAGAGAAAGTGAGAGTGAAGTGGGAGCATCTTCCTGCAATGCTTCCCTGTTGCTATACGTGTTTAACCGCCTAGTTCTAATCGCTTTTCCGGCGCTTCCGGCTCCGTTTCTAGGTAAGAAACCCTAACCCTAATCTGATTTGGGGCTTGGGTGGTTGTAGGTTATGAAATTGCTAACCTATTTTGTTCTATAGGTTGCCAAACTGCCGTATTCAGAAGCTTAGCAATTCTATCGACTCCATTACGATTCTACGACAAAAGGTGCGGACTTTAGGTGTATAGGTTATAGTTTTCAACGCTTTCAATGTCAGATAATGGTAGATTCATGATCTGCATGCAATTGCACATGTACAAAGCGCTTTCTGTTTTCTGTTTCGATTAAAGATGTAGATTATGGAATTTTTACATATTCTAGGTATTCGTAGAAAATACCGTATACGTATAAAATTTGGAAATGTGTTTGACATGATTATTTGTTGTATGAATATACGATATATGGATAAAATACTTATTTGGCGAAAGGATTCGCCCAAATACATGTTTTACTAATATACACTATGTATGTAGAAATACTGTATCGTAGAAAGTACCGTATACATGTATATTTTAGAGGTGTGTTTGCCATGACTATTTGTTGTATAAATATATTAAGTATGCGTAAAATACTCGTTTGGCGAAAGGAATCGCCGTATCACATGTTTGCTTATATACACTATGTATGTTGAAATAGTGTACTCTAAGTGTTTGTGGAAATGCTTGTGTGAGTAAGTGTTTGGATGTTGATGCCTTAGGGAGGGTTTGAGATGGGATTCTCAACTACCCTAGAGACATGTTTAATTACCTCCATGAGGTTGTCTACTTAAACCGCTTACTTGTAATATATGTGTTTGTATTCCTATTGATGTAGTGCTTTACAATATGCTTTATATCATGCTTTATAACATGCCTTATAACATGCCTACTAGCATGCTTAAATTACTTTATTTATCATGCTTTACTCCACATGCTATGGATGAGAATTGATTGTGTTCAGGGCTATGATTATAGTCCAGGCAATCGGTAATGGGATTGAAAGCGTGGTTGTGATTCATATGCCACGTGAGACGTGTTTGACGAACCCGAGTCGTACTTTGGTTGGCGATAGTGGTTGGCCATACGAAGTGCTTATGCACTTCATGTCGTCCAATTGATTGTGCGCTCGAGCTAGTCAGGCTCGTCAAGTAACCCGATCTGTCTAATGTATGTTCACCATGTTTGGACGCTACTGCTTGAACCTAGGGTACCAAACTTACCAGTGAAATCCCTTTTAACCATGGTACCTCGATCCGCTAAGACTCATGAGCCGGGCATGGTGGTATGGGACACCGTGGTCGAGCTGTCGGCCTATGCTGGGGCCACGTGCCTCCCCGTAGTGACCAGTGAGCAACCAGACTCGTGAGCCGATTATGGTGGTATGGGACACTATATTCGAGCTGTCGACACCTACGGAGAGAGCCGAATATGGTGAGACCTGTATTCGTGCTGACGGGCGGCAAGTCCTCCGTAGTGTCTTCGAGTATACTCTAAGGTCTGTGATTGGCGACGAGCCCTTCACAGCAACTAGAGCATGAGTTGAGCCGAGTACGGTGAGATCTGTATTCGAGCTGACGGCTAGCGATTGAGCCGAGTACGGTGAGACCTGTATTCGAGCTGACGGCCAGCAATTGAGCCGCATACGGTGAGATCTGTATCCGTGCTGACGGGTGACGAGCCCTTTGTGATGCCTTCGCTACGCCTCTCAAACCATAATATCGTATGAGATTAACTAGGACTGACGACCCTAGAATGGATCATGTTTGGGAATGATACAAGGAAGGTACCTTAGTTTCCCAATACTGCTGTTTGAAATGAACTAATAATTACTCGGTAATCATGCTCATCATCGCACTGCATGTGCCTGGTCGATGTGGAGCACTGAGGGATGGACGCATTCGCGAACGTAAGGTGATGTCGCATGAGGGTGGTTTGGCAAGGGCATACATCATGTCATTTCATACTTGCATTAAATAATAGTAGAATTGTTTGATTGTACTGCTTTATCATTACTGCTTGACTGAATTGATAACATGTTAACCTATGCTTTACTGTTCCACTGAGTTGATCACTCACTCCCACGTTACGGGACGGTGTTGTACACACCAACCAGATTTGTTGAGTTTCAGGTGATGGCAATGCTTATGAAGCAGAGCCGGACCACTACCATGTTGACGAGGAGGAGTTCTCCTATCTGTGACTCTCTGGCAGGTCTATGAAGACCTGGTATTGTATTGACGGGGCTATGGTACTTGGTATAGAAGACATTACACTTCCTCACATTAGGTATATTTTAGAATTGTACCTGTAATTAATTAACCTGGTAACATCATCACACTCTGGAGACTCACCATACTTTATATATTTTATATGTCTATCACAGTCTTCTGCTTGCAATTTAACTGTCTCTGGAGTATGATATGTTGTTTTGGCTTAATCTCACTCATGTTCACTACTCTAATACAGTCAACATTCAATCATCATTCATTTTGTTGCATAAGTGATGTTCTGGAACTCGAGAGTTGAGTTACTACTCGACCCTCGATTTTCGGGATGTTACAGAACCCCATAGCCTGTAATACTACGTACTATCATCCCGACTTCACACTCCAGCATGGTTATTCCATTCGCACCGCATATTGCATTACATACATGACATATGGTATTTTGGGTTACTGTGTTTCTTCATTTATATGGTCTAGATACGATTGACGCTATTCGTGGACTCATCAGGAATTACATACTGCATTGCATCCTCGGCATTTGATACTTGACTCTTTATGACTTTTCATTTGCATAACTGTTCTATATTGCATATTCTGACATTGATTGACTCATGGACTTGTCCGTATTTTCGTTTACTCTAATAATTCCTGCTCTTGTCAGTATTTCTGCTTATTCTGGTAATTCATGATCGTGTTAGTAATTCTGCCTATTTTGATATTGTACAATTTATGGATTACTAGTATTTTTGGTACTGTATGATGATGGCATTATATTGAATACTTGATACTTACCTTGTGCACACACATACATCGCCCTCTAATCTTTCTATAAGCTTATGCACGATAGATGCGTGCAGGTGATGTTAGGTTGCAGCAGTGTTGAGCTTGGAGCATGCAGCGGTCTTCTGGAGCTTGATTTTCGATTTATGTATTTCCCTTCAGTATTGTAATCAAATGATTATATTAGTGGATATGTGATGATTATGTTGCCTTTGCGATTTGGGTATACTTGTGGTTATGCTTATTACGAGTTAAATATACAAAAAAAAAATCCTCCTTGTAGGATCCCAGGATCAGAATTTGGCGTATGGATGCTAGGAGCCGAGAATGGGGTACTACGGAGGCTGTCGGCACCGAATTTGGCGATCGGGATTTCTATGAATCCGATTTCTGGGTTTGGGGCGTGACAACTTCTACATACGATAAAGCATCCTTCCTCATACTTGATTGGCTTAATAAAGAAGGTGAACGGGACCAAGGTAACCGAACAATGCATTGTCAAAGCTTTTGTAGCCCCTAGACAATTTTTAATTGCATGCGTTCAATTACCACTATGTCTCATGGTGTGTTCCACCCGAGATTTGGAGCTCTCATTTTTTAATTCGTTCACTAAAACTATGTTGTAAAGTAGATGGACAGAGTGGATAAAACATATACATCATAGTGAATCCCACAACATCGACCAATATTGAGCTTGGTACTTGAGGGGTCACTACCGAATTTGACTCTCTGAGTCTCCACAAAAAATATCCAAAAGGCCGATATTAACCTTTAGTTTCCTGAACATAGCCGCTTGCCCAGTCACCCGCTCTCTCTCTCTCTCTCTCTCTCTCTCTCTCTCTCTCTGCGATTTTCTTCAACCCTTTTTGTCTCCTACACAAGCATCAGCCACACTCCCTCTTTCTCTCTCAAGACAATTTTCTCCTCTTCTCTAGGGTTAGGGTTAGGATTGTGGCTCTTTGATCCGGGAATGTAATCATGAGGTTTATGCTCTTAAAATTTTTCTTTTATATTCGTTTATATTCTATTCCAGATTAGCTTAATGTTGTATTGAAAGAAATCCCAAGTGGGTGTATCTCCGTTTGAATTTTCTTTGATTTTTGGTGAAAATAATCAATTGTGATGTTCTTCGAATTTGGATTAGTTGAAAAAGTGGAATGTTATGTGATTTTTTTTTGTTCACATAATACTCCATTTTTAATCATGCATGTTGCCAAAAGAATGAGCTTTGTTGTCATGTGCCAATGAAATATGGATTCTGTTGACTTTAATAAATTATGCATATTTTTGTGTTCTTAGGAAATCACCTTTTAAGAATTACTTTCTTTATATAAGTAGAAGTAAATTAAAAGAAAATGAAATGAAGAAGAAAATAGTTTTATGATGTGTAACTATTTGGATTTTTGCTTCTTTTTCTTTTTTTTTTTTTAAAAAAAATCTATGTATAAATTCTATTTGGATTTTTATCTTATTTTTTAGTATTGTTACTTTTGTATTAGTTTTTTTTAGTGTTATATTTGTATAAAAAAATTCATATCATGTATATTGTTTATTCAACACCCGGTCAAGGTTCCTTACTCTTGCTCAGGTGGTGGACTCGGTCATGGGTTCGAGTACCCCTAAGTGGTGAAATTCCACTATGTGAGTGTGTGGGGATGTGTGCGCATGTGTAAATATATATATATATATATATATTGTTTATTTAAAAAAGAAAAAAAAAAATCAAGCTTAAGCAGTAGAATAAGCTCGAAACTTGGCTCATGTAAATCTTGGACATGAGGTGTTATGTAAACAAGCTAAACCAAGCTTGAGTCAAAGTCGGTTTGACTAGGCTAGTATGGGTGCACACGGTTTGGTTTGGTCCGGTTTTGGAGTGAAACCGGAAACGAACCGTTCCCTACGGTTCTAGGATTTTTCGAACCGGAATCAGGCCGTTGGCACCCTAGAACCGAACTGGATTGTGAAAACCGGTTCGATTCCGGATCGGTTCCACGGTTGTGGGCGTCCTGGTGATTGGGAGTCTGGGATGGCGAGAGAGAGAGAGAGGCCTAGTAATGCAGGAGTGTTCGTGGGGAGGGAGGAGAGAGTAGACGGATGAGATTTCATCAGGACCCGGGTCCCACCGAGAAATATTGACCATCCATCTCTGACGCCCTTCTCCATTTCCCTATGGGAACAGTGTCGAATCAATCGAGGCGCACACTTGAAGATCGTCGTAGATTCCTCCCAATAAGGCTTTTTAATCTCGACCTATACTCGGGCTTTGATTTCTGACAAGTGGGGCCATAGATCAGTAATCTAGACCATTTCCCAGATAAAATGTTCATGTAGATGGACGATGGCTCAAAACAATCCCAAACTGTGAAAGCCTGTTCGCCAATGTCGGGCCTCTTTTCAATTAAACATTGAGCACAACTGTTTATCTCTTTTCAACCATTTAGATGTATGGTACATCATAAATGTGAAATTGTCATATCCAAGAGAGATTGAAAATGGTCCATCTAAAGCGAGGCCCATAGTACTCAAGGTCTGGATCACAGAAACATGGTCTGACATGTTACTGATGTCTTAAATCTAATGCCATTGAAAAACCACTATGGGAAACGTCGATGCTTCCATAGATATTCGATGCTTCCAAAGGAGTTAGGGTTTTTTATTCTTTGTTTTAAACTAAAGCTCGGATCCACAAATTGGATCCACGATTCGAGTAATGGTTCAGATATACGGTTTGGATCAATGGTTCGGTTCACGGTTTGGTTTGGTTCTATATGGCCCTAAACTGGAACTAATTTGTAGTCAACAGTTCAAGAAATTTCAGAATCGGAGCCAGACTGTTATTACCCTATAACTGGACCAAACTGAACCGGTCCAACGGTTCCGATCCGGTTACACAGTTCTAACAGTTGGATGTACACCCCTATAGGCTAGTATGCAACTCTAGGCATTAGTGCTCACTTCGTAGCCCCACCATCATGTATTTATTTTATCTACTCACTCCGTCCATTTTTTCAGCTCATTTTGGACGAAGAGCTCAAAAATGATGCGGATCCGAATCTCAGGTATGCTACACCGATCTATAGTGGTGATTGAATGACCACAATTAAAAAACATTTGTGGGCCACAAAAGTCCAAGATCAAGCTGATATATGTGTTTCCCTTCGTCCACGCCGGTGTTACCTAACCAATAGGTTGGATGGTAAATAAACATTACAGAGGAATTTTTAATGGTAAGCGTTCAATCACCAATGATTCCTGTGGTGTGGTCCACCTGAGATTCGAATATATCCTTTTTTGTTCATGCCCTTAAAATAAGCTGTAAAAAATGAATGGACGGCGTGGATAAAACACATACATAATGATGGGCCCCACAGAGTACCGACTTCGTCACTGGACGGGTAACTACCGAATCCGAATCCTCCGATGGGACGTGAGATTGTTTTTGTGGGTGCAACAAGTGGAGTAATCCACACCATTACATGCGACGATATGTGATCGTGTGGGCAAACGTATAAAAGATCTGAGCCTTCCACCATTCTAACATTGTGCAGTCCACGTAAAGACTGGACCCGCTGATTTTTTAGCCAGGGCATATGTAGATCGAGACCTGCCTGATGTACGAGTTAGATCTTCAACCAAATTTCAATATTGTCGCATGTGCGTGTCGCTTTTGCTTGGAAAAGTGGGCCCCAACCTGAAATCCCATCGTTCCGTTGAGTCGTAATTTCCTTTCAAGGGTGGAGAATTCGATGTGTACTTATTAATATCTAATCATGCCGTTCAATGCATTATCAGAAGCTGTCCAATCAATGATCAGGACCCAAGGCTCGGTCCCGGTCGAAAAAGCAATGGTCCTGGAAGCTCAATGGGACGGTTGATAGATATTCGAGAAAATTACCTTGGGACTCTGGTAGGGTGGATGAATGATACGCAGGCGCTTAGAAATTACTTAGAAATTGCTTATATGGCATACAATAAATGAAATTATGATATTCAAATTCTAGTTCAGATTTAGATGTATTATGAACTAAAAATTAAGCTTATTTTATTATCTTGGTTGAGATTTTTTGGACAGTTAAGAATATAAAATATCTAATGGTCCTAGTTCAATAAACTTACGACTGAGAATCAGTGGTTAGGATTCCTCAAACCAATCTGATTTTTTTTTATTGTGACTTAGAGACAGTGGATACCACAATTTAGTCGGTTTAATTCAAGTCAATGTATTCTACCTACAGAATTTCTGAGTGCGTGTGTATCAAGCATCATAGTCTACCAGAGTATCAAATAATTCCGTAAGATAATTGCAATATCAAACGTGGGCTGACAAGACGATTATTAAAAAGAAAGAGAAAATGACCACTGTAGACAAAACCTTTTACCCAGCGGTTTCTATGAAAGAATACAAACTTTAGTTACCAATCTAGACTAGCACGTGCGGACAGCGACTTTAAGGACGAAACTACCCCTCCTTGTCACTGCGAAGACGAGCGCTGACGCTCCTCCAACTGAGAGCTGTACGAACGGCTTAAAAGAGATCAGAGTTACATGGCCCCACAGCTATATATTTATTATATCCACAACGTTCATCCATATTTCGAGATCATTTTGGAGCATTATCCAAAAAAAAATGATAATATCCAAAGATCAACTAGACCACACCACGAAGAGCAGCGGGGAAATTGATTTTCACCGTTAAAACTTTTGTAGGGCCCACCATAACATTTATTTTCCATCCAATCTATTCATAAGGTCACAAAGGCCTGGATGAAGAGGAAAAACAAATTTAATAATGATCCAAAACTTCTGTAACCCCTAAAAGGGTTTCAATGGTAGACGTTCAATTTCCCACTGCCTTTTACAGTGTGGTCCACTTGATAGTTAGATCTGTATTATTTTTCGTCTCAAGCCTTAATATGAGCTCGCCAAATAGATGGACGGTTTGGATATAACACAGACCTCATGGTGGGGCCCACAGAAGTAACAAAAATTTCAAAAAAAAAAAAAAACAGCGTCTGCGATGAATCGCGGATTCCGCGATTCCACCGTAACTCGCTGTATGCTTTGGGGATGGATCGCGGAATCCGTGATTAATCGCGGATACAAAGAAAAGGCTATGGCTACGGATTATAACCGTAGCTATAGCCATATCCTGTGTATTTTTCTTTTTATTTTATTTTATTTATTTATTTATTATTATTTTTTTAAAATTTAGAATTTTATTCTACCTACATTTTTCTCTAAAACATATTTATATAAATATGTATATATAAGCATATAAAAAAAATTTCTCTCCTTTTTTCATTTCTTTCTTTATTCATATAACAAGAATATCTTCTAAACCAAAATTAGTTACTTGACATACCATATATGATTTTAGGGCTGAAAGTTGGGCGGGTTCAACCCGACCAACCTGTGACCCACCCGACATTGGAAATTGAGCGGGCCAAATTGGAAATTTAGCGGGACAAACTGAAAATTGAGTGGGACAAACTGGAAATTGAGTGGGCCAAACTGGAAATTATGCCCACTGTTTCCCGTGGTATGATTCACTTGATATTTTGATATGCTTCAATTTGGGGCACAACCCCTTAAATTAGATAGAAAAACGGATGGACGGCGTGGATATATTACATGAAACGGATTACTTCTCTACCACCAGCCAATGGCTGGTGTTCGGTGTTCTGTGGGCCTCATCAGATTCCATTGAACTTAAGTGGGGAGTTCCACACATCCAAACAACCCTTAAGGCACTTCATCAAAACCAACTAACCATGTGAGACACCGAGGAAATGAATTGATGGCAGGACAGGCATACTCATTCAACTAAACAAATAAAATAAGAAAACCCAGCTGATTATGGATACAGATTGTATAAATGAAAGATAAGGAAGCATAAGATTTAATAATATTGCGAGCAACAACATGCAAAGTATGTATTTTAGTACTAGTTAAAGTATGCTTTTTAATTTGTGGTAGTTAAAAACTATGTTATGTATCTGCCTAAAGTTAGAATAGCCAGTAGTTGGGCATAAGCAACCATCCACCTGTGAGATAACTCAAATTCCAATATAACCAGCTAAAAGTCAGTGCAACCAGAACCAGCATAGTGGAAGTAGCCTTCCAACAAAAGGTTAGGTTCAAATTGACACAACAACTTAACCCATTCGATTAGTTTGCAATAGCCTTAAAAAATTATTGAAATAACAGTATTCCAAGCATGCTATGAATTGAACTAAACTATGTGGCATATTGACTATTATCTTAAAGCTTAGAATAGTTCAAAAGGGTCATACCCCAGCCAAAAGTGCATCTAAAATCTTATCTAAAATCAGGACCACACACTCCTAGGAATTGAGTGAGGCAACCTAGGAATTGAACAAGGCAAGATAAAAATTGAGTGAGGGAACCTCGCAATTGAGCAAGACAACTTAGGAATTGAGCGAGGGAACCTAGGAATTGAGCGAGGGAAGCTAAAAATTGAGTGATACAACCTATAAATTGAGCAAGGGAAGCTAGAAATTCAGCGAAGCAAGCTAAAAATTGAGCGAGGGAACCTAGGAATTGGGCGAGACAACCTACAAATTGAGCGAGGGAAGCTAGAATTTGAGTGAGGGAGCCTATGAATTGAACGAGGCAACCTAGCAATTGAGTGAGAGAAGCTAGAAATTGAGCAAGGGAACATAGGATTTGAGAGAGGGAACCTAGAAATTCAGCGAGATAACCTAGAATTTGAGCGAGGGAAGCTACAAATTGTGCGAGGGAACCTAGAAATTGAGTGAGGCAACGTAGGATTTGAGCGAGGCAACGTAGGAATTGAGCGAGGGAACCTAGGAAATGAGCGAGACAACAGAGAAATTCAGCGAGGAATCCTAGGAATTGAGCGAGGGAAGCTAGAAATTAATCGAGGCAACCTAGAAATTCAGCGAGGCAACCTAGGATTTGAGCGAGGGAAGCTAGAAATTGAGCGAGATAAAGTAGAAATTCAGCGAGGAAACCTAGGATTTGAGTGAGGCAACCTAGGAATTGAGCGAGAGAAGTTAGAAATTGAGCGAGGGAAGCTAGAATTTGAGCGAGGGAACCTAAAAATTCAGCGAGGCAACCTAAGATTTGAGCGAGGGAAGCTACAAATTGTGCGAGGGAACCTAGAAATTCAGTGAGACAATATATAAATAGAGCGAAGGAACCTAGCAATTGAGCGAGGCAACCTAGCAATTGAGCGAGGCAACGTAGAAATTCAGCGAGGCAACCTACGAATTGAGCGAGGGAAGCTAGAAATTCAGCGAGGGAACCTATGAATTGAGCCAGACAACCTAAGAATTGAGCGAGGGAAGTTAGAAATTCAGCGAGGGCACCTTATGGAGTGAATTTACATATACAACAATGTGTGGGTGAGAGTGCGTGCTAGGATGTTTGTGGTTGAGAGTATGTTAGTCCAAATGCAGCCAAACATGGAGTGTGTGTACTGACATGGGTGTGTACTAACAAGCTAACCCCCCCTCCCCCCCCCCCCCCCCCCCCAAAAAAAAAATAAATAAAAAAATTGCGGCCAAACATCTCACATCCATTTAGTGACACTCCAGAGCGCATGGCCCACCAACATTGCAGATCAAATTATCCTGACCAATTCTTCCCATCACCAGTTATAAATAAAATCATCATCCATCAATATTAAGGTGCTAGATTAGGCAAGCAAAAGACTACGATATGGAGAATGGCCCTCCTAGCTATCTGGTAGTTCGTGTGGGAAGAAAAGAATGGGAGGTGCTTCAAGAGTGTCTTGAAGTAGGCTTAGTCCTTAGTCCATAGAGTGAAGCAGTTAATAGTCAGCACCCTTTGATTAGTGTGATTTTTGGGCTATAAACCATTAATTGTACCTAAATTTGCATGTTTCTTTGAATGCATACATGTATGCCATATTTACAGTGGATGATTACTTGACATCGCATGGCAACTCAAACCAGAGTTAAGCCCCTACAATGAAGTACTAAAAAGGGATACAGAGGCAATAACTATAAGAAAAATGATAGGAGGAAAAAAGAAGAAAATTGCTAGAAATTCATGGAATCCAGATGCATGTTTTCGTCTTTTTTTTTTTTTTTTTTTTTTTAATGGAGCGAGGGAAGGGAGGGAGAGGAAAAGTAACGGCAGTAAAAAGGAGGGGTAGTTTCATCCTCAAATTCACTGTCCGCACGTGCTAGTCTAAGTTGGTAACTTAAGTTTGTATTCTTTCATAAAAACCATTTGGGTAAAGGTTTTGTTTACAGTGGTCAGGTTTATGTACCCGTCAACCATGATAACTGTCATTGGTTCTTGATGGTCCTATATCCAAGACAATGGGAGATCATTATTATCGATAGCTTAGTGTTAAATGCTCTCCTAAAGTATAAGCAAATGATCAATTTGATGACAAAGGCGCTCCCGATTCTCTTCCATGCCACCGGAGACGTCACCGCGCTTGAAGGGAAGACTTGGACCGCCAAATCCATGAAATCTGTGCCGAAGCAATGCAATGGTTCCCTCGCTCAATTCTTAGCTTGCTTGCTCAATCCCTAGGTTCCCTCGTTCATTTCCTAGGTTCCCTCGCTTAATTTCTAGCTTCCCTCGCTAAATTCGTAGGTTGCCTCGCTTAATTTGTAGGTTCGCTTGCTCAATTCCTAGCTTCCCTCGCTCAATTCCTAGCTTCCCTTGTTGAATTTGTAGGTTCCCTAGCTCAATTCCTAGCTTCCCTCGCTCAATTTCTAGCTTGCCTAGCTCAATCCCTAGGTTCCCTTGCTCAAATCCTATGTTCCCTCGCTCAATTCCTAGCTTCCCTCGCTCAATTCCTAGCTTCCCTTGCTGAATTTGTAGGTTCCCTCGCTAAATTCCTAGCTTCCCTCGCTCAATTCCTAGCTTGCTTCGCTCAATTCCTAGGTTCCCTCACTCAATTCCTAGCTTCCCTCGCTGAATTTGTAGGTTCCCTTACTCAATTCCTAGCTTCCCTTGCTCAATTCGTAGGTTGCCTCATGTAATTTGTAGGTTCCCTCACTCAATTCCCAGCTTACCTCGCTCAATCCCTAGGTTCCCTCGCTCATTTCCTAGGTTCCCTCGCTCAATTCCTAGCTTCCCTTGCTAAATTCATAGGTTCCCTCGCTCAATTCCTAGCTTCCCTTGCTCAATTCCTAACTTGCTTCGCTCAATCCCTAGGTTCCCTCCCTCAATTCCTAGCTTCCCTCGCTCACTTCCTAGCTTGCCTTGCTGAATTCGTAGGTTTCCTAGCTTGCTTCGCTCAAACCCTAGGTTCCCTTGCTCAATTCCTAGCTTCCCTCGCTGAATTTATAGGTTCCCTCGCTCAATTCCTAGCTTCTCTCGCTCAATTCGTAGGTTGCCTCGCTTAATTTGTAGGTTCCCTCGCTCAATTCCTAGCTTGCCTCGCTCATTTCCTAGGTTCCCTCGCTCAATTTCTTGCTTCCCTCGCTAAATTCATAGGTTGCCTCGCTTAATTCGTAGGTTCCCTCGCTCAATTCCTAGTTTCCCTCGCTGAATTTGTAGGTTCCCTCGCTCAATTCCTAGCTTCCCTCACTCAATCCCTAGGTTCCCTAGCTCATTTTCTAGGTTCCCTCGCTCAATTTCTAGGTTTCCTCGCTAAATTCGTAGGTTGCCTCGCTCAATTCCTAGCTTCCCTCGCTCAATTCCTAGCTTCCTTCACTGAATTTGTAGGTTCCCTCGCTCAATTCCCAACTTCCCTCACTCAATTCCTAGCTTCCCTCGCTCACTTCCTAGCTTTCCTCGCTAAATTCCTAGGTTCCCTCGCTCAATTTTCAGTTTGTCCTGCTCAATTTTCAGAATTCCCTTCACTTCACGGTCATTTCCATGCATTTAACTTAACTTCACGGTCATTTTCACACATTTCACGGTCATTTCTAGCGATTCCGTTTAGATTCATGGTCATTTCGATGCACTTCACGGTCAATTCCCTTCACTTCACGGTCATTTCCACGCATTTCACGTTCAATTCGCTTCACTTCACGGTCATTTTCATGCATTTCACGGTCAATTCTGACAATTTTGTTTAGATTCACGGTCATTTCCCTTCACTTCACGGTCATTTCCATGCATTTCATGGTCATTTCGCTTCATTTCACGATCATTTCAAGCGATTCCGTTTAGATTCACGGTCATTTTAATGCACTTCACGGTCATTTCCATGCATTTGACGGTCAATCCCGGCGATTCTGTTTCTAAGTTTTATCGGGTTGGTGTTTGTATGACTCAACCCCGAAGACCAAACCCGATACATCCTGCCCAAGCCCAACCCAATGTCAGGTGGGTCACAAGTTGGTCAGGTTGAACCCGCCCAACTTTCAGCCCTAAAATCATATATGTTACGTCAAGTAACTAATTTTGGTTTAGAAGATATTCTTGTTATATGAATAAAGAAAAAAAATGAACAAAGGAGAGAATTTTTTTTTTTTTTTGGTATGCTTATATATACATATTTATATAAATATATTTTAGAGAAAAATGTAGGTAAAATAAAATTCTAAATGTAAAAAAAAAAAAAAATAATAATAATAATAAAAATAAAATTTTTTTTAAAAAATTAAAATTTTAAAAATTAAAAAGAAAAGTACACGGGATACGGCTATAGCTACGGTTATAATCCATAGCCATTGCCTTTTATTTGAAACGGGGATCAATCGCGGATTCCGCGATCCATCCCCAAATCAGTTGCGGTGGAATCGCAAGTCCGCGATTTATCCCCAAATTCTGTTTTTTTGTTTTTTTTTTTTTAGTGAAAATTTCATTGCTTCTGTGGGCCACACCATGAGGTCTGTGTTATATCCAAACCGTCCATCTATTTGACGACCTCATATTAAGCCTTGAGACGAAAAATAAGACAGATCTAACTATCAAGTGGACCACATTGTAAAAGATAGTGGGGAATTGAACGTCTACCATTGAAACCCTTTTAGGGTTACAGAAGTTTTGGATCATTATGAAATTTGTTTTTCCTCTTCATCCAGGCCTCTGTGACCTTATGAATAGATTGGATGGAAAATAAGTGTTATGGTGGGCCCTACAAAAATTTTAATGGTGAAAATCAATTTCTCCGTTGCTCTTTGTGGTGTGGTTCGGTTGATCTTTGGATATGATTTTGTAGGGTCCACCATAACATTTATTTTCCATCCAATCTATTCATAAGGTCACAAAGGCCAGGATGAAGAGGAAAAACAAATTTCATAATGATCCAAAACTTGTGTAACCCCTAAAAGGGTTTCAATGGTAGACATTCAATTTCCCACTACCTTTTACAGTGTGGTCCACTTGATAGTTAGATCTGTCTTATTTTTCATCTTAAGCCTTAATAGGAGCTTGCCAAATAGATGGACGGTTTGGATATAACACAGACCTCATGGTGGAGCCCACAAAAACAACGAATTTTTTTTTTATTTTATTTTAAAAATAGAATCTGCGATGAATCGCGGATTCCGCGATTCCACCGCAACTCGCTGTGTGATTTGGGGATGGATCGCGGAATCCGCGATTCATCGCGGATACAAATAAAAGGCTATGGCTACGGATTATAACCATAGCTATAGCCATATCCTGTGTGCTTTTCTTTCTTTCTTCTTCTTCTTCTTTTTTTTTTTTTTTTTTTTTTTTTTTACATTTAGAATTTTATTCTACCTACATTTTTCTCTAACACATATTTATATAAATATATATAAGTATATAAAAAAAAATTTCTCTCCTTTTTTCGTTTCTTTCTTTATTATTTTATTTTTTTACACGCACACACACATGCTTACACACGCACACCGTGGGATTTCACCACCAGTGGGTACTCGAACCCTTTCTTTATTCATATAACAAGAATATCTTCTAAACCAAAATTAGTTACTTGACGTACCATATATGATTTTAGGGCTGAAAGTTGGGTGGGTTCAACCCGACCAACCTGTGACCCACCCGACATTACAACCTAGAATTTGAACGCGGCTACCTATCAATTGAGCGAGGTAACCTAGGAAATGAGCGAGGGAAGCTAGAAATTGAAAGAGGGAACCTAGGAATTGAGCGAGGCAACGTAGGAATTGAGCAAGGGAAGCTAGAAATTGAGCGAGGCAACGTAGGGATTCAGCGAAGTAACCTAGGAATTGAGAGAGGGAAGCTAGAAGGATCCTAGAAATTGAGCGAGGCAATGTAAGAATTCAGCAAGGGAAGGTACAAATTAAGCAAGGGAAGCTAGAAATTCAGCGAGGCAACCTAGGATTTAAGCGAGAGAACCTAGAAATTGAGCGAGGCAACGTAGAAATTTAGTGAGGGAACCTAGAAATTCAGCGAGACAACCTAGAATATGTGCGAGGGAAGCTACGAATTGAGTGAGAGAACCTAGAAATTGAGCGAGGCAACCTAGATTTGAACGAGGCAACCTAGGAATTGAGCGAGGTAACATAGGGATTGAGCGAGGGAACCTACGAATTGAGATAGGCAGCGTAGAAATTCAGCGAGGAATCCTAGGAATTGAGTGAGGGAAGCTAGAAATTGAGCAAGGGAACCTAGGATTTGAGCGAGGTAACCTAGAAATTGAGCGAGGCAACGTAGGGATTGAGTGAGGGAAACTAGGAATTGAGCGAGGCAACGTAGAAATTCAGCGAGGAATCCTAGGAATTGAGTGAGGCAATGTAGGAATTGAGCGAGGCAACCGAGGGAATGTAGGAATTGACGAGGAAAGCTACAAATTGAGTGAGGGAACCTAGAAATTGAGCGAGGCAACATAGGAATTAAGCGAGGAAAGCTAGAAATTGAGCGAGGCAACTTAGGAATTGAGTGAGGCAACGTAGAAATTGGAGCGAGCCAACATAGGAATTGAGCGAAGGAACCTGTAAATTGAGCGACAGAACCTACAAATCTCTTTAGGTGATCAAGAGGGCCCCCTTTTCCAGTAGATGAGATTATGACGAAAGGTATTATCTCAACGCTTCTTTTCTCTCTCTTGCTCTTAAAAATCGTTGAATCCAAAGCCCTCAGAGAAGAAAGATCCTGGTTGCCTCGCTCAAATCCTAGGTTGCCTTGCTCAATTCCTAGGTTCCCTCACTCAATTGCTAGGTTGCCTCGCTTAATTCAAAGGTTGCCTTGCTCAATTTCTAGCTTCCTTCGCTCAATTCCTATGTTGCCTCGCTGAATTCTTACCTTGCCTCACTCAATTTCTAGGTTCCCTCGCTCAATTTCTAGCTTCCCTCGCTCAAATCCTAGGTTGTCTCGCTGAATTTGTAGGTTCCCTCGCATAATTTCTATCTTCCCTCGCTTAATTCCTAGGATTCCTCGCTGAATTTCTACGTTGCCTCGTTCATTTCTTAGGTTCGTTCGCTCAATTTCTACGTTACCTCGTTCAATTCCTAGGTTGCCTCGCTCAATTTCTAGGTTCCCTTGCACAATTTGTAGCTTCCCTCGCTCAAATCCTAGGTTGCCTCGTTGAATTTCTAGGTTCCCTCGTCAAATTCTAGCTTCCCTCGCTCAATTTCTAACTTCCCTTGCTCAATTCCTAGGTTGCCTCGCTCAAATCCTAGCTTTCCTCGCTGAATTTCTACCTTGCCTCACTCAATTTCTAGGTTCCCTCGCTCAATTTCTAGCTTCCCTTGCTCAAATCGTAGGTTGTCTCGCTGAATTTCTAAGTTCCCTCGCTTAATTTCTAGCTTCCCTCGCTTAATTCCTAGGATTCCTCGCTAAATTTCTACGTTGCCTCGTTCATTTTCTAGGTTCCCTCGCTCAATTCCTACGTTGCCTCGCTCAAATCCTAGGTTGCCTCGCTCAATTTCTAGGTTCCCTCACACAATTTGTAGCTTCCCTCGCTCAAATCCTATGTTGCCTCGCTGAATTTCTAAGTTCCCTCGTCAAATTCTAGCTTCCCTCGCTCAATTTCTAGCTTCCCTCGCTCAATTCCTAGGTTGCCTTGCTCAAATCCTAGCTTTCCTCGCTGAATTTTTACCTTGCCTCACTCAATTTCTAGGTTCCCTCGCTCAATTTCTAGCTTCCCTCGCTCAAATCCTAGGTTGTCTCGCTGAATTTCTAAGTTCCCTCGCTTAATTTCTAGCTTCCCTCGCTTAATTCCTAGGATTCTTCGCTGAATTTCTACATTGCCTCGCTCATTTCCTAGGTTCCCTCGCTCAATTCCTATGTTGCCTCGCTCAAATCCTAGGTTGCCTCGCTCAATTTCTAGATTCCCTCGCACAATTTGTAGCTTCCCTCGCTCAAATCCTAGTTGTCTCACTGAATTTCTAGGTTCCCTCGCTCAAATTCTAGCTTCCCTCGCTCAATTTCTAACTTCCCTCGCTCAATTCCTAGGTTGCCTAGCTCAAATCGTAGGTTCCCTCGCTCATTTTCTACGTTGCCTCGCTCAATTTCTAGCTTACCTCGCTCAATTTCTAGATTCCCTCGCTGAACTCCTACCTTGCCTCTCTCAATTTCTAGGTTCCCTCGCTCAATTCCTACCTTGCCTCACTCAATTTTCAATTTGCCTACTCAATTTCATATTTGTCCCGCTCAATTTCTAGTTTAACCACGAAGTGACTGAAATTGACAGCGAAGTGAATGAAATGTATTTTCAACCATCGACCTGATGGAATCTTGGAAAATAACTAGGTTGGTTGGCTAAAGTAGCTTCTCTTACCCCAAAATCATATGTGGTACGTCAAGTAACTAATTTTAGTTTAGAAGATATTCCTGTTAAATGAATAATGAAATAAATGAAAAAAAAAAGAGAGAGAATTTTTTTGAAAGTAATCCGTAGCTACGATTATAGCTACGGTTTTAATCCGTAGCCATGAAAACCGTAGCCATAAGTTCCTGGTTTTTTTTTTTGTTTTTTTTTTTTTCTTTTGTTGTTCTAATCCCCACCGCCTTTTGTGGGTCCCATCATGAGGTCTGTGTTATATCCAAACCGTCCATCTATTTGGCGAGCTCATATTCAGGCTTGAGACTAAAAATAAGATAGATCTAACTATCAAGTAGACCACACTGTAAAAGGCAATGGGGAATTGAACGTCTACCATTGAAACCTTTTAGGGGTTATAGAAGTTTTGGATCATTATGAAATTTGTTTTTCTTCTTCATCCAGGTCTTTGTGACCTATGAATGAACTTAGACAGGAGGATTTCTCACAAACATCACAGTGGGCCCCCAAAAGTTTTTAATGATCGACGCTCATTCAACACTTTGTTTCGTAATGTGGTACACTTGAGATTTGCATATACCTCATTTTTGGTCGTACACCATAAAATGATATGGAAAAATATATGGACGGCATGGATGAATAGCATACATCATGGTGAGGCCCACAGACCACCGACCATCCGCCATTGGCCGTGGTGGGGAGTACCCAATCCGTTTCCGTGAAAGGAGGGGTAGTTTCGTCCTCAAAGTCACTGTCTGCACGTGCTAGTCTAGATTGGTAACTAAAGTTTGTATTCTTTCACAGAAACCGCTGGGTAAAAGGTTTTGTCTACAGTGGTCATTTTCTCAAAAAGAAATTTGGGACTGTAGACCCCACCTTTTATCCAGCTGTTTTTACAAAACAATACAAACTTAGTTGTGGAACTTAGACCTGCTCGTACGGACAGCAAATTTAAAGACGAAAATACCCCTCCCTTCCTTTCGAAGACAAGCGCTGACGCTCCTCAACCGAGAGTTGTACGAATGGCTCAAAAGAGATCAAAGTTGCATGCCTCACAGCTATGTATTTATCATATCCACAACGTTCATCCATATTTCGAGATCATTTCGAAGCATTATCCAAAAAAAAAAAAAAATCATATCCAAAGATCAACTAACCACACCACAAAGAGCAGCAGGAAAATTGAATTTCACCGTTAAAAATTTTGTAGCACCCACCATAACATTTATTTTCCATCCAATTTATCCATGAGGTCACAAAGGCCTGGATGAAGAGGAAAAACAAATTTCATAATGATCCAAAACTTCTGGAACCCCTAAAAGGGTTTCAATGGTAGAAGTTCAATTCCCCACTGCCTTTTACAGTGTGGTCCACTTGATAGTTAGATCTATCTTACTTTTCGTCTCAAGCTTTAATATGAGCTTGCCAAATAGATGGATAGTTTGGATATAACACAGACCTTATGATGGGACCCATAAAAGCAGCACAGCAAAAAAAAAAAAAACTCCAGATTTTTTATTTTTTATTTACAAGGAGAACTTTTTATCCCTTGTATTCTCTAATACATAATTATGTAAATATGTACATATAAGTATATAAAAATATTTTTCTATCTTTTAATTCATTTCTTTGCCTATTTATTTAACAAGCATATCTCCTAAACTAGAATGATTTACTTAATCGCACCAAATATGATTTTGGGGTAGGAGAAGCTAATTTAGCCAACCAACCTAGTTATTTTCCAAGATTCCATTAGGTCGATGGTGGAAAATCCATTTCATTCATTTCATGGTCAATTTCAATCACTTCGCGGTCAAACTAGAAATTGAGCGGGCCAAACTGAAAATTGAGCGGGACAAACTGAAAATTGAGCGGGCCAAACTGGAAAACTAGAAATTGAACGGGAGAAACTGGAAATTGAGTGGGCCAAACTGGAAAGCTAGAAATTGAGCGGGACAAACTGGAAAACTAGAAATTGAGCGGGACAAACTGGAAATTGAGTCGGCCAAACTGGAAAACTGGAAATTGAGCGGGCCAAACTGGAAATTGAGCGGGAGAAACTGGAAATTGAGCGGGCCAAACTGGAAAACTAGAAATTGAGCAGGACAGGCAAGCATTGGATATACATTGTTGAGGTTTACAGTAATCTTCGGGTGCAGAAAATTTTCATGTTTGTGCATTTCAGTCTGAGTTCATTCTCTAATCACGATGGCTTTGGGAGGGTTGATCCGAGGGATTGGTTGACTGCAAAATGGTCGATTAAAACTATATTGGGTTATCAACCCATCCCTCGGATCAACCCTCTCAAAGCTATCGTGATTAGAGAAAGAACTCGAACTGAAATGCACATACTTGGAAATTTTCTGCATATTTGCTAGAAGTGCATGGGTGGATGTATAGCATACTTTGTAATTTTTGTGGATGATGAAATGAACTTTATACTTTGTCCCACTGTATTTTCAGTTTGTCTCGCTCAATTTCCAGTTTGGCCCGCTCAATTTCTAGTTTGGCCTGCTCAATTTCCACTTTGTCCGTCCCGCTCAATTTCCAGTTTGCCTCACTCAATTTCCAGTTTGGCCCGCTCAATTTCCAGTTTGTCCCTGTAACTAGAGCTATACAAGAGTCGAGCCGAGTATCGCCCTACTCGTACTCAGCTCTTAATGCCCGAGTCCTGCTCGTACTCGGCTCTACTCGGCCAACGAGCATGGACTCCTTGCTCGTACTTTACTCGCTCGAGTACGAGCCGAGTTCGAGTAGAAAATGAGTCAAGTTGAGTCCGAGTTTTCTCTATCCATCTTGGGCATATTTAAATCACAAATCAAGGGTTCCACTTGGAAAAAGAAAAAAGAAAATTTCAGAATAACCAACGCATTAGGCGTACAATAATAAAAAGAAAAAGAAAAGAAAATATGTATAGAGACTCACATGTGCGTACAGGGCAGGGACGACGGACGAGTGGCAGGGACCCTTTGTGGCACCGGACGAGTGGCAGGGACGAGCTGCGGCTAGAGCTGTACACGAGCAGACTAGCTGCGACACTGGACAAGTGGCAGGGACGAGCTTCAGCATCGGACAGGGGCACCGGACAGGCAGCAGGGACAAGCGGCAGGGTTTAGCACCGCTGGACAGGGGACAGGGGAGTGAGAGAGAGAGAGAGGAAGAAGAGGGAGGGCTGGACGGGCACCGGGGAGAGAGAGAGAGAGAGAGAGAGAGAGAGAGAGAGAGAGAGAGAGAGAGAGAGAGGTGGAGGGAAGAAGGGGGTTTTCATTTTGAACAGGCGCTATTTGAAAACGACCGGAGTAGGGTTTTTTTTTTTGCGAGTTATATATACCATGTACACGAGTCGAGTACTTCTCAACTCATACTCTACTCATTTTCTAAACGAGCCTTATAAACCTGCTCGTACTTGGCTCAAAATCACACGAGTCGAGTATTCCGAGTCGAGTCGAGCGAGTAATCGAGCCTTAGCCTGCTCGTGTACAACTCTATCTGTAACGTCTTAGAAAAATCCGTACAAAAACCCGAGTATCACCTCAGGCAGAAATCACTAAGTATTGAATCCTTTAGAAATTAGACGAAAATTAATTAAGTACTAAACTGAATTAATCGGTAGATTAGCTTGAACCATTTTCTATACGAACCGCAAGACCCAAAACCAGTAGAATCGCTAACTCTACGTTACCTAAAAACGTAAGATCAATCTCAAAACCCAGTTGATCATGGGAGCACATTGAAACTCCGTATCGGACCTGAACCGCGCATCGAAAGTCTGATTACTGCGAAACTATACGGTTATGACCGCCTTGCTGGGCTTGACAACCATCGTGGGAATCAAGCCCGAATAGTATCCAGAAATGTACAACTAGAGCCCAGAGTAAAGTGTGTAAAAAACGCGAATATCTTTAGAAAATAAACTTAAACTTAAGTGAATTTGGTCATTTGCTTACAGGCCAAATTTAAGGTTTATGACCGTTAGATTCTGACCTAACTACACCCTTGGATCAGAGAAATTTCCCTACACAGGTTAGTGTACTTATGGCCATGATCGAGTGACGATGACCGTCAAACTGAAACTGGTCCTCCACAGTCGATCTACTAATCCGATCGGACCAAAATCTTAATATGACGTAGATCCATTGTCAGGGAACTTTCCCCGGACCGTATGCAGGTAATGGACCTCCAAATGAGCTCCATTGGCCTGAAACAGATGACTTTTGGTTATAACGTAAGTATACCATGGCCCTGGGGCCATTGACATCAGTTTTGGGACTATATAAGGGCCTTAACCCACCCCTTTCATTCCATACGAATTTCAAAACCTTAGGAGAGTGAAGAGAGAAAAGAGAAGGAAAGAGTGAGGAGAAGAGAGAGAGTGTGAGAGATAGTTGTTGGGATTGATTCCCACCACTCCACGTACCGAATCATCCTACCTGTATCGCTACACCAACGAATCTAAATCTATTTTTGGATAAAAAAATCCTAAACCTAATTTATTTTAGGAATTTAAATAAAGGAATTAGTGAAATAGCTAACCTATTTCATTGATTTAGGCAGCCGTTGTGCCGTAGACAAAGGCGTAGTGTACGAACCGAGTTCGTAATCGGTTTACTGACGAAAGATGCGGACTATAAACGTTTAGGTTATGGTTTTCAAGGCTTTCAATGTTAGTTAATGATTTATGACTGACTTGATTATTGTCACATGTGCTTAGATGCGATGTTTTCCGTATATTACACATATATATAAACTATGTTGATTTTAATGCATTTCATGTGTTTGTTGAAATGTTTGAGTGAATATTGAATTATGATTTGTACTTGCCATGATTGTTGTTTGAGAATACATGATTGTTATACGTGTGGCAACCCCCTTGTGAAAGGATTTGCTATAATATAGGTTATAGCTAATTTATTATATGTATGTTGATATGTGTAATCTAAGTGTTTGGTAAAATGCCTGAATGAGAAAAATGCTTGTTGAAATATATTTAATGGGGGTATTGAGATAGGATTCTCTATTACCTTATCTATAGTTAATGTAACATATTTTACTACTACGTGTTTTATGTATGAAATGCCTATGTATGACAACATGTGTACTATGTGTTTTAAAAAAAATGCTCAAATGGGATTTATATTGAAATTGGTTGTCACATGCTGTTTGATTGTTACATATGAATGCTCATTGTGCTTAAATATGATTGGGACTATTGTGTAGTCCAGGCAATCGGTAATGATTCCCAAATTAGCGGCGAGGTCGTTTCGCCACACAAGACACATTCAATGAATTTGAGTCGTACGATGTTTGTCGACAGTGTTTAGGTCACGCGGAGTGCTTACACGCTCCATGTCGATTAATTCAATGTACGCTCGTACCAGTCGAGCTTGTCAAATAACCCGATTGACCTAATATAAGTTCACCATGTATGGACGTTACTGTTTGAATCTAAGGTATCACTTATCAGTGTAAAGCCCGTTTAATCTTGGTACCACGATCCGCTAAGACTTTGAGCCAGGCATGGTGGTATGAGACACCGTGGTCGAGCTGTTGGCCTATGCTGGGGTGACAAGCCTCCCCATAGTGCCCATTGAGCAACCAAACTCGTGAGCCGAATACGGTGGTATGGGACATTGTATTCGAACTGTCAGCTTACGCTAATGTGACGAGTCTTTCCTGTAGTGACCTCGAGTATAAAATAGGCCTACCCCGGCGCAGCCTGGCTGTGGTCCCCAGTCGGGTTGGTGACCAGCCTTCAAAAATAAACTGTCAGTTGGTAGGGTGTTAGTGGTGTGACCTCGAGTACAAAATGGGCCTATGCTAACGGTGACGAGCCTCTCGTAGCGACCTAGAGTGTAAACTCTCGAACTTGCATATCGTACGTGATTAACTAGGATTAACGACCCTAGATGGATCATTGTTTAGGTAAATGATATAAAGGGAGGTACCTTAGCTTCCTAAACCTGCTGTATGAATAAGTCTAAGTAAGAACTTGGCTAACACGAATATGCACTGTATTGCATGTGCCTTTGGCGTGGGTGTTGAGTACAATGGGAGTTAAGCATGCGCAATCGTGAGATGATGTCGTAGAGGGAGTGCAAGCGAAGGCATGCATCATTAATATATATCATCTTTGCATTAACCAGAGTACCTAGGAATGCTCGTTGTATTGCTTTATCATTACTGCTTGACTGAATTGATAACATGTTAACCTTTGCCTTATAGCTCCACTGAGTTGATCACTCACTCCCACTCTGGGACGGTGTTTTAAAACACCAACCAGACCCTTTTTTAGTTTCAGGTGATGACGAGGCTTACGAGATGGAGCCTGTCTTATATGATGACGAGGATGAGTTCTCCTATATGCAACTCTCTGGCGAGTCTATATAGACTTGGAGTTGCGTATCGGGGCTACATGGATATGGATATAGATAGATGACATTACACTTTATCATTTTGTATATTTTGAAACTATACATGTAATTATTCAGCCTGGTGATATGATCATACTCTGGGGTTTATATCCACTTATACACTTTTTATATCTATCATAGTCTTCCGCTTGCTTAATTTAATCGCCTCTGGAGTATGATATGCTGATTTAGTATAATCTCATTCATGTTTAATGCACTAATACGAACAACATTTAATCATCATTTTCTATGTTGCATAAGTGATGCGACGAATCTCGGGAGTTGAGCCTTTCCTCGACCCTCGAAATTTAGGGCGTTACAAATCCAAAAATTTCTAGTTTGGCCCGCTTAATTTCAGTGGAAATGTGCGGTCTTGATTCAGGCCTACTACAGATTCAATTTCAATGGAAATGCCCGCTCAATTTCTCGACCGAAAGTGCACAAAAAGCTCCAATGACGAATGATGAATTTCAGAGTTCATTTGATTCGACTGAGAATTAATTCGGTCCGAACGAACCCAAGCTCGGTGTGACTGAAATCGAGCAACTGCCGAAACAGAATCCTGTTATGATTTGAACTCGACTTCGGTCCGACCAATGCATAACGCGGCTGAGTAAATATGAGGCGGTTTCGAGGTCGATTTACGAAAATTGCAAGGCAGTGCGAAAGATAGTGTTTCACAACTATAAATAGGAGTCATTAGGATGTCCTAAAGCATCTTTTAGGGTTCAAGGAGTGGAGCCAAAGTCATATGTGGTACGTTAAGTATATCATTCTAGTTTAGGAGATATGCTTGTTAAATAAATAGGCAAAGAAATGAATTAAAAAATAGAAAAATAATTTTATATACTTATATATACATATTTACATAATTATGTATTAGAGAAAAATGTAAGGTATAAAAAGTTCTCCTTGTAAAAAAAAAAAAAAAAAATCTCCTAGACTGTTGCGCCGCAGCAGTATGTTTGAAGTCTTTTTTTTTTTTTTGGGTCCCATCATAAGGTCTATATTATATCCAAACCGTCCCATCATAAGCTCATATTAAGACTTGAGACGAAAAAAAGATAGATCTAACTATCAAGTGGACCATACTGTAAAAGGCAATGGGAAATTGAACGTCTACCGTTGAAACCTTTTAAAGGTTATAGAAGTTTTGGATCATTATGAAATTTGTTTTTCCTCTTCATCCAGGTCTCTGTGACCCTATGAATGAATTTAGACGGGAGGATTTCTCACAAACATCAGAGTGGGCCCCAAAAAGTTTTATGCCCCCAAAAAGTTTTTAACAGTAGAAGCTCATTCAACACTGTTTCCTGTAATGTGGTACATTTGAGATTTGCATATACTTCATTTTTGGTTATGTGGACGGCATGGATGAAAAGCATACGTCATGGTGGGGCCCACAGACCACCGACCATCCGGCAATGGCTGGTGGCAGGGAGTACCCAGTCCGTTTCCGTGAAAGGAGGGGTATTTTCGTCCTCAAATTCGCTGTCCGTACGATCAGGTCTAAGTTCCCAAAGGAAGTTTGTATTGCTTCATAAAACCTGCTGGATAAAAGTTGGGCCCACAGTCCTAAATTTCTCTTATTAAAATTCATCGGTACATTGATTACATCCCTTTCCTTTCATTGGATTGATGGATTATCGACTTCTCAAAGATAGGGAGATGCGGGGTTAAAGATACGACAATTCCATCCTAATATATATGACACACATGTACATGATCTAGATCGTACATCTGGTGGGCCCTTTCTTGGATGTGTCATAAGCCAAAGAGGCTATTGAATAGAGAACACCAACAACCTGGCTGGTGGATTTTGGGCCATTAAATGGCGGGCTTCTTTCTAACTGTCCATTTCTGTAGTTCAAATTATCTTATTGATTTGATTTTGGGCTTCAGCGCATTTGATAGGGTTAACGATCCGGATCTTGTATGTCTCTTCAGCGCATTTGATAGGGTTAACGATCCGGATCTCGCATGTCTCTTGTAAGGGATTTTTTTAAATTATTTTTATTTTATAGTGGGCCCTAGGAGGTTTTTAATGGTGGACATTCCATCACTACTGTTTTCCCATGGTGTGGTCCACCTGAGATTTAGATCTACCTCATTTTGGGATCAAGCCCTAAAATTATCTTTCGGATGGACGGCATGGATAAAACACATACATTGGTGTCCACGTGGCACCGACCACTAGCCAACGGCTGGCGGCACCGTCACTAACCAAACCGCGTCTGCCGCACACCTCCCTGCACCAAAGAGAGAGGGAGTGTCACGTAACTAGGTGGAAAATAAAAATAAAAAATGGTGGGAGTTGTTCGATACTCCTCTAGAGTGCATGTGTATTATACACATGCACTAGGAAATTGTCTGCATGAAATAATTGAAATTTAAATCACGTCATCCGAAGAGTGGGACCCAATTTAGATATATCAATTCCCCATAATCGGATTAATTGGACGGTCCTAATGTTTGATTAATTGGCATTTGTTTGTAGAACTGAGAGCAATGAGTGTTCATCATATCAACTGTCCATTGGATCCTTATGAAGATTCATCATTATAACCAAATACAGCCTCAATTAGACTTGGCAGATCAACCGTTCAATCATCTTCTTGCGTTCCAGCCCAGTCCCCTTTTAATAAGGCCCTGATTGGGAGCGTGGATTTGGAACCCTTTGATTCATAACCCCTTGGATTTGAAACCTTCCTGTTGTGTTTGACACCTTACTCAGAATCCCCTCCGATCCAAAAATAGTGATGCAAGTATATTTATAGGTTTGAATTTAATTACTCAATCAACTTAATATCTCTAATTAATGTAAATATGTAATGTTTGACACATGGTTATAATAACCCAGTTGAAATACATACTTTGCTTGAAAGTAATAAAATTCTAAGTGTGATAGGCTACAAGCACAAGATCACGTCTCAGTGTCTAACCAACAATTTTTAATCATTGATTTACATTGACAATGTTTGAACTACGCATTTCATCGCATATAAGCAATTATAGTGATACAATTGATAATTTGATTGTTTTATGATATCATCAGCGGGGCCATGTGCCCAATAGAATAATAGCATAGTAACCCATATGTTACACATGCAACCCTTGAAAGGATTTTATATGTAATATAAGTCTCTCTCCCCTCCCCCCCAAAAAAAATCCATGGTGCCAAATGACCCCTAAGCAACCTTGTCTATCTTCTACTTTAAAGAAACATCCAAACGGAGATGATGAATATGAGTATGCTCATGTGTGCGCGAGCCAAAGTTAGGCCACTTGCTTCAAATATTGTACATGACAGTGGTCCAGTATCATAGTTGGGCCTGTTTGGCCAGGCGAATCCCATAGGATTAGGAGGGATGGGATGGATTTTAAGGTAATGATGGCGGTTTCAGTGGATTGGTTTAAGATCCATGGGATTGCTATATCCCGAGACAAGTTCACTGGGTCTGTTTGGCACGCTTGTCAAATCCCAGGATTTTACCTTCCAATCCATCCAACCAAGGGATGGGATCAATTTTAAGGTAATGATGGTGATGTCAGTGGATTGTTTTAAGATCCATGGGATTGCTTATATCTCGGGATAAGTTAACCGGGTCTGTTTGGCTCATCATGCATATCCCGGGATATCGCGATCCCATCCCTCCTAATACTGTGGGATCGGTTCGGGGGCCTGTTTGGCTGGGTGAATCCCATGGTATTAGGAGGGATGGGATCAATTTTAAGGTAATTATGATGCCATCAGTGGATTGCTGAGAACCCCATGGGATGGACCAATCCCGGGACACGATCAAACGGTCTGTTTGGGACGTCACCTTTATCCCGTGGGACGTGGGCCATATCCCGGGATCATGGACGTCTGGCCCGTTTGGTTAGGCGTGGGATTGCAGCAATCCCTCAGTTCAAAATACATCCACCCGTTTCGGATTTCACATGACATCCCAGGATTTGCACTTATACATGTATACACCCACTGCTTCCAGCCACTGCCGTTGGGTGGTGTGCTGTGGGCCCCATCATGATCATGTCCCATGATTCAGCTGGGATATAGGAAGACTTCAACGGTGGATGAAGCTCATCTCTGTTTTTTCCCTCCACCTGGGGCACCTAAACGTACTCAACAGTACTGTGGGCCCTAGGAGCATTTCAACGGTGATAGCAAAACCATACAATCAAAGATAAAAATCATACAATCAAAGATTTTATTTTTTTAAAAAAATGAGACAAAATTCATCATAGATCTGCACCTGCAAACCAAGATATGGAATGAAAAAACATAAACCAAGTCAAGATAGCATTTTTTGTTACATTTAAAATAATGGGGAGTTGATGGACACGCAGAAGAGAAAAAAAATGCCATTGTTGGATTTTTGTAAGGCTGCAGCAAGGAGACTTAACACATTATGTCGACTAACATTCTTTGCAACAGTCTGATAACAAAACCTTAACTCACTTGACTTGAACTGATTTAATTAAAGATTTTTTTTTTTTTTTTTTTAAAAAAACCATACAATCAAAGATAAAAACCATACAACCTCTGATGTACGTCAAGATAGCAAAACCACACAATCAAAGATTAAAAAAATAAATTTTATATTCATTCACTTACACAACCTCTACAGCTAGAATTTAATGATGATAAGTACCACGAAGAAAAGAATGACAATGGCAATCAAAAGTGCACAAAAACTCTTCCTAAAAGATGGGGTAGGATCATTAGTCGCCATGGCCCTAGAAACCATGGCCCGGGTCATCTGATGGATAGATGAAGTTGACGAATGATAGATGTCAACCTCATCTAAATATGCAGCGACATGAACCGCATGAGATTCTGTGGCACGTTGCGACTGTGCACTAGTCCCACCGAATAACTCTCCTAGCAGGAAACCGCTTCCCTCCAATTCTTGAATGTCCGGTGTCTCCCTTCGCTGAATCCCTCGACCTCCAGTCTAGCATCGCCCCATGTCAGATAAATGCCCAGTCGATGGCCCACAAGAACAATGTAGTACTTTTCTTTTGCCATTTGCATTAACATGTGCATTATTGGCATGAGATTGGTGCAGTAGAATGGAAAATTGTCCCACGACAAATAAAAATACAATCAGAGGATCTAAATTTCAATTAACTGATAGTATGTACCCTTTGTCCATACGATGTGTGTGGCTCTATCTGTCTTAATGTGCACAACAACAAGCATGTGGAAGCACATATATAAAATATATTAAAGCGCAAAAGTAAAGTTTTCTCACACCATTCAAATTGGTATACACCGTATACCAATTGTATCAATCCAAAAAATCAAGAAAATAAAAAAAACAGTCACCAATGAATAAAAAAGTTATTACATTCCCACAAAATAACAGAACAAAAGAACGACGGGTAACAACATGTCAGACCGACCCAACTCCTGCATCATCAAAGTTCTCACAGAGTGTTTTCTTCAACCACTCGACGTGCCCCACAGGTCGGAGATTGACAAAGAACGATGCCAGCTTCTCGTCCCTACTCAAAGCTGACCAACTTTGATAAACTCTGAGTTGGTCAACCTTTGCACCTCTTCAAGAACATCAAGTACCTTACTAGTACGATTGACCTCTTTGTCTAGGCCAAAATCACACATAGCCTCTGCAACGGTATTGAGAGATGCCAAGTACATCACAGGGACGAGAGGCCACATACATTTCTTTGATGCGGTCCCACCTCGGCTACAATCAGAATCAGAAGTTCGAGTAGGAGTGCCACGGGATCCACCTGACGAGTCCGCTACGTGGTCCTCTGAGAGGTCAATGGTATCATAAAGATCATCTTCAGCATTTCTCTAGGCCTCATTGAGATCTCGTTGAATCCAAGAGGATGATGTGGCCATAGTCGTACTTCCTTGCACATATCGTCCTGTTGTCTGATCGGATCCGAGGATAACCGCAAGGTCATCCATTCTATTAATTCTTTTCCCACGGAGTCTTTCAGCACACGGGAGAGATTGCAGCCATAAAATAAATTTGTAAGTTAGAAAAAAATACATTTGATAGATGGGTTTGTGAAGGTGTTTTGGAAGATACACTTATATAAATCATACCCTAAGATATTCCTCCCAGACCTTATCAGGGGCCATAACAACCATGCGCTCATTATCTCATTCAAACCCACTGGCCGCTAGCATGTCCTTCACGACAATATATTCGTGCTTGTAATACCTCATCTGGTTTTGCACATTTTGTCAGTTGATGGGTATGTCTGTATGCTTCGCTAGCTCTTCTACCATTGCTTGGTAGGCTTCCCTCTTGAAACCATTATCCACCTTACATCCCAAAGCAACCTGTTCGAGCAGCGTGTCGAAAAAAACTTGATCCATTTCTACACTCTATTTGATTTTAGCTGCTCGAGACAGAGGCTCAACGAGAGATTTGACGGTCTTCCCACATGGCAAACTTCAAGTTGGCATCACAGGTGTCCTAACCGGTGATGACGTCGGTGTCGAACTATCATTAGACCTTAGGTCTGTCATGTCACCTATGCATGCAACATGTGTCAAGTACATATTAATTACATCTAATGTTAACCTTTTTTTTGTGAGAAATAGAACATTGTTGATCAGAAATATAGTTCAAACATTTGCAAATTACGCAAAATTTCATAGTTAAGTATTTGATATTATGAGCACCTAAGTATTGTCCAGTCAACATGTAAAATTGCAAATCATAAATAAAAGTAAATTGACTATCTACTCCTACTGTTCTAGTGCGCATCTGCCCACATTCAAGAAGCAAAATCATTCCGCACTCAAATCCAAGCATCCTTTTCTTGCTGAGTAACACATAACAACCATTGCCCCTCGTCCTTCATTGACACCTCATGCGATGTTGGGTTACTCTCCTCTACAGGAAAAGATATATCAGCGTCATGTGAATCGTGACAAGACTCATGTCTGGTTCATATGAAATTGTGTAACACACAACACGCTACAACAATTTTCACTTGTGTGTGTAACTCATACTGAATGACCATCTTCAATATGGTAAATCTGTTTTTCATTGCACCAAAATAAACCTTGATTGCATTACGTAATTTTACGTGTCGGAAATTAAACAGCTCCTTCATGTTCGCGAGCGCTTTCCTGGTTCGATACTCTTGTAAGTGGTATCGCATGCCCCGGTATGGAGCTATAAAACCGGGTGGATGCGCATATCTAGTGTCGACAACATAATATTTCCCTACACAGTTGAATCAATGTTACATTAAATGGACACTCGAATATTTCACAAGTATTAAATGGATGAGTAATCTTTAAAAATCTAACCAATACCATGCGCGACATGTAATGGATCATCTGTTCGGGTCAGAGCATTGTGTAGCATCCTTACATCCAAAGCTGAACCCTCCTAACCGGACAATACATATAGAAAATTCATGTCAAATGAACATTTCACAAGTATGTTTTGTGAGAGGAATCCTTTCCGATTGCGGAAGCTCACATGATCTATTGCTTGGACCTGAGTAGGTATGTGTGTCCCATCAATTGCACCAACACAATCCTAAATGCGTTTCATCAAATTTCTTTTAGGGTCGGACTTGTTATTAGGGGTACGAGAATAACAATGTAGAAATACATTGGTTATCAATGAAAATGAAACATGAAAGTATGGAGCCCAACCGATATTTGTTTGAATCTCGGAGGGTGTTTCTGATCCTGGCTGTTTAACAAACTCCGGGTATAATGATATAATCGCATCTAATACACTGTTAAAGTGACGGTTAATGGTTTTGCCGAATCGAATAAATCTGTGCCCTATGACTCGATTACGAATATTATGGACCACGGTGTGGAGGAACATAACCATCTGTTCTTCTAGACTCACATTACGAGTGTCGCGCAGATGTGTCTTCTCGCGAAGTGTAGTACACAACTCAAAGAAAGTATCTCGACTCATCCTGAGTTGAGCTAGACAATCCACGTCTGTCGCCCGAATGATAGAGTTGAAGAACCTCGCCTGCTCATCATCTCTGTGTCGCGCCGGTTGTCTGAACAAGTATACACGATTGTATTCCCCTACAGCTGCAACGCAAGCTGTCATTGCTTGCATGACAACAGCCCGTTCCATCTCTTCTTCCTCATCATTATCCATTCCAGATCCAACTGTGCACCTACACTTGAGGAATTTCGATTGGATAAAACACCTACATCACGTTGGGCCCACACAGTGCTGCCTGGACGGATTTCTATGTCAATGAAATGACAACAATTAAACTGATTGGATCTTTATTCTATTTTCAAAGGGTTCCAAATTTTTCTATCATGTATTTTAGATCCAAAGCTCCAGTGGACCCCCACCAAAGAAAACAGTGGGAGAGTGACACTCACCATTAAAATCTTTTAAGGGCCACAAAAGTTTTCTATCAAGCTGATATTTGTGTTTTCCCTTCTTTGGTGTCTATGTTAACTTCTGAGCAAGTTGGATCTCAAATAAACACTGTCCACACCGTCCTCAATTTACTTTATAAGTTGTGGCCACTTGGAGAGAGATTGCCTAATTTTTAGTCCAAGGATCCAAGTATTATTTCCAACAATGTGAAATGCTTAGATCTCACATGCGTTTCAAATTTACAATTAAGTGTCCACATGCAGAATTAACAAACCTCATAAGAATGACATATTCCTAATTATAACCAATCAAACCATAATAAGAAAAGGTTGGGGGTCAAGTAAATGTTTCAAAGGTAATGCTCAAGGGAAAAGAGTGTCATGTATTAGTAACAGAAAAGAGAGATAGCCCATGACATTTCACGTTTGAAAATAGCGTGGGCCACAATAAGCTCTGGATTTTCCTAGTTCTTTATCAGGTACCCTAAAATGATCATTCCAAATGTATGGAATAGACAATCATGCAATGGCCCGGCATACGTTAAATCTACTAATGGAAAGCAGATCATTTCATGCGGTACATACCTGGATCTCAGTTGAAAGTAGGCTGTATGCGATGAATTTCTGAAAATCAAAGTACTAGATCCCGTAACCTGAACTTATGGAACTAAAACCAAAAATTAGGAATAAACCATTTACAAAGACATGTATATATAACAGAACTATTTAAACTACTAACAAACAAAGTTGGGTCATGATATATAAAACACCCTATGTCATAAGAGAATCACCCTACAGCTGCAATTCCGTTTCCTGCTCATTTTCCAATGAGGGTAGAGAATAGAAGACAAACATGTAATCAGGTTAATGATAGGATAATCACAGAAACATCACAGACTTTTTGAGCATGGGATACTCTGACTAAGTGTGATCAATGATACACAGACAGTTCAAAATTACAAACCACCATGCATACATGGAAACAAATAATTAGCCTAAGCTATCAAAATTTTCCCAGTTTAGATGTATTATTTGGTTTTATTTGACTTCATACATGACATGGGTACCATTTCTAAGTTTCTGTGTATGAAGCTTACGTGAGAAATTACATGGACTTCCACCAAACAGTTTGCACAAATGAGGTTGCTGAGATTGATATGTGGAAGACTAGGAAGTACGGAATCAAGTATGAGCTCATTGTAGCCCAAGAGTAGCTCTAATAGTCAATAGGAGATAAAATCAGTGGTAGCTAATCGAAATGGTTCATTCATAAGAAATGGTTCATTGCTATGTAGCACATTTGTAGCATCCAATTGAAGGATTTAATCTCTAGAGTGGTGCATATTCGTACCTCTTCAATTAAGTTCAATTCAAATTCCAGTTTGCTACATCAGATTGGAATGGCTCCTGGTAGATATCATATCTTTCTCAACAGTCTCCACTCATTTCGATGGGGCATGTGTGCAAGATTTGAGCTGTTCATCAGGTGGGTGATGAAATTGGCATATGGAAAATGAAATTGAAATTGGCATATGGAAATTGGCATATGGAAAATCTCATTATGTTGAAAATCTCATTATGTTGAAAATGAAATTGGCATATGGAAAATCTCCTTTTTTTTTTTTAGCTTTAATCTCTAATAAAGTAAGGCATATCTATTTATACTAAGATCATCATAGAGTTTACATCTTTTTATGACTCCTAGCTATAACTGTGTAGCTGCAAGCTTCCTCTAGCCTGAAGAGAGCAACATTGTCATCGGTTTGGGTACACTAGTTTGGTTTAATCTCTCTCTCTCTCTCTCTCTCTCTCTCTCTCTCTCTCTCTAGCTGATTTTAATGTTGTAGATTTTCTGCATATGTTTTATTTTTTTATTATTGCCTGTGATTGAGGTTTCATATTGGGTTGAACAGGTTAGTGACTATTACAATTTTAATGTCTAGAGTGCCTTTTATTTTGTGAGTTACTTGGTTCAATCTCTTTTGACCTATGAAATTCCTGTGAGTTTTAAATATGGACACAAACCACATTTCTTCTTAATCTTGTTAGTACAATTGAATATAGTATTGAGTGCTTCTCCTTGTTCTCAATTGTATGAATAAGAAGGGGTAGTTTCATAGGTGATTTTATTTTATTAGTACCTGCTTTTATGATTCATCTAACCATGAGTCTTAGATAATACAACTTGACTCTGTGGCCTACTTAACTTCAGTAGCCAAGATGGATGGAACTGAGTTGCCTCTGTCACTAATTTACAGGTGAAGAAAGATAGATTAGATTCCATTGTTCTCGAATTATCTAATCTGATTGCTAGAGTCCTCCTTGGATTGGAAGATGTTATAAATGTTTTCTACATATCTTAATGGCAATATCATGTGTTTTATTAGGTACGGAGAATCGAAATTCACATTCTTCGAAGGTAGGAGTATACAAAGAATGAAGCTTCTGGTGTTGAGCATTTTCAAAGGAGCATGCAATCTTTTACTCCATTCCAGTGCATTGCCTTTCTTGAAAGGATTAACAATGACTATTTTCCACCAAGTTCATCATTTTGTCCTTCAATTGAACTCATCTTAAGCACAATTAAACGTTTTACATCTTGCTCTCTTGTTTCGAATTGCACTGGACTTGTCTAACATAGAATTTCAGTAAAACAATTAGGTGGAATGAAATCCCAGGAATTCAGGCCCTGCTGTGATTTCATCAGTAGTGGAAATATCTTTATTAGTAGATGTCCAAAAACGTGGATTTGGACTAGGCCAGTTCCTGTGGCCTACATGTAGGAAATGTATAGCATAACCAATCCAATTCAGATTTTCCCTTAATTTCCCATCATGTATGGTTTAAATAGTACATATGATCTATTCGTTCATTTTTGGATTTTAGGAGAAAGTATTGAAGTGTTTTCACGATTTCCGATATGTGTTGTTGTATATACAAGAGATGAACCATGGATCTCCTATATGTGTTGCTGTATGCACAAGGACAGAGTTCATGATTTCTAAGAAGAAAAATAAAGTTGCTAAGATTCATATCCATTCTCAGAATATAAACAGATAGATTCAAATCAGTTGGCAGCACTCAATCATGATTCAAATGAATGTCACTCAAGCATGATTCAAAGCAGTAGGACCACATTTACATGCAGATTAAAAAATAGGGAGAGAGAGAGAGATTGTTGGAAAAACCATAATCTGTATCAAAGGTGGGAAGTACAAAAGGGAGCAATGTACATGCCATCAAATAAGTTACTAGTAACATGATTAGGGCCACCTGATTTTTCAACAGCTTAGGTTATTCTCTGAACCCTTCATCTAGATGGGGCTCTTTGTATACACCGACCTACACATTCAAGTCAGTTGGCAGCATCACATGGTGGAGACCTTTACATCAGCACAATCAATAAAGGAACCATCATAGAGGGTTAACTAAAGACAAAGCCAGGCAAGCTTACCTTAAGTGAGGGATTTCAATAGGAAAAACAAGAGACATAAAAAGTGTTGTATAACTTTCTACAAGTGAACTAAGAAATAGTATCTAATTTCTAACAAGCTGGGGCACATTTCAGGCCATAAGCGCTTAATGGCCTAACAGATTGCTGCTTGACATTAGAAGCTTTAAAATCATTACAAAAATACATCAAAAGGCCTGAGAATTAAAACAAGCAGGGCCCTATATCAGAAATATAATTGCACAGATTCTGAAACCACCATTAGGAAAGAATTAACAGTGAAATCCCTCAAAATAAAAGTCTAAAACACATTTTTATTTCTATAATAGGGGATCACAACATGTAGGAGGCAAAAGCCCCAATTTCTAGCAAAAATTGGTAGTCGGACCAACATACAGGTTGCAGAATCACCATTACGATAGCATCAACAGTGAAATCCCTCTAATAAAAACAACATATTGCCTAGTAAGTTACAAAACAAGGGATCACAACATGCAGATAGAAAAATCTTCAAATGGGAAGCTTCAATCCATGGTCGAATGAACATGCAGGAAGAAATAAACCCTTTCAAGAAAGCATCTGACAACTGAGAGAGAGAATAGAAGTATACAAGGAAGATTCTCTTCAGATAGAGGGAAAGGCGTGCCTCAGGCCGAACTGAACCACTTCAAACTCACAGGGAGGAAGACGAGCACCATGGCCCGGGTATTTGTAGACATACCTTCGCGCCTCATTCGCGCCAAAAATTTCTGCTCTTGCCATCTTCATCGCCTTCATGACCACCTGAATGCCTCCATCTCGTCGTTCCGTACGACTGGATGGGAGATAAATCCATGGGATAGGCTCGAGGATGGAAGGAGGGATGGCAACGAATCTGAGAGGGATTTCCCAATCCCTTGCCCGAAGACGAAATCCCGCAAATGGTCCCATGGGATATAAGTGCACGGTGAGATATAACCCTACCCAAACACACTCGTGGGATCGATGGATGGGATATGGCGATCCCATCCCTCCTAATACCGTGGGATCGGTCTAGCCAAACAGGTCCTAAGTACATGTGCCAAATTCTCGCAAAATGTTCTTTTCCATACCAATTAACTTCTTTACCATAGCTGTGATAGGAAGTGGAATGCATGGTGTGTTCATGTCACTAGGTTCTGTGGGCTCCAACATAATGTATGTTATATCCAAACCGTCCGCCTACTTGGAGAGATTGTTTTATGGTTGAGCCTAAAATTGAGATAGATCTAAAGCTCAAGTGGACCACACCATAAAATGTAGTGGGGATTGAACGTCTATAGTATAAAGTTTTAGATCAATTTGATATTTATTGTTTCCATTAATTTAGGTCAATGTGATCGTGTGAACATATCGGATGACAAATAAACATGGTGGCCCCAGGAAGCTTTCAAAAGTATGAATAATTGTCTCCACTGCTTTCTATGGTGTGATCCACTTGAGTTTTGGATTTACGTCATTTTTGGGCTCATGCTCTAAAATGATCTCACAAGATGAATGGACAGTGTAGATATAACATAGATATTATGGTGGGTTTCATAGGACTTGGTGATGTCAACGCAATCCACTTATGCTCTAATACCACTTGTAGGATGTGAAAACCCTAGGTTTATCGTTAAATCAACAAAAACATATAATTCTAAGATGTTCGTCCTTTACGCTACATTTACAAGAGAAAAAGGAAAGTGTAAAACAAATAATTATGAATAAAAAGTAAGATCTTAAAATTTATCCTTAAAATTGCTAATATAGTGTTGGATTGGAATTTTTCCACACGATAAATGTGTGAGAATTGTGAGCATGCCAGAACTGATTAGGTCCGGTTTGAATCATAATTACTGACCCCTAGCGTTGAGATACAATGATGCTTAGTCGGAAACACGACATGCCATCTATCGAGCCAACTACTGAGTGTGACATCAGGCAATTTATGGATGTTGGGGATGTTTTTTCAATGAAAAATTTTTGCCTTGAGAAACTAGGACTTCCAAAGGTGCAACAACTGTATAATCGAGTAAAAATAAGTTTAAAATGAATGTGAAAAGTGGAGAACTTACCACTAAAATTTGAATTACCAATCAAGCTGAGAGAAACAAAGTGTTCCATGGAGCAGCATGTTAATGAACAATGATTGATTAATGCTAAAAATTACAAGCTATTTATCGACCTAGCATACAAGCGTAGGTGGACGATTCCTAGAATTAAGGTTTTCCTTTAAGTCTAGCATGCAGACTCAGACAAAAGGGAATTATAGTTACAGCTAAGCGATTGACCTACTCTTAGAAGGTAAGGATAAGAGCCCCAAAGGACTAGATAAAATGCTATGTGTTTGTAGTTTGATTGGGTTTTTGTGTTGTGGATCCTTTCTTTGTGCATTCTTCTGCTTATTTATAGGGTTCTAAATATAGTCATGAGAATAACTGTTATACACGTTCCAATCTCTGATGCCACTGGCTATGAAGTAGCAATTACTTTCTTTTGATCATGTTTGACCTTTGCCGAATATGTTTTTATCTCATCAGTAACTTTTCACACATTCTCTAGTGCCGATGTAGTCCTAACGATCGTGAACCCTTATCTTCAAATCACGTGTTCGGCACACCTCTTCAGAGATTTACTCAGTAATAAATTGCCCTCCGCATATATTGCCAACAACATAGAAATATCATTTATACCACGTGGCCTCATCTACATCGTTCATCTAAGTTCACCTAAATCCTGCCCAAACACATGGCATCCAAGAAAATTAAATTGAACGGCATACATTATGCATACAAGTTGTAAGTATCAAACAAAAAACTATTCTTATTTGATTATCCGACTTTAAAATTAGAATACACTAGTCCCTCGTTGTAATAGGGGAAAAAATAAAATAAAATTCAATGGTCTTATTTCAAGACACATGTTGTAACACCCCGTACCTTTCAGTACTCGAGTGTTACCGTATAACCTAACTTAGTATGAACGCTAACCTAGCTTACTTGAATAGTCGCCCTCAATCTATCCATCTTAACCATTTAATTTTGACTATGACAACAAGACTTTTAAGAGTTTAGTTTAATCTGCCCTGGACCCTGATGGCTTTTAACCATCTGAAGTTGAGCTAAGACAATCCACAATGCATCTGTAGGATCTAAAGTCCACCTTGGATTGACCCTTGATTGTTTATGATAAGGTTGTTGTAACACCCTGTACCTTTCTTACTCGGGTGTTATCATGAAGATCTAACTTAGTAATATAAACCTAGTTCATTGTACGTTCACCTTTATTTTAGCATAAACTTAACCATACGTCTTGAGTTTTGAAGCCCGAATAATCAGGGCAACGATGTCTTGTACTTGACATGTCATTCGATCACACTAATAAGACTCCGTAGGAAACCATGGGTTAATTGTTGTACCTCAGATCCACAGTTAACCTGATTTATAAATACACAATCCATCATTGTTTACAATGACTAAGTTATCTGACCACCTTATCTAAGAAAGCTTAGATACTTAGTAAAAGATATAGTCATGATACCTTAGAGCTATCTGTGTAAGTGTATCTAGATTAGCCTGGAAACGTTTTAGGACATTGGAAATCAAGTATGGACATGGCCTGACCGTTAAACTGTCAGGTATCAATATATGGAATGCCAAGTCATCATATGAGTCCCACTCGGGCTATGGATCTGCCTCATAGTCAGATTGAAGGCCCATCTCAAGCTATTAGCACTGATGGATGGGCTAGATTTTAGGTAGACATCTTGGTGGACTACTAACTATCTTTGTTGAAGTAATCTAACCATTCAAACTCACTATCATGCGTTCAATTGAAATATAAGATCAATAAATCATGTTAATTGACAAATTCTCTCTAAATTGAACTATAAACCTTTGTAACCATCGGTGACCACATTCAGATGCAATCCAACTATCAGATTAATGAGGGTCAACAAGAAGAATTAAAACTCACTAAGTGTGACACCCTATCAGATGGAATTGGCCGCCCATTAATCCATGATGTCCAAACATAGAATCCCCACATCAATGTAACAGATTGGTTGTCCAATTCAAAATTCACTATTAGATTCCACGTAATCAGCCCTCAAAGCCCCAAATAGTTAAGTAAAACTATATTAGGAAAGGATCTGACCATTAAACCTTCAAAGATCGTCGGGTATCATCATTTAGGTGCATAAAACCGATATTATGGCCCATCTGAGTTGTAGATTGGACCCATCCTCGACCTACAGTCATAATAAAATCCTAGAAACTAAATGGATGGAGTAGATTTCATCCAAACATTTCCATGGGCCCCACAGTCATTTCGCATGTGCATGGGATACACATGCACTCGCTGTGCATGGATCCAGAGAGGTCGGTCAAAGCACACTGACCCGATACCATCTCAAAATGGAGGATTTCTCTCTCTCGGTCGGTTTCACTTCAAACGGACAGACGTCCGTGTTTTCAATCGTGGCCCACAAACCAAGGCCCACATCCATGATCCAAACCATCCATCTGGTGCAGATGATCCCGCTGACTAAACCCCACCTAATCCCACACTTGGAATCATGTGTGCGTGAACACGATTCTTGGTGCAAGAAGAGCTCTCCCTCCTTGCATCTTAGCCGTCCGTGGAGGGTCAATCCTGACTGTTAAAAGGAGCGTGCACTATTGCCAGCTATCTAGCCAAACGGTTAAATATCTCTAATGAAGAAAGAGAGAGGCTGGAAACCCTAGGTCTTATCTAACCATCCTCTCTCAATCCAACGGCCTAGAAATCCACATAAAAGAGGCATCCTCGAGCCAAGGCTTTTCCTTCCTCACAACAACTTGAAGAGAAAGAAAAATGACCGGCCGCTTCAAAGCTCGAACCCACTGAAAAATCTATGGCTAAGCTTCGAAATCTTGTTTCAATAAGCTCCATTGTGCCCCTCCACGTTAGCTAACAATGTCAAAATGTAGAAAAACCCATGGTTTTGCAATCCGCCATTAACAACAATCTTCTTCCCCACCCCTGCTAGCATGTTTTGGTGCGACCGGTTGAGTTCTCTAAATCCAGAGATGGCTGGACTCTACAACAAAGAAATAGTGGAAGAGGATGAAGAAGTGGAAGCAGATAGAAGAAGAAGGAGAAAGGAATTTGAGAGAGAGAGAGAGAGTTGTTGATCGCCTCTTGCAGCTCCACACCTGTCAAGTCAGGGCGAGGTTCCAACTCGCTACCAAGTTGGGAATGGAATGTGGGTCAATTCGGAGCCAAGTCAACCGAGTTGGACCTGCTCCAGGTTTGCCAGATGTGTTGGCGAAAGGCAAAAGAGGAGGAGCTAGTTGGTGCATGTTGCACCAGCTTGAACTGAGTCAAGTCTAACTCGCTACCTACTTTCATGTAGTCGCTGAGTCAGCTCAGCTCGACCAGGGCTGAGTCAAGCCGAGTTTTCGGCCATTACTGGATGCCTCCAGCAGCAAGAAGAGGAGAAGAAAGAAAAGAGAAAGAAAGAAGAGGGAAAAAGAGAAACGAGAGAGGGGAGGTTGAGTCGTAGTTGCTATTGAGTCGATTCAGTTGAGGCTGAGTCCAGTTGGGCCAGGTTAGGGCTGGTTTGAACTAGGTTATCCTAGGAAAGAAAGAAAGAAAAGAAAAATAGGAAGGAGAGGAGATGAGTGAGAATGAGAGTGTCATCATATCGGCGCTGGGTTAACTCGGTTCGAACTGAGTTGATTCAACTCGAATCAACTAGGTGCGTCTTTCTCTCAACCTTACATTGAAATTCTAGTTAGTAGTTCGGTTGGTTAATAGATTTCCTAATCTCAACTAAGATGTAGCCTATTATCACATTTTGGTTTTATTTTGTTCGAATTGGGAGCAACTTAAGCTTATGGGTCGAACCGAGTCAACTAATGTAAGTCAGCTTTCTCTCCCATAGTAAATCATCGATTTATTATTATAATTGGTGTTACTATAGTCATTGCGATTATTAATTTTGTTTATCCATTAGCAGGTTATGTATGCTAGCACTAGTTATTATAAATAAATTTCAACCATTAGATGTTAGATATTAGTATTTATCTACCATTCCTAGATATTATCATTGATAATATATCACACTATTCATTACCATCATGATAATTATTTTTGCTACATTAGCTAATATTAATTATAACACTAATGTTAATAAATATTTTATAATTACTAAATTAACATTAAAATTAATTGCACACCAACTACAGTTCAAACCCTAAAAATCTAGCCTAGACCTAAACTCTAGGATAGAACCCTAAACCTAAGTAATATAAACCATATGTTATGATCCTAACCATAGAGAATCTGACCATTCGAGTTGATTTACTTCTTTCACTAGGTTGGGTTCTATTGTTGATGGGTTTATTCTCTATAATATTATTATAGGTTCCTTTTACCGTTGTTATTACTATTATAAGTCGCTATTAGTATTATTATTCATTATGGGTTGTTATTAGATAATTTAATATAATATTAGCCATAATAATATTTCTAAAATTAATAGCTAATTTATTTTATTAATTTATTATTCCCATTAATAATATCATTAATGACCATATAAATTAGAGTTTAAATTTATAATCAAAACCAAGGATCTAAGTCTAGGACTAAAAACCCTAGGATGAAAATCCTAATTCTACATTAAAACCTTAAAAATAAATAATTCAAGCCCTAGGCAATGACCTTGAATCTAGGTAGTGCATAGAACTTGGATATAATGGTATAAGTAATTTATTTGTAGTAGGATTCGACTTTAAGGGCACACGCATGCCCTAACAACACTAGTGATGATCCGATCGTGAGGTGATAGTTTCTTCCCCTTGAGCTTTTCATTTTCCCATTAATTCAAGTGATAGTTTTTATTTTAATTTCGATTGATATTTAATATCTTTATCTTATAATCACATGTGTTAATTGTTGGAATCGAATTGCTAGATTACATGCTTAATATTTATCCTGCATACTTTCTTATGTTCATGGATTGGTTATGGAGCTTAAACAGGTACATCAGTGGAAAAATCTCACTTATAAATGTACACCCATACTTGGGATGTAACTCGATTAATTGTGATTGTAATGTACCTTCAACTTAGTGGTTATTGAATGGTGGTTTAAATCGAATATTGATTTGGGCCTACCATCCAAGGGTTGTTGTGTCTAGGTAATTTTTAAGGATGATTTTTTATCACATGGTTTTGATATTTGCCCTATATGACTTAGTCTTGATATTTGCCCTATGTGGCTTAGTTTTAATATTTGCCCTATGTGGCTTAGTCTTGATAATCGCCCTATGTGGCTTTGTTTTGGTACTTTCCCTATATGGGTTTAACGTTTTATTTTGTGCAGCCATGCGATGGTTAGCCCTATATACTGAAATACGATTGACCATTAGTCGACAGGTTTCTATTAAACATCCTAAGGTGGTAGCCTTATGAGATGAGGATGGTGGTATGGGACCTATGCCCGAGCTGTCGGCCTACGTTAGGTTATGAACCCTCTGTCATGACCTTTGAGCTTTATTAAACCAGCTGATTGTAAATGAGTTAATAATGGTTTGACTAATCATGCATACATGGCATGTTTGCGATGACGGGTGGATATTTCTAAATGTTGTAGCATGTGCCTCCGAGTTATTGGGGTATCGTTTTGCTAGCTGTCAGACCATCAACATCGATTTACGTACGTGATGTACGATAGACAGTCATTATGCAATACGTGATGTATGCACATGATGTGCTTGGCTAATGGCTAACCTTTGCATGGGTGATGAGCCCAACTGTTGAACGGATGAGCATCCCCGGGTCGATGATGCATTCACGCATCCATGCATCTAATAAAACTGCATCATGTATTATTTTGTATGCCTTGTTATGTTTTTATAACTATACTTACTTAATGTGGCAGTGTGTAATATTGAGGGAAATTCATACTGAGCTGACCACTTATTCATCGAATATATAACCGTACAGGTAGCACAAGTGGCCCAGTTGATATTCATGTTCATATTGATGAGGAGCAGGGTGCAATCGTTAAGGATGCAGTATTGTATTGCTAAGAGTTGCTACGTGATTTTACTGTTTAAGAATTGTTATAATGTATTTTGTTTCACATGCGATGTTATCTCATTTTGTAATTGTAAGTATTGAGACATTGGTTTGTATATGTCATTATGGACAGCCACTTGTATATTCTAAATGTAAATGCAAATTTTCCTTTATGTTGATTTGTCCATTCTATGCTAAACTGCTAACTCTGTAATGCAAATTTCCTTTTATGTTGATTTGTTCATTCTACGCTAAACTGCTAACTCTAGAATAAACAATAATATATATATATATGGAATTTGGCTCTCTATAGGTTAACACTCAGGTTTTTAGGAAACAGATCATATACTTGGGTCCTGAAAACATGGTGCGTTGCACATGTATCCATCAATTAGAGGTTAGGATTATGCAAGCAATCAAACAGTTTGTTACACAATATAGCTAGTTTAATCTAAGTTAATTCATGCCACGTGTGCCATTTACAAAGTGCCCGTGTAGCAAGCATCAGACACAGCTAGAGTATCAAATGACTCCCTTTGTGAAGTCAAACACTACAAGAAAATCGGCCTAAGCTGACCGATGGCCTAATACTTTACCCGCGGCCAGTTTTACCAGTTGCGGGCAAAGGCTACACCCTCTAAAATAAAAAAGTCATAATCTATTTGAGCGCCGACTCTCTCCCTCTCTCTCTTGCGTGCTCTCCCTCCCTCTCTCTGCCTCTCCCTCTCGCACGCTCTCCTTCTCCCTCTCTCTCTTACTCGCGTGTTTTCCCTCTCTCTGCCTCTCTATCTCCCTCCCTCTCTCTCTCTCCCTCTCCCTCTCCCCTCGCAAGCTCTCCCTTTCCCTCTCCCTCTCCCTCTCCCTCTGCCTCTCCCTCTCACTCTTCGCTCTCTCTCCTCTCATTCTCACTCTCTCTCTCTCTCTCTCTTAAAACCCTATTCCTCTCTCCCTCTCTCTATCTCCTCGGCCCTCTGCTGCAGTTCGGTCTTCTGCTGCTAATGGATCTCAGATTCTCATCCATCTCAGGTATGCTTTGTCGAATACAAATCCCTAATTAGGGATTTACGTTGTCGAATCCATTTTTAGGGATTTGCATTGTCGATTTCCCATCTTTTTTTTTTCAGCTCATTTATTTCACATATCAATTACCGATTTCTTATCTTATGTTGGGCTGATTTGGCTCCTAGAAAGTAGCCCTAATGGAAATGGAATCCAGTAACAACGGTTGTTGCACATGTTTGGTTTCTGGGAAATGGTTAAAAATGGATCCTATTTCATGTTTTAGGGCCATTTTCCTTCATAAAAGTTGGGGAGCAAATTTTTGGAGATATCGTTGGTCCTATTCTTGAAATGTTTATGTAGCTAGCCTTGAAATCTTGTCAATGATGCTAGATAGTCGCAGTTCATTTTCACTGTTTTTAGCTCAGCAACCAACTCGTAAAGAGATATGATAATGTTGAATAAAAAGACAAGATTTTTGAGCTGTGCAAATGTAGAAGGAAATTGGAAAGTAGAACTACAACATAGAAGGAAAAAAAAAAAAGATAATGAAAAAGGAACAACTTTAGGGAGGAAAAGGGGGCATTAGCTTTGAAAATTCAGATTAACTCCAGTAAAGAAAAACAATTTCCAAGATCTGAAAATATGGAAATTCCACCAAAGAAAAAAGAAAAAATAAAAAACTAAAGAGAATGGAAATGGGAGAAAGAAAAGAACTTCCAAGGCTTGAGTTTGGATTAGCCTTTTTTTTTTTTCCTCATCCTAACACTACCTGGTGCAAATGATGGCCGAGTAGATGTCACATACACAGCACGGTAGGCTCCACAGAGCTTTTTACTGCATGGGAACGATACAAGTAATACGCAATCTGCATCCTAATTTGCTGCACGGGAACGATACAACTGTAAAATTAGAGAGGCTATCAAAGAACAGAAGGAAATCACCGTTCAGCTAATCAACTACACAAAGAGTGGTAAGTTGCTAATATCAGTACTTCCAGGTATGATGTCACTATACCATATCAGTTCCATTATTTATTGCATTAGGAACTCAACTTTTACAGTTACTTGTTATGTTTTCTATAAGATATCTATGAACTAAAGGATATTTGTGTGTACTATTGACACTCTTTGGGGATAGTTCATTGGATCTATGAGGAGACTGCTTTTGCTCCATTAATAAGGAGATATTAGGTTTTACCTTTGATGCTTTTCCATGTGCTTGACCTTTGAAACCTGGGAACTGCAGGGAAAAAGTTTCTATAATTATGCTATTTAATTATATTTCATTTCTTAATATCCGTAACTTGCTTTTTTGTCTCATTTACTTTACTAATGGGAGTAGGTACATGTTTTTCTTAACTTGGGTTTCAATTGTTTCCCTATGGAGTGTAAATAAATTGAGACAGAAACAACCCTGGAAGCATATCCGATTATCAGTTTTTAATTGAGTGGCTTACAATTTTTTTCGGAAAATGTTCCAGACACTAGAAAGGAAAGAGTCTTTGAATCTACTGTCTATTGAGAAGTAGAGCCACATCTGGGTCCGCCCACTACCAGTCGAGGTTGCGCGGATTTCAAGTCGCAAGTCTTTTCGCAACTGGGATACAGAAAGGAGTTTCGCGGATTTTATGTTGGAAGTCCTTTCGCAACTGGGATGTGTAAAGGAGTTTCACGGATTTCGTGTCGCAAGTCCTTTTGCAACTGGAATGCGAAAGGGAAGTTGTCAAAACTATAAATTGGGATCCCTAGGGCTATTCTAGGGTTAAGGTGAATATTGGAAAATATTTCTAAGGTGTGGGCAAGGGATTTTCTCTATACTTCTAAGGGAGAGGTTAGTATATTGTCTTGTAATCTTCGTTCTTCATAGTGGAAGTTTGCATCCGTGGTTTTTTTTACCCTAGATTGGGGTTTTTCCACGTATATCTTGTCTTGTGGTTTATTTTGGATTGCTTTGATCTGTTTCTAGTTTATATTTCTTCCTGTTTATCGTTTGTGGGTGAGGCCTGAGATTGGATCTAGGCTCACTACGTGTTGGCGTGCTGTGTAACAACTGGTATCAAAGCTATTGGTTTAGTTCTATTGGGAGTGATGACAGAAGAAGGAAAAACTAGAATTGAGAAGTTTGATTGTTCAAACTTTGCCTTCTGGAAGATGCAGATGGAGGATTATCTGTATCAGAAGGACCTCTACATTCCTCTCGAAGAAAAAGAGAAGAAACTAGAAAAGATGACAGATGATGAATGGTTTTTACTGGATAGGAAGGCTTTAGGAACGATCCGACTCTCTTTGTCTAAGAGCGTCGCCTTCAATATATCTGTAACATCCCGAATTTTTGCCAACCTGGAATTAGACGTCTTTAGGCGATGGGACAAATCCAAACTCCTGTTTAACTTCTCAAACACTCAATTCAAGGGTCTTAAGTCCCTTCTTCAAACTATTCTCTTGAAAACCTCACTTTTTCTTCGCAAATCTCACATTTCACTACCTCGTCCTTCAAAATTTTCTAAGTGCTTTCATATAAGACACAAATCTTAAAGTTTAGTTGATATTGATCAATACTTAACCTAAAAATTACTATAAATAGTAAATAAATAAATAAAATAGGTTTTTAACCATTAACCTTTTGGAATATCATGAAATAAGTAGGCTACATGGATAGATTAGCTTCTCCTACCCCAAAAACATATATTGCACGTCAAATAACTCATCCCGGTTTGTAAAATACATCTATTTTACATATTGGATGGAAAAATCACCCCAAATAGGTCAGTGACCGGCGAGGGCATCGCCCGGTTAGCGAGGCCTCGCCAAAAGGCGGACTGTCAGGCAGCACATGAGGGGACAAGTGGTCTTTTCGCCTACTTTTCCTACAATTTTGGTCCAACTTTGAAAAGTCATATCTCCTTCGTTATAACTCTAATTTAGGTGATTCGAAAACCAAATTGAAGCTTAATAAGTTAATTTTATATAAAAATAAGTAAAAAATATAATAAAATAATTAATATAGTTAAATATAGGTCATGGTGACAACTGTCCGAAAGTCATTAGTTTGGACAGCTGCCGCTTCTGGAATTTTTAGAATTTTTCTACAACATTAAACCTCATAAAATTTGGTGGAGATGAAGTATACTTGATGATGAACTACTAAAAAAATAATTAAAATAATAGACCAACTAGAAATGCCAGAAAGAGGTGTAGAACTTCCCTAGGACCGTATCCTGTCATAATTAGGGCGGAATTTGGTTAAGTACTGAACTAAACAATCAGTAGAATTCGCTCGAATTACTTTAAATACGATCTGCAAGACCCAAAACTTGTTGAATCATCGATGCTACAGTACCCTATAATCTAGGATCAATCTCATTACCCGGCTGCTCTCGGGAGCATCTCGAAACTCCGTATCAGATCTGGACCGTACGTCGGAAGTCCGACTAACACAAAGTTAAGGAATTAGGACCGCCTTACTGGGCTTGACAACCATCTCAGAAATTAAACTCAAACAGTGTCCCATGGCTGTTCGCTTGAGTCCAGAGTGAGAGAGTGTGAAAACACATGTTTCTTTACAAAATAAATATCTTAAATAGTAATCTGGCATCTCTCGCTTGCGGATCAGTTTTAAGCAACCAGACCGTTAGAATCAGACCAAATTACACCCTCAGATCAGGAGAAATTTCATACACATTTACATGTACTCGGAATCTCCGATCGAGATCCGCTGACCGTTGAACTGAAACTGGTCCGCCACGCGTAATCTGGAATCCCGACTAAAATGAAAACTTAATAGAACGTAGATCCGGTGTCGGTGAGCTTAAGTCCGACCTTTGGCTCAAGGAGGCCCGCTTTGGTTATAACATAAGTATACTTTGACCTGGAGTCTGTTTTGGGAAGTTTTTAGGCTATATAAGGACCTTAAACCCTCTCTCATTGCAGCCATATGAATTTGAGAAAACCCTAGGAGAGAAAGAGAGAAAAGAGAGAGAAAGTGTGGGAGATGTGGGAGCATCTCCCTGCCGCTGCTATACGTGTTCAACCACCCCTTTCTCATCGATTTCCTGGCGATCCCGGCGTCGTTTCTAGGTAAGAAAACCCAACCCTAATCTGTTTTGGGGCTGTGAAGGTTGTAGGTTATGAAATAGCTAACCTATTTCATTCTATAGGTTGCCAAACTGCCGAATACAGAAGCTTAGCAAACATATTGACTTCGTTACGATTCTACGACACGAGGTGCGGACTTTAGGTGTATAGGTTATGGTTTTCAACGCTTTCAATGTCAAATAATGATAGATTCGTGATCTGCATGCAATTGCACATGTATAAAGTGCTTTCCGTTTTCTGTTTTGATTAAAGTTGTAGAATATGGAATTTTACATATTCTAGGTATTCGTAGAAAATACCGTATACGTATATTTTTTGGAAATATATTTGACATGATTATTTGTTGTATGGATATACGATATATGGATAAAATACTTATTTGGCGAAAGGATTCGCCTAAATATATGTTTTACTAATATACACTATGTATGTAGAAATACTGTATTATAAAAGTACCGTATACATGTATATTTTAGAGATGTGTTTGCCATGATTAATTGTTATATAAATATATTATGTGTACATAAAATACTTGCTTTGCGAAAGGATTCGCCCTAATACATGTTTGTTAACATACTCTATGTATGTTGAAATAGTGTATGTTAAGTGTTTGTGAAAATGCTTGTGTGAGCAAGTGTTTGAATGTTGATGCCTTAGGAGAGTGTTGAGATGGGATTCTTAACTACCCTAGTGACATGTATGATTACCTCCATGAGGTTGTTTACTTAAACCGCTTACTTGCAATATATGTGTTTGTATTCCTATTAACGTAGTGCTTTACAACATGCCTTATATCATGCTTTATAACATGTCTACTAGTATGTTTGAATTACTTTGTTTATCATGCTTTACTCCACATGCTATGGATGAGAATTGATTGAGTTTGGAACTATGTCTATAGTCCAGACAATCGGTACCAGATTGGAGATCGTGGTTGAGTTTCATGTCGCCACGTAAGATGTGTTTGACGAACCCGAGTCGTATGTCAGTTGGCGACAGTGGTTAGGCCACGCGAAGTGCTTATGCACTTCATGTCGTCTAATTGATTGTGCGCTCGAGCTAGTCAGGCTCGTAATGTAACCCGATTTGTCTAATGTATGTTCACCATGTTTGGTCGCTACTGCTTGAACCTAGGGTACCAAACTTACCAGTGAAGACCCTTTTAACCATGGTACCTCGATCCGCTAAGACTCATGAGCCGGGCATGGTGGTATGGGACACCGTGGTCGAGCTGTCGGCCTACGCTGGGGCCACGTGCCTCCCCATAGTGACCAGTGAGCAACCAGACTCGTGAGCCGATTATGGTGGTATGGGACACTATATTCATGCTGTCAGCCTACATTGATAAGGTGATGGGGGAGTAGTGCAACGAATGCGAGCATGCACCGACCCTTTGTAGTGACCTCGAGCATATACGAAATCGCGGTGAGCCTTAGAGTTTTGCCGCGGTATATAGAGTATGAACTAGGCCTGTTTCTGTATAGTGATGAATCGTTTAAGAGGTGATGGGGGAGTGGTGTAACCTTTGTGTGTAACAGCCCTGACAGCCTTTGTAGTGACCTAGAAAATACACCATCGTCTGATATTAACTAGGACTGACGACTATAATGGATCATGTTTGGGAATGATACAAGGGAGGTATCTTAGTTTCCCAATCCTGCTGTTTGAAATGGACTAATAACAACTCGGTAATCATGCTCACCATGCATTGCATGTGCCTGGAAGATGTGGAGCACTGAGGGAAGAAAGCATGCCGCGAACGTAAGATGGTGTCGTACGAGGGAGGGTGTGGTGAGGGCATACATCATGTCATTCATACTTGCATTAATAAGAGTAGTTAGGAGTGTTTGATTGTACTGCTTTATCATTACTGCTTGACTGAGTCGATAACATGTTAACCTATGCTTTATTGTTCCACTGAGTTAGCTACTCACTCCCACGTTACGGGACGGTGTTTCAAATACCCACCAGACATTGTCTGATTTTAGATGGCGACGCTACTTCTGAGGCAGAGCCGGACCTTTGCAATGACTACGATGCCTGTTTGTATTGGTTGTCTTCTGACGGCTTCCTGTGAGCCGTGTCCTGATCGACAGGGCTTTCTAGGATATTGACTAGAGGACCTTACACATTTGGTATATTTTAGGATTGTACTTGTAATTATTTAACCTGGTAATGTTATCACACTCTGGAGACTCATCATAGTTTATATATTTTATCTATCTATCACAGTCTTCTGCTTGCAAATTTAACTATCTCTGGAGTATGATATGCTGTTTTGGCTTAATCTCACTCATGTTCACTACTCTAATACAGTCAACATTCAATCATCATTCATTTTGTTGCATAAGTGATGTTCTGGAACTCGAGAGTTGAGTTACTACTCGACCCTCGATTTTCGGGATGTTACAATATCCAAGGTGAAAACTACAAAAGAATTAATGGAAGCCCTAGCCACCATGTATGAAAAACCTTCAGCATCCAACAAGGTTCATCTTATGAAACAGTTATTCAACATGAAGATGTCAGATGGTGGGAGCGTGGCTGAACATCTAAACGAGTTCAATATAGTCACGAGCCAGTTGGAATCCGTTGGCATTATTTTTAAGGATGAGGTCAAAGCGTTATTGATCTTATCCAGTTTATCAGACAGTTGGGATGGTTTGGTGATTGCTGTGAGTAATTCTTCAGGGTCGACAAAACTGAAATTTGATGATGTGGCCGGTCTAATTCTCAGTGAAGAATCTAGAAGGAAGGCATCAGGAGTTTCAGGGGATTCAGGGAATGTTCTAAACGTTGAAGGAAGAGGAAGATCCCTGAACAAAGGAGGCAATAAACATGGGCATTCTAAGTCAAGGAAGAAGTCTAAGGGACCAAAAGATAAAGACGAGTGTTGGCATTGTGGCAAGAAGGGGCACATGAAACGTAATTGCAGGGCGCTTAAGAAATAAGAAGGAAATTCTCAAGGTGGGAAGGATTCAATGAATCTATCTGAGGAGAGTGACACAGAGGCGTTGATCTTGTCTCTTGATGCGAGAAATGAGTCTTGGGTTATAGACTCAGGTACTTCGTTTCATGCCACTTCATGCAAGGGAGTTTTGAGTAATTATGTGTCAAGTGACTTTGGGAGAGTATACTTGGGTGATGATGAGTCGTGCAGTATTATTGGAAAGGGAGATGTTTAGATAAGTCAAAAAGACAGAGCGACTTTAAAATTGAAGGATGCCAGATATGTACTGAGTTTGAAATGTAACTTAATTTCAGTGGGGCAGTTGGCCGATACCATGTGACGACATTCACCAGTGATTCTTGGAAGATCACAAAATGTGCCTTGGTGATATCTCGAGGCAAGAAGGAAGGTACTTTGTATATGACTTCAGGATTGTATTGTTCACTCGCATCGCATCAACTGGAGTGAATGGGCAGTTATGACATCAGAGGTTGGGACATATGAGTGAAAAGGGAATAAAAGTGCTATTGTTAAAAGGGAAGCTACCAAGGTTGAAGTCTATGACTTGAAATTCTGCAAGGACTGCGTGTATGGTAAGCAGAAAAGGGTAAGTTTCAAGAAGACAGGACATGCTCCAAAGGCGCAACTGTTGGAGCTTGTACACACTGATGTGTGGGAACCGGTACAGGTATCATCTCTTGGTGGCTCACGTTATTTTGTTTCCTTTATTGATGAAGCTAATAGAAAACTGTGGGTCTATTTCTTAAAGCATAAATCTAATGTATTTGATGTATTTAAGAAGTGGAAAGTCATGGTAGAAAATGAGACAGGTAAAACAGTAAAGTGTCTCAGATCTGATAATGGGAGAGAGTATTGTGATAAGAGGTTTGAGGAGTATTGTGCAGCAAATGGAATCAAACATCAAAAAATGATTCCAGAGACACCACAGCAGAATGGTGTGGTTGAGCGCATTAACAGAACCATCCTTGAGCGCGTCAGGAGCATGAGGTTATATGCAGGGTTGTCCAAGACTTTTTGGGCAGATGCTATAAATACTGTCGCATATCTCATCAATAGAAGTCCCTCAGTACCATTGGATGATGGGCTACCAGAAGAAATGTGGACTGGGAAAGAAGTGAACCTAGCACATCTCAAAGTGTTTGGTTACACTTCATACGTTCACATTGATGTAGAGCACAAGAACAAGCTGGATGCGAAGTCCAGGAGGTGCACGTTTATAGGCTACGGGCAGCATAATTTTGGCTACAGGTTTTGGGATGCAGAAAACAGGAAAATCATCAGAAGCAAGGACATAATCTTCAATGAAAAAGTGATGCATAAGGACAGTGTGCATGAAAATAAGGCTGAGGAGAAAGAATTTGTAGAGTTAGAAGAGTTACCGGACACGGGTGTCACAGCGCCACGGGATGATCATGCACAGGAGCATTATGAGGCAGGGCTACAGACACCGGTATTGAGGAGGTCTACTCGGGAGAGGAGACCCACGATTCGATACTCACCCTCCTCATATTATCTACTACTGACAGATAATGGTGAACCAGAGTGTTTTGAAGAGGCATTATAGTCAGATACACGGGTTAAGTGGGAGCAGGCCATGGATGAGGAGATGGACTCTCTTGAGTCTAATCATACATGGGAGCTAGTCACTCTACCAAAGGGTAAGAAAGCTCTTCATAACAAGTGGGTTTACAGATTGAAGGAGGAGCACGATGGTTCGAAACGGTACAAGGCCAGATTGGTTGTGAAAGGATTTCAATAAAAGACAGGTATCAATTTCACTGAAATATTTTCACCAGTAGTAAAAATGTCTACGATTCGTATGGTCTTAAATATAGTGGCTATAGAGGACTTACATCTAAAGCAGCTAGATGTTAAGATAACCTTTCTTCATGGGGACCTTGAAGAAGAGATATATATGCATCAGCCGATGAGATACGTGACACCAGGAACGGAGAACAAGGTGTGCAGACTAAAGAAGAGTTTATATGGCCTGAAGCAGGCCCCGAGGCAGTGGTACAAGAAGTTCGACAGTTTCATATCGGGAAACGGTTTTAGGAGATGTCATGCAGACCACTGTTGTTATTTGAAGAAGTTTGATACGTCGTACATCATCCTTCTTCTGTACGTTGATGATATGCTTGTAGCCGGTTCAAGCATGAAGGACATCTTAGATCTCAAAAGACAACTGTTTAGAGAATTTGCCATGAAGGATTTAGGAACTGCAAAATAAATCCTAGGCATGAGGATAAATTGTGACAGAGAAAACATGAAACTGGTGTTGTCACAGGTAGAGTACATAGCCAAGGTACTTGATCGATTCAATATGGGAGGTGCTAAGACGGTTAGCACTCCATTAGCCAACCACTTCAAGCTATCCAAGGAGCAAGGGGCAAAGATGCAGGAGGAATGGGATTACATGGCTAAAGTCTCATACGCGTCAGCTATAGGGAGTCTCATGTATGCTATGGTGAGTACGAGGCCAGACATTGCTCAAGCAGTGGGAGTTGTTAGCAGGTTCATGAACAATCTCGGGAAGGAACATTGAGAAGCTGTGAAGTGGATTCTTAGATACTTGGTAGGTACTAAGGATGTAGGACTATGTTATGGTGGATCGAAAATTAAGCTACAAGGCTACGTGGATTCAGATTTGGTAGGAGATCGATAGCAGAAGAAGCACTACAAGTTATGTCTTTACTCTGGGAAGTGCTGCAATCAGTTGGGTCTCTCAGTTACAGAAGATAGTATCTGTCAGTACGACAGAAGCAGAATATGTTGTGGCTACAGAAGCATGCAAGGAGATGATGTGGATGCAAGGTTTTATGGAAGAGTTGGGTAAGAAGCAAGCAGATTGTAAGTTGTACAGTGACAGTCAGAATGCAATACACTTGGCTAAGAATTCAGTCTTTCATTCAAGGACCAAACATATTGACATCAAATATCACTTCATACGTTCGTTACTGGAAGATGGATCGATTGCTTTGGAGAAGATTCATACAAGTGAGAATCCTGCGGATATACTGACCAAGGCGATCACAAGGGAGAAGTTGAAGCTCTGTTCAGCTTTGATTGGTCTTCAGGCTTGAAGACGGAGAGGTGGTGCACTCTGGATGAAGAAGACAAATGTTTATGGCGATGTGTCTCCAAGTGGGAGATTGTTGAGAAGTGGAGCCACATCTGGGGCCGCCCACTACTAGTCGAGGTTGTGCGGATTTCGTGTCACAAGTCCTTTCGCAACTGGGATGTGAAAAGGAGTTTCGTGGATTTCGTGTCACAAGTCCTTTCGCAACTAGGAGGCGAAAGGGAAGTTGCAAAAACTATAAATTGGGGTCCCTAGGGCTATTCTAGGATTAAGGTGAATATTGAGAAATATTTCTAAGGTGTGGGCAAGGGATTTTCTCTGTACTTCCAAGGGAGAGGTTAGTATATTACCTTGTAATCTTCGTTCTTCATAGTGGAAGTTTACATATGTGGTTTTTTACCATAGATTGGGGTTTTTCCATGTATATCTTGTCTTGTGGTTTGTTTTGGATGGCTTTGATCTGTTTCTAGTTTATGTTTCTTCTTGTTTATCGTTTGTGGGTGAGGCCTAAGATTGGATCTAGGCTCACTGCATTATTGGCATGCTGCGTAACACTGTCTTGTCTCATAAGTTTCTATAATTATGTTATTTAATTATATTTCATTTCTTAATATCTGTAACTTGCTTTTTGTCTCATTTACTTTATTGATGGGAGTAGGTACATGTTTTCTTAACTTGGGTTTCAATTGTTTCCCTATGGAGTGTAAATAAATTGAGATAGAAACAATCTTGCTTCTCGTTTCTCAATTGTAATTATATCAGGGATTTTTCATTTCTCAATTATAATTCTATCAATTTCAATTTGGACCTGAAAAAACGGGGCTTTAATGACAATGAGCGTTTGATTGTCATATAATTTCATCCAAGTATTAGGAAAAGCAAAATATTTGTTAAGCTTGATACATCTGTACTTCTTGTAGTGTCTCCTTCAACATATCTCTTTTAAAAATTGCTACTACATTAGCTGAAAAATGGGATTGCTCTATCTAGGTAGCCATATGCAATTGGGAGCACATGATTTGTAGAGCTGTGGGAGCACTGGATCATTTCTCTAATTTAAATTTCAGTTTACTCAGTTCATAATTTCTGTGTTCAGATATCCCAAATACCAAAAACATTAGTTAATGCATACATGAAAGTACCAAGAACGTAAAAGGAAAAAGTGCACATAATGTCCTAGATCAAAACCTTAAAAAACTAACGAGTCCTGATGATTTCCTTATATGTTCGGCAATCTCTGCACAAAATTTGTGAATATCATTGGCCACTGAATGCATATACTTTCACATAAACCAAATGAGAATTCTTCTCTAAAAATTGAAAATTTTTTAAGGCATGGAACTCAACAAAAATTAAACTAGAATTCTAAAAACTCAATAGAAATTAAAGTGGAATTCTAAAAACTCAACAAAAATGTTTCAAAGAGAAAAGGCCATTGACAAAATGAAAATGACTCTTATCAAGCGTTTGCCTCACTATCATCTCATGCACATGCCAGTCCTCCTGACTAAGATAATCCGAAGTCCTTTGATGAACGAACACCTTCATCCCATGTCCATTATAGGTAATGCACCATGATGTTTGAAAACATTTTAACTAAGAGAATAAGTCACACTTTTTTTTCTTTTCTTTTCTTTTCTTTTAAGAGAACAACTGTGAAACAAATTTGACATGGTTGTTGCTGCCAAACAGGGATATGAGGTACTGGACAGAGTTCCATGAAAAATCCAAATCGACAAAAAGTTTTTGAATAGGTAAGCTAGGCTTGAATCAGAGACCTAACACCTCTCCACAGTCCACACAAACATTTAAATGCAGTACAAATGCATATGGGGACATCATAGCTATACAAAAAAGGTAAGAACATCAGGCTGATCCATTCATTAGATGGGCCACACATGTAAGATTGCTGATTTTTTAAACAGATAATTGTTTTTGTGCCTGTGGCTGCCAGATGAATGAACCTACCTAACTTTTATCCTAGGTGATCTTCACAAATGGATCCAACCTGATTCACAACTCAAATCTCCCACAAGCACTTAGAAAATATCATCCAAACAAAACATCTCTATAAGCCTTGTAGTCACATGAGAATTAGTTTGACAAAACAGAAGATAAACTTATAGCTTGAGCTATTTTTGGAATTGATGTAATTGTGGATACCATCAAACATTATTCATACTACTGACCTCTACCCTTGAAGAAACAACTCCAATGAAAAGTGGATCCTTCATCATCATCAACATGGGCAGGGGATGCAGAGTTGCTGAACCTGAACAAAACATAATAAAGTATAAATGAAAATCAGTAAAAGAACACACATATGCAATGCCAAGCATCTACATTTTAAGCAACTATGACACTCCTTATCTAGTTAATAAACTATGACAAGTTTTTTAGGCATCAACCAAAACATAGCCTTAGGATCTGCTGATCTAGGACATTATGTAGCACCTCTCACCCAAGCTTGGCCCTAAATCAATGAGCCAAGGCTCAAGACCACATATTTCCTCTTTGCTTGTAACAATTTTTCATAACATTCATGTTTTATTGTCATTGGTTATCTAACCCAATGCCTGATTCCTACTTGCTGTAGCTTGGTGGTCATTGGTTGGATCCTTGTCGCGGGCACATTTGTCTTGTGTCGTGTATTTCTTCTTCTCCACAAGTAAGTGATATTGGGTTATACTAATTATCTATAGTATATCAATTGATTTGATTATATCATGTGCCACCTTGAAATTTGATGCAACAGATGCATGGTTAATGTCAATACTCCATGTGAAATTTTAAATGGTTTTCTCATCTCCTTTCAAGTGGCTGTTGGAAGCATTTTTATTGTACATTTTGTAGTGGGTGGTCAGGCCTTGAATCTCTAATACATGATGCCATCTTTCATCTTAGTTACAATGATTGTGTTAGAGATATTTATCTCTAATACACGAGTTCATCCAAGATCAATCTCTTATACATAATTATTACTGTTAACTAAAATGAGATGAACTTATTTCTAGGTGTCTACCAAACATATCCTAATTTCCATGAAACAGAGAGAAAATTCAATAGTAAATTAGACGGGGATTTCGTTAAAATGCAATTAGAGGTGATAAAGATTGAAATTCATCTTCATATTTGAGTCACTTTTCTAGATAGGATTATTGCCAAAATGCTCCAACTCCACTTTTTAGAAGAAAAATAAACAATCTTGACATTTACAGTTTATTTAGAGTTGTTATATATAAGAATGAAGTTGCTAATTTTGATAACCATATGATGTATGCTTTGTATTTTTATTGAGTTGACTTATATTGCAAGGTCATATCAAAATTTTTGCAAATCCAGTGCTCACATGAGTCACAATAAGAAAATACAAATTTGGGTAGTATACTTTATATGTATTACATTTTTTTTTTTAAGATCGAGTCCGCACTTATGGGTTAGGCCCCACTCTAACTGATTTGTGGGAACAACACCTAGCAACGAAGTATTGCCTCCACTGCTCAGAGTAGAAATGAAGAAAAAGAGGGACTGCAGATTGAAGTATCATCCCTAAAGTCGGTAGTATCATCCCTAAAATCAGAATTTTCATCTTTTAAAGAATCAGTGGAGCAACTGATATCCTCTAGGACAAATCTGAAATCCACAGTATCAGATAATTCAGCTAATCTCAACCCAAACCAACCGGCCTCATCATCAAGCCAGGTGATTATATGATATACATGCATATATTTACATGTGTATTATGTCCTATATTATATAGAGTTTAGTCGGTATATGATGATTAACATTGATTTATCATTTGTAGGGACACTTGGTGAAAAAGAGAAAGACTACGACTTACAGTAGTACCGAGGTAAATTTTCACACCAATTGAATAGTTCTTTTATTATGTTTTGAGATTATTGTGTTCTTAATTAAATGTGGTATACAAATGATGCAATGTATTGTGTTAAATAGTAAATTTTATTTGTAGGACGTGATTGAAGTTATTCTTACTAGTATCCGTGGGGTTACTGTTGCTAGAGGAATTGTCTTGAATAAGGATCCGCTCACAAAAGTAGGCGGGTTCCCACTTAGAAATGGTTTTTAGGAAGTATATATTCAGGTGGCAATTGTACGTGAAGAGACTTTGATGAGACCCTATGGACGATACAGAATAATTAGGGATGCGGCTGGAACAAGTATTTTTTGGCCTGATTGTTGTTGTTTGGTAAGATTTTTATTTATTTATTTATTATTATTATTATTATTATTAGTTTTGCATATACAATAGTACTTCTTATATAAGACTTTAATGAGACTAATTTCTTTTTGTTATTTTGTTTTGTAGGTTGTGACAGCTATGGATTGAGCTAAATGGAGGGATCTCTCTCTCTCTCTCTCTCTCTCTCTCTCTCTCTCTCTCAGTTGGTTGTGACAGCTAATGCTTGTTTCATGTTAGTATTTTTTTCATGTTTCAGTTTTCAGAAGTTCAGAGGAGTAAAATCTCTAAGTTGGTTTGAAATTTTATTTTTTATTTTTAGTTCTGTCTTCTGATTTTTTTTTTTTTTTTTTTGGATTCAAAGCGGAATCGAGTTTTAAAACATCTTATTGAGTTGGTGAATAGCTGGTTTTGGAAACTGATTCTTGTCGAAGAATCGGTTTCTTGGATTTTGGTTGAAGGGGATTTGAGTAGTATTTTGCTGATTTTGTGGAAGCATCATGGTGAATTAGATGTTTGGTTTTGAAGATATTTTGCATTTTGATATCGTTTAGAAGGAATTGCAACTGCTTTGAATGTAGTGAATTGATCGAAATATCTCAATTATGATATTTTCTGTAGTTTCTTTCACAGATTACATTGATGTCTTGTTTTACAAAAACAAAGTTGTGGTGGTTTCCATGTTGTGTGAAATGGATGTGGAAATGTCTCATATCAGAAATACAACTCTTTACATATTTGTAGTGGGATTCCGTCGCTATGTTCTTGAAATATTTAGTAGTTTTGCTTGACTAATCTACAGAGATTTATGTTGTGATTTGTTTCACCTTTTCATTTTAGTTATGTCTTTCTTCAATAAAGTAGTGGTGCGTCTATATTGAACTGAAACTTGAACTTAATGTCTGGAACATGCTAGATTGGGCTCTTAGTCAATTGGTGAGTTTTGGACTCTGTTTAGCATCTCTGTTTCAGCATTTCGCTAAGCATGCACACCATCCTTATGCATCTTATTCCATGTTGATACTTACATTCAAGTTGACGTTCTTTTCAAAGTGATGTAGAGAAATTATTATCTGTAGTTTATCTTGGGTTTGGAATTTTGTTTTTGTAATTGATTATTTCATTGCTTCATGTATGTTTAACAAGTTAACAATTTCAACAGTTAAATAACTGATTAGAGTTTTTTGTCCATTCAAAACATTGGAACTGATGGTTCTTTCATTTTCAGCTGACTGAGAGGATCACTATTCTGTCTACCTACTATTACGGTGAGGATCAAACCACCCAAGATCCCATAAGTTTATGATGTGCTCCATATTTCTTGTTCTTTTCATTTATTTCTATGAATAACGTGATGGAATTCACCATATCTTCCTGCCAATGGTGTTTTGGGATTTGAGTGTATTCTAAAATCCCATTTTGCAGGGTTTTTGAAATGCAATTGAGTGGTTTTGTTAACATCTGTTCAACTTTAGGTTGCTTGCATTTATGAGTAGGTTTTTCTTGATGTTTCATGTGTTGACTATTACAAAATGATTTAATTGTGTTTTAAATTTCTTTGAATCCTTCAGGTACATTTAAATTGACACTTCAGTTTACAGAGGATTATCCAAATAAGCCACCAATAGTTCGGTTTGTTTCTAGAATATTTCATCCAAACAGTAAGTTGAAGAGACAAGTACACATTATTTCTGTTTGCCTTTAAAAAAAAAAGCTATTGTTTGCCTTTTACGTATTTAGATCAGACCAGCAGTGTTCATTCTTATGCCTCTCTATACATCAACTGATTGGGAATGGTATGAAATCATTTGACCTTGTTCCTAGCATTGTAAACTTTTTCATTACTTGTACTCTCTCATATGATATTTGCTAGCTATTAGTAGATTGAATTGTTGGGAATTTCAGTTTTTCCATCTGAATTGTCCCAGCATTTGCCCTTTTACTTCCCATCAGATTTTATACCTTTTAATTTTAAATTAAAAAAATCTTACATTCTATTGCACATATTTGCTATTTACATCTTGAAGCATAGGTCTCCAGTCTCCTTTTCATTTCCTGGAAATTCAGGTTTTCATTTTCCATTGTGTATCAAACTGAAACTGAAGATTACAAGGCACTTCTTGATTAAAATGTTATTGTTTTCATTGGCATTGATAATTGTATGTTCTCTTAGAATAAAAGTAAAGATAGTTAGGACACTTCTTTCCTCTGTACAACTTACACAGGCTCTTGGAAATAAGTAAGTTTTCGATTGCTTTAATATGTATTTTGATGCAATATTGAGTTGAATTCCAATCTCTAACTTTGATACCAATTAATTTCTTTTCGCTATTTTGTTTTGCAGGTTTTAGGCATTGATGAATGGGAGTTATAGATCGATGGATTTTATTTATTTATTTATTTTTTTGAAATTATTCGATTTATTATTGTAAATATTATTCGTGGCAGCTCGATGCATGTGAAAGGGCCACATAGGCAAGTTTTTTTTTTTTTTTTTTTTTTTTTATAGGAAAACAATCACTAGGCACAATCGACTTCCTAAGAGAATGTGAAATCAAGTGGGCCTTGACCAAAAAGTTCAATGATAAGGTCCATTTTATGAGTTGGAGAGGCAGAACTCATAAAATGGGACTCACTGCAGGCAACATGAAGCTGCCATAGGCAATGGAAAAGAGAGCTTAACCAGTGAAGCAAAGGGAAATAAAAAAAAAAAAAAAAAAAACAAATCACAATTATAGATGCATTTACAGATGCAAATGCATTATGGAATTAGGAGCTTAAATGCTAATTAAAGTATTAGTAAAGTTAAATCAGTCTCACATGGATCAAGAGCCAAAAATTTAAATACCACTACCTGCTGTACAAACCGTTAGTAAATCCCACATGCAATAGTGGCTAGGGCAACTGCTAGTAAATCCCACATGCAGCGGCAGCCTGAACAACCGCCACTAAAGGGAACACGACTGCCAGTAAAACCTTTACCGACCGAGGCTTTACCGGCTGTTAGGAAACCGCGGGCAAAGGCTATGCCGGTGGTTTTCTAGGCCTTTGCCGACAGTTTTGACTGCCGGCAAAGGCTAGTTTTCTTGTAGTGAAATGAAATACCGACCTACTAAAAAATAAAATTAACCCTATTTGTTTTGAGGGATAAATGGGATTAGTAGCTATGCAATGTGGCTCACTTGATGAAAAGATTATATCTCACACACATGTAACATATTGGCACGTGTGCATGCGTGTGTATGGGCAGGGCTCCACACGCATGTGGGCTCATTGAAATCCTCCACTCCCATAGATATTTTCCTACCATGACTCGATCAGTTCACCCCTGCCTAAGCTACGAGCTAACCATAGCTGTTTGTGATCTCGAAAGATCAACGTCCGAGATGCAGTTCATCAGAATACTGGGCTAAAAGACAAAGTCCATTCACGAGTCGAACCAAGACAAAAAAAAATCCAACTCTGTCCACACCTATCGCCCTTGCTAGCCGAACAAGAATTATTCGACATGTTGCTAGAGTATGGAAATTCATACTCACGCACTCATAAATCCTATATGTGGCCTACAAATCCTAAATCCAAACCATCCAAATAGTGTAACCCATGTAGATGGAATATATTTTTACCATCAACATCTATTAATTGCATTTTAGCAGAATTTCCAACATTTAAAATTTCACTTTCAAATGTTCACCAACCTACCTGTAGAATGATAGGTTCGGTATGATGGTTGGTTTGACCGGTCTGAATTGGACCCACGATTTTGATGGTTTTGATTGAGTAGATGCAAGAGATGTGTACTGTGGCTATGCACGAGTATGGATTATTACGCTCCGCCAGAGTATCTATTCTGGCTCTCTCTTTATAAATCAGAGCTTCATTGAAAACCAAGCTTGAAAATTTTAGAGCTTCACCGATGGCCAGAAACCAGCCCTTGAAGTTAGCCATCCTTTTCTTGTATTCCCTTTTTGCCCTCCAAGTTTTCAGTATTTCCATTAATGCCCTCAACGTCGGCATTCAAAGCTCTGATTCAGCTGTATCTGTGGCGAGTACTGAGAAACATTTCATTTTCTTTTTTCTTTTATTTTATTTTCTTTCTTAAAACTCTCTCTTTTCTTTGTCACAGAGTAAGGAATGCAGTAGGAAATGCGAATCCGAGTTCTGTTCAGGTACCGGTCCCAACTTTTTTTTTCTTTAGATCTGAGCCGTTCATGAGGTGGGTCTCATCATGAACATCCAATGGCCCAAAAATCTGGCTAGTCCGTTAATCTGGTGGGCCTCATGTGTATAAGAATGGATGAGGGTTAAAAAAGGGTGACCGATGGTTCATACCCAAGGTGCGATATGGCCCACCTCATCAATGGTCCTCTTTGAGATTTGGGGTGGGGATGTTGATGGTGGCCCAACAAAATAGATGGTCCAGATCTCGTACATCTGCGCCAAGTTGGCACGTGTGCTGCGACTAGCCTTGTATATGGTGTTTGTAACGGTTTCAAATGGGTCCCATTACATCCTGGGTGTCTACAGTCGTGTGTCTTGTGGTCGCCGTTAAAATGGCGTTATTACAACGGTAGGAATTTCATGGTATATTTGGATATTCCTCTCATATTTTCACCTGCTTTAAAGGCATTAAAACGGCCGTCACGATACTTTGACAGGCATTCAACGAGAATCTTGCACGGCTATGGACTATCCATCATAGGGTCCACCCGATGAACGGTGGGATCGCACACGTGCGACTTGTTGAATCTGTGCAGACGTCTATCACCGTCTAATTATAATAGGCGGGAATCCAAAACCAAATCTTAAATGGGATTTTGTAGATTTGAAAATGCGCTTTTAAATCCAAATCCCATTTCGAGATACGTTGGGATTCCCACCCCTCATAGTTACAAATCTTGTTCTCAGCAATTTCTCGGCTTGGGAATTTCCCGAGAGATTTTTCAGATTTTGACATTTTCCTCGAAAAGTATTTATTATAAATTAATAAACATTTTAAAAAATTATAAATATTTAAGTATAAATGTATTATACATCTCTTAAATAAATTTTACATTGAAATCACGATCATTTCGCTATTTAATCGCGACAAATTCAAAACAGTCGATAATTTGAAAATATCTCACAACAATATCGTTTTATGAATATTTCGTTAAAGTATCGTGAGATTTTGAAAATATGATATTTGCGAAATCGGATCGCGTACTTACCCCAGTAACTCTGTTATCATACTAAGTAAACTCTGTTGGGCCCACCATGAATGTATATGGTTTATCCACACCATTCATCTATTTTTCCAGCTCATTTTAGGGTCGAGGCCAAAATTGAAGCATATCCAAAGCTGAATTGGATCACACCAAAGGAAACAATGGGAGTAATGATTTCCACCGTTGAAACCTTCCTAGTACCTGCAATTATGTTTGTTTATCTTCCAATCTCTTTATAAAATCACGCATACAAAACTTATGCAGCCCCCAAGAATTTTTCAACAGCAGACAGTTAATTCTCAAGATTTCTCCTGGTGTGGTCTACTTGAGCTTTAGATATGCTTATTTTGAAGCCAGCTAAAGTTATAAAATACGGTTGTAAGATTAATCCAAAACTTCCGTAGCCCCATGAAGTTTTGAATAATAAATATTTAATTCCTATTATTTCATTTGGTGTGATTTACTTGAGCTGTAGATATACTTATTTTGGAGCTAAAGTAATAAAATTATTGGATAAAATGAATGGTGGGCCCTACAAAATTTACTCAGTATGCTTACATAATCCACTTCTGATTTTTGCACAAATCCCACGTGATCCTTTGTGTTAGGAATTTTAGTGGGCCCATTTAGGGCCCATTTGGACGGGTGGATTGGAAGGGATTGAATGGTATTAGGGTGGATGGCATGGATTTCAAGGCAATGATGGTGTTGTCAGTGGATTGTCTTAAGATCAGATTGCTATATCAAGTCTGTTTGCCCAGCCAATCCCGGGATTTAACCTTTCCATCCCTTCCAATCCCTCGAACCAAACATGTCCCAGGCAAATTTGAACAGATTAGGGTGGATTGGATGGGATTTAAAGGTAATGATGGTATTGTCAGTGGATTGTCTTAAGATCCATGGGATTGCTATCCCGGGATCAGATCACCCAGTCTGTTTCATGCCCGGGCCAATCCCGAAATTTAACTTCCAATCCCTTTCAATACCATTCAATCCCTTCCAATCCGCCTGGCCAAATGAGCCCTTAATTACTGTTATTATTATTATTATAATTGATTTAATTTCCTCTTGAAAATATTGAATAGTGCCTCCATTTCTGAGGTACGGGAAGTACTGTGGACTTCTATACAGCGGCTGCCCGGGTGAAAAGCCTTGCGACGGACTCGACGCTTGTTGCCTGACCCATGATGCATGCGTTCAAGCCAAGAACAGTAAGTTCATTAATAAAAAATGGTTCAAAATACATAACAACAGACTAATTCATCTCAAAACAGTTCATTGTGGGTGAATCTTAAGATATGATTTGATAGCGGTCTTAAGTAGGCCGGTCTGATGTGCTCAATAGCGAACTTTTGTTGTGATTAGCAATGGAGCGCGTTTGGATGCCAGCCAATTTTCATTTCTCATTTAATATGTGGAGACAAGCGTTTGTTGGGGAGCTGATGTGTTATATTTTCTAAAAAAAAAAAGGAGGTTGGCGGGGGTTGACCGTCGTCTCTCACGCATGTGTTCATACGTGCCATGTGTTTGAAAATCCTAACAATCCATCGAACTCCGCATTATGGAAAAGCTTTACAGCTGAAATTTCAGGGTTATGGGATATACGTAAGTGGGCCACGGTCTTAATCGTAAATCCATCCGTTAGTATGCTTCAGACGGGCGCCGACACCCAGGAGAAATATCGTTTATCTTTATTTCAGTGGCATCCAAACGGAGGGAGCGAATTAGGTGTTACCAGGGGTAGTGCATAAGTGGGTGTTACCCTGACTGTGTGGGGCCCACCTTGATGAATATGTTGTCTATCTACGCTGTCCATCCGTTTTTTCATCTTATTTTAGGTCTTGATCTAAAATATTAAGAAGATCCAAATCTTAGGTGGACCACACCAAGGGAAAATGCGATGATTGACTATTAAAAACTTATTGTGGGTTATAAAAGTTTTGGATCAAGCTGATCTTTGTATTTTCCCTTCATATAGTTCTGTTTGACCTTATCAACCGGTTGGATGGCAAATAAACATTATGTGAACCTTAGGTAGTTTTTAATGATGGGTCCATTCAATCACAACTGTTTCCTGTGGTGTGGTCCACTTTAATTTGGATCTGCTGAATTTTTTTTGGACCACATCCTAAAATAGTCCAAAAAATCGGATGGATGGCATGGATATATAACACATTCATCAAGATGGGTCCCACCGTCAGGGTAACACCCACTAACTAGTGACCCGGGTAACAATTACTCCGCTACCCCAAACGGGCCCATAATCTTTTTTTTTTTATATATATATTAAAAAAATCAATTGTGATTGAGGTTCATCATACCAAATAAGTTTCACTTGCATAGCAATCATATGATCCAGATGGTCCATTTGGTGGGCCACATGGTGAATGATCCATGATTAAAATTAAAAAAATAAAAATAAAAAAAAAAAAATAAAAATAAAAAACATATCGAGCTGCCGTTTCTAGCTTATTGCTGTAGTCAATGGACTTCCCTTTCACTGCCCACGACTATGAACATTTTTGGGGTTGTTGAATGTGTGATAGTGCAGCTAACCATGGGCCATCATCACTCGGTTATTAAAATGTGAAGTTGAGTTAGAATTTTCTTCACGTGCCAACACGTGCCACCCACGCAAGATCAGGGCCACCCATTTAATGAGAGGCTCTCTTTGGACAGGCACATGTCAGAAAATCAGGTGGGCCAAACATGCACGTTAGATAAGGACTATTGTATACATTTATTGTAATCATGTGAATGTTAAAGTATAGAATATATATGTAGAGCTGTATATTTTATATACAGTCACTTGAGTGGAGTCACTTATATTTATCAAGATTTCCTATATATATAAATCTTTCAGTTTCTTTTGTGTCTCTCTGACTGTCCTTGTAACTATATCTCTGCTCCGTTGTCAAAACCATCTTCTTTACAAATCTAGAAATCACTGCTAGTCCGATGACTGTCTTCTCCTCCTACCCGTCATCAACATAGCAATCATCATCTGCCATACCACCGAGATCTGCAACAGTTGAAAATCATCCCAAAACTCCAGACCTGCTCTAAAACCATCTGTTTGTTTGTGTATAATCCAACATTGTCTGATGTCTGCTCACCATCACTGTCATGTATATCTATTAATAGGATTTCCTATAAATCTCCTACCTTTTCTATATATACCAATCATCCTCAATTAAATAAATATTTACAATATGGTAGCTCGTGCGTAACACTCAAATCTCAGGGTGGGCCCCACTTGATGAATTGACTGGATTTTGCACGTGATTGCTCATTTTAGTTTAGTAATTAGCAGATATACGTGTGCTATTTTTGGGTGTGGGTGCAGATGACTATCTTAGCCAAGAGTGCAACCAAGCGTTTCTAAACTGCATATCAGATTTCAAAGCCTCAGGAAGGCCTGGTTTCAAAGGAAACCAATGCATCATCGGTGAGGTGGTTGATGTCATCTCTGTGGTCATAGAAGCAGCTCTCCTTGCTGGTAGATTTCTCCACAAGCCTTGAAGAAAGAGAGTGTGAGAGAGAGAGAGACAAGGGATCTGGATGTGGCAGTTTTAAGGCCCTATAATGAAACACTTGTATGTTGGTTTAGTCATGATTTAGGAGGATGTATTATTCTCCTTTTCTTCTCAATAAATAAATGGAGTTCCAATCAATGAAGGAATTATTCGAGTTGTGTGTGGGGTCCACGGTGTTGTGTGTGCGTGTGTATATATATATATATATATATATATATATATATATATGAGAAAACGCTCACCTGCCAGCCAGTTCGTATGTAGTACGTACGAACCTTTTTTGAGAACCCATCGTACGTGATGAATCTCGCAAATCTGAACCGTCCACATGAAGCAGAACCTCATGAAACCCTATATATATAAAGCCAGTCATCAGGTTTGTCTCACCAGGACATTGAAACTCAAAATATTCCGAAATTTGTGAGCCACAGGAAGTGAATTGTATAAGATCCAGGCATGATTATGCATTTCTCCGTGGTGTGTCCCGCGTGGGCTTCTGATGGGGCTGATCCTAGGATATACGGTGCCTATGTGGAGGCTCACCCTATGGGCGGTTTGGATTGGGTTCTGCATGACGTCACGGGCCCTACGCAGCTTGAAAGTATGGTAATTACCAGGCATTTCAACACGTGATCATTCGCTCCATCCAATGTTTCAATCTTTCGATATTAGGCCGATCTGAACTGTTCATTTGGTAGGTCCTGCCATGCAAAGCAAGGGGCCAGGTTCCCTAGAATCAATGGTCTGATGATCCTAACTGACCCTTCACAGGACTCTTGCCTATTAAATATGGAACTTTGGCATGTTTTAACGGTCCAATTGTAATTTATTAATGTCCGATTGGATGTTTAGTCCTACGAGTATGATTTTAAGGGCCCTCAGCGTGCCTTACGGTCTGGATCTTGTGCATGTATAGCCAAACAAAAAACAGCCTTTTGTAACTTTGCACCAAACGTTCACTTAGTGCACGTACGGTGGATTTGATCCGATGGGTCTGAAAAAAACATACGGATTGAAAAATGCGATGGTTCAAAAATGGCCCAAAAATAGATGGTCAGGGAGAAATTTATAAAAGAGGTCTCATTTTGGATCACCGAGCAATGGCTGTACAAGGCAGAAAAGTACAGGCGGGTGCATGTGCCAGCGTGGCACACTGGAGTGAGATCAAAGACGTCCATCAAACAAAAAAATATATATAAAAAATCTCATTCATCCGTCATTTGGGTGACAATGTCAGAAGCAAACACACGTTTTGGTAAAGTTTGGCCTTATTATTTTATCCGTCCATTTGTTTCATAAACTGTGGCCCATACCATATGATAGACGAGCATGATTCTTTTTTAAGCGAGCAGCTCCTCGGAGGAACCTACCGGATGGACGGCTTAGATCTCCCACCAGTTTGCAACGTTGGCATTCGGCATAGTCGCCAAATCTAAGATGGATGAGCATGCCCCCATGCACGCAAGTGTTCAGTCAATGGTCATATCAAGAGAAAATTACCACTATAGACCCCACCTTTTATACAGCGTCTTTTATGAAGCATCGAATACTTACCTCCCAGACTTGCACCTACGGACAGAGCATTTGAGGACGAAAATAAAAGGTGGGATCTACAGTGGTAATTTTCTCCTCTCATATTCAATCAATACAGAAGTGATCAGGTACTCCTCATGGTACCAGAAGCTCATGTTAGATCCGTGCCATGTGTTTGTTTTACAGGATGTTAGATCCGTGCCATGTGTCATCTCTTCCATGAAGATCACCTAGCGTTAAAAATGTCGATTTATTAATCAGGACGGTCAAAAATTCAAAATCTAACATAAGGGTATTGCCTAGTTTCCAATGGATGGGCAAGAATTTCAATGTGAATGATCATCATGATGTGCCCGTTATTTTACATCGTCCGGATTTTCTACACGTGTAAAACGTTGGAAGATAAAGGCGGACGTACGGAGAGCTTCTGGTACTTCATGCAGTACCTAATCGTTTCTCTTTGTCCCGGCCACACACAACACAGTGCGGCCATGACCGTGGGGCTCACCTTTATGTATATATTTATATCCACGCCGTCCATCCGTTTTTACATCTCATTTTAGAGGATGAGTACATAAGTGAAGCAGATAAAAATATCAGGTTGACTACACCAAAGGAAACAGTGGTGATCGACAATTAGAAACTTCTTGTGGGTCAAAAAAGCTTTGGATCAAACTGATATATGTATTTTTCCCTTCATCCAGATCTGTTAACCTTATCAAAAGGTTGGATGGAAAATAAAAGTTACGTTGGGCATTAAGGTAGGCCCTAAGAAGTTTTTAATGGTGAACGTTCAATCATCACTGTTTCCTATTGTGTGGTCCAGATGATATTTGGATCTGCTTCATAGCTGGGATCGTCCCCTAAAATGATCTGGAAAAACGTATGGACGGCGTGAATATAAAATACATGCATATAGATGGCCCCCACGGCCAGGGTGGCACCGTGTTTGGGTCAGACCGGGGCTGCATCTAATCTGCTCCTGCTGCGATACCGTGTCCACACATGAGAAGATATTTTCAGAATGGTTTGGCATGAAATGCCCGTCGAACAATAGTAGACATTGTACAGTGGCGGTCAGAAACGTGATGAACGATCATGTGGTGGGCCCCGCACCAAACAACGGAGACGATGAGAATGTTCCACACAACATGATTTGGTGGGGACATTGCACACTGGGCCATGTCTCTAGAATATGCCAAAGACCGACACGAATTGCATACTGACCTGTCAGTCGCGGACGTGGATACTGGTCAATGTTCTGTAGGCTCCACTAGATATATGTGTTTTATCCATGCCCTCCATCCATTTTTCCAGATAATTCTAGTGAAAGAGCTACAAAATGAGGTAGATCCAAACCTCAGGTGGAAGACACCACATGAAAACAGTGGTGATTGAACGCCCACAGTTAAAAGCTTCCTGAGGTCCACAGTAATGTTTATTTGCCATCAAACCTTTTAATAAGGTCCAAAGACCTGGATGACGGTAAAAAACACAGATATCTATTTAGTACAAAACTATCGTGGCCCTCTCAGTCACCACTGTTTCCTATGGTGTAGTCCACCTGAGACTTGAATCTACCTCATTTTTCGTCTCATACCTTAAATTGATCTGAAAAAATGAATGAACGGTGTGGATAAAATAAATACATCATGATGATGCTCACAGAGCTTCTACTAGTAGCCACGTCGGTACTCGCTGGGTCCCTGTTGGGCGAGGCCGGGCCTCACGTAATCTTCTTTCTCACACAATGACGTGGCCAGATGTATAGATGTATAGAGCAAGGGGCAACTGTGATGTACGGGTTTTATCCACGCCGTTCATACATTTCTCCGTATCATCTTAGTTCATGAAATCCCAAAAAAAGGCAATTCGAAGGCTCGAGTAGACCACACAATGGGATTAAACAATAGCTGTTGAAAAACTTTTTGAGGCCACAAGTTTTGTATCAAGCTGATATTTATTTTTATTTTTTCCCTTCATCAATGTCTACGTGACCTTATGAATAAGTTGGATGGCAATTAGCTGTCATGGTGGGCCTAGGAAGGTTTCAACGGTGGGTGTCATTATCACCATGGTTTCCTGTGGTGTTGTCCACTTGAGACTTGGATATTTTTTAGTTTTGGATCATTCAATGAAATGATATGAAAAAATGGATGGACAGTGTGGATAAAACGCATGCATTAAGGTGACCCCTCCAAGCCACCGTCCGTTCGTAATTAGGGACGTACGGGGTTGTACCGGACGCGGATTGCGTTCTACGCCCGCCTATCTATTGCCCGAACGGGAAGTTGTGTGGGCGGGCCCACCGTGATGTATCTGTACATCCAAGCCGTCCATCCCTTTTCTCATATCATTTCAAGCATGAGGATAAAAATGAGGCAGATCCAAAACTCAAGTGGACCACACAAAATAATAAGCTTGGTTGCATTAAATGCACAGAACATTAAATGCAAGAGTCATATCTGGTATGATTCAGTTGAGCGTTGGATTTGACTTATTTTTATGCTCATGACTTAAAATGATCTGAGAAAAGGGAGAAAAGGGATAGACGGCTTGGATATACAGATACATCACGGTGGGGCTGCCCACAGAACTGCCCGTTCGAGCCTAGAAGGGCGAGGTAGGACGCAGTCCGCGTCCGGTTGTACCAGTTCGCGTCTTTCTCTCAGAGAATATGCTTTAAATAGGCATTACTTGTAATCGTAGGCTTTGAAACTTCAAAACGAGGCGTATGCAAGGTTAAAGTATACCACACCACAGGAAGCAACGGTGATAATGACGTCCACCATTGAAATCTTCCTAAGGCCAGATTGATGTTTATTTTCCATCCAACCGGTTCACAAGTTAACAAAAACCTGGATGAAGGGAAAACAAAAATATCAGCTTGATCCAAAACTTCTGTGGCTCCCAAGTAGTTTTTAATGGTGGGCATTCAATCCCCACTGTATGGTCCACTTGAGCCTTGGATCTGCTTCATTTTTTATTTCATACACTAAAATGACCCGGAAAAATAGATGGACGGCGTGGATGAAACGAAAACATCACGGTTTGCTCCACATAAGTTTCTAATGGTAGGCATTCAATCCCCACGGCTTGCTTTCTGTTGTGTGGTCGACTTGAGCTTTGGGTCTGCTCACTTTTAGACTCATGCCTTAAAATGATCCAACCAAATGGATGGATGATATGGATATAACATATGCATCATGTGGGCCCACGGAACTTTGCTCGGCCAACAAATTGTGGACATCTACACTAAGCAATCCGAGTCCATTATTTTTCAGTCCACTTCTAATATCAAACATTTTATTTTTGACACACAGTCCATCCACGGTGGGGGCATAGTAGATGAAAGGTCCCGATCACGTGCATGTACGCCATTATATATTAGCCATAGCGCTCTAATTTCATCTGGCAATTACTTTGAGTCCAATTGATCCGGAGAGACTATTAAGTGCATTACACATTCTCTGGGCTACCATGCAAAAATCACAAATCACACTCACCAGATGATCCAATCCATCCCTGATTTTCCGTTATTTTCGTGACTATCCTTTTTTCTGAACTGTACATGGGATGTTTAGGATTTTTTTTATTTTTTATTTTAGCTTGTTAGTACACCCACTGTCAGTCCACACTTCACTGTTAGCCACCCCCAAGGACCTCAGTGTTGAAACGAGGTATCTTTCGCTCAGTCCACCACTTGAGCTATGGATTAGGGTGTATGGGATGGTTAGAATTGGTCGACCGTAGCAACCCTGAATCATAAGCCATTTATAATCGTCCCCATCAAATAAATTGGACATTATTATTATTATTATTATTATTATTATTATTATTATTGTAAATGATCATATTTTTATGATCGCAGATGATGCAATGAATAAATGGTATTCCATGAAATTTGTGTTGCATCTAATGGACGGTTCGGATCAACCGATTAGATTGCCTAAGTGATCCAATGCAATTAGGAGCACCGTAACTTATAGTGCTCATGAGAGACCCAGAGCATTTCTCAATTAAATAAGAAAATTTCTAATGTGAACAAGGATTCTCTCTCTAAGATTTGTTAGGCAGTCATTTCCAAGATGTAGCGTACAACCATTAAGAGGAAAATAACTGGAAGTGGTTACCTTATCAATAAGAGATGAAAAATGATTAAAGTAGAATAGTTAGGTTGCTTAAAGAAATATCAGTATAATGAGACAATGTTGATAGGAACCTTACAACAAATGCCTAACTAAACAAATTAATGTTAATAAATAAAGGTGAGGTGGAATCCTTATATCCTCTCTCTCTCTCTCTTGATTTCTCTCTGGTAATCTCTAATATTCTCTCGTATAATCTCTTTTTATTAAAGTGCTTTAGTTGTACCATAAAATCTTTCATTATTATGGAAGTGAAAGCAATCAATCTTCTTGAAGATTTATTTATTTATTTAAGTCATGACTAAGGAACACCAACATGTGTCAACCAACTGACGTCTCTGTGTTTTGATGATCCCACCATCAGGACCATCCCTATCCTGATACTACACTAGATGGATGGTAAGAAATTACTTGTGTTGAATAGTTTTGATCATCAATACATATTATAACATATAGTCACAAGGGTGAGATAGTCCTACATTGTTGTATTAAAAAAAAAAAAGGTTTTGACATATAACCATTTCTTTTGGCTTAAACATAAATGACACCTTAAATAACACACTTATACAATTTTATTTATTTATTATTTTCCAAATGACACCTCTCATTTTTCAAATATGGTATAAGCAGTCATACTCTTTAACTTTTATATATATATAAAAAGCTTGTAGGACTTTTAGGTCCAAACATAGCATAACAAAATGATCTTTAAAAAAAATCCAATTTAATATATTAAGCCAAGGATAACTCATACGGTGATTTCATGTTTTACACTTGCTAAATCACATACTTGAATGGGAAGCTAATTTTGTTGTCCACGATGATGTTGTACTTTCATATTTGGCACCTTCCATCATTCTAGAAACATTTTAGAAGATAATAATGTTTTTGTAGGAGTGCATGTTTCACTAAAATACTCTCAAATCCATGTTTATTTGAAGTATTTTGAATACATAGTAGAGTCCAAGCACATCACCCCTTATCTGAGTGGATCATAACTTCTATGCGGCCTAATAGTATACCAGTCTAAATATCCAATGGTCAATAGATTTGATCAATTCAAGCCATTGATCATGTAGGCCCACCTAGTAGAAATCTTACATTCTCTCACTTGGGCTACAATGATCAACGCCAAAATAAATTTTTGAAAATATTTTATAAAATATATTTATTTAAAAATTTCTAATGGATATCCACAATATTTTGAAATTACGATTGTTGGGTGAAATGAGCAATGCTTGTTGGATCTAGTCAATCAAAATCATCAATATTGGATCATGATGATCATTACGACATTTAATATTTTTGAAGTGATATGAATTGCCGTCAGGAGTACTAGTAATCTCAATGATATAGATCTAAGAGATGGAAGTGTGGTATAGATATTACACACATAATGTGATCACATGTGCCTATCTCAAAGTGGTCAAACTTTCTATGTTAAAAGCTTTATATGTTTCCAATTAGACTTAAAATTTTACTTACTAAAAAAAAATGCGCACATTGAAGGAAAAATAAAAAATAGAATATATAATAGAATCATCAAAATAAATGAAATCATTAAATGTTTGTATATAAATCAAATCAAACTAAAATTTCCACTAATCAAATGCTTCATAGGATCGACAACTTCCATAGAAGACATATATTCATTATATAGTGTAATATAGAGGCCTTTGGTGAATTAACCCCACTATCATCTACTTTGAGTAGATAAGTTTTACTGATATTTAATGATTCCCGAGCATAAAAAATAATAATTTATGTCAATGTGCTTTGATTGGATTCTTGTTTTTATTGAAGAAGTTAATTGTAACAACAAACATTTTCAATGGTTTCGAAATTTTCTCAAGTACATATAAACCAAAATTTTGAACTAGAAATTGTGTCTGGGTACCAATCAATTCTAAGCGATCAAATCTACTATATACAAATAAGAAGTTTTTAATTTGTTATAAGTAACGCAACACTTTATTTATTTATATATATATTTTTGTAACGAATAGAAAATCTCCTTAATACCAATGCCTTTACCCTAATTAAAATTATTACTAACCAATTTGGCTTTATATCTTTCGATAATACCCTTAAAGTTTTGCTTGTAACCAATCGTCTTAATTCATTTGGGTGATAAAATAATATTCTAGACTTTATTTCTCTTTATGGATTTTAATTCATCCTTTATAGCATTAATTTATTATGTAGAGTTAACACTCCCACTATTTTTAATATCCTTAATAAACCTAGCATTCCTAGTCTCCACAATCCTAATAGAGAGAAAAAATAATATATTCAAAAACTTTTTGACCTTTCTTTGTATCCAATAATTATCTATTATGGGTCAAGTTTTCTAAACTTGACTTTGAATGGACAATCCATAAATGAAGATGTCACAAACTGGGCTTATCCTCAATTCATAATTTAAATGGAATTTTTGATATGGTCTTCCGTACAACTCAATTAAGGGTATATACTACAATTTCTTTCTTGATCACATTACTTCGAAGGAGTTTTGCATCGTCGAATTATTAATAATGCTCCACACAATGTCTTGTCATCATCATCATCATCATCATCATCATATATATATATATATATATATATTATCATCATCATTAGCATAATGATCATTTCCACTTCATGTTTAACATAAGCAATATCATAACTATCACAAATAACTACTTATCCATCATCAATGCATATGCTATCAATTCACCATCCATTAAACCATCTCCATAATCCATATTAACTCTATATAATCACCATCAAGTAGATCATATCTTGTAACGCCCTGAAAATCGAGGGTTGAGTAGCAACTCAACACCCGAGTTCCAAAACATCACTTATGCAACATAAATGCTTATGCTTGAATGTTGTCTGTGTTAGTGCATTAATCATGAGTGGGATTATACCAAAACAGTAATTCATACTCCAGATCAAGTCATAAAACGCAAGCGGAAGACTGAAAGGTGTATATAAATGTATATAAAGCCAGAAACGGTCACAATCAGTCTCCAGAGTATGAGCACCTTACTAGGTCACCATATACACGTATTAGTTTCAAAATCAAAGTGCCAAAAAAAGTGGTACAACTATAATGATAACCCTGTAGCCCCATCATCTGAGCGGCCTAAGCGAAGCCTCTAGAGAACTGCATGAAGGAGAACTCGTCCTGATCATCGTAATAATCAGGCACAGCCTCCTGCATCTCATCAATACCTGCATGTAAGACATAGTCTGGAGGGTGTTCAGAACATCGTCCCGTAACGTGAGAGTGAGTAGCTAACTCAGTGGAACAATAAAGCATAGGTTAACATGTTATCAATTTAGTCAAGCAGTAATGATAAAGCAATACAATCAAACACTCCTAAATATTCTTATTGATGCAAGTATGGAATGCAGTCATGATGTATGCTCTTGCCAAACCACCCTAATGCGACACCATCTTACGTCCGCGGCATGCGTTCATCCCTCAGTGCTCCACAACACCAGGAACATGTAGTGCTATGATATGAGCGTGATTACTGAGTTGTTATTAGTCCTTTTCATACAACAGTATTGGAAAACTAAGGTACCTCCCTTATATCATTCCCAAACAATGATCCATTCTAGGGTCGTCAGTCCTAAATAATCTCATACGATGATGCGGTTCTAGGTCGTCAGAAGGATCGCCTGTGGTCATTGCATGCACTCGTTATACCGCTCCCCCATCACCTTATCAATACAGGCCTAGTTTATACTCTGTTTACTATGGGAAGACTCGTCGCCTCATCGTAGATTTAAAGTATGCTCGAGGTCACTACAAAGGGCTGTCAGGGCTGTTACATGCAATCGTTACACCACTCCTCCATCACCTTATCAGTGTAGGTCGACAGCTCGAATACAGTGTCCCATACCACCGTATTCAGCTCACGAGTCTGGGTTGCTCACTGGTCACTATGAGGAGGCATATGGCCCTAACGTAGGCCGACAACTCGACCACGATGTCCCATACCACCATGTCCAGCTCATGAGTCTTAGCGGATCGAGGTACCAAGTTAACAGAATTACACTGGTAAGTTTGGTACCTTAGGTTCAAGCAGTAGTGTCCAAACATGGTGAACATACATCAGACAGATCAGGTTACTTGACAGGCTCGACTAGCATGAGCGCACATTGCATCCATCGACATGAAGTGCATAAGCACTTCGTGTGGCTTAACCACTGCCGATGACCAACATACGACACGGGTTTGTCAAACACGTCTTACGTGGCGAATGAATCTCAACCACGAACTCAAGTCTGTTACCGATTGCCTAGACTATAACATATCCCCAATCACATTCAATCCTTAATCAGAAAGCATGTATAATAGTCTAAGCAGAATTAACAAGGTAGTTCAAACATGTTAACAAGCATGTTATAAAGCATAATATAAACAGGAAATACGAACACATACATTTCACAAGTAAGCGATTAAATTAAACAACTTGCATGGAGGAAATCATACACATCTCTAAGATAGTTAAGAATCCTATCTCAACACCTGCCTAAAGCACTATCACTTAAGTACTTACTCTTACAAGCATTTTTACAAACACTTAGAATACAGTCATTTAACATACATAACGTATATTAGCCAAAACATGTATTTGGGCGAATTCTTTCGCCGAGTAAGTATTATACACATATATAGTATATACATATAGTAATTTATCATGGCAAACACACTTTCATAATTTATATGTATACGGTATTTTCTACAAATATACGGAATACACTAAACGCCATAATTTACATACGTAACTGAATCGAAAAACAAACATCGCATTTTGCATGTACAATAACACCTAGATCGTGAATCTATCATTATCTGACATTGAAGGCTTTGAAAACATTAACCTATACATCTAAAGTTCGTACCTTACACCGATAAACGTGTAACGGAGTCAGTTTAAACACCAAGCCTTTATCAACGGTAGAACGGCAACCTATGGCATGAAATAGGTTAGCTATTTCATCACTTGTAACAATCATAGCCCTAGAACGGATTAAGGTTAGGATTTCTTACCTAAGAATGAAGTCGGAATCGTCGAAAAAATGATTAGATGTGATGGTTAAGCACGTAGGATAGCAAGGTAGAGTATCAGGAAGAATCTCTCACTCTTCTCACACTTTCTATCTCTTTTCTCTCTTCTCTCACCTAGGGTTTCTCTCAAATTCATATGGGCTGAATGAGAGAGGGTTTAAGGTCCTTATATAGGCCTAAATTTGCTAAAAATAGGCCCAGGGCTAAGGTATACTTAGGTTATGTCTAACGGAGCACTTCCGGAGCCCTCCCTTGAGCCAAAGGTCGGACTTAAGCTCATTGACTATGGATCTAGGTCAAGTTAAGTTTTCATTCCAATCGGATTTCCAGATCACACATGGCGGACCAGTTTCAGTTCAACGGTCACCGAAACTCGATCAGGGTTACAAGTACACTGACCTGTGTATAAAATTTTTCCTGATCCGATGGTGTATTTGGGTCAGATTCTGACGGTCTGATTGCTTATATCAGGCCCGCAAGTGACAAGTCTTGGATTACTTAAATTAGATTACATTTCTAAAGAAATCTTCGTTTTCTCACACTCCTCGCTCCGAGCTCAAGCGAATAGCCCCGGGATACTATCTGGTTTTAATTTCTGAGATAGTTGTCAAGCCCAGTGAGGCGGTCCTAATTCTATAACCTCGTATTATTCAGACTTTCGATGTACGGTCCAGATCTGATACGGAGTTTTGTGATGTTCCCGAGAGAAGCCGGGTAATGAGATTGATCCTAGATTTCAGGGTAACCTAATGTCACTGATTCTACAAGTTTTTGGTCTTACAGATCGGATTTAAAGTGGATCAAATGGATTTCGTAGCTAATCTAGTTTAGCACTTAGTTAACTTTGTCAAATTTCTAAAGGATTTGATCCTAAGTGATTTCTGCCTGAGGTGATACTCGGGCCTTTGTACGGGATTTTCCGAGTCGTTACATATCTATCATTTCAACCGATAACTCTCATCATCATCATCATCATCATGTTATCACACAAATATCATCATCTCAACCATTAATAGGTGTGTCCCACCTAGGTGTGACCCCCCCCCCCCCCCACATTGACCTTGGACTACGTACAAGGCACACGGTCCTATAGATCAAGCATGAGTCCCACTTGGTGAACTAGTAGTCCAACTTAAAGGGATAAACTTCCAACCACAAGGCTATCAATGGTGTGCCCCAATTCCACAACTAACTGGGTCACACACATTTCACTATCAACTAGAAGCAATGCACAATCTCAACCATAAGGGCAACATACTAACATATTTCATGTCATACATAATATTAGGCCCATTAGACACATACACAAGAAAATTGAGAAAAGGCCCAATTATCTAGTTTATGGATTCTAAAATAGGCATTGCTAAGTGTGGTCTACTTAATTAGAGGTAGTGTGTAAGGCACATGACCACTAGGCAATGGGCCTACCCAATGGGCTCAAGAAAGGTTACCATGGTGGGCTTATTATTCCCAAATGATTTCTCTTGGTGTTAAGCCCACTTGGGCCTTACAGTTGCCTCGTTTAGAAGGGCCCAAGTCCACTCATAACTTTAGACAACAACTGGATAGCAAGATCTATCCACTACACATTTCACAAGTTAAATAACACACATTAACAAAATATGCCAGGTGTGCCTCATTAGATGAAGGGTAAGGCTTAGAGAAGACAACCCCCCACTAGATGGCACACTTAAGGTTTTGGGCCCGCCAACACCTAGGAGTTCATTTTTCAGGTTTTAGACGTTGTATTAAATACCTTGGAAAGGTGGTGGACCCCACTTATGTGGCCCTACATGAATTTTATGTCAAGCAGTTTTTGGTGACAAAGTGGTTCAGGGCCATCTTTGAGTCAGTTTCATGATCATGTGGGGTCCATATCTGGTCAAAATAAAGAGTCATTTGGTACCTCTATGTATTGGCTTTAATACTCATAAGGTGAGCCTCATTGCTTCATTGTGTACAATTTACAGTGATGGCCCAAACATCAGTACTTAGAGAAAATGTGCAGGAAATATAGTGTAGAATTAGTTTTGGCTCGATTTTGAGTATGTCCCATGATCACAAGGGACCACCTTTCGGTGTGCCATTAGGTGCCCTTGGTAGCATTATGTGTGGCCTTGAAAACTCTAAAGGTGCGGCCCACTGAATGCATACATACAATTTTTGGCACGAGGCCAAACATTGGCATTTTAACTTTTTGTGCAGAATTTTCTGCACAATTATGCCTGGCCCCATTTTGAGATCCACTTCTCAATCATGTGGGGTCTTCTTTGGCCCAATTAAAGTACTATATCTCCAGTCATTGGTATAGGTTAAAAGTTACAGGTGGTGAAGCCCACATATCTTGTACCTGGGGCCCACTATGGAGGCTTAGAAATTCCAAATTCAGGCTTGTAGTTCTACAGAAATGGGTCTGATTTAACTTGGCAGCCCTTAATGGTCAGCCAAACAGATCATTTAAGATAGTTCTCTACTTTAGTGGGTCCCACATAAGTCCATACTTCTCACACATAAGTAAAGGAGTCCAAACACGAGAGTCATTACATATCTAGCCCACTACTTGGACATTTTCAACAAAAGCATAAGGATCATGTAAATCATGGAAATCATTTGTGCAAGATAATAAATAGCAATCTCAATTTAAAGGATGAAAACATATGCATCAAAGTTAGGTCCCATCCAGTGATGTTTTATTTAAACCAACATGATTTAAATGATTTTTAAACTCGCAAGTATACGAATCAGATGTAGATATGGTACGTATTACGAGATCGTTCCCACGAGGACTGGTCGTCACAATTCAAATCTATGATTCTCCTTAACTAATCCAATCAAATAATGGAATGAACTACTAAGCACAATTCTAAGAAAAAAAAATAATTAAGAACAGGGAAGAAAATTCAATCAGAGAGAGAGCACTAGGACTTTCGAATCTACCCCTAATTATCCTAACCCTTGTTTTGTCTATTGATTCACCTTGATCTAGATTGATCTAACTTATTTAGAGAAAGCACAATCTGTGTCCTTAATCGGGCATACAGAATGTCTAATTCCTTTAAGCAATGCCATGAATAACATATCCCATGTCCTTGGTCGGGCACATGGAATGTACAGTTCATTAAAGCACCCTGTTTCTTCCTCTATAGGAAACTTGTTCTTGATCAGACCCAAGCACCTATAATAAGCATCCAGACAACCTCCATATATTGGCTCTGATCAAGTTCATAGATGGAGAAGTATAGAATTTAAACCAATCAAGCCCACTTAGAGAAAGAAACAAATTAATTAATATTCAAAGTAAATCAACCAATACAAGAGCTAATCAAATCATTCATGGATGACCCATAAAATCAATCAAAAAGATTAAACAAAATTCATAAAAATAAAACACCAAACTAATCGATCTCTCTCTCTCTTCTTTCTTCTCTTTCTTCTCTCCCTTGCTCTAGATCTGGAATTCTCTGTTTTTGAATGCCTTTCCTACGTCCAAAACTCCTCTTTTATAGTTGTTGGAGGGCTGGAGTCAGTGGCAGAGTTGTAGCAGGACATGGAGTGCAAATTTTTGCAGCCATGATCGGTGGGCCCCACAGAAGTGTTTTCTGGGAAATTCACCCCGTCCATTGCATTCAGAACGAAATTTCAGTCAGGAATGGGTGGTTTTAAACGTCCATTAACGCGGCCCAGAGAAGAAATCACAATAAAATCAGTTTTGAACAATGCAGGGCAGTCCGTTAGTGGCCTCTGTACCGCACACGTGTGCACGCATGAGAGCAGAATATCAGCATGGTTTTGAAGCTCTCGAAGCCCTCTACACGATGAACGGCTTGGATCGGCCGGAAGGATGACGTACGGGGCCCACTTTCTTCCGCAAAAATGGACAGCGTCCGTTCGTTACGCGGACGCGAAACCCGTCAGCTACGGTGATGGTGGGTCCGTGATCGGAATCTATAGCGAAATCCACTCCGTTCACCAAATTTCTATCGAAATTTCGGTCGGAACTACATAGTTTTTCTCCATTTTAGTGTGGGCCACGGAAGATCTCGTTCCACCATCCATTGCATGTTTGAACGGCTGGATTCCATTCTTGATGATCATTCACGATTCTTCCACCTAAGTAGTGTTAACAGCCTTCATTTAATCCTGATAGACGGCCCGGATCACGCATTTGGGCAATGTGTGGGGCGCACAACTGAGGACCGCAAGTCGGACGACGTTAACGCTGTAACGCGTTTTGAGTTTTGAGAAAGAAGGAGTCGGTCAGCGCTTGCGCTGACCGTCTCAGCCGTCCGGTGCACGGCAGGAGATGTGCATGCATGGTGTACATGCATTATATATGGGGCCCACTGTGATGTTTTTAAGAGATCCGTCCCATTCATCATGTTTCTCAAATTATTTAAACCGTCTAGGTAAATTTTGAAGAAGTTCCAGATATCAGGTGGGCCTGAAATCAACGGTTTGTGGGCTGATTTGTCAGTTGGAACACTTCTCGATATCTTCAATGGCTGAAATTTAATATGTACGGTTAATTTACGGCCCCCATCACCTGTATGAAGTTTCGGGCCAATCGGATGGCGGGAACCATGTGATCTTGCATTTTGCACCATTTTCGGGCCTTTTTAAACGTGAACGGCTTGATTTCCTCAGGTCCCTGACGTGTAAAATCTTCAATATTGGTCCTCTGAGGTTCATCCCGTGCTCTGGTAATTTCGGAGCGTCAAATCCATGTTTTTAACATCATCTTTCAATACACACTCCTGATTTCATCCTGTAATAAAAACACGAGTAAAACACTCCATTAAGCCTTATCATGTACGTAAATTTAGGCAATTACTGGGGTCTGATATGCAATATTTGACCCTGATCACAACCCCCAACCAGTATTTTGCTAGTCCCGAGCAAAACATGCGAAAAATAATTTCAGAAATAAAAGACAATTCCTGAAGACTCAAGTGACTTATGAACAAATAGCTGAGATGTGAAAATTCTAAGATTCATGAACGGTGAGAAGATTTTTCTCCTGAAATCAAGCTTACAGTAAACTTCATAATCAAGTTCAAAATATTAATACATTAATTAGAACAATTTAAAACATTGAGTTCCATGAGTGTATAGTGTAATCTCGGCTTACAATCATTAAAAGATCCAATTGTCAATTTCATGATATCATTAGTAATTAACAACAGAATTCCTGACAATCAAGCTTGAAACCAACACTTATCTCACAGATTAACTTTTCATTTTACCAGCCTTTGATGTTCTTTATGAACATTATGCCAAGGAAGGGAATCAAATCCTCACCTATAGGGAGCAAACCTATGGTAAAGGTTGTATACATAACTTTTTCTGAATGTAAACCATGGGGGATCGAATCCTCACCTATAGGGAGCAAACCTATGATGACGATTATGCGACTTACCCTTTCAATTCTTCTTTATAAACTGATACTAAAATTTTTATTTTTCAGGCTGGTTCCTTTCATGCTTAGTGATTACCATGTTATCAATTAATATCGAACTGAAAACTTAATGTGTAAACGAGATCTGATATGTGAAATCATGGCTCAATCAATGTTTACAACTTCTAATCATGGATTATCAATTCAAAATTAACTGTGAAATCAAGCAGATAGCCGAATCCAAGAGTCATAAGTTAACAACATCACGTATCTTATAATGTTAAAATCACAACTATCCTTCAAAATCACTTTGAATTTAATAGAAATTCCAGAAATTTTTTTTTAAAATTTTCACAAATTTTGCTCAAGACCAAGAAAATACTGATTAGGTAACCTAATCTCCCACCCCCAACCTAAAATCTACATTGTCTTCAATGTAAAGAAATAAGCATGCAATGCACATGGGACAACGAGAATAAAAGAGGAGTGATGGAAAGAGAGTACCTGGATGGAGAATCAAGAAGCTTTCAAAAATATCTATGTAAGAGCGAGTTAGCACAAGAGAAAAAATTAACAGAAGCAAAAATAACAAAAAGAAAAACAAAAGAAGATCCTACCTATACCACTTTCGCAGGTGCTCTCGATTGCATTTAGCTCATGCAACAAGCCTTTAAACCCCTAGTTACCCCTAGTGGACGAGTTGTAGTCTCGTGAGGGTTTGCAGTAATGTTACCCACAAACATTAAAGTAACTTAACTAGGAAAAAGCATAAAATAAAAGACTGGGTTGCCTCCCAGGAGTGCTAAGTTTAACGTCTTCAGCCAGACAAGAACGGACCATGAATTAACTAATCTTTATAACCAGGGTCTGCCAAAGAAATTACCTCAACACCTTAATTAACCAATCCCAGACAAGTGATGTGAGTTCCCATGAGCTATGCTATCTGTAATGAGGTAACTGATACTGTCGTCAAATAATTTAAGGACTTCTGCTCGAACGACTTCTTCCATGTTAGGATCACGCTTCCGTTGCATTTCACGCGTCATTTCCACAGCATGATCCATACATACAGTGGGGCATACTCCCTGTATTTCCGCAATCTTCCGTTCAATTGCTGCTTTATATGCTCTAAGAACATTAAGCGACTCGCTTTCGCCTTTGTCTTCTCGAGTTAAAAAGCGTGTCTTTGTCGGGGAAGAGTCTCAGAGGGATGAAGAGGTTCCACTTTCGCTCTCCATTTTTCAGTCTCCAATATAGGAGTAGAGTCGAGCAATGCATTGACTTCGTGGATGGGACTATCGATGTCAAAATCCATGCCATATTGTGCTAAGCAGGTCTCAAGTGGATCTTCAAAAGATTTACGGAAGGAGTCCTGCACTAGACTCTCGATCATGTCCACTTCAGATATGTCATCCAAATCTGCGGATTGTTGTCCTGCATTAAAGACATTGAGTTTAATATTCATGTTACCAAAGGACAATTTCATAACTCCATTCCGGCAATTTATAATAGCATTAGATGTGGCCAAAAATGGACGACCCAAGATGACTGGGATCTGACTATGAAGATTCTGGACAGGCTGAGTATCTATAACTATGAAATCCACCGAAAAATAAAATTTATCAACCTGGATTAACACATCTTCAATAACACCCCAGGGCACCTTGATAGATCTATCAGCTAGTTGTAATTTTACTTTAGTCGGTTTCAACTCACCAAGTCCTAGCTGTTCATAAACTGAATATGGTATCAAATTGACGGTCGCTCCTAAATCGAGTAATGCCTTCCCGATCTTATGATCTCCTATGCCGCAAGAAATGGTGGGAGCTCCTGGATCCCTAAATTTAGGAGGGGTGTTATGTTGAATCATGGAGCTGAGCTGCTCTGCAATGAAGACCTTCTTATGAACATTCTACTTACGCTTTTGAGTGCATAAATCTTTAAGAAACTTAGCGTAAGCAGGAACTTGCTTGATAGCGTCAAGCAACGGGATGTTGACTTGCACTTTTTTGAACACATCCAAGATTTCATCAAAGTTATTTCTTTTTCTTTAGGAAAGGGTGCTTTGCACGTAACGTTGTGGTACATTAGAAAGGGTTTTTGACTTTGGATGCATTGGTGTGACTCTCTGCTTCGTCTTGATCTTCTGTTTTAGAATTTGATTAGTGATCACGACCTAAGGGTAGTGATCGATTTGGCTGTTCATGATATTGCCCTTGGTTGGAATTAGAGCCAAATACATCTTGTCCCTTTGGATTAGCCTCAGGTTGGCTAGGGAACTTGCCCTTCTCTCTCTCACTCAATGTGGCAGCTAGTTGACCCATTTGTACTTCCAGCTTGGCAATGGATTGCGCATTTGCATGTAAGCTTTGCTGGTTGGCTAGTAAGGTTTGTTGGGTGTCTTTTTGGAATTGGAGAGAACTCTGCATAAAAAGATGGAGTGTATCCTCAAGAGATGGTTTCCTTGATTGTGTAGGCAGTTGTTGATATTGCGGAAACTGTTGAAGTTGTTGACTGCCAACTTGGAGGTGCGGTTGCATGGGAGGATTTCCAGATGGTCCTCCTTGTTGTGGTCCTTTTGCCCAAGAAAAATTTGGATGTCTAGCCCACCCTGGGTTGTATGTGTTCGAGTAAGGATCATTCCCAGGTTTTTGAAAAGTGTTCATAGCATGTACTTGTTCAGAGAGAAGTTCTGGGGATGCTGCACCAGATGGACAAGACTGCATAGGATGGGCAGGACTAGAACATATGGCACATGCCTCGACTTGAGCTGTTTGTGGAGGTCCATTATTTAATACCAGAGCATCAACTTTCCTTGTCGGGTTTCAAGCTTGGCGCATGCTACGGCATGACTCCTATCTCATATATACCACCTCTCTTTTGTGGTTGGGGACTTGTCACCTCTATTTGAATAGTCCCATTCTTTGAGAATTTTCGCATAAGGTTTCAAAGAAGTTCCACGCTTCGACATCACTTTTGGTCATGAATGACCCTCCACTGGTGGCATCAACTATGCGACGGTTCTGGGGTGTCAGACCGTCATAGAAGTATTGAACTTGTTGCCATTTCTCAAAACCATGGTGAGGACATTTAAGAAGCAAGTCCTTCCATCTTTCCTAACATTCATGAAAGTGCTCGCCCTCTTTTTGTGTGAAGTTAGTAATTTCTCTACGGAGGGCATTGGTTTTGTGAACGGGGAAGAACTTGTTTAAGAACTTCTTAGACAGTTGGTCCCATGTAGTGATAGATCCAACTTCTAGAGAATTCAACCATGCTTTTGCCTTATCCTTCAAAGAAAAAGGAAACAGGCGTAGGCGGATCGAATCGTCTGAGAAGTTTTGGAACTTAAAGGTGGAGCAAATGTCTAGGAATTCTTTCACATGATGATACGTATCCTCCTTGTCCAATCCGTAAAAGGATGGTAACAATTGTATGACTCCAGGTTTAAGTTCAAAGTGTGCTGCCGTAGTGGTTGGCAACACTATGCATGAAGGCGCATTAAATTGGACAGGAGCTGAATAATCTCTGAGAGCTTTAACTTCATTCTCATTCGCCATTTCAATAGAATTATTTCTCAGTCTTTCACGAAGTGTTCTTTCTATTTCAGGATCAAACAGTGCTAGTTCTATATTCAGAGATCTACGTCCTAGCATAAACTATGTTATTGCAATCTAAGAAAGAAAACTAAACTAAGAAGCAACCTAAGAGAAATAAAACTAGAACTAGAAACTATGAGATTCTAAAACAAGTTAAAACTATGTAAACAAGAATGTGAAGAAAGAACCCGAGAAAGGAGATGATTGATGTCAGAAGATTTAAGAAGCTCTTCCTTCACTTCCAATTTGGAGATCTATGTTAGAATCAACTTAGAAATTTATGTCAGAACCCTACAAAACAAGAAATAGGTTAGTTTCTAAAAATAAAATAAAATAAAAACTTTAACCTAAAGTTAGTAAAATCCTAAGACTATGAATTATGATAAGAGAGAATCCTAAATTTAATTTGGAACGAAACAGTCCCCGGCAACGGCGCCAAAAACTTGATGTTTTATTTAAACCAACATGATTTAAATGATTTTTAAACTCGCAAGTATACGAATCAGATGTAGATATGGTACGTATTACGAGATCGTTCCCACGAGGACTGGTCGTCACAATTCAAATCTATGATTCTCCTTAACTAATCCAATCAAATAATGGAATGAACTACTAAGCACAATTCTAAGAAAAAAAACAATTAAGAACAGGGAAGAAAATTCAATCAGAGAGAGAGCACTAGGACTTTCGAATCCACCCCTAATTATCCTAACCCTTGTTTTGTCTGTTGATTCACCTTGATCTAGATTGATCTAACTTATTTAGAGAAAGCACAATCTGTGTCCTTAATCGGGCATACAGAATGTCTAATTCCTTTAAGCAATGCCATGAATAACATATCCCATGTCCTTGGTCGGGCACATGGAATGTACAGTTCATTAAAGCACCGTGTTTCTTCCTCTATAGGAAACTTGTTCTTGATCAGACCCAAGCACCTATAATAAGCATCCAGACAACCTCCATATATTGGCTCTGATCAAGTTCATAGATGGAGAAGTATAGAATTTAAACCAATCAAGCCCACTTAGAGAAAGAAACAAATTAATTAATATTCAAAGTAAATCAACCAATACAAGAGCTAATCAAATTAGGGGCTTCATCTCAGCTCTAGCTGAGAGATTAGTGACCCATAAAATCAATCAAAAAGATTAAACAAAATTCATAAAAATAAAACACCAAACTAATCGATCTCTCTCTCTTCTTTCTTCTCTTTCTTCTCTCCCTTGCTCTAGATCTGGAATTCTCTATTTCTGAATGCCTTTCCCACGTCCAAAACTCCTATTTTATAGTTGCTGGAGGGCTGGAGTCAGTGGCAGAGTTGTAGCAGGACATGGAGTGCAAATTTTTACAGCCAAGATCGGTGGGCCCCACAGAAGTGTTTTCTGCGAAATCCACCCCGTCCATTGCATTCAGAACGAAATTTCAGTCAGGAATGGGTGGTTTTGAACGTCCATTAACGCGCCCCAGAGAAGAAATCACAATAAAATCAGTTTTGAACAATGCAGGGCAGTCCGTTAGTGGCCTCTGTACCGCACACGTGTGCACGCATGAGAGCAGAATATCAGCATGGTTTTGAAGCTCTCGAAGCCCTCTACACGATGAACGGCTTGGATCGGCCGGAAGGATGACGTACGGGGCCCACTTTCTTCCGCAAAAACGGACAGCGTCCGTTCGTTACGCGGACGCGAAACCCGTCAGCTGCGGTGATGGTGGGTTCGTGATCGGAATCTATAGCGAAATCCACTCCGTTCACCAAATTTCTATCAAAATTTCGGTCGGAACTACATAATTTTTCTCCATTTTGGTGTGGGCCACGGAAGATCTCGTTCCACCGTCCATTGCATGTTTGAATGGCTGGATTCCATTCTTGATGATCATTCACGATTCTTCCACCTAGGTAGTGTTAACAACCTCATTTAATCCTGATAGACGGCCCGGATCACGCATTTGGGCAATGTGTGGGGCCCACAACTGAGGACCGCAAGTCGGACGGCGTTAACGCTGTAACGAGTTTTGAATTTTGAGAGAAGAGGAGTCGGTCAGCGCTTGCGCTGACCGTCTCAGCCGTCCGGTGCACGGTAGGAGATGTGTATGCATGGTGTACATGCATCATATATGGGGCCCACTGTGATGTTTTTGAGAGATCCGTCCTATTCATCATGTTTCTCAAATTATTTAAATCGTCTAAGTAAATTTTGAAGAAGTTCCAGATATCAGGTGGGCCTGAAATCAACGGTTTGTGGGCTGATTTGTCAGTTGGAACACTTCCCGATATCTTCAATGGCTGAAATTTAATATGTACAGTTAATTTACAGCTTCGGGCCAATCGGATGGCAGGAACCATGTGATCTTACATTTTGCACCATTTTGGGCCTTTTTAAACGTGAACGGCTTGATTTCCTCAGGTCCCTGACGTGTAAAATCTTCAATATTGGTCCTCTGAGGTTCATCCCGTGCTCTGGTAATTTCGGAGCGTCAAATCCATGTTTTTAACATCATCTTTCAATACACACTCCTGATTTCATCCTCTAATAAAAGCACGAGTAAAACACTCCATTAAGCCTTATCATGTATGTAAATTTAGGCAATTACTGGGGTCTGATATGCAATATTTGACCCTGATCATCCAGCTGGGCCGCATAATCAAAGTCCACCAGCCCATAAAACTTATAACTACTATGGAGCGGGCTGCACTGGACAGGCCCTCTAGCTGCCCCATTTTGGGCACACAAAAGCTCACACACCAGGGTCTTATGGCTGTCCAAATGTATGACCTAATCATGAACACACATCATGAGTGGATCCCACTTTGCTCGGTTACACAAGAGGGAACAAGGGCCGAAGAATCACCCCAATTAGGGTTGCCCATACAACCACTGTTGCCCTATTTGGACATAAATTACACAAACACAAATCGGGCAGGCTCCACATGAAGTGGATCACACTGTCAAGATGGACAACCCACCAAACTACATGCGTCAAGGTGGGTCCCACCTCCAATTGGGTCCATGGCAAAGGAATGAGTAGCATATATATACCCACGCCTACCCAAGGTGGGTCCCACCTCCAGGCGGGCCATGGCCAAGGAATGGGCAGTGTGGATATACGCACGCTTGCCCCAATGGGGGACAGACGACCTGGATGAAACCCCCACTACGTGTGGGACGCCTGCTGGTCTCCCGGCTAGCCTGCCACAATTACAAGGGGGTCCCACATTAATGGACCCCACAAACTCTTAAGCAAAAGATAAAGGAAGAAGAAAGAAGAAGAAATAAAGGGAAAGAAAGGTAGTGTGGATCATGTTACACATGCATTAAGTGGGGTCCATGGTCTGTGGACCCCTCCAAAATCTACCTAGGGAAGGCCACACCCCACAAATACCTTGGGTGCGTCCCACGTCCATCTGGGACCGATACCAACTCACAATGGCATTGGTTCTCTCACACATACCAAAGACGGTCTAGTTGGACCCCCATCAAGCAATTGTGGTTCCCACCCTTGGTGGGTCACTTTTCTGGGCTTCTTGGCCAACCATGCACACTCCCAATGGCCCATACGGCTAGCCCTACTCACATTAAAAAAGGGAAAAGAGAAAGAAGAAAAGGAAAAAAGGAGGAGGGAATGGAGGTCAAAGACTCATGGAGGTGGGGGCGTGCAAGGGGAGAAAAGGAGAAGGGAAGATGGGAAGGAAGGAGGAGGAAGGGGTGAGCAAGGGGGAGGGTGTCCATGGTGGGCATCCCCCCCCCCGCTCTCTCTTTTTTTTTTTTCTTTTTTTTTTTCTTTTTGCAAGCCATGGATGAAGAAGAGAAGGGGTTGACATGGAGAAGGGAGAAGCACGAGTTGAATCATAATGGCTGGTAATAAATGCATTTGGTTTTCTATGAAAGAAATGAATTCATAAAAGATTTTGTCCAAATTAAAAAATATTATAAGTGCATGCATGGATTTTTTAAAATGAAATTGTTGCACATGTGAGAGAGAAAATGCAATTATGAGGGATGACTGGTCTTGAAAGAATGCATTAGGCATGACCCACTCAGGTGGGCCCCATAACAAGTGAACCACATACCAATCCACATAGATTTCAGGGTTTTGATCAAATGGCCACAACTTCGCACTCGGGTGTCAGATTGACACGCAATTTTTGTTATTGTGACCACAATAGCGAGATGGTCCCGTGAAGGAGGTTTCAAGGTCATCCATGCTAAATCACTAAGGTGTGGTTGCTGGGTACATTAAGGTGCGGTGAACGTTGTATCGAAGATGCAACTAGGAATACGTATGTGCATAAGAGGTGTTACAAAGGACCGGGTTCCACATTCTACTCACAATACATTCACATTCCTTCGTTCTCATGGGAGCCTATGTTCGTGTTTCTATATCTCAACTGGAACCTAATTTGTATTTTTATGTTATTCAAACCGTGATTCCCTATGATTATTGCTTTGATACTAGGTCTGTCATGCCCCAATGGTGTGGGTTCTCTCACACATATCGAAAACAGTCCCATTGGACCCACATCAAGTCGTGTTTCAGGATGCATTTAATAACAAGTTACGTGCAAAAGCTATTGGAGCTTTTTACTATTTTCTTTATTGTTGTTGATATAATTGCACTTCTGTATATATAATATAGAATAATGTATTTGGTAATATTGGGTGATTGTCCTTGGAAGGATATGTCAGTCTCTTGGATGTATGTGTTGATACCATGTATATGATGTGTAACCTTTTAATTAGATTAATCATTCAAGAAGAAATTTTTTTTTTTCACGACCATGAGCTGGGTTTGGTGTTTATGAAGTTCACTATCCATTCACCAAGATTAGTAAGTGGTGAGAATGTTACTTTGACCTGAGTTTGGGACTTGGGAAGTAGTAGTGCTCGAATTCCAAATTTGAGGTGTGACAGACCTAAATGTGAGATCCCAGTCCTTTGTAACATTGCTTGTGCACACACATGTCCCAACTTACACCGTTAATAGACCATTCACTGTACCATAATGTACCCAACAAACCCTCACAAGTGATTTATCATAGATGACCTTGAAACTTCCTTCATGAGGACCACTTCGCTGCTACGGTAACAATGGCAAAAACTGTGTGCCAATTCGACACCTAAGCGCGAAGTTATATGCATTTGATAAAAAAAAACTGAAATCTATGAAGATTGGTGTGTGGCCCACTCACCTGACACATTATCCCAAGGCCAGTTGTCCCTCATAATTACATTTTCCCTCTGCCATGTGCAATAATTTCATTTTAAAAAACCCATGCATGCACTTATGCATTTTTTTTTTTTTTTGGAAAAAAAAAATGCATTAATGCATTCATTTCTCTCATGAAAAACCCAATGCATTCATTACCAGCCATTATGCCCCAACCCATGCTTCTCCCTTCCCCATGCCAAGCCTATCTCTTCTCCATTTATGGCTTTTAGAAAAAGAAAATAAAAGAGAGAGGAGGACGCCCTCCCCCTTGCTCGCCCATTCCTCCTCCTTCCTTCCCATCTTCCCTTCTCCTTTTTCTCCCCTTGCACGCCCCCACCTCTATGAGAGAGAGAGAGAGAGAGAGAGAGCTGAGAGAACTGAGAGAAAAGTGAGATGAGGGACATGAGAGAATGAGAGAGTAGAGAGGAGCAGCAACGCCCTCATTCGGCCATCCAACCGTCCAAGCAAGGTGAGTCTCTGACCTCCATTCCCTCCTCCTTTTGTTTTCTTCGTTGTCCTTTTCTTTTTCTGATATGAATAGGGTTGGTCGTGTGGGCCCCTGAGAGTGTGCATGGCTGGCTAAATAAGAAAACAAGGTGGCCCACCAAGGGTGGGAACCATGGTTGCTTGATGTGGGTCTAACGGGACCGTCTTCGGTATGTGTCAGAGAACCCATGCTATTCTGGGATGGTATGGGTCCCAAATGGACGTGGAACTCACCGAAGGTGTGTGTGTGGGGTGTGGCCCTCCCTAGGTAGATTTTGGAGAGGTCCACAGACCAGGGACCCACTTGATGTATGTGTGACATGATCCATACTAGCTGTCTTTACCTTCCTTTCTTCTACTTTCTTCTTTCTTCTTCCTTTGTCTTCTGCTTAAGAGTTTGTGGGGTCCATTGATGTGAGACCCCCTTGTACACTTGACAGGTTGGCTAGGAGACCAGCAGGCATCCCACACATAGTGGGGGTTTCATCTGGGCCATCCATCCGCCATTGATGCAGGCATGGGTATATCCATGCTTCCCATTCCTTGGCCATGGGCCCACTTGGAGGTGGGACCCACTTTGACGCATGTAATTTGGTGGGCCATCCATCTTGTAACACCCCGCACCTTTTAGTACTCGGGGGTTACCATGTAGACCTGTTAAAAGAGATGGGTGGAGTGGATTCATCAAAATCATTTTTATAGGCTCCATCCTATGCGGTATACATGCATCTATTCCACTTAAAACCATGAAATCTAAACATGAGACCCTATTTTAGGGATCTAACCTGGACTGAAGGCGTCACCCATGAAGGGCATGATGAGATTCAGATAGAAAGGGAAGCTAACACCCCGCTTTCTATGTTTTTATGCTAAAGAAGTACAAGCCAGATGATCTCATATCATCAGTTGGGAACAGATTGAGCTAACATACGACGTTTCATATATCGAAGAACATGTCCATATTTTGGATTGCAAGGAGAAGATTCTGTACACAAAGACAATCCCATTAGTCAAAGTCCTCTGGTCACATCATGGAGAAGAGGAGGCAACTAGGGAGAAGGAAGTAGAAATACCCTCAGCTATTCAATGACACAACTCAAGTAATTTGGAGGATGATTTTTTTTTTTTAAAGGGGAGTAGATTGTAACACCCCGCACCTTTCAATACTCGGGGGATACCATGTAGACCTATTAAAACAGGCAAGCAGAGTGGATTCATCAAATTCATTACTGTAGGATCCAACCTGTGGTATACGTGCATCTACTCCACTTAAAACCGTGAAATCTAGTCGACCCATTTTAGGGATCTAACCTCGACTGAACCCCATAGGACCACTTGATTGCTGGGGTTAACTTATGAAGGGAAATACCATGACAGAAAATAGTAGATTCAATCGATGGATCGCCTAAGAACACCAACTAAGACGTTCAAGATGAGACATCGTGGCCCACCTAAGCTTTAGGTTTCCTAAATCTTTGGTATTAAAGTCCCATATGGGATAATATGGCAAATGGATAGCATAGATCATAGCATATGCTGCCGTGGACCCCACTTTTGAAGCAGTGAGTGTGCACAGTCATTGTAGGCAATTATTCAAACCGGGTGAGTGCCCTCATTGGTGATCAAGGCCCACCTCTAGCAGCTAGACAACAGATCCAAACTATTCATCTGGATCGGACTGTCAATCCAATCAAACCCCTTTAGCCTCCACACCAAGTTGCACGTGTCCGATGGCACAAGCGAAGCAGAAAGCGGGAGTGCGCAAGTTGGTGTATGAAAATGAAGGCTTCTCTTCGATCGCCTTGTTAGCAATCCGCGTGAAGGCACCTCCCTTGATCTCAATCCTTCATATGAGTGCATCCCTGAGTTTCGATTAGTTCCAGGGGTCAAACTTGGCTCTTGAATCACTCACAGCCATCAATCCTTCCAAGTTTAGGCTATGACCAAATAGCTTGGACTATGTCAAGTCAATCAAGCCCGAGGTGAGTCGAGTTAAGTTAACATGGCTCGTCACTAGCATGCTCGATCCTAGAGAGACTCAGTGAGTCAATAGCTGTGTGAATGCATCTTCATTCACCTAGCACGCTCCACTGGGATAGCACCTAGCATGGTTAGGTTTATCTCAACCTTGGAGATTGTGAGATGGAAGAAAGAGCCACGCCTCAACCCATTTTGAGTTAAGTTAGCTCTAGTTTGGTTGCTATGTTCCTTTGATTGAATATGTGAAGTAAGAAGTCACTTGTGAATGATTATCTTACTCACGACTAGGCCATCGACTAGTGACTAGAATTGCGTCACCACTAGGCATAACAGGCAATCGAGTGAGGTAACTTCTACACTATAACCTTAAAATCGAAACCTCCTTATCACTTAAGAAGAAACCTAATGGTCAACCTAAACCTTGGTGTAGGAGGTTGTACATCTTATCACCTCCGAATTACTAAATTTGGGGGTTGGTTGTTGAGAGACAATTGGTTAAAGGTAAGGTGGCCCTTTGACGGTACATTAAGAAGCAATCAAGGCTTGACCTGGGTCTAATGAATCCTAACCTTGTTTGAATAATAGGTGTTTGAGTCATTCTAAATTCTTTAGTACATTCAAGCCAAAAGTGTTCTCTTACGAGGTGATGAGTTTTCCCCTTGAGTTTTCAACTTTCATGTTAGCTTAAGCGATAGTTGTTATTTCAATGTCAACTGATAACTGATATCACTCTTGCATGATCACTTATGTTAGTGATTGACTCTCAAAATCATATATTCTACGTTTATCTGGTATGAACACTTACATATTAAACATGAATATCTCTTCATGCTTGTAATTGTTTGTGGAACTTCCATTGCTACATTCATTAATGGAAAATTCCACTATTATATGTACTTTCAAACCTGGGATGTAACTTGATTGATTGTGATTGTAATGGACCCTCGACCTAGTGGCCATTTTGACTAATAGATTAAATAAAATTTGGTTGTGGACTTACCATCTTGCGGATTGTTGTGCATAAGTGGCTTTTAGGGATAACCCTTTTTATTGCACTACTTAACCAACGATTTTTCCTTTGTGGCTTTGATTTGATAGTTGCCCCATGTGTCTTTGATTGCATATTTACCCTAAGTGGCTTGATGGTTTATTTTTGTGTAAGTCCCACCTGTTAAACTATGATTGGCCACTGATTGAGGAAGTTACCATTAAACATCCTAACGTTTGAATCTTATGAGTTGGGGATAGTGGTATGGGATACTATGCCCAAGCTGTCAGCCTATGCTGGGTGATAAGCCCCTCATAATGACCTTCGAGCTTTCTTAAGTTGGCTATTTATAATTGAAATAATATTGGTTGGGCTAATCATGCATTCATAGCATACAGGCGATGATGGGTGGGTAATTCTGGATGTCGTAGTATGTGCCATTTGTTGTGGTATCATTTCTCTAGCTCTCAGAACACCGACAATCAGCCAACTTTTAGTGAGCCTGTCACTATGCACATACTTCATATATTTTTACTGGTGGTTGGCCACATGCATGGGTTTTAACCAAAAGCCAACTGGATGAGTATCCCCAGGTTATGTGCATTAACACATCCATTTATTTAAATAAGACTGCATCGTGGATTGTTTTGTATGTTTTTTTTGTTAAACTATGCTTCACTAATATGGTGGTATGTAATCTTGAGGGAAATTCACATTGAGCTGACCACTCATCCTTTAAATATACAACCGTACAAATAATGCAGGCATAACTCTGGATGATGGCGCTTATGAAGCGGACCCCGATGCTGTCCCCATTAGAGTGGGAGAGGAACTCTTTGAGGAGGAGCCTCGTAAAGATGTGGCTGAACTCTATGGGCTCGACCAGTAGCTATTTGATTAAACATTTTATGAACTTAGATTTTGTACTAAGTTCCTAGCTGTGTGGACTAGATTTTGTTGATATTGGATATGTGATGTTATACCATGCGTAGTTTTCTCTTCCCCGCACTTTGATTTTCTTTAGGTTTGCATCATACATACAGTTTCTCTCCAGGTAAACACCCAAGTTTTCAAAAAGGAGTACTATACTCGTGTTTTGAAAATCAGGGCGTGACACATCAGGATAGTGGGGTCTACCTTATTTGTAGCCCGCCCGATTTGTGTGTAGTTTGTACCCAAATAGGGTAGGAGTAATTGCATGGAAACACTGATTTGGGTGATTCTCGACCCCTTTGCCTCTCTTGTGCAGCCCAGCAATGTGGAACCCACTCATGATGTGTGTGCATGATTAGGTCATCCTTTTGGACAACCATAAGAGCTTGGATGTTAGAGCTTTTGGGTGCCCGAAGAGGGGTAGCTAGTGGGCGTGTATGGCCCAACTGGATGGGATCTACTTTGATGTATGCCTTTCATATGTTTTCATCCTTTAAATTGAATTTTCTATCCATTAGCTTCCACAATTAATTTCCATGATTTACATTATTCTTTTGCTTATGCTGAAAATGTCTGAGTAGTGGGCTAGCTATGTAATGACTCTTGTGTTTGGACTCCTTTACTTGTGCTTAAGAGGTGTGGACTTATGTGGGGCCTGTTGAAGTAGAGAACTATCTTAAATGATGTGGTTTGGTTAACCATTGAGGGATACCAACTTGAATCGGACCCATTTTTGTAAAACTACAAGCCTAAATTTCAAGTTTTTTGGTGTTCTTTAAGCCTCCTTAGTGGGCCCCAGGTACAAGATATGCAGGGGCCACCACCTGGAACTTTTAACATATACCGATGACTGGAGATATAATATTTTAATTAGGCCAAATCCGACCCCATATAATTTAGGAGTGGATCTCAGAATGCATCCAGACATAATTGTACAAAGAATTCTGCATAGAAAATTGAAATGCCCATGTTTGGCCTTGTGCCAAAAATTGTATGTGCACATCTAGTGGATCGCATATTTAGGTTTTGAAGGCCACACATAGGGCTAATAAGGCAACCTGAGGGAATGCCGAAAGGTGGCCCCACCTAATCATGGGACATGCCTAAAAATGGCCAAAAATCATTTCTGCATATTTTTTCTGTACCTCTCCCAAGCACCCATGTTTGGGCCTTCATAAAAAGTTGTGTATACATGATCGAGGCCTGATGTTCACAACCCCAAGTGTAGGGTCACGGTGTACTAATAACTCGGTAAGACCGAGGTCAAATCCACAAGGACTAAACTTGTACGTATTCTGAAAATAACTAGAATTAGAACTAGAAAAAGATCTAAATTGAAATCTGAATAATTGAGAGTAATGATGAATAATGTTGATTAAAACTTATGAATTTAAAGGTGGGAACTAGGGTGCCAAGGATCCACTTGTAGCTATCAAGATGCTACCTTACTTGATTCATGGAACACAATTGGAATTGGAGCCCTATTCTATCTAATTGGAAGATAAAATAATTTAAATCAAATTTAAACTTTTCATTAACCTAATTCTCAATGGAGGAGAATTTTGATAATTGGAAGGAATTCCATCACCCTACCATGCCTAGGAGATGATGCTAAACAATGAGATTTACAAATCTCACTATCTTAAAACAGGAAAAGAAGATATCTAAAGCTATCACAACATATATTGTAATTTGAGTCACAATAAATCATAGAAAACTAAAAATATTCCCTTAATATCAAAACTAGAAATCAATGAAGTTTAATAAGAATAAGAATCAAAACAAAATAAACATCTAAATATGCTACAAGCTTCACCTCTTAGCCCTAGTTAAGAGGTTTAGCCAACCATAGACATGATTGAAACCAAATCTCTTAACAAAGCATGAAAAAGAAACTAGGGAAGAAGAAAAACTCTTTAGTGGCTGCTCCATCTTTGTGTATGCTTCTTGAGACATTTCCAAACCCTAGAAGATACTTTGGAGTATCCTAGGGAGTCCTATTTATAGTTGTGGAACTCCAACTTTTGCACTAAGTTGAAAAAATCTAGAAATCGCCGCAAATTTACGTACTTTGCGTAATTTTCCAAAATATACTTAGAGTTTCAGAATATGCTTTTTTAGGGCAATCTCAGGAATATGTTTGTGTTCATGATAATTTCAAGATTCCTTTTCTTCACTTCAAATCTTTAATTCTCTTCATTCCTCACTTGGTTTTCTAGGATCTTTGGCATATGAATTCTTCATTAATGACTTCCAAATCTCCAAATCTTTATTTAATAATCTTTTGATCATAAATCTTCATTTTGACATCAATTTCACCTTAAGCTCTTGAAATCACATCTCACATGAAAACATACATAATTAAATCAGTTAAGTACTATCATGTTTATAAAACGAAGGTATAAATAGGGGGAAACATGCAATATTTCACACTCAACACACCCCCCAACTAGCATTTTGCTAGTCTCGAGCAAAACACGAGTGAAGTGATCTTCATTCTTCAATGTTCAAATCACTTTCAGAGAGCAATCTTTTGTGCAATAAAGTATGAATGAGTACAATCTAAAGAAGTAAGAGTGCAATTTTGAAAACCTAGAGCCGAATCACACGAGCAATCAATCAAAAAGTTTCTTTATCATTCATTTAGGATCATAAGTTCATATATAAAAAATTTCCAATGTGCTTAGTGAATTCTATTTACTTTCCATAACATACTATTATTTCATAATGTTAGTCATGCTCATCACCTCAAGTTTTATTGAATAATCAAATACTAATTCCGAACTTATCACATTTTCCTTCTTTTTCTAGTTTTTGATTTTATATCGACGGTCCCTTTTATTTATCATTTTTTTCAGACTTTTCATTTTTTTCCAGTTTTTTCATCATACATGACCTTTTTGTCGATCTCTCTATTTTTTAACTGGTTCTTTTCATCCTTTTAAGGTGGATAAAATTCTCCACACTTAATTCTCAGTATTTATCAATGATACACATACTAACAATGAGAAATTCTAGTACAATTCATAAAAAGCAAGTTGAATGTGGCATATGACTTAGATTAACATGATATTCAAACTTCCTCTAAATCAATTAAATATAAGAATTTAGACGATAGTCTACTCGGTTAATTAGACTCCAATAATTCAAAGTTCATTCTCCATCTTATCATCATACTCAAAGCATTCTTAATTCCATAAATTATCATTTCCCAAACATGTTTTTAACTTGAAAATTTGCACAATTTTTGATTAAAACTAAGAAACACTGATTAATTTACCTAATCCACACCCCTAACCTAAATCTACATTATCCTCAATATAAAAGATATGAGCATGCAATGCACATGAGACAACGAAAAGAAATGGGAAGATAATACCTGAAGGAGAATTGAAGCTTTTTCAAAGTTCTTAACATGTAAATGGGTTAGCACGAAGACTAAACAAAATGAAATCAAACTATCCTAATTCTAAATCCTATAAAAGCAATAAACCTAACTACACCTCCATCAGACTAGGAAGTCAATCCTGGTACACAGGATCAGTCAGAGGCATGGACATGCCCTCTGAATCAAACTTCTCAATAAATGGCTTGAGACGATGTACATTCACTTTGAAAACATTGCCATTTGTTAGATTCTTTATCTCGACGGTCCCACAAGGATAGACATTAGTAACAATGAAAGGACCGGTCTAACGAGATCGAAGTTTTTCCAAAAAAAGATGTAACCGAGAATTGTACAGAAGAACTTTTTGATCGGTTATGAATTATTTCCGAAGGATGTTCTTGTCATGTAACACATTTATCCTGCCCTTGTAAATTCTCAAGTTCTCATATGCGTCGTTCCATATTTCCTCAAGTTCATTTAGTTGGAGCTTGCGCAGTGAGCTAGCATTGTCTAAGTTAAAGTTCAGATTTTTGATAGCCCAGTAGGTTCTATGCTCCAGCTCCACAGGTAAGTGGCAGGCTTTCCCATAAACGAGTCTAAAGGGAGACATTCCAATGGGGTCTTAAAAGCTGTACGGTAAGCCTATAAAGCATCGGTCAAACGGATTAACCAATCCTTATGGTCAGGATTAACCATTTTTTTCTAAAATTTATTTAATTTTCCTTTTGGAAATCTCAGCTTGCCCACTTGTCTATGGGTGGTATGGACTGCTCACTCTATGAGAGATGCCATATTTCTTCATTAAGTTCTTAAATAGCCTATTACAAAAGCGTGAACCTCCATCACTAATGATGGCCTGAGGCGTTCCAAACCGGAAAATGATATTTTCTTTTAAGAATCGAATGACCATTTTATGATCATTATTCTGGCATGGGATCGCTCTGACCCACTCAGTGACATAGTTTACAACTAACAAAATGTAAATATTCCCAAAGGATATGGGGAATGGTCCCATGAAATCGATGCCCCAACAATCAAATGCTTTAATGATAAGAACGAGGTTCAAAGGCACCATATTTCAACTGGACAACCCTCCCAATTTATGACAATGCTCATAAGCTTTGCAAAACTCATGAGTATCTCTGAACATCGTGGGCCAGTAAAAGCTGCACTGCAGAATTTTGGTCATAGTCTTTTTAGCAGAAAAGTGACCACCATAGGCCTGAGAATGACAAAAGGAGATGATACTCTAATGTTCATTGTTTGGTACACATCTCCTTAGAATTTAGTTTGAGCAATATTTAAACAAATAAAGATCATCACAGAAAAACTTACGTACCTCGGTGAAGAATTTTTTCTTATCTTGTTGTAGACAACCCACCCAAGCTAATATCTTGAAAAAGGCAAAGACAATCTGAAAACCATGATCATATCCTAATCCCAACTAAACCCTAATCCGAACCAAACCCATTCCCTAAATCCTAAACCTAACTTACCCCTGAACTCCACACCCTACCCAAAACCGTAGCTATTTCCCAAACCTGATCCGACCCTTAACTAAACTTGAGCCATTACGAGCCATCATTCAAGCCAGACCATGCCCAAAACTGATCCATTTCTCAGGCCATTTTCTGGTCACAATTGAGCCATTTTCAAGCCATTTTAAGCCAAATATCCAAAAGCGGATTTTCGGCTACTATCCGGGCCCGAAATAGTCCACCGGCCAAATTTTGGGAGAAACTGTACCCGAGTGGTAGTTTGACTACCTCTGGCGATAGTCAAACTACCGTTTCCTCTAAAAAATATACACGGAGCCAGCCACATGAGTTTCAGACCAAAACAGGCCCAGGCGGATTATCTCCGCTCGCCAGACACGTGTATCCTCCGAGCAACAGCTGTCATAACGCCCGAAAGTCAACTTTCTTTCAGAACTACCCATCCAGCCTACCTTATTTATAGTTCTACCAACCTTAAGAGCCAATGAGAGCGCACCACGTGACATTTTTCTCTCCTCAACCACTCACAAGATGTCATGTCAACATTTACCCCTCTCAAACCCAACAACAACTACATTGCCATTGGAGAAGGCTATAAATAGCCCTCTCCTCTTCACATTTGAAACAACAACTTCCCATTTTCAAAGCTAACTAAGAAAGAGAGGGAGAGAGGGAGGAAGAGAGTGAGGGTGAGGAGGAACTCCCAAGCCTTCAAGTTCAGATGTTTCAGCTATCCCCTTAGCCTACTCCCTACCTTCCCAACCATCCCAATCCCCAAGTCTAGCTTGGATTGATCATAAATTAGTCCATGTCTTAGCCTACTCAAGATCAAGCTAAAGATCCATTCATTTTATATACAAACATTCATCGTGACATTAATTCCCTTCTCAACTTCCTACTTCTCTAGATATCTAGTGAACGTATGCTCTGTGACTTGCCGTACGTCGAATCCGGTCACATCAGAAATTCCTTACAATCTAGTCCATTTTTCTTCACCTTTTGGCATAAACATCGTTACATCTGTTTTCTAAACACATTTTCGGACGTATGCTCTGTAGCTTGCTGAAATTTTGGATATTGCTGCATCAGAAATCCATCTGTGCCAGTCCTATCCCGACCATAGCATCAATCTCTTGAGATTTCCTTACCACATCAAGTAGAGATCGTACATTCATATGGGCAGAGAGGGTGCCTAACACCTCCTCTCTGTAACCGTGGTCCCTTACTCGGAATCCTGGATAACAGACCAGGAGTCAATTTAAGGTAGGAGAGTCTTCAGATTTCTCCAACCTTACATATTTTCAGTTTTTAGCTGGCTGCGGGATTCTGAGATTAATTAGCTAGTGGCGACTCTAACATTCACAAATCGGCCTACTAACACCAACCTTTCAAACCAAAAACATTTAAATCAGCTTGGGCGCCAATTTTCAGTGTTCACAGAATGGTGACTCCATTGGAGAATTGCTAGACCGCCCTAGCTGTGACCCGACTCGAAAGTGTGTGGTATTTTAATCTCAAGGGACAATTGTCATTGCATTCATATAAAACAAACTAAAAAACGTCTTTGGCTGCACTTATTTGGGCATCAATCCTAGCCATGACTACTCGATCACATGCAGCTATAACCACCCATGAGGAAGAGATGGTAACTCTGCCAGCTCCTGAAGCATTGGCATCGGCATCAGCATCAGCATCGACATCGGCACCGGCGTCGACACCTCCAGTAGCACCAACAGACCCACTAGTTAATGTAACCATGAATGAGATGGCCTAAAACTTCCAAGCATTGCAGGAGCTATTACTTCGCCTAGTGCTGGGCGCCATACCGAGCATGCAGGCGGCACAACTTAGTGCTCAAAATAGTTCAATCCCATAACCTCCCTTTGCTTCCTCTCTTCCTCCTTCAGTAAATCTTGTTCTCCATCTTCCTACAGAATCAGCCCAACATACAAACGGGAGCAACCCTCCCACACATCTTCCTCCTAATAAGAGATCCAATCAATTCTAAGGGGCAAAACCCCTCTCGACCGGTCCCTCCAAAATTGAAGAGCTTCGAGAGTAATTGCAAGATATGTAGAGGAAGCTATAGAAACAGCAGGGGGTGGATCTCCCATCCACCAACTTCAGGGATCTTTGTCCCTTCCCTGATACAATGGTACCTCAAAACTTTAATGTACCAAAATTCAAAAGGTATGATGGTACGGGGTGTCCTATGGACCATTTAAGAGCATTCTGTGGAGAACTTAATACTATAACAAGTAATGATGGAGCATTGATTTGTTTGTTTCAAAAATCCTTGAAAGGTGATACGTTAGATTGGTACACATCATTAAACTACCATCGAATTAAAACTTGGGAATAACTTTCTCATGCTTTCATTGATCGTTTTATGTACAATCTTAATGTAGCACCCAAAAGGGCGGATCTTGTTGCCTTAAGGTAGAGGAATGATGAGTCATTGTCAGCTTACGTTGGACGGTGGTGGGCAATGGCCATTAGAATGAAAACACCCATTGATGACGAGGAGAAAATCTACATGATCATCCACTCGTCAAACCTGAGTATCTCTGGATACGTAGTCTCCTATCCATATGTCAACTTTACCCAACTCATCCGTGCTGGGGAACAAGTTGAAGCCAGAATAAGTGGTGGAATGATTTCCCCTTGGTGGCCTCATTAAGCCTCCCCAGTACAATGGATAGTGGAAGGAAGGCCTACTAGATACGAGAACGGTAACAAGAATGTTCCTGAACTCTATCCAACAGAAGAAGACAATCTCGTCGCCTCTACCCAAGGCGCTCAATTCTCCCCTCAACAGGGATAATGGCAACAACAATAGCAACAGCTTAGAGGAAATGTACAAAACCCGTACAAGCAGGTAATGCTAGGCAGGAAGTTCACTCCTTTGGCACAAACATACAGTTAGGTCATGGCTATGTTGGTACAAAAGTAACTTCTAACACCTCTCCACCCCGACCACCGCCAAATCCCCTGCCCCCAAGCTACAATGAAAACCAGTACTGTGCATTTCATCAGTCTCCTAGCCATCTTACTAACCGTTGTTTCGCTTTGAAACACGTGGTCCAAGATTTTATTGAAAGTTAAAAGATTGTGATTGCCCCGCAGGCTAACAATGCCGCTCAGGCCAACATCCTCCAGAATTCTTTGCCACTGTATCAAGTATGCCCCAACTCATCAGGAACCCCTACTAACAATATCAGTTAAGGAGAGCCACCTCCGATCAATCCAGCCCAATACATTCATTCAATCACTGCCAGCCAACAACAATGCCCCCAAGTTTACAAAGGGCACACCCTGCCAATCCAATCTCTTCCCTCTTAAATATGCAAGGGGCATCTGTAAGTGCAATGGTAATTCGCTCCTTTAATCGTCAAATTTTATTATGCCAAAACCATAATCTGTGTCTTGTGTAGCACATTGATATATATGTTCAAGGCAATACATCACATGCACAAGAACAAAGATCTACTTCAAGAACTAAGACGTATAAAGGGGGAGATTGATAATGCTTCAAGTCAAGAACAAAGATCTCATTCAAGAAATGTAAGATCAAGTACATTGCTCAATTCTTTAAGCTTTAAAGTTTAGTGTTTTATAACAACATTGAAAGACAAGTCAATTGTTTATACTCAAGACTCAAGGTGAAGTACAAGTCAAGTACTACAAATTCAAGCTTCAAAAGATCTCAAACTCAAGCTTCATTATGTGTCGAGATCTCAAGCTTCATGAACTTTAAAGATCATCTATCATCTGAAGAAAAGAAGGTTCACTATTCATACATCATGTCCAAGGTAAGAAAGACCTTAGATTGACCTTAGGGTAGGTCATTTTGAATATATAATTCAAATTGAATCATTTTATAAGTGTTTGGTCTGTTCTTCGACTAGTCCTGGACTCTGTTCGACTAGTCCTAGCACTGGCTCGACCAGTCCAAGAAATTTCACGACCAGTCCTAAGTTGTTGCAAATTTTTAGAATTTTTTGGTTGAGCTACGACTAGCCTGGAGACTGCTTGACTGGTCGAGTGAACAGTGCTCGACTCGTTCACGACCAGTCCTGCAGCTGCGACTCAAACTCCAGCAACTAAATCTGATTTCTTATGACCAGTCGTGGAGGTCTCATGACTGGTCGTGCAAGCCTTACAACCAGTCATGGAAAGGTTTTATCTGATCGCGCTCAAAATTTCAAAATGTGTTAGTTCTACGACCAGTCGTGGAAACCTCACGACCAGTCGTGAACGTGATTTCTTCATCTATAAATAGAGCACGATTTTCAGAGTTTGATATCCAATTCAAGTATAATCAAGACATCACTCTGAGAGATAAGTTAGTCATTTATTTATGCTATATTGTGCTAATTTAATATTCTATTTTAATAGCTTTCTTTGCATTTGATTTTGTAATCTGCATTCCAATCTTATTTAAAATAGGAATTGAGGTATTCCTATTTCTTGGAATCAAAATCAAATCAAGCTAGCCCAAGGTGCTTTAATTCTAAAATCAATTTAGAATCTAGAACCATATCATAAGTGAGCATTGGACATTAAACTTCTACTTCGATCTGGTTTTTCTGAGCTGCTACAAAAGGAAAAATCCAGGTATTCTACATTTGTGTAAATCTTTTGTTTTTGGTTTCTTTTAAGATTGAGTCAGAAAAATCTCATTGTTTTGGTTTGTCTGAGGTGATCCAGAAAACTCAGAGTGTGGGGTTTTTTGAATTGTGTAAGCCCACTTGAAAGACACAATTGTGAGGGTTTTAGGTGAACCTAGAAAAACCTATTTTCATAGTGAATGCTAATATCCACTGTGTGAGGATATTAGGAGTGGAGTAGCAAGCTGTGTGGTTGTTGTACACATAGGCGAACCACTATAATTCTTTGTGTTTTGTGGATGTGTGGTTTATTTTTTATATCTTTTATCATTCAAGTTTGTGGGATGTATTTGTGAATGTGAATGTTGTAATCTTTTACATTTCAAGCATTGTGAGGAATGTTGTAATAGCTTATATTTCTTTTCTAGCTATTTCCTTTTTATTCCTCTTCAGTTTGAGTTTTTGATACACAAACTGTTCTAGTAAGTTGTCCTGCCATAAACCCTTGGTTTTTATGGTGCAAGTTGTCCTTAGAATAACATTGTATCAACCTTTTAATACTAGAATTTTAAGGTTGCTTTACATTTCCGTATTGTAGTTTGTTTAAAGTGTTATCTTTCATTAATTTGTTTATAAGGCTAATCTTATTGTTTAAATTCCGCTGTTATCAATTTAATTTGGCATAGTCCTATTCACCCCCCTCCCCTCTAGGACATAGCTCGACCTTTTCAAGTGGTATCAGAGCCTAATAACTCGTTTTTAATTATTCTATTTGGATTTATTTCCTGAGCTAATCAATCTGAGCTATTTAAGATGTCGAATTTTGATAGCCTTTCAGTCACTAGGCCTCCACCATTTGATGGCTCCAATTATGCCTATTGGAAAGCTAGAATGAAGATTTTCTTAAAATCTACGGATGAAAGTGTGTGGCTAGCCACAGTGACTGAATGGACCCCTCCTACCACTGAAGTGACTGGTATCGATGGATCCAAATCTACGAGAGTAATACCTTATTTTTCTTGGACCAATCTTCAGAAAAGTGAGAGTAGTGCCAATGCAAAAGCACTAAATGCAATCACTTGCGTACTATCATCGGATGAATTCAAAAGAATTATATCCTGTGATTCTGCAAAGCAAGCCTGGGATATTTTAGAAATGACACACGAGGGAACATCAATTGTCAAGAAATCTAAAGTCCAAATCCTCACAACCAAATTTGAGGAAATACATATCGAAGAAAATGAAATTTTAATGGACTTCTATACTAGATTAAATGACATTGTAAACTCTATGTGGGGTCTTGGTAATAAAATCCAGAAAGTAAAGTCTGTGCAAAGATACTACGCCCTCTTCCTAAACGGTTTAATTCTAAGGTAACTGCGATCCAGGAACTTTGTGATACGGATAATATGAGGGTAAAAGAATTAGTTAGTTCTTTACAAGCCTATGAGTTAAACTTTAAAGCTCCTAAAGGTAAATCTATCATTCTTAAATTTTCTAAATGTATTTCTCAAGAAAATTCTAATTTAGAAAATTCTGAAGATGAATGGCCCTTTTAGCTAAAAAGTTTTACAAAATTTTCAAAAGTAAAAAGAGGGTTGATTTTAAAAAATCTAATGATAAAAATAGATCTAAATTTAAAACTCGAAAATCATTAAAAGACAGTCAATATTACAACTGCCATGAATATGGACATTTAGCAAACAAGTGTCCTAGAAAGGACAAACCTAAAAAGAAAGGTATGTTGGCTACTTGGGATGAATCCTTTGACTCTGAAGCCTCTTTTGAATCAGAAGATTCTGAAACCGAGTCGGGCAGTGAAGTTAATGCCCTTATGACTCTAGCCTAGTTCACTTTTTTAGATAATGATGATTCAACTAGTGAAGAAAATTTGAATAGCGATCATGAAAATGAAGAAGATCTTCAAGATGCTTACAATGCCTTGAAGTTGTAAAATTGTCATAAAACTAAAACTTCAAAATCTCATAAAACTAAAACTAAAATTGTCATACAAGGAAAGTTGTCATACAAGGAAAGTTGTAAAATTGTCATAAAACTTCAACTTCAAAACGAAAAGTTTTCAAAACTTAAAGAGAATTTTAATACTCTTATTTTAGAAAAATCTCATATTTCAGATTGTTTTAAAAAATTAAAATGCAATTTAAATTTCAAAACCTCCCTTATTGAAAATCTTAAATCTGAAAATGAAAACCTCAAACTTGAAGTCTCTTCACTTTTGAGTTTAAAGGATACATGGAGGTATGCCCAAGGTGATCCAAAGTTAGTAAAACTATTGTCTGGATCAAGAAAATGTGGCGACCGATCCGGTTTGGGATACGACAGAAATATTCCTTCTAAATAGAAGAATACTCCTAAGTTTGTGAAAGAAGAGTCTTTAAACTCAAAAGGGAATAGTTCAAATCAATTTTTTTCTAAATATACTAAAACTTTTCAATCTTCTCAACTTAAAAGCAACCATATCAACTATAAAATTCAGAACCGAAACCTTTTAGCTGAGAAGATAGTTGATTTACTTAAGGAGCTCTTAAAATCTAACTCAGTAGGTCATTCTTATAACAACTACAAATACAAGAAGACCAACAATACTCCTAAACCCAAAACAGTTCTAAAATGGGTTCCTAAGGTTACTAGCTTGGTTGCCCACACCGCTTTCAAAGGTTCAAGTCATTCGAAATGGTACCTAGACAATGGATGCTCAAGGAAAATGACTGGTGACAAAGGTCTATTCATTGATCTTAAAGACATGGCTGATGGTTCAGTGACATTCGGTAATGGTAGCAACTGCAGGATTATTGGCCAAGGTACGGTTCAACTCTTTAACCTCCCTTTATTTAAGAATGTTTTATACATTGAAGGGTTAAAACCCAACTTTTTAAGCATATCTCAAATATAAGATAACAATCATAGCGTAAAGTTTACTAATCAAGGTTGTGAAATTTTAAACAAAAAGGGTTCTGTAATATTAACTGGTTGTAGAACTTATGAAAGCTGCTACATTGTAAGTGATTCTAGCTCATCTAATCAATCGTGTTACATGGTCCATACCAATGAAACTGAGTTATGGTATAAACACCTTAGACATGTACACTACCATAATTTATATAGATTGAGCAAAAAAGAACTGATAAGAGGTCTACCTAAATTATAGAAAGTAGACAAAATATGTGGTGAATGCCAAATTGGCAAACAAACTAGGAGTGCTCACAAAAAGGTGGACTCCAATGCCACATCAAAATCACTCGAACTTCTCCGCATGGATCTTATAGGACCAACCAGGATTGAGAGTTGAGGTGGCAAAAAATACATACTGGTAATCGTGAATGATTTTACCAGATTCACTTGGGTAACTTTCTCAAGGGATAAATCAGAAACCCTTGATAAAGTAAAGAGGGTTCTCAAACGAATCCAAATGGAAAAAAGGTTCTCAAGTCTATAAGATCCGTAGTGATCATGGATCAGAATTTAAGAATAGCAGTTTTGAGAAATTCTGTTGCGATCAAGGAATATCATATGAATTCTCAGTACCCAAAACACCGTGAAAAAATGAAATCGTTTAAAGGAAAAATAGAGTGCTTCAAGAAATGGCGAATGTAATGTTGAATAGTATGAAGCTCTCTAAAAATCTTTGGGCTGAAGTGGTAAATACTGCCTGCTATATAATTAACCACGTTTATACTAGTAAATCAAATAATAAAATAGCTTATGAAATGTGGTTTGATAAGTAGCCTATTCTTAAATACTTTCGAGTTTTTGGTAGCAAGTGTTATATTTTACATGACCGTGAAAATCTGGGTAAGTTTGACACTAAAAGTGATGAAGGGATCTTTTTAAAATATGCTTTAAATAGTCGAACATATCGAGTACTGAATAAGAGGACCGGTGTAATTCAAGAATCCATCAATGTGGTCATTGATGATCACTTGAATACACCTGCCTCAAGTTCAGATAATTTTGAAGGTCTTCTAATCGACAAACCAGATACTTTATCAAGTTAAAATAACTCTGAACTGAGGACTATTAAAGATCATCCAAACACTTAGATTCTTGAAAACCCTCTCACTGGTGTACGCACTCGTAGACAACTAGAAGATGTATGTAATTACGTGTGCTTTACATCTCAAACAGAACCGGCTAATGTAAAAGAAGCTCTTACTGACAAAAACTGAATTGTTGCGATGCAAGAAGAGCTTAATCGATTTGTTAGAAATGATGTTTGGTACTTAGTTCCTACACCTAAAGATAAACATATTATCGAAACTAAGGGAATTTTTAAAAATAAGTCTGATGAACTTGGTAATATAATTTGAAACAAGGCTAGACTGGTAGTACGAGGGTACACTCAAATTAAAGGCATCGATTATGATGGAACCTTTGCCCCAGTAGCTTGTCTTGAATCAATTAGACTGTCTATATCCATTGCTTATTTTAGAAAGTTTAAAATTTATCAAATGGATGTAAAGAGTACCTTCTTGAATGGCGATTTGCATGAAGAAATATATATTGAACAACTAACGAGTTTTGAAGACCCTAAGAACACTAATCATGTCTATCGCTTAAAAAAGGCTCTCTACGGTTTGAAATAAGCTCCCAGGGTATGGTACGAAAAATTGACTAAGTTTCTACTAAGTCATAATTTTCAAATGGAATAATTTTCAAATGGGAAGTGTTGATAAGATTCTTTTTGTTAAGAAACATAATAATCATATCTTAATAGTGTAAATCTATGTTGATGATATCATTTATGGATCTACCTGTACTAACATGACCATTGAGTTTGCAGATCTTATGAAATCAAAGTTCGAAATGAGCATGGTTCGGGAATTGAATTATTTCTTAGGGTTGCAGGTTAAACAGCAACTTGATGGTATCTTTATTTCTCAAACCAAATATGCTATGAACTTAGTTAAAAAGTTCGGATTTGAGAATGGTAAAAATTTTGATACTCGTACGAGTACTACATTAAGGATCTCAAAGGACTCTACAGGCAAAAGTATAAATCCTAAATTATATCATAGTATGATTGGCAGTTTACTTTATTTAACTGCAAGTAGACCTGATATTACTTTTAGCGTTGGAATTTGCGCTAGATATCAATTTAACCCTAAAGAGTCACATTGAACTGCTTTAAGCAGATTATGCGATATGTCACAAGTTCAGCTAATCTGAGTCTTTGGTATCCACATGTGTAACACCCTGAAAATCGGGGGTCAAGCATACACTCGACTCCCGAGTTCTAACGCATCACTTACGCAACATAGATAATGATGATTAATTGTTGTCCGTGTTAGTACATTAAACATGAGTGAGATTATACCAAAACAACATATTATACTCTAGAGACAGTTAAATTTTGCAGGCGGAAGACTGTGATAAATATATAACATATATAAACTGTTGTAAGTCTCCAGAGTGTGAACATGTTACCAGGTTAAATATATACATGTATACTCCAAAAATGAATAAAATGAATATACATGTGTGTTCCAAAAGTACAAAATAACAAGTGTAAAGGCATCTTATCAACATCCCTGTAACCCCGTCGATCAGAACATGGTCTACTTAGACCCGCCTGATAGTAGCATATAGGAGAAACCCTCATTTTCATCATACAAGTCCAACTCTGCTTCGTAAGCATCGCCATCATCTGAAACTATATTTAAAACACCATCCCGTAACGTGGGAGTGAGTGATCAACTCAGTGGAACAATAAAGCAAAGGTTAACATGTTATCAATTCAGTCAAGCACTAATGATAAAACAATACATTCAAACATCCCTAGGTACTCTGATTAATGCAAAAATAGTATATAAGAATGATGCATGCCCTCTCTTGCACTCCCTCAAGGTCGTCATCTTACGGTACGCATGGAAACCCCCCGAAAGTACTCTTCCTCGCCAAAGCACATGCAATGCGGTGCATGCACGTAATTAGCCAGGTTTTTATTAGTCCTTTTCATACAGCAGGATTGGAAAACTAAGGTACCTCCCTTATATCATTTCCTAAACAATGATCCATTCTAGGGTCGTCAGTCCTAGTAAATCTCATATGATGTTACAGTTTTAGGTCACTATAAAGGGCTCGTCACCTTATCAGTGTAGGCCTAGTTTGTACTCTTGTTGCTACGGAAAGGCTCGTCGCCTCCACGTAGCCTCAGAGTATTCTCGAGGTTACTACAAAGGGCTTGTCACCTAATCAGTGTAGGCCAACAGCTCGAATATAGTGTCACATACCACCGTATTCGGCTCACGAGCTTTGATTGCTCACTGGTCACTACGGGTGGGCTCGTTGCCCTGGCGTAGGCCGACAGCTCGACCACGATATCCCATACCACCATGTCTGGCTCATGAGTCTTAGTGGATCGAGGTACCATGGTTAACGGAGTTTTCACTGGTGAGTTTGGTACCTTAGGTTCAAGCAGTAGCGTCCATACATGGTGAACATACATCGGACTAATCGGGTTACTTAACGAGCTCGACTGGTACGAGCGCACCTCAAGTTGATCGACATGAAGTGCGTAAGTACACCATGTGGCCTAACTATTGTCGACAACCAAAGTATAACTCAGATTCATCGAACACATCCTGTGTGGTGAAACAACCTTAGCCATCAAATCAGGATCCGTTACCGATTGCCTGGACTACGTCGTAGCCCCAAACACACTTCAAACAATTTGCATTCATATGTGATAGCCAATACAACATGTGACAACTAAATCTGAGAAAAAAAACCTTATTTGAGCATTTCAATACACACATGCTACACATAAAACCAAAACATAAGCATTTCATTCATATATCGCATAGTAGTAAGATAGGCTACATAAATGAAACTGTAACTATGTATAAGGGAATTGAGAATCCTATCTCAACACCCTCATTAAGTACATTACATCAAGCATTTTCTCATTCAGGCATTTTATCAAACACTTAGACTACACATATTACATATACATGTAATATATTAGTTATAACATATATTATAACCAGTCCTTTAACAAAGGAGTTGTCACACATACAACCATCATACATTCACAATTAATAATCATGGCAAGTACAATTCCAAATTCCATATTCATTCAAACATTTCAACAAACACATTGAAAGCATTATAAATCCACATAGTTTATATATAGGCATAATATTCAGAAATCCTCGTATCTAAGCACATGTGATCACAATCAAGTCAGACATAAATCATTGCTGACATTGAAGGCCTTAAAAACCATAACCTAAACATCTCTAGTCCGCACCTTACACTGGTAAACGCGTAACGGATTCGTTTTAAACATGTAGCCTTTTTCACAGGCAGAATGACAACCTATAACATGAACTAGGTTAATTATTTCATCATTTCAACTATTTAAAACCCTAGAATGGATTAGGGTTAGGTTTTCTTACCCAAATACGGTGTTGAAAACACCGGAAGAACCACACGAGAGTGGCGTTTCAGCAGGTGGATTAGCAGGGAAGAATCCCAGGAATCTTCACCAACTTCTCTCTCACTTTCTCTCTCTTTACTCTCTTCTCTCTCCTAAGGTTTTTCTCAAATTCATATGGAATGAACGAGAGAGGGTTTAAGGCCCTTATATAGGCCCAGAACTGATGGGAATGGCCCTAGGGCCAAGGTATACTTAGGTTATAGCCAAAGGGTGCTTGTCTCGATCCAACGGAGTACTTCTGGAGGCCCCCTTTCTATGTGCAGTCGGACTTAAGCTCCCTGACATTGGATCTAGGTCAGGTTAAGTTTTCGGTCCGATCGGATTTACAGATCGACCGCGGCGGACCAGTTTTAATTCGACGGTCATCGGTACTCGATCAGGGCCACAAGTGCACTGGCATGTGTGGAAAATTTTCCTTGATCCGAGGGTGTAATTGGGTCAGATTCTGACGGTCTGAATCCTTATATTTGGCCCGCAAGTGACACATCTCAGTTTACTTAAGTTTAGATTTTATTTCCAAAAATATTCACGTTTCTCACACACTTCGCTCCGGGCTCAAGTTGTGCATTTTTAGACACTATCTAGATTTAATTTCTGAGATGGTAGTCAAGCCCAGTAAGGTGGTCATAATTGTTTAGTTTCGCGGTAATTGGACTTTCGACGCGTGGTCCAGATCCAATACTAAGTTTCGTGATGCTCCCGAGAGCAACTAGGTAATGAGATTGTTCCTATGTTATAGGGTAATGTAACGTTAGCGGTTCTACTCATTTTGGGTCTTATAGTTCATATTTAAATTGGTTCAAGATAATTCTACTGAGTATTCAGTTTAGTACTAAACTAAATTACGTCCTCATTACAACAAAATATGGTCCTAGGGCAGTTCTACGCCCCTTTCTGGAACTTTTAAATAGTATATTATTTTAATTATTTTTTAAGTACTTCATCACCAAGTCTACTTCATCTCTACCAAATTTCATTAGGTTTCGTGTTGTAGAAAAATTATAAAAATTCTAGAAGCAGCAGTTGTGCAAACTGATGATTTTCGGATAGTTATCACAACGATCTATATTTAACTTACTAAATAATTTATTATATTTTTTAATTATTTTTATATGAAATTAAATCATCAATATTCAATATGAATTTTGAATCACCTAAATCGGAGTTATAATGAGGGAGATATGATTTTTCAAATTTGGATGAAAATCGTAGAATTTTTTTGCTGAAAACGGCCCGCCGGCCCGCTGCAGCCCTGCTAGGCCCAGAATTTGGCGAGGCCTCGCAGATCCGCCGAGGCCCTCATCGCCCACTGGACCCCGGGGCAATGGCTCACCCCAGGGGAGATGTCCTCCCCCCCCCCCCCCACCGGGGGTGTCAGATACATGCGGGACCCACCTCGGATCCCCTCGATTTGTGCCATTTGCCCCCCTGTCCGTGTGAAGCATTTTCGGGTCCAATTTACAAACTAGAATGAGTTTATTTGACATGCAATATATAATTTTAGGGTAGAAGAGACTAATCTATCCAACTAACCTATTTATTTAGTTAGATTCCAAAAGGTTAAGGGTCAAAAATCCATTGTATCCATTTATTTACTACTTATGGTAAGTTTTAGTTTCGGTATTATTCTTCATCATTTATACCCCAGGATTAGTATGTATTATGAATGTGCTTAGAAAAATTTTAAGGATAAGATGATAAAATGTGAGATTTCGAAGGAAAAGGGTTAAAAAGGGATTTTTTTGACTTTAGGATTGAGTTATGAGAAGTTACCAAGGTGTTATGATCGACCCATTGCCTAAAGACGTCTATTTATAGGTTGGTAAAAATCCGGGATGTTACAACATGATACTAGTGTTCAATTGGATGGTTACACTGATGCTGATTGGGCTGGTAATGTCGATGATAGGAAATCAACCAGTGGTGGTTGTTTCTATATTAAGAACTGTTTAGTTTCTTGGCAAATTAAGAAACAAAGTTCCGTATCGCTCTCAACTACTGAGGTTGAATACATCGTAGTTGGAAATGCATGTACTCAGCTTGTATGGATGAATAGAATGTTAAGCGATTACGGAATTGCAAAGGATTCAATGGTTTTATATTGTGAAAATTTCAGTGCGATAAATATATCTAAAAACCCAATCCAGCATTCACGAACTAAGAACATTGACATTAGATATCACTACATTCGTGAATTAGTGGAAGAAAAGACAATTTCTTTGGAATATATTCCGACCGAGACTCAACTTGCTAACATTTTCACTAAACCGCTTGACAAAAGTGAGTTTAATAAATTGAAATTTGATCTTGGTGTGTGCAATTTGAATTAATTATTCATGCTTGTATGTATCATAGTGTATATATTTGTTAAATTATAATTTTAAATTTCAAAATTATTTGCAAAATGGATATTTTTAACTGTACATTACCAGTCGAGGATGTACTCGAACAGTCGTAGCACGACCGGTCGAGGATATACTCGACTAGTCGTGTAGCGCGCTGGTTCTTTTAATTTGGGGGGAAAACCCTTTTCTACTTCATTTACTTTTCCTCTCCAATGAGTCCAAGCTCTACCGGTCATACCCAACTTCTTAATTCTTCAAGGTTAGTTCATTATTTTCATTTTTCTTGTAGATTCAAGTGTATATCACTTTATTTTCTTACTTGGAGTGATTTATTTCAAGTTTCCTTGAAGTTTTTGGGGTTTTCTTCTCCAAAATCCGTTTTTGAGAAAACCCACTCTACATCTTTTGCAACTTCTTGATTTTTTGTATTCCTAGTTGCAAATGGATGCTAGAGGTAGAAAGAAGAGTTCACGTGGTCCTTCAACATCTAGATCAACACCTTTAACAAGGTGCCACCTTCGATCAGCCGAAAATGATCCCTCCTATGTGCGGGATTTACGATTTCACAATGTTATTGTTGAGCGACCTGTGTATATTGATCATATTGCTCCATTTAAACTCCTTCCACTTCTCTAATTTGTAGGATCGGCTAACATTCTACATTGGGGTGGGCCGGCATACCTTCACAATTGTGTCGTTTTAACTTGGGCTTACACAATCCAAAAACCCACACTTTCTGAGTTTTCTATCTCCCCTCAGATAACCAACACAATGAGATTTTTCTGGCGAATCTCAAACAAAACTAAAATAATGGAATTTACAATAAATGTAAAATACCAGATTTCTTCTTTTGTAGCAGCCCGGTAGAACCAATCAGAGTAGAAGTTCGAATCAACGTTCAATGTCCAATACTCACTTAAGAAATGGTTTTAGGTTCTAATTGATTTTAAATTAAACCAAATTGGGTGTAGCTCTATTTGATTTTGATTCTAAGAAGAAGGAATACAGCAATTCCTCTTTTTCAAATGAGATTGGAATATAGAAAGAAAATCAAATATAAATAAGCTAACAAAAGAGAATATTAAATATGCACAGATTAGCTTAAAATGAACACTAACTTATCTCAGAGTGGAGGCTTGAATTTTCTTGAAATTAATCAATGAAAAACTCTTAAATTTGTGTTCAATTTATAGATGCAAAGATCACGTCTACGACTGGTCTTAGGAACCCTTCAACTGGTCGTAGCACTAATAGTATTTTGAAATTTTTGAGCGCGATCTTAAAAACTGTTCTACGACTAGTCTTAGAGTGTCTACGACTGGTCATGGACCACTTACGACTGGTTGTAAACAACCAAATTTGGTTACTGGAGTTTGAGTCGTAGTTCTAGGACTGGTCAAAGAACGAGTTGAGACATCCCTACGACCGGTCGGCCAAGTCTCAGGAATGGTCATGGAATAACCAAAATTTTTTGAAAATCTTCAACAACTTGAGACTGGTCGTGGAATTTCTTGGACTGGTCGAAGCAGGTTTAGGACAAGTCGAACAAGGTCCAGGACTAGTCTTAGAACAGACCAAATTCATATAAGTAGATTTATTTTGAATTATGTATACAAAATGTCCTACCCTAAGGTCAATCTAAGGTCTATCATACCTAGGACATGAAGTATGAACATTGAACTTCATTCTTTCAGATGATAGTTGATCTTTGAACCTGATGAAGCTTGAGATCTCTAACTCAACGTAGTTTGATCTTGAGATCTATGAAAGCTTGAAATTAAACTTCATCAATACACTTTGAGTCTTGAAATGCACTTTAAAAGTGCCATGGTTTGTCAAGTTACGTGAGTGTTAAGTAAGATTGTTTACAGAGCCTGATAGAAAGATCATTTCAAGCGTCTGCCTCAACCGGATGTGTGCAAGCTCGCCACAGGTAAATTTAAAGCCTCACATCCCTTGTCCCAAAACACCAGGTGAATAAAACCCTTAAAAACAAGTTAGAAAGCATAGGGTTTTTAGGTGAGAAAACCTTTTCAAAATAGGAAAATCTCTAAGTTTTTTTTACCTTGTCGATCTTATCAAAACACCCTCGATATGATTGACCTACGCTGTCGAAGTCCTTGATGCTTTATTGATATGATCGGAAAGAGGACCAAATATGTTCAGCAACCTCATAACATATCTGGACGAATTATCGATGTATTGATACACCTATCGATATCATCGATACTCAAACTTGAGCCTATCAAAAGTGGCTCGATAAGATCGACAGGCAGATTTGTGACGCCCTTGTTTTTTAGAGTAAATTTTGAATTTCTTCGATATATCGATGCGCCTTCCGATATGATCTGAAATCAAATATCGATAAGATCGGAAGTCCATCGATGATATCGACCATGGGCGCGCATTTCTTTCAGCAGATATTTCAGGTTGTTTTTAACTTTGATCGGGGGCCATTCGAGGAAATCGATATTCATATGTCAATGATATTGAGGCCGAGTCGATTGATCATCAACCGACACAAGCGTCCAATGAGTTTACTGGTAAATCTATTGGATTTATCGATGCATCGACACTACCTTCGATATCATCGATATACAAATTCCGATGACATCGGCTGACCCTCGATCATATCCTAAAAACTTGAAATATTTCATAATAAGTCTCTCTCATTTTTCAAGTGTCGATAGATCGAACTTACCATCGATGGAATCGGTGTTCGAAATCCATTAATATCAATAGTAGTTTTGATTCATCGACCATCTGGTAAAAGGTTTCAAAAGCGTATGACTTTGAGTTTAAGTTATCGAGCAGACCATCGATGTTATCGAGAGTATATGCTCGATGATATCGAACTCAGTCATAAATATGACCGTTTTATATCCGTTGGAACCTTTTGCCTATATATAGAGGACTAGTCTATTGTTGCTGTGAGAGAAATAAGAGAGAGCTTTTGAGTGTTTAACCTTAAATCATATACTCAAAGCCCTTTCTCTCAAGGAAGCTCATCCTCCAATCCACCCTCATCATTGATATTCAATAGAGTGGATTGGGGAATGAACTTCTATATTCAAGGATCCTCCAGCTACTACCTTAATGGCAAATCATTAACCTGGGATACCTTGAATGCCTAAATGATTGGAACTACTCTATCTTCCTTGTAGGAAAACCTTTAGGGAGTAGGATTCCATCATAACCTTGACCCAACCCGAAGCCAAGTACTGGTATATCATTTTGTGTTGCGGATCAAGGGAGCAGAAGACTCTTCATCAACAAGGAGGAGGAGATCTTCGACATTGTACTAAACGGGACTCATCAACTTTTTTGTAAGTATCTAGATTCCAAGAGGACACTTGTGATCATTCCTTTTTAAGATTGGGTCTTAAGTGGTTCTCACCCTTTGAAGTCCTCAAGGAGGCCTCCGGCAGGAGTGTACATGGTGGGTGCATTGTGTGGACCCTTACTCTGTGGAGAGCATAAACATCTGGTTAGGAGTGAACCAGTAAAACTCTGGGTTTAAGGTGAACCGTGTAGAAACCTCCAGTAGGGTCTTATGGAAGATCCTTGGTCAGTGTGCCTAAATGTGGGTGCGTTGTGTTGACCCTTGCTCGTGAGAGCATAAACAGTCAGCCTTAGTGCAGGTTATAAAGATTGAAGGTGAACCTGATTTAAAACCTTAAGTTTGAGGTGAACCATTATGAAACCTCCTTAGTGAAATCCGGTACACTTAAGGGTTGAGTGCGGTCACCGGGAGTGGAGTAGATAAGTAGTCGAACCACTATAAAAATGACTGTGTTTGTGATTGCTCTCTGTGCTTGTGATTCATGTTGATACATTCATATTTATATATTTAATCACACCCACACACATTCACAATCATATCCATCATAAACTAAGTTATATATTGTTACTTCTTGAATAGTTTGTGATTGGATCCTCTACCTTGGAAGCTAGTAAAGTTACATTTGAGTAATCCTAATATATGTCTATTGTTAGGATTAGTGTAATAAGATTTTAAAATAAATCATAAAAACTATTAAAAGTCCTATTCACCCCCCTCTAGGATACATTGGCATATCCCTTCTTCAACTAGTGCGGTCTTCATCGCAATTTCACACTTAAGTCTTAAAATGCACTCTTCTTATCAATGTAACTCTGAACCTTGATGCTTATAGAAGAGGACAAAGTACATAACCTTACATTTCTTGAAGTAGAGCACCGTACATGTCTTGAACCATTGTGATACAGTGTCTTGATCATATCAACATACAAACACAATACACAGATAGAGGTTTTGACACCATAGAATTTGACAATCAAAGGAGCATGAGACCAAGGCACTTAATAATCTTTTACCATGTAATCTATTGATTCTGATACTATGGTCACAATGGATTGTCATCACTTCGAGTTTGATTATTCTGTCTAGAGATAAATCCAATCATTTCTTAACTTGCATTCGCTTTGTATGATTGTCCAAATATAGAGATCGGACCAATCGTACCTATATCATGTATAAATTCGATCATCCCCCGGGGAAACTGGAAGGTATCGAATCTTATTTCGTTGTTTGCACTGACCGCAACTGAAGAATATAAAAGATTCCTCAGTGTACTATGCGTCAAGTCCGATTTTTGAAAACTTTGTTTGAATGTTATTCCCTTTGAAACCAAACTCCTTGGAGATTTTATTTAAAAATATTTTTAGATTTTTTAGAAAATATCCGTTCAATCTCGGGGGTGGGCGTCGTCATTTGGTTTTTATTTATACAAGTTAAGTAAACAATTGTGTTGCCTCCACTAATGAATTGGTGGGGCTAATGGGTTTTATTTGAGATATTTTTTGAATTTTTGTAAAATATCTGTTCGATCTCGTGGGAGGGCGTCGTCGTTCTGCTTTTATTGTACGATATGGATCGAATAGCCAGATGGCCTCCACTAATGAATTAATGGGGCAATTAGAGAACATGGGCCTGATTTGGACATGTGGGCCTAGGACCATAGGCCTTGAAATAAGGCTTGTGAAGTGGGCCTTGCTTTGGATATGTAGGCCTAGGAAATGGGTTTAAAAACATGGGCTTTGAACCATGGGCCTTTGAACAATGGGCTTGGTGAGCTTTTGACATGTGGGCCTTATGGACTTTGAACTTGTGAACCTTGTGGGTTTTAAAATGTGGGCCTTTGGAGCTTTGAACTTGTGGGCCTTGTGAGCTTTAAGATGTGGGCCTCTAGGGCTTTGAACTTGTGGGCCTTGTGAGTTTTGAAATGTGAGCCTCTGAGGCTTTAAACTTGTGGGCCTTGTGAATCCCTGACTTTATTGACTGCTTGTCTTGTATATGCATGTATGTTTTTATTTTTGTTCTTGTAAAGGAAGGAAAACAATGTATAGAAAGACTTTTTGAAAGGAATGAAAATTTTTATTTGTTCCAAATTTGTTGGTGTTTGCTTGTGTTTGGATTTGTGCCTGGATGGTGGAATCATAATATTGAACTTAGCCCATGTCGAATCCGGTATTCTGAGTTGTTTACCAGGGATCTCGGTTCCCTGAGAGTAGTGCATACTAGGATCATGCCCCTTGGATTTGAGTAGAGTTTGACAGAATTCTGATCCAAGACTTATCTTTTCCTTGTGCTTCTTCACTTTGTTCGTTGCCTTAGCTTCTTCTGTACCTGCACTTTTTTTTTTCTTTTCTAGCCATTTTTGCCTGTAGTACCTTTTCAGGTTTTCGCCATGACCGGCTTTCTCATCATTTTTGCCCATAGTGTCCTTTCGGATTTCACCATGTCCCGAGTTTTTGCTCTTGCCTACCCCTTGGCAACTATGCTCTTTTTACCCTTGGTACCTTTTTAGGTTTTCACCAAGTCCACTACATGCCTGCTGTTTTTACTCGAGGCACCCTTTCGGGTTTTCACCTCACCCGTTTCGCTTACACATGTTATTTTTCTTTTTCTTTTAAAGTAACAGAGGTGAGAGGCTAGACTCCATTCATTGTCGGCTGATTGGTGAGCTACCTGACTTTATCTTCAATCACGATCGTGAAGCTATTGACATTAGGTTAAACTATCCTAGGGGAAATGGGTTGGTAACTTGTGTTCTCACTCATTAGATTCGACTCTTCTTTTCTTTTTTTTTGGATTACGCGCTTTATTCGTTCATTTTTTTATTTCTTTATCTTTTTTTTTGAACCCTTTATTTTTTGGAACACTTATTAGAGGGAAGGAATGATGATGAAATGTACATAAGGATGCTAACCTTTTATCGTTTGACTTTAGCTTTACGTTTGTAGTTGTTGACATAGTCAAGTAGGATTACCCATGTTGTCGGCATTGATGGGCTCATAAAGATCTTTGCCCATAATGATGGTGAGACGAAGGGCACCTCCCAGAAGAACCTCGTAGATGATCAGCGGATCGTCTCATGATGGCCTGGAGTTGCCCTCAGGATCTAGTAGGTGCAATGATAAGATGTGCATGATTACCATGTTGTTAACCTTTTTTTTAGACTTGCTTGTCATTGGTCCTAGTGATCATCGTGCGCTTTATCTTTGCAAGATGTAGTTGGTTGTATCAAGATTACCACCAATCATTTTCCTTGACTTCTCTTTTTCATTCGTATCGATGATGTAGGATGTTATCGGTGCTCACTTTTGTCTTTCACGAGAATGTACTCATGACCATTGGATGCCTTTAAGCTTATTCTTTTGATGATGTCCACACCCCATAATGAAGAAGTGCTAGAGTGTTGTCAGGTTATAAATACTCGAAGCATGCACATGAATCCGTTATGCAAGCTTTGAATATTTGAAGCACTTCTTAACATGCTACAATAGCTTATCTCCATCGTTCATCACAATTTCTTCTTGGACATTGCATGTTCCTTTACGCGCAAGTTGTGGACTCCAATGTAGACTTCAGACATGATCTTGACAACTTTGCTTGATGGGCTTGACTTCAGGCTTCATAACAGATGGTGTATGATTGGTTCTTCATTTGATCTGAGTAAGGCTCCATAGGAGAACCGAAAGTTAGATAGCCCAGGCCCTTAGGAATTCTATCATTGTCTAATTGTATTTAAAAGACGAGGATCTCTTGATGCGTACTGTTCTAAGGAGCTCAAGGGATCCCAAGTTTACAATTTCAAAATCGTCCATCACGACATTGGCCTTTATCTCGAACTTTCTGAGGGAATCCTCTAGCTTGAGAGTTGGATCATCATTTTCCACATCCTGGGCTTTGTCCAAATCCGTGAGTTTGAAGTCTTAACTCTAGATCGAAATCACGTGAGTTGACTTTAAACTTGGCTGTTGTAACAGACACATTTAGCACATTATTGCTTGTGAGTTTTGAAAGATTTTCTAATGTTTTTATGTTTTGAGAAATTTCTGATATTTTTTTTCTGGATTTTGACAAGTATTTGAATTTTTTGGTATTTCGGAAATATCTGGTGTTTTTGGCTTTTGAGAATTTTTTGATTTTTTTGTTTTTTTTTGGATTTTGACAAGTATATGATTTTTTTGGTGTTTCAGAAATATACAGTGTTTTTGGCTTTTTGAGAATTTTCTGATTTTTTTTTTGGAGAAAGACAACAATGTGAACCAAGGATTGCCTGATTCGACTCGGGGAGTAAAACACTATTTACTTTTATTTTGCCGTCTTAGGGACTACGAACTAGTTATTGCCCTGCACTCCCTCCCCTTAAGAGGCAAGGCCAGATGGATCAATAGGTGAGCCCTCATTGTCATGCCCAAATGTCATAACGAGTTTGGGATTGGGGTCTGAGTTGGTGTTGGATGTCACTTTCCTTAGCTCATCCCCGACACATTGTGACTCTTTGGATTCTTTCAACTCAGGTGGGATCCAGACTATGGTCTAGTCAATCAGGGGTAATTCTCACCCCTTGCCTGAGTCATTTTCAAATGGCTCAGTTAGGCTCGTTTCGCTTATTTGATCCTCCACGGTGGATCTCAGCCCGCCTACCAGATGGATGATCCCTTCTTTGATGGATTTGATTGAAGTGTGGATGAAGGGATCATCATCCTCTTACCAACCTTCCTCTCCCTTGCTATATCTGTGCTTTGCTATCTCACCCATAAGAGGCAAATATTCCAGTCCTCTCATGCCTACATTCTCTTAATATTCGAGCTGATAATAAAAATGTCGGTGCTCGACTAGAGGGAAGACATAGTTTAATCCGATGGGATATGCAAGAGGCATGTAATTCATAATCTCGAACTCGAGACTATGGTATGGGATATCCTCATCGGAGCATTGTATGTCTATGATCGGGATATCTAGCTCTTGACGGTTAACGGCTTCTATCCGAAAGATTTGTTCGGGATCATCCAGAATGGTTAACGCCTTGTCTCTGAAAATATACTTTGCCTTTTAGTGAAGAATTGAAGAGAGATCCTTGACTCCATGGATCCAAGACCGATTAGGGAGGAGATGAAATGAAGCTGTGATGTCAAAAACTTGAAAAGTGATGGTTGATGCTTTGGGGCTAATCAAGATCTCGACGTTAATCTCTTCCTCGATCTTTCTCCTAGAGGCGGGAACCACTCGTCCTAGATTCTTTTCTTGAAGGATTGTAGATTGAGTAGAGGTAGGTAAATTCTTTTGAGTACCAGAATGTCCTTCTTGGAAAGTTACTGCATGATTGAAGCTGGGCCCTAATTTTGTTAGAGCATGTGGTATGTTGATCGGGGAAGGAGCTTTTTCTTGGATCATGAGGGTTGGAGTAGGGGTCGGGTAGGTAGGTGGTGCCCCTTGTGAGATAAAAGATGTATGGACTGGATTGATCGGTGGTGGCTCCTGTAGACTTAAGGGCATGAAGATTGGACTGGATGGAGATGCTAAAAAGGCCGAGCTTATGTCCTTGGGGGGGAGGGGGCTATGCCAAATTAAATTGATAACAACGAAATTTAAACAATAAGATACCCTTATAAACAAATTGATGAAAGATAACACTTTAAACAAACCACAATACGAAAATGTAAAGTAACCTCAAAATTCTAGTATTGAGAGGTTGATACAAATGTTATTCTAAGGATAACCCTATACCATAAAAACCAAGAGTTTATGGCAGGACAATCTTACTAGAACGGTTTATGTATCATAAACTCAAACCGAAGAGGAATAAAAAGGAAATAGCTAGAATGGAAATATAAGCTATTACGACATTCCCCATAATGCTTGAAATGTAAAAGATTACAACATTCATATTCACAAATACATCCCACAAACTTGAATGATAAAAGATATAGAAAATAAACCACACATCCACAAAACACAAAGAATTATAGTGGTTCGCCTGTGTGTACAACAACTGTTAAACAACAGCCACACAACTTGCTACTCCACTCCTAATATCCTCACACAGTGGATATTAGCGTTCACTATGAAAATAGGTTTTTTCAGGTTCACCTAAAACCCTCACAATTGTGTCTTTCAAGTGGGCTTACACAATTCAAAAAATCCCACACTCTAAGTTTTCTAGATCACCTCAGACAAACCAAAACAATGAGATTTTTCTAGCTTAATCTCAAAAGAAACCAAAAACAGAAGATTTACACAAATGTAAAATACCTGGATTTTTCCTTTTGTTGCAGTCCGGAAGAACCAAATTGGAGTAGAAGTTCGAGTAGAAGTTCAATGTCCAATACTCACTTATGATATGTTTCTAGATTCTAAATTGATTTTAGAATTAAAGCACCTTAGGCTAGCTTGATTTGATTTTGATTCCAAGAAATAGGAATACCTCAATTCCTCTTTCAAATCAGATTGGAATACAAAATATAAAATCAAATGCAAAGAAAGCTACTAAAATAGAATATTAAATGAGCACAATATAGCTTAAATAAATGACTAACTTATCTCTCAGAATGATGTCTTGATTATACTTGAATTGAATATCAAACTCTGAAAATCGTGCTCTATTTATAGATGAAGAAATTGCGTTCACGGCTAGTCGTGAGGTTTCCACGACTAGTCGTAGAACCAACAACATTTTGAAATTTTGAGCGCGATCAGATAAAACAGTTCCAGGACTGGTCCTAGGGCTTGTACAACTGGTTATGAGACCTCCACGACTGGTTGTGAGAAACCAGATTTAGTTGCTAGAGTTTAAGTCGTAGCTGCAGGACTGATCATGAATGAGTCGAGCACTGTTCACTTAACCGGTCGAGCAGTCTCCAGGACTGGTCGTAGCGCAACCAAAAAATTCTAAAGATTTGCAACAACTTAGGACTGGTCGTTGAATTTCTTAGACTGGTTGAGCCAGTGCTAGGACTAGTCGAACAGAGTCCAGGACTACTCGAAGAATAGACCAAACACTTATAAAATGATTCAATTTGAATTATGTATTTAAAATGACCTACCCTAAGGTCTTTCTTACCTTGGACATGATGTATGAATATTGAACCTTCTTTTCTTCAGATGATAGATGATCTTTAAAGTTCATGAAGCTTGAGATCTCGACACATAATGAAGCTTGAGTTTAAGATCTTTTGAAGCTTAAATTTGTTGTACTTGACTTGTCTTTTAATGTCGTTATAAAACATTGAACTTTAAAGCTTAAATAATTGAGCATTGTACTTGATCTTGCATTTCTTGAAGGAGATCTTTGTTCTTGACTTGAAGCATTGTCAATCTCCCCCTTTGTACATCTTAGTTCTTGAAGTAGATCTTTGTTCTTGTGCATGTAATGTATTGCCTTGAACATATATATCAATGTGCTACACAAGATATAAATTGTGGTTTTGGCATAACAAAATTTGATAATCAAAGGAGTAAATAACCATTGCACTTACAATCTCCTCCTTTGTCAAATTTGTGACAAAACATACTCCATTAAAAATAAGAGTAGCATTATATGCTCAATAAAGAATCATGCACCAGTTATCAAAATCAAGAAAGAATTACATGCTCAATAAAGAATCATGCACTAGTTATAATAACCAAAACATTACTTACTCCCCCTAAGTAGCACAATCAATATCCAAACATTACTTACTCCTCCTGAATAGCACAATCCATATCCATATCCATATCCATAAATAACAAAATATTCTCCCCCTTTTTGTCACAATTAGACAAAGGAAGCAACTAAGATATGGAAGAGGAAAGGTAACAAGAGAGGAATAAGGAAGCAAACTAGACAAGATATGAAAGATAAAAGCAAATAGTGTGCATCCAATATAAATTATCATAAACCAAATTCATATAAGTAACTAACATAAACCTAGTTCATCAAAAGTCAGTCTCAAAAACTGAAAGAAAGCAAAGTATCATAAGAGTTATTATATGCCATATGAGAAAACACTTAATCAGATTCAAAAGAGGGAGCAGGATTAGATAGATCAATTTGGTGTAAACCCTTGTTAATGCGCCTCATATACTTGTGCATATAATCAAATTGAGAATCTTGGGTTACACGTATCTGAGCCACCTGTTCCTCAAGTGAAAGCAACCTCTCATCAAAACCAGAAGGCTGATAATCAGGATTAGCCTCAGAATCTGATTCAATCTCATTAAAGATATCGTCCATATTTATATCATCTTGAGGTAAATTGCCTTCTTTTTCTTCATTCACTTCTTCAGCACCACCACCACCCACATTCACTTGGCCAGGAGCCAATCCCAATTTCATCTTGTTTATATTTGAGTTGTTGAAAATAAGGTGATGAATAAGAGCCTCTCCAACAGGCATAGCTACTAACATATGAGTGGCTAACACAGTCATAAGATATGCAAAAAGAATATCACTGTGTCCAGGATGGAGACGGAATTGAATGATAGAATAACAAATTAGAGAAGGAAAACAAGCTTTAGTACCAGAGATGATGTAATGCAAAATCTGAACCATGAAACAGGTGAGTTTGGTTTTGTTACCAAAACGCGGATACAGATTTGAAATAAAAATTTTGTGAAGAACCCTATATCTAGGTAACAAGTACTTTAAAGCAAACACATTCCCATTATGAGTCCACTGCGCATCTATGTTACATAATGCTCTAGTGAGCACACATTTTTCTGATTCCGGCGGTTTGTCAGCTAGAGTGTAAATAGGAATACCTTCATCATAACAGGTATATCCATTAGAGTAGAAATCAAATGACAGTCTATTTCAAATGGACCTTCTCTAGTTGCTATTGAAAATGTTAAATTCTCAATCAAAAATTCAGAAATACACGCAAACATAGCTTGTGCAATAGACAAAACGAAGATAAGCTACTAATTATGACATAAGTAGCTTATCTAAAGTAACTTAGGGTCCAAATGCCCCCTAAAGATTTGATTCTAAGTTATATTAGGGTGAGGATCTTACGAAGATTTACTCTTCGATATTGAGGCACATATAGTAAATTGTGCAACCCACCGTTAGTAACTCAATCTTCACTCCTAATAACTTTTTACTAAAATAAGACCCAATGCCATACTTTTTAAGTTTCCACTGTCCAATGAATGTCCACCAATCCACCAATCCAATGCTTTCCATGAAAAAATAGGAATGACCATCCAATAATATCCACAAACCGAATAGTCACATTGAGGTCTTAAGTCTAACCGATTGGACCATCATTTACCATATACCCAGTGAGTAACTTTTAACATGTTATGTGCATGAGACATTAGACCCTCTATGGACACTAGATCCCAGATGGAATTGACTTACAATTTTCCACTAGTTGCCTCTTTCATGGGCTTTTTACGCTAGTATGTTTGAAAAGATATTATGTTTGACCAGATTCGCCACTAGCTAGTTTCTTCATTTCTATAGTAAGCTAAACCCTATAGAAATGCTAGGATAGATGATGTGAAGACTCTCCGCCCTAAGATAACTCTTTGATTTACATTTAGAGATTCAGGGTAAGAACCGTGGTTACAGAGAGGGAAGGTGTTAGGCACCCCACTTTGCCTATACAAATGTACAGTCTCTACTTCGCAGAATTCAACTATCTATGAGGATTGGTTCCGCTCTTGCACTTTGAAGATGTGATTACGTGCATTATAATGCTAGATATAAATCAGTACAAGTTTCTGATGGACATAATCTAATTAAATCAACAAGCCATGGAGAATACATTTGTACTTTTTAAGTGCAAAGACGAAGATATATATGTGATGCAATGCTTATAATGCAACAACTATCCGATCAGGGTTTTTGATGAGCAAGATGTGATTATATCGACAAGCCACAGAGCATACGCTTAGATTAACAGAATGTAATAAGTATGCTAAGCAAGGGGATTGAGAAGGGAGTAGATGTTGCATAATTCTTGAATTGGATGAAGCTTGCTTAAAGTTTAGACGGTTGGGTGGACTTTGTTGTCATAAGGATTAAATCAAGTGGATTGTGTTGGAACTTAGTTGGCTTGAGAGTAGAGAATTAGGGCTGAGCTAAGGCTAGACTCTTTTTCTCACTCTCACTCTCCTTGGTGGAGGGATGGGGTGGCTAAGGTGGCTAAGAGGCTTAAGGCTTGACTGTTGGATCTACTGGACGAACTTTATTGTTGTTGGTAGGGTGAGAACATGTTTGTTGTTGTTGAAATGGGAAGGGGAGGGGGCAATTTATAGCCTCCCAACCAAGTTTTCTGGTAATTCCTGACAAGTCTAAGGTTTAATCAGGGGTGAATGGTTGCGATTTCAGATCGTTATGTTGCACAATACAGATGGCTAGATGGCTCGATAAAAGAGTGATTTTGGGTTCAAATAAGGGACATGGAAGTAACTCTGCACGTTCATGCATGCAAACATTTTAAATGGAGGTCTGACACTTGTAGGGAGCTTCATGCTAAACTAGGGAGTTTGCCACATGTCGGGCGACAATCAGATTACTGCCCAAGGCATAGGTTTACCCCCTATTTTGGCAGGGGGTCTCCCACATGTGCGAGGAACCTAAGATTACTGTGATGTTCACATGTTGTTGGAGTTGCAAACCTCTATTGGGTTTATGTGCCTGTCCTTTAGGCTTGGTTTTAAGGCTTGGGTTGACTAGGTGAGTTAGCCAGGTTTTAGGTTAGTGAGTCGACTTGGAATGACTCGATGAGTCGACTTAGCGGGTTAACCAAGTTGATCCTGTTTTTGAAAGTCCTAGGACTAGGGTTTTTCTTTCCATCGGGACCATTCAATTTCAATTAGCTTGTCAGCCTTAAGTGGTGTGTCTACAGATGCCCCCTTTGACAGAGGCTAGGTGCAAATGCCAAAGTGAGTGGACACCCCACCCTCTTCAGTCAGATTTTGAATGTGGTCTGGATTCATTATCAGTCTTTGTGTCGGTGTCAATTGATTGTTTGGAAATAGATAACTTGGACATATTGTGAGGGTTTAGGGAAAATATTGTGATTTTCCTTACGTTTTCTGTGGCATTACGGGAAACCAATCGCAACTCTTTTGCTCCCGGTTGGTATTAACATAGGAAGAGTACAGTAGAGCCCGTGTACTTTTTGTGATCTTATGAGGATACTGACCCAAACTGGAATGTTTGTTACTTCCCATATCACCCTAGGAGCGCTCTTTTTACTTGATCATCAAAGTGGTTATCTTACCATATGCTTTCTGCAGCCTTACGGGGATCTTGCTATGCCAACTTGGACTTGATCAGGTTCCGCAAGCATCCAGACCTAGGTATGTGTGGGTGACTTTTTCCATCCAATCATCTAATTTTGACACTTAGGTTGCAATTCATCTTTTCCATGGTTTGAATGGTTTCTTATGACTAGGTTTGGCCTATCATCTTTCCTAGCATTAGCATTTTCTATGACCGATCTGTTACTAGAGTTCAGACTGACCGTACGTTGTGTGCATTCGAATATGATAATTTCTAAAGGAAACCTTAAGACATCGGATCTTATTTGATCTTGCGCTAGCTCCCACCCAGAGATATAGAAGATCTCTTAGTGCCTCGAAAACTTGGCGCTTCTATTTTAAAAATTCTTTTATGATTTTTGTAAAAGTCGTCCCACCCTAGGGAGTGATACTCCATGGGGGTTTTATTATAAAATATTTTTAGAAAATAGATGCAGCTTACCTAGTTATCTCCACTGGGGGTGCCTTTAGTAAGCTAGTTTTTATTGGAAACATGCAAAAGGGATGGTGATTATGATTGAAATGGACTCCGCCGGGGGTATATTCTAGTAGTTCGATGTTCATTACTTTGGGGATTTGATGGTCTAAATCCAGTTAGCCTTGCTATGGATTTTTCTTTGTTGCTTTAATTTTTTATTGTGGCTGGGATAGGAGTTCCATTGGTCCTAGTGCTTAATCAAAGTGGGTCTGATCGAAGGCCGTGATCAAGATTTCGATTTGTATGAGAGGGTTCATTGGTTCCATTGTCTTACAGTATGATTAGACTCACTGGGGATATTTTACGTGCTAATCTGGGCCATTAATTATGACTAATCCTGATGTTTTTTTTGGGGATGGCATGGTTTTTTTGGTGGCAATCTTGGTCAAGATCCCAATACATTGTCACTCAAGTCCATCGTCCTAAATATGTGATTGTCACTTTGGGGATAAAAGGGACTATTCGGTCCAATAAAAATATACTTTTTGAAAATTTTTAGAAGATACTCTAGTCTATTAAGTTGCAAGATCGGCGGTTGTGATTGATACCAATTTTTATTAAAATATCTTCAAGATTTTTTAAAATAATCTAGTCCATCAGATCATGAGATCGACAGTCGCAATTGATGCTAATTTTTATTAAAATATCTTCGAGATTTATTAAAATAATCTGGTCCATCGGATTGTGAGATTAATGGTCACAATTGATGCCAATATTTATTAAAATATATATTTTTTTAATTTTTATAAATGATCCAATCCATCAGATCGTGAGATCGACAGTCACGATCGAGGTTGGTTTATATTAATTTTTTTATAATTTTCAAAATGATCTAGTCCATTGGATAGCGAGATTGATGGTCATGATCAATGTCGGTTATTATTAAAATATTTTTAAAAATTTTTAAAATGATCTAGTCCATCGAATAGCAAGATTGATAGTTGCCATTGATGCCGATTTTTATTAAAATATTTTTTGAAAATTTTGAAATGATCTAGTCCATTGGATAACAGGATCAATGGTCATGATCGATGCCAATTTTTAGTAATATATATATATATATATATATATATATATATATATATATATATATTCACTACAAGGAAAGTCACTTTTACCAACGAAAATTTTCGTAGGCAAAAGTCTTATTTTCGTAGGCAAAAGGTTTTACCCGCGAAAATTTTCGTTGGCAAATTCCTCGCTGAAAGTCCGTGGGGAATACCTTTTACCCACAAAAAAAAATTTTCGTTGGCAAAGGGAAGACTTTTGCCAACGAAATTTTTCGTAGGGAAAACATTTTACCAACGCTAATTTTTCGTTGTTAAAAATATTGACAAAACTTTCTACCTACGAATACCTTTGTAGGTAAAAATATTTGCAAGACTTTTTAGCTACCAACAATTTCGTAGCTAAAACAATTTACAAGACTTTTTACCTACCAACAATTTCGTAGCTAAAAATATTTTTTAGCTACCAGCAATTTCGTGGCTAAAAATTTTTTTACCTACCACTAATTATGTAGTTAAAAAAATTTACAGGACTTTTTACCTACGAATATGTTCGTAGCTAAAAATATTTAAATTACCTTTTACCTACCAACAATTTCGTAGCTAAAAATATATTGACAATTTTGAAAATAATATTTATCCAATTGAAACCTGTATTTTTTAAATATTTGAAACATAAAAATGATGTCATACAATAAAACTGAATATTAAACAAAATTTATATTACTAGACAATTAAAAAATATATAATATTTATTACAATAAATTAAAAATGGTTTTCAATATAAATAAATAAATAAATATTATATTCAAAACCATTTTCAAACAAAAATTTTTTAAATTGTCTAGTAATATAAATTTTGTTTAATAAAAACAAATCCATCTATCAAACAAAGTTTTTGCCCTCTCCTGGACTTTCAAGCATTTGCCAAGGAGATGTTTGAAAGTTAAAAAGTGTATATAATGGAAAATAGCCATAATTATTTACCTTAATGTCCTCGGTGTTCACATAAATATGATTGACTCTAAGATATAGATTAGATCACTGAGATTGCTCTCACACACCAATCAGTTTTAGAACCAAATGTCCGCTTTCTCATAGGGGCTTGTTGTGATGACAATGAGTTCATCGCCGTGCACATTTGTTGTCTTGGTTGTGACTCTGTAAGTTGGTTTGCTTCTTTACACGCACATGAAGATTTGCTAAAGATTATTAGTCAAGTGAAACCAAAGAAAGAAGCTTCTCGGACTTGATAGACTTTACTAAACACATCACACGCTTCTCAATCTCCACAATTTGTTGCCTCTGTTGTGAAGGTGTAGTTATCTCACCCCATTTGATATTATATCACGAATTTCAGACCGTGTCAATGCCGAGGTCTTTACATTATTCTTGGCATAACTGAGAGTATAAGATCTCTCAGAGCAACCTCAACCTGCATTGAAGGAGATATTAGCAACTCTTATAACAATGACATTTGCAAAATAACTTGTCAAAAGTAAAATTACCTTCATCCATTGATCATCAGTGAGAGAAGGCTAGATGTGATGTGGTTCAGGTGATGATACTCTTGTCAGTTTCAATAGCATTTTTGCCTTCTCATTGTTGACATGGACTGCACGTAAGATGAATATGAGACGAGAATGCAGTGTATGATGAAATACTCTTCAACAAATCATCATAAATGTTGAAAAGAACCATCTGTGGCTCTGTGGCCTTGAATCAAATCACCAAACTTCTTGATTTTCAAGCATGCCTGGAATGGCAGCTGCAAACTGATCATTTATCAATGACCATAACTCTCCCAACCAACGCAATGTAGTGTTTTGAGGAACCCTTACCAACATTTTGTAGGGCTCGTTTGGCTAATGAATTGCAGTTTCCTTGTTTGCTAACTATCATCCAACCCACCAACTAAGAAATCCAAGCCCACTAATGTTTGTTTGCAAAAAATAAAAATAAAAAATAAATCAGGATGGATCTGTAGCGGTAGAGATTGTTTGCGCTTTCTACTCATACAGGAAATGGCATTTATCAAACAAAAGGCGGGGTTTCTTTAGGTCATCAGCTCGCAAGGAAGTGCTAATCAAGCCAATGCATTCACCATTTAACAATAGATGCCAATGCACTTATGTATGCCACACCACATGCACTCAATATTCAAGATTGAATAACCCCAACCATTTTGTCATTCACCTGTGCCCTTTTTTTGTTGGATTTGGATTTGTGTTTGAGGCAATTTGGGGCAACTCCCTTCAATGGTGTATCCACCAGATTAATGATGTGGATCACCAAACATGCATAAGGTGTATTCAAGTGGCATGTGGGGAAGATGATAAGCATTTACCATTTGTCATCTTATTTTTTCACTCCTATTAGACAATTCCATCCATATGATAATATTGTGGCCATTAAAGTGATGGCGTGATGACAACAAATCAAGCAAATAATCTACAAATAATATTAACAATAAGTTGTCCATTTTGAAGTACAAATTGACCCAAATAGCATGCCTACTGTTTTCAAAGAAATAAGAGGTCATTTTAATCCAATGAATACTGGAGACTGCCGCTTGCACATTGAAAACATTTTTAAAATTTTAAAAGAATAAGGACAATGACATGTTCTTCATGTAGAAAAATCCAATAAATGAATGCCAAACCATCTCACAGTACTTAAATGATAGCAGAGATAATAACCAACAGGTAAATATATCAACAATCCATGCATTTATAACCATATGTTTCTAGTGCATGTTTATATCATGACCAAATTCAACTGCCTCAATGCAAGCAATCTTCCCCTTCAACAATCAACAGTTCTTGCTTCTCCTCTTCTCTCTGAAAGAAAAAAATAGCCTAATTTATCATATTAATCCCACACATCCAAGTTTACTCGATTGATAATTGAATTTGAATTTGAATAGTATGTAGAATGATAATTGAATTTGAATTACGTGAATTAAAGCTTAACAGAGAGGAATTGAAAAAAAAAAAAAAAAAAAAAAAAAGACCGAAAGCGCAAATTCGGATGATTTTGATTTGAATTAAAATACATGATATGCAATGCCAACCTCATTCAAATTAGAATAATGATACCGATTCAAGACTTTTTTTTTTTTTTTTTTTCCATTTTTCTTTGTTTCCTTTAGTTCAATTCAACCGAGCATGCCTTGCATCCAAACACGCCTTACGTTTAATATAACAATGTCAGAAATCTCAACATGGTTTGCAAAGTAGATATGATTTTCATTAAACCACGCAACCAAACCAAGCAAATGTATTTCTTTTTACAAAGTGTAAGGTAGTTTGAAAGCAGTAACATATTCATGTTAATGTTCAGAATAAGCACACTGATTGCTATATGGAATTACTTAAAAGGGCATCACCAATTAATTTAAGGAAATTCAAAGAAATTTGCATTTCCTCAATCCATATGAGATAATCCAACAAAAGGATAAACAGAGAGATATGAAAGAAGCATAAAGTAGCAGCACAGTATTGGCTTTAACTTCAAGAAAATTATAGTCCATAGCTAGTTATTTAGACTCAATTTAGAACTTGAGAAAGTATCATCTAGACATGCCTAGCGACGTTGTATGTACTCCAACCTTGGATCGCTTGCACTCCTTCAAAAGCGATGCTTAGAGTTGCCTTAGACCACACTTGGTCGAACCATAGCTACAAATTCAAAGAATATAAAGAACAAATTAAATATATAGATCGGAACAGAAACAAAGATCATTCTGAAAGAAAAGGAAAATACCCTTTTTGAGGAAAATGCCATAAGGTATAGAAACAAAGATCAGCAAGCTTTTTAAAGGAAAAGGAAAATGCTACAAAAAAACAGTTTTTGCATGTTAATTTATTGTCACAATCAGCAAAATAATATCGCATTTATAGAAAACATTTTCTTTTCCACAATAACTTTTGAATTCCACCAATAAAACACATTCTTCAAAAACAAGCAATCCAAGGTGTGGTCCATCTAATTTGGGCTGAAAACAGCTTGGGCCTGAATTTCAGGTCCACTGGAAAGACCTGGGGCCCATTTCAATACAAAGATTTCATTTGTAGGTATATGAGAATTGGGATATTTTTGTAGTTTTAATTACCTCCGGCTCTTTGAAATTGCATAGTAATAGCTATCCACAGAACCCAAAAGACATGCTCTCTACTTTCAGGTGTCCCATCTACTAGGGAACACTTCTTCCGAGTTGATACCAAACACTATTCAAGAGGCTTCCGTTTGAAACTGAAATATCAACCACTTCAGTATAAGCAGGAATAATCCAAGACAGATAAATATAAAACAAGGCCTCAAGAGTTCTCCATGACTAGAATTTAAATTAAAATTCAAACACTCTTGACTTGTTATGTAATCATTTAAGATGAACCTCACCGCATAAGCATATTCTACAGTATTGTGGCAAGGGTATGATGGTAAACAGGGACATCACCAGCATGCTTGACCATTGTAAACAGGGTTCGCTCTAATCCTTATACAAAAATTGATCTTAAATAATAAAAAGAACCAAAATAGATCTTTTTTGTCTTTTTTTTTTTTTTTTTGGAAAGAGAGATTTTGAAGGAGATTTACTTGCATTACTTGCATAGAAGGAGATTTCAATCCTCCAAAGATACAATGCTCCTGAGTTGTCCTTGTACCATTTGAACAAAGTAATTAAAGGAGATTCAAAGGCCTGTGTTGAAGCTTTCCCTTGAATGCCTATAAGAAAATTAGATATATATTAATACAAAGGCATGTTCTGTGATAGAAACATGTCTTAAGATATCAATTTAAAACAAACACGAATACAATATCCTGAATCTTATCTTTACCCTTCTACATGTTGACATTGGTTCGTTGGAGTAAAATGGTGGATAACCCACAAGCATTTCATACATGATAGCTCCAAGTAACCACCTGTAGGTTACAAAAAAAAAAAAAAAAAAAAAAAAGAAGAAGAAGAAGAAGAAGAAGAAAGATAATTCAGGCAAGAATCTCATATATTTTTCTCTTTCGCTTTTTCCTTGCACCACACCCATAATAATCCATCACATTACATAAGGATGATATCCTTGGTTGTTAATGCCAAGTTAAAAACCAAGAAAATAGAAACTTTGTCCAAGTCAGACCTTGTATTATGGCTATAGCAAATCAAGAAAAGATTTGTGCTTTTTTTTTTTTTTTTTTTTTTTTTTTTTTGGTTCTTTCTAGGACCATGTCATCATACACAACCCAAACTTGGTTTGTAATGGAACCATGGATGTAGAGATTGGGGAGTTAGTTTGAGGCTATATATATACATTATTCTCTACGTCTTAAAGCTCTATTTTCTTGCCAAGGTTATCGAGAAAATTTTGATTTGACAATCTTCCATATTAGTGATAAATTAATAGATTCTATTCGTTAGTTAATTTATTTCCTGTGATATTCACTTCATTTGCAGCCAATGCATAATCAAACTCATTGTAAATAAATAGTAAAAAATGTGAAATTAGAAAATAAGTCTAACACGTCGCTACATGTCATGTTGGGAAAAAAAAAAAAAACCAATGGCAGTAATTAGCAGATGAGCCAAATGCTTTTGTTCCAAACTTGATATTTCAAGTATCATGGACATGATCTTTTTCTTTAATTTTTCTATACCATACTTAAATTTTCAGTATTTATTCATATGCCATATGTGTTCAATTTGTCAAGTCAATTCATCCAGAGGGCCTGAGTCAATTCACAAAAGATCAAGGGACCAAAATCATGCTTACCCGAACAAACTTAATTTCAACCAATAGGCATCAATAGCCTCTATAGCCTCTCACTCTAACCAACGGCTAAGAATTACGAGATGTTGTCTTTCATATTAAAACCTCTCACTCTAACCAACAAGCAATACATTCAAAGTCGAAAAGCTCCAAACAATCAATGCCTTGCCCAACACAAATCAAGTGAAACACATACCTGATGCATCTCTAACTGACAAATAATATCAACATCCTCTTGACCACCCTTGATTGAAATATATGATGACATGCAAACACCTATGCATTATGCACTAAAAAGTTCTCATGAAAACTGATAACCACAAGCATCAACTAGAAATGAGCAACAAATCATAAAAAAAAAAAAGATAAGAAATCTAACTGAAGGTATAATAATTTACTTAAATTAATAAGGTAGCTTATTTATACATATTTTCAAAAAGGTACATAATGTAAATTACATACTAAAGTGTTGTTTGATAAAAACTTATTTTCAGCACTAACACAATTCATATCATTTGGCAAATCCAGATTATGAAGTGCTTAAATTACTTTTCACTGAAAATATGGGTCATTTTTCGGCTCCCCTCCTTAATCTTTGAGAAAGCCGAAAGTTGTGGAGCATCGAGAATCTCTTTTCACTTTTAACTAAAATATCCTAAAATTTATTTCAAAAATACAATTCGCCCCTGAAAGTTTTCATGGCCTAACTATCAAAGAACATCATTAATATAACACCTACAACCCTAACTATTTTAAGGTTCTTTGATAGTTAGATGTCAGACTATATGTATTAATTTACCAGTTGCACGTGTTAATCCAACCCAACTCATCTAACCCGACTGCCTCCAACCCATCCCATCCCATCTAACCCGATGCCTCCAACCCATCCCATCCCATCTAACCCGACTGCCTCCAACCCAACCCAAATTGTGTTAGGGTTGAGTATCCAATACCTTGGGTTGTGCTTTTGTTGGGTAGCTTAGGTTGGGTTGGCCATCGGACCAACTCCTCTTAAATTGATTTAGGTTTGGGTTGACCCTCAACGACCCTAGCCACCCACGCTGCACCCTTGTATATGTCATGACAATATCATCATGATCCTGGATTTCATAAGGTCCATCCATAGTCGCAAAAGCTACATGCATAAGAAAGGTTTGTATGGGTGAGAAACTCACCGATCTGATTCATTGCTTACGAAAACATGTAGGCCTCTTTGGGCAACCCAAGCAATTGAGATCCAGGTCTACTACTACAACTGGCAAAATAGGTAAAGGGAAAGACGGTAGTTTGTTAAAATGGGAGAAACATGCACCAAAGCCATTCGGTTTGGATGTTACGATATAGTGCGACAAGACAACTCAATTCTTTGAATTGTTGTCCAAGCTGGGATGCATTCTCTTTATACAATGATATCGAGTTGAAAAGGGGATTCGTCCGAATTTGTACTCAAGGAGAAGTTGGTGCACGACCAATATACGGACACGGGAGATTAATGCACTCCTCGATGAACGATGAAACACTAATGATGGGAGATCGGTTTACTTGATTTTTTTAATGCAAGCGTATCTGTTGGGCCACTGAAAAAATCATGTTTTGACCAATCTCAATGCTTACTTTTTAATCAAGGAATCACCAATTCACAAATCAAGATAAAGAAAAGAAAGATGAATGATGCGGTCTGACCTACTCATCGACCTTTTAAGAACATGAAAATCACCTGATTCACCTCCTCTTTAATGCTCTGGTTAAACCAAAGAGGAAGAAAAAAAAAAAACACAGAAAAAAAGAAAGAAAAGAAAAGAAAAGAAAAGGGCCTGACATTGAACTTACTGAAAAACATCTCATCATCATTTTAGTAGAACATCCATGGCACCTCTTGATATATTACCTATTGAAAGATTTTAGCTGAGAAGCAACCAGGTTGGTCATGCCCACCTGCCATCCTTTGCGATGATGCAAGCTGCAACCCACCAATTCAGGCGAGATAAAATATTGACAGAGAAGTTACCACCAATGACTTTAGTTTCCAAAAGATGGTGTGGACCCAGTGGTTGCCTCAGAGAGAAATAGCAAATGCGATTCTTCTTTGTTTATAGCGCCAAGTGGTGATTCACTGGCGTAATCATCGACCAACCAAAATCCAAAATCATGGAAGCGCTTTATCTTCTTCTCGAACCCAGTGATGTAATTATTGTGTATGATGACATGTGAACCTTTGGTTTCCTGAACCCATGTCTGGTTTTTGAAGTACAACCCCCTGAAGGGAATGCGACTGGGGCGAGATAAAGATGCACTGCAATCATTGTGTTCATCCATTAAACATAGGCATAAACGGAAAAACGGATGAGTCTTTGAAATAAATGCAGCAACCCAAACACCAAATCACTATTTTCCCTCCAAAGTGAAGCAAATTATAAATGATACAAATATTAGTCAAGGACGGGCCAAAACTCAAACTTCAAGTACTGTGGACACATGGGAGCAGAACTCTCTCTCTACCCTGGGAATCACAAGTATCAATCAAATGCACATAGATCAGACCACACAAAACCCAATTGGATGTTAGCTCATCTGGTATTAATTCCTATCACCAACTCCTATAGTGGCATTTCGTTGAAACAATACTACAGATTTCATGGCTCTGTGAATGCCTTTGTCTAAAGACTCAAAACTTATAAAGATGTGTCAAGGCCAGCATTTGTTCTCTATACATAGTGAGTTCATGTTGAGAGTAACTATGTACTCGAGATCAAGATCTCCAATACACAAATACTGTTAACTAAAATGAGACTAATTCATTTTTAGGAGTTTACCATACGAGGGCCTTATGTTTTTAGTTATAATGTCTTGCAGTTGTAAAAATCCAAGAGGTATGATCTGCCAAATGGTCCCAAAATCATTGCCCTGTAGTATAAACAAGCTTTTACCCAATTATTCAACCAGACAAGCTCATCAAACCATTAACGAGAATCCCATGCTAGAATTGCTGGTGAACAACAGTATAGATTCCTCAGGTTTGTAGATGCCAGGATCACAAAATACATTAAGATGACACCATGTGTCCACGATGGAGGAGTTGACTCCAAAAGGAGAGCATTGAGAAGCTTGCAAGTTTTGGTCCAATAGAGCAGAGAACAATGATATCTGTTTCCATAGACATCATCTCCTAGATGAGGTGTTTAGGAAGGCGAAATTGGAAGTAATAGCTTTCATTGCGTATATCAAGGCCTCCCCTAATTATCCCATTGGGTATTTAAATTTTTTATCTAGATTCCAGTAATTTTGTGTGGAGATTGCCTTGCCTGTTTTTCTTCTTTGTTTGCAACAAAAATTTTGTCAATTAAAATAATAATTAAAAATTAAAAAATAAATAAATAAATAAATTTTAAAAAAAAAAAAAAAAAAAAAAGTGTCCATGGGGTCAGCATGTATTGACACTTCAACCCATTGCATTCACATGATCAAGCGAGGAGACCTTTGCTCTTATACATTGACAAGTGAAGTGAAATGGTCAATTTTTGACTCGAACTAACCAAGTAGAAGTCTTGCTTCTTTGGTATGTGATGGCACAAGTCCCCATAGACCTGGTATGTCTGTGACTCATGTAAAAGTCTTGTTCTTGAGGGTTTGAATTACGGGAGAAGTCCAATTGACACTTGCATCCACCACACTCTCTCACCATATCTCTTATAAATGGTAGAATGAAAAGCATTGAGAAAGCGGCTTGACAACTAATTGGATTGGCATTCAAAACATGGGCTTGAGGGGGAGACATAATATAGTTTCTAAAGCATGAAGCAAAGCGGCAACAGACTTGGGTGTGTGAACAGGGAAGCATCTGTTTCAACATGTAAACAAGTACAAATAAGTAGGAAGAGAAAGAGGAAGTGGAAGTCAGTGCGATTCGAAGCGGAGTAGAACTTAGAAGGATCCTGCAACTAAGCTTTATAAGGGCAAGTGAATGATTCCCTGATTGGATATCTAGTCAATTCTAACGACAAACGAGCCTAGATTGCAATTCCCAAGGAGAGAGTGAAGAGTGAAGTGCTGCACACGTGCACAAGATCCTGGCCAATCATTAGGTGGAAAACATCTAAACCATAAATCAGGCTCCTGAGAAAGCTGGAGGAGTTCACAAGACATTACAATTCTTGAGGTTGAAGGGCATAGATTGTGAAATTTCTAGTGATTGTGATAAGATGCAAGGAACATTTGCATATTGTGGAAAGGAAAACTTGGTGTGTTCTAGCTGCTAAGTGGATGTGCATATTTTTTACATGTCCATGGTATTTATGGATATTGGATATCCTTTTCTCTTAATATTTTTTTCTTTAACTTTCAATGATGAAAACATGAACAAATAAACAGGCCCATCAGGTCAACAGATGGGACCACTCATACGAGGAAGATGGACAGTAAGGGAAAAAAAATGGCAACAATGGTACATAGACTGGATTTTGCTCACGCATGCAACAATGGCAGTTGGCATGTGGCACAATTCACCTCTGCAACCTCTCCTTGTGTGAGTCACCTTAGCATTTCTCAAGTAAAAACGAAAAGATCCAGATATTCACACTGAAATCTTAAAGCTCAATATTGAAGGCATGATGTTTAATCTTGACTTCATAGAGTTATGGTCAATATGGAACAAGCTTTGTCGATTCTGCAGTGGCCATGGCTACCAGTAAATAAAGCTGCTTTTGGGAGCTGAAACCATTCCCTCTTGTATCAATAGCCTCTTGTATCAATATCTCAAAGAATTGTGATCATTCTTTTGTTTGAGTGAGTTGTAGTTTTCTATGCCTTCTCGGCACTCCATCAATAAATTTTTGTTTTCCAAAATAAAATAAAATAAAAAAGATGGAACGTTAGACAAGGCATTCTATCATTTATTGTCTAGTTGTTTTCTAGGTGTTCTTAGGACTGTCATTTTGTCTCGACTGTTACACTTAGGCCACCAAGACAGACCAACATTTCAACTAACAAGCTGAGGTGTAAATTTTCACCTATTATCGCATGTCAGGCAAGAGGTGGTTTCCAACCTCTTTATGCCATGATCTATTCCTATCACTAGTCTTTGGTTCCCCAAGGGCATGTAGTTTGCAAAATCTGTTTGCTTATCTTCATGGTTTACAGTTTGCGAAATTCCCATTACGGAAATTGTCTAAATACGTCAGCTGGACTTGAAAATGTATAGACGGATTATGTAATGGTCCACCAAGAGTTTGTAGAATACATTCGGTTCTACTTTTTACAAGTGCTTTGTGGTTCGTTGATCCAAGCTAGCGATATAGTGGACTCACCTTGGAAGGCCTATGGCCAAAAACTAGTTTGGAAAATCCATGCTACAGAGTTATTGAACTGTTTTTTTTTCCATTTAACATGTGACATTGATGTGTTTTCTCTCATATGCATCTGTTTGTCGGGCTACATACTTGAGGGCTAGGATGTTTTCATCTAGGAGTTTTGGCGCATGATCCATCCACAGCAGGGCCCATCATACAAATTTTAGATCAATGAATCATGGCCTGCAGCATGCAGGGATGAGAACGATGGATCTTGTATAAACATTCTACCATTGCGAGAGAGAAATACCACTCCAAAAATACCATTCTAGATACGAAGGAATAGAAGTATACAAGAATACAGGGTCCAGTGTGCCCAAGTACCGGTTAGTCCATAGCACTGTGATTGGCATACTTTCATGATGAATCTAGAATATCTGATTCGTGGAAGAGCTTGGATGGGCCATACCAAAACTTGCACTCACAGGAAGTTAATACTACCTAATCAATCAACTATTTTTCTATGGCAAGGAAGGTTTAGAACAGTTGCATGAGGGATCAGAAGCAACTGAGTGCTGAAATTTAATAATTTGTTTGGTTTAAACTAGGGCCTCATTAGCAAGTGCTTGAAGATCTTGTAAATTGTAACCAATGGTTACATACTCGAATCCATTAATATGGAACATTTTCTTTTTCAAGTGGAATCCTCTGCTATATGAAAGAATAAAAGGTAATTTCATTGTTACCTCCCAATTGAGTGGGATAAGGATTTGACGATGATGATCGTTACTTCCGTTTGGCCTGGATCAAATTGGCGCTACCAATTGATCAAACCCCTGCTAACTCAGCCTATATTAGTAGATCCACCAAAGACTATGATGCAGTAAAAAATAAAATAAAATAAAATAAAAACAAAAACAAAAAAGACTATGATGCGATTTTGTCATAGAGACCACCAACATTTGCAAGTATTGAAGACAAGTAATTCATCTCAGTTTATGAAGAAAATAAATCAAGTGAGGACAAATTTGAATCTTCACTGTGCTCAGACATCGATCACACGAAAAGAAGTCCGACCGAAAACCCTTGCGATCATCTCTTTCACGCCTCATATTCATCACGCTTACGCTCACGTGGCTTTCTACGCATAGCTTTCATTCTTGTTGCCTCAGGTTCTTAGTGCATCAACATTCTCGTCGTAGCTTTTGTAGGGAGGAGAATGAGAGATCTGTGCACGAGAGATCGGGAGGAGAGAGAGGATTAGGGAACGAAGAGAGAGAGAGAGAGAGAGAGATAACCTCCTTTTTGGGCGCGGCTCTGTTTTGAGCGCTTGCCCAAATTTGGGAGACGGATTAGGCTACTGGTGGTGGGTACATTTCTAGCCCCACCATGATGTATGTGTTTCATCCATTCCGTTCATCTGCTTTTAGAGATCATTTTAGGGCTTTATACAAAAAATAATAGGTATATAAATCTCAGGTGGACCACACCACGGAAATCAATAATGATTGGAAATCTAATATATTGATCAGGTCATAAAGACCCGGATGAAGTGAAACAATAAATATCAGATTGATCCAAAACTTTTATGGCCCCAAAACGTTTTTAATGGTCGACGTTCATCCAACACTTCTTCCTGTAATGTGGTCCACTTGAGATTTAGATACACCTCATTTTTTTCTCTCATATCATAAAATGATCTATACCTCATAAAATCTCACTTAGATGTTTCCAATTGAGTCAGAAGCAATTGGACAAAGTGGAAATGTGTCTTTGGAGTGCTGGGTCATCACTGCATGCCATTAAAACTTAGGGCCAATTTAGATTTGTTGAAATATAAATTAAGGATTTCATTTGTTTTTGTAAAAAGTACAGTGGGCCTTAGAAGGGTTTTAATGGTCTGAACAATTAGTATTGACAGTCTAGATGGTCTAAATTATAATATCAATGGTCTAGTTGGTCTGGATCATAGTATCGATGATATAGCTGGATGTTCTTGATCATAATTTCAGCAGCTCGAATGGTTTAGATCATAATATCGACAGTCAAAATAGTATAGGTCATGATATCAATAGTATGAATAGTTTGTATCATAATGCTGATGATCTAGATTGTCTAGATTAAATTTTCAATGCTTCGGATGGTCTATATCATAATATCAACAGCTTTGATTATCTAGATCATAATAGCAATGGTTTGGATGGTATAGATCATAATATTAATGGTCCAGATGGTCCACATGATAAGAATGACGTCCTAGATGGTGTGGATCATACTTGACGGTCTTGATTGTTTGAGTGGTAGTATTGGTGGTGTGGATGGTCTCATAATATGCACTATTTCGATCATCTAGATGATAGTATTGACATTTTGAATAGTGTGGATCATAATATTGTGGTCAGGATGGTCCTTGGATCATAACATTAACAGTCTGAATGGCTTAGATTATAAAATAGATTGTATGAATGGTACAGGCCATAATATAAATGTTTTGGATGGACTATATCATAATATCAATAGTCTGGATGGTCTCGATCATAATATCCACATATTACAATTTAGATCATAAAATCGATGGTTTAGATTGTCTTGATCATAATATCAATTTCCGGATAGTCTAGACCAGAATATTAATGGTTTGAATGGTCGAATCATACAATCAATGGTCTAGATGGTTTGGATCACATTATTGATGGTCAAGATGGTTTGGATCATAATACCCACGGTTTTGATGGCCTGAATCATAATATCAGTTGTGCTATGGATCATAATATTCATGGTCAAGGTGATCTCGATCCATAGCATCAACAATCTAGATTGTATGGATAATTGTATTAATAGTCGGAATGGTCTAGATCATAATATCCCTGGTGGTTTAGTTGATTTGGATCATATAATATCGATGATCTAGATAATGGTATTGACGATCATCATTCTGAAACTCAGGTGGGCCATACCATCTAAAACTATGTGAAAACATCTAAAAAATATAAACAGTATAATATTGGATGTCATACCATTTTTATTGCCATAAAAGTTTTGGATCAAGTTGATTTTTATTTTTTCCCTTCATCTAGCCTGTATGACCTAATCAACAGATTGGATGTCAAATAAAAATCAGATGGGCCTTAGGAGGGTTTTAATGGTGGATATCCAATCACTATTGTTTTCATGTGGTGTGGTCCACCTGAGATTTATATCCTTCTAATTTTTTGCGTCAAGTCCTAATATGATTTGTAAAAATGGATGGACGGCATGGATGAAACACATGCATCATGGTGGGACTCATAGAGCACCGACCAACATCCACCAAGTTTTGTGGGACACTCTATTCTATTGATCATTACCCTCAATTTGATTAGTTACTCGCCTCAATCATACTGCATATGAGAAAGATATGGGCAAACAAGATTGATCAACAATTTGAGTAAATTTTGATTTAAACATGTAAAATTATTTACTCTTCAATCTAGACTGATCAGATTGTCCAAAAATGGATAAAGGTTGTTCACAATATCAAAAATATATAAATGAATAGAAAACACAAACATCAGCTTGATCCAAAACTTTTATGGCTTACAAGAAATTTTAAATGGTACAGGTTCAATCACACTATTTCTGTGGTGTGGTCCACTTGAGCTTTGGATATGTATCCTTTTTGTTCTTTAGACCTCAAATTATTTGTTAACATGGATGAATGGAGTGGATAAAATAAATAAATAACAGTGAACCCCAGAGTTTACTCTAGTAAAGGTAACGAGTAACTCAAATGTAGTAGAGAAAAGTTTCTTTACAACACTTGTAATCATATATTGGCCTGCCTAAATGTGATTCACATATCCAACCCACTCATTATGTGTGTCCCACTTGGATGAGGGGTCAGACCAAGTTTCAACCGCATCCAAAACTCATGTGGGCCCCACCAAGTGCTTTTATATTTTTTAGGATGTCTTCACATAGTTTTAAATGGTATGGCCCACTTGAGTTTTGTTTACCGATGATTTTTGAGATATCTCATAACCTAAAGGGGACACATCAAATCCATGGTGTTAATGTTCGACAGATATCAATATGGGGCCCACAAAACTTACTAACATCAATTCTTAGGTTCTTACGAGGTCAGTAAGTTGGGTCACAATTTTAACTAGAATATTTGGCCTATTTTACATGTCTAGTCCATTCACTCTATTTTACTGATCAATACTCTCAATTTGACCAGTTACTCGCCTCAATCAAGTTACATATGAGAAAGATATTGAGCATACAAGATTGATCAACAATTTTAGTGAAATTTGATTTAAACATCTGAAGTTATTTACTCTTTAATTTAAACATTTAGATTGTCCAAAAACGATTAAAGGTTCAATTAGTGGGTGTGCCTAATAATTTAGTAATTTTATTTTTCAAAAACAAATTTAACATTTTTTTTCAAAAGGTATATTTTTTTTTCTCTTTTAAATAAATATCATTTTTATTATAAAATATTTCAAAAATATTTAAAATACAAATTTTGAATTTTTATTTTCAAAATCTCAAAAATTTTCTCATATTTTAATTTTTTTTCAAAAATTTCAAAATGCCAATTTTTTTCTTCAAAAACATTATTTTGTTCTCAAAATTTTTCCTAAACATATTTAAAATTTCTAAACTTTTTAATATTCTTTTTCATATAATATTACAAATTATTTAAATATTACCTTTTAATTATATATATATATATATATATATATATATATATATATACACACACACACACATTTAGGTTATAGACAAAAATTTTAAAAAATTAAAACATTTTTACATTATTATCGACCGTTTTTAGCTGTCGGCAAAAGATTTAGTAAAAATATTTTTACCGATGAACATTTTTGTCGGTAAAAGTCTTATCGCCAACATTTCCAAACATCTGCGAAAATTTGCAAAAATTCAAAAATCCTTGATTTCATTAGGTAAAGATAGGTTTTACCTACGAAATTATAATTCGTAGGTAAAAGTAAAGTTTTAGAAAAAATATGTGCTTTTCCTTCTTAATTAAATTTAGTAGGTAAAAGGAAAGTTTTAGAAAAAAACACCCTTTACCTACGAAACTTTTCGTAGGTAAAGATGGCTTTTAGCTACGAAATAAATTTCGTAGGTAAAAGTAAAGTAGTAAAGTTTTTCGACTTTTTGAAGTTAAAAGACTCTTTACCTACGACAAGCTTGCGTAGGTAAAGATGGTTTTTAGCTACGAAATGAAATTCGTAGGTAAAAGTAAAGTTTTTTTTTGAAAATTTGAAAAGATCCTTTAGCTACGCATATTGTCGTAGGTAAAGATGGGTTTTACCTACGAAATGGCATTTCGTAGGTAAAAGTAAAGTCCTCGATTTTTATTTTTTTGGAAAAATTCAAAAGACCCTTTGGCTACGAATATTTTCGTAGGAAAATATGGGTTTTACCTACGAAATAACATTTCGTAGGTAAAAGTAAATTTTTCTATTTTTTGATTTTTGAAAAATTCAAAACACCCTTTAGCTACGAATATTTGCATAGGTAAATATGGGTTATTTCGTAGGTAAAAGTAAATTTTTTCTATTTTTTCTTTTTTTGAAAAATTCAAAACACCCTTTAGCTAGGAATATTTTCGTAGGTAAATATGGGTTTTACCCACGAAATTACATTTCGTAGGTAAAAGCAGAGTTTTCGGTCATATGTTAGGGGAAAAAGTCAAAGGACCCTTTACCTACGAAAATTTTCGTAGGTAAAGATGGCTTTTACCTACGAAATTAAATTTCATCGGTGAAAGTAGGCTTTTACCTACGAAAACAATTTTCGTTGGTAAAAGTCATCTTTACCTACGAAAAAAAAATTCGTAGGTAAAAGTTTCGTAGGTAAAAATCATATTTCTTGTAGTGATTCTAAGGCTCCATCTCTCCTCTTCATATCATCTCAATTTCTCATGAGATATTCAATTCAAAATAAGTTCGAGTTTCCCTCATTTTTTCAAATTTATTCTCCCCTCTTCCATCACTTCATCTTACACTTCATATAAAATTCCCATGCTACACCCTTCCCAAGGCCCTTTTGTTCCCAAGGGGAGAGAGGGAAGCACCACTCGTCCCTAGTTTTGGCAAGGGACCAGTCCATGGGGTGGGTTCTCCATTTCAATATATACCCCACCTCCCTTGCTCTTACAGCAACGTCCTAGTTCCTTTAGGGCTCCTCTCTCTCCTCTGTTTCTCACATACTTCTCCCCCTCTCCCTCTCCTTCTTCCTTTAGCTTCTTCTTAAGGTTTTTTTTTTTTTTTTTTTTTTTTTTTTTTTTTTGTATAATTCTCTTGAGGTTTCTCTATGGCAAGGAGGTGCTGCTCAAGTGTAGTAAGGTAAGCTCCCTTCTCTTTTCTTCTTTTATTTTGTTTCTTTCATTCTTTCATCATTTCTTTTCCTAACTTTTTCTCTTTCCTTTCTTGCTTCTTCTCTTTCATCACAAGTTCTCTTTTCGGCTTGAAGTGTCAAAATCCTTGACTCGTGGTAGAACCCTTTCTTTTTAACTTCATTCTTCATTTTTACTCCCATGTTTATCATGCTTCACATATCTCTTTCTCTTGTTTTCAAGGTGTGCTCTTGACAAGTGGGTGCATTTTTCAGGTGGAACAAGACAAGTTGGAGTGTTCTTTTATCTCATTTTTCATCAAGGTATAAGCAAGGATTCAAGAATTTTCATTTCTTTTCTTTTCTTTCATTTTCCCCTCCTTTTGTGAAAAAAGATGGTGAACTTCCCATGCACATCCTCATTCGCATGGGAAATTCTTCACCTTTAAAGGTGTAATGGGCAATGTAACAAATGTGTCCAAAGCAAGGATTGGGCCTTTGGTGCATTTGATTGGTCTGGATTTGTTTTGGGCTCCCGTTTTCATGTCTTTCTTCCCATGTTTTTCTTTCTTTCTTTCTCTTTTCTTTACTTTCTTTCCGTTTCTTTTTCTTTCCCTTGGATGGTGTTTGGGCCCAACTAAGGAAATGAGGCCCATATCAGTTTCTTTCTTTTGAAGATGGGCCTGGGTTACCTAATGGACCCATTTGGACCTCCTTGGATGGTGGGTAGGCAATAAGATGTCCCCGTAATTTAAATAGGTTGCCAACTCTCTTTTGGGCCCATGACATTTTTTCTTTAAATGACTAAGTCCCTTAGTCTTTAAAATTCCAAATGGGCCTTGAATTCACTTTTGGACCTATTGGAATGCTCATGGGCAGCGTGCCCTTCTCTTGGCTCTAAATGCGCCTTGCTTTAACTTTTGGCTCATGTGTTGATGTAAGGGACTTAACCATTTTGAGGTTCCATGTTGTGGGTCTTTCTTCATTTTGTCTAGCCCATTTAAACTTTTCTTCTCAACGTTCGAGGTGACTTACACCTTGATTTTGTTCCTTTCATGTGATGACAAGTATAAATGAGCCCATTCTCTCTTGGCTTTTGGCTTCATGTGGCCTTTGCATGTGCTCCCTCTTAATTCATCATGCATTTGAAAAAGGGGTTACTTTTGACTTGGGTGGATCTCCAGTGACTTTTGGGCCCACAATGGTGCATTTCCAACCATCAGAATTGAATTTCATCCATATATCAAGATCATGATCTAAAGTTCAGATTTGCTGATGATTGGGTATAAATATTTTAATTTACATCCAATTCCCATTCCATGATGATATAATGGTCCAGACTTAAAATTAACAGTTGAGTAGCTTTAGCTATCTATAAGGAATCTTCTCGACAGTTGGATCGATGTATGATTAAGTATATGGACTGATCTTCAAGTCAATTGTGTGAGTAGCCTAAATTCATGATTAAGTTAAAGGATCATACACGTTGGTTTATGATAAAAATCGAGAGATCTGTTCATCTTTAAAATTGAATCAATTTGAAGTATTTAGGTGCGATATCATACGTCTCAATGATTGATTTAGATCGTGGTTTGAACTATCATTAGTGATGTAAACCTACATTGAGAAATCATGGTTCGATCAAAAGCTTAATATCAAGCTTTATGGGTATGATGCGGGTTGTCATAGCTCAAGATCAAACAGTTAAGATGGGAAGATTATGAATTATTGAGCGATACTGTATAGCGTAGATTATGAATTACAGAGACGGAGTCTCCAACCTTGATTTCATCGAGGCCCGCCTGATGCATAAAGTGTCTTACCATGTCCTTTCATCTAAGGGAGATGAGTGGATAAACTTTTCAAATTTCACAAACACGGCACGCTTGGCCATACACATTCAAGAGCCATTGTCACCTCCCTCTATTGCTTCCTATCATGTGGCACATCTAAATCACATCGTTCTCATTTTTTTCACCTAGGCCTAACATGGGATAAAACATTTAATGGTTCAAGTGGATGTCATTAAGAGGACATCGTGTGAGGTCCACCCCAAGTTTTTACCATAGGGGTGGCTTCTTCGCTTTTAGATTAGGCTTTAGGACTTAGACCATTAACACCACAAAATTACTCCATGTTTTGCTCATCTCAATTTCAACCATAATTATTGTTGTTTGAAAATAATTCACTATTATTGTTATCATCTTAGAGTTCTTTAAAAAAATGTTATTCACATCAGTTGTGTGTCACGAATATTTCATTCCATGAATCCTATTTTAATGAGTGCTATCATTCGATGCTAACCAGCTCTTTGGCGCTTTGATTTCATAAAGTCTCAATAGTATTATCATGGTGTGAGTGGAGATCAGCTGCTCTTTTGTAATTGGAAAATCTTCAAATACATTCTTTCTGATCGAAATGAGTTATTACTAAGAGATTGGTACCGGCAATGCTACTTCCACGTTGTCATTGCCTCTTTAGCTAGAAGTATGTTCTAAAGTTGAACCAAAGCTAAATTAACATTTAGGTATGGCCAAATTAGCATTTGGGGTTTTCATATTGTTCATCTTTCAAGCTGAAATTCCTCGCAAGTGTTGCCATTGAAAATTGAGTTCCAATGTTGAACATAATGAGAATTGAATATTCCACCTTTTGTGTCACATTGACATTTCCCTTTGATTCCATTGTTGCTTTTCCCACTACCATCATTTGAGCAATCACCACTGAAATTGAAATTTCAGCCACTGTTCGCCACACATTCCATATTATCGCTTCATTTATCACCGCCTCTCGTTGATTTCACCAAAGTTTATAATCAATTCTCCAATGGGAAGGTGGTTGTAACAACTAGACTTCGATCAGTGATCCAACCTTAACTGCATGCTTACAAAGACAAAGTAATTTAGATTGTTCAAATCATCAATCCAATGGTCAACCGCAAATTGAGTGTACTAATGAAGGAGCAGGAGCCCGTTTGAGCTAGGGGCATTTAGATGCCCTGGATATTTCAATCACTATTATTAAAATGATTGGTTAATTGTTGGTGACTATATGTAACATCCCAATTGTTACTATTTTAGCTCGGGCTCATCTTGTTGTTTGATATATGTATCTCCCATTAATTAATGACAATTTTAACATATTTGGTGAATAAATTTTTATATGTAATGATTTAGATATAAGTTATTTTGTAAGAATTGCTTAGAAATCTGCCTATGACCATGTAGAGTTATTAGATTTCTCAAAACTCTCAGATCAACAATAATTATAAAAATGTCATTAACTTAGACCCTTAAATTTTATATCATATGGTTCTCATGATCCGTTTGATGTGAATTTTTTTTCATACCTATCTATTATAAATTAACCATACATGTTAAATATCAGCCCCTAAATTATAGTATAAGTAGTCCAATTGATAAATCAACCCCTTAACCCTTGATTTTGGTGTCCATCAAGTGAAGAAAGTTTGTAGGTAATTACTCTTGCTCGGCTGGTAGACTCCAGGGAGTTTCAACTTCCGGTCAAGGGTTCGAGTACCCATGGGTGGTGAAATTCCACCAGCGTGAGTGTGTGGGGTGTGTGTGCGTGTGTTTAAAAAAAAAAAAAAAGTTCATAGGTAATTATAATAGGATATTTCATTTCATATGAGCGACTTATATTACCTATCATATGAACTGTGTGTAAAATATGAGAACTCAACCTTGGTAGGCTTTTCGTTAGGTATGAAGTTAGACATTTTAAGCTTACCAACTCTTTCTAAATCTGGACCTTCTGATTTACTCACTTCCCATTGTCCATCGCAACTTAAATTTGGATCATATTTTTCACTCATATGAATGCGAGATCATATAAAATTTAGATCCTGATATATGATTCTACACTATTGAATGATGACAACCAGCCAGTTTCTTCCTTCTGGCGCTATAGGTGAAATTTCATATTTGTACCTTTTTTTTTTTTTTTTACCATCAATCGACCATCAAATTTTGTCCAATCTTTTGCTTATCTTGAATACATATTTCTCTCAAATTTGGACCCTGATTATTAAGCGCGGACTGTTAATTGAGATCAAATCCGTTTTGACACCCACTACGAGAATTTTTCAAGATCTACCACTCTAAGTTTTGTATCACCAAGAGAATTATATATTCTTAATCTATTCAAAAACTTAAACGCTATGAATGAATTAGATTTGAAGAGAGATCGTTAGAAAAGAGAGATTTGAGAAACCCAATTCAAGTGGGATGCCACACCCCATCTCACGCCTACTCCTTTACAAAAGGAGGCATGTGCCCTTTTTCTACTCAAAAACCCAATGCATGCCCACTTTCCCACATCTAAGGAAGAGAGAGAGAGAGAGAGAGAGAGAGAGAGAGAGAGAGAGAGAGATGTCAAAGCCTAAACGCTCATCCATTCTCTTCCTTCTCCATATGTGTGGTTTCTCCCTCTTGCTTGAGCGACCTTCGTGGTTTATGTAGAAACTCTTCTACATCGAGATATACCTATAGTTTACATCTAAGGCTAAGGTGAGAGATTTCTTTAAGCTTAGACTAATTTAAATTGAAATTATACATAGTTCTCTTATTTTCATGTTGAAATTGTGTATAGTTTGATTTTTACTATGATTTTTATGCTAATAAGTTGCCGGATTATTATGAATTATTAATTCATATTGGAATTATATTTAATATATGATTTTAATCATGTTGAAAATATGTTGTGGATTGGATCATAAAATTATACCTTAAATTGTGAAACTGTGTGCGTTCGGGTCCCTAACAGTGCATAGTTTGTGTATTCAATAGACCGAATAGTTATCTAAGAAAATTTTATGATTTTAATAATATTAATTTGACTTAAAATTTGTATTTTAAATGTTAGGGCAGTGGGACTCAATTTAGACTTATTGGGTGACTCCTCCAACCTGAAATCGCACTATGGTGTCTGTGGATTCAATTTAAAGTATATGGATTATTTTCTATCCTATTGGGGTCTATTTTATTGTAATTTCATATTAATTAGTCCATTAAAAAACCACTAAATTTTTTATGAATTCATGAGTGATGGATACAAGCCTTGCCCTTTACTAATTTTTAAAGCGACGCATGTTTCCACTCTGTATGAGTTGGTTTTTGCTCCTCTATCCTTATTTTTGTTGAGTTAACCTAATGCTACTCTTCTCTTTTATTGTGTTATCTTATTGTGACTTTTCTCTTTTATTAGATTAGCCTTATGTTTCCTTCATTATTTTATAGTTTGGGCATGTGTCTTGGAATTCTAAAACACTCATGGTTCTACTTATTTTTCTATTGATATGAGTGATATATTGAAGTTCTCACAACTAGTGACTTATATGTATTTACCGTGGACGTAATGCACTATGGGTAGTGACCCTCTTGGTTGATACCTAAATTTTTAGATTTGGTTAGTGGTATACACATTGATGTAAGCAATCTAAGAGCGTGTGTTACATCATTTTCCGTAATTGGATGTCGTAATTACTCACACCATGAACAAATCGTGTAACATAATTCTTCCAATACATGAATTGTGTGGTATTGAGGTGTTCACATAAATCCACAGTAGTATCGGACACGCCGATGAATTTCAGTATTTATTGGATACGGAGCAAGCCAGGTTTATATTCCACAATGTAGTGGTCACTATATATTATGAGCCATACACACTATGCTAGGCATTCATTCATATAGATTGGTTGCATATGTCAATGCCACTAGTAATGGTGGAATATGAGGTGTATTGAAACACTTTCATTTTTGTTATGATAAATTACTTGAATTATTATAACACCCCTTGATTTTAGGGGCCGTGTAAGAACTCAACCTCCAAATTCCCGGGTGTCGCTTATATCCTAATTATGATGATTTGTACATAAATCAGTTTAAATGAGAAATAAAGGAATCGGCTGGAACATAAACCATAACCACAATTAATCTACTAAAATAAATGCGACTAAGAAATACAAGTCTATATGAATATCAAATGGGTCGCACAAGGCATCGCCCGATAAAATTTATATAAGAATTGTCCAAAAGAAATGGTGCGCTAAATCCCTGTTCAACAACCCATAGATAACCCGCACAGTCTACTGTAATCCACCCATAAGCTGGGAGTAGGAAAGCTCATCTTCCCTATCCATACTCATCTCGCTCGGCTCGTTGAGCTCCACCTCACCTGCATCTAGTAAAGTGTCTGGTTGGTGTTTTAAAACACCGTCCTAGAGTAGGAGTGTGTAGCTAACTCAGTGGTTACTATTAGCCTTAAGTTACGACAAGCATCAATTATATAATAAATTTAATGAAAGGCATACATTCACAGATCCCTAAATAGTCTTGTTAATGCATATGCATGTATTATGATATGATGCATGACCTCACAACAACACTTCCTCCAGTGACTTCGTTTAACAATCGCGCATGACCAACACTCCCTCATTGCGACCTCAACTATCAAGTCGCCAACCTAACTAGTGTGATGCGATCACGATCGTGTTAGCCGAGTTTTAATTAATTTCGTTCATCCAGCAGATTGAGAAAACCGGTACACCTCACGTATCATTGCCCTCAACTAGTTGCGAGGCCAAAGCTCCTCAACGTGTGAGGCCAAGACCCCGCGATCCTTGATCTCATCGGGTTCTCCATCTCCGATTTCAAGCACATGGGGAGTGCTGAGAAGAGGGATCTCTCGCGGTCACTACGGGGAGGCTCATCACCCTAGCATAGGCCGACAGCTCAGTCACAGTGTCTCATTCCACCATGCCAGACTCTCAAAACGGTGGATCAGTTTCAAATGGTTATCAATGGGCTTCAGTGGGTGAAGGGTGTTCCAGGTTTCATTTAAGCATGAGTAGACATGGTTAATAAACATGGTTGACTAGTAAGGGGACTAGGCTGTGTGAGTCCAGGTGAGTACGTGATGGACGACATCGGGTACAAGGGACCCATGTAGTCTAACCACTGTCACCTGTTTGCATCCGCCCAAATCCACTGGTCTAGCCTCAGGTAGTCCTACCAATGGGACCACCTTTTCTTACCTCAGTTTCCTGACCAACCTAGGGTTTGACGGTATTCAATAACACTTTAACTAATCAGAATTTATCCTCTAGCACAAGTGATGTCATGCACTCATACATCAAACATATAAATTCAGATTTTTCTACCATTTCAACTACTAACAATAATATGTAATAAATGTGTATGTGTGTTGTGTGGGATTAACGAAGAGAGCAAGAGCTATACATGATTCATGGCACAAACGTACAACAAGGATGAATGCTAGCACAAACATACAACAAGGATTTATACTATCATGCATGCCGCAAGGAAGGTTATACTAGAATCGTATATGAGATGAACATGTCACACCAAAATCAAGCCTAATCATGTTGAAGAACAAAGAAACAACACTCAATCATTTCATGAAATTTGAGAGGACCTACCGTGTGGAGTCTTGGCTTGGTTCTCTCTAGATTACTCAAGCACATCATCTTAACATTTATAATCATTAAAATCATAGTAAATTGGTGATAAGCCACCTAAGGATAATAGTCTACACATACGGATCGTCAAGAGCTTGCGGAGTCGACCTAGGGTTGTCAAACTTGCGGGTCGATTTTTAGAGATCCTGAGTCAAATGTACTTGCATGTTAGAATACATGCAAGACCTAGCTTAACACAATGAGTTTCTAAGGAAGAAGAGTGATTACCTATTCAATTAGCAGATAGTTGTTCTAGTGGTTGTGGGTGAGGGATTTCATTAGGAAGAGGGAAGGAGTTGCAAGACTCTACCTCCCTTGGGCCCCACCTTCAACTACTCCTCACCCCCTCCCCCTTCTTCTTTCTCTCTTTTCTCTCCCTTCTCTCTTTCTCCTCTTTTCTTGTTCTAGGGTAAATTCGTTTGGAGAGAGGGGTGCCTAAATGAAACTCTTATATAAGGCTAGATTTGGTGTAAATGGCCCCAAGAACTAGGTTTTTACTATACTAGCCCTATGGGAGGATCTTTCTAATCTCTAGGGCCCACTATGGGGCGTACATATTGATATACACCGTAGGATAGTTAGCTCTAACGATGATCTACGTATGGATATGATCGGCCCGCCATTTGGATGCACTAATCAACAGATATGATTAGAAGTCTGTTTAATGGTCACCGATGGTCGATCGGAGCCACGAATATACAGATATGAGCAGGGAAATATCATTAATTGGTACTCCAATTTTGGTTGTTGATCAACGGTCCAAAAGCCATAACTTCATGAAACAATAGAATGTCTATTTCACTCAAGTTTCAGATTTCGGCCTAGGGGATTCGCGCGTTGCAAGCACTTAGCTTTCAGCCCAAGTTGAGTCGTTCTAAGCACTTTCTTGGTTTTCCACCCACGATGGATGTCAAGCCCAGTGAGACGGACATTATTCTATAATTTCGGAACTAGTGACTCACTAACTAGCGGTCTAGAGCTTGTTCGAAAAATCGGGGCATTTTTGGAATGAATTTGGTATTGAGATTTCTCATGGGCAATGATTAGGGTTTGAATTAATTATGTTCATAGTGTGGCCTATTTATAACTAGTGAAAGTGGAGATTTGGTCATAATTACTCTAAACGGTCGGTTTTAGGCTAAAAGAGAAACGAGGTTGATTTGGTCTATTAATCAAGATCCGGACCTTATCTGACTCGGCTTCGGTTAGATCTTTAATTTAGTTATAATTGTCTTGATTAATTAACGATGGGTCAGTTAGATTTGGGCCCTACATGAGTAAATCATGGGGCTAAACTTGATGTTCAAGTGATCGGGCGGATTCGTTGGCTTCCTATAATTGATTAATCGGACTTGTGTGGTTCTTTGCTAGTACTACCCATGTATAAACTAACATGGAGTGTTAATGTTCAGTAAGTGATAATATAAGTTAATTACATTTAAAAAAATTAAGGATTTTTAAAAATCCAAAACAGTAAAAATCCAGGACGTTACAATTATTGTTAATCTTTAAGGACAACCATCACTGTGAGTATGGAGTTGACCCTCTTCAACTATACAGATGATACAGGTGACGTAAATGTTGAAGAAACAGGTGATGACCTCCTTACGTAGGATTATTCCCAGTAGAGAGGGATAATGACTCTGATTTTTAATTTTTAGTTTAGTTTTAATTATGTTTCATGTAACAAATATGGACTTTATAATAAGCTCCCACTTGGGTGAGCATTTAACGTTTAGTTGAATTTTTATGTTTAAATGGAATAAGATTTAAGGTGTGGTTGTTTCATTCTTGTCAATAGTTACCTTCATTAATGTGATCTACAAAAATGGTGTAATTACGAAGTATTCATTCATTTGTTTCACTAACACCCAGAATTCACGGGCAATAGATGTTCTCGGTCCGTGAAAATTCGAGGCGTTACACTATAATTTCTTCATTTGGGTAACCTCTAGTAAGCATTGTGATTCCCGCAAATTCTTTTATCTATGTTCGGTTGGCTTACAATTTGGGAATCATTTAATTATTAAAGAAGTATGCAAATTAAATGAACAGTTGTGGTTCACTCTATCACCTAATCAACTACATGCCCTCAAATATCAAGTGTTTATCACATGATCAATTTATAAGAAAATTTTACAAATTTTTATTCCAGAGTGGCTAGGGAAATCAATAGACCATATTGATCATAATACATCATATCAATATCTAGACTGTTAATCACATAGTTCTCACCCTTGATAAGCTTGTAAACAACCCACCCAAGGTTGGTATCTTGATTATTGTAATGCTTGATATGTAAACGGTTCCTGATTTTTCTAATCCATTCTCTAATCCTTATGTTAAAACCTAAACCCAACCAAGCCTTAAACCCAAGGCAAACTTAACCATGGTCATTCCTTAAGCCAGGCCAACTCATAAAGCCTAAGCTGTAACGATCTGGAAGATTAACTGTATACGATTAGAGTATATATGCGAGCGTCACCATATAAATGCAATTAAATACCCTTAAACCACAAATAAATACACTCAGTAAAATATATCATGTACTTAACAATGCCCGATACAAACTTATTATGGAGACTTGTAAAATTTTATTTCAAAAATAGCCTTAGAAGCAGTTGAAATACCCAAAAGATCTCTAAACCATTCATTGGTAGGCCAACAATCGTGAAACTATAGGAATATGTTCATTTTAGTGGACTTGACATTAACCCTAAATCAAATGTATAAGACCATACCCCGAATCTCACAACTTAGCTCGAGACCAAAGAGTGTGAGTTGTGTGACTCACCTCAATTTATTCTAAAAAAACCTATAAATGGTGAATTCATTTCTAAGTTAGCGTTTATTAACCCGTGATAGTTTTAGTTAGTGAATTTCGTATTTATATGCAAATTTTCCTATTCAAATGTTAGGATTCTTATATGATCATAATTCATATGTTGTGTGTTGATTGGAATGCATGAATACGTTGTTGTATACACTCATTATTCACATGGGCTTGTTTTTGTGAAAAAACGAAGCTATATGTTTTGCATGCCAAGTGTTTGGGTAAATGCATGAACAAGGTTTTTGTTATATTATTATTCTTTTGTGCTTGTATTCATGTTTAAGATATCATGAATCTATCTATCTTGATGTTGTCTCTGCAAATGAAATTTTAGTGACTGTGCCTAGGGTTTGGGCGTTAGAGACTCGTTCGGTCGATTTGAGACAAAACTCAATTGACTGACATTGGCTAAGGCCACTTAGGTTGTGTTATATGCCCAAGGCCAATCTCGTCATTATTCACTCGATCCATCGAGTGAGGGTGACTCAAGGATAATCAATATTAGTTCTTTTGTTGCAACATCCTATGGAATTTAGAATACCACAATTACCATTAATTAAAGTCATCATTCATAAGATGTTTGCAACCTAGATGAGCTTACGCATTACAGCTCATGGGCCATGCACGTTGGTATGGGACACTATGTGTGCTCTGTCTTTGACCAATAATATTGATTTGATAATCTTATAGAGAGTCTTGAGCATGATGAATGTGATGAGCCTATTATCATTAACCTTGGGTGATGATCCATACTGTATTAATCTAATGTCTTGGGCAAATGTTGTACTTATGAAATTGTTGATCTATAGACATTGAGTAACGGACCCTGAATGGATAAGAACATATTAGTGATGAGCCACATGATTCCTACATATTAACTTATGATATAGTTGTGGTGTTTTGGCTTCGCCAATACTTCTGGCTGTATACGAACTAATAAAGGTTGGATAATCATTCTTATATTCTACTAGGGTGGTGTGTTTGGTAACCCTAACATATTACGTTGAGTGGTGCATTTGGTGACTCCATTAAATCTATTTTGGGTGGCAAGTTTGGCAACCCCACCATTTTACATTCCTCTTAACATGCATTAATCAACTAAAGGAAAATATTTGCGATGTTATGCTTCATTACCTACACTTGATTGTGTTGATAACATGTGTAACTTACGAAATTGTAACACTGAGTTGATCACTCACTCCCTCCTAGGATGGTGTTTCAAAACACCAATCAGATACTTGTGCCGCAGATACCATAAAAGTGGTAGATAGTAAGGAGGTGTTTATGAACCTTATCTTCAGTGGGCCATACTTTAAGTTCATTGATGAGTAGTTGTAGGCTGGTGAGGTTGTGGTTCCGTATTTCATTTTAAAAAAAGAGATGATGGATAGTCGTGTGTGTGTGTGTATATATATATATATATATATATATATATATATATATATATATATATATATAAACCCTCAATTGTCTGGACTCTATGATTGTTTGAGAAATAATTGTTTGTATGACACAATTTCTTTTTAGATATGTTTACATGGCTTTGGTTTAAATCTTTACAAATGACTTGAATTATGTGACTTATACAAAAAAACTACACTTCCGCATTCGAAAGTGACACTCGAAAAATTGGAGATCGTGGATGTACCCGACTCATGAATTTCGGGGCGTGACAAATTGGTGTCATCAGAGCATGAGTTGAGAAATAAACTAAACTAATGAGTTGGGGACTCATCATAAGCTACACGTTGATGGATTACAAACATATCGACAATGAACCTTAAGAGTAAATTCCCCATTGTGTGATGTTTGCGAACCCAAAATATAAAAATGTTAAATTTTATGGTAGCCATGATCTTTAGAGTTTTGTGTGAAAGGTTATCATGTCCACCGCTTAGGTTAGAATAGGTGAAATAGAGTATGAAAGCCTAAGATATGGATTTTCGAGTAAAGTTCGAAAATCACAAGTCTTTAGGGAAGTTTAATTCAGCGAGTTTCGATCATCTGAGAGAATTTTTGGTCAACCAAGGAGCAATAAAATGCCCCACAAATTTATGTTTAGAGGGTTTCGGTCGACTGAGGAAAGAGTCGATCAACTAAGGAGTGTTGGAGAATTCCTTCAGGTCGCATGTCCAGAGATGTTCGGTTGACCGAGGAAAACATTGGCCAACTGAGAGACTGTCCTATTTTTCTTAGAGTAGAATAGGGGTTTCAGTCGATGTCACGCCCCAAACTTGAAAACCGGGCTAAGCATAACTATAAGAAAAACTCATGAACAATAACCAAGACACCATCTTAAAATCCACTATGATAAAAAATTTTAAGGTACAATGTGCATGAAGGGAAATACAATGATAATAATAACGTAAACTCCTAAAGCTCGACTGCAAGCTCCTGCTACAGCTAAGATACAGCTACATCCTGTCGTCACCTGCACACATCAATTGTGCATAAGCTTATAAAAACCTTAGAGGGTGGTGTAAATGTGTGCGCAGTATATGCGTGCTCAGGATGCAATATTAGAGTAATGCAGAATCATGCTGATAAGCCTATGAATGCAATCAGCCATACCAAGGCTATGCGATGCAAGGCATGAATGCTATCGGCCATATCAAGACTATGCGATTTGAGGCATGAATACTATCGGTCATATCAAGACCATGCGATGCAAGGAGTGAATGATGTCAGGCAAACCAAGGTCATGCGATGCGAGATGCAACTCAAGCATACCAATCCTCATCCGAATCCATATATCAATGCTACTCATCACTAGAGCATCAAATATCAGTACAATTCTCACGCTAGACAATTACGAGGGTCTAGTACACTCTACGCTAGCTTGTCATCCCTATCTGAGCACACAATTGGATAAGTGGAAGAGACCTCACTATCCGCCTACCAATATTAGGTCCGGCTTATCGATAGCGGACTCATTCCTCAAGCTGGTCAAACTCAACCTAGATATTTTTCACTCACTTAGGCGGGTAAGGTCACACCCCTTTCTAACTGACCACGATACAATGGGAAACGTGACCTACTGGTATACAGCCCTTGTGCACTCATGTATCCACTCTGTCTTGACGTTAGAGTCATCCTCTAGTACCATCAGGTTTAGGGATTTTCACCCAGGGACATTTATGGTGCCCTGATGCTAGTAACAATATTGCCAGTGTCCTATCCTACCACGATATGCATGCACTACCAAAAAAAGGGGCAAAGGATTCAGACCACGTTAGTATTTTGCTACGGATAAAAACCTTAGCTAAGTTTGTTACGGTTTTAATCTGTATCTAAAAAGTCAATACACCATTAATATTTAATAGTGTTGTAAGGTGCTCTATGAGGCCTAAAAGAAACTATATGTTCTATCTAAGTCGTCTATATATTTTTAAATATTACTTTAGTGGATGAGAAAAAACATTAGCTAGATTGAAGGCTCATGTGGACCACACGGTAGGAAACATTGATATTAAATTACAGTTGCTTCTTATGGTGTGGTCCACTTGGATCTTCAATATGCCTGAAAGTTGGTGTAATAAGCTAAAATAATTTATTAAAATTATGGATCGGAATGGATTGAGGAAATACTTCATGATGGGCCCCACAGAACCCCTAATCGGACCGTCTACGTCCTTCCGTCCGTCAGAAACCCCAAATTTGGGGGAACGGATTGGCTACTCCCCCTGACACCAGCTATTACCTGGTGGTCGGTTCTCTGTGGGGCCCACCATGATGTATGTGTGTCATCAATGCTGTCCATATATTTTTATATATCATTTTATGATATGACAAAACAAATGAAGTATATCTCTATCTCAAGTGGACCACATTATAGGAAAAAGTTTTGAATGAATTTTGACCATTAAAAATGTTTTGTGAGCCATAAAAGTTTTGGATCAAGCTGATATTTATTTTTTCCCTTCATTTGGGTCTTCATGACCAAATTAACAGATTGGATGTCAAATAAACAGTACAATGGGCCTTAGGAGGATTTTAATTGTGAACATCCATTCATTATTTTTGTCAAGTGGTGTGGCCCACCTAAGATTTATATCCCTATAATTTTTTGTATCAAGCCCTAAAATGATCTGTAAAAATGGATGAACAGAATGGATGAAACACATACATCATGGTGGGGCCCACGGAGCACCGACCACCAGCCACGGGGGCTAGCGTCAGGGGGAGTAGCCAATCCGTTCCCCAAATTTGGGCGCGGGCTCAAAACAGAGCTGCGCCCAAACACGTATTTTGCTCTCTCTCTCTCTCTCTCTCTCTCTCTCTCTCTCCTCTTCCCTGATTTTTCCCTGATCGGCTTCCCTGATCCTGGGCGTGGGTATCAGAGCATTCCCTTAGCTCTGATACTACACGAGTATCAGAGCATTCCCTAAGCTCATCTTCCCCTGATCCTCTCTCTCCCTTCCGATCTCTACTCCATCTCTCTCATTCTCCTCCCTCTCTCTCCAATGCATCAGCCGTGAATGCCCTCTTCTCTCTTTCTCTCCATTGCAGCAGCCGTGAATCTCTTGCCCGAAGAAACACATGTCGTGAAGCTCCTCTCCATAGGTTTGATATCTTCTTCTATTTGTATCTCTTTTCCTTTCTTTCATATTTGAAATGGCATGCTATCTGTTTGTTGAAATGGCAGGCTATCTGTTTGTTGAAATGGCATTGTATCTATTTGATGAAATGGCATTGTATCTATTTCACTGTTTGATGAAATGGCATGCTATCTGTTTGCTGAAACGACATTGTATCTATTTGATGAAATGACATTATATCTATTTGATGAAATGGCATGTTATCTGTTTGTTGAAATGACATTCATTCTAGGAGATATTGAACAGGTTTTATATATATATGTATATATATATATTTTTTAATGCAACATTCCCATCCCATTTAATTTGTAAGCCTTAATTGAGACTTTGAACTGAAGACTTTGGCATTTATAGCAGCAAAGCTAGTTTGTCGGTTCATTAGAGACAAATCTTCTTTGAGTTACTAAACCCAAGGTATCATACACATTTTCTATGTAATCTTTCTGCCGTTTCCTTTTCTAACTCAAAATGTATTTCAAGAACACTGTATTGAACACATGTTCTTACAGCAATAATAGCCAAATTAGAACTCTTTGAAACAAATCACAGAGCCATGCTGACCAAATAATTAGGAGATTTTGAGATATTCAGCTCCTCTATGCCATATTTCTTGGCTTAAATATATGCGACTAAAAGATGTGGGTAATAAAAGTAAGAATAATATAGGACTTACTCTCAAAGTGGTGAAGGATAGCACCACTGCTCTCAGCCACATCCTGCTCTGCAGCAGCCCACACAGAAATAATCTGTAGATCATGTTGTTCATTACTCTCAGTGGTAACCCTGCACCAAAAAGACTATAAGCATCAAATCTAATCCAGTGGTGTGGAGCTCATTGTCTCAACCAATAAATAACACATAGATCAACATCTAGAAAGATGGTGGTTGTGGTGATGACAACAATGATGTGACAATATCCTGCACTCCTGAAGCAGTTATAGAGCCTAGTAGTTTAGCTGATTCCATGCACATCTTGAAGTAGGTACGTGAACCCACCAAACATTTAGCAAGAACCATGAATTAGTTTGGTCCAACTGGGTTAGATGAGTGCCCAAAAACTTAGTTGGTCCACTTGTCAGGTGCACCACCCATATGTACCAAATGCAAACTGCTAGCAATTTTCTTCAACTGATTAGATAAATGTGTAGCTCACACCAGATGAATTCACCAGCCTGATTTTGGGCCGTAGCCTTTGGATCCCAAGCGCTGGGTTCATCACACACATGGTCGAAGCGTAGAGGTGTGTGTCAACAGGAATCCATGAGCTTAGAAATGTTCTTGTCCAAGGAGATTCGGTAAGCGGAACAGAATCCAAATAGTTCAACAATCCCAAACTGATGTAAGTTTTCAGCTATTTTTTGTTACATATGGTCTTTTATGTGATCCTTCTCAAGTAAATGGTGGTAATTTACAGTGATTGGGACTTGTTATTATTATACCATCCATTTCTTCTTTGAAGATAATTATTTTAATGGTTTTGTTGCTCAATTTGGTTTTCTACCTATGAACTCATTTAATTAGTTTCTTCCATGTAGATTGAAATTTCAATGCCTTCACAATTGTTGCATCAATATTCAAAATTCAACATGCCTTCTCTTGCAGTTTTTGGACCAATCCTTATTTGTATATGTATGTTTAGCTATTTGATTTCTTGCTCAACAAATTCATCAATGAGAATAGGCCAAGCACCTTTGGTGATGTAATGTTTACACGGGAGATTTTGGAGTCATGGCTCATGTGGAGAAAATCCAGACACTTGAGCATGGCTTTGGTGATGTAATGTTTACACGGGAGATTTTTGTAGTCTTTGCTATCAACACATTTGCTAGGATATTAGTAATTAACAGCCTGTTCAACAAGGTGACAGCCAAAATGTATGTTAGGGAACTACTGTCTTTGAAAGTTTTGGTTAGGAGGTTTTTGGAGTCATGCATAATGAAGAACATTATAATTTTCCTAAAGATGTTAGCAGCTGTGTGGACATTAAGGATTTCTTTTAATTAGCTCTAGAGAAGAAAGAGGTATAATGTGATGCTCAACCAGGTAGGTGGCACCCACCTTTAAGTAACCTAAGTTGTTCATCTAGTGCGACCAATCATGGGATTGGCCATGCCTTAAGAAGTCCCCTTTCAGATGATCCTAGCCATCTGATGAAAATGGAGAACTATGATTTTTGGTCTATATTTAACAGGGGCCACATCAGATGGTTACGATCATCTAAAGGGAAAGATTTTTTGTGTATCTCCCACTCACCATGAATGATTTGAATTGCTTGAAGGTGAGTCCTGCTCATGCAATTTGATGGGCCAAACAAAACCTTGAATTTGATTGAGCATTGTATATTTCGTTGACCAAGGTGTACTTGTATTATGCATCTCTGCCGAACACCATGATATTTTCTGTAGTTCCTACACAATTTCATCATTATTATTGTTATTGTTATTATTATTATTATTTTGAAGAATGTAGTATGTACACCTTTTGTTGGAGGCAACTCATGGAAGGCAACTGGTTTTCAGGTGAAGGCAAGCATTGTTTTGATTGAGACTCCAGAAGTTCAGAAAGGAATTGTAGAGCCTGTGTCAAGACACATAATTAAGAAGCTTCTTATGGAAGCAGCACCGGACAAGAAAGTATTTTTCCTTGGACAATATCAACCTGAATATGATTTTACTCTGAAGGACTTTCCACTCATATGGATTTGGCAAGTGAATCACCTGATGTAACTTTGTGACTTTTGGGATATAACTCAAATGCATGAAGCTGTTAAATAAAAAAGAGAATAACCAAATTATGTTCCTGCTTTTGTGGGTATAGACACCAAACAATAATAGTTATTTCACAAATACTCAGAACCAACACTGTCCTTCTTTACATCATTTACAGAACTTCAAGATAACTGTCCGTGTCTATGCACACGGGCAGAACTTTGTTTAAATGTTCACATTTGATATCAGCATCTTTAACATAAATTATCAATGGCTGGCAATTCAAAGAAAAAAAATGAATATACAAATAACTGTAAAAATGAATCATGTTGTTTGATTCCTTAGGAGCATGTGCAAAGTCACAAACATGAATATGGGGTGTAAATCTACCATGGAGAAATGTCATGGCTATTCACACAGAGAGATGGAAGAGGTGAATAGTAGGACACGTGCTCATGTTGTACATTTGTGTGACAATCATTAGGCAAGGCCAATGGTTACCATGCCTTAGGTCATAAATTAAGCCAATCCAGTCATCAGGTGGTCATACTTGCTTGAGGAAAATGAATGGTTAAGAAAGAAACCACCAACCACCTATATTCAGCATACATGTTGGGATATCTTGCATGCATGTTCCACTTTGGTATGTGTGTTGCTCTCCTCTCATGAACGATTTTAGCCTTTCTCCATATACACAAAATTGTCTAAGTCTTTTATCCACAAAATGTATCAAGAGAGTTTTCTGAGGCAAGTTACCCCAAAGAGTGTCAAGAGACCCGTTCACAAGTCACTTGCTGTGCATGGTAAGGATCTTAGACAAGCGGAACAACATTTATACAACCATCATTCTCTGGATTATTTGTAACTTGAGCATATTTCCATGCATCCATCAGTGAAATTGAAATTTAGTTCCTAAGGATTGGGACTTGAGGATTGGAGCATATTTCCATGCATCCTAAACCTATAACCTAAACCTATACCTAAACCTAAACCCGAAATCTTACATAGATTAAACAATCCATGATTGGGACTAGAGGAAAAGTTGAGGTGTATTGTTTTCTCCAGTCAAGTCATTAATTTTGTTTGAGGTAAATTTGTGTTTAGATTCTTGTTTGTTGTAGTTTGATGCAAGATAGGTGTTTATTACCTAGGAGTTTCTAAGGATGCTCCGGTGTCTTCTCAGCTATGGACTTCAAGCATGTTGTTATTGTTAGGCGTTAGTGATCTCTTTTAGCCATGTAGTGGTGTTGTGGTTATAATTGAAGATAGTTGTATAGCCTTATTGACCTTAGGTAGTAAGGATCCTTGGAGTCTTTATCCCCAATGTTGATCATTCTTAATTCTTTCCATTAAGTCATGCATGATATGCTTGATACAAACCCATGAACATGCCATGCTAGAGGTCGACCCCACATGTGTCAAAATGGCATTTATGTCCAACATATGAGCGGTGACCCACACAGCACCTATGAGTAGGCAATCCAGGTCCCACGTGATATGCCCATGAAAAGTTAAAGCTATTCAAAGGCTAAACTCCAATGATAGTCATAGATGCATGTGTTTAGAATTAGATCCGTGAATGGGTGAAAAATAATAATAATTATTATTATTTTTTTGTAAGGTGCAGGTTCAAAATGAACCCCATGGTTAATCAAGATCTGACTATAACAGATAGGGAGTGGATAACACTAAGTTTTTCGAACCCACGTTTTATTTCTGGAATCAAAAGCTTTGTGAAGTTTGCACGAGAACACCTTCCTGGTAGAGAAACCGTTCTTTGTCCAAGCGCCACTTGCAGATGTTTACGATTACTGGTTTCTTATGATGATTTGGAAATACATCTAATGAAAAATGGATTCGACTCAAGCTATAGGGTTTGGGACAAGCATGGTGAGCATGTATCACCTAAGCGTACTGAATATGCATCAAGTTTCCAACAATACCACAATGTCCTAAACTTAAATAAGGTTCACAACGCGATTGTTCAAGAACTCGGTGGTAATAACCTAGATGAAGTTGTACAGGATGAGCCGAATGTGACCCCTGTAGTCGAATGTGTCTTTGGGAAAAATGAAACTGATGAATTTGAAGAAAATCTATGAGACACAATGACTGAGCTATACCCAGGGGCCCAAGATTTCATTGTGCTGACTTTTATTGTACAACTTTTCAAATTAAAGGTGAACCATGGATGGAGTGAAAAAAGCTTTACAGAGCTCCTTCAACTATTAAAGAAGGTGTTACCTTCTGGTGTCTTGGGAGAAACAACATGGCTGTTATTCGCCATCAAATGGTATGTATTATTTATTTATAAATATAGGTATTATAGTTTAATCTGTGGTCAAGTACACAAAGTTAATCCAAATGCAGTTGTCCATTGCGAACCATTAGAGGAGGGAGTTTTTGTTATTACCCTAATTGAGATTATACATCCTGACACTCATTTGTAGAAAGAAGATGGGTTCGCATCTACACTTGGAGAGGCTGGTCCGGGATCACTTGTGCAATGGGGGAAGGAATCTTTAAGATTTTGATAATTTGAACAAATTTGGTACTCTATAATTGAACTTGGTGTGGATGCTTTTCTTAGTTACTTTATATGATGCTTCGCTTGTTTTTTTGGTTAATTTTGAACTAATTTGGCACTTTAGTTACTTTATATTGATGAACTCAGAACTTGGTTTGGTTTTTAGTTACTTTATATTGATGTTTCGCTTTTTTTTTTTTTGTTACTCTATATGTTGTTTGGTTTGGTTTCTATAATTTTGAATGAATTTTATACTCTATATGTAAACATATTAGGCTCAATTTGGTCGTCACAAACTAAATGGAGCCTAAGCCCCTTTTTAACTCCGTCAATGCAACTCCTTGCATTGCCGGTCCCAAGCCTGGTTAAAGGAGGAGAGAGAATGGGCATCAAGGTGAGTTGTGTACTTTTCCTTCATTTTCTGAGAGGGATTTTTAAAATGCTTGATGATTAATTTCAATAGTTTTCTGGCTTATTCTACTATCATTTGAGGACCTCAAAGGCCTGACTAACTTGAGATTTTTATATGCAGGTTGATGTATTTTTAGCCCCACAGATCAATGTTGCCACTACAAGGTTCAATATTGAAATGGTAAAGTTTTTAACTATTTATTTTATCGTTATTTTTTCCTGTTCTTCATAAATAATTTGATGTCTTAGCCTCTTGTCATTACTAGCTAGTCTTGTCACTATTTGTACATATGTCATCTCATGAGTCTTACTATTTGTAATTTTCTTACCCCTGTAGTGATTATCAGAAGCAGTGGGCCATCATTGAAAGATTACCCTTGTAGTGAGTCTTACTATTTGTAATCTTTATTTGTAAATCTGTGCCCATATGCATTGTCGGAGAAACTTAAAAACTTACTCATTCTCAGATTGCATTGTGGAATATGCATCCATTATTCAAAGAAAGGGCGACATTCCAAGCATTCACACTTTCTCTCCTTGCTAGCTAAATTGGTGAGTCTTCTTTCCTTCATACTATAATTCATTAATGAAGTGGCCCGGCCATTTGGATAGGCTTATGTTTATATATTGTCTCGAAATTGATGAAGTAGATCCGGATGTGCGTTGGAGCTATCCAGATGTTGCGCGGGGGTCCTTGAAAGGTGGGAACCGCTGTTATGACCATGATAAAGCTGTTTATTTTCTATGGACAGCATTGGAGGGGCCTGACCATTTGGACAGACCGTGTTTATGTATTTTCTTGAAATTAATGGAGCAGACCTGGATGTGCGTCGGAGCTATCCGGATGAGCGGGGGTCCTTGGAAGGTGGGAACCACTGTTATGACCATGATGAAGCTGTCCATTTCCTATGGACAGCATTAGAGGGGCCTGACCATTTGGACAGGCCGTGTTTATATCTGTATTTGCAGGTATCACACCTTTAACCTAAACCATACCCTAAACCTATAATTAAACCTATACTTATAACCTAAAACTATTCTCAAATCCCAAGACCTATAACCTAAACCTAACCTTTCCTTAAACCTATAACCTACACTTATAACCTAAACCTAAACCTAAAACTTAAAACCTAAACCTAAAACCTAAATGTATTCTCAAATCCCTAAACCTAAACCTAAACTTGAAAACCCAAACCTAAACCCGATCTCAAAACCTATAACCTAAACCAAAACCTATAACCTAAACCAAAACCAAAACCTATAACCTAAACTCGAACTCCGAACCTTAACATAAACCTATAACCTAAACCAAAACCTATAACCTAAACCCGATCCCATTCTCAAATCCCAATACCTATAACTTAAACCAAAACCTATAACCTAAACCAAAACCAAAACCTATAACCTAAACCCGAACCCATTCTCAAATCTTAAAATCTATAACCCGAACATAAACCTTAACATAAACTTATAACCTAAACCAAAACCTATAAGCTAAACCAAAACCAAAACCTATAACCTAAACACGAACCCATTCTCAAATCCCAAAACCTATAACCTAAACCCGAACCTTAACATAAACCTATAACCTAAACCAAAACCTATAACCTAAACCCGAACCTTAACATAAACCTATAACCTAAACCAAAACCTATAACCTAAACTCCGAACCTTAACATAAACCTATAACCTAAACCAAAACCTATAACCTAAACCCGAACCCATTCTCAAATCCCAAAACCTATAACCTAAACCCAAACCTTACCATAAACCTATAACCTAAACCAAAACCTATAACCTAAACTCCGAACCCATTCTCAAATCCCAAAACCTATAACCTAAACCTAAACCTTAACATAAATTTATAACCTATAACCTAAACCAAAACCTATAACCTAAACCTTAACATAAATTTATAACCTATAACCTAAACCAAAACCAAAACTAAAACCTATAACCTAAACCCGAACCCATTCTCAAATCCTAAAACCTATAACCTAAATCCGAACCCGAACCTTAACATAAACCTAATAACCTAAACCCGAACCCATTCTCAAATCCCAAAACCTATAACTCGAACCTAAACCTTAACATAAACTTATAACCTATAACCTAAACCAAAACCTATAACCTAAACCAAAACCAAAACCAAAACCTATAACCTAAACCCGAACCTATTCTCAAATCCCAAAACCTATAACCTAAACCCGAACCTTAACATAAACCTATAACCTAAACCAAAACCTATAACCTAAATCCAAACCCATTCTCAAATCCCAAAACCTATAACCTAAACCTAAACCTTAACATAAACTTATAACCTATAATTTAAACCAAAACCAAAACCAAAACCTATAACCTAAACCCGAACCCATTCTCAAATTCCAAAACCTATAACCTAAACCCGAACCTTAACATAAACCTATAACCTAAACCAAAACCTATAACCTAAAACCGAACCCATTCTCAAATCCCAAAACCTATAACCTAAACCTGAACCCATTCTCAAATCTTATAACCTATAACCTAAACCCAAACCCAAACGAAACCCTAAACCTTAACCTAAACATATAACCTATAACCTATAACCTAAGCCTATACGTAAACCTAAAACCTAAACCTAAACCTAAACCTATAACTTAAACATAAACCTATAACATATAACCTAAACCTAAACCGAAACCTAAACTTATAACCTAAACCTATTCTCGAATCTTAAAACCTATAACCTACCTTAACCTAAACCTATAACCTAAACTTATAACCTAAACCTAGTCTCAAATCCCAAAACCTATAACCTAAACCTAAACCTTAACCTATAACCTAACCTAAACCTATACTTATAATCTAAACCTATTCTTAAATCCCAAAACCCATAACCTAAACCTAAACCTAACCTAAACTTATAACCTATAACCTAAACCAAAACCTATAACCTAAACCCGAACCCAAACCCGAACCCGAACCCGAACCCGAATCCCTAAACCTTAACCTATAACCCAACCTAAACCTATTCTCAAATCTCAAAACTTATAACCTAAACCTAAACCTAAACCTTAACCTATATATAACCCAAACTAAACCTATACTTATAACCTAAACCTAAAACCTAAATGTATTTTCAAATCCCTAAATCTAAACCTACACCTAATCCTAATCTCAACTACTTAACCTAAACCTAAACCTGAAAACCAAACCTAAACCCGAACTCGAACCCGATTTCCTAAACCTAAACCTTAACCTATTCTCAATTCCCTAAAGCTATAACCTATATAACCTTATAACTTATAACTTAAACCTACACCTTAACCTAAACCTATAACCTAAACCTAAACCTATAACCTTAACCTAAACCAAAACCTAAAACCTAAACCTAAACCTAAACCAAAACCTATAACCTTAACCTATAACCTAAAACCTAAAAATAAACCTAAACCAAAACCTATAACCTTAACCTAAACTTAAAACCTAAATGTATTCTCAAATCCATAAACCTAAACCTACACCTAATCCTAATCTCAACTCCTTAACCTAAACCTAAACTTGAAAACCCAAACTAAACCCGATCTCAAACCCGAACCCGATTTCCTAAACCTAAACCTTAACCTATTCTCAATTCCTTAAAGCTAAACCCTAAACTTAAAACCTAAACCTAAACCTATAACCTAAACCTAAACCTAAACCTAAACCTATAAGCTTAACCTAAACCTAAAACCTAAACCTATAAGCTTAACCTAAACCTAAACCTAAAACCTACATGTATTCTCAATTCCCTAAACCTAAACCTACACTTTTAGGTAGGAGAAGTTTATTTTTTATAGTAAGTCACATATTTTAGTGTGTTTGATCAGAGTTTTGACTTTAAAAGTCCATCCTAGGTTTGAACACATTACTCATGTTGGATTTTGCCATAGTTTAGAAGATTTGTACTTACATTTTTTATTTCTTCATATATAAGTGTTTTTTTTGTTTTTCTTCCTTTTGAGATGTGTACGAAGGCATGCTTGTTTGATTATGCCTACAAATGTTGTTTTATACAGGTTGACAAGCTAAGAGAAGTCACTGGAGGATGAAATTCATTTTCTGAAGGGAAGGGTTTCAGAACTTGAAAGTGATCGTGTCGAAGTCCACAAAAGTTACATCTGTAGTTTTAAGGAAAGAAGAAGCTCTATCTTCTGCATTTGCTTAAATTGACCGTCTGAAGGAAGAAAATTCTGTAAAAATGTGAGCATTATTGAATGCATATAGAGGGTGTTTACTGTGTGGGAGTGTATTTGTTCCTATGGACATGAGGGCACGCCTTAGTTGTAATTTTTATGATAGGTTGAGTAAAGTGAAGTATTGTTTATTTAAAAATGTGAATGTAGGATGCATTGTATGATTTGATTGCTATTTATGCATCATTTTTTTTTTCTGATTACATATTATGTACTATTTCTATCAGCATTTAACTTAGATGAGTTATCAATCACAGCAGGTTCTTGCAATGGAAACAAGTCGTATTATTACAAATTTTAAAAATAGCTACGAATATATCCGTAGCTATAGCTACAGCTTTTATCCGTAGCTACTGATATCTATTGCTACGAATATCATCCGTAGCTATGGTATCTATTGCTACAGATAATATCGGTAGCTATTGGTATCTATTGCTACGGATATTGTCAGTAGCTATTAGTATATATTGGTATCTTTTGCTACAGATTATATCCGTAGCTATTGATGTCTTTTGCTAAGGATATAATCCATAGCTATTGGTGACTTTTGCTATGGATATAATCCGTAGCTAGACCTTTAGCTACCCCACCTATAGGCGCAGACGTGCTACAGATTATATCCATAGCAAAAAGGCTTTTACTACGATTTTGGGCCTTAGCCTTTGCCTGTTTTTCTTGTAATGATGTGGAGGCCATAGCCCTAATGTCGCTAGGGTGTATAGTAATCATTTCACACAGATGCGAGATGCATGAATCACCCTATCAGTCATGCAACAATATCCTGCGCGTATCGCATGCTCATATTGGGCAACTCCACCTATCAGGGAGCCCCATAAACAATCTACTCAATAACATATGCTATGATCAGTCACTCCTCATATCAAGCATACATATAATGTGTATGGGCATGAATCATGGAACTATACTGAGCATGTTATATGGTGATGAACTATCTTCATAACGAAAATGGGCCCAGAGGGCCTATACACAACAAGTTGGGCCTAACAGTGAGCTGTTGAGGGTCGAATATTGCATATCAGACCCCAGTTATTTCCTAGAGTTATGAACATTGTACTGTTTAATGGTCTAATTTAGGCGTGTTTGTGATGCAGGGCGTATTTACGAACTTGGATTGAAATAGGACGCTAAAAGCGTGGATTTACTCTCAGAATTCACCAAACCAATGGACGGGACCCCAGGGGACCAAGATCACTTGATCTACATGCCAGAGATTCGAGAAAGTTAAGTTGTTCACGTTAAAGAGGCCTGAAATTGATCCAGAATGCAAGATCACAGGGTTTCCGCCATCCGATTGACATGAGACTTCACATATGGCCTGAAGACCATAAATTAACCGTACAAATCAAATTTCAGCCATTGGATCTCTCGAAAAGTAGCACAACGGACAGATCAGCCCATAAATTCTCGATTTGGGGCCCACCTGATATCTGGAAATGCTTCAACTTCGGTCTCAACATCTAAAAATGTGTGGAGCAATGAATGGACGGAACGGATTTTGTGACATGTTACAGTGGACTCCACATGTGCACTGCATGTGCACTAAGTCCACGTGCGCCGGCTGTGCACCAGACACACAGGGTCGGTCGGCACGCCGATCGATAGAAATTTGAAAATTTCTAAACGGCAGCGTCTTAACGCTGCCCGTCCGATTTTCAGTAGTGGGGCCCATCCATTATGTATCTCGACGATCCAGACCGTCCATTCGATCCAGAGGTGGGGCGTGACCTCCACCTAGCTTTCATTTTTGGCCCACGCACGCGAGCACGCGATTTTCACCGTCAAACGTAAGACGGACGGCGGAACGAAAGAGTCAGTAGGCCACGCCGAATCAATCTGAAACCATCAATTCTTATTGGTTTTTGCCAGAATTTCAATGGACGGGGTGGATTTTTACATAGACATCAAGGTGGGGTCCACCGATCTTCGCAGTGCGAAAATGAACCTCTGTTTCACAACCGAGGTTGCGTTTTTCGGCATTGTGGACCACCACAAGACATGTTCGGACGATCGGGACCGTCCATCGAATCCCATGGGCCCTATCATCACCGCCTAGGTGGCCGAATTGAAAAAAATAGCAAGGGTCAAAAATCCGGTGTTAAAGAGAAGGATGGACGGCGGAATGAATTCTTCCCGGGCCGCATCAAAGAATGATTAAAATAGACCATCTCTCGGGTCTAAACTCCGAGGAGAAGCTGTTGGACGGTGTGGATTTCTCAACCGAGATCGTTCATGGGACTCACCAAAAATTAGCTATGGTTCTCTCGTGCCCCTGTTGCAACCGACTTCTTTAAGGACACAAACATTCCACCGACTGGAACTATTATAAGGAGAGAGAGAGAGAACGTGAGAGGGGGATCATCGGGAGGCTAGCCAGATCAGAGACAGGGAGCAAGGGTTTTGGCTTGAGGCTTGGTTGTGGAGCACCAGGGAGAGAGACATTAGAGAAGTTTTTCTTTTATTGTTTATTTATTTTTCCTGATTATGGAGAGATCTAGTTCGTCCATGTCAGGCTAAACCTCTTAGCTAGGGCCAAGAGGTGAAGCTTGTAGCGTGATGGGAGGCCTCTTTGCTTGTGCCTTTGTTTAGACTGAATTTGATGTTGATTTGGATTTTTATTAAAGGAATGTTTTCAGTCTTTAATGGTCTGTTGTGACTGAAATTACAATGGGTCTGCGATGGCTTTGAGCATGTTCTTTTCCTCTTTATGTTTATGACGTCAGGAAGCCCTATTGTTCATCATCGTCTCCTGGGCATGATCGGATGACGGTACCCTTCCTAACCTTCATAAACACGTTGATTGGTTGGTAATTAGTTTAATTCTGTTGTTTGCTTTACCTCCTGGGCATGGTTTGGTGATGGAATCCATTCTAATTCATATACTTTTCATCTCTTGAAAAAAACCAAATCAAAGGCGTTTAGTTAATTTCCCGATTTTTAATTCGTGCATAAGATCTCCCGATTCTACAAGTGGATCCTCTGAATCCCTAGTGTCTTTTTTTCTGAATTTCTCCTAAGTTTTAGATTAATATTTCATCATTATTCTTCAAATTACAATCGATTTAGATTTCATCTCATTCTAGTTCTATTTCTACATTAGTTTCAGATAACGTACAAGTTTCAATCCCTTGGGATTCGACTCCTCGGCCTTACCGAGTTTATTACTACATCACAACCCTATACTTGGGAGTGAACAAGTTTTTGGCGCCATTTTGGGACTCCACGGCCTACGATTTTCTGAAATTAATTGGATTTAGAGTTAGTTTAAGATTAGGATTTTACTAATTTTAAATTTTTAATTTTGTTTTCTATTTTTCATAGAACTGACATATTTCTTATTCTGTAGGTTGTTAAGATAGAACTTCTAATTTGGTAAACTCTTTCTGATTTGCTAGATTTCCTAACTCTTTAGATTTGATTTGCTCTAGAAATTTCTTCTATTTTGAACTAACTTATTTTGTTTTATTTTGCAGGTTTTTTACTCCAATTTGGTAACTTCCTCTCAACCCTATCTTTCTTTCTAGATTTTCATTTTCTTTCTTAGGATTAGGTAGAATTTAACTGAGGGCTGCGAGTGTTTCATGCCCAAGTGGGCCCGTGACGACACTCGACGTCTCTTGACTGAAGGAGGGTTAGTTGAGGGGTTGACTGTCCATCGCAGGACTAGACACCGTTCGAATTCCCCTGAGTTAATTGAGGTTATGGCTGAAAATCAACCTCAAGCACTACCTCAACAGATGGATGAGGAAGTACATGATGAGAATGAGGTGCTTCAAGCACCCCCGCCTCGTACCTTACGAGATTATTTACAACCGGCGGGGGTGAGCACGCCCTCATGCATGATTTTTCCTAAAAACACAGGACATATGGACATCAAGCCAGGAGTTATCCAACTCCTTCCTAAATTCCATGGGCTTGAATCAGAAAGTCCATACTTACATTTGAAAGAGTTCGATGAGATTATAGCCACCTTATACTTTCCCAATGTATCCGAGGATACAATCAGGCTGAAACTCTTTCCTTTTTCCTTGAAAGAGAAGGCTAAGACGTGGTTACATTCACTGCGTCCTAGATCCATTAGCACATGGAATGATTTGCAGAGGGAATTCATAAAGAAATTTTTCCCACACCATAAAACGATTACCCTCAGAAAAGCAATCATGAACTTCGCCCAAAAGGAAGATGAAACATTCTACCAATGTTGGGAAAGGTTCAAGGATCTCGTCAGTTCATGCCCACAACACGGTTTTGAAATGTGGCGCATTACAATTTTTTTCTATGATGGACTGACATCTTCCATGCGCCAACTGGTCGAGACAATGTGTAATGGTGAATTCATGAATAAAGAGGTCGACGAGGTATGAGATTACCTCGATAGACTTGCCGAGAATGCACAATCATGGGACCATTACCCAAAATCAAACACCACGCCTAGGCCAACTCAATCTAAGGAGAAAGGTGGAGTATATCTCCTGAAAGAAGAGGACGATGTAAATTTTAAAGTGACTAATCTCACTCAAAGAGTCGAGGCCATGGAAGGAAAGAAGGAGAAGGTTAATGAAATTGTTTGCGGCATCTGTGATTGCAACATTCACACAACCGAAAATTGTCCTACCATATCTGCTTTCGAGGAGTGTTGAATGAGCAAGCCAATGCCGTAAATAACTATCAAAGACCTTTCAATGGATCTACCTCCAATACATACAATCCTGGTTGGAGAAATCATCCAAATTTTAGTTGGAGGAATGGACAAACTGCTACCCCTCAAAGTTTCTTCAATCAAAATCCAAATCGTGGGAAACCTCAAGAAGAACCTGGTTCAAAATCCCATACAAGAGTCGACTCGTGCGGGCGTGGACTTACAGACTTTGCGCGTAAAATAGATTCACGTATGACGGTTATAGAAAAGGGGATGCTTCGCACAACCGCTCCCCAATCTTAAACCGCAATACGAGATAAATGATCCCAGCTCTTCAAATCAAATGGGACACGCTAAATCCATCACCACTCTTAGGAGTGGGAAGATCATTGATAAAACCCTTCCTTAGGCCCGAAAAGCCTCAAGAACCGTAAGAGGACAATAATGATGGATCTCGTGATGTCCCACAAAATTTAGAACCGGAACTTCTAGAGAAGCTAGTTGCTCTATTCCCCAACGGTTGGTTGCACCAAAACGTCTTTCTAACTCTCAGGATATTCGGAGGTGTTGAAACAAGTGAAAGTCAATATTCCTCTACTTGATGTCGTAAAACAGATTCCTTCATATGCAAAATTTCTGAAAGACCTATGTACGACCAAAAGACGACAGAGTATTCAAAAGAAGATTTTCTTAACCGAGAAAGTGAGTGCCATCTTGAAGCAAGACGTGCCGCATAAATTCAAGGATCCCGTAGCCCAACCATATCATGTGTAATCGGGAACCATCGAATTGATCACGCACTTCTTGACTTAGGAGCGAAGCGTCAATCTGATTCCCTACTCAGGTATACAAACAGTTAGGTTTGGGTGAGTTAAAACCCACCCTAACCACACTACAACTTGCCAATCGAACTGTTCGTGTACCAAGAGGGATTATTAAGGATGTGTTAGTCCAAGTCGATAGATTTTACTACCCTGTAGATTTTATCATCCTGGACACTGAACCCATCAACAACATGAGCACTCAGATTCCCGTCATTCTTGGTCGCCCATTCCTTGCCACGTCAAATGCAATCATCAACTGCAGGAATGGTGTCATGACTATGTCTTTTGGAAATTTGACATTAGAGTCAAACATCTTTTTCAATAACGGCAACAACGTAGAGGATGATGATGATGTCCACGACATTAACATGATCGATACTTTCGTGGAAGATAGGACACCCCTTACCTTATCCTCTGATCCTCTAGAGACGTGCTTGGCCCACTCCCATGAGTTTGATGATGATATGATTAGGGAGACGTGTGCCTTGCTTGATATCGCACGTGATTGAAGTTAACCGGTGGAGGCCACAATTTGAAGAATTGCCACAACCGATGTAATGCCTCTACCGTCTAACCTCAAGGCACCGAAGCTTGACCTAAAACCTTTGCCTCTCGATTTGAAATATGCCTATTTAGGTCAAGATGAGACATACCCGGTGGTGATCTCTGCCCACCTGGAGAAAGAACATGAGAGTATGCTCATATCTACTCTCATTGAGCATAAAGGAGCCCTAGGATGGACGATAGCGGACCTCAAAGGAATCGATCCCTCGATTTGTACTCACCACATATATCTTGAGGAAAATGCAAAGACCGCTCAAGAACCACAACGTAGACTAAATCCAAACATGAAGGAAGTGGTTAAGGCCGAGGTTCTTAAACTATTGGATGTGGGTATCATATACCCTATATCCGATAGTCAATGGGTGAGTCCAACTCATGTGGTTCCTAAGAAGTCCTAGGAATCACCATCGTAGCCAATGCTAATAATGAACTCGTGCCAACCAGAGTCACTACTGGTTGGAGAATGTGCATTGACTACAGAAAGTTGAATACCATCACGAGGAAGGATCACTTTCCTCTGCCCTTCATCGATCAAATCTTGGAAAGGCTAGCTGGTCATTCCTATTATGTTTCAGACGGATATTCGGGTTACAATCAGATTGAAATTGCCCCTGAGGACCAGGAAAAGACCACATTTACATGTCCCTATGGCACCTTTGCTTATCGAAGGATGCCATTTGGATTATGTAATGCCCCTGCCACCTTTCAGCGATGTATGTTGAGTATCTTTTCTGATATGGTGGGGCAATATCTTGAGGTCTTCATGGACGATTTCTCTGTCTATGGTTCATCTTTCAGCAAGTGCCTGGAAAGTCTTAAATGTGTGCTGAAAAGATGTGAAGAAAAGAATCTGGTACTTAATTGGGAGAAGTGTCATTTCATGGTTCACAAGGAGATTGTCCTTGGACATATCATCTCGTCCAAGGGAATTGAGGTAGATAAGGCAAAAATCGATCTTATCTCTAACCTACCTCCACCCAAGAACATCAGGGACGTGCGATCCTTCTTAGGACACGCAGGATTTTACAGGCGATTCATAAAGGACTTTAGTCTCCTCTCTCGTCCTTTATGTAATCTTCTTCAAAAGGATGTTCCATACGAGTGGACTGAGCAATGCCAGGAAGCTTTCACCAAGCTTAAAGGCATGTTAACCACTGCACCCATCATGCAGCCACCCGACTGGAGCCTTCCTTTTGAGCTTATGTGCGACGCCTCTGATTATGCTCTTGGAGCGGTTCTAGGCCAGAGAAAAGATAAGAGGCCCTACGTCATCCATTACGCGAGTAGGACTTTAAATCCTGCCCAAGTGAACTACTCGACTACGGAGAAGGAACTCTTAGCCGTGGTGTTCACCTTGGACAAATTTAGGTCCTACCTGATCGGATCCAAGATCATTATCTATACAGATCATGCGGCACTGAAGTATCTTCTTTCTAAGAATGATTTTAAGCCCCGCCTGATACGATGGATCCTTCTACTCCAAGAATTTGATTTGGAAATTAAAGATAAAAAGGGAGTAGAGAACGTAGTGGCCGATCACCTCTCTCGCCTTAATACCTCTGATTCCCTTGAGGCGACCCACATCAATGACATGTTCCCTGATGAACAACTGTTCAGAGTCTCACATTCACCTTGGTTCGTTGATATTGCTAATTATCTTGCTACAGGTTCCATACCGACACATTGGACTGTGCAAGATAAGAAGAAATTTTTCACCGAGGTGCGCAAATTCTTCTGGGATGATCCATACTTGTTTAAATATTGCCCAGACCAAATCTTGAGGAGATGTGTGCCAGACGATGAGCATCAGAGTGTCATCTCCTTTGTCACTCACAGGCCTGTGGTGGTCACTTTTCGCAAAAAAGACCACGGCCAAGATTCTGCAAGATGTGGCTTCTATTGGCCCACTATGTTGGTGGACACTCATGAGTTTTGCAAAGCTTGTGAGCGTTGTCAGAAATTGGGAGCATTGTCCCGTCGAAATATGATGCCCTTGAATCCCATTCTTATCATAGAGGCATTTGATTGCTGGGGCATCGATTTCATGGGACCATTCCCCCAATCTTTTGGGAATTTATATATTTTACTTCTTTGTAGACTATGTCACTAAATGGGTCGAAGCGATTCCGTGTCGGAATAATGACCATCGCACGATCATTAAATTCCTAAAAGAAAACATCCTTTCCCGATTTGGAACGCCTCGAGCCATTATTAGTGATGGGGCTCACACTTTGTAATAGGCCATTCGAGAGTTTAATGAAGAAATATGGTATCTCTCATAAGGTGAGCACCCCATACCACCCACAGACAAGTGGGCAAGCTGAGATTTCTAATAGGGAGATCAAACACATTTTGGAGAAAACGGTTAACCCTGACCGTAAGGATTGGTCAATTCGATTGACCGATGCCTTATGGGCGTACCGTACTGCTTTTAAAACTCCTATTGGAATGTCTCCCTTTAGACTCGTCTATGGGAAGGCTTGCCACTTGCCTGTGGAGTTGGAACATAGAGCTTACTGGGCGATCAAAAATCTAAATTTCAATCTGAACAACGCTGGCTCGCTACGCAAACTTCAGTTGAATGAACTTGAAGAAATCCGGAACGACGCATACGAGAACTCGAGAATTTACAAGGACAGGATGAAGGCGTTTCATGACCAACATATTCTACGAAAATCATTCACGCCTGTGCAGAAAGTCCTTTTGTATAATTCTCGATTACATCTCTTTCCGGTAAGCTTCGATCTCGTTGGACTGGTCCTTACATTGTTGTTACTGCATATCCTCATGGGGCCGTCGAGATAAGAGATCCCGACAATGGCAAGGAGTTTAAAGTAAATGGACATCGCTTAAAGCCATTTGTCGAACAATTTGATTCAGAGGACATGTCCATGCCTCTGACTGATCCTGTCTACCAGGATTGATCTCCTAGTCTGATGGAGGTATAGGTAGGTTTATCGCTTTCTTAGGACTAGGGTAGTTGCTGTAGTTGTCTGGCTGAAGACGTTAAACTTAGCGCTCCTGGGAGGCAACCCAACTTTTCTTTTCCATTTATTTCATTTTCCTAGTTAGTTCAATGTTTGTGGGTAACATTACTGCAAACCCTCACGAGACTACAACTCGTCCACTAGGGGCAACCTAGGGGTTTAAAGGCTTGTTGCATGCGCTAAATGCAATCGAGAGCACCTGCGAAAGTGGTATAGGTAGGATTTTATTTCTTGTTATTTTTTGTGTTGCTTTTTCTCTCGTGCTCACCCGCTCTCATGTTGAGATCTCTTGGAAAGTCTCTCACGATTCATCATTCAGGTACTATCTTCCCATCACTTCTCTTTTACTTTCGTTGTCCCGTCTGCATTCCATGCTCATATCTTTTACATTGAGGACAATGTAGATTCTAGGTTGGGGGTGGGAGATTAGGTAACCTAATAAGTGTTTTTCTTGGTCTTGAGCAAAATTTGTGAAAATTTTTAAAAATTTTTCTGGAAATTCTTGTGAATTTGAAGTGATTTTGACGACCATCTTGGATTTATCATGTTAAGATACGTATTTTTGGTAATTCATTACTTTTGGATTCGATTATCTGTAGATTTCACAGTTAAGTTTGAATTGTTAATCCATGATGAGAAGTTGTAAACATTGATTGAGTCATGATTTCACATATCACATCTCACTTACACATTGAGATTTCAGTTTGATATTGAATGATTAACTTGGTAATCACCGAGCATGAAAGAAACCAGCCTAAAAGATTTGGCCATCAAAGTAAAGTCGCATAATCTTCACCATAGGTTTGCTCCCTATAGGTGTGGATTTAATTCCTCATGGATGATATCAGAAAAGGTTTAGATGTACGATCTTCACCATAGGTTTGCTCCCTATAGGTGAGGATTGGACTCCCCTTCTGGACGTCATATAAAAAAATAAAAAATAAATAATAAATAAAAAAAACTAGAAAATGAAAGAATGATCTGTGAGGCAAAGTTCTGGTTTAGGTGATGGTAGTTATGAATTTTTTGATTGATTACCAATGATATCATGAAATTGACAATTTGATCTCTTAATGATGATAGGCCGAGATTTCACTATACACCCATGGAACTCAATGTTTGAAATTTTTGTAATTGATGGATCAATACTTTAAACTTGTTATGAAGTTTTTAGTATGCTTGAATCCAAGAGAAAGTAATGCCCAACATTCATGAATCTTAAATTTCTCGTATCTAAATCATTTTTCAAAATATCACACGGTTCCATAGAAACTGCCCTATAATTCTCAATTTATTTTTCGCATACTTTGCTCGGGACTAGCAAAATGCTAGTTGGGAGTTGTGTTGAGGGTCGAATATTGCATATCAGACCCCAGTTATTTCCTAGAGTTATGAACATTGTACTGTTTAATGGTCTAATTTAGGCGTGTTTGTGATGCAGGGCGTATTTACGAACTTGGATTGAAATAGGACGCTAAAAGCGTGGATTTACTCTCAGAATTCACCAAACCAATGGACGGGACCCCAGGGGACCAAGATCACTTGATCTACATGCCAGAGATTCGAGAAAGTCAAGCTGTTCACGTTAAAGAGGCCTGAAATTGATCCAGAATGCAAGATCACAGGGTTTCCGCCATCCGATTGACATGAGACTTCACATATGGCCTGAAGACCATAAATTAACCGTACAAATCAAATTTCAGCCATTGGATCTCTCGAAAAGTGGCACAACGGACAGATCAGCCCATAAATTCTCGATTTGGGGCCCACTGCTATCCGGAAATGCTTCAACTTCGGTCTCAACATCTAAAAATGTGTGGAGCAATGAATGGACTAACGGATTTTTGCAACATATTACGTGGACTCCACATGTGCACCGCATGTGCACTAAGTCCACGTGCGCCTACATTGTGCACCAAGACACATAGGGTCGGTCAACAAGACGCCGACCGACGTAGAAATTTGAAAATTTCTAAAACGGGCAGCGTCTTAACGCTGCCCGTCCAATTTTCAGTAGTGGGGCCCATCCATTATGTATCTCGACAATCCAGACCGTCCATTCGATCCAGAGGTGGGGCGTGACCTCCACCTAGCTTTCATTTTTGGCCCACGCATGCGAGCACGCGATTTTCACCGTCAAACGTAAGACGGACGGCGGAACGAAAGAGTCAGTAGGCCACGCCGAATCCAATCGAAACCAGTCAATTCTTATTGGTTTTTGCGCGTAATTTCAATGGACGGGGTGGATTTTTACATAGACATCAAGGTGGGGTCCACCGATCTTCGCAGTGTGAAAATGAACCTCTGTTTCACAACCGAGGTTGCGTTTTTTTTGTGGACCACCACAGTACATGTTCTGGACGATCGGGACCGTCCATCAGAATCCCATGGGCCCTATCATCACTGCCTAGGTGGCCGAATTGAAAAAAATAGCAAGGGTCAAAAATCCAGCCGTTAAAGAGAAGGATGGACGGCGGAATGAATTCTTCCCTGGGCCGCATCAAAGAATGATTAAAATAGACCATCTCTGGTCTAAACTCCGAGGAGAAGCTGTTGGACGGTGTGGATTTCTCAACTGAGATCGTTCATGGGACTCACCAAAAATTAGCTATGGTTCTCTCGCAGCCCCTGTTGCAACCGACTTCTTTAAGGACACAAACATTCCACCGACTGGAACTATTATAAGGAGAGAGAGAGAGAACGTGAGAGGGGGATCATCGGGAGGCTAGCCAGATCAGAGACAGGGAGCAAGGGTTTTGGCTTGAGGCTTGGTTGTGGAGCACCAGGGAGAGAGACATTAGAGAAGTTTTTCTTTTATTGTTTATTTGTTTTTCCTGATTATGGAGAGATCTAGTTCGTCCATGTCAGGCTAAACCTCTTAGCTAGGGCCAAGAGGTGAAGCTTGTAGCGTGATGGGAAGCCTCTTTGCTTGTGCCTTTGTTTAGACTGAATTTGATGTTGATTTGGATTTTTATTAAAGGAATGTTTTCAGTCTTTAATGGTCTGTTGTGACTGAAATTACAATGGGTCTGCGATGGCTTTGATCATGTTCTTTTCCTCTTTATGTTTATGACGTCAGGAAGCCCTATTGTTCATCATCGTCTCCTGGGCATGATCGGATGACGGTACCCTTCCTAACCTTCATAAACACGTTGATTGGTTGGTAATTAGTTTAATTCTGTTGTTTGCTTTGTCTCCTAGGCATGGTTTGGTGATGGAATCCATTCTAATTCATATACTTTTCATCTCTTGAAAACCAAATCAAAGGCAGTTCAGTTAATTTCCCTGATTTTTAATTCAGGCATAAGATCTCCCTGATCTCTACAAGTGGATCCTCTGAATCCCTAGTGTCTTTTTTTCTGAATTTCTCCTAAGTTTTAGATTAATATTTCATCATTATTCTTCAAATTACAATCGATTTAGATTTCATCTCATTCTAGTTCTATTTCTACATTAGTTTCAGATAACGTACAAGTTTCAGTCCCTTGGGATTCGACCTCGGTCTTACCGAGTTTATTACTACATCACAACCTTATACTTGGGGAGTGAACATGAGCCCTAAGGAGAGTTACAATGCGAACATTTAATCATCATTGCTCTTACAATGTGGACGTCAAACCATCATTACTCTCAAGGCATGTGTTGAGGGTCAAATATTGCATATCAGACCCCAGTTAATTCCTGAATTTATGAACATGGTACTGTTAAATGGCCTATTTTAATTGTGTTTTGTTGCAGGATGCAATTAGGAGCGTTGACTGGAAACTGACACTAAAAGTATGGATTTGACATTCAGAATTCACCAGAGCAAGGTACGGACTCCATGGAATCCATTCTAATTCATATACCTTTCATCTTATCAAAATTACATTAAAGGCAGTTCAGTTAATTTCCTAAATTGTAATACAGGCATAAGATCTCCCGATCCCTACAAGTGGATCCTCGAATCCCTAGTTTCCTTCTCGATTTTTCCTAAAGTTTTAGATTAATTATTTCACCATTATTCCTCAAATCATAATTGGTTTAGATTTCATCTCATTCTAGTTCTATTTCTACTTAGTTTCGATAACGTACAAGTTCCAGTCCTTGGGATTCGACCTCGGTCTTACCGAGATTATTACTACATCACAACCCTATACTTGGGGAGTGAACAAGTTTTTGGCGCGTTGTCGGGACCGATTTTTGCCACGAGTTTCAAATTAATTAGATTTAGAGTTAGTTTAAGATTAGGATTTTACTAATTTTAATTTTAGATTTTGTTTTCTATTTTTCATATAACTAACATATTTCTTATTCTGTAGGTTGTTAAGATAGAACTTCTAATTTGGTAAACTCTTTCTGATTTGCTAGATTTCCTAACTCTTTAGATTTGATTTGCTCTAGAAATTTCTTCTATTTTTGAACTAACTTAATTTGTTTTTATTTTGCAGGTCTTTAGCTTAGGGACTTTAAATTGGTAATCTCCTTCCAACTTTCTCTTTCTTTCTAGATTTTCATTTTCTTTCTTAGGATTAGATTCGGAATTAGGGTTTTACTATGCAAGAGTTGGATCGTATATATGCTGAGATAGCTAAGGAATCTTGGGAAAAATTTTTGATGTATGATGATAATAATGGAAAACAGCCTATGCCTCAAATATTTTCTGAAAATTACTTCAACCAATCAAAACATGATGCTCCACCGATTAAGAAGTCCTTCGGTGATTATCTACGGAAAATAATTGCATTCCACGAAGTTAAGGAAACAGTACGTGATTATTGGAATGATAACGCGTATCAACTCCCGACCGATGACCCGTATGACTATAACCAGTGGAACCATCAAAACTGGGAAGATGAACCAACCACATGTAATGATTATTCTCTTGGATACCCTACCGTTGAGAACCTACCAGAAACGATCCAAGAGGATGAAATTCAGTATACCATGGAATGCCTTACGGAAATAAGAAAAACAATGGAAGCACTGAATTCGCGCCTTGAAAGGATAGAAGAAGCTCGTGCATCCCAACTACAATCCAATCCAGAAATACAATGCCAGGAAAGTGATCCTCACTCGCTTTTGACGAAATCTGGAATTTGGAATGAGGAGTTGGATTCCATTAACGAGCACGTGGTTCAATTTCCCAATGAGCCGATCTCAATGACTGTTCAAAAGAATGATGGAGATACATGGGTGTGTTTCAAATACAGTGATGATGACACACTTTCCTTACATGATACACAGGATCTCAATGATGAGATTGAGGTTAGTTTATTCGAACCTCAACCGAATTTAGAATGTAAGGAAAGCGATCTCATCTCAAGTGTGTACTGCACTGAATTGGAAGCTGAGAAGTATTGGGATGAGATTCATGAGAGCACAACCCAAATTCCCCTGGAATCAATCTCAAGTATGGTCCAGGTCAATGCTCAAGAAGCACAGAAGTGATGGGTCATCTGAGCTACTCCACTCACCTAACATATCTGATTTAAAAGTGGAAGATGAGCTCATTAAAACCGACCCTTCCAACTTCTGTGAGACATGTTTGGACCACTCTCTTGAATTGAATGATAATGTGATTCGGGAGAAGGACGAGTTGCTCGCTACGACTCTAGAATTTGAAACCACTCAATTAAGACCACCATCTGAGCTGTACACGTCTGACAGTTCAACGCCTCGATTGAGTAGTTTCAATGAACAAAGTGATCCCATCGATACTTCCCCTATTGATCTTCAATATGTTTGTGCAGGGCTGGAGCAAGAGAACATATCTTCATATACTTTTAAGGGCGAGGGAGTCCTTGAGCATCTCATTACAGATTTCCATGAGGAAAATAAGTCACTCTCAGCTGAAATTTCCGACTCTTTTGATAATTGCTGGGCACACTACTTTTCAAAGTCAAACGATCCCATGTCAAAAGACAAAGTGGATGCCTTGCAAGACAACATCTCGGTAGTTATCACTGACCGAGAAAACCCTTATTTTGAAGCCCCTTCTTCCCCTGATCCTAACCGTCTACCATTAAAGGAGGAGGAGCTGAAAATTGAACCGAAGATTGACACTTCGAAATGTGTTGAGGCTACATCACTTTTTGCGAAGTTTTCTAAACTTTATCTACTTGTAGTCTCTGATTCACCATGGGATACTAACGTTGAAACTTCTTCTGTCACAGGTGAATCGTACATACTGGTTACCTCAAGCAATGCAATGGACAATTTCTTATGAGGTACATAAGTCTCTTTGGAAAGTCATGCTCCAGGGCACCCAAGCCTTTTGCAAAAAGGGCTTTTGGATGATCTTGTTGAGGAACTTACTGAGGAACTTATCAAGATACTGGCCAGAAGAGGAACCTTGCAACATGAGTAGTGAGTTCAATGTTTGTGGGTAACATTACTGCAAACCCTCACGAGACTACAACTCGTCCACTAGGGGCAACCTAGGGGTTTAAAGGCTTGTTGCATGCGCTAAATGCAATCGAGAGCACCTGCGAAAGTGGTATAGGTAGGATTTTATTTTATTTTTGTTATTTTTGTGTTGTTATCTCTCTCATGCTAGTCGACTTCCATGCTGCGATCTCTTGGAAAGTCTCTCACGATTCATCATTCAGGTACTATCTTCCCATCACTTCTCTTTTACTTTCGTTGTCCCATGTGCATTCCATGCTCATATCTTTTACATTGAGGACAATGTAGATTTTAGGTTGGGGGTGGGAGATTAGGTTACCTAATCAGTGTTTTCTTCGTCTTGAGCAAAAATTGTGAAAATTTTTAAATTTTTTCTGGTCTTTCTTGTGAATTCAAAGTGATTTTGACAGATATCCTGGATTTAGAATTTCAAGATACGTGATGTTGGAAATTTATAACTCTTGGATTCAAAGATTTGTTAGATTTCACAGTTAAGTTTGAATTGTTAATCCATGATTAGAAGTTGTAAACATTGATTGAGTCATGATTTCACATACCACATCTCACTTACACATTGAGATTTCGGTTTGATATTGAATGATTAACTTGGTAATCACCGAGCATGAAAGAAACCATTTTAAAAGATTTGTCCATCGGGGTATAAAAGGAGTTGCACCATAGGTTTGCTCCCTATAGGTGTGGATTTGATTTTCTATGATTAACGCATTAGATTTAGTTTGGGCGATTATTTTCACCATAGGTTTGCTCCTATAAGTGAAAATTTGATTCTATGGTTTTTTTTTTAAAAAAAAAAAAAAAACACTAGAAAAATGAAAGAATGATCTCTGTGAGGCAAGTTTTGGTTATCATGAATTCTCTTGTTGATTACCAACGAAATCTGAAATAAAGAATTGAATATTAATGTTGAAAGTCGGGATTACACTCTACAACCATGGAACTCAATGTTTAAAATTATTCTAGTTTATGGATTAATATTTGAATTTGATTATGAAATTCACCGTGCATGAGAGGCCAGGAGAAATTGATAATCACCATTCATGAATCTTAAGATTTCTCATATCTGGATTGTTTTTCAAAATTTCACTCGGCTTCATAAGAATTGTCTCGTAATTCTCAACTTATTCTTCGCATATTTTGCTCGGGACTAGCAAAATGCTGGTTGGGGGTTGTGTTGAGGGTCAAATATTGCATATCAGACCCCAGTTAATTCCTGAATTTATGAACATGGTACTGTTAAATGGCCTATTTTAATTGTGTTTTGTTGCAGGATGCAATTAGGAGCGTTGACTGGAAACTGACACTAAAAGTATGGATTTGACATTCAGAATTCACCAGAGCAAGGTACGGACTCCATGGAATCCATTCTAATTCATATACCTTTCATCTTATCAAAATTACATTAAAGGCAGTTCAGTTAATTTCCTAAATTGTAATACAGGCATAAGATCTCCCTGATCCCTACAAGTGGATCCTCTGAATCCCTAGTTTCCCTTCTCTGATTTTTCCTAAAGTTTTAGATTAATTATTTCACCATTATTCCTCAAATCATAATTGGTTTAGATTTCATCTCATTCTAGTTCTATTTCTACTTAGTTTCAGATAACGTACAAGTTCCAGTCCCTTGGGATTCGACCTCGGTCTTACCGAGATTATTACTACATCACAACCCTATACTTGGGGAGTGAACAGCATGGTCCATTATAAACATCATTACATACATCACATTAGGCCTCACACAAAGGCCTCACACACATTTCTTTAGGCCTCACTTATGGGCCACAAATATATCACGATGGGCCTCAAATATATCAAAATGGGCCTCATTATATGGGCTTCATATACAACTCATTGGGCCTCATATAATCAAGTGGGCCACATCAATGAGCCACACCAATGGGCCTCGTAAACGTTAAGTGGACCGCATCAACGGGTCGTACCAATGGGCCTCATAAACATCAAGTAGGACGCATCAATGGGCCCCATATACATCAAGTGGGCCACATCAACGGGCCATACCAATGGGCCTCATAAACATCAAGTGGGCCACATCAATGGGCCGTACCAATGGGCCTCATAAACATCAAGTGGGCTGCGTCAATGGGCCGCACCAATAGGCCTCATATACATTAAGTGGGCCGCATTAATGGGCTGCACCAATCGGCCACAACCAGTGGGCCTCAAACACATCATAAAGGGCCTCTCATGCGGGCCCAACGTACATCACATCAAGGTGAGGCCCATTCACTACATTTTCCTTATATTGTTCCTACACCATTCATCTATTTTTAGGGGTCATTTTAGAGCATTTCCCAAAACTGAATCATATCGAAAGATCATCTGGACCATACCACAAATAACAGTGGAGATAATGTTTTCCACTGTTTAAACCACATAGGGCCACCACAACATTTATTTTCCATACAATCTGTTCATAAGGTCACAAAGACCTAAATTAAGAGGAAAAACAAATTTCATACTGATCCAAAACCTCTGTGCTCCCAAAAAGGGTTTCAATGATAGGCGTTCACTCCTCTACTATTTTCTGCAGTGTGGTCCACCTAATAGATTTGTCTTATTTTTAATCTCAATCCTTAAGACGAGCTCAACAATTGAATGGATGGTTTGGATGTAACATATACATCAAGGTGGCCTCACATGACTCGTCCAGATGGACGGTGTGGATATACAATACATACACTAAGGTGGTTCCCACCGAACTTGCTGACGTAGCTACAACAGTGGTGGGACCCACTAATGGATGGTTTAGATATAACACATACATCATGTACGGGTCCCATAGATGGGCGGTCTGGATGCAATACAGATGGATAGCATTGATGAAACACATAAACACGGTGGGGTCCTCCGTCCTTGCTGGACGATGCTAGACTCCACATGTGTGGGTCCCACCGTCCAGCCAGGTGGATGGTGGAGATGTAGCACATACCTCGTGCGTGGGACCCATAGATCTTGCTGACATTACAGCTACATGGGGCTGGCCCACCGTCCATCAGACGGTCAGTCTGGATAGCAAACAGATGGACAGTGTAGGTGGGATCCATACATTAGGTGGGTACCACGTGGATGGGCCACCACTTCTATATATATTATAATATATAATTTAGTAGTATATTATTATTTTATTTGCTATATATATATAAACTTACTAATGCCAATATAGCAGCCATCGCTGTTGGCCATCCAGCAATGGACGACCCTCATTCAAAGGATGCAAAGGTGGGTCCACACATGTGGAACCCACCAGCCCTAGATAAAGCTAATACTTGTGTTTTCCTCTTTGTCCAGGTCTGCTGGATGCTGAAAAGGTGGGCTCGCTTGGATAGTGGTGCAGTCCACGTGGTGGGTGGCATGGAAAAAAAAGAAATACATCATGGTGGGCCACAAGATGGGAGAGAGAGAGAGAGAGAGAGAGAGAGAGAGAGAGAGATGTATAGTGGAGGGACCCCGCCACTATGGGCCCCTCTTTGATCACACACATACAGAAAAATGGGTCTTATCATATGTGGGCCCATGAATGGAAATAAACGGTGGGTCACCCACCTAATGCACTCCTTTTTTAGCTCCTTGGACTCCTATGCTCCATGGCTTTCCTTTTGATGGTGGATGATGAAGATTGGATGGCTAAGATGGGAGATTGGGGTAGGGAAGTGGGCCACACTTAGGTTTGGCTTGGGAAGCTTAGACGTTGGATGCTCTCCTTGGGAGATTGAGAGTGAAGAGGGAAAGAGAGAGAGAGAGAGAGAGAGAGAGAGAGAGAGAGAAGTGATGGATGAAAAGGGATGGAGTGATGGGTGATGGGTGGAGTGATGGAGTTGTAAGAAAGGGATGGGTGGAGAGAGAGAGTTGACTTTGGGAATGGGAAAGAGATGAGTTGCTTGTATTTGACTTATACTTATGATAAGATGTGTACTTTGATTGATTGATGTGACGTGTCGTAAAGATTCTCTCGGAATTCACGGCATTTTTCTTTGGAATATACGCGGGCCCATATCTCCTGGTTTGGGATCGTATCGACGCGTGAGATGCGGCGTTGGAACCACGGCGACGACGCAGTCGCTAGGATACAAGTTTCGAGTCGAGCCAATATAGATCTTCGAGATGCAACTTAGGGTTGTGTGTAAACGCTGAATACAGGTTGCGGGTCGCCTGAATTTGACTGGGAGGACCGCAGAAGCCTACGGAATGGTACGGACTATAATACGGGCCTTACAAGTCGACCAAGAGAGACTTCGGTCAACTGAGCCCAACCCTTTATTTTTCATATGTGGGTCACTTTTATGAAACTTTTAAAGTATTCCACTACTTTTTACCAACACCATAATGCATCCTCTCCTTTTTTCTGATGCACAAATTAGAAGATCTGAATCTCTTGGTCAAATAGACTAGATCATAAGGTACTTAGTAAGTTTTCAAATGTGGATTTCTTGCAACCAAATCTTTTATTAACAGAAATAATGTAACCTTTAAATAATGATGATAAATGCAATTATTTCCATCTTAGCTTGCTTATATGTATACGAGTGTGATAAACTGAATTAGAGCGTGCTGTTGATGTCCCAATTCCTGTGCCTGAATGTCAATTAATTCAAGAAATGACACCTAAGAATGGTCGCCCCCATGTTACGTGGTCTTAAAAGAGTGCACCTCATTCGGATCATTTTGTTCCGCCTGTTGATCGTGAGGTCCCTACTTTGAGCTAGAATCTCACTCCTTCGCCCAATCCAATTGCTACTCAGATAGCACCCACATGGGCAAATGTTGAGCAGACGTTGTTCCTAATGCAACACCAGTTGCAAACTCTGGCAATGCTTGCAGGAGCTATGGTCCAGAACACTCAAGCAACCCCAGCTGTGGAGCCCACCCCATCAGTTGAGTAAGTTCCATTGTCCATACCATCCCCTAGTCACCCTCTAGGTCGTGATGATCATATATTCAATTAATTGCAGCGATTGCGACCACCTACATTTATCGGCACACATGACCCAACAAATGTTGAGCATTAGCTCCATAGAAAATCTAAGATGATTAAGCCCTTTCGATGTTCAGAGGCTGAGCAGGTGGAACTTATAACTTATGCCTTTGAGAAAGAGGCAGACTTGTTGTGCGATAATGTGTTGTGATATGTTCTAACTACGTACAAATGGACTTGGGATGACTTTGAAGCAAAGTTTTTTGAAAAATATTTTCCCCTCACCTACAGGGAGAAGGAAAGTTTAATCGATTGCAGTAGGAAAGTATGTCTATAGTCGAATATGAGAATTGATTTTTCGACTATCTCGGTATGTATTGATCGTTGTAGCCAATGACATATCAAAGATGAAACGATTCATAGATAGGTTATGGCCCAATATTCTTACTAAGATGTGTTGCCCGCGCATCATTTCATATGTTGACATGGTAGACGCGTTAAGGTTAAAACAAGACAGGAAATGTATTTTAAAGTCCTGTGTTCAGATGAATAAAAGAATCAGCTCAAGTACTCCTCTTTACCCTATCGACAAGCAACATCGACTAACCTCACAGTTAGCACTAGCATAAGGCCAGGCTATGTACCAAATCATGTTTGCAGTTATTATGGGAAGTCAGGCCACTTTGCTCATGAATGTCATAAGAAGATGAGAGATGAAGGCATTTTGCCTCCTCTTTAGTTGAACCATACTCCACATCAAGCGATTGCAGCTCCTCCTGTTTGTGATGGTCGTCCTCTACAGAAGCCCACTACCCCAATAGTTAATCGAGCACAACAGGCTTGAGTTCATGCACTGACAGTTGAGACACCTTCTGAAGTTGCTTTCATCCGAGAAGCTTTTGAAGGTATTGCATATATTAATGGTACACTCATATGTTTGTTGGTTGAAGCTGGAGCTACATCTTACTTCGTTTTTAGTGGCATTGTGAAATGACTGAAGTTACACATAATACATACGCTTGGTAGATCGATAATATCAGCCATAGGAACGATTTTTGAGTCCAATAAGTTTTGGCTTAAATGTTCCATTGTGTTGGGTGGTGAAGTGATACATATCCATCTGATATTAGAAATATATATCACTACAACGTTATTATTGTCATGGATTGGCTGACACCGATGAAAGCAAAGATATATTGTGATGCCAGAACTGTCAAGGCACAAGATGAAGAAAATCTTCCCTTGACATTTCCTGTAAAGGTCAGTTATGGGTGTCGTATATTGTTGTTTGCTAGTCAAAAAGATAGTTAAGTTAGGTTAAGTTGGCATTGTTGCAGACACTGTTAGTGAGTGAGTTCAAGGTGTGTTTGAGTCTATACCCGGATTGCCTCCTCAACGCAAGATTAATTTCACTATCGATCTTGTACCTGGTACGATGCCAATCGCACTATCAACATATCGAATGCCTCCTTGTGATATGGAGGAGATGAGATGTTAGATAAATGAGCTCGTGAATGGTGGTTTCATATGGCTAAGTGTCACTATGGGGAGCCCCAATGTTGTTTGTTAAGAAAAAGGATGGATTTTTGTGACTTTGCATCGATTATCGGAAGTTTAATCAAATTATAATTAAGAACAAATACCCTCTCCCTAGAATCAATGATCTATTTGATCATCTACATGGCGCTCAATATTTAAAATAAAAAATAGACATAGTTTGGGTACCATAAGTTTAGAGTCAAGGGAGAAGATGTACAGAAGACATCATTTAAGATAAACTTTGGGCACTATGAATTATTAGTGATGCCTTTTAGACTTACAAATGTACCCGCCGTGTTCATGGATCTAATGAATAGGGTGTTCAAGCAGTCTCTTTATAGGTTTGTCATTGTGTTCATTGATGACATCCTAGTGCACTCCAAGACTCGCAAGGACCATGAGGAACATTTGGGAGCATTCCTTGAAACACTTAGGAAACATCAATTGTTTGCTCAATTTTGAAAGTGCAACTATTGGAAAAATGAAGTGAAATTTCTTGGTCATGTTGGCATGTGACAAGGTATTGTATTAGACCTTGCTAAAGTTGCAGCAGTGCAAAGTTGGGAACAATCATATTCAGTTACCGAAGTGAGGAGTTTTCTTGAATTGGTTGGGTATTATAGGCAATTCATAAGAGACTTTGTTAATCTAGCATGTACACTCTCTCAGCTAACTCGTAAGGATGTTAAGTTTGAATAGAATGATGAAGCATAAATAATACTTTAAGAATTAAAGACATTGTTGACAACCACACATGTGCTTGTATTGCCAGAACATGGAGTTAGATATGAGATCTATACAAATGCATCACGTGTTGGTTTAGGTTGTGTTTTAATACAGCAAGGAAAAGTGATAGCGTATGCCTCCCAACAATTGAGGAAGCACGAAGAGAACTGTAATAGCCTGAGATTTTGGCTCTCGTGGACAATATAAAAAACCGAATTCCAGGGTAATAATTTGAATATGGAAAAGTATAAATACTTCATATTTTCCTTACAACAATATAATTTACAATTTCCATAGCAATCGTAGCATAAATGATGGAAAATTTAAATCTTATTCCTTTAAATAGCTAATGTAAGTTCCAATCACCATCATTACATTAAGATAGTACATGCACGGTCCTTCCATGAAACTTATTATAATTTCAAATTTTTAAGGAACTAGTAATAGGAAAACAAAATAAATAAAACAAGAAGAATCTTGTCCAAGCCATCTTGGCTTCATTGTTCGTCATACATTGCTACAAACCATCATACTTTTCGCATTGAAGCTCTGACTCAGTCTTTGGATCATTGCTTGCACAATATATAGTTGTTTTTCCACACGAGGAATGAATTCCCTTGGTTCAACTCAGTGAGGGAACCCCTCTGAGATTATAACAATAATAGCACATTCAATTCACAACAGAGCAAAATATCCATGTAAAATCTCGATTAGTGAAATGCACGATATGCATTTTCTGATGAAGGTCCCTAACTAAATGTAATGCCCCATGTTTTCAGGACCCGAGTATATAACCCGTTTCCCAAAAACTCGAGTGTTAACTTATAAAATTCAGTGTAAATTTGAACCATTTATCATTAATCAGAGTTAACAGCAACAAAGCTAAAATAAACCATGCATTGTATAAAAACATTCTGATCATTCCAAAATTCCAAATGTAGCGCCTATACAGGACTTATACAATCCCAAATAACAAAGTTCGTATAAACAGAAATAAGGATCTATCAGCTAGTGGTGGGGTTCAATATGGGCCGCAAGGACCCCGTCTAGCTTCTCAGCTACTGATCTGCTCTAGCAACCCAATGAACAACATCGGCTTGCTCTACACCTGCATCAACTGTTACGGTTTGATAGCGTCAATGGCTATCGCAGTGAGAAGCACCCTCTAAGATTACGCACTAATCATTCATAATCCAATATATATTGCAAGTCATGAAATTGGATACACTAAATAGGGTATTTTATGGTCATACTCATACTTAAGATAATCAAACTAAATAACAGAGTTTCATCATAAGCAAATATCATGATAGTCGCAATACAAGGAAACATGACCAGTATTCAAACAAATCAAACATACAATTTTCTATTGTGCTCGAAATCACGTTGTACGTGAACTCCGCAAGATGGCTAGAAAATCGATAAGCGAACTTCGGTTCCACCCGAAAATCATGGTACAAGTAGAATTCGCAAGGAGAATAGAAAATCACCCTTTAAACCCCTACTTCATCCAGAGATCATGTCGTACGTGAACTCCGCAAGATGGCTAGAAAATCGCTAAGCGAACTTCGGCTTCACCCGGAAATCAGGGTATGATTGACACCGCAGATGAAGAGACAATTAACATACAAACTCTAGACCATCAGAAAATCATGTCGTACGTGAACTCCGTAAGATGGCTAAAAAATTGCTAAGCGAACTTCAACTCGACCCGAAAATCATGGTACGACTGAACTCCGTAAGATGGGTAGGAAACAACGGATGTGTAAATGTAACCAATAAGCCACAAAGGGCACCCATGACACATCTAAGCCACAAAGGGCAAATGTGGACCACAAGATCATAAGTCCAAGGTAAGTTCCATTCAGTTCATCATTCAAGCACAAGTGGTAGCATATAAATAAATTAATATGTATACAATAAAGGATAACATGTTATCATCGAGCCATTCATACATATTACAATTTAAAAGAAACGTTTATCTTCCAACACATGAATTAACTATACCACAAGTTAGCATATTCTATAGTAAAGTAAGAAACTCAGTTAAGGGAATCATGTCATCATCTACATCTAAATTGATGAAATCAAGTGGGAAGCTCAAAGGGTGAGTCCTCACCTGTGGGGTTGTGTTACCGTCCTTGATTCACATTTCTGTAAATATCCTGCACGCAAGTAGCTTCCTAGTGGACGGTTTGCATTAGACAAAAGTCCCTAATGTTTTCATCTACTAGCATATTGAAGGTTTTGGGGGATTTAAAAGGGCTCACAACTCAAGTTATTTGGGGCCTGCCTTAAGGTGACTAGGCCTATAGGCTTTTGTCATGAAAGGTGGCCCAACTTTTGGGCCCAAGCCCATTATTGACTAAGGGCCGAATTGGGCCCATTTTGGCCCAGCCATTGGGTCCGAACATGGGCCCAAGTGGGACTGACCCACAACACTTTATGGTGAGGCCCACTGGATTGCGAATGAGGTGCGGCCCACAGAAATTTTTGTTTTGGGCCAGCTAAAAGGGGGGTTTCCAAGGCCCATTTAAAGGCCTGATTTAAGTCATGATTTTAGTTGGGTTAAGGGCCCAACTGTTCTCTAGTTTTAGTTGAGTTCAAGGCCTAGACGAGGCTTGGTATTAGTCCAGTTGTATGGCCCATTTTGAGGCCAATCCTTCAATCTGATTCAAGGCCCAACTGAGGCCCATGTTCAGCTCAAATCAAGGCCCGCTGGTGGAAAGTTTACAGCCCAAATCAAGGCTTGATAAAGGCCCAATTTCAGACCTATTTGTGGCCCACAATTCAGATGTAGGGCGGGGCCAACACAATACCGTCTAGATGGACGGTGGGGCTATAAAAAATGCATGATCCATGGTGGCATCCCACCATCCCAATCAAGTGGACAGTGGAGATGTAGAATACATAGATCTTGGTGTGGTCCACATAGATGGATGGCGTGGATAGAAAATACATCAGGGGTGGGACCCACTTGAAATTTAGATCTATTCATTCCGGTTGCCATGCCGTAAAATGATCTCAGTAAATGGTTGGACGGTATGGATACAATACGTATGAATGGTGGGCCCCACACAGGTAGTGGGCCAGGCCGTGGGTCTCCCATGAATGGCCCAGCGGCCTGAGAAGGTTTCAACGGTGGATGCAAGTCCCCACTGTCCAGCAGCGTCTGGCCTGTTGCTGGACAGTGTGGACATATACATCATCAAGGTGAGCCCTACACACAAAGCACGGGCAACATGTACCAACATATACATCAAAGGGGACCCACAGAACTTGCTATTGCTGTCGTCAATACAGCAGCTGGACAGCTGCATGGGACCCACATCAGACATGCGGCATGGACAACAAATACATCAGGGGTTTGTCCCCACCATTGAAAATGATGTTTGGCCGTTACCTGCTTTGAGATCCGGAAGAAACGGAAGGAGAAGTGGTTGCAAGGAGGCCCACCATCGATCGCACAGCCTCATCCTTCGAGCGAGGAAGAAGAAGGATGGCCATGACAACGCCGAGTTTTCCTCTGATCTAGTCGTCATGGAAGCTCCCAGTCGGTTTGGTAGTGGGTTCAAGCAAAGGAGAAAACGGTTGTTTCTCTTTGCAAACTTGTTGTGGTCCTATTTTTGCTAAGGTGGAGATGGTTTCGGATGGCTGAGATGCCATCAAATGGACACCCTGGATCGTGCCAGAAGCCCCTCACGCAGATCGCTGCGCTGGCATTGAGACAGTTTCCAAAATTGGAAACGATGTGTTTTGTAGGACCCTATTGCACCGAAGATCATGCGTCCACACGTACCGGGAAATCTGTCGTGATGGTTGGGCTTTGGTCAAGCCCATCGTATGAACCCGATGGACGGTTCGGATCTTAAAGATGGGACCACATGGTGGGCCGTGATCCAACGTTCTTGGACACTCGACCGTTCGTTATTTGAATTGCAAAAACAGAGGGAAATCCCTCTATTTTGAGGAGTTTCGTGTTAGCGCCAGCTGACCGAGTCCACCAGCTCGGTGCTCATTGTGTGCACATGCTAGTGTACACACGCGTTGCTAGGTGGGGTCCACAGGAACGTTCGTGATGTGATCCACTCCGTTCATCAGTTTTGTTGACTCGCATAATGGCCTAGTCCAAGGAATGAGGCCAATCCAAGTCTTAGGTGGGCCATATCAGCTGAAACATAGCCCTTTGAGTGCAATTATCGTCGATCTAAGGACTAGTTGTGGTCCAGTCTTGTGATCAAGACCGCTCATTTAGCTAGTGAGCCACCCAGGTCCCCTATATATTTTAGATCATAAAATAAAATATATTTACATATTTATTTGGCAAATTACATTAATAATTATAGATAAGTATTTATTTAAAATCATGAATATTTATAATGTATATTTTTGTGATTATATATGCATATGTAGTATAGTAAAACTACTATTAAGTGATATATATTATATGCATAGTATGATACGATAATATATAGTTAAAGTTTATAAAATGCAATGTTAATTAATATACATTAATTATATAATAATGTTTTAGTATACAATTTATTTTATATGTAGCTTAAATAGCATAAAATAAATAATATACATAATTCGGATAATTTAAGTAATGTATGTGTTATTACAAATAATTGTGAAATCATTTTGTTATTATAATATATATACTTTTTAAAATGGGTTATTATGGATCAACTTAGGATAGGCCTCCCATCCGACTAATTCAGGTGGGCCTCATCTGGTGGTCGGTCAGATCATGTTTGTCCTCCAACATTCTCAGGCTAATTCTAGATACACTTAGACCGATGCCCTTAAAGTCCAATGAGTTTACAGTTGCCTACGAAATCACTAAATCGGGTTTGTGATCTTAATTTGTAACACCTGATTACTGAAAAGTAGGGGGTGTTACACTAAATAAGGCGGTGAAGTGAAACCCCTTCATTATAATTTTAACGTTAGCCACTAATCACCAGAGTTATGTGAAACAGGAAACCCCCATTACAACTTCACACGTGAAGTGGGAAGCCCCCATTTCAACTTTATACTCAAAACACAATGTGAAGCAGGAAACCCCATTACAACTTCACATTAAAAGCTTAACTAATGAAAGCGGAAAACTCCTATTAAAACTTCGCATTAAAAAACCTAACTAATGAAAGTGAAAAACTCCAATTACAACTTTCATTACATAGTATACAATTGGAAGCGGGAAACCCCATTTTAACTTCCATTGTAACACCCAATGGGCTGGTCCACCAAGTTAGATCCCAGTACACATGTACGAGATTTAGTTAATCCTTTAATAAATCCAGTTTAGCATCCAGCCGGTTTAACAATGCTCATACTCAATAAGTCACCACCTCACCCCATCATCATCCTTTCATGGATCCACCATAAGAAACGATAGTATACTATTCAAGTGTGTCACTTCTCAAGGACTTCTTGAATAGTCAAATCAGAGCTCTGTCATTCCCACCACGACATCAATCTCACCATAGAAAGTTTTCAAGTGAGTAGTGGGACATCTCGTGCCATTATATCTTTGAAACTTGGGTACTTTAAAATTTGTTGGTACCTTGGCGTCCGAGAAGGGACAAAAGTCTATGAAATTGGTTAAAGGGAGTTCCATCCCATGTTACCTTTAGAGTTCATTGTGCATGACCCTGAGTTGGTCCTTAAAATGTTCACATAGTTAGGTGATTTTAGAGGGTTGTTGAGGAGGTGGTCGTGCCCCTTGGGGAGTTCAATTTATCTTTTCTTCATATGGTCTACCCCCTTGGCTTGGCTGGGTGCGTTGACGAGTTGTGCTTATTGGGGGATGGCCGCTTGGAGAGGAATTCCGACCATGGGCTGAGCTTGTATATCTGGGAGTGTCTAGGTAGCCAAAGAAGGTCAGCCCTAGCTAGGATGGAGCTGTTAAGGTAAGATGAGGATAGGGTATGGCGTTTGATCCAGTTGGACAGGGTTCTTGCCATGGAAGGTCTACAAGGGTGGATCAAACTGAGATTGGTCGGAGTCTGTCAGTTGAGACATAAGGGGGTCTTCGTTCGGAGGATGGTACTCATCTAAGTATTGAAATTGTAACCAGTTTGCATTATGTGGGACATGTTGGCATTGATTAATGATGAGATTGGAGAGTCCCAGATGAGTGGTGGGTAGTTGTGTGCTGTGAGTAGAGGGGGCTTCTTTGGTCTATAGAAGGTGATTTATGAGTCCCTCTATTATGCTCATGTTTCGGGCGAGGTCGCCCAATGATAGAGTGGTGACAAGTGGCAAAGCTTGTTGCCTAGGTGAGTCAAGTGGAGAGGCTCAGTTGCCTTCTTGTGCTGACATGGTGGCTTGGGTGCGAGTGTGAATAATTGTTTAATATGTTGGTGTTGACTTTGAAGGGTGATGGATTCACAAGTTGTCTTTGGGTGTAATGATTGTTGACTGTCTTACCTTTTTCCTTGTTAGCTTTCCTTTCTGTCTCATGTTTTGCTAATCAGTAGAAATATGGTGCAACATGCATGGGTTAACAGACCAAGGGGATCACTGCTAGGTTGAGGGTAGAAAGAAAATGGACCAATGCAGGACTGGAATGCATGAGGCTCGGAAGAAACCAAATGGACGGGTGCAAGAACACAGGATGCTTGCAAAAAAGTAAATGGACCGGTGCATGACTGGAAAGTTAGTTGGTTTGCTGATTAGCTTTAGTTAGTGCAGGATCAGTATTCATTGGACAGTAATTTTGCAAGTAGCATAATTCCCTTGAAAGTCACACATTTCTTGTTTCAAGGTGAGTCTTAACTAGTAAAGACTAGCTAGCAATAGACATCTCCAGTGGAGTCGTCATTCTATGAACACCCCTGTCATGCATATGTACACGCGGCAGAATGAACACCTCACTTTCTTGGCATATTCCATTTGTCGATTCTGGTTTTGATTTGATTTAAACGCGGGATTGATTTAGATATAGATGTATGTTTAACTTAGAGTCACCACCAATAAGCTGAAAGAAGCTTGGAATCTATAGCCGGCTAAAAACCGTAGAATCACTTAAAGGTCGAGGAATCATAAGAGTCCCCAACTCAAGTGACTACTGTGGTTGGTATGCCACCATAAATTCTAAGTAAAAACCTCAATTACAAGAGATGAAGGGATTAGATACCCTCTCCTACCCACACTAAATGCGGTCTTTACTTTAAGAGATGTGTGACTATTAGTAGAATTAGGGTACTTGCAAATATGTTAATCATTTAACCATTCTTTGCGTATCGAGGGCTGGACAAGCGAAAAGAAGAAAAAAATGGATCCAAGCCTTGCTTCGCAAAGTCAAAAGACAGGACAAGCTTGTAGAATAAAATAAATATACAATGAAATGAAGAAAAATATCCTAACCTTGCTTCACAGAGTCGAGACCCTAGGCAGGCAAGCGGAAGAAGATAAATACAATAAAAGCAAATGCAATAAAAGAAAAAATAGACAATATATGCCAAGAAGGGAATGCGCAGAATGGACCGTGCTCTGAGTTTGATTGAAATGTGAGAAAGAGTAAACGCAAGTCAAACACCATTTTCTTGAGTCAAAAAATAGATAATGGGGCGTCCCTAATCTTGACCCTACTTCTAAATCATCTAGCTAGCTTTAATGAGTTAAATCTCAGTGGCTGGTTGAAGCAGAAGCTAGATTTAAGCATAGTAGCTGTATAGCATCTTAAGTGGCAGAATTTCCTTTCAGTAACAAAAGCCAAGAAAAGAAAATCTATGAAAATGACTGAAAACTTACTATACGATTTTCTCTGTAATTTCTACCTCTTCAGGCATAGTTTCTGTCTCTTCTGAACAGGAGGTGGGTGCTACTCTTATAGGCTACAAAACCATCTGAGGAGCTGACAGACACTTGACAGTAATTCTTCAGGTAGGATTTGTTAGAGGAACTAAAATCCCTAGGTTCCAATGCCAGGTGTCCGTCGGCTGATCGGTATGCTTCCTCTGGTTTAGGACAGGTGAGGTGTCCACACTATTTTTCCAGTTAATGCCCAGAGAAGTTGAGAATCCACATTGATTATGCTATAATATTTCGGTTACTGACTTATCACATCCATCATGTGGGTCACCATTAGTACCCATGCCTCTCGGAAAATTACTTCGGTTGGATGATCATGACCTTCAATCAAATCTTTAAGAAAACGAATGGTTCATATAAATCATTCCATGAATGGTCGTATTATTGATTTAGACCATCCTTCGTGTGGGTCCCATCTTTGATTGCATATTCCTTTTTAAAAAAATCACTTTGAGTAAGTGATCCTGAGCATTCTAATCAAAGTAAGGGGAAATGAATTATCCATAGTGACTATACTACAATTCATTGACTTATACCGTCCTCCACCCACCCTCTTCAGAGAGATGATCCAGTGCTCCATAGTGCCCCTAGTTGTAATCGATTGATCCAAACCGTCTATTGGGTTCAAGGTACTTTTCATGGTCGATAATGTGAAATAACACAGATGGATGATCTGATTTGCCCATAACTTAGCCATTTTTCTATATCCAACGGTTTTCCTAGACATGGATGGAATGGTTAGGATTCTCTGATCAAAGTGATTCCTTTATCATAAGGAATCCATCATGCTTCCGAACAAATAAAGAGCTTAAATGGTCGATTAGGCCTTATATTTCCATAAATGATCTTCACCGTCCATTTTATAGGCTGTTAATAAGGTAGTTGAAACCGTCAGATCAGCGTAATTTTTACATGGCAGCCAACAACATGTGTGTTGGACCCATCGACGGCCCGGATCACTCAATAGGAGTGTCCATACGTCCTGAAGAAACTGTAACCACTATAACTTTTAGTGCTCCCACAGAACTGTATCATTTTCTCCGGAATATAACTTCAGCCAAACAGATAAGGAACGCACAGCTCCAAAAATGAGTTGCTCATGGAGCATCCTATCTTTACCTCCTCCCTTCTTCTCTTCCCCACACAGACGTGCTTCATCTCGCACCGTTGATTCCAAATGGATACAATCATCCAAATGCTACAAAACGTCCAAGGTTCAAATAACACTCTTCATTTCATTCTCTATACTACTAACTAACTTTCTAACCGTTGAGATTCTCAATCTACTTTGGAATTGTCAATCACAGGCGTCCATCAAAGCCATGATCAAAAGGCCCTTTAACAACTATACACCACTAGAAAAGCCCAGTTTAGTACTTCAACTTGGAGTACTCTTAGCTTCAGTAAGCCCCACTTTCTCTTCATGTTTAAATTCGATTTTGGTCTGTATTGATGGTTTGATCGAGCTGTGGTCAAAGCCACTTGATCCGTTGGGTCCCACCTCGATCATTCCCTGGACCCAAAAGGTGAATCCAGGCCACTCATCAGGTGGGGGCCATTTGTAGGTTGAATATACATTCTGGGTCCTCCTTTTTTTTTTTCGAAACCATTGCACGCGTTGTGCCCAAACTGGTAAGTGGGCCAATCTGAATTTTGAGCCAGAATATGCTCATGATGGGACCCACCAGATGAGAGGTGTGGATATGGCTTCTTCAATCCCTCTTTCTTTCAAATCGACTTGCACTTCCATGCAACCATCAAAATGTCATTACTAACATAGTAGCAATTTGGAGCCGACAATACATTTACAGGCCCAATGATCGGGCCCAACTGTGATTTTGAGATGATTTATTAATGGATTGGATCCAATCTAAGGTTTTGCAAATTCGACTACTAGGAAATGGCCCTTCTTTGACGTTATAGCGTGGGCTTGGGGCTGAAAATAAAGGCCCATTTACTAATTGTCTGGGCCTGGGCCTAAATTTTAGCCTCATTGAAAGTTTGGCCTGACTTATTGTCACTTCTAAGGAAATCAGGGAAATTACAATTATTTCCACTCTATAGGACTTACAATTTCAATCCAATCCGAGTGCATCCAAACGCACCCTTTACAATGTGTACAATGAACAATTTTCTGGGCATAGGTGGAGCTACCGGCATTTGCGGTGACCGGTGTCAACGACGAAGAAGATTTGATATCGACATTGATACAACTTGGAATTGTTGCATTTTGGTATTTCCTTATCATGCCGGTGAGTATAAGTACATTTGATGCATGTGTGGCCCACTTTTTCCATTCATGGTATATAACATTTTTAGTTCTATATTTGTTTCGAAAAATTCCAGCCGGTGATCATGAACTGGCTTAGATTGAGATGGTACAAAAGGAAGCTGTTGGAGATGTATCTGCAGTTCATGTGTGTGTTCATGTTCTTCCCTGGGTGAGTATCTCTGTGTCTTCATATAATATCATGTTTTCTTTTTCTTATGTGGTTTGTTTTTTGACATACTTAAAATAGTAGCATAACATCCCACGAAAATATCTAATCTCTGAAAATGGATAAATGTGGAAGAGGAACGATCGTCTACAATAGTTATATGCTACAATCCATTGGCTTTCCCTTTCGAATTCAATCTTCCCTTGGAAATGTGATATATTTTCAAAGGTAAAATGGGTTTCATATATATATAGCCCAAGGCTTAGCTGTGCACCGGTTCTGATGAGTTATCGTGAGAACTTTTTGAAAACTCATCACAAGTAAGCCCAAAATCTGAAGAGTCCACATGATACAGGACCCACAAAATTCTTAGGGCCAAACTTTTAACCTAATCCAAAACTCTGGTGGGCCATTGTAAAAGAAAATAATTTTCTCCCATGATTTACATCTCTTTTCTATGGCCCACTAGAGTTTTGGATGCTTGTAAATGGGGCTAATTGTAAATGACTTACGGATAAATGGTTTACAATTTGTGTTTGGACCCTGAAAGATAGTTGTAAATAATTTACATGCTATAAATTATTTATAGTTTTCAGGTCCCATATGATTTACAAGCAAAAAGGTGGGATTTCATTTACCTCTCCATTTATAGCCTAATGGCTTTAAATGGAAAGATTGGCTTTTCATCTACTGGACTCCTTGGAATTAAGGATTCATTCACCCATATATAAACAAACAACATCGGATTGCATTACACTTTTATACTACTAAAGCTATTCACTTATGAATGTGGAGACCTAAAAAAGAAGAGATAATTTCAATGACAAAGTTTGTACATGTACCATAAGATGAAGAAAATGCTCACAAGGAATTGCCATTGGAACCTTGATAATCTTCCTGTGCTTGCGACTCCTACATTTCCCCATGGAGTGTGAATTTTGTAATTACCTAAGAGTGAACAAAACCAGCAAGTGACTATACACTTATCCGGATATGAATTTTGCACTAGAATACCAAGGAAATAAATCATTAGAGCATGTAATTCCAAAACAAGTTAAGATAGAACGAATCCTTAGAGCACATAATTCCAAGCCAAGTTAATATAGAACAAATCATTAGAGCTTGCATTTCAAGATAAATAAACCTGAATATTGGAAATACAAATTTTAAAGCCTGAATTTTTTGAGCAAGATTCAAACAAAATGCTGCTAAAGAATTTTGGATTCCATACTCTATTTTTCTCCCGAGGATATTTTTGACTTCAGCTTACTATCAACAGAAATATATTATAGACTTAACCCTGATGGGTTTTTTTGACCCGTTGTCCTTTCGCAACTGGGATGCGCAAAGTCCTTTCGCAACTAGGATGCGCAAGTCCTTTCGCAACTAGAATGCAGAAAGGAGTTTCCTAAAACTATAAAAAGGGGTCCCTAGGATTTTTCTATATATATTGTGTTGATGAGAAAAATACAAGAGGGCTATCAAAGGTGAGAGAGAGGGAGAAAGAGAGATAGGAAGCTTATAGAAGGGAAGTTATGCTTGGGGAGGTTTTTATAATTTGCAATTTATATCTCAGAGCTTCTATGTCCTCATAATCGGTTAGATCTCTTTGTTTTCTCGATTTCTCTTATTGTTCATCCAATCCTGCGTGAGTGAAGAAGGTTGTAAACATACTTCATAGTGGATTGTTGATCTGGACGAGGTCCCGTGGTTTTTACCTCTTTGAGGGTTTTCCACGTAAAAATCTCTTGTGTGGTGTGTGATTGATGCTTTGATTTATTTCATTGCTTTATTATCCATAATTCTGGTTTGTTTCGGGAGGCTAGATCCTAAGGTTTGTGCAAGGCATCCCAACAAACCCATCATAGAATGTCCAGAGCATTTTGAGCCAGAACTTTATTAATATCTTTAATTCTTTTGATGCCTAACCCACCTTTCCCCCCAAACATCTCTTTAAAATGCAAAGGATCATAAGCTATCCACCGTAAGAAATCTCCTGAGCATTTTGAGCTAGAATTCTTTATTAATATCTTTAATTCTTTTAACGCCCAACCCACCTTTAGAAGTTTTTATTTAGTCTTCCGAACTACAATGATTAGGACCATAATACACCTCCGCACAAAAGACTAATGCAAGAGAAGATATCACTAAAATAAGTTAAATGGGAATGCCCGACAGGATGTGATTATTGATTCTAAAATACAGAGATACAACAGAAAAAGAAGACGTAAACAAATAAATAAAAAGAATGTTTTAGAGAGTTGAAACATATTACAATTGTTGTCTTAAATATAGTTTTGCTTCCAAATGGAAAATTCCTAATGTACTAGGTCCCAAAAAAGTCTATCTTTGGGATATAACAACTCTCTTTCAAGATCAACATATTTGATTAGGTGAACACTTAATATCCACTAAATGAACCCAAGTTGCCCATATAAATTTGCCAAAAGAGAAGTTGCATATAAAAAATAAAAATAAAAATAAAAAACCAAAGGAAAAATTAGAGAGAGAATAAAGAATTTTTTAGATGAAAAAACAACAGAGGAAAAAAGCCGTTATAAAGAAAAGGGTAGGTAGCCGTTGTGGCTCGAGGTGCATGCGAACAACGTATTAAATATATGTCAACACATGTCTACTCATTAATTATGGATCACTCCATGATGATCATATGTCCACATTGTAGGGGGTCGTTGCATAAAACCTTAGGATCTAGCCTCCCAAATTCACCAGAATTATGAGACAATAAAGCAATGAAATAAATTAAGGCACAAACCATGCGACACAAGAGATTTTATGTGGAAAACCCTCAAAGAGGTAAAAACCACTGGACCTAGTCCAGAACAACAATCCACTATGAAGTAGAATGTTTCAACCAATTACAAGCACACACCGCTTGGATCAAACCTTCTTCACTCACGCAGGAGCGGATGAACAATAAGATAATAAAAAAAAAACGGAGAGATCTCACCTATCACGAGGATGTAGAAGCGTTGAGATGTCGAGTACATAGTAGATCACCTCTACGAGCAGAACCTCCCTTCCACAAGCTTTCTCTCTCTCTCTTTTTTTTTTTTTTTCTCTCTCTCTCTCACCTTTGATAGCCTTAAAACCTTTACCAAACCCTTTCAAAGCTTTAGGAAACTCTCTTGCATTGCCTATAACAACCCTAGGAACCCTTATTTATAGTTTAGGCAATTCCCTTTCACACCTCTTGCGAAACCGTCTCAAATTTACGCAGTCCGCACAAAATCCGGACATAAATCTGCATAACCTCGACCGGTCAAGTAGGGTCCTCGACCGGTTGAGCGGACCACTCGATCGGTCGAGCACCTCTCTCGACTAGTCGAGCACCTCGAAATTTCCAAACCAATTGCTCGCTGGACTTTGAGTCGAGCGTCACTCGACTAGTCGAGCACCACCCTTGACCGATCGAGCGGTGCACTCGACCGGTCAAGCATGGGGAGAAAATCTCCATCAAATCTCCCCCTTTTCGACTCAGGAGAAATTCACCTTCTTCAAGCTAGCCCGGTTTCTACAAACTTCAAACTTGTCCTTGAGCAAAGCCTTGGTCATCATGTCTAATCCATTATCATCCGTGCGTACCTTCTCAAGCTATAACACCTTCTGTTCCAAAGTATCCTTGATCCAGTGATACTAAATCTCTATGTGCTTTGACTTGGAGTGCTGACTTGGATTCTAGCTCAAGTGTATAGCACTTTGACTATCGCAATAGACCACGTGCTGCTCCTACTTCAGGCTAAGTTTCTATAGGAACCTCTCCATCAAAAACATCTTTTTACATGCCTTTGTGACTGCAATGTACTTGGCCTCTATCGTCGACAATGCTATGACCTTCTGTAGCTTGCTCTGCCAAAAGACTGCTCCCCCTGCAAAAGTGAACATTAACCTCGATGTAGACTTCTTGGAATCTGTTTAGCCCTCTAACATAGGTTTTCCGTCACCATAGCACAGACTCAACCTACATGAGCCTCTTAGATACCGCAGTATCCATTTCACCGCTGCCCAATGTTCTCTGCCAAGATTGATAAGATATCGGCTGACAACACCAACTGTATATGCTATGTCTGGGCACATACACACCATAGCATACGTTAAACTTCCTACCGCTGATGTGTATGGTATCTTCTATATCTCATCTACCTTTGCTTTCGTCTTGGGACACTGTCTGTTGCTCAATCTGAAGTGACCATCTAGTGGAATACTGATCGGCTTCGATGCATTCATATTGAACTGCTATAGGACTTTCTCAGTATACCGAACTTGTGACAGCCGAAGCTTCCTGCTGCTTCTGTCATGAGTTATCTCCATTTCTAAGATCTTCTTAGCTAAGCCCAAGTCTTTCATTGCGAATGACTTACCCAACTCCTGTTTCAGCCTGTCAATCTTCTTGATGTCTTTTCCCATGATGAGCATGTCATCAATGTATAACAATAGAACTAAGAAATCACCACCTAAGAACTTGCGCGTGAACACACAGTGGTCCGATTCCATTCTGTTATACCCATGCTTTAACATGAACGAGTTGAATTCTTGTAATATTGCCTTGGAGCTTGTTTCAGCCCATACAAGCTCTTCCTTAACCTACACATTATATGCTCTTTCTCCTTGACTTCGAACCCCTCTAGTTGGTGCATGTAGATCTCCTCTTCCAGGTCACCATGGAGAAAGACAGTTTTAATATCTAACTGCTCTATCTTCAGATCCATGCTGGCCGCCAACCCAAGCAACACCCATATGGATGTCATCTTTACCACTGGTGAGAATATCTCTTTGAAGTCTATACCTTTCATCTGACCAAACCCTTTCACCACAAGTGTTCACTCCCCAAGTATAGGGTTGTGATGTAGTAATAAACTCGGTAAGACCGAGGTCGAATCCCAAGGGACTGGAACTTGTACGTTATCTGAAACTAAGTAGAAATAGAACTAGAATGAGATGAAATCTAAATCGATTGTAATTTGAAGAATAATGATGAAATATTAATCTAAACTGAGAAGAAAATTCAGAGAAGGGAAACTAGAGATTCAGAGGATCCACTTGTAGAGATCAGGGAGAACTACTCTTGATTCATGAAAATCAACTAAACTGCCATTGATATAGTTTTCAAGAGATGAAAGGTATATGAATTAGAATGGATTCCATCACCAAACCATGCCCAGGAGACAAAGCAAATAACAGAATTAAACTAATTACCAACCAATCAACAGCAGTGTATGAAGGTTAGAAGAAGGGATCGACATCCAACCATGCCTGTGAGACGATGGTGAACAACAGGGCTTCCTGACATCATACACATAAAAAAGAACAAGAACATGCTCAAAGCCATCGCAGACCCATTGTAATTTCAGTCACAACAGACCATGAAAAACTAAAAACATCCCCTTAATAATCAACTAAAATCAATTTCAATCCATAAATTAAATTAAAAGCACAAAAATAGAATCTCCCATCTCACTACAAGATTCACCACTTAGCCCTAGCTAAGAGGTTTAGCCCGACATGGATGGGCCCAATCCCTTAAACAAATAAAAAAAAATAAACAAATAAATAAATAAATAAAAGAAAAAGAAAACAAAAACAAAACTCTAACTCTTCTCTCTCCCTGGTGCTCCACCGTGGATAGGATTGCCTCTCTCTCCTCGTCTTAATAACAGCAGCAAAAAAAAAAGGGAGGTCGGTTAGCGTTGGATAAACCGACCTTTTTACGCAGTCCAAATTGCAGTGGAACAGTCTTCTGTTTCTGTGTAAGAAAAATGCACAAAACAGCTGCGTATAGCCCAAGTTTGGGGAAAAGATCAAACCGCGTCATTTATTCTGACTTTATAGGACGGGTTTTGGCCCCCTTCTTCAACGTTTGGACGGTTTGGATCGAAGATCTGGCCCATCATGATGGCCCACAATTGCACGTTGCGTCCGGTTTTTAGGACCGCAGCAGGCGCCGGCCGCTCGGTGGGGCCCACTTCAAATTGTGTCTACGAAATCCACTCCGTCCATTGCAATTATATCGAAAAACCATTTGGAAATGGCTAGCTTCTTATTTGATTCAGTGTGGCCCACAAAATTTCTTTTGCACCATCGGTCTTCCGTTTGGACTATCGAAACCCGATATGTGTTGTCGCTTGCAATTCCGTCACCTTGGCTTCAAGTGTACATACCGTGGCCTTCTAATGGATGGTCTAGATCATCAATTAAGATGGTGAGTGGGACCCACGGCTGAAATCAGTGTCCAGTTTTGCTGCGAGAAGGAAAACGGAAACTTCTGTTTCCATGGATGAGGTCGGTGGGGTCCACTTAATCTGATTTTATGGTACATCAAATCTAGTATTCGACCTTTTGTATTCATGCCTGATCACGGGCTTAAATTTGGAGTGAATCTGTGATTCAGATGGGCCACACCATCAATATACGCAGCAGTGTATTCCTTGTAGGTGTAAGCTTGGATGCATGTATGGAGACATAAAGATATCAAGCTCTTGGTATAAAATCTCTCCCAGATGCATTAGACGGCCCAGATCGACAGTTTGACTGATCATGGTGGGCCACAAAGACATAAAGCTCTGTTCTTGCGTTAAACAGAGAGGCGGCCTCCTTTCCAAATTGTAGTCGGTCAACACGTTGTTGACTGACTTCACTATTTCGGTGCACAGCGGCTGTGCACCGACTGTACACTCACAACTATAAATGTGGGGTCCACCTTGATGTAATTTTGAAATCCAAGCCCTCCATCAGCTCCTTCAGCTAATTTAAGGAGTCAAGCCCAAGTTTGAAGCATATCCAACTCTCAAGTGGGCCCAAAATCAATGGCTTATGGGCTGATCTATCCATTGAGTCACTTTCACAGAGATCGAATAGCTGAAATTCGACGTGTACGGTTAATTTATGGTCATCAGGCCATGTATGAAGTTTCAATCTGATCCGATGGTAGGAACCCTGTGATCTTGCATTCTGGACATTTTTCAAGCCTGTTTGAAGTGAGTGGCTGGAATTCCTCAGATCTCTGGTATGTAAATCCTCGATCTTGGTCCCATGGAGTCCCTTCCAATGCCTCGGTGATGTCAGAGCGTCAAATCTATGGTTTTAGCATCCTTTCCAGTTCATGCTCGTCAGTTCACCTTGCAACACAAACACGAGTAAAATATGGCATTTAAACAGTGTCATGCTCATAAATCCAGGTAATAATTGGGTCTGATATGCAATATTTGACCCTTAACAACAAGTCTGGCCTTGAACCTCATCTGTGAATTCTTCTGCACAATCTTCTTTTTGAACACCCACTTATTGCTCAAAACTTTCTTGCCCTTTGGTAATTTCACCATATCATAGGTGTGGTTCTTATGCAAGAATTTCATCTCTTCTTGCATAGCTTTCAACCACTCTCCCTTATGCTCGTCGGCTAGGGCCTCAGAATAATCTTTTGGCTCTCCCCCATCAGTGAACATAATGTACTCATACGGCGAGTATCTCTTGGACGGTTGTTTGTCTCTAGATGACCTCCTCACCTGTGGCTCAACAGGTAGATCAAGTGGGGCTGCTCCCCTGTTCAATCTTCTATAAGAACTCCCTCGTCCTCTGCACTTTACTGTACTCCCCCGTCATCAGGCACCATGGGAGGAATAACCGGATCCATGTCCTTTAGCTCTCTTAAATTAAGTTGGTTCTTCTCTAGCTTACAAATGTCTTCTATACATTGATCTTCAAAGAATACCACCTATAACCGAACTTTTCATCACCGTACCCCAAGAACATACACTGTCTGATCTTCATATCGAGCTTAGACCTCTCGTCCTTTGGTACATGAATGGATGTCTTGCATCCAAACACCCTGAGATGACTATACGATGGATCTTGTCCAGTCCACACATTCTCAAGTACTTCTCCATTCAACGGGGCTGATGGAGACCTGTTTATCAAATACACTGCCGTATGCATTGCTTCTCTCCAGAACATCTTGGATAACTTTACATGGGATAACATGCATCTAATTCTCTCTACAATTGTGCGATTTATTCGCTCAGCCACACTATTATGTTGGGGATCTTGGGAACTGTCTGTTCATGCCGTATACCCAGGGACTTACAATATTCATGAAAGTCATCGATGTATTCACCACCATTGTCAGTGCGGATGCACTTCAATGATCTACTTGTCTCTCTCTCGACCATAATATGAAATAATTTAAACACACTAAAGACCTCATCCTTGGATTTCAAAGCATAAACCCAAACCCTCCTAGATGCATCATCTATAAAAGTGATAAAATACAATGCCTCACCTAAGGTTTTTATTCTCATAGGACCACAAACATCAGAATAAACCAAATCTAATGCATGCACTTTATTAATATTAGAAGCAGTTTTAACAAATAAAACTCTATATTGTTTTCCTAATAAACAATCAATACAGGTTTTGAGAGGTATATCTATCACGTCTGGAAGGAACCGCTTCCTTACCAGTAGCTGAAGCCCTTTTAACTCATGTGACCTATACGCCTGTGCCACATATCAATAGCTAAATCTTCCATTGCGTTCAACCCACCCTTTCACACACTGACACTTACCTTGTAAAGGGTGCAACACTTCTTTCCTCTAGCTGCGATCAATGAACCCTTTATGAGCTTCCAGTGCCCACCAGCAAACCGGCTTTCATAGCCATCATCATCCAACTTTTCCTTCGACATTAAGTTGAAATGAAGGTCTGAGATATGCCTCATATCCTTGAGAACCAATGTGTAGCCCACATCGGTCTTCACATAAATATCACCGACCCCTACAATCTTTAATATGTCAAAATTTCTTATCTTTACAGTCCCAAAGTCACCTGACTTTTAGCTTGTGAAGAAATTCCTGCGTGGAGTTGCATGAAACGAAGCTCACGAGTCTATTACCCAGTCGGTGTCCTGACTCGTAGCTGTGAGATAAACATCGTGATCTGTTGAAAGAATAACTATAACGTCACCATCTGAAGCGACCGTAGTGGAATCTGATTTATCTTCTTTCTCCTTTCTTTTTCCTTTCTTATCATTCTTCTTACAATATTCATGCTTGTAGTGGCCATTCTTGCCACAATTCTAGCATTTAACATCCTTCCTGGTACTTGACTTGCCTCTTGATTTATCTTGGGCCTTCCCACCCTTTCTGTTCTTTCCTCTCCCCCGATCTTGTTCACAAGGGTCTCTTGCTGAGTAAACCCCAGAGACTTCCTCTTTGTCTACTTATTGAAGAGACAACTAGTTACCTGTTCCATTGACACATTTCCATCTGGCGCAGAGTTACTTAGAGGCACTAGACTGGTTGAGCCTGGGGAGAAAATTCTCATCACACATGTGTATGACCAAGGCATCATCCATGTGGAGAAAACAAAAAAATGTTTAATAAAAAACATATCATACTATACCGCACCATGCATCGCCTTACCACGATCATAATTGCCACCCTCGCATGCCTGCATGTGCGAGGTTGTTACCAAGGTATACTCTTGTTTTCCAATACAAAGAATTAATTAGGAGTTCTAATATGAATACTTAATTTTTTCAACTTTTATTCAATGTGATACTAAACCCAACAAGGTAAAGGCCAAAAAATTCAAACCAAGGAAAATTATTTTTCATTATTTTTTGATCTATTTTTTTAGCAATCTCCAAAAATTTTAAAAATTAGGAAAATGATGAAAATAAATGAAGAAAAAAATCAATTGGGTAATTTAGTGAAACAAAGCACATAAGCAAAAATATCTTAATAATTTGAAGCTTCCATAATGTAAACATGCATGGTATGTTGGGAGGTAGTAACACAAAGTTTTAAGCTAACTCCCCACAATAACAATCCAAACATATCACATGCATAATATTTCAAACCAACTTAAATTTCTTGAGTCAACATTTTACAACCATGTGTTTTATCCCAGTTTCATGGGTGCTCTAAAGAATGTCCCAATTCTCATAGGAAGTAACCCCACTTACATACTCATATACATGAGTTCATCGAGGGTATACCTTTAGCTAGATATTCTACTATATCATAATTATAAAACGCATTTGTGAAATAATCTGACCTTTCTCGTTATAGATCATTGTACTGCTACAATATAGGAATGAGTCTCTTAATTTTCATTTACAATGCTTATATCAAATCACTCAATGTAACTTATCGTTACCCATTAAACCTAGTTCTTAGGATCTTCAATCATATATGTTAGGTTTCCATTATCGGTGATTTACATAAGCAGAACTCAACCACATTCTCCTTGATGTACTCATCATTAACTCTCTGGTCAGTGTTTAGTTAATACATCAGCTAGATTCTCTTTGGATCTCATAAAATAAATTGCAATTATCCCATATCAAATTATAGGTTATGTTTCAGATGTAGATGTTTGAACTTCCTATTATAAGTCCTATTGTTCGTCTTAGCTATAGTAAGTTGGCTATCAGAATATAGCACAATAGCTACCATTGGTTTACCCCACATAGGTATATCTGAAAGTAGTTTTTCAATCATTTTGCCTCTCTACTTGCAGTTGCAAAAGTTATGAACTCAGACTCCATCGTGGACCGAAAGATACAAGTCTGTTTTTAAACTTTCAAAATATTGCGCCTCCTTCAAGAGTAAACACAGTCATTTTTGGACTTGATTCTATTGAATTTGATAGTCAATTTGCGTCACGGTACCTCTATAGTACCGCTAGATATCTGGTATACTTAAGACCATTACTATAAGTTTTTTTTAAGTGTCTTAATAATCTATTTATGACATTCCAGTGATCTTCTATAGGATTAGTGATGTATCTACTCCGCTTACCAATTACATATGTAATATGAGATCTAGTACAGTTCATTAGATATATTAAATGACCAATAACATTAGAATACTCAAGTTATGATACATTATTACCTTCATTTTCATATAATCTCACAAGAGGATTAAAGGGAATGTTTGCAGGTGTATAATTTAAAATATTATCTTTTTGAAGGATTTTTTCAACATAATACAATTGAGATAAAGTAATTTCATTAGTATTTCTATCAATTCTAATTCCAAGAATCACATAAGCCTGTTTTAAATTCTTCATGTCAAATTGTGAACTCAATAAGGACTTAGCTTCATTCATCATATTAGTATTAGTATTAAAGATTAACATATCATCCACATACAAACATATGATAAAGCATGCATTTTCAAATAACATATTGATACATTTATCAGATTCACTAATTTGAAAATCATTTGATATAATACTTTGTCAAACTTCTCATGATATTTCTTTAGAGCTTTCTTAAGCCCATAAATAGATTTAATTAATTTATATACCTTATTTTTATGACCTTTTATCACGAATCTCTCAAGTTGATCCATATACATCGCTTTCTCTAATTCTCCCTTCAGGAAAATGACTTTTACATCTATTTAGTAAATCAATGGATTGTAGATGGAAGCAGTAGCTACTAATACTCTTATGATTTTGATTTTTTTAACTAGTGAGGCGGACATCATTTTATCGTTTTAGGTTTAGTGGGCCACGAACGAGTGGTATAGAGGTTGTTTGGATAATCAAGGCATTTCTTGAATGAATTGGGTATTGAGATTTCTCACGCACAATCAAAAGGGTTTGGATTAGCTAAGTTTATAATGTGGCCTATTCGCAATTAGCGAAAATAACGATTTAATTATAATCACCATAAACCGTCATTTCTTAGGCTAAAAGGATATGGGGTCAGTTTGGTTTGTTAATTAAGATCTGACTACTACTTATCTCAGATTTTAGTAGGTGTTTATTTAGTTGTAATTGTCTTGATTAATTAACGATAGGTCGGCTAGATTTAGGCTCTGTGTGAGCAAATTATGTGGTTAAACTCGGTGTTTAATTGATCGGACGGATTCGTTGGCTTCCTACCGTTGATTAATCGGACTTGTGCGGTTCTTTACTGGTACCACTCATGTATAAACTAACATTGAGTGTTAATGGTCAGTAAGTGATAATATAAGCTATATATATAATTCAAAGAATTTTTTAGAAATTCAAAACAGTGAAAATCCAGGATGTTACAAAGTGTGCAAGAAATGAGCTGTTGATTAGATGGGTCTCACCATGAACATGCATTACCCTAAGAAATAGTATGCCCTCTCGATCAAGTGGGCCACATGCTAAGAAGAATGTAGATGGTTCGATCCACATTTGATGGACTCATGTTGTCCACGGGCACGTATATGTTCTTGGTAGGACCTTGCATGATGAATGATCTTAATCATTCACACGTGTGCCACAATTCACACATGTACCAGCGGATACTCTAACCATCTCGTGTATGTTCCATAAATCTCTTTTCTCATTAATATCTTACTGACGTGGTTTTCTCTCCTCACTTGAAGCTTGCTGTTGTGGGCCCCATTTCTCAACTTCAGGCGATTTCCACGAGACCCCAACATGAAGTATCCTTGGTCTACGCCTCAGGACCCTTCAATAAATGACCCCAAGTCCTTGTGATGAATCTGTGTATATTGTTTATAGGGAGCCACACCATAACGATGTTATTACATATAATCAGAGCCGTTCATAAACTCATTATATTCGGCCGAAAATCATTTCACGTTTTGTATTGTTGTATGGATTGGTACTCGAGCAAGAGACATGTAAAGTATCCTTTTGCCTTGTGTTTGTAGATGTAGGCCCATGCATCATAATCTAGACCGTTAGATCTAATGAAACCAAATAGATAAGGACACCCAAAAAAAAAATGTTCTATGTTAGAAGATTAAGCGATTCGGCATTTGGTCTTCTTTTTCACTGACTTTAAACCGTTGCCTAATTCACTTCTTCGTATTAAAATTTTAGTTTGAGATCAGAAAAATTTTAAGGGTTAAAATTGTTTCATCAAGGTCACATCATCTAAGTGGGTCCCATATGATCAACAGTCATGATTCATGTTCCATGGGCTCCACTTGTATAAATGTAGGGCTTTAGGGTACCACGCAAATCATGTAAATGACTGGCAACATCATAAGTTTTAACATATCATATACTAATATTTAATATTTTTATCAAAATCATTATTAGTTAAGTAAATTAAGAAAATGCCCTCAAGTAATTAGGCAAACGGATACAGATAAATCCATATTCGACCTGCTTAGAAGCTGACTAATTAATGATAGATTTTTTTAAAATTAAATCGAATAAAAATCTCACCTGTATATCTAATTTTCTCAGGTTGGAAATGTTGGATGATCAAATGAATGGATGTCCATTGCCAACTCCATTAAGGATGTTTTGAAACTCTAGTGGCCCCCAAAACAAATAAAGTGTGGTAGTTCCTACTCAACTTGATTGAATGATATTATGGACCTTAGGATAACATGATGTCACACATTTGATGGACGGATTGGATGTGCTCCGAACATCACATGTGGACCTCCCATCTCGCTTAGATGGTGGTATCGATACCCTTGGAGCACACCTTTGAGGACAAATGATATGATGAGAATTGCTAATTCTACACAGACCATGAAGCGTAAGGTAGCTCCATGACCTTCTCCTGCTAGCTCCTGGCAAGAGAAGGATAGAGAAACCAAGACTCTTGCACGAATTTGATATACATAGGAACGGTTACTTTGCTGACATGGATGGAATGACATTTGATGGATGTTGTTGCAGGGATGGACATGATGAGGTCGATCAACGTCTTTCTTAAGAGGATAATTACTTAGGGCCTGTTTGTTAACTCTTAAAATTAACACTTAACACGGAATTGAGAAAATACCCCGTATTAAGAGTTGTTTGTTAACACTGAAATCGAAAAGCACTTAGTGATTTTCCGCAATATTTCACCGAATTCTTTCAGCGATGAGAGTCTGGCTTAATGGTGAACGCTGAATGCGCTCCACAATTTTCTATTAAAAGAAATTTTTGCTTCCAAAATTACCCTTAATACTATGGATATTTTTCCTCTTTTAAATTGTTTGCCGAATAGAAAACTAACTTTTAACATGTGAAACTTATTTATGCCCCACCATGATTTATGTGTTTGATCCACACCATCCATCAACTTTTTCAGATCATTCTTGAGCATGCGCTCAAAAATGAGGTATATGTAAACTCAAGTGGGCCACACCATAAAAACCAATGGAAATTGAATAAAACTCAAGTCCACCATTAAAAACCTTTTGAGGGCCATAAAAGTTTTGGATCAAGATGATCTTTGTTTTTTACCTTCATCTAGCCTGTATTACCTAATCAATAGATTGGATGTCAAATAAACAGTACTGTGAGCCTTAGGAGAATTTTAATGGTGGATATCCAATCACAATTGTTTTCTTGTGGTGTGGTCCACTTGAGATTTATATCCCTCTCATTTTATTTTTTTTGTGAAGCCGTAAAATGATCAATAAAAATGGATGAATGGAATGGATGAAACACATACATCATGAAGGGGCCCACATAGCACCGACCACCAGCCATGGGGTTGGTGGCAGGGCAGATACGTGTCGTGGGAAGACGAGTGCCTACGCTCCTCGACCTCCAAGTTGTGCGAATGGTTCAAAGGAGATAAAAGTTACATGGGCCCACAATGATGTATTTATTATATCCACACCGTTCATCCATTTTTCGAGTTCATTTTACAGCATTAGCCAAAAAATGAATCATATCCAAAGCTCAAATGGACCGCACCAAAAATAGCAGCGGGGATAATGATTTTCATCGTTAAAAAATTTATAGGCCCACCATAATATTTATTTTCCATCCAATCTATTCATAAGGTCACAAAAACCTGGATGAAGAGGAAAAACAAATTTCATATCGATACGAAACTTCTATGATCCCAAAAAGGATTTCAATGGTAGACATTCAATCCCCCACTGCTTTTTGCAGTGTGGTACACTTGATCTTTAGATCTACCATATTTTTTGGCTCATACCTTAAGACTTGCTCGAAAAATGGATGGATGATTTGGATATAACACATACTTCATGATGTGACCCACAGAACTTGCTGACCTCAATACATCAACTACATAGCTAGTGTGTGGTACACCAGCCAATCCGCTTCCATCTGATAACACGGATTTTCGGCGAAGGACACAGATTAGCTATTGACAGGTTGATCAGCGAGAATCGCTACAGAAGTGACATCACCAAGTTATGTGGGACCCACCATGTTGTATGTGTTGTATCCACACCGTCCATCCATTTGGTGATATAAATTTAGTGTATGAGGCAAATAACGAGTCAGATCCAAAGTTTGAGTGGACCCCACAACGGAAAACAGTGTAGAGAGTGTCGTCCACCATTAAAATTTTCTAAGGGCCACAAAAGTTTTCAATCAAGCAGAAATTTGTGTTTTACCTTCTTTCATGTCTGTCTTGACTTATGAACAAGTTGGATCTAAGATGAACATCACAGTAGACCTTAGGAAGGTTTCAACGGTGAGCGTCACTCTTCCCATTGTTTTCTGTGGTGGGGTCTACTCCAGATTTTGATCTAACTCATTCTCTGTCTAATGCCTTAAAATGATATCTCCAAATGGATGGATGGTGTGGATACAACACATACATCTTGGTGGATCCTATGGAACTTGGTAACGTCACTTTAGTGGCGAGTCTCGCTACTCAACCTGTAATTATCTAATCTACCTCGAGTCCACTCATTTTAGGACATGCAACCAAAAATAAGATGTATCCAAAACTTAAATGGGCCACATGATAGGAAATAGTGGGGATTTTTTTACTACCATTAAAACATTTATATGGCTACAAAAGTTTTGTATCGGTTTAAGTTCATGGTGTTTTCACTTCATTTTAGTCAAAATGACCTTATAAATAATTTGGATGGAATATAAACATTAAGGTCAAGTTTAGGAAGGTTTTAAGAGTGGGCATTCCCTTCCCCACTATTTCATCTTGTATGGCCTACTTGAGTTTTGGATACTCCTCATTTTGGTTGAATGTCCTAAAATGAACTCGAAAAAACGTGTTGAATTTCTCACAAACATCATAGTGGGCCCCACTCAAAATTCTTGTGCTGGAACTTCATGCGAAAGACTTTCGTTAGGAAATTCGTGTCTGTCCATATGCCGAATTTACCGCTAAAGCCTCTTTGCAGAATTCCCTGCGCTGGAAACATAGGTGGGGCCCACCTTTATGTTTGTGAGAAATCTACCCTGCCCATCGGTTTTATGAGTTTATTTTAGGACATGGGACCGAAACTGAGGTGGATCCAATAACCAAGTGGGTCCAAAATGTGAGGATTGAACATCCTGATTTGAAATATTCGTGGGGCAACATAAGGAATGATGGGTTTTTTTTGACCCGTTGTCCTATCGCAACTAGGATGCGCAAGTCCTTTCGCAACTAGGAAACAACTAGGATGCGGGGTTTCCTAAAACTATAAAAAGGGGTCCCTAGGATTTTTCTACGTATGATGTGTTGATGAGAAAAATACAAGAGGGCTATCAAAGGTGAGAGAGGGAGAAAGAGAGAGAGGAAGCTTATAGAAGGGAGTTTATGAGGTTTACAATTTATATCTCGGTAACTTCTATGTCCTCATAATCGGTTAGATCTCTTCGTTTTCTCTATTTCTCTTATTGTTCATCCACTCTGCGTGAGTGAAGAAGGTTGGATCATAGTGGATTGTTGATCTGGACGAGGTCCCGTGGTTTTCTCTTTGAGGGTTTTCCACGTAAAATCTCTTGTGTGGTGTGTGATTGATGCTTTGATTTATTTCATTGCTTTATTATCCATAATCTGATTTGAAGATAGGTTTGTGTAAGGCATCCCAACAAGGAATTTATTTATTTTTTATGAATAATGATATTTTATTTTTCTCTTAATTACTTTAGTTTATTTGAATTAAATAGAATAATTTTATTTTCATTTAATAAAAAAATAATTTCTTTATAATGTAAAACATTTCTAAACAAGAGATAGGGGCAAATGCGTCAAATTAATACATTTCAGACATTTCAGATGTTTGTTAACAAACACATTGTTTTAAATCTGGTACTTAATTTTCAGACTTTCGCTGTAATTACTAAACAAGTTTTTGGACTTCAGATTTCAAATTTAGCCTTTAGATTTTATATTCAGGTTTCAGATTTGAGATTCAGGCTTTAGACTTTAGATTTAACAAACGGGGCCTTACTCCAATTCTATGTAGCTTCTATGGACTCCTCATATAGGTTCCACGAGTCCACGAGAATAGATTGAAAAAATGAAAATAAGTTCTAATTAATTCAAAAATAGATAGATTGATGATAAAAATGAATTTACAACCTTTTAAATAGTAATATCAAACCTATGAAGAAGTTTCAGAATCAAACTCAAACTCAAACTCCCTAAAATTCGTGACTTATTATAAATAGCAAACTTACTATTTATAGACAGTCATGATTTCTACTAAACTTCATGGTTTTTGGCCAAAAATAGCAAGTGTCTAATTTGCCCTACCCACATTATTCTCCTAAAATTTACAAGTCAATTTCATGTTGAGCATGACTTCTGAAGCTCAAAGCATCAGGAGATATGATCAAAGTAAAACTTACTATAAATAGTAAAAATGAAATTAAAAAGGATTTTTAACCGTCGATCCGATGGAATCTTGCAAATTCGGTGTGGGTTGGCTAATTAAAGTAGCTTCTTCTACCCAAAATCATATATGGTATGTCAAATAACTCATTCCGATTTGCGAGAAATGTCTGTTTTAGGTTCTGATGATCCTGATCACTTCCACCTTTGATTGGGCCTTCTTTGGTCCATCTCGAATATGAAAGTGTCCGCGACCCGCTTTATATCAAATGTGATCCACCCCATTCATCAGATGCACGACATGGTGTTTGGACTAGAGCCCAAAATTCAGACTGATCCAGTAAGGTTGTCAACACCATTGGAAGCAGTTGAGATTGGAAGCCCTTCATTAAGATGGTCTAAATTATTTGTGGGATTCACCATCGTGTTTATATGCCATCCACTCCACTCATCGTACCTCCCACACTAGGGTGAGTGGATTACCCAATAGTCGGGACATTCCAATACCTCGTTTCAACGCCGAGGTCTTATCGATCCGGATAACAGTGAAGTGTGAACTGACAGTGGGGTGTACTAACAAGCTAACAAAAAAAAAAAAAAAAACAGAAGTCAGGACATTCCAGGACTCGTGCAGTTCACCCCATGCAAACTTAGAATTTTATGCACAATTTTATTATATTCCCTGTGGTGTGGTCCAAACAAATCTTAGATTTAGATCCATGGTGAAAATGCGACAAGTACCTTATAGACAGGGTGGATCTGATGCATCTGCTTGTCCAACAGAGGGACCTGTTAGTACAACGAAGAAAGAATAAGAAGCTCCCTCTTCCTAGATTTGGGCCCACCACAATGTCATATCCACATTGGTTTTTTGTGAGGACAACATGGTGTGGGACTGGCATGATTTTGTGTCAGATGATGTTCAGGGTACATCCCACAGTTTGAACGCGTCGGATTAATTACTTTGCATGGTGGGGCCCATTGTCTACCGTGTTGTTAAAAAGTTCTCATTTTTGGTAAGGAGATGCCTCACCCTGTTGTTTATAACCATCCCTTCTCCAATATTTCTAACCATAAACAAAATATACTGGTCTCCGCCAAATAGGTATATATAAGGGTGATTTTCCAACTTCCTATGTAATGCAAAATAAAGAAGCTATCATTAATGTTTCAAGGTGTTTGTTGAAATAAAAATTATAACGTATAAATTAAGATTTGAATACACAAAGAAAATGGGTAAAAGAAATTATAATCATTATATTTTTATATTATAAAATTATTATTTTTACAATAATGTCTCAATAAAACAAACAATAGCAATAAACTCATCGTTGCAGTCAAATGTTAGGTGATGTCACTAAACAATTGGACTAGTAAATAATTATTAGCCATTTTTAGTCATTTATTGTTGTAAAGGGAAAACCAAACACACCCTAATTGTTGATTAAACCTGCTTGTCTGTAAATGATCTTAACTGTCCATCTCTCATGCTGCTAATTTGATGGTTGAAATCATTGGATCAGTGTGATGTGAAACCTATGGTGCAATGATTAAGATGAAATGCTAAACTAGAGATAGTGGAACCCTAATATGTACCACTAAGAAAAGGACAAGTGGAACTGATCTAAAAGCACTCCAAAATATTTTTTTACTAGTAAACTAGAGCGCTCACAAAAAGTTAATCACCTCCATGTAAAAGTTATTCACTTGCTCATAGCTGAGGGGGAATACCGTGTTTTGTGTATTCCATCCAACCCTTACATTAAGTGAGGCCCACCATGATGATGGGATTCCTAAATAATCATGACTATTTTCACAATCCGGAAGCGGATTGACTACACACCAGCTATATAGCTGGTGTACCACACACCGGGCCGGTGTATTGACGTCAATAAGTTCTGTGGGTCCCAACATGAGGTATGTGTTATATCCAAACCGTCTATCCATTTTACGAGCTTGTCATATGGCTTGAGACGAAAAATAAGACACATCTAACGATCAAGTGGACCACACTGCAAAAAACAGTGGGGGATTGAACGTCCGTCATTGAAACCCTTTTGGGGTTCACATAAGTTTTGGATCAGTATGAAATTTGTTTTTCCAATCATCCAGGTCTCCGACCTTCTAAACAGACTGGATGGAATGGTTGTGCGAACAACTGCCAACCCTCAGAGGGTTATGATTTTCCTAAACCACACAGCGCAGTGGTTTTTTCCCACAATTGATGCTCGAAACCATGACCCTGTGTTGAAACTCCCGTACCATTAAGCATGAGCAAGATGCAGATTTCCTACGGAAGCCTTAGACGGTAAGTTCCTGCCGTGGCATGCTAGTTAGGTGCCCTAGCGATGTTTGTGAAAAATTCACTCCGTTCATCCGTTTTGTTAGATCATTTTACTATGTGAATGCAAAAATTAGGCAGATCCAAATCTCAAATGAGTCATATGAGGTGAAAATTTGGGAAAACATATTCCTACCCTTGAAATCTTCCTGGGCTCCAAGTTGATGTTTATATGCCATCTAAACCGTTGATAAGGTCATTCCAACTGGTATGAAGTGAAAACATAAAAAATTTAGCATTTATCTCATGTCCTAAAATAAGCTCACAAACGTATGAATAAGGTGGATTTCTCACAAACATCACGGTAAGCCCCACCTACGAACTTCCTGCCAAAGGCTTTTGTAGGAAATTTGTGTCCACCATGCATAAGGTGGGGCCCACAGTGAAGATGATTAACAAACCAAAGGCACCGATTGGGTGAGGCAGGGTAACAGCTTAGTAGGTTAGGACTGTCACCCATGTTGATGCATGTGTTGCATATCCTGCCGTCCGTCCATACATTGTCCCCGGTCATATTAGGGCTAGGTCTTAAAAATGAGGTGGGTCCAAATCTCAGGTGGACCGCAAAATAGAGATTGAATTTCCCCTGTTAAAAAGTCACTGAGGGTCACAAAAGTTTTGGATTAAGTTTATGTTTGTTTCCCTTTGTCCTGGTAGGTTTAACCTCGGGAGAAGGTTAATGAATATCATTGTAGGCCTTAAGAAGTTTTTAGCGGTGGGCGTTCGATCACCACTATTTTCCCTGTGGTGTGGTCCATTGGAGATTGGATCAGTTTATTCTGGCTAATGCCCTAAAATGAGCATGTAAAATGCATCCTACACATACGTCAAGGTGGAACCTATATTCATGGATGCTAATTGCTTCTTACCGCGATGTAAGTGTTTTATCCATGCATTCATCGCTTTTCTCAGATCATTCTAGGAAATGACCCCAAAAATGAAGCAGGTCCATGCTCTAATGGACCACACCAAAGAAAGTTACAGTGATAATGACACCCACTGTTGAAACTTTTCTAAGGGCCACCGTGATGTTTTTTTACCATCCAACCTATTCATGAGGTCATGTAGATGTGGATGAAATGAAAAAACAAATATAATCTTGATCCGAAACTTCTCCAGCTCCCAAGAAGTTTTTAATGGTGGATGTTCAATCCCCACTTTGTGGTCCACTTAATCCCTTTACCTATCTAATGTTTTGGCTAATACCTTAAAATTATCCGATAAAAGTGATGAACCACGTGGATAAAACACTTACATCATGGTGGACCCCACAGATCCGTCCGGGCGGGGGTAGGACGCATTCCGCGTCTAATATTCGAGGGGCGTGGATTAGGTACTTCCCCGCATCTTCAGAGCTCCGGATAGGTGGAGGTTTCGAGGGCCGTTGAGAGTCCACTGTGATGTTTTGATTTTATCCAAACCGTCCACCCATTTTTTCATATCATTTTAAAGTACTGAATAAAAAATGGAGAAGATCCAAGTCTTAAATGGACCACAAGGTGGGGATTAGATTCCTATCGTTGAAAATTTCTAGGGGACCATGGAAGTTTTGGATCAAGATGATGTTTGTTTTTCAATTCAACCAGGTGTATATGATCATATCAACAGGTTGGATGGCAAATAAAAAACACTGTGGACTCTAAGAAGGTTTCAACAGTGGGCATCCTTAGCACATTGCTTCTGTGGTGTGATCCAATTGAATGTTGGATCTGTCTATTTTTTATAAAATACTCTAAAATGATATGAAAAAATAAATAGACGGTTTGGATAAAATGAAAACATCACGGTGGACCCTCAATGGCTCTCAGATCCTCTGCCTGTCGTGAGCTCCAAATTGGGGGGGGGGGGAATCTACCGAATATGCGCAGGAAGTTCCTACACAAGGATGCTGGGTGGGGCCCACCACTATGTTTTTGAGATATATAATCAGTTCATCTGCGAAAGCCTTTCACAGGAAGTTCCTGTGCAAGGTTGCTGGGTGGGACCCACCACTATGTTTTTGGGAAATATACTCTGTTCATCCGTTTTGCAAGCTAATGTTAAGACAATCAACAAAAAATGAGGTGGATCCAAGACTCAAGTGGGCCACACGAGAGGAAAAATTGGGGAAAGAAATACCTACCATTGAAACCTTTTTGGGCTCCACGTTGATGTTTATATGCCATCCAAACCGTTTATAAGGTCATTAACACATGGATGAAATGAAAATACAGAAAATTTAACCTGAAACAAAGCTTTTATGGTCATAAGAATGTTTCAATGGTTCTCACTGAATCCCCTACAGTTTCCTCTCATGTGGCCCACTTGAGTCTTGGACCGTCTTATTTTTTGTTGATTATCCTCAAATTAGCTTGCAAAATGGATGACAGGAGTATATTTCCCAAAAACATGGTAATGGCCCCACCCAGCATCATTGTGCAGGAACTTCCTGCCAAAAGGCTTTAGCAGGAAATCCGTGTCCCATATTCAGGGCCTCACCCACGGAAGCGCATTGGCTGGTGTACCACACACCAGCTATATAGCTGGTGTGGATACAGGTCGTGCGAAGTCGAGCGCCGACGCTCCTGGAGCTCCCCGTCGTAGGAACTGTTCGAAGGAGATAAAATTAAGTTACGTGGCTCCAAAATGATGTATTTATTATATTCACCATAATATTTATTTTCCATCCACTCTCTTAATAAGATAAAAAAATACACGATAAAGAGAAAAACCAAACTTCATATTGATCTGAAATTTCTATGACCCCATAAGAGTTTCAATGGTAGATGTTCAATCGCCAACTGCATTTTGCAGTGTGGTTCACTTTATCTTTAGATCTGTCTTAGTTTTTGTCTCAAGACTTATTATGATCTGGCCAAATGGATGGACGGTTTGGATATAATACATACCTCATGATGGGACCACATAACTTGCTGACGTCAATACACCAACTATATAGCTTGTGTGGTACACCGGCCAATCCGCTTCCCTCACCCACTAAGCTGTTGCACCTGCCTCAACTGGACGCGGATCGCGTCCTACCCCCACCCGGACGGTAATCTGTCCGGGCAGGGTTATGTAGTGCCACCGTGATGTAAGGCCCTGTTTAGGCAACTGGATTAGAAGTGATTAGGTGGGATTGTATTCAAAAAACATCATTATTACCCATGGCAGGGATTGTCCCCTGATTCCATGGGATTAGATTAATGCTCCGCTTTATTGGTAATACGGTAGTACATTGAATGGATATACCCACCATCATTTGAAATTACCAGAATAAAACATATGTATTATATCTAAACCGTTCATTTGTTTTGTAACCTCATTTTATGGTATGAGCTGAAAAATGAGGTAGATCCAAAACTTATGTGGCCCCAAAGAAGTTTTTAACGGTAAGTATTCAATTCCCATTGCTTTCAGTGGTGGGTCCACTTGAGCTTTAGAATTACCGATTTTTGGCCCATGCTCTAAAATAATCTCAAAAAATGGGTGGACGGTGTGGATATAGCCCACACATCAGGGTGGGACCTACACTACTTGCTAGCATTGAGTGAAATTGGCACGGGACCCAATGTAATTCCATCCGATCTAATTCCAAGCTTTGCCAAACATGGAGTGGAATTGGCACCGAACCAGATGAATCCAATCCCACCTAATCCTTCTAATCCTGTTGCCCAAACAGGGCCTAAGTGTTTTATGGGTAGTGCCACCGTTTATCGTTTTTCTGAGATCATTTTAAATTATGGTAATGAAAATGAGGCAGGTCCACAGGTCCAGTGGACCACACAAAAGGATGGTGCAGTGATAATGACACCCACCGTTGAAATCTTCCTAAGGGCTACTATGATGTATTTTTTTTTACCATAAAACCTATTCATAAGGTCATGTAGATGTGGATGAAGTGAGAAAACAAATATCAGCTTGATCCGAAACTTCTCCAGCTCTCAAGAAGTTTTTAATGGTAGAAGTTCAATCTCCAATTTGTGGTCCACTTAAGACCTTAAAATACCTCATTTTTTAGGTTAGACTTTAAAATTATCTTATAAAAATTATAAACGGAGTGGATAAAACACTTACATCACAGTGGGCCCACAGAGCCCTGCCCGGACGGTCTTACATCACGGTGGGCCCACGGAGAGTCCCCCAAAGCAGCGGCCCCAAGCAACGGTCCACTTGTCAGAATTAAAAACCGGTTTATGCTCTGCAAGTTGCAGGTCATGTAATTTAATTCCTCCCATTAGAAAATAAATTGTACTTCCACTATCTTTCTTTCAATAATCACTTTATCTGACAATCCTGGCCATCCAATCATTTGCACGCTTTAAAAAGAAACGATGGTAAAAAAAAAAAAAAAAAACAAGAGAAAATGACCACCGTAGACAAAACCTTTTATCCAGCGGTTCTATGAAGGAATACAAACTTTAGCTACCAACTTAGACTAACACGTGCGGACAGCGACTTTGAGGACGACACTACCCCTCCTTTTGACTGCGAAGACCAGCGCTGACGCTTCTCCAACTGAGAGTTGTACTAACGGCTTAAAAGAGATCAAAGTTACATGGCCCCACAGCTATATATTTATTATATCCACGACGTTCATCCATATTTTAAGATCATTTCGGAGCATTATCCAAAAAGAAAAAAAAATCATATCCAAGGATCAACTGGACCACACCACAAAGAGCAGCGGAGAAATTGATTTTCACCGTTAAAAATTTTGTAGGGCCCACCATAACATTTATTTTCCATCCAATCTATTCATAAGGTCACAGAGGCCTGGATGAAGAGGAAAAACAAATTTCATAATGATCCAAAACTTCTATAACCCCTAAAAGGGTTTCAATGGTAGACGTTCAATTCCCCGCTAGCTTTTACAGTGTGGTCCACTTGATTGTTAGATCTGTCTTATTTCTCATCTCAAGGCTTAATATGAGCTCGTCAAATAGATGGACGGTTTGGATATAACACAGACCTCATGGTGGGGCCCACATAAGTAACGAAAATTTCACTAAAAAATAAAATAAAATTTGGGGATGAATCGTGGATTCCGCGATTCCACCGGAGCTGATTTGGAGATGGATCATGGAATCCGCGATTGATCCTTGTTACAAACAAAAGGCAATGGCTACGGATTATAACCATAGCTATAGCCATATCCTGTGTACTTTTCTTTTTAATTTTTAATTTTATTTTATTTTATTTTATTTATTTATTTATTTTTTTTACATTTAGAATTTTATTCTACCAACATTTTTCTCTAAAATATATTTATATAAATATGTATATATAAGCATAAAAAAAAAAAAAATTCTCCTTTTTCATTTCTTTCTTTATTCATATAACAAGAATATCTTCTAAACCAAAATTAGTTACTTGACATAACATATATGATTTTAGGGTTGAAAGTTGAGCGGGTTCAACCCGACCAACTTGTGACCCACCTGTCATTGGGTTGGGCTTGGAAAGGATGTATCGGGTTTGGTCTTAGGGTTGAGCCATACAAACACCAACCCGATAAAACTTGGAAACGGAATCGCCGGGATTGACCATCAAATGCATGGAAATGACCATGAAGTGAAGGGAATTGACTGTGAAGTGCATTGAAATGACCGTGAATTTAAACGGAATCGCTTGAAATGACCGTGAAATGAAGGGAAATGACTATGAAATGAAGCGAAATGACCGTGAAGTGAAGGGAATTGACCATGAAGTGCATGGAAATAACCGTGAAGTGCATGGAAATGACCGTGAATCTAAACGAAATCGCCGAAATTGGCCGTGAAATGCATGAAAATGACCGTGAAGTGAACCGAATTGAACATGAAATGCGTGAAAATGACCGTGAAGTGAAGGGAATTAATCGTGAAGTGCATCGAAATGACCAGTGAATCTAAACGGAATCGCTAAAATGTACCGTGAAATGTGTGAAAATGACCGTGAAGTTAAGTGAAATGCATGGAAATGACCGTGAAGTTAAGGGAATTTACTGAAAATTGAGCGGGACAAACTGGAAATTGAGCGAGGGAACCTACAAATTCAGCGAAGAAAGCTAGGAAGTGAGCGAGGGAAGCTAAGAATTGAGCGAGGGAACCTAGGGATTAAGCGAAGCAAGCTAAGAATTGAGCGAGGGAACCTAGGAATTGAGCGAGAGAAGCTAGGAAGTGAGCGAGGGAACCTAAGGCTTGAGCGAAGCAAGCTAGGAATTGAGCGAGGGAAGCTAGGAATTGAGTGAGGGAACCTACAAATTCAGCGAGGGAAGCTAGGAATTGAGCGAAGAAACCTACGAATTTAGCGAGGAAACCTAGAAATTGAGCGAGGGAACCTAGGAAATGAGCTAGGGAACCTAGGGATTGAGCGAGGGAAGCTAGGAATTGAGTGAGGGAACCTACAAATTCAGCAAGGGAAGCTAGGAATTGAGCGAGGGAACCTACAAATTAAGCGAGGCAACCTATGAATTTAGTGAGGGAAGTAAGAAATTGAGCGAGGGAACCTAGGAAATGAGCGAGGGAACCTAGGGATTGAGTGAGGCAAGCTAGGAATTGAGCAAGGGAACCTACAAATTAAGTGAGGCAACCTACGAATTGAGCGAGGGAAGCTAAGAATTGAGTGAGGGAACCTATAAATTCAACGAGGGAAGCTAGGAATTGAGCAAGGGAACCTAGGGTTTGAGCGAAGCAAGCTAGGAATTGAGTGAGAAACCTACACGACCAAGAAGGGAAGCTAGGAAGTAAGCGAGGGAAGCTAGGAATTGAGGGAGGGAACCTAAGGATTGAGTGAAGCAAGTTAGGAATTGAGCAAGGGAAGCTAGGAATTGAGCGAGGCAACCTACGAATTTAGCGAGTGAAGCTAGAAATTGAGCGAGGAAACCTAGGAAATGAGAGAGGGAACCTAGGGATTGAGTGAGGGAAGCCAGGAATTGAGCGAAGGAACCTATAAATTCAGCGATGGAAGCTAGGAATTGAGCGAGGGAACCTACGAATTAAGCAAGGTAACCTATGAATTTAGCAAGGGAAGCTAGAAATTAAGCGAGGGAACCTAGGAAATGAGCGAGGGAACCTAGGGATTGAGCGAGGCAAGCTAGGAATTGAGTGAGGGAACCTACAAATTAAGCAAGGCAACCTACGAATTGAGCGAGGGAAGTTAGGAATTGAGCGAGGGAACCAACAAATTCAGCGAGGGAAGCTAGGAATTGAGCGAGGGAACCTAGGGATTGAGCGAAGCAAGCCAGAATTGAGCGAGGAAGCCGGGAATTTAGCGAGGAACCTACAAATTCAAGAAGGGAAGCTAGGAATTGAGCGAGGAAGCTAGTGGTGAGCGATGGAACATAGATTTGAGCAAGGAACCTAGGGATTGAGCGACGCAAGCTAGGAATTGAGCAAGGGAAGCTAGGAATTGAGCTAGGGAACCTACAAATTCAGCAAGGGAAGCTAGGAATTGAGCGAGGGAAGCTATGAATTGAGCAAGCTAACCTACAAATTAAGCGAGACAACCTACGAATTTAGCGAGGGAAGCTAGAAATTGAGCAAGGGAACCTAGGAAATGAACGAGGGAACTTAGGGATTGAGCGAGGCAAGCTAAGAATTGAGTGAGAAAACCATTGCATTGCTTCGGCACAGATTTTATGGATTTGGTGGTTCAAGTCTTCCCTTCAAGCGCGATGACGTCTCCGGTGGCATGGAAGATAATCGGGAGCGCCTTCGTCATTAAATTGATCATCTGCTTATACTTTAAGAGAGCATTTGACACTAAGCTATCGATAATAATGATCTCCCGTTGTCTTGGATATAGGACCATCAATAACCAATGACAGTTATCATGGTTGACGGGTACATAAACCTGATCATTGTATACAAACCTTTTACCCAGCGGTTTTTATGAAGAAATACAAACTTAAGTTACCAACTTAGACTAGCACGTGTGGACAGTGAATTTGAGGATGAAACTACCCCTCCTTTTTACTGTCATTACTTTTCCTCTCCCTCCCTTCCCTCGCTCCATTTTCAAAACAAAAAAAAAAAGATGAAAACTCCACAACTACATCTGTTGCTTGGATCGCACCACGCTCTAGCTGGATCCCACCCTCTCTATTCATCAACATTATCTCATTTTTCTGAAAATGGTTCCTCCACAGAAGAAAGTACGCACGACAGGTATGATATGCATTTACCTAAATGGCGTAAATTTTTTGTGGGCCATTGAAATGCCGAATGAAGCTCGCATCTTGGTTTTTGTTCATCTATGCAAAAATCATCCTATGAACATGATAGATTACAAGTAAAACATCATTGTGGGGGGCATAACAAGGTTTCTACGGTAGAACCACCGTTTCCTGTGGTGTGATCCACTTGATATTTCAATATGCCACCATTTTAGGCTGAAACCCTTACTTTAAATGGAAAAACGGATGAACGTCGTGGATAGTCCACATACATTCAAGGCAGGCCCAACTCAATATTTATTATTATTATTATTATTTTACTATTTTTTGTGGTTTTTTTGGGTTAGCTTGTCAGTACACACCCATGTCAGTACACACACTCCATGTTAGCCAACCCCACTAGGGATCGATACCAAGACCTCAAGTGTTGACACGAGGTATCTCTACTCAGTCTGCCAATTAAGCTATGGATCTGGGTGTGCCCAACTTAGTTAACTCAACACTATAAGTGCTTATTGAACAAACTATAAATCTAAATTGCGAGAGGTTTTGGTCCATTTGACCTACTTCTCGGTTCATGATTGGTGAAATTCTCTGAGTAATTCATAAATTTGATGGAGATATCATAAAAATATGATGGAGAACTTCTACGGATTCATGTAATGTAACAAAAAATTTTATGAACCGATCGGTCAATTTCATTAATTGCTTGGTCAAATTCACCGAAGAGAATTTCATGTAAATCTCGGTCAATTTCATTAATTGATCGGTCAAATTCAACAAAGAGCAAATTGTTAGGCTAGATCAATTACATTTAAAGTTCATTCCAATTCATGTTAGCCTCACCCAATTTCAAGCTTGCCTCGCTCAAATTCATGTTTCACTTGCTCAATTTCTCTGTTGCCTCGTTGAATTTTTACGTCGCCTTGCTCAACTCCTAGGTTCTCTCACTCAATTTCTAGGTTCCCTCGCTCAATCCTCGCTCCAATTTCTACGTTGCCTCACTCAATTTCTAGGCTCCCTTGCTCAATTTCTAGCTTCCCTCCCTCAAATCTTACGTTGCCTCACTCAATTTCTAGCTTCCCTCGCTCAATTCCTACGTTGCCTCGCTCAATTCCTAGGTTCCCTCGCTTAATTTCTAGGTTGCCTCGCTCAATTCATAGGTTGCCTCGCTCCAATTTTTATGTTCCCTCGCTCAAATCCTAGGTTGCCTCGCTCAATTTCTAGCTTCCTCGAACAATTCATCGGTTGCCTCGCTCAAATCCTAGGTTGCCTCACTCAATTTCTAGGTTCCCTCACACAATTTGTAGCTTCCTTCACCTCGTTCAAATCCTAGGTTGCCTCGCTGAATTTCTTGGTTCCCTTGCTCAATTCCTAGAATTCCTAGTTGAATTTCTACATTGCCTCGCTCAATTCCTAGCTTCTTTCACTCAATCCCTACGTTACCTCGCTCAATTTATAGGTCGCTTCACTCAAATCCTAGGTTCCCTCACTCACTTTCTAGCTTCCCTCACTCAATTCCTAGGATTCCTTGCTCAATTCCTCGGTTACCTCGCTCAATTTCTAGGTTCCCTCGCTCAATTTCTAGCATTCCTCGCTCAAATCCTAGGTTGCCTCGCTCAATTTTTAGCTTCCCTTGCTCAATTCCTAGGTTGCCTCGCTCAATTCCTAAATTTTCTCGCTCAATTTCTAGGTTTCCTCGCTCAATTTCTAGCTTTCTTCGCTCAAATCCTAGGTTGCCTCGCTCAAATCATAGGTTGCCTTGCTCAATTTCTAGCTTCCCTCGCTCAATTCCTACGTTGCCTCGCTCAATTCCTATGTTGCCTCACTCAATTCCTACGTTCCCTCGCTCAATTTCTAGCTTTCCTCGCTCAAATCCTAGGTTGCCTTGCTCAATTCTTAGCTTCCCTCGCTCAGTTTCTACCTTCCCTCGCTCAATTCGTAGGTTACCTCGCTGAATTCCTACGTTACTTCAGTCAATTCCTATGTTGTCTCACTTAATTTCTAGGTCCCCTCGCTCAATTTCTAGCTTTCCTCGCTCAAATCCTATGTTGCCTCACTCAATTTTTACCTTCCATTACTCAATTCATAGGTTCCCTAGCTGAATTTCTAGCTTCCCTCGCTCAATTCGTAGGTTGTCTCGCTCAATTCCTAGCTTCCCTCGCGCAGTTTCTACCTTCCCTCGCTCAAATCCTAGGTTCCCTCGCTCAATTTCTAGCTTTCCTCGCTCAAATCCTAGGTTGCCTCGCTCAATTCCTAGCTTTCCTCACTCAATTCCTAGGTTGCCTCGCTCAATTTCTACCTTCTCTCGCTCAATTCCTAGGTTACCTCACTGAATTCCTACGTTGCCTTGCTCAATTTCTAGGTTCCCTCGCTTAATTCCTAGGTTGCCTCGCTCAAATCGTAGGTTTCCTTGCTGAATTTATAGGTTCCCTTGCTCAATATCTAGTTTTCCTTGCTCAATTCCTAGGTTGCCTCGCTGAATTTTTAGGTTCCCTCGCTCATTATCTCAGTTCCATCGCTGAATTTCTTGGTTGCCTCACTTAATTTCTAGGTTTTCCGCTCAATTTCACCTTGCCTCACTCAATTTTTTAGGATGCCTCGCTCAGTTTCATCTTGTCTCGTTGAATTTAATATTTGCCTTGTTGAATTTCATGTTTCCCTCACTCATTTTTTAATTTGTCTCACTTAATTTTTAGTCTGCTTCGCTCGATTTTAACTACTCTAAGTAGTGAAATTTGGTTTTAGTATACTTTTCATTACATGTTTGTAGGTGACGATTCTTTTTCTCAATTCCCAAACCCATCCTCTAAGTGTTCATTGAAATGGTGGTTCGACATGGTGAAGGGTGGATTAGAGAAGCATGATACTCGGCCACATCTATTCAAGCAATCCCCATTAGATGTGTTTAATAAATTAGTTGACACCAATAAGTATGAGAATGTCTCACTCAATTTGTAGGTTGCCTCGCTCAATTCCTAGCTTCCCTCGCTCAATTCGTATATTGCCTCGCTCAATTCCTAGGTTCCCTCGCTCAATTCCTAGGTTCTCTCGCTCAATTTCTAGGTTCCCTCGCTCAATTCTTAGCTTCCCTCGCTCAATTTGTAGGTTGCCTCGCTCAATTTTTAGGTTGCCTCACTGAATTTCTAGTTCCCTCGCTTAAATCCTATGTTCTCTCGCTTATTTCCTAGGTTGTCTCGCTTAATTTGTAGGTTGCCTCACTTAATTTCTAGGTTCCCTCGCTCAATTCCTATGTTCTCTCGCTCAATTTCTAGGTTGCCTTGCACAATTCTCAATGGCTTCCTCAATTCCTCAATCAATTCTTGGGTTGTCAAAGTTCCTCGCTCAATTCCTAGCTTCACTTGTTCAATTCTTAGGTTGCCTCCCTCAATCCGTAGGTTCCCTCGCTGAATTTCTAGCTTTCCTCGTTGAATTTCTAGCTTCCCTTGCTCAATTCATAGCTTCCCTCTCTCAAATCCTAACTTCCTTCGCTCAATTCCTAGCTTCCCTCGCTCAATTCCTAGCTTCCCTCGCTCAATTCCTAAGTCGCCTCGCTCAATTTTTAGATTGCCTCGCTGAATTTCTAGCTTCCCTTGCTCAAATCATATGTTTCCTCGCTCAATTCGTAGGTTGCCTGACTCAATTTCTAGTATTCCTTGCTCAATTCGTAGGTTGCCTCGCTCAATTTTTAGGTTGCCTCGCTGAATTTCTAGCTTCCCTAACTCACGGTCAATTCGCTTCACTTCACGGTCATTTACATGCATTTCACGGTCAATCCCGGTGATTCCGTTTTGATTCACGGTCATTTCCATGCATTTCACGGTCATTTCCAAGCATTTCCCAACAATTCCCGAGACCTCAACCCAAGCCCAACCCAAGTTTTATTGAGTTGCTGTTTGTATGGCCCAACCCCAAGACCAAACCCGATACATCCTGACCAAGCCCAACCCAATGTCAGGTTGGTCACAGGTTGGTCGGGATGAGCCCTCCCAACTTTCAGCAATAAAATGATATATGGTACGTCAAGTAACTAATTTTGGTTTAGAAGATATTCTTGTTATGTGAATAAAGAAAGAAATGAAAAAAAAAAGAAGATTATATATATATATATATATATGCTTATATTTACATATTTATATAAATATGTGTTAGAGAAAAATGTAGGTGTAATAAAATTCTCTATGTAAAAAAAAAAAAAAAAAAGTGCATAGGGATACGGTTATAGCTACGGTTATAATCCGTAGCCATAGATCGACGGGTGGAATCGCGGAATTCGCGATTGATCGCCAATTGGGACAGCGACTTGCGGTAGAATCGCGGGATCTGCTATTAATCGCCGAGATACGGTTATGGTTACGGATTATAACCGTAGCTATATCCGTATCCCCGTGCATACACCATTACCATTCTGCTTGAACGTCTACGGTTGAAACCCTTTTAGGGGCCACACAAGTTTTGGATCATTATTAAATTTGTTTTTCCTCTTCATCCAGGTCTTTGTGACCTTATGAATAGATTGGATGGAAAATAAATGTTATGGTGGGCCCTAAAAAAGTTTCAACGGTGAAAATCAATTTTCTGCCGCTCTGTGTGGTGTGACCCAGTTGATCTTCGGATATGATTTATTTTTTTTTCTTGATAATGCTCCGAAATGATCTGGAAATATGGATGAACGTGGTGGATATAATAACTACATAGCTGTGGGCCATGTAACTTTGATCTCTTTTGAGCCATTCGTACAACTCTCGGTTGGAGGAGCGTCAGCGCTCGTCTTCGCAGTGAAAGGGAGGGGTAGTTTCGTCCTCTAAGTCGCTGTCCGCACGTGTTAGTCAAAGTTGGTAACTTAAGTTTGTATTCCTTCATAAAAACCGCGGGGTAAAAGGTTTTGTCTGTAGTGGTCATTTTCTCAAAACTCAACGTTCAAACGTATAGGATTGTCTACGGACTAGATTCATGGTTGATATAAATGAGATAGATATTTCAATTGATGAGGCTTATGATGAATGTATCAGTTTTTATATATTTCAACTGGCGAAAGGCGTCAATCCAACTGGTTGGACCATAAGTTACCGTCCATCCAGAAAATAACTTCCAAAATTTCATATTAGTTTGACATCCAAACCCTCCAATACGTTTTTCACATCATGAGGAACCCCTGGAATAAAAATCAGCCAAATCCACCCATGATTGGAGCATACATATATTATATTATTTATCAATGGTTACAAAATTTTCTCTATTCTGTGGCCACGAGATGATTGGATTGGGTTGATTTTTGCACAAGATGATCCACACGGTTTGGAAACCTTTTGAAAGGGTTAGATGTTGCACGTATTAAATAAGTGGGAAGCTATTTGCTTTATTAACTACGAATTATAGTCCAACTCGTTGAACTTAAGACCTTTCCCTCTGCAATTTTCAACACTTAGCTGTGATTATTATTTAAGTTCACCAAAGATGATCAAGTGAGGTAAGTGCATGGGAACCGTCCCATGCACATGGTAGCGCTGGGCTTTAATTCACAGGCACGGTCACATTATAGTGATTAGCGCGCTGTGTGTATTAGGGGTGCACACGGTTTGGTTTGGTCCGATTCTGGGGTGAAACCGGAACCGAACCGTTCTTTACGGTTCCAGGATTTTCAGAACTGGAACCGGACCGTTAGCACCCTAGAACCGAACCGGAACCAGACCGTGAAAACCGGTTCAATTCCAGATCAGTTCCACGGTTTTACGCTTTTTATCATCCGACCCAATTGCATGTTCTATTTTATAATTTAGCCTATGTCCATTCTTGTTGTGATCCACTTAATGAATGGTTTAGATATTGTATATGGTGTGAAAAAATACATTTATGAAAACAAGCAAAGGGTGCATTGTAAACCATAAATTATGAGGCAAATATACAACTAAAATATATTGTAAACTCATGGTTCCAGGTTTGGTTCCACGGTTCGGTTCCAAGTTCGGTTCCACAAAATGGATCCACGGTTCAGATTCACGGTTCGGTTCGAATCTACATACCCCCAAACCGGAACCGAACCGAACTAAATGGTTCTTTAATTTTTGGAACTGGAACCGGAACCGATACTGGTGCACTCTAGAACCAGACCAAACTAGACCGTTTGGTCAGTTCCAGTCCGGTTCCACGGTTCTATTGGTTCGATGTGCACCCCTGGTGTGTATCATATATGTTAAAGTTGCATATGACTCAAATCAAGTCGAATGCCTAATGACCACAGGAACTGAAATAGATAGTTTAAGACCAAATTTGAGAACATCAATCATCTATTGACTCACCAATTATAAAGAATCGGGCAATAATTTATAAATGAGAGGATTAGTCCTTTAAATGAGCTCTTTATATATATATATATATATATATATATATATATATATATATATATATATATATATATATATATATATATATGAAGCAAAGACTTTTTATTACCATGGTAATAGTTTAAAACATTTACTTATAAAGCCAATACTTAAAAAATGAATATAAAGCAAGTACCAATTTTATTGTATTGAATATAAGTATGGTATAATCGAAAAATAAGTAAATACAACAAAATAAATTACTTTCACAAAGTCTAATAAACTCTCACCATTCATGCCCACTAACAAATACAAAATAAACAAACATAAAAAAACTTAAATCTTCACACCATAACTTCTACTTGATAGTGGTCTGAACTTTGTCAGATCTTGACAGAAGTTTTTTGTCATTGTCCGGAGAGTGCGGATGTCAATCGTACAACTACCAACTGTTGAAGAAGCTTCGCTTCGTGTGGTCTCAGGAAGTGGAAAAAGAAAAAGAAGAAGAAACTAATAAGAAACGACCAAATAGCCTCGTGCGGCAAGGGCCCCACGTTTTTAACACATCTACATCTTATGTGGGGGCCACTAGGTTGTTGTGAAACAAATTTATCTCATTCACAAGTTCATGATTGTCTAATTAAAATGAACGGATCAGATCGGCCAAGAGGTGGTCCCACGTCCCTGTCAAAAAAATCTTCCTCCTTCCAAGACGAGAGCCCGTCGTACAAGGAGTAGTTGTGGCAAAGGGGTAACTAGGGCCCACTGCGTTGTGTTGAAGCAAACCTTCCCGTCCACATGTAAGGGGTTTAAATTTCATGCCATCGACCTAAATTTAAGGTAAAAACTTATTATAGATATATTACACAAGAGAAAATAATTCAAAACTAACGTACAATGTTAGTGTAATTGTGGGCCACAGATAACTTTAAAAAGAAAACAAAAATCCTACTATGAGTTCACGATTGTCCGATTAAAATGAACAAATTAAATCGATCATGGGATGGGTCAAATTTTAGTTTTTAATGGAGCCCACATCCCTCTTACAAAAACATTTCTCATTTCTAAATAAGAGCCTGCCCTACAAGAGGCTATTGTGGTAGAGGGCCATTTTCATCCTCTAAAAAATGAAAAGGTAGAATTAGAGATAGAAAAACTCAAGTTTAAAAAGGATGGACTCTTTTCACGACCATGTGACATTATGAGGCTATTCGGACCAAAAATCACCTTATAATTGAAATGGATACTATCTACCACTGAGCCATCGATATGAATCAATGTCATCGAACACCTTCCTTCCATCATAGATTGTCTCCTTATACAACCCTTTCATCATAGATTGCATGGCATTTAGTATCTGGCATACTTAGCCCAACATTAATTTTATTTTTATTTTATTTTAATCTTTTTCTTAAGGCTAGTCATTATAGCATGAGAACTAATGGTATGGCATGTGCAACATGGGAAAAAAGGGAAAATCATGCAAACAAAGGAAAGTTGCAGGCAACTTACAAGGAGAAAAAGGGTGCGGCATACATGTGGAGAGAGTTTTTGATGTAGAGTGGGTTGTGGACAGTCTCATGGCCAAGATGGATTAGAAAAGGCCCGGTCGACGACAGAAGTGATCCGAACCGTCGGACCTTAGATCGGGCGTATCTCGCAATCCGGAATGAGTTACCTTATGTAAGATAATTGATTTTGGGGTAGAACGAGCTACTTTAGCCAACCAACCCTGCTATGCTAGGTTGCGATGCCCGAAATTGCGAAAAACCCCTAGATCATTGGTCGTTTCCCTGCTTTAATTTCGTTTTTACTACAAATAGTAAGTTTTAGTTTGATTATAACTCTTCATCCGTCGGGCTTTAGGAGTTGCGCCCAACGTGAAAAGAGCTTAGAATAATTAGGAGAACAGTTTGGTGAAGCCAAATAGGACACTTACTATTTTTGGCCGAAAACCTTGCGCACTAGTAGACATCACGACCGTCTATAAATAGTAAGTTTACTATTTATAGTAAGTCGTGGATTCTAGGAGTTTTAGTTGTAGTTTGATTCTGATTTCTTTCTCGTTGCTTGGTATCCCTATTTAAAGGGTTGTGAACTCGTTTTTAGTGATCAATTAATTAATTTCAAATTTCTTAGAATTTATTGCTATTTTCTGCTTTCTTTCCTCGTGGATTCGAGAAGTCTCTGTGAGGAGTCCAGAGAAGCTCCATGGATTCGGAGTAGTTATCCTCATCATGTTCATCCCTGCGATAGTTTTGGTGTGTAACAGAAAGATGATAGTGGTTGTGTGCTACATGCGTACTAGCTGGTGAGATGGTTTGAGCAGATACAATATAAGCAATTTACAAGTTTTATGCAAGTAGAATTTGAATTGTAGGTTACTAATCAGCCATACATCTTCATATTACAATCCAATTACCTTTATTTTAAACTTAACTAGTTTTAATACTCAATTCAGTGCTTTCTACTTAGCTGCTAGACACATGTAAAGTAGAGATAGACGATTTTTGGGATAAAGATGAAATCCAATTATTTATATTAAGCAAAAGGCACCATGAGGGATGTTAGAGTGCCTTTGGTTGTTGCATATAAACTCAAAACATATACATGTGTTATACTTTAAATCAAAATAAACTGTCCAAATTGTGGGACCCACCATATGTGAGACATAATCAGTAAAGCTCATCCATAGGACATCTTAAACTTCTTTTTTTATACTAAAAAATTTCAAGTTACAGCAAACTATTCCATGAGAGAATTTGTGTTAGTTGTCTACAATTTAATAAATAGTGGTGACTCTTTTCATCTATAGACATAGCATGGTTGTTCTGCAATTCAGATCATTCAAATTGTTAGACTAATTTTAGATATATCATAGCTGAAAATTTTCACTTGCCTCTCACACTCAGTAGTGATATGAGACAACATTCATGAAAAAGGCTTCAGTACAAAGTGCTAATACTGCGTTTATCAAGAACTAAAAATCTATGCATGTGGTACTATACATGGATGAAATCATAGTGGTCATTCTATCATGCCATCCAAAAGAGAGGTCGAACCCTAAAAATTGCACCCTTCGGATAATTATAGCCTCTGTAGGTTGAATATGTTCCTTCGATTGTGGGGCGCAATTGATCGAAAGGATCAAATCTCGCACATGTCCTCCATGCACAAATGGTGGATACTTGAAATTTATTGTTGTTAAAATTCAAGTGGATAAGTTCACTAGATGGGTACATGTGCACATTAAAAATCAAGTCATCAACAGTTAATTTGTGTCATCCAAATAGTCATAGCTAGCCACACAACCAAATGCTTCACTGTCAAAAACCAGATTTAATCATAAGATTTCTGCCACAAAATTCTTTCGGAATTCCTATTTTACCAAATAATGCCGAGAGATTAAAAATTCCATGGAGATGCTTTCTAAGGGAGAAAATTACCAAAATTCCATCGTGTAAATCTTCTTTTTTTTTTTTTTTTTAAGTGAAGTTGAGATTTATGGGACTCATATTGTCGTGTATAGCATCATACAAGTGCATCTCACTGTGATCACACGAACAAAAAATATGGCTGATCAAATCATCATATGGACCAAACTTGAAAATGTGGCGTAGGGAGGGATGTGATGAGCTCTATCACTGCCTTCCTCAAGGGATAACTACTCCAAATCCACAGAGGTTTTTAGACTCTTCACAATGTTAGGGATTATTCTGCGGAATCACACAGAGATGGATCTAGGATAGCAATCCAAGAGCACCAAGCAAACACAAGAGAATACAAAAATTTAACATGGAAAACCCTTTCGAGAAAAAACCACGGTAAAAAGTGACAGATCTTCACTATAAAAGCAGAAATTACAAAGAGAAAGGACCTACCCGATTCAAACAACATCGTATCTCACTCTTGCTACACCCTTTGCAAACCCTAGAACCCTTGAAATATCTTAAAATGACCTTAGGAGCACCCTAGGAACTCCTATTTATAGTTGGGAAGCTCGGGCTAGTCGAAGCGCATAATCTGTGTAACCTCCGACTAGTCAAACCTGACCTCTGACTGGTCGAATTTCTCAGAAGTTTCAAAATACATTGTTGTTGGACTTTCAGCCAAACTTTCTCGGGCTAGTCAAATTTCCTCACATTTAAGATATTTGTTAACAACAATCTCTATCATGTCTTCAATCTTCAAATGTGTAGCTTCTTACCCTCTTCTCTTATCTCTGCATCGCATCATAGTTTTAATTAATGCTTCTCGTGCACACTCCGTCTTTCTTTTATGCCATCGCCAAGCCTAGAGAAGTTGCACAAAACTCGAATTTCTCTGTAGGAACAACCATAGTGAGCATGTCTGCCGGATTCACACTAGTGTGAATCTTTTCTAGTGTTACGCTTCCTTCCTTAAGCATCTGTCAGGTAAAATGGTGACAAACATCAATGTGTTTAGTACGAGAGTGATAAATGGAATTTTTAGCCAAATTTATAGCGCTTTCGCTGTCACAATTAACCAGCATGGCTTCCTGGTGAAGCCTCAACTGATTACCATGCCTCTCAATCAAACACCTTCCTTAAATACTTTTATCACTGCCATATACTTTGCTTCGGTCGTGAAAAGAGCCACTATGGACTGAAGCTTTGACATCCGACTAATTGCTTCACCCGCTAGTACAAACGAGTAACCTGAAGTTGACTTTCTGAAATCCACACTGCCTGCGTAGTTTGAATCCATATACCTTACCAACTTTGCTCCTGTCTTCTCAAAAGTTAAGACGTAGTCTTTCGTACCTCGAATGTATCGAAGTAACCATTTTACCGCTTCCCAATGTTGCTTACTGGGGTTTGACATGTATCTACTCACAACACCGACTGCTTGTGAAATATCTGGTCTCGTACAGACCATGACATACATTAAACTGTCAACTGCATTCGAATAAGACACATGAGACATAACCTACTTTTCCTCATTTAATTTAGACATTGTTTTGAGGAAAGCTTGAAGTGAGCCGCGTGGGGAATGCTTACTGGCTTTGCTTAGTCCATCCCATACTTGATCAGCACATTTTCAAAGTATTTCGCAAGTGATAACCAAAGTCTGCCCCACTTCCTGTCTCTATGAATATCTATGCCAAGAACCATCTTTGCAGCCCCCAGATCTTTCATTTCAAATGTCCCTGATAACTAAGTCTTTAGTATGTTGATTTCAAATATATCATGACAGGCAATCAACGTATCATCAACATACAATACTAGGATGATGAATTTGTCATCACTCAGTATCTTATAATAGACACAGTGATCATTTTCACTTCGAGTAAATTTCTGATTCAACATGAAAGAATCAAATTTTTTATACCATTGCCTAGGTGACTGTTTCAGGCTGTACAACTACCTCATTGTCACACCTCAAACTCAGAGACCGGGCTTACAAAAATCCCGATCGCCAAATCCGGCACCGACAACCTCCGTAGTACCCCATTCTCGGCTCCCAGCGCCCATACGCCAAATTCCGATCCTGGGATCCTACAAGGAGGATTTTCAGTATGATTTTTTTTTGTAAGGGAGCATAACCACAAGCATAACTAAGTCACAAAACAACATCATCATTACATATCCACTAGAATAAATATTTGAGTACAATGCTGAAAGGGAAATACATATGTCAAAAATCAAAACTCCAGAAGATCGCTGCACGCTCCAAGCTCAACGCTGCTACAACCTAACGCCACCTGCACGCATCTATCGTGCATAAGCTTATAGAAAGCTTAGGGTGGTGGAAGTGTGTGTAAGGTAAGTGCTAAGTATCAATAAAGCACATAAATCATACATCATCGGGATAAGCAGAAATACTAATAAGATCATGAATCATATGACATCAGAGTAAGCGGAAGTGTACTGGTAAGTCCATGAATGTTATCAGCCGTACCAAGGCTATGCGATGCAAAACATAACAAGACAATAACGGATGCTGAGGATGCAATGCAATATGCAAATCCTGATGAGCCATGAATACCATCAACCTCATCTAGGACATATAAGTGCAAAACATAGTAACCCAAAATGCTAAATACTTTGCGGATGCAATGTAATATGCGGTGCGAATGAAATGACTATGCTGGAATTGTGAAGTCGGGATAATAGTACTAAGTATCAAAGCTTATGGGGTCCATCACAAGGGACTTCTATCCAAACCAGTCCCATACTTAAATTTAGATAGTCAGACACAATGTAGTAAACTCCTGATCTCAGGTTAGTCGCGCGTCCAACCGAAATCCTGGCCATGAGATGGTACACGTAACAATTAGTTACGCACCACCAGCCTGAGTGGATAGTGAATGAATGAATGAATGAATATGCAATTCCTGCTCAATAAGTCCACATATCAGTACGGTTGCTCTTTGGAAAAATCACCGGGGTCTATTACACTCTACGCTAGCTTGCCGCCCCTATCTGAGCGCACAACTGGGTAAGTGAAAGAGACCTCACTATCCGCCTGCCAATATCGGGCCCGGATCGTCAATAGCGGACCTATTCCTCAAGCTGGTCAAACTCAACCTAGATATTGCCCCCTCACTCAGGCGGATAAGGTCACACCCTTTCCCAACCAACCACAACACAGTGGGAGACGCGGCCTCCTGGTATTCAGCCCTCGTGTACTCATATATCCACTCGGTCTCGACGTTGGAGTCATCTCCTGGCCACGGAGGTTTAGGAATTTTCACCCAGGGACATCTATGGTGCCCGTATGCTAGAACCAAACATTTTCGGTGTCCCGTCTGGCCATCCACGATATGCCTGTGGAGGCCACGACCCTGATGTCGCTAGGTTATACAATGATTAAGTAACATGTATGCGAGATGCATGAATTACATCGTACAAACATGCAACAATCTCGCGCGTACCATGTGCTCATGTCGGGCACTCCGTCTCATATAGAGTCCCATAAATGTCTCAGCCCAACGGCTCATGTTATAACCAAACATTCCTCATATCAAGCATACATATGATGCATATGAGTATGAATCATGGAGCTATACTAAGCATGTTATAAGGTGATGAACTATCCTTACAACGCAGATGGGCCTAGACGGCCTACACACAACAAGTATGGGCCTACCAATGGCTTAGGGAGAGTCGTAATGCGGATATTTAACCAACATTATGCTTACAATGTGGACGTCAAACCAACATTGCTCCCAAGGCATGGCCCACCATAAAGGTCAACACATAAATCACGGTGGAATCACATTCAATGGGCCTTATGTATACCCTATTGGGCCTCAACCCATGGGCCTCCAATACATCAAAATGGGCCTCACAACATAGGCCTCATGTATATCAAGGTGGGCCTTAACAACGGGCCACGAATACCTTGAATGGGCCTCAACAACGGCCACAGATACACACCAACGTGGGCCTCAACAACGACCATAAATACACATCAAGGTGGGCCTCAACAACGGCCACAAATACACATCCAGGTGGACCTCAACAATGGCCATAAATACACATCCAGGTGGGTCTCAACAATGGCCACAAGTACACATCCAGGTGGACCTCAACAACGGCCATAAATACACATCAAGGTGGGCCTCAACAACGGCCACAAGTACACATCAAAGTGGGCCTCAACAACGGCCAAATGGTTGAACGACTTGGATGCAACACATGCATCATGGGTGGGTCCACCGTTCAGGTGTGGATGGTGTGGATAAAACACATCAATCATGGTGGTTTCTACCGTCCCACGCTGTGGACGGTGGTGAATAAAACACATGCCTCATGGAGGCTACAGAGCTTGGTGACGTCAATTCACCAGCCATATATGGCTGGTGTGAGATACACCAGCAAATCTACTTCAAGGTGGATCCCACGTGGGGCCCACCATAATGTAAATTTCCCATCCAATCTGCTGCTATGGTCACACAGACCTGGAGGCTGAGGAAAAAAACAAACTTCATTTTGATCCAAAACTTCTGTGGCCCATAAAAGGGTTTCAATGGTAGAGTTCAATCACCGCTGTTTCGTGTGGTGTGGGCCACCTGAGATCTGGATTAAGCTGATTTTCGTAGGGGACCCACCTCAGGGGGTGGTCCACCTCATGGACGGTGTGGATACAAAATATACATCATGGTGGGGCCCACACGGCCAGCCGTGGGCCCTACCCATTTAAATGTTGGAGCCAGCAGCAGCAGGCACTACACCTTAATTTTTTTTTTTTTGAAAATCTTGTTTTTCCGAGGTTTTTCACGTCGGGGGCCCGCATTAGTAAAATCTGACCCTGCCATCGAATTCCATGGTCCATAACCAATCCATCAAGCCTAATATCGGGCATTTTTCGGTGTACAGAAATGTCAAGGAAGTTTTAAACGGTGAAAATCATCGTTTGCTATGCTATGGCCTGCCTGAGGGTCAGATTAACCTCATCTCTTGGCTCAACGCCTAAAATGAAGTAGGAAAGGGGATGGACAGCTTGGATTGAATCCAATCATCAAGGTGGGGCCTAAACAAGTGATCCTTCTCCAAGGCTTGAGAATCAAGCCAATATTTGTGTTTTCCTTTCCACGTCCACGTCCAGGGACGTCCCTGGACGTCTGGCCATCACATCCATTAAGGTGGGCCCTGCTTAGGTGGGTCACCAAATGGATGAATGACATGTATAACACATGCATTAAGGTGGGGTCCATTCAAGTGGGCCACACCATCACATCATCACAATCAAGGAAAATGGAAGAGAGAGAGAGAGAGAGAAAAGTGGGACACACGTGTGATGGAGGGACCCCGACACTATGAGCCCTCCCTTGTATTCCATCATACATCAAAAGATAATCATAATGGGCCATTGGCCATATCTTAGGGTCCCAAGTGAGATCCATACCATTGATCGGTAGGCCTCACTTGGTCCACCATGAAAACATAGAAAACTACCCTATTAAAGCACCCACCGGTTGATCTCTTCGGTCCGTTGGAACGCCACCCTCCTTGTGCTCCTCTTTGATGGTGGAGATGGGAAATGGATGGCTAGGATGATGGGTTTTAGAATGGGAAAGGTGGGCCACACAAACTCTCTCTTTTCTCATTTGGAAGCTTGGACGTGGGGGTGCTCTTGCTTGACTTGAGAATGTTGGGAAATGAGAGAGAGAGAGAGAGAGTTGTAAGGAGAGATGTGAGTGAGTGATGTGAGGTGATGGATGTGATACTTGACTAGGTATGAGTGTGTAAGAGAGAGGGTGAGAAAGAGTTGAATTTAGAGAGAGAAAGCATGGGTTGCTTTGTACTTAACACTGAAGTGATTGATCGATTGATGTGATTGATTGATTGATTGATGAGATTTATTTGACATTGTGTAGAGATTCTCTTGGGATCTAGAAAGCGCAGTGTTTCTTCGAAATAAACGTCGGCTCATATCTTCTGGTCAGGGTATCAGATCGGTGCATGAGTCGCGGCGTTGGAACCGCGGCGACGGTGCAGTCGCAATGATACAAGTCTTGGATTAAGTCAACATGAATTTACAAGATACGACTTAGGGTCGATCGCAACATTGATTATACGTCGCAGGTTGCCGGAATTTGACGGAAAGGATCGCAGGATTCATCGGAACAGTACGAACTAGGATACTGGTCTTACACTCATTAACCTGCAAACTTATTTATCTGCCTCTTTAACTTCATAGCCCTCTGGTCGTTTCATGTGGATTTGCTCTTTCAACTTCTCATGCAAGAATACAGTCTTGATATCCATCTCTTCTAGCTTGAGATCGTATTAGGCAACCAGCACTAACATAAATCTGATAGACACCTACTTAACCATTAACGCGAATATTTATGTGAAGTTGATTCTTTTCCTTTAAGCATAACCCTTTGCTACCAACCTCACTTTGTATATATCCTGTTTCCTTTTGAAGAACCACTTGCATTCGATCGCTTTTCGGCCCATTGGAAGCTCCACCAGCTCTCATGTGCAGTTTTTGTGCAACAAGTCCATCTCATTATCTATAAATGCCTTCCACTTTTCTCCATCGGGCTCATCAAGAGCCTTCTAAATAGTTGACGGGTCCCCCTCATCTGTAATGAGAGCATATGCAATATCAGAGTCGTCCCTGTATCTTGGCGATAACCTGCAATCACGCGGCGAGTTCCTTTTCATGGGTGGCTGCTCCACCTTCTCTTGTACCTCTGTCTTTGCATCTGTCTCTGCTTGAGTATCATCTGTGTTAATTTAGACGTCTACGATCAACCTTTTTGGTTCCTCTTACTCCTCTTGATCATTCTTGCAGAATAGGGAGCTTTCTTCGAATCTGACGTCACGGCTAGTGATGACCTTGCGTGTGACCTTGGGGAATAACCTGTAACCTTTTACACCAACACCATAGCTAATAAAAATATACTTTTTGTCTCTATGATCTAGCTTATCTCTCTCAACTGATGGTACATGAGAGTAAGTCTCACAACCAAATATACGCAAATATGAGTACTCTATCTTATAACCACTTTATACTTCCTCTGAGATTTTTACATTCAATGTCGTAAAAGGAGATCGATTACCAAGTAGCAAGTCGTGTTAACAGCCTCAGTCCATAAGTCCTTGCCTAACGCAGCATTACTTAACATGCATCAGGCCCTCTCCAAGAGAGTCTGATTCATCCGCTCAGCCACACCATTTTGTTCGAGCATGTGGCGCACCGTGTTGTGCTTAATAATCCCTTCATCTTTACAATATTCATTAAACTTAATGGAAGTAAATTTTCTACCATTGTCAGTCCTTAAAATCTTTATTTTCACCCTAACTGTTTTTCCACCATCGCCTTCCATTGTTTGAATATGGTGAAAACTTCAGATTTACATTTCATGAAGTAAACTCAAACTTTCTTGGAGTAGTCGTCAATGAATGAAACAAACCATGATGACCCCCAATGGAAACTCCTAGCGATGACCCTCATACGTCAGAGTGCACATAATCAAGCACTCCCTTACATACATGTTTTCCAGATTTAAAAGATAATCTAGATTTTTTAGTATATATACAATGTTTGCATATATCTAAATCAGAATTTTAAAAAGCTGGAATCAAACAATGATCAGATAGTACATTCATGCCTCGCTTGCTCATGTGGCCCAAACGAGAATGCCACATACGTACAGACGTGGAATGTATAACAGCCGCTACTGCTCCACCTGCTGAAGTGCTCCTGATCAACTTATAAAGGTTTATGTACCTTTGCACTCTTATAACCACGGGTGCCCCTTTTGGAACTTTAAGAACACCATCAATACCAGTGAACTTGCACCCTACAGCCTTGAGTGCACCGAGAGAAATCAGACCTTTTTTCATATCAGGAATGTGCCTAATGTTAATCAAGGTACGCTCCATTCCATCAAACATCTTGATTGTAAGACCCGTATCCTAGACCGTACCATTCCATAGGTTTCCACGGTCCTTTCAGTCGAATTTCGGCAACCCTTGACCCGTATATGACATTTGTGCGCAATTCTAAGCCGAGTCCTACATACTAAAGTCAGCTCAACCCAAAATTTGCACCTTAGCGACCGCGCCGTCGTCGCGGTTCTAACACCGTGACTCGCGCACCGAACCGATACCCAGGTTAGAAGATGTAGGCTCGCGTTCAGTTTAAGGAAACGCCACGCATTTGCGAACCCAAGACAACCTTTCAAATCATGTCCCATCAATCCCATCAATGTCAAGTACAACACATCAATCAACCCATCACTCACCCCATCACAACCCATACCTCTCTTACACAACAACCCCAAAAGTCAACATTTCTTATAACAAAGTACCTACTTACATCACTCACCATCCCTCTCTCCCATCAATTCTCTCCCATTATCTCTCTCTCTCTCTCTCTCATCTCTCTCTCTCTCTCATTTCTCCCAAGCTCCATGGAAGCAACTCACGTCCAAGCTTCCCAAGCTCCATGAGAGAGCTAGTGTAGCCCACCTTCCTACCATCCAATCCCACCCTCCAAAGATCATCTTAACCATTGAAATGCATCCTTTGTAGCTCTAGAATGCATCGGTGGAAGGAGAAGTCCATGATCAAAGGTGGGTGATTTTATTACTTGATTTGTGATTTCAGGGCCCACATATGTGGGACCCATCTTGATACATGTGTTGTATAGAGGGGCCCATAGTGGCAGGGTCCCTCCTATTTCCACCGATCTTTCCTTCTTTTCTCTATTTCTCTCTCTCCTTCTCTTTTGGTGGTGGAACGTGGACCCACCTTGAAAGATGGTGCTAGACGTGGGACTCACTAGTCATGTGTGTGTTATCCACACCATCCAACCATTGGTGGCCCACCCTAATAGCATGTCTGTGGGTGGGGCCCACCTTAAATATACGTGTGACCCAACCGTCCAGCGTCCAGGGACGCTGGACATTGCCATAAGTGAAGAGTGAACTGACAGTGTTGTGTACTGACAAGCAAACAAAAGTGTCAATTTGGTTTTTAAACTTTAGGTGGACCACTACTATAAGCCCCACCATGATGTATCAATCCAATCCACGTCGTCCATTCCATTCCCCATGTCATTTTAGGCATTGAGCCAAAAAATGAAGTCAATCTGACTATCTGGCAGGCCATAGCTTAGAAAACAGTGGTTTTCACCGTTAAAATGCACTCTGATCTTTATATACCTCCAAAACATATTGAATATTGCGCTTGTTTGGTCTGTCTTAAGACATGGAATGCAATGAATGGGTTGGATTCACCTGATGTGGGCCCCACGTACGAAAACCCTAAAAATTCTACTTTTCAAAGAAAAGAAAAGAAAAAAAATATTTTACGCAATGCCTGCTGCTGCTGCAGCAGGACGCTGCCACGTTTGGCGGGCGGGCAGGGACCCACGATCCCAGCCGTGGGCCCCACCATGATGGTTGTAGAAAATCTACACTGTGCATTCTGTATGCCCCTTCCTGAAGTTGGCCCCCTCCAAATTTCAGCCATATACGTGGTTCTGGTGGCCCACACGGCAGGAAACATTGCGATTGAACGACTGCCATTGTAACCCCTTTTTGGGTCACAGAAGTTTTAGATTAATATGAAATTTATTTTTCCTTCCCATCCAGGTTCGTGTGACCTTACCAACGGGTTGGATTACAGATAAACATTATGGTGGGCCCCACGTGGGACCCACAATGATATATGTGTTTTACTCTAGAATCCACATATTGCATGTGTTCTGTCCGCACGGTGGGACCCATGATGCGTGTGTTCTCTCCATGTCGTCCCGCTGTGGACCACCATGAGGTATGGGTCTTATCCTCATCGTCCATTACTTGGACGGTGAGACATACCCCACGTGCAGGCTACACCTTGATGTGTGCATTCGTTTAGCCCGTCTAGGGCCTGGACATTAATTTAATACTATATATTTATCTATTATATTAATATATTCTATATATTTGTGGGTCCCACCTACTTCATCCACACCGTCTATCAGTGGGACCGACCCGTTTGATTCGGTGGGGTATCTCACACCAGCTACATAGCTGCTATATTGATGCCACCAAGTTCTGTGGGTCCCATCTATTATATCTATGCCGTTCATCCGTAAGGGACCCACAATGATGCATGTGTTGCATCTAAACCGTCCACCATTTGGCAAGCTTGTCTTAAGGCTTGAGGCTAAAAATAAGATAGATCTAGGATTAGGTGGACCACACTATGGAAATCAGTGGGTTTGACCATCCACCATTGGGTCCTTGTGACCTTATGATCAGATTGGATGGGAAATATATGATATGGTGGGCCTTGAGAATTTTAATGGTGGAAATCATTGTCACCACTATTTTTTTTGAAGTGCGGTCCAGTTGATCCTTTGAGACGATTCATATATTTATATTGTATATATTGATGTACTTGTGGCTATTCGTTGAGGCCCACCGTGATATATACATGAGGCCCATTTGAGGAGGCCCACCTTGATGTATTTGTGGCTTGTTGTTGAGGCCTACCTTGATATTTGCGAGGGCCCATTGTGATGTAATCAAGGCCCATGGGTTATGGTCCATTGTAATGTACATAAGGCCCATTAGTGCAGCCAATTGATGCAGCCCACATGATGTATATGAGGCCCATGTGCAGGGCCCACCTTGATGTATATTAAGCCCATGTGTAGGGCCCACCTATTGTGTATTTGAAGCCCATGGGTTGTGGCCCATTGTGATGTATTTGAGGCCCATAGGCAAGGCCTGATGTGATGTGATTATGACCCATATGATGAAACCCTTGTGTGAGGCCATGGGCCCACTACATGTTTAGTTCTATGTGGGCCATTCCTTGGGAACAATGTTGGTTAAACGTCCACATTGATGGGCAATAATGGTTGAATGTCCATATTGTGACCTTCCCTTAGGCCTCATTAAGCTCATTCTCATCGAGGCTGATTTCGATTATCGAAGGTCGAGGCTGATACTGATTGCGATTCCGATTGTCGTGACCGATTTGCTGATTCTGATTATCGATCGATTTCAATTGTCGTGATCGATTGTTGATTCTGATTGACGTGACTGATTTGCCAATCTTGATTATCGATCGATTCTAATTGTCATAACCAATTGTCGATTCTGATTGACGTGACCGATTTACCGATTTTGATTATCAATCGATTCCGATTGTCATGACCGATTGCCGATTCTGATTGACATGACCGATTTACCGATTTTGATTATTGATTTATCCCAATTGTTGTAACCGATTTGCCAATTCTGATTATCGATCAATCCCGATCGCCGTGGTCGAATGCCGATTCCGATTAGCGTGACTGATTTACCGATTCTGATTATTGATCGATTCCGATTGTAATGACCGATTGTCGATTTCAATCAACGTGATCGATTTACCGATTCTGATTATCGATTGATCCCGATTGTTATGACCAATTTACTGATTCTGATTATCGATCGATCCCAATTATCGTGGCCGATTGCCGATTCTGATTGACGTGACCAATTTGTCGATTCCGATTATCGATCAATTCCGATTATCGAGGCCAAGTATCGAGGCCGACTCCGATTGTCGATGCCGAGTATTGAGGCCGATTCCAAGTGTCGATTTCGATTGTCGAGACCTGTGTAATGTATGTGCGGCCCGTGTTTGAGGTCCAATGTGATGTATATGCAGTCCGTATTTGAGACTCATTGTGATGTGTATTTAACCCATGTTTAAGGCTTAATGTGATAAATATGAGGTCTATGTGATGAGGCCCATTGTGGTGCATTTGAGGGCCAGGCGATGGAGACCATTGTGATGCATGTTAGGCCCAAGTGAAAGACCCATCGTGATGTGTATTAAGTTCTTGAGTGAGGCCCATGGTGTTGTATATGTGGCCCTTGTGTGAGGTCATGGGTCCACTGCATGTTAAGATCTATGAGGGCCATTCCTCGAAGGCAACGTTGGTTAAATGTCTACATTGTCGAGGTCGATTGTTGATGTTAGTTATTGATACTGATTATGAGTATGTGACAGTATAGCATCATGATACATGCTCATATGCATCATCTACATATTTGTTATGAGATGTGGTTGATCATTACATATGTCATTGAGCATATTATTATGAGACTCTCTGATAGGCGGAGGTTATCTCACATGAGCGCATGGTATGCGCGGGATTGATGCATGACTGGATAGTATGACTCATGCATCTTGCATTATGATTACTATATGCCCTAGCGACATCAGAGCCGTAGCCTCCACAAGCATATCGTGAATGGCCAGATGGGGTACCGGAAATTTGTTCTAGCAACGGGCTGTCATAGATGGCCCTAAGTGAAAATCCTTAAAACCCTCTTGGTACCAGAGGACACCCCAATATCGAGACCGAGTGGATACATGAGTGCCAGAGTACCGAATACCAGGAGGCCACATCTCCCACTATGTCGTGGTTGGTTGGGAGGGGGTGTGGCCTTACCCGTCCGAGCATAGGGGGCATTGCTAGGCTGAGTCTAACCAGCTCGAGGAATGGGTTTACTATCGACATGTTGAATAGGTATTGGCAGACTATTGGCCAGGCGGATAGTGAGGTTTCTTACACTCACTTGGATTATGCGGTTGGGAGAGCGGCAGTGCCATTTGGAGTGTACTAAACCTCGGTGATGATCCCAGAGATGAACCATACTGATATGTGGACTTATTGAGCAGGATTTACATATTCATTCATTCATCCATTTACTATCCACTCAGGCTGGTGGTGCGCAACTATTTATTATGTGAACTTTCGCAATGGCCAGGATTTCGGTTGGGGCGTGCGACTAACCTGAGATCAAGAGTTTACCACATTGAGTCTGACTATCCAAATTTAGGTATGGGACTGGTTTGGATAGAAGTCCCTTGTGATGGACCCCATAGCCTGCGATACTACGTACTATCATCTCGACTTCACACTCTAGCATGGTCATTCCACTCGCACCGCATATTGTATTACATTCGCGGCATATGACATTTTTTGGTTACCTGTGTTTTTGCATTTATATGGTTTAAATATAGCATTTGATATTTGACTCTTTATGACTCCTCATTTGTATAGTTGATCTGTATTGTGTATTCTAATATTATTCCTCAATTATATAGTTGATCTGTATTGCGTATTCTGATATTGCTTGACTCATGGACATGTCAGTATTTCCACTTACTCTGATAACGTATGATTCATGACCTTGTGTCTATTTCGACATGATATGATTATGACATTGCTTTGAATACTTGACACTTACCTTGTACACACACTTACACTACCCTCTAAGCTGTTTTTATAAGCTTATGCACGATAGATGCGTGCAGGTGATGTTAGGTTGCAACAGTGTTGAGCTTGGAGCATGCAGTAGTCTTCTGGAGCTTGATTTTCGATTTATGTATTTCCTTTCAGCATTGTACTCAAATGATTATATTAGTGGATATGTGATGGTAATGTTGCCTTTATGATTTGGGTATACTTGTGGTTATGCTTATTATGAGTTAAATGTACATTGAAAAATCCTCCTTATAGGATCCTAGGATCAGAATCTGGCGTATGGACGCCAGGATCTGAGAATGGGATACTATGGAGGCTGTCGGCATCGGATTTGGCGATCGGGATTCTAGTGAATCCGATTTTCAGATTTGGGGCATGACATTGATGCTCACCATAATAATAGCCACAACATTACAAGCATTGTCATTGCCCATAAAGACCTGTTCACCATCGCATTCCTTGTAACTAGAGAAACAACTCCGATGAGGACTCATGTGATATGATGCTTTTGTGTCAAGAATCTACTCATCCCTACAATTATCATTTAAGTGTCCAATCATAGACGTAGACAAAATATCACGTTCACATCCACTCGTATATTCATCAAACGTGGTAGTGTTGCCCTCCTTGTATGAAGCCTTAGATTCTTCTCTCTTCGATTTAAGATTTATACAATCCCTTTTCATGTGTCATGTCATCCCACAATTCTAGCACTTTAACTTACCTTTATCTTTGCCCATGGACTTAAATCTTAGCCTTGAAGATGATGTACGTTGCTCAAAATTTTTGTCTCTCGTGAACAGTGCATCAGAAGATGTCTCTATGCCACTGTTTATCTTTCTCATGACTTTCCCTTGAAGGACTGAGATAATAGTGTCCACACTTAGGGTTTTATTTTCGATGCACAATGAGTCCCTTAATGACTCATATGATAGCGGTAGATTATTCAACAATATACATGCCTGATCTTCATCTTTGATCACTTCCTCCATATCTAGCAATTTACAAATCAGTTTATTAAAATTACAGATGTGGCCTCCACATCCCCACCCTCTGCCAATCTGATGGTGAACATGTAAGACCCGTATCCTAAACCGTACCGTTTCGTAGGTTCTCGCGGTCTTCCTGGTCGAATTTTGGCAACCTTCAACCCTTAACCGGCAATTGCGCGTGACCCTATGTCATACGCCGTCCACCCAAGTCGACTCAAATCAAGACCAGTACCTTAGCGACCACACCGTCGCCTCGGTTCCGATGCCGTGACTCACGCACCAATCCAATACTCTGACCAGGAGATGTGGGCCAGCGTTCGGTGCGAGGAAAATGCCACGCGTGCGAATTTCGAGAGAATCTCTACGAGATGTCACATCAATCATCCATCAATCAATCCCATCAAGAGTCAAGTACACATCACCTTTCACCCATTTCCAAGCAACCCCAAAGTCAAAAAGTCTCTTACAAGCCCATACCTTTCTTACACCAAAAACCACAAAAGTCAAAAAGTTCTTACACCCCCATCACTCACCACATCCATCACTCCATCACCCATCACTCTCTCCCCCTTTACAAGTCTCTTTCTCATTTCCAAAAGACACCCCCAAGCAAGAGAAATCTCCATACGTCCAAGCCCTCCCATGGAGAGAAAAATGCATGTGTGAGGCCCACCTTTCCATCCCAAGATCTCTCATCCTAGCCATCCATTTATCATCATCACCCATCAAAGAAGATCACAAGGAGACCAGCGTTCCATCGGACCAAGAAGAAGCCAGTGAGTGATCCTAAATTTTGTTCTTTTCATTCATTTTGTTGATTTAAGGGTCCATATATGTGGGACCCACCTTGATGTATGTTGTATGCAAGAGGGGCCCATAGTGGCGGGGCCTCTCCATCCTCACTGATCTCTCTCTCTCTTCCTTTTCCTTTGTGTATGATGACTTGTAGCCCACTTAATGTATGTATCTCATCCACACCATCCAAATAGTGGGCCACCTTGGCCTTTTTATTTTTGGTATGGGCCATCCAAATGGTGGGCCACTCGGATGAAAGGAGAAACACAAATAACAGCTTGATCCAAAGTCAGGTGGCCACGTCCCTGTGGGGCCCACCATGATGCGTGTCTTTATACCCACACTGTCCAGCGTCAGGGACGCTGGACGTGTGTGAAGTGAAGGGTGGGCTGCCAGGGGTGGCTAACAGTGAGGTGAACTGATGGTGGGTCCATGGGACCCACTCCCGTCCTCCACCCCTTTAATGGGCCACACCATGACGTATGTGCTATATCCTAACCGTCCACCATATTGGACGACGGACCATGTCCGTGTGGGGCCCACATCCACGCCCAAATCCATAGCCCACGGGCAGGCTGCGTGGATATACCTCATTTCAACGGTGGCCCCCATGGCTCACATGGTAGACAGAGTGAAAGATACCTCGTTCCAACACTTGGGGTCTCGGTACGCCCCCCCTAGTGAGGGCGGCCGTACGTGGAACCCACCCAAGATTTGGGTGCAGCTGAAACTGGTTTGACCCTCCATTCAAGTGGGACACCCATGATGGGTGGGCTGGATTTGTGGACCCCATCTCGGTGGGCCCAATAAATGGTTATGAATGTTTTAAATGGAGTGTGGCCCTCTCAACTGTTGCATCTGGCATGGCCCACACAAGTCACGGTTTGACTTGATTTTTGAGACCTAGGCCCACGCTAGATTAGGGCATCTAACTAATGGGTTGGATGTTGGAAAAACATCAACAATGGGACCCACACCCCACGTGTGGGGCCTCCCCTTGATTCACGTTACCGTCCAGGCCGTGGATGGCCTGGACGTTTGTTATATAATATATATTATATTATATTATATATATAATATAATATATATATATATGTATATTATATTATATATATAATATCTTATATTATATGATACATATGAGGTTGTGGTGGACCCTACGTGGGACCCACCTCCGTAGTTGTATTACAGCAAGAAAAAGAAAAGAAAGAAAAAGATGGGACCCACCTTGTTTTGTCCCTGGCAAGAAAAAAAAAAGGTAAAGAAAAGACAAAAAAAAGAAGAGGGCACGTGGCTGCCTTCTCTCTACTCTATCTCTCTCTCTTTATCTCTCTCTCTTTATCTCTCTCTACTCTATCTCTCTCTAACTCTCTCTCTCTCTCTATTCCAGTAGCTAGTACTGTGGGTCCCATTGTCTCACCCACACCATCTATCTATGGGGCCCACCATGGTGCGTATGTTGTATCCGAACCGTCCAACCATTGGCGATATTGTTTTAAGATATGGGGTGAAGGTGTGAGACTCAAAGTTCAAGTGGGCCCCACCTTGATATGTATGAGGCCCATGTGATTAGGCCATCTTGATGTAGTTAGGGCCCATCCATTGAGGCCCTCCTGATATACTTAAGGCCCATGTTATGAGGCTCATTCGATGTAATTGTGGCCCGTGGTTGAGGCCCACTTTGATATATAAGGCCCAGGGGTTATGACCCATTGCAATGTACATAAGGCCCATTAATGTGGCTCACTTGATTTATATAAGGCCCATATGATGCGGCCCATTTGATGTATCCAAGGCCCATGGGTCGAGGACCAACGGGGTGTCCTTAGGGTCCATTGCAATGTGTGGTTTCCCCATGGCTTGTGTGTTGATATTAGGCAGGCCATGCCTTGGGAGCAATGTTGGTTTGACATCCACATTGAAGAATAATGTTGGTTAAATGTCCGTATTATGACTCTCTCTAGGGCCCATTATTAGGCCTATACTTGTAGGCTGTCTAGGCCCATCTTCGTTATAAACAACATCCATTACCATATAACATGTGTAGTACAGTCCCATGATTCATGATCATACACATCATATGTATGCTTGATATGAGAAGTGATTGATCATAGCATATGCCTTTGGGTAGATTGTTTAGGGGCTCCCAGTTAGGCGGTGTTGCCACATATAAGCACACGATACGCGCAGTATTACTGCATAACTAGATAGTGTGATTCATGCATTCGCATCGTGTGATATGGTTACTGTACGCCCTAGCGACACCAGGGCCGTAGTCGCCACAGGCATATCGTGGTTAGCAGGATTGGATATCGAAAATCTTGTTCTACATGGGGTGCTATAGATATCCCTGGGTGAAAGTCCCTAAACCCTTATGGTACTAAGAGGTTGCTCCAATGTTTAGACCGAGTGGGTGCATGAGCGACAATGGCTGATTACCATAAGGTCGCGCTTTCCACTATGTCGTGGTCGGTTGGAATGGGGTGCGGCCTTACCCGCCCGAGAGGAGGGGATAATGCTAGGCTGAGTTTGACCAGCTCGAGGAATGGGTCCGCTATCGACTAGCCGTGCCTGATATTGGCAGGCAGGTAGTGAGGTCTCTTCCACTTACCTTATTGCGCGTGATGGGGTGACAATTTAGTTTAGAGTGTACTAGACCCCGGTTATATCCCAGATTTGAGCTGTATTAATACGTGGACTTAGATGAGGATTTGTAGGCTTGATTTGCATCTTTCATCACATAGCCTTGATATGGCCGACATCATTCATGCCTTGCATTGCATAGCCTTGGTATGGTTAACGTTATTCATGGATTCACCAGCATGATCTGCATTACTCTGATATTTCATAATTGCATTACTACCTTACGCACACACTTTCACCACCCTCTAAGCTTTCTATAAGCTTATGCACGACCGTTGCGTGCAGGTGACTTTGGGATACAACAACGCTGAGGTAGGAGCGCAGAGCAGATCTTTTTGGAGCTTTTTGTCCATTCTCATTATATTTCTCTTTATGCTCATTGTACTTGTAAAGTTTCGATCATAGTGGAAATGTGATGGAGTTTTTGGTTGTTGTTTGTGGGTTATGCCTTTGGTTATGCTTATTACGAATTAAACTGATGTTGAAAATACTCCTTGTAACATCCCAGGATCGGAACCTAGTGTATGGGCGCTGGAAACTGAGAATGGGGTTCTATGGAGGCTGTCGGCGCCGGATTCGGCGATCAAAAATTTTGTGAGCCCGGTTTGCGAGATACAACTTCTTTAAGATTCTGATAGTCTGAATCATTTTCGCCTCTAATTGAGCCTTCTCTGGTCCACCTTGGCCATAAAAGTGTCTGTGACTTGCTCTACATCAATACGGATACTTCTAAGTGGTGTATATTTTTTTTATGGTTTCTAAAATTGTGGTATTTTGAGCCACAATGCGTTATGTGCGGAAGCTTGGCGGAGCTAAGGACTGAAGGCTAAGTCCTAGAGGTGGGGTGTTTAGGACCAATTAAAAATATATGCCTATTAAAAATAACTATTGCATAACTTAAACTAATTTAACAATTAAACTAAGTAAGACAATATAACTCTAAGGCTTCCAAGCCAATAAAGGGTCCAATCATATGTAAGCTACAATAATATGCATGTAAAGCAACTAGTATATAGGATAGTGAACATGTGTGTGTGGAATGTGGTACCTATCACTCCTAATATTCATCTAATCACTTAAGCATATAAGTAAACATTCAACATACAAGCATAATTAAACAGATGTGCAAGTCACAATCCCAAACACAAGCATGTATAGTGGTTCGGCTACGTACCTACTCCACTCTCGTCGAATGCACTCTCTCCTAGAGTGTACCAAATTTCACCATCGGAGGTTTTAAATCAGGTTCACCTCAAACTTTTACAGTCCTACACAAGGACTGTATAATTTATGTCTTACATAAGAACAAAGATACAAGACCCGTATCTTAGCCCGTACTGTTCCGTAGACTTCCACGGTTCTCCCGGTCAAATTCCGCCGACCCGAGGTCTTTTATCCGTTGTTGCCCAAGACTCCTAGTCGTATTCCATATCCCAAAGTCAGCTCGACCAGAGACTTGTACCCTTGCGATCGTGCCGTCGCCGCGGTTCCGATGCCGTGTCTCGCGTGCCGAGGCGATACCCTGGCCAGGAGGAGTGGGCCCGCGTTCAGTTCGAGGAAACGCCGTGCATTGCAAATTCCAAGAGAATGTCCTATCGATCACATCAAATGTCACATCAATCCATCAATCAAAGTCAAGTACAAGCAACCCATACCTAGCCTTACATCTCTCTTACACAAGTACCATAAAGTCAACAAGCACCTTACCTCTCATGTCACACCCCATCACTCCTCTCCCATCATCTCTCTCTTTCATTCTCTCTCATTTCTTCCAAAGCAATCCCTCCATGGAGCAACCCACGTCCAATGCTCCATGAGAGAGCTAGGTGTGGCCCACCTTCCTATCTACCATCTCTACCATCCAAGTTCAATCTCAACCATTGAAGTCTATCCATTGGAGCTTTAGATCGCATCTGTGGAAGGAGGAGTTCGAGATCTTGAGGTGGGTGCTTCTCTCTCTCTCTCTCACTCTCTTTCAATATTTTGGTGTGATGATGTGGCCGTGTGGCCCACCCGGATGTACCCCACCTTGATGTATGTGATGTCAAAGCCATTCATCAAATGGACCCCACGGTTGTCCAAGCCATGTGGGCCCTACTTAACGGTGATGGGAAAACATAAGATCAATTGATCAAGTGGGCCACGACCATGTGGGACCCACCTTGAAGAACATTCCATCTGTCCAGCATCCAAGGACGCTGGGCGTATTTTATATAGAGTGAGCGAACAGTGAGGTGTACTCACGATTGAATATTTTTTTTGGCTTTTGGGTGGGCCACTCATACAGGCCCCACCTTGACGTGTGGAACTAATCCACGCCGTCCATTTCATTCCCCAGCTCATTTTAGGTGTTGAGCCAAAAAATGAGACTGATCTGATTTTCTGGTGGGCCATAGCGTTGAAATAGTGGTTGTTACCGTTGAAATCCACCTTGATTTTTCTACCTACCAAAACATATCGCATATTGGGCTTGTTTGGTCCATTTTGAGCCCTGAAATCCAATGGTTGTGTTGGATTCTACTGATGCGGGCCCCACCTGGGAAAATCTATAGAAAAATTATATTTAAAAAAAAATGAAGCAGTATATAGGCATTTCTTCTTGCAGGTGTCGCCAGCTTGCAAGACACTCTTTGCCGTGGACGTTAATGAGGCAGGGATCGTGGGTCCCAGCCGTGGGCCCCACCATGTTGTGTATTGAACATCAACACCGTGTATTTGATGGGTCCCCTTTACATATGAGGCGCCTCCAAACATCAGCCTTACATGGTGCTTAGGTGGCCCACATCACAGGGAACAGTGTGAATGAATGTCTGCCATTAAAACCCCTTTTGGGTAACAGAAGTTTTGGATCTACATGAAATTTGTTTTTTTATTCCTTTGATTCAAGTCCCTGTGACCTTATGAATCGATCGGATGGAGGATAAACGTTATGGTTGGCCCCACGTGGGATCCACCCTTTTTGGGAGTGGATCGGCTGATGTACCTTATTACCGCACATCAGCAGGTCTTGTGGACCCCATTCATGATATATGTGATTCATACACGTTGCCGGGCAGAAAGCAGCCTATGGGACCCACGCCGTGTGGACTCCACATGCATGTGAATGTGAAGCCATCCATCTGTCATCCCGGGGTCCGTGTGCTGGGACGCCAGAACCTATTTTTAAAAAAAAAAGAAGAAAGAAAGAAGATAAAGAAGGATAAAGTAATATAATATAATATATATATATATATATATAACAGTGGGCCCCATGTGGGACCCACCTTGTTATACGAATTCTATATCCAAGACGTCCGTCCATTTGAGGATGTGGCCCCCACCATTTGACATATCGTATCCAAGTCGTCCTTCTGGACAGTGCTGACATCAGCCATGATGTGTGTTTTATTCCACACCGTCCGAGATAGGTTGGATGGTGGAGTGTGCATAATGTATGTGTATCCACATGTGGGACCCACCTTGATTTCATCTAGACCGTCCAAACTAGGGACGGTGGGTCCCACGTAGCTAGTCTTCTTTATTTGACATCGCCCAGTCATGTGGGTTTGATCGAGGTATGTGATTTATACCGCCACGTTGTCCATTTGAGGACGTGGACCCGACCATGATGTATGTACTATATCTATACCATCCACTTGGATGAGGTACATGCAACATTGTGGGTCCATAGAGCACCATTTAGTAGTGATGTGAGCCCATGCCTTTTGTGGGTAATGATTGCATGTATGCATGTCATGTTGAATGACTTGAATGCATGACATATGTGTATGTACACGTCGAGATGCATGACTAGTTAGTACTGTAATAGTTGTATGCATGCATACATGTATGATGAGTGTGTGATAAGGTGCATGACACTACGTTGTCTGTTATACATGCATGGTTGCAAGTAATACATGCATGAGTGATGGGTTGTGTGTTATACATGCATGGATGCAAGTAATGCATGCATGAGTGATGGGTTACGTTGAATGCATATGTGACATATATGGGATGGACACCTGATCTACGTATGACCTAAACTATGGTAGGAAGGCACGTGCGAGGCTTGAGGTCGAGTAAGCCCTCCCTAGTAATATTATTTGAATATATGCTTGCACAAGAGCTTAGCCGTACATGTGGGTGCATTGCATGCACCTTCACGGCACTATCAATGACAAGTATTTGAGGCTCACCTTAATATATTTATGGCCACCCATGAGGCCCGCCTAGATGTATTTATGGCCCATCCATAAGGCCCACCTTGACATTTATGAGGCCCATTGGTGCGGCCCATTGATGTGGCCCACTTGATATTTTTGAGGCCCATTGGTGCAGCCCATCGATGTGGCCGGCCCACTTGATGTATATGAGGACCATTAGTGCGGCCCATCCATGAGGTTTGTTATGATGTATTTTGGCTCATGGGCAGGGCCCACCTATTTATATTGTTAGGCCCATGTAATGAGGCCCACTTGATATATGAGTCTGGTATTGAGGCCCATGGGCGAGGCCCATTGCGATGTATATTAGGCCCTTGTGTGAGGCCGTGGGCCCACTATATGTTTCGCTCTATTAGGACCACTCCTTGGGATCAATGTGGTTAAATGTCCACATTGTTGGGCAATGATGGTTTAATGTCCACATTGTGACCTTCCCTTAGGCCGATTCCGATTCCAATCAATGTTCGAGGTCGATTGACATGATCGATTTGCCAATTCTGATTATCGATCGATTCCGATTGTCATGACCAATTGCCGATTCCGATTGACGTAATCGATTTGCCGATTTCGATTATCGATCGATTTCGATCATCGTGACTGATTCCCGATACCGATTGACGTGACCGATTTGCCGATTCTGATTATTGATCGATTCTGATTGTCATGACTGATTGCCGATTCCGATTGATGTAACTGATTTGCCGATTCCGATTATCGATCGATTTCGATCATCATGACCGATTGCCGATTCCGATTATCGTAACCGAGGCCGATTCCGTTAGTCTAGGCCGATTGTCGAGACTTATATGGTGTATATACGACTCGTAGTTGAGGCTCATTGTGATGTATTCGTGGCCTATGGGCAATGCCCATTGTGATATGTATTAAGCCCATGCTGCATGGCCATTTGATGTATTCGAAATCCATGTGTAGGGCCCACATGACATGTATTTGAGGCCCATGAGCAGGGTCCACCTGTTGTGTATATGTGACCCTTAAGTAAGGCCCATGGTGCTGTATATTAGGTCCTGGTGTGAGGTCATGGGTCCACTATATGTTAGGCTCTATGTGGGCCCTTCCTTGGGGGCAATGTTGGTTAAATGTCCACATTGTAGAGGTTGATGGTTGATGCCGGTTATTGATACTGATTATGAGTATGTGACAGCATAACATCGTGATACACACCCATACGCATCATCTGCATGTTTGTTATGAGATGTGGTTGATCATTGCATATGTCATTGAGCATGTTGTTATGAGACTCCCTGATAGGCGGAGATTGTCTCACCTGAGCGCACAGTATGTGCGGGATTGATGCATGACTGGATTGTATGACTCATGCATCTTGCATTGTGTGCTGTGATTACTGTACGCCTTAGCGACATCAGGGCCGTAGCCTCCACAGGCATATCATGGATGGCCAGATGGGACACCGAAAATCTGTTCTACATGGGGTGCTATAGATATCCCTGGGTGAAAGTCCCTAAACCCTCTTGGTTCCAAAGGTTGCTCCAACATCTAGACCGAGTGGATGCATGAGTGCATGAGGGCCGTATACCGTTAGGCTGCGTCTCCCACTGTGTCATGGTCAGTTGGAAGGGGGTACAGCCTTACCTGCCCGAGAGGAGGGGGCAATGCTAGGCTAAATCTGACCAGCTCGAGGAATGGGTCCACTATTGACGAGTAGGGCCCGATATTGGTAGGCGGATAGTGAGGTCTCTTCTACTCACCTTTTGCGCTCGATGGGGTGAGTGTAATGGACCCCGGTGATTTCCCAGAGAGGAACCGTACTGAAATATGGACTTATTGAGTAGGAGTTGCATGCTCACTCATTCATTCATTCACTATCCACTCGGGCTGGTGGTGCGCAACTAATTGTTGTGTACCTTCGTTATGGTAAGGATTTCGGTTGGGCGCGCGACTAACCTGAGATCAGGAGTTTACCACGTTGAGTCTGATTATCCAAATTTAGGTATGGGACTGGTTTGGATAGAAGTCCCTTATGGTGGACCCCGTAGCCTGCGATACTACGTACTATCATCCCGACTTCACAATCCAGCATGGTCATTCTATTCGCACCGCATATTGCATTACATCCACGACATATGGTATTTTGGGTTACTATGTTCCTGCATTTATATGGTCTAGATACGTTTGACGCTATTCGTGGACTCATCAGGAATTACATACTACATCGCATCCTGGGCATTTGATTTTTAGCTCTTTATAACTCCTAATTTGCATAGTTGTTCTATATTGCGTATTCTGATATTGATTGACTCATGGACTTGCCCGTATTTCTGTTTACTCTGGTAATGCATGATCTTGTTAGTAATTCTGCTTATTCCGATATTGTACGATTTATGGATTACCAGTATTTTCGGTACTGTATGATGATGGCATTGTATTGAATACTTGTCACTTACCTTGTGCATACACTTACACCACCCTCTAAGCTTTCTATAAGCTTATGCATGATAGATGCGTGCAGATGGCGTTAGGTTGCAGCAGCGTTGAGCATGGAGCGAGCAGCGGTTATTTGGAGCTTTGATTTGTTTTGACATATGTATTTCTCTTTCAGCATTGTATTTAAATGTTTATATTAGTGGATACATGATGATAATGTTGCCTTTGTGAGCTGGGTATACTTGTGGTTATGCTTATTATGAGTTAAATGAACATTGAAAAATCCTCCTTGTAGGATCCCATGATCGAAAATCTGGCGTATGGACGCTAGGAGCCGAGAATGGGGTACTACGAAGGCTGTCGGCACAGGATTCGGCGATCAGGATTCTTGTAAATCCGATTTTCGGATTTGGGGCGTGACAAAAGACCCTACACAAGAACCTATACTTTATGCTGTACACAAGAGCAATGGTCCTACACCAGAACCACATGATTTTGGCCATAGGAACTAAGGTCTTACAAAAGAACTTAGGAATTTGGGACAAGGTCCTATACAAGAACTTAGGGATTTATGTAACATAGGCCAAGGTCCTACACAAGAACCTAGGGATTTAGGCTACATAGGCCAAGGTCCTACACGAAAACCTAGGGTAAGTTTGGGACACAAACTCTTGCACTCCAACCTATACAAGGAAGAAGTGTAAACATGGACTCCTATACATGACAATCACTTGTCAAATTGAGTCCTTTTTGTCGCTCTATCTTAGGTTACTTGATTTCTATTTTCCCGCGCTTTGATTATCTTCCCTATGCTCCCCTAATCATGTTGTCACCGCTTCGCAAAGGCTTCAACTCTACGATTAATCACCTTGCATGTGGTGCTCCTTTGAGATGACCAAGGTGATGAGAGTGAGTTAAATCTTTTACAACTAATGAAAAGTCATGTTCCTAGAGGATTCAACTAGATGAGTCTCCTAAAAAACTTGGACAATGATATACCAAGTATGCCTAAGTCCAATTTCTAAGAAAATGAGGAGTTCAAGCACATCTCCAATGGTGAGGTTGAAATCCTCATTAGAGTTGAAATCTCTAGGAAGATGCTTGAAACTCAATGGAGTAGAGGCTAGCGATGAGGGATTTGCTTATAGAATCACCATCTCTGGTTGCTCCAAAAATCCATCATAAAGCCCAAGGACTGAATGCCATTTATAAACAGATCAAGCTCCAAAGGTCACAACACGGGCAGAAAATGGTCCTGTCGATGCCATCGAGGATTCCTCCGATGTCGTCGAAGGGCTCCCCAATGCCATCAAGATTTCCAGCTAAAATTTATGTTTTCTTGCTGGACAATTCTGGACCCGTTTCGACTGCATCGACCTGATATTTGATTTCATCAAAAATCATATTTTGAGCCATCGAAAAAACTAAGAAAAAATTAAAAAACCTTGCTGGACAAATCTAGATCTCAAATCGATGCCAACGAGGGGACTTCGATGCCATCAAGAAATCTAGCCAAATTTTCAATTTGGTTCCTGGACTTCCCTAACTCTCAATCGATGCCATTGGCAAGGTCTTCGATGTCATCAAAGACCGTTGATGGCAGCTCGTTGCCATCGAACATGGCCTGTAATCTATTGTTTTTGGCTATCTTCTACACAACAAATCCGCACCTATTCTAGTGTAACAGCCCAGATTTTTTCCAACCTGGGAATAGACGTCCTTAGGTAATGGGTCGATCCTAACACCTTATTAACCTGTCAGAACTCAATCCCAAAGTCTAAAACTATTTTTGAACCCATTTCCTTCCTAAATCCTACCCTTCACCACCTTGATCTTTTAATTATTATAAGTACTTTCACATTAGACACTATCTTAAAGTTTAGGTGATGAAGAACAATACTCAAACTAAACATTGCTACAAAGGTCTAAGTACCACCTCAGACTGAAATCACTCAGGACTAAATCCTTTAGAAATGAGACAAAGTAACTAAGTGCTAAACTAGATTAGCTACGAAATTCGCTTGATCCACTTTAAATACGATCTGTAAGATCCAAAACTTGTAGAATCATTGACGCTAGGTTACCCTAAAATCTAGGATTAATCTCATTAGCCGGCTACTCTCGGGAGCATCCCGAAACTCGGTATCAGTTCTGGATTGCACGTCGAAAGTCCGAATAATACGAGGTTAAGGACTTAGGACCGCCTCGCTGGGCTTGACAACCATCTCGGAAATCAAACCCAGCCAGTGTCCCACGGCTGTTCGCTTGAGTCCGGAGCGAGAGAGTGTGAAAACACTTATTTTTTTTCAAAATAAATATCTTGAATAGTAATCTGAGACTTGTCACTTGCGGGTCAGTATTAAGTAACCTGACCGTCAGAATCTGACCGAAATACACCCTCGGATCAGGAAAAATTTCATAAACATATCCATGTACTCGCAATCTCCGATCGAGATCCGCTGACCGTTAAACTGAAACTGGTCTGGCACGCTTGATCTAAGAACCCTACTGGAACAAAAACTTACTTGTATTTAAATCCAGTGTTAGTGAGCTTAAGTCCGACCTTTGGCTCAAGGGGGCCCGCCAGAAGTCCTCCATTGAGCTGAAACAGATGCCCTTTGGACAAAACCTAAGTATACTTTGACCTGGAGTCTATTTCAGTGAGTTTTTAGGCTATATAAGGACCTTAAACCCTCTCTCATTTCAGCCATACGAATTTGGAATTGAGAGAGAGAAAAGAGAGAGACAGTGTAGGAGATGTGGGAGAGTCTCCCTGCCCTTCTTCCCTGCTGCTATCCATGCTCCACCACTCCGTTCTAATCGCTTTTTCAGCTATTCTAGCTCCGTTTCTAGGTAAGAAACTCTAATCCTAATCTAATTTGGGATGTTGATAGTTGTAGGTTATGAAATAGCTAACCTATTTCATTCTATAGGTTGCCAAACTGCCGTATACGGAAGCTTAGCAAACCTATCGTATTCGTTACGATTCTACGGAAAAAGGTGAGGACTTTAAGTGTATAGGTTACGGTTTTCAATGCTTTCAATGTCAGATAATGATAGATTCATGATCTGTATGCAATTGCACATGTACAAAGTGTTGTTTGCTTTCCATTTCGATTGAAGATGTAGAATATGGAATTTTACATATTCTAGGTATTCGTAGAAAATACCGTATATGTATAAATTTTGAAAATATGTTTAACATGATTATTTGTTGTATGAATGTACGATATATGGATAAAATACTTATTTGGCGAAAGGATTCGCCCTAATACATGTTTTGCTAATATACACTATGTATGTAGAAATACTGTATTGTAGAAAGTACTGTATACATATATATTTTAGAGATGTGTTTGCCATGATTATTTGTTGTATAAATATATTACATATGCGTAAAATACTTGCTTGGCGAAAGGACTCGCCCTAATACATGTTTGCTAGCATACACTAAGTATGTTGAAATAGTGTATGCTAAGTGTTTGTGAAAATGCTTGAGAGAGTAAGTGTTTGGATGATGATGCCTTAGGTAGGTGTTGAGATGAGATTCTCAACTACCTTAGATATATGTATGATTTCCTCCATGAGATTGTTTACTTAAACCGCTTACTTGTGAAATGTATGTGTTTGCATTCTTGTATATATGGTGCTTTATGATATGCTTTATAACATGCTTTATATATGCTTATGACATGTTTGTTAGTATGCTTGAATTACTTTGTTTATTATGCTTTACTCCACATGCTTTAAATATGGATTAATTACGATTGAGACTATGCTTATAGTCCAGACAATCGGTACCAAACTTGAGATCATGGTTGAGATTCATTTCGCCACATAGGATGTGTTTGACGAACCCGATTCGTACTTCAGTTGGCGACAGTGGTTAGGCCACATGAAGTGCTTATGCACTTCATATCGTTCAACTGATTGTGCGCTCGAGCTAGTCAGGCTCATCAACTAACCCGATATGTCTAATGTATGTTCACCATGTTTGGTCGCATTTGAACATGGTACCAAACTTACCAAGTGGAATCTGTTAAACATGGTACCTCGATCCATTTAAGACTCATGAGCCGGGCATGGTGGTATGGGACACCGTGGTCGAGCTGTCGACCTACGCTGGGGCCACGTGCCTCCCCGTAGTGACCAGTGAGTAACCAGACTCGTGAGCCGATTATGGTGGTATGAGACACTATATTCGAGTTGTCAGCCTACACTGGCGTAGCCTCACTGTGGTCCTCAGTCGGGTTGCATCCGGGTCCCATTTTCAATAAGTATTTTCCCAGCTTGAAAATCTTGGCCTATGTTGGTAGGACGTTAGTGGAGTGACCTCGAACATACTCAAATCGCGGTGAGCCTTAGAGTTTTCCGCGGTGTGTGAGTATGAACTAGGCTTATTTTTCGTATAGTGATGAATCGTTAAAGAGGTGATGGGGAGTGGTGTAACCTTTGTGCGTAATGAAACCCTTATGTTCTCTGTAGTGACCTAGAAACACACCATCATATGAGATTAACTAGGACTGACGATCCTAGAATGGATCATGTTTGGGAATGATACGAGGGAGGTACCTTAGTTTCTCATTCCTGTTGTTTGAAATGGACTAATAACAACTCGGTAATCATGCTCATCATGCATTGCATGTGCCGAAAGATGTGGATCGAGGATGAAAGCATGCCCCGAACGTAAGATGGTGTCGCACGAGGGAGGGTGTGGTGAGGGCATACATCATGTCATTTCATACTTGCATTAAATAAGAGTAGTTAGAATTATTTGATAGAATCTTGCTTTATCATTCTTGTTGTTGAATTGATAACATGTTAACCTATGCTTTATTGTTCCATCGAGTTGGCCACTCATTCCCACGTTCAAGACGGTGTTTTAAAACACCCAGAAAAGACCGTATCGATGCGGGGTATCATCGAGCACTGAGACCCGAGCCCGACTTCTATGACGATCGGGAGGAGTTATCCTAAAATTTCTTTGGAGGTTTCGATGAAAAGGCTTAGAATCATCGATGGTTTTACTGAGGGCTGGTGGTTGATAATTCCAGTTGTACTATTTTGATATTTTAATTTAGAACCAACATATATATATACGGTGACTCAGTTAGTGTTCATACTCTGGAGATCGAGAATGTTTTGTTATATATATATCTATATATAACTTTCAGTCTTCCGCTTACGCTTTATACATGGATCTGGAGTATGAATTACTGTTTTGGTTGAATCTCACTCATGTTTATTGTACTAACACAGACAACATTTAATCATCATTATCTATGTTGCATAAGTGATGTTCTGGAACTCGAGAGTTGAGTTACTACTCGACCCTCGATTTTTCGGGATGTTACATCTAGGCTTCTTTATCATGTTTTTCTTGGTCACCTAAGACTAAGGAATGATTAAATTAATATACATATTGGGTCAAGATCATCTAGATGTTATGGGGTTGTTTTGTGTCAAGGGTTAGGGTCACCAAGGCCACCTATTTACTTGTTCTTGCTACCTTGATGCTTTGATTAGCTTATATCTTCGATCTTCACTTTCCAAAGGCTTAACCAACTACATAACACAACGACTCATGTGATTGACAAACTAGGGTGTAAAAATGAATGCACTAACAGTTTCACCCACCTTATGATTAGATCACCCATATTTTTGGCTCCTCTAATAAACATGGTGTGGTGCATTGGCTTAGACAAGTTAGATGTCGAACAAATGCCACAAGGGGCCCAACAATTCTCAATTAATTTTAGAGGAAGAAAATAAACAAGGATAATACATAATTTCTTTCTTAAAAAAGAATGGTTCAAAAATTTTGATTCCTGGAGTCACTCTTTGGTGAATCCAAAACTTAGAAAAATTATACAGTAGAAATCCTTTTAATCACTAAAAAATAATTGTCCCATGGATGTTGTCCATAACTCAATGTTGCATGCGATGTATTATGAACCTTGTTTTGGAGTTATTAGGAAATGTTCATGTAAACCAATCTTTAAACTGTAATATTTTTATAATAAGAAATTTAAAATTATAAGAAATTCTTCCTTCTGGATATTTTATTTTTGTATCTCCTAGATTTAGGATTCAATTCCTTCTCTTCTCTCAATATTCATCCCATTGTTAAAGGTTAATATCAAGAAAAATCGTTCAATTTCTCCAAAATCATCTCTTTTTCATTAAAAAAAAAAAATTGAAGTTATTTTACAATCTAGTAAAATTATGATGCCTACTATGCAATCACTTAGAATATGGTAAATTAAATTAATTTAGACTAAGTTACAATCCAAAAATGCTAACCTCTTATTTATGTATTCTTAGTTGTGGAAATAAGAGTGTTGGATGTAATTTATTTTTACCATCAAAATAATGTCCATCAATCCTATTGTCACATAAAATAAAATAAAATAAAAATCTTATTGGGTTTATAATACACCTCCATTGGTACACATAATTTAGATGGATTAAATTAAATTACTTGTCTCCCGTGCATATAATTTCTAAGAGGCTAAGTTGTGTCTAAATAATAATAATAAATACTCGTATATGGTTTATTAATCGAATTTACGCATGAAAGTTTAGAAAAATAAGGACAAATAATCTCAAAATATGAACATTAATTAATGATTTTATTTACTAAAATGGAAGAACATCAGGGTATTGGTCCCAACAGCCCTGTAATATGACGTGTTCATGGTAGGAGCCCGACCTTTCCAAACTAAAAAAAAAAAAATAGCCTTAAAACCAATTTTCATTTTTAAATGATAAAAATGTCCCTTTACCACTGCTACTCTTCATGTGGTGGGCTCTCATCTCGAAAGGAGAGGTTTTTTAAGAGATGTGGGCCCCACCAAAAATAAGGATTCGACTCACCCTTTGTTCGATCTGATTTATTCATTTTAATTGGACAATCATGAACCATGAAAGGGGTTTTGTTTAATTTTTTGTTTGAAGATGTCTGTGGCCCACAACCACACTAACATTGTGTGTTAATTTTGAACTATTTCCTTTAGTATGGTTTATCTGTAACGAGTTTTGCCTTCAAAATTTAACCGATAACATGAAATTAAAACCTCTTACATGTGGATGGGTTGGATTTACTACACGACAATCCAATGGGTGTTCACACCCCAAGTATAAAGTTGTGATGTAGTAATAATCTTGGTAAGACCGAGGTTGAATCCACAGGGACTGAACCTTGTACGGAATCTAAAAGTGACTTGAACTAGAACTAGGCGACGATGTGATCTAAATCAGGAAGAATTAATGAAATACTTGTAAATTTTGATTAACTAAAAATTGTAAAATTCAAAGGAGGAAAACTATGGTGCTAAGGATCAACTTATAGAGATCAGGGAGATCTATACTTAATTCAAGAACACAACTGGATTTAGATTCCTATCTTCATCCAATTGGAAGATAATCTATTAAAATACAAATATAAACTTCCTTTTGATCTAGTTTTCAAATAGAAGATAGGTATGAGAATTAGAATTGATTCCATCACAAAACAATGCCCATGAGACAAAGTAAACAACAGAATTTAGCCAATCCATAACCAATCAAGGGATGTATGAATGTTAGGAAGGATTCCATCATCCAACCATACCCAGGAGACGATGGTGAACAACAAGGTTCCCAAATTCACAAACCCTATAATGCTAAGAACATGTTCAAAGCTATTGCAGTTCCATTGTAATTTAAGTCACAACAAACCATTAAAAACTGAAAGCATTCCTATTAATCAAACTAGAATCAAAAGAGAGTTCAATTAAAAAATGAATCTAAGCCAAAGGCACAACCTATCACACTACAGGCTTCACCTCTTAGCCCTAGCTAAGAGGCTTAGCCCATCATAGACATGATGAGGTAGGAAAAACATCAAAGCTAAAAGAAAATCAAAAGGAAAAGGAGAAGGAAAAATGAAAACTCTTGTTGTCGGCCCGCCCCACGCCTCCACGGCTGCTTGTTTCCATGTCCAAAGGATAATCCCTTCTTTTTCTCCTCTCTCCTTTTTGATACAGCAAGGAGGTCGGTTGCTGTGTTTACACAAGGAGAGGCAGTCAGTGCAGCTTTACGCAACACGTTTGCAGAAAAAATGGACTGCATATTTGTGTAACAAGAAAACGCTAAAAACTTGTGTTTTGGGCCAAGTTTTGGGGGTCAACCGTCCAGATTTCTGAAAACAGCCTTCTTGGACAGGGTTATGGTCCTCTATTACAGCATGTGGACGGTCCAAATCATGGATTCGGCCATGCCCTTGATCACAGAACGGCCTGCGATGGTCGGTTGCGTCTGGACGTGCAATCTTGGAATGTTCTTGCGCTGAGATGGTCGGTGCACCCCACATTGGTGTTTTCAGAGAAATTCGACACGTTCATTGGATTCCTGGTGAAATTTCAATAGGAAAGGAGTGGTTTTGGTCGAGTGTTGGTGTGGTCCACTATATAAAATCAACTCACTATTCATCCTCTGTTTTTCGACAATCCACGTGTATATGTTTGCATAGAGCCAAAAGGCCACCTAGGCGATGGTCACGCCCCCCTTCCTCTGGAGCATATAGACGATCAAGATCATTCAAATAGATGATGGGTGGGGCCCACTAGCTAAAAACAGCCAACATGCATAAGGCGCTGGAGAGTTTTTTTTTTTTTTTTTTGAAACTATCAGTCAGCACAACGCTAACAGATTTTGGTAGTTGCGGCGCATGGCCGGCGCACTTGTGCACCATGCACACGGGTCCCATGTGGGGTCCATCGCGATGTATATATTAAATCCGTTCCGACCATCCATTTTACCACCTTATTTTAGGGGTTGAGACAAAAATTAAAGCATATCTAGAGATCAGGTGGGCCCCAAATTGCTGATATGTAGGCTGATTTGTCCGTTGGGATACTTACACAAGGATCCAATGGCTAAAATTTGACGTGTATGGTTAATTTATGGTCCTCAGGCCATATATAAAGTTTTGAGCCAAACGGATGGTGGGAACCCTGTGATCATGCATTCTGGCCGACTTTCAGGCCCATTTAACATGAGTGGCTAGATTTTCTCGGATCTCTGGCATGTAAATTCTTCAATCTCGGTCCCCTGGAGTCCATCCCTTGCCTTAATGATTTGTGAGCTTTAAATTCATACTTTTAGTACCTTTTTCCAGTCCAGGCTCCTAAATACACCTTGCATCACAAACATGATTAAAGCAGGGCATTAAACGGTATCATGCTCGTAAAATCAGGTAATAACTGAGGTCTAATATGCAATATTTGACCCTCAACACAATCCCCAACAAGCATTTTGCTAGTCCCGATCAAAGTATGCAAAAAATAATTTAAGAATTACGGGACAATTTCTATAAACTCGAGCGATTTTTGAAAAACAATCCAGATACTAGAATTCTAAGATTCATGAATGTTGGGCATTACTTTTTCCTATACTTAAGCACTGGGTAAACTTCATAATTAAGTTCAAAGTATTAATCCATCCATTAGAAAAATTCTAAACATTGAGTTCCATGGGTGTATAGTGCAACCTTGACTTATCACAATTAAAGGTCTGATCGTCAATCTTCATGATAACATTGATAACCAAAAGGAACAGTCTGGGTTACCGAACCTAAACCAAAACTTGCCTTACAGTTTAATTTCTTTCTTTTTCTTATTGACGGTTTTTACACCATGTCAACCTTAGGAATCGAACCCTCACCTATAGGGAGCAAGCCTATGGTGAAGACCGTTCGCCCACAACCACATGTATCAGGTAGAGCCAAGGAGGGAAAACAATCCCTCACCTATAGGGAGCAAACCTATGGTGAAGACCAGTCGCCCAACCCTTTTCAAAGGCAGCTGTTTTTATTTATTTTTTCTTTATCTTTTTCTTCAATTCTTCTTTTATGAGCATGATGGGCAAATTTCTGATGTAGAGTGGGTCGCGGACAATTTCATGGCCAAGATGGATCAGAAAAGGCCTAGTTGACGACAGAAGTGATCCGGACCATCGGACCTTAGATCGGATGTATCTCGTAATCCGGAATGAGTTACCTGACGTAAAATATATGATTTTGGGGTAGAATGAGCTACTTTAGCCAACCAACCTAGCTATGCCAGTTTATGACGCTCAGAATTGCGAGAAACCCCTGGATCAACGGTCGTTTCCCTGTTTTAATTTTGTTTTTACTATAAATAGTAAGTTTTAGTTTGATTATAACTCTTCATCCGTCGGGCTTTAGGAGTTGTGCCCAACATGAAAAGAGCTTAGAATAATTAGGAGAATGGTTTGGTGAAGCCAAATAGGACACTTACTATTTTTGGCCAAAAACCTTGCGCACTAGTAGACATCACGACCGTCTATAAATAGTAAGTTTACTATTTATAGTAAGTCACGAATTATAGGAGTTTTAGTTGTAGTTTGATTCTAATTTCTTTTCCATTGCTTGGTACCCCTATTTAAAGGGTTGTGAACTCATTTTTATTCATTAATTAATCAATTTTGAATTTGTTAGAATTTATTTCTATTTTTTGCTTTCTTTCCTTGTGGATTCGAGAAGTCTCTATGAGGAGTCCAGAGAAGCTCCGTGGATATGGAGTATTTATCCTCATCACGTTCATCCCTGCGTCAATTTCTTAGGCTGATTCCTTTCATGCTTAGTGATTACTAAGTTAATACTTCAATATCGAACTGAAACCTCAATGTGTAAGCAAGATGTGACATGTGAAATCATGATTCAATCAATGTTTACAACTTCTAATCATTGATTGATAATTCGAACTCAACTGTGAAATCTGTCAGATAACTAAATCCAAGAGACGTAAATCCCCAACATTCCATATCGTATACTTCTCAAATCATGACTATCCTTCAAAATCACTTCGAATTCACAAGAATGTCTAGAAAAATGTTAAAATTTTTTGCAATTTTTGCTCAAGACCGAAAAACACTAATTAGGTAACCTAATCTCCCATCCCCAACCTAAAATCCACATTATCTTCAATGTAAAAGATGTAAGTATGCAATGCACATGAGACAACAAAAATAAGGGAGAAGTGATGGAAAGATAGTACCTGGACGAAGGAATTAAGAAGCTTTTCCCAAAGAGATCGCAGCGTAAGAGCGGTTCGGCACAAGACTCAATCCAACAAAAGCAAACTATCGTAACGGCATAGATTCGACTATCCTAGAATGGCATAAAGCAAACTACCTTCGTCTTATGAAAGCAGGAAATTCTAATCCTCAATTGTGAAAGCACGAGAAATCTACTTAGTCACGTATCCAGGTTCTTCCTTCGGCCAGTATCTTGGTAAATTTCTCAGAAGGTTTCTTAACAAGATCATCCAGAAGCCCTTTTTACAGTAGGCTTGGATGTCCTGGAACATGAGTGTCTAGAGAAATTGATGGACCTCAGCATAAAGTTTCCTTTTAATCTTCTGAAGTGTCCAAAGTGTATACGAGTCACCTGTGGCAGAAAAATTTTTGAAGTTATTACACCATGATGAATCAGAGACTACAAGTAGATGAAATTCAGAAAAATTCGTAGTAGGTGGTGTAGTTTCAACACACGCTGAAGTTTCAATCTTTGGTTCAATTCTCAGCTCCTCCTTTAGTGGTAAACATTCAGAATCTGGAAGAGGAGGTACTTCAGAATAAGGTTTCTCTCGATTCGTGATAACTACCAAGGTATTGTCTTACGAGGCATCCACTATTTCTTGTATCATGGAATCATTTGAATCTGCAAAATGTGCCAAACAATTATAAAAAAAGTTGGAAAATTCAGCTGAAAGTGACTTATTTTTCACATTGAAATCTGTAATGAGATGCTCAGAAATTTCATCGTCTTTAAAAGGAGATGAAGGTATGCTCTCTTGCTTCAGCCTTGCACAGACTGATTGAGGGTTAATAGAGTAAGTATTGATGTGAGGACTCTGTGCATTAAAGCTACTCAGTAGAGGCCTTGAATCGTCAAAAGTGTACAGCTCAGATCGTGGCCTCAACTGGGTGGTTTCAAATTCCGGAGTCATATTAAGCGGCTTGTCCGTCTCCCGAATCATATCATCATTCAATTTAGGGGAGTGGTCCAAACATGTCTCACAAGAGTTAGAAGGGTCGTAGGAAGGAGCTCATCCTCCACATTTAAATTGGCCATGTCAGATAGGTGGAGTAAATCACTTTGGTCGACAACCTCCTGAACCTCTTGATCATTGATATGGGCCAAACTTAAGATTGAATCCTAATATGCATCATCTTCCAATTCAGTGCAGTACACACTTGGGATGGGATCACTTTCCTCACGTTCTCTTTCTAAATTAGGTTGAGGTTCGAACAATCTAACCTCACCTTCATCATTGAAACCAAGTGTATCATGTAAGTAAAGTGTGTCATCATCATTATATTTGAAAGACACCCACATCTCTTGATCATTCTTTTGAATCGTCATCAAGATCGACTCTTCGTGAAATTGAACTGTATACTCATTAATATAATCCAACTCTTCATTCTAAATTTCAGAGTTCTTCAACAGTGAGTTAGGATCACTTTCCTCGCAATATTGTATTTCTGGATTGGGTTGTGGTTGGGATGAACAGGCCTCCTCTATCTTATTGAAGCGTGAATTAAGCGCTTCCAACATTTTTCTAATTTCCGCACGACAGTCCATGTTACGCTGAAATGAATCCTCTTGGATTGTTTCTAGTTGGATCTCATAGGTAGGGTATCCAAGAGAATAATCATTATAACATGTTGTTGGTTCACCTCCCCAATTTTGATGTTTCTACTGGTTATAGTCATATGGATCATATGTGGGAGAATATGATGGTTAATAATAGTCCTCATTCCCATAATTATGATCACGTAAAGACTTATTAACCAATGGAGTATAATATTCCAGTCGATTCTCGATGATGATTTCAGAAAAATCTTGAGATATAGGTTGAATTACATCATAATCATTATACATCTCTCCCTAATATCTTTTATCCATCCCAGTATATTGTCGTACCGACTCTTCCATAGTGAAACCCTAACTCTGAATCTAATCCTAAGAAAAATAAAAGAAAAGATCCTATAGCAGTATGGAAAGTAAGGGGAGGAGAAGTTAGAAGAAAATTACCAAATTAGAAGTTCCTATGTTAAGATCCTACAAAAGAAAACAAAAGAAATTAGTTTTAAAACAAGAAATCCTAAAGTTAGAAAGTTCCTAAAATAGAAAGTAAACAAGTTTTTTTTTTTTAAAAAAAAAAACTAGAAAGTTTCTAAAAACAAATTAGGAAAGTTCTAAACCTAAAATTAAAAAGTACGTTAGTTTCTAAAAATAAAAGAAAAACTAGAATTAGAAAGTTTCTAAGAATAGAAAGTAAAACCTAACCTAAAAATATAAAAACAGAAAAACTAGAAAGAGATTACCAAATTATGAAATCTATGTCAGGGTCTTACAAAATAAAAAAGTCAGGTTAGTTTCTAAAAATCAAACAGAAAAACCTAAACCTAAAATTAGAAAACCTTAATCTTAACCTAATTTTTAAACCAGTTAATCTTAGAAAAATGTAACCGTCAATCCCCGGCAACGGCACCAAAACTTGTTCACACCACAAGTATAGGGTTGTGATGTAGTAATAATCTCGGTAAGACTGAGGTCAAATCCACAGGGACTAAACCTTGTACGTAATCTAAAAGTAACTTGAACTAGAACTAGGCAAAGATGTGATCTAAATTAGGAAGAATTAATGGAATAATTATGAATTTTGATTAACTAAAAATTGTAAAATTCAAAGGAGGGAAACTAGGGTGCCAAGGATCCACTTGTAAGGATCAGGGAGATCTACGCTTGATTCAAGAACACAACTGGAGTTAGAGTCCTATCTTCATCCAATTGGAAGATAATCCATTAAAACACAAATATGAACTTCCTTTTAATCTAGTTATCAAATAGAAGATAGTTATGAGAATTAGAATTGATTCCATCACAAAACCATGCCCATGAGACAAAGCAAACAATAAAATTTAGCCAATCCATAACCAATCTAAGGGATGTATGAATGTTGGGAAGGATTCCATCATTTAACCATGCTCAGGAGACGATGGTGAACAACAAGGTTCCCAAATTCACAAACCCTATAATGCTAAGAACATGCTCAAAACTATCGCAAATCCATTGTAATTTAAGTCACAACAAACCATTAAAAACTGAAAGCATTCCGATTAATCAAACTAGAATAAAAAGAGAGTTCAATTAAAAACTGAATCCAAGCCATAAGCACAACCCATCACGCTACAGGCTTCACCTCTTAGCCCTAGCTAAGAGGCTTAGCCCATCATAGACATGATGAGGCTAGGAAAAACATCAAAGCTAAAAGAAAATCAAAAGGAAAAAAGAAAAACTCTTGTTGTCGGCCCGCCCCACGCCTCCACGGCTGCCCATTTCCACGTCCAAAGGATGATCCCTACTCTTTCTCTTCCCTCCTTTTTGATATAGTAAGGAGGTCGGTTGTTGTGTTTACACAAGGATAGGCAGTCGGTGTAGCTTTACGCAACACGTTTGCAGAAAAACAGATTACGTATCTGCACAGTAAGAAAACGTTGAAAACTTGCGTTTTAGCCCAAGTTTGGGGGGCCAACTGTCCAGATTTCTCAAAACGGCCTTCTTAGACAGGGTTATGGTCCTCTATTGCAGCATGTGGATGGTCCGAATCATGGATCCGGCCATGCCCTTGATCACAGAATGGCCTGCTGCGGTCGGTTACGTCCGGATGTGCAATCTTGGAATCTTCTTGCGCTGAGATGGTCGGTGGGCCCCACATTGGTGTTTTCTGAGAAATTTGACCCATTCATTGGATTCCTGGTGAAATTTCAGTCGAAAAGGAGTGGTTTTGGTCAAGTTTTGGTGCGGTCCACTGTATAAAATCAATTCACCATTCATCCTACATTTTTTGACAATCCACGTGTATACATTTGCATATGGCCAAAAGGCTACCTAGGCGATGGTAATGTCCCCCCTCTGAAGCATATGGACGGTCCAGATCATTCGAACGGATGATGGGTGGGGCCCACTAGCAACTATCGGTTAGCACAACGCTGACCGATTTTGGTAGTTACAGCGCATTGCTGGTGCACTTGTGCACCGTGCACGCAGTCCCATGTGGGGTCCATCGTGATGTATATATGAGATCTGTGCCGACCATCCATTTTTCCACTTCATTAAGGGGTTGAGACAAAAATTGAAGCATATCCAGAGATCAGGTGGGCCCAAAATTGCTGATATGTGGGCTGATCTGTCTGTTGGGCTACTTCCACAAGGATTCAATGGCTGAAATTTGACGTGTATAGTTAATTTATGGTCCTCAGGCCATATATAAAGTTTTGACCAGAACAAATGGTGGGAACCCTGTGATCATGCATTCTGGCCGACTTTCAGGCCCTTTTAATGTGAGTGGCTTGATTTTCTCGGATCTTTGGTATGTAAATTCTTCGATCTCGGCCCCCTGGAGTCCATCCCTTGCCTTAGTGATTTGTGAGCATTAAATCCATGATTTTAGTACCCTTTTCCAATCCAATCTCCTAAATATACATTGCATCACAAACACGATTAAAGCAAGGCGTTAAACGGTATCATGCTCGTAAAATCAGGTAATAACCGGGGTCTAATATGCAATATTTGACCCTCAACAATGGGCCCTACATAAGATGTGGATAGGCTTAAAACATAGGGCCCTTCTACACAAATGCCATTTGCTATTTCCTTCTTCCTTTCTTGGTTTTTTCCACATGAGGGAAGGATGGTATTATTTGTTCTCATCTTTATTCCTCATTTTTCATCGGTTTATTTTATAGTTATTTTTTTTAATTTTTTTTATTGGGTATGAATGGTGGAAGTTTGTGAAAGGGAAGAAGGTGTGGAAGAATACTGTAATGGATGAATTTGTATAATGAAATGATGTTGTAATTGATGAATTTTATTACAGATGAATATTGTGATTGATGAATGTGACGAATGTTGAAATGGATGAATGTTCTAATGGATTACTGGTGTAATGCATGAATTTTTGCAATGAAAGTATACTGTAATGGATCAATGTTGTATGGTGGATCACCGATATTTATATGGATCGCTCATATTCACTATGGATAGCCGATATTTTTACTATGGATAGCCGCTATTCAGTGTAGATCATCGATATTCATTGTGGATCATCGTTATTCAGTATGAATCACTAACATTCACTGTGGATTGTAGATATTCATTGTGAATCATCGATATTCACTATGGATCGTTGATATTTTCATTGTGGATCGCAAATATTCTCTATGGGCCACCAATCTCATGAAAATGACCAAACTCGTTACATGTCCAATTTGAAGGATCTTGTACTTGTTAAAAAGATAATTTGATGAACTTCTAAATAAAATTTGAATCATCTCATTTAAAAACTATTTGATTACCTAAAAGTGGGCCTAAAGTTTAGTTTTAACTATATATCGTTGATATTCACTATGGAGCCACCTATCCGATGAAAACAACCCTAACTCTCATGTTACATGTCCGATTTTAGTGATCTTATGCTCATTGGAAAGATAATTTGATGAAATTTCAAATGGATTTAGAATAATATTATTTGGATACCATTTAATTTCTAATATTCATTATGGGTCACCGATCTGACGAAAATGGTCATAACACTCTCATTACATGTCTGATTTGGTCAATCTTATACTCGTAGGAAAGATAATTTTTGAAAATTTAAATGAATTGAGAATTATCTCATTTTGACACCATTTGATTACTCAAAAGTGGGCCTAAATTTTATCGTTTATTGTGGATCGCTAATATTTACTATGGGCCACCGATCCGACAAAAACAGTCATAACTTCCTCGTTACATGTTTGATTTGTGTGATCTTGTACTCATTGGAAAGATAATTTAATGAGTTATCAAATGATTTTGGAATCATCTCATTTAGAATCCATTTGATTTCTCAAAATGGGCCTAAAGTTCATCATTTATTATTGATCGATGAAGTTCACTATGGACTATATATATTAATTGCGGACTACGGATCTTCACTGTGGAAGGTAGATATTCATTGTGGACTGATAATATTAATATCGGACAATTGATATTCATTGTGGATTGGTAATATTAATAGTAGACTACTGATATTTATTATGAACCGCTGATATTCACTATGGACTACTGATATTAATAGTGGACCGCTGATATTCACTATGGATCGTTGATATTAATAATGAATCATTGATATTTACTCTCTATAATTCATAATGAATATCATCGGTCAACTATTAATATCAGAGGTTCACGGTAAATATCAATGGTCTATTGTTAATATCAACATTCCACAGTGAATATCAATGGTCCGCTGTTAATATCAATGACCCATATTGAATATCAATAGTCCAATGTTAATATCAATCATCCGTAATGAATATTAAAGTCCATTATTAATATCAGCGTTCCATAGTAAATGATGAAATTTGGAGACACTTTTAAGAAATTAAATAGTATCTAAATAATATGAGTTTAAATACATTTGAAAGTTCATCATATTATCTTTCTAACAAGTACAAGATCATCGAAATCGGACACATAATGAGGAAGCTATGATCATTTTTGTCGGATCAATGCCTCAGAGTGAATATCAACAATCCACGGTGAATTATAAACTTTGGGCCCACTTTTGTGCAAAAAATAGTGTTAAAATTATATTATTCCAAATCTATTTGAAATTTCATCAAATTATCTTTCCAATGAGTATAAGATCACATAAATCGGACATATAACAAGGGAGTTATGGTCATTTTCGTCGGATCAGTAGCCCATAGTGAATATCAATGATCCATAGTGAATGATGAACTTTGGGACCAATTTTGGGAAATTAAATGGTTTTAAATGATATTATTCTAAATTCATTTAAAATTTCATCAAATTATCTTTCCAATGAGCACAAGATCACCCAAATTGGACATGTAATGAGCGAATTATGGTCGTTTTCGTCGGATCGATGGCCCATAATAAATATCAACAATCCATAGTAAATAACAGAATTTGAACCCACTTTTCGATAATAAAATGGTGTCCAAATAAAACTATTACAAATTTATTTGAAAGTTCATCAAATCATCTTTCGAATGAGCATAAGATCACATAAATCAGAAATGCAACAAGAGAGCTATAGCAATTTTTGTTGAATCGGTGGCACATAATAAATATCAGCGATATACAATAAATGATGAACTTTAGATAGTGAAATGGTGTCCAAATGACATGATTCTAAAGTCATTTGAAATTTCATTAAATTATCTTTCCAACGAGCTCAAGATCACCCAAATCAAATATGTAATGAATGAGTTATGGCTGTTTTCATAGGATCAACAATCCATAGTGAATATCCGCTATCCACACTGAAAATATTAGTGATCCACTATATATTAGTGGTCTTTAGTGAATATCAATTGTCCACTCTTAATATCAGTGGTACACAGTAAATATCAATGGTCCATCATTTATATAAGTGGTCTTTTGTTAATATCAGCGATCTATAATGAATATAAGTAGTCCATAGTGAATATCAACGGTCCATTGTTAATATTAATTATTCGCAGTGAATATCAGTGGTCCACTGTTAATATTAGTGGTTCATAGTAAATATGGCGATCCACTATGAATATTGGCAATCCATACTGAATATCAACGATCCACAATGAAAATATCAGTTATCTACAGATAATATTAGTGATCCACATTGAATATTGATGATCTACACCAAATATTGGTGATCCACAATGAATATAGGCGATATACACTAAATATTGGTGATCTACATAAAATATCGGTAATCTACCATACAACATTAACCTATTACAATATTCTTCCATTACAACAAATCATCTATTACAACATTCATCAATCACAACAATCAATTATTACAACATTCAACACATTCATCTATTACAACATTCTTCCATTACAAAATTCATCTTCATTCATTAGAATATTCTTCCAATACAAAAATTATTTCATTGCAGTATTCTTCCACACCCTCCTCCCTTTCACAAATTCTCATCGTTCATACGAAAAATAATTATAATAATTATTATTATAAATGGAACCACCATTGCCTTCTCTCTTTCACAAACTTCCATCGTTCATAGCTAAAAAATAAATGAATAAAATGAAAAACAATTATAAAAGGAAACCAAGGAATGAAGAATAAAGAATGAAGAACGAAGGGAAGCAAAAAGCACCATCCTCCCTTTCACACCCTCCTTCACTCCTATAAAGAAAACCAATGAAGGAAGAAAGAAATTGCCAAATGACCCTCATTTCGTAGGGGCCCCACGTTTTGAACCCATCCACATCTTATGTGGGGCCTATTGAGCTATCTTAAAATAAATCAATCCCGGCCATATGTAAGAGGTTTTGATTTCATGTCATCGGCCCATGTTTGAGGGCAAAACTTATCGCAGATGGACCACATCAGAAGAAACAATTTAGAATTAATGCACAACATTAGTATAGTTGTGGGTCACAGAAAGTTTCAAATAGAAAACTGTATATATAAAATAAAATAAAAACTCTCTTTTGTGAGTGAATGATTGTCTAATTAAAATGAACAGATCAGATCAACCAAGGAGCAGGCCAAATCCTTATTTTTTGTGGGGCCACGTCCCTTAATTTAAATAAATAAAAAAAAAAATCATCACTCCTTACTAGACATGCTCATACAAGGAGCAATTAAGGTAAATGATTATTTTCATCCTAAAAAAAAATAAAAAATAATACCTTCAGAACTAAAAATACATACGTTTCGAAAAGACAGGCTCCTGACACAATCACATCATAGCACAAGGCTATTGGGACCAATAACCATAGAACATCATATCAGTAATTTGGTACACCTTAAGATAACTATTTTGGTGCATGTGTGTGTGTGTATATATATATATAAAGAGGATCCCATTTCCTAAGTCGATAAGTAATGTTTATTTGCCATGTAACCCATTGATAATGTAAATCAGACTGGGCTGAAGCTTGATAAAAGTAAAATACAAAAATCAGCTTGATCAAAAACTTTTCTACTCTAAAAAAGGCTTTTAATGTTCCACTGGAGATTTGAAACTATTTAAATTGGGACGTAACATCCTTAAATTGAGCTAAAAAATGGACGGACAGCGTGGATATATAAAAATAAATTCATCGATATGGCCCCACTTGGTAAGGTTAACACCCACATCAACTCCACATAGAATTTTTTTTTCTTTAAAAAAATAAAATAAAAATCTAATCTGTTTGTTGCAATTTGATCAGGCCACATCGTCATACACCATATTGAATGAGTGAGTGGACGCACCTCATGCTTGAGGTAGGGAATTTATGGTTTCCACCTGATGGACCCCTTGAATCTTTCACATGTGTGATAGTTTGAATTTATGGAACCCGCCCTATACACACGAGTGGCCTGGTAGGACTTTACCAACCACGTTGTTAGAAGCTTCTTTTCATCATGAAATCAGCCAAGCATGCATCTAGGAGTAATAGTAGCTCATGAGAACATTACTGCGAAATCTGGGTCCTTCATCATGTGGACTTCACCTCATTACTTCTGCCCGAAAATCATGTTGGTCCGCTAATTGGGTTAGCGATACTTTCTTCAAAAAATAAATGCTCCAAAATATATTTATCAACCATCCACCTTGGACAGTTATGTGTGGCCCACTTTACAGCCTGACTTTCAGTGGTGCCACATAGTAGTCTGAAGGCCTAGATATCACATGCGGTTAGCATCACATTCTCAATCTGGACCATTCATCACGGATGGGTCGTGACTCTAAAAAAAAAAACACGTCTGAGATCAACTTTCGTTCATTGAATGTACTAGCCAACTTTCCGTATAGTGTTCTATTTCTAATCCAAAAAGTCTTCGGTTCAGACTACGTTGATTATGGCACTAATTTTTAGAATATAGTCGATCTGCTTTAGGGCCCACTGGATGAACGGTCTGGATAGAATGCAAGTGAGCCACGTGTGCTTGTCGGAGATAAAAGTCCACATCCAAACCAATTCGAACGTTGCCATAAAGTATAAACAACCATTGCTTTATTTGTACAACAGCGATAAGTAATAAAGGTAGAAGCTATTACGGTAGATACGGGAGTACTAGAATAAGGTAGAGCTCCACAGTACAAGTGGCATGATGGAAAATTATTTGGGCCCGTCCATCTGGATTTCATTTCCATCGATTTATGATTTTTCTAAATAAATATAGATATAATGATCTATCCATCTGATCAGTGCCTATCAACCATATAATTCAAAAATGTGAAATAGCGGGTGGATAGGACCTTTTGAAGTTTTATTTTCAAAATATAAATCATCCATGATAGATAAAATTATATGGACGGTGTGGATTAATAAATAAACAAATACTTTCAGCTTCACTTGGGAGAGATCTACCGTCACTACCATATACTTCCTAAATGAAAGGGATGTTCTAGATTCCTAGTTTTTTAGTGCAGGAGGAATTATTGGGTCTACTTGCAGTTTGCTGACGCTCGATTGGAACATTATTCAGAGATCCAAACCGCCGATGTGATGGGCCACTCCGTGTATGGCCCTCTAATCAGATCTACAGCACTGTCTAATGGACGCGGATTAGTTGCGAACCTGGATCCAGCCAGGTTGATACGACCCTAACCTTTGGGCCCACCTCAATGTATGTGCTGTATATCCACGCCGTCCATCCGTTTTGCTAGCTTATTCTAGCGTATGGTGCAGAAAATGCAGCAGATACAAATCTCAGGTGGACCAAACAGTAGGGACTGAATTCCCACCGTTAAAAACTTCTTGCTGATCAAGCTGCTAGTCGTGTTCTCCCTTCATCAGGTTGGATGGCAAATAAACATTACAGTGGATCGTAGGAAGTTTTGAATGGTGTCCGTCCAATGATTACTGTTTCAAATGATGTGGTCCACCTGAGATTTGTAATTGCTTCAGTTTTTGAAGGATATTCTAAAATAAGCTGTCAAAGCAGATGGACGGCGTGGATATACAACGTGTAGATCAAGGTGGGCCCACGGTCAGGTTCACACTCACTTGGCTGGATCTGGGTCGCAGCGAATCCGCATCCCTGTTTAATACGGAGTTGTGGACAGCTGGGATTCAGTTTTCCACCGTCCATTTTACTTCTTTTCTTTCACAAGTGGGACCCAGATGATTTACCCTTTGAGCAAATTCGACGACTTGCATAGTGCACGTGTGAGATATTGACACATGTGGGAAGAGCAGGAGAGGTGGGACCAAAGAGGCAAAAAGTCGCTAGTGCGGAGAGCGGTCTGACGCCGTGGAGAAAAGTATGCGTACGCGCCGTTCCATAATAGGATCCAACGGCTGCAATTCGTCGACCGTTACGCGCTCACAAGAAACTATCCGTTAACTCTCTCTCTCTCTCTCTCTCTCTCTCTCTCTCATTTCTTATACTGTTCATCTCCTTACAGACCCGTTATTCTCCCTTCCTTTTTCTACATTACAAAACTCTCTCTCTCCCTCTTTCTCTCTCTGATCCAACAGGGAAGAAAGAAGAAGAAAAAGAAGAGAGAAATTCCACCTTTCCTTCAATGGCGTCAAGGCCCAGCGGCAATCGAAGAGCTCTCGGAGACATCGGCAATATCGTCGGTGCTCTCTCCGCAACATACTTAGTTACAAAACCCCAACACCAACAACAACAGTACTCTCTCTCTCTCTCTCTCTCTCTGCTTGGGGTTTTTCATATCTCTCTCTGACTTGGACACTTTCAAAACAGAAACCACACCAAGAACTTGACACAAATCGACCGGCCCACTACCCGGTAAGTCAGATCCAAATTACCCAAATCGAATTTGATATTCTTTCTATCAATTTTCCATGTTTTGATATTGATCTTGATTACCCATTTCGACTTTCACCTCATTTTCTCTGTTCTTTTCTTTATTCTTTATCTTTTTTTCCGTTTTTTGAAATGTCAAGCAGGAAATTCGGGGCCGAGCTCACTGCAAAAAACCAGTTACATGGAAAGGTATAATTGGTTCTGCCAATGCGAAAGAATACAATCTGTTGTTTTTTCTTCCACTTTCTTGGTATGATCTGGGTTCTTTTCTGTGATTTTTCTTTTTGGTCAGGCAACACAGATTATCATTGAGGATGATCCAAAACAAAGCCGAACAGCATCTTCGAGGAAAAAAAGAAACAGAATTCCAGAGATACATGAACCGAAAAGCGTACAAATGGGTGAAGAGGAAGAAGAACAAGAAAAGGAAAATACCCGAAAGAAGAAACTGGAGAGATGGGAATGTGAATCCTCCTTCAATGCATCAATGTCGACCGAAACAGCAGAGTTACCTCTGGACAGTGAGGTAGATTTACAGGTATACCTGCCCCAGCTTTCTTGTTCTACTAAAATATCAAAATTGAAATGGCATGTTTGGCAATCCACATTGATGTTCAAAAACTAGAGTTTTAAAAAACAGAAGAGAAAAGAGCTGTTAGGACAGCCTCTTTTTTAAAAATTTTATACCAAAATGGGTGTTTTCCACCCCAAATCATGAGTAATCTCTCATAAAAAAAAAAATGTATTGGGCAGGAATGGTGTGAAGTTGAAATGGAGGAAGCAGAATCTCCCTTGCGCTGCATCGACAAATCAGACTCCCAAAACCCGCTGGCTGTCGTCGAATACATTGACGATATTTACAGTTTCTATCACAGAACAGAGGTAATAAGTTGCAGATTTTCTCACCCTTCAGCCATGGCCCATAAATCAGGCCAATCAGATAGATCATCAATTGGGCTTGAAGTGTACACAATTAAATGGATGATTGATAAAAATTGAAGAACGGTCCACAATCGATGTGCACGGTTAGGCCCACCTGATGAGCGCCCACATCACGCACACATACTTCCACATTGGGGCACATCTGGGGTTGAATTGTTCCAATCACATTGCATTTTCTCTTTGCAGATCATCAGCGGGGTGGCTGATGGGCCACCTGAGTGGGCTTCTGATATATGTAAAACCTATTCATCAGATGCAACCTACTATTTACATGCCAATCAGATCATCAGTTGGGTTGCTTTAAGCATACTGAATTAAACGTTAGTTAAAGATAATCTAACAACAGTCCACATTCTCTTTGCAGATCATCAGCTGGGTGTCTGATGATCCACTTGAATAGGCTTTTGATATATGTGAAATCTATTCACTAGATGGGCCCCACTGTTTATTCGCCATGGCCCATAAATCAGATCATCAGTTAGGTGGATTTAAGTGTACAAAACCAAACAAAAGGTAAAAGAAAAAATCAAACTGCACATTCGATGTACAAATGTGACCCGACCAGCCTAATTTTACCCATAACAAGTACATGGTTAGGCCCACCTGATGAGTTCTCAGATCTCGTTCACGTGCTTCTGCACTAGGGCATGATGTAGGATGTGCCAAAGATGCAATTTTTGCACAGCTAGACCAAAAGAAGTCCAAACGAAAGAAGTGATCCGTCAGATCTGGGCCTAGTCCTATGCAAGGCATGTTATAATTGGGCCCGGGCACATCCGCATAGAACCATATAGGGAGAAATTGTCATTTAAAACATGGATTTTAAATCGACCGTAACTTTTGCTTCAGACATCGTCACAAAACGTACGACCTATCAACCTTTATGTAACGATGCTTCTGGGATCAGTTAGCTTGCTACGCCAGCCAAATTCAACCGTTTCACCAAAAAACGAATCCTGCAGGTTCAACATTGAGATTTTAGGGAAATTTTACTGTTTTTAGAAATTTTTATTTTTTTAGAAATTGCTTGCAATAATGTTGGGAATTAGGCTTCTACTTAGGTTTTTTTTTAAAAAAAGGTTGATCTGAACTTTCTATTTTTGGCAAATTAGGCTTTATAAGAGTTTTACTATTTTAGTTAACTAAAAATTTTACTATTTTTGATAACTTCTAAACAAATTGGGATTTAGGTTTTTTTATTAATGGTGTAATCGAGAAATTATACAGAAATTATTCAATAAAATACCTGAATTTTCTCGGATTGAAGGTTTTAATCACTCGAGGAAGGCAATTATCTTCTTCTCATTGTTTCACGCTCTTCCCTGTGTCAGGGCACGTTTGGCCGTCATTGAGTAATTCTATCACTGCATTTTCTCTTTGCAGATCAACAGCTGTGTTCCAACCAATTACATGTCGAACCAGACCGATATCAACCACAAGATGAGAGCTATACTGGTTGATTGGCTGATCGAGGTCTGCAATCAATGATTTCATCACTGGTTGATTTACATTACTCTTTTTTCTCTATTATTCATTTTGTGTGATTTTCCTTCACCGGTGGGGCCGCGGCATTTTCTTTAGGTACACCATAAGTTCGAATTGATGCACGAGACACTCTTCCTGGCGATTAATATCATAGATAGGTATCTCTCTCGACAAGGCGTGATGAGGAAATACCTACAGCTCGTTGGGGTCACAGGTATGCTTCTTGCGTGCAAGTATGAAGAAATTTGTGTCCCGCTGCTGGAGGATTTCATCTACATCTCAGATGGAGCTTACAGAAGAGAGGATGTTCTGAAAATGGTAACTCTTTTTTTTTTTTTTTAAAATTTTTTTTTTTTTAAGTAATTAAGAAAAATATATATAATCGTTGGCCTGAATTTCTCATTTCTATACATGGTGGGCCCCACATTTCAGTGGTCCAGACTAATTCATCTGGGGTGGGTCTCAAATTGGGCAATGCTAACCATAGCATTGGCATGAATATGGGTGGTTGGAATATTACAGACTAGCTTTTCTTTTTTCCTTTGTTTTTTTTTTTTTTTTTTTTTTTTTTTTTTTTTTTTTTTTAAATTTTTTTTTTGGCCAGCATTCCATACATCATACATGTGGGAGACCCAACTTCAATTGATCAAGAGGTACCATGGTTGAATCATGGGACTGAATTCTCATATCTGTACATGGTGGGGCCCGCCTTTCATCGATCCAGATTAATCTATCTGGGGTGGGTCTTAAATTGGGCAATGCTAACTATAGCATAATTGGCATTGATATGAGTGGTTGGAATATTACAGACTGTTTTTTTTTTTTTTACTTTGGTCAGCATTCCACACATGTGGGACCCACCTTCAAATGATCAAGAGGTACATAGTTGAATCCTGTGAAAACAGTCCACATGAAGCAGGAAAACGATCGACCATTGATTTGGATGCCTGGGATGGATGAAATTTTCTGGTTCATCGCCCCCAACAGTAGATGATGGATCTAAAGAGATGGTCCACCCATTTTCTCATTTGGTTATAACATAATCAATCAAAGTTGTACTGTTGCATTATAAAAGAAAAGAAAAGGTTGTGTCTATAAAAAGGGTGGGTGCAAATATCAGCTTACCTAAAATATAGCGGCTCCAATTTCAAGATCCAGTTTTTTGCTCAGGACCTTAACATCAATAGCTTACCTTTGAAATATTGATGTTAAGGTCCTGAGCAAAAAACTGGATCTTGAAATTGGAGCCGCGATATTTTAGGCAGTTAGTTGCATAGAAAGGGAGTGTGTCTATAAAAAAAGGGTGGGTGTAAATATCAACTACCATTTGAAATGTATTCATGTTTAATTCTTGGTTCCTTCAGGAGAAATTAACACTATATTTTACAACCACCCCGTATCTTCAATTTGGTAATATAAATTAGTATAAAGTTGTATTGCAAAATACTCAAAAAGTAAAGGGAGTGTATCCATATAAAAAAAGGCGGGGGTGTATATATAAACTACTATTTGAAATATGAGAAAATACTTTGATAATCTGGTGGATGATACGCAGGCACTTAGAAATTACAGAGAAATAGATTGTGGCATACAAATAATTCAAACTTAACCGCCCAAATTACGGGAACCAGCTTAGATGTATCATTAACCAAATAAAAAAAAAACTTACTCTTATTTGGTTATCCAAATATTAGATTGCTGAACATTTATTGGATGCAAAAAAATCCAATGGTTTTATTTTGAAAATCAAGTGTCCATGAATCAGAGGTTAGGATTATTAAACCAGCCTGATTTTTAATACTGTCCTTAATGACAGTAGGTTCCTAAATTTAGCCAGTTCGATTTGGGTTATTATACACCACATGTACCATTTCTAAGTGCCTGTGTATCAAGTGTCACACGCAGCCAGAGTATCAAATAACACCCTTGAAATATATTGATGGTTAGGTTCTTGGATCCTGCAGGAGAAATCAATGCTAAATACACTACAGTTTAACATGTCTGTTCCAACCCCTTTCGTATTTATGAAGAGGTTTCTCAAGGCAGCAGAATCTGATACAAAGGTCAGTTTCATCTTCTTCAGTCAGTTTCATCTTCTTCTGTCTGAATTTTTCTTGGGTGTTTCTTTTAGGTGTTGCTTTTGTATGTTTTAGCTGACTGAAGAGAGATTTTGTATTGGGTTGTGCAGTTGGAGATGGTGTCTTTCTATCTTATGGAGTTGTGTACGGTGGAATACCAGATGCTGAAATTTCCACCCTCACTTCTATCTGCTGCTGCAGTCTATGCAGGAAGATGTATGCTAAGAAGGTCTCCACCATGGACTAAAACACTAAGACACCATTCCACATACTCAGAAGATCAGCTCCAGTGAGTCCGATTGCCTCTAACATCTGAAGAATTATATGATCCATGCATGTGGTTGTTGCCATTGTTCTCCTTACACATTGAGTTTATATAAGTGGGCCCTTTGAATATGGACAATTAATCATTTGCAAGCCACGAGTTCTACAGTTGGATATTTTTCCAATGTGACATTTATTTATCCTCTGGCCCTATCCCATTGTTATAGACAGTTGTCATTTTCAGGCCACCAATCGAAATCAGGAGTAAGCCTGATCTGATTTTGGTAGCCCCCCCATACCCCCATGCCCTCAGTTGGAAAGCGCCGCTTTAATGCAGTGAATCCGACGTGGGTGGCTTGGGGCCTACCAAAATCTGGATTAATCCCAATTATGCATCCCTACACCAAATGGACCAGAGTTTTGTAAGTGTGCCATAATGGACAGTTGATCATTTGCAGGATATCCAATCTGGGAGACTCTTGGGCACATCCTAGATTTTCCAATCTTGGGTATTTTCCGGGGCATATCGTTAATGGCTGATCGGAATTTTCCATTTCAGGGAATGCGTGAGATTGATAGTGGAGCTCCATCAAAATGCAGGTCAGGGGAAACTGACGTCAGTTTACAGGAAATACTCATTTTCCAAATACAGCTGCATTGCCATACTGATGAAAACAACAACAATAGAAACTCATTTCCACTTGAACTGAGTTAAAAAGAATAATTCAGTACCATTATTATTACTTCCAACGATCTCTTCTTACCCAAATACTGCTGTTTATTTACAAATTTGTAACAGTCGGAGCGAGATCACAACTGAAATAAAGAAGCATCTCGCTTCGTTTTTTCTTTTTTCTTTATTTCTGTTTAAGTCATTCGTTCTAAATAAATTGGTTGCTTGATCTTATCTTTTTTTTTTTTTTTTTCATTTCTGTTGTTGTATTGAATAAACAGACCAAAAACTTCACATTTATAGAAAGTCTCCTCCAGCACATGATTCTCCTGCTTGTTCACAAGGATACAATCTGGTGTAGCAAAAGAGCCAAATTTCTCCCAACTCTTCTTAAGTTTTTTTTTTTTACTTGTGAAGGCAATTTGGTATAAGTATGTTGGACTTAGACATCAATTAAAAAGCTATACACTGAGAAACACTCCTTTCTCTAATAAAGTTCTCAAATGGGTTGAATACAAGTTATTCTTTCCATAAGGTACAAGATACAAGAATATTCTATACTAGTTTTTTAGGAAGGCAAGAAGAATTTCCATCCAAAAGGGCACAAGGCATGAAAGATTACAGAGGGTAATAACAAGGCCAAGATGGAAAGAAAGGAAAAGCAATTTCCCTCAAGGGCTGCGCAAAAGAAAAGAAAACAGCCCACATCACAGGCGAAGATAGAAAAAAGGGAAAAGCAACTTGCTTCAAGTGAGGGGTGCAAGCAAAAGAAAAGAAAAATAACACAGCCAATTTCCCTCAAGGGCTGCGCAAAAGAAAAGAAAACAGCCCACATCACGGGCGAAGATAGAAAAACGGGAAAAGCAACTTGCTTCAAGTGAGGGGTGCAAGCAAAAGAAAAGAAAAATAACACAGCCAATTTCCCTCAAGGGCTGCGCAAAAGAAAAGAAAACAGCCCACATCACGGGCGAAGATAGAAAAACGGGAGAAGCAACTTGCTTCAAGTGCGGGTGCAAGCAAAAGAAAAGAAAAATAACATAGCAATGCCCCCCCCCCCCCCGGACCAGGGAAAAGGGCCTTCAACATGGGCCGAGGAAAAGTGCCCACACCTTGAGCTAAGATAGATGAGAAGTCGTGGGCCCAGAGAAGGAAAAACCACAAAGAAAGCATAACATGCTCTGCATGTTGAGGTGAAGGGGATGGCGATCAGCGCAAGCATTGTGAGATCTAGGAGGAGAAATGATGGCCAATATATAGCTCCTCTATCTAACAATGCTTACACTTATCTCTATCCACTTCAAGTTAGATGCAACACTTAGGAAGTGAGCAAAAGAAAAGAAAACATCCCACATCCCGGGTGAAGATAGAAAAAAGGGAAAAGCAACTTGCTTCAAGCAAGGGGTGCAAGCAAAAGAAAAGAATAACAGCCCATGCCCTTGTACCAGGGAAAAGAAAAGCCTACAACATGGGCTGAGGAAAAGTGTCCACACCTTGAGCTAAGAAGAGGAGAAATTGTGAGCCCAGAGAACGAAAAATCACAAAGGAAGCATACAAGCTCTGCATGTTGAGGTGAAGGGGATGGCAATCAGTGTAAAAATTGTGAGATCGAACAGGAGGAGAAATGCTTTGAAGATAGCCAATATTCCTCTATCTCACAATGCTTACACTGATCTCTATCCACTTCACCTTAGATGCAAAACTTAGGAAGTGAGCAAAAGCCACGAGCTCCAGGGTGAGGATTAGATGGCCATCAGGAAATTAGTACTATGAACTTCCATGGCCATAAATGTTAGGACTTTCTTTGATTGATTACCCTGGAAATTACACCCCAACAAGCCACACAGGGGTAAGACAAAGAAGGCTAGTCATCTTTAGAGATACACAGCTTTCAACCCTCCTTGGCATCTCTACTCTAATTCAATAAGAGCTTTTTCAATAAGAGCTAATAAGCTTTTTTTTTTTTGGATTCTAACTCTTGTTTTAAATAATGTCGGTTGGTAAAATCACTTTTTCGAGTCCCCGAAAAGCTCTCATGTGAAATAAGCATGTTTGGTAAACCCTTCAAATAAGAACTTTTAAAGGTAGTTGACGTCATTTTTAAAGATTTACAACAACTTTTTATAAGTGCAATCCATTGTAGATGAATCATACCCCATATGACAAAAAAATTGATGGCTACAATCTTCATATTTTAAGATATTTGGGCCATCCATTATGTCATACATTAGATATGGATCATCCATCATATGAAGCCCAATTTCATGTGGACCGTCCATCATGTGAGCCAAACCTTCAGAGTGAGTTGTCCATCATGCAGACCATTCATCATTAGAGGCCCACCTTGATGTAGGTCACCCATCATGTGGGGCCTATCATCAATTTTAATTGTCCTTTATGTGGGCCCCTGAATGTCCACTACCCATCACACATCACATAGAGTCCACATTTGATGTGTCCATAATGTGGACACTACTTTTGAAGTGGATTGTCCATCATGAGGGGTCCATTTTTTATATACACCATTCATCGTGTGGGGCGCACCTTCTATGTGGATCATTCATCATGTGGCCCATTTTGGATATGGGTCATCCATCATGTGAGACCTCGGATGTAGATCATTCATTAGTTGGGGCCCACTTGATGTGGATCATCCATTACAAGGGGCCTCACTTTGATGTGGGCCATCCATCATGTGAAGCCCACTCCATCCATTGTGTGGGCCCCACCTTCAATATAGGTTGTTCATCATGTGGACCGACCATTAGTGTCAACTGACCATCATGTGGGCTCACGTTCAATGACCATCATCTATCATGTGGGTCCCACCTTTGATGTGGACCGCCCATTAAATGGGCCCACTTGATATGGATGTTCTGTCATATTGGGCCACACTTTGATGCAGGCCATCCATCATGGGCCACACTTTGATGCAGGCCATCCATCATGTGGAGCCCACCTTTGATGTGAATAGTTCATTATGTTTGACCGCCTTGATGTAGACCAGACATTATGTGGGGCCTCACATTCAATATAAGTCATTCATAATGAGGAGCCCACCTTTAATATCTACCATCCATCATGTGGGTCTCACCTTTATTGTGGACCATCTATCATGTGGGGCCCAATTGATGTGGATAGTCCTTTTTGCAGGGCTAAATTTTGATCCAAGTATTCCATCATGTGGGACCCACCTTTGATGTCCACCATCCATTATGTAGGTCCCACCTTTATTATGGAGTGTTCGTCATGTGGGGTCCAACCTTCAATATCGGTCATTCGTCATGTGGGCCCACATTTAATGTCAACCTTCTATCATGTGGTCCCACATTCAATGTCCATCTTCATCATGTATGACCCCACCTTTAATATGGCGCATTCATCATGTGAACCTACTTTGAAGAGATTATAAAGAGAAGAAAAGAGGGCAAGATGGGAATTAAAAAGTTTAAGGATAAACTTGTCCAAAAATTAACCAAAAAATGTCTACCAAATTAAGCCAAATAAGCTCTTTTTCAAAAAGTAACCTCTCCCCAACTTATAAATTAGAGCTTATTTGTTACTTTCTAAACAAATAAGCTCCCTAATTAAAGCATTTACTTAATTTTTTTATTTTTTTTTAGAAATAAGCTAATAAGCTCTTATATGTAAAAGCATCCCTAATGGAACAAGGAGGGTGATGAGTGAAAGATAATGGGAGATCATAAATGGTAGAAATGTGGTTAGGGGCATCTTTGGAAACAATACCTTTGACATCATCTAGGATGTTATTGAGAATTGTGGTTAGGGACATCTTTAGCAACAATACATCTGACATCATCTAGGATGTTATTGAGAATATTATTGAAAAATACTTATTTTAGGAAAGCTTATTAGAAATTCGTTTATTTTTCTCTCTCCGAACATGCCAAACAATGGCAAGAGGAATGATTGCTGAAAAGATTGCTAACAATATTGCTATACAAAAACTCTAATAAATTGGATAAGGGAAAGGGCCAAATAGAATGGAACCTAAATCTTTGAGTGTAGCTTTTTTCCAAAGCCAAAGGTAATAAGAGCATTGGAAGAAGAGGTGATCAATAGATTCATGTCCCAAAGAACAAAGATGATAGTGGACATCCACCACAATATTGAATCAACTTAATCCATCCTTGGTTTTAAAATTTCCAAGAAAGATGATATGTGATCCATACAAGATAAGAGTACCTCGGAATAAAGCTTTTGAACTAAATGAGATCAACCAAATCAACATTTGGATAGCACACCTAATAGACATCATCTACAGAAGCGAATGAGAAGTGCTCAAAATATTGCTGACAGGATTGCTAAAAAAAAAAAAAAAACACTAATAAATTTAAAAAGGGAAGAGGCTAGGTAAAAAGGAACCTAATCTTAGAGTGGAACTTTTTCCAAAGCCAAAGGGAATAAGATCATTGGAAGAATAGGTGCTCAATAAATTCAGGCTCCAAAATACAAAGATGACAATGGACATATATGTAATACCCAGACCCTCTAATACTGTAAGACCCGACTCGAGTTCTTGCGTGTGCATGTGTGTGTGTGTAGGTATGCATTTCATTTCTCATGGTCCCACAATTTTACCAGTTGAGTCTCGGCGACCCACAACCCTTGGATAGTGTTTGCGGTCATCATTGAGTCCGGTCTCGTTGACTTGACTCGGATCGGCCCGAGACCTATGTCATCTTGTTCGCATCGTCGTTGCAGTTCCAACGACGCATCTTGTGCGTCCATCCGACTTATGGATAAAAAGTTATGAGTATTACATAATATGGCCCTCGATCATGTGGCTCACTTTTGTGCAAATACATGTGGACCACCTCCATAGCATAATTCCCCATGCACACCACACACACTACACAATTTTATGGAATAACACCACCCACTCAAGTCATTACCCAAGCCTAGTCTAAAACCTACAACATAGTAATCTTCTCCCATAGGCATCATTACTTTCTTACAAACTTATGATGGCTTTTCTCTCTCTCTCTCTCTCTCTCTCTCTCTCTCTCTCCTTATCTTTCCTTCCCTCTCATTTTCTTCCCATAGCTAGCAATTCCTCCCTCTCCAACATCCATTTTTTTACTCTCTTCTCCAGCCCCCTTCTTTCTAAATCCCCCACCATCTAACCTTTGAAACCCCATCTCCACCATTAATCCATTTCCTTTGGTGCTAGAGAATCTTAATGTGGAAGTTTGGTGATCATCCTTAAGGTAGGTGCTCCTCTAGAATGTAGGATCTGATTTATATGGTATACATCTTTCATTTCTTTCATGGGAGAAGTGTAGGACCCACCAATCAATGGCGGAGATCCCACATATCCTCATAGGTGTGGCCAAATGGCCCACCTTATGCATGTATGTCCCATGCATGAGGTTTTCCTCTATGGACCCCATCATGGTGAATCCCTTGATTTCATTGCATGATGAGGTCATCTAGACCTTATGATCATGGTGGGAATGGTATCCTAACCATCCATTTTAATTTTCGGCTATGCATGTGTGAGATTCATCTTGTGGATGTATATCAATGTATGGTGTGTGGTGGGATTGTTCTTGGAAGGGCTCAATAGTGGCGGAGCCTTTTCCCTATGACCGGATCATCCTTCTTTCCCTCTTTTTCCTTATTTGCATTTCCTAATCATGGTGTGTTGCCCACCTTGTGAACCAACAAAAATTCAGCTATCCAAAAGGGAGGACGCCCATGGCATCCCACCCTATGACATGTGGCCCAAAAATCTAATTAATTGGGGCACATGCAAAGGTGTTTTGGATGGTGGGATGGTATGAATTTTGTGGGGCCCACTAGGGTGGTCTATCCCACAATTTGTTGGAATTAAATCCCCTTTTAATTAGGTTTATAATTATTTTATTAGAATGTATTGTTGCTGTCCAGAACTGTCGGGACAGATTTTTGGGCCACCTTGGGGCCTGATTTCTGGTTATTTGGTGTAAAGACTGATACTATTTAATATATGATTCTTATAGGTGTATATCCCACCTACAATCATACCAAATTTCAGCCCCAACTAACCCCATTTGGCCATCCAAAAGGATAGGCCAACATGGTGGACTGCCAGAAATTTCTGCTAACAGTCCAGCAGTATAGTCCCATAAAAACTAAAATTTAAAAATACTTCTTCTAATGGTGGGCCATCTTTCTGGGTTCCACCTTGTTGTACGCTTGATGAGGGACCTTGGGACCAAATTTCAGGAATTTTGGAGGTCCCAGACCCACCCCATTGGATGGCCTAAATTTGAAACAACAACATGTATGTAGTAGATTTTTTTAAAAAAAAAAAAAAAAAAAAAAAAACCTTGCTGTCTTCTTTGCAACTATGGAACTTATTGGGCCCAGCCCATTGGAGCCTTTGTGCATGTCTGTGAGGCCCATCTCACAATGTTCCAGAGGCCCTTGGGGCCATGATTGTGGGCCCATGTGGTTGGACCAGCTGTCCATGATGGACGTCCAAGGAGAACTAGTCACCCAGAAAAGACCATGTAGACAGCTCGCGGTTGATTATCTACCTTAAAAATCCATGCAAGTGAGTGCACCCAAGGATGTCTAACCTCCTAGAAAAATACACGGGGTACACCCGAAGAGGTTCTAAAAACCCAAAAAAGCCTCTTGTAAAGAAAAGCGCCCAAAGTGACCCAAATGCACAAGTTCTGTGAGTTTAACTGAAGTACTAAAACCTTCAGAAATTCAATCAGAGTGTGGCTTACATTGAGCACTCAGAAAAGCTCATATGTCATGCGTAAATGTCATGTAGCATGATGCTCATGCACATTCCATAGGATTAATAAGATTACTTTCATAAGCATGATTAAGACTTGTGGTCTTTTAATAGGATATCTAACATTTAAATATGAGCTCAATATAAATTCCTTCACTTTCTCAAGGTCCAAAGGGGGGCCCAAATATGACATTTCAAACATATTGGGATAGTAACAGGATCTTTACACATCTTAAGAAAAGAGATATTTATTGTACATCTTATGAGATAGAAGGAATATAGGCATCATGATTCTTTTCTCCACTAATAATACTATGTAAAAAATTGAGAAATTTCTAAGATAGCATAAAGAATGCAATTCCAAGTCCTAGTTACATAATTATTAATCATAGGGCTTGAGTGATAGAAGTTAATGACATAGCTCATGTTCACCACATCCAAATGAGAATCTAAGGAACCAAGTTATTATTTGCAATATTCTAATACTTCATTAACTTTAATTTTAAACTAATCTAGCATATATATATATATATATATATATATATATATGGGATTAATGGAGCAACCTTATCATGGAAACAAGATTCATTACCTCTTAGTACAAATAGTAGAAGTCTACATGTACGTGAGCAATTTCAAATGTGGCATAATGTGCGTAATACAATTGTTATAAGATGGATTAAAACAATAAGATTCAAAACAATCCCACATTATTATCAATGTCAATTCAAGATTAAAGGAAGCAAAATTAATATATACACAATTAAAATATCTTTATACTTTTAGGCTAAACTATCTTAGAATTCAATGAAATAAGGAAGCCATGTGGTATATCCCTCATCTCTCAAGTCGGGTCCACTTTTCCATGCTTGTTGGAATCCACACACACACTTTAGGATTGAATGATTAGTCGACTTAGTAGCTCGACTCAGTGATTCGACTTGCCTCAAACTCAGCGGAAGTTGGCAAATTACCGAGTTGACTCAGCAATTCAACTTATCTCTCATCCTCCTACACCTTTTCTTTCCTTCTTCTTTCATTCCATTCCCTTCCTTTTCCTCCTTCCTCTTTCCTTTCTTCAAGAGGCATCCAGTGAGGTAGCTAAATAGTCAGCTCTTCACCTGGCTCGCAACTCGTCGAGTTGACTCAGACAGCGACTTTATGCGGCACCCCCATGAAGGACAATCGTCATTCCCTCCTACTTTTTCTCCTTTCTTCTTCCGTTCCTTTCTTCTCCTTTCTTCCTCTCTTTTCCTTCTTCTTTTTCTGGCTAGTCCAGAAATGAAAGTCAAACTAGACCTAACTCAACCCAACCCGACTCAGTGATGGATGGTCCGGTCGACTTGACAGTGGTGGTGCAGCTGGTGGGCGATTCGTCTGCTTCCCATCTCTCATCTCCTACTTCCTCTCTTTTCTCCCTTTTTTCTTTCTCAGGTCTAAATCAGGAAGAAAGTTGGGTATGAACAGATCCCGAGCTTGAGCGAACTCAGCCCGAACTCGAGCCCAACTCGGACAGACCGAGCCGCAACTCGGTGTGGCAATGGATAGCAATGAGGACGCATAAATCCTCCCTGTCTCTCATTTGCAATGACCAACAGGGTCAGGATTCAACTCGGCCGAGCTCGAGCGAGTCCACAACCCAGCTCCAATTGAGTTGGTGGGGTAGCCTCGACCCTCGACAAAAAACGTAGCTACGCAGTGCCATCTCTCTTCTTCCATCTCCTCTTCTTTCTTCTTTTGCTTCCCTTTCTCTTGGTTCTCTTCTCTTTCTCTTTGATGGAAATCCTAAATGGGAAGCTGGCTCGGCCGCGACTCGAACTGAGTCGACCCATCTTGGTGTGGCAGGCGCAGAGCCCTCTTTCTAATTTTCTATTTTAGGCCATGGTCGCCCTAAAAGATAAGAGGCTACTTATAGTCTTGAGAAAGTCCAGAAGGATTGGTTCATAATCGACCGATTAGTTACAGCCGCGCCCGCTAATCCAGATTAACAAAGAGATGTGGTTAATGATCTCTTTATAGATTGTTTACAGGGTCGAAATCTGTTGTCATAGATGGATTTCTAACACCATGGCCTACCGAATGGGCGGCCTTTATCATGAAAAAGGACCCATGGTAAGATGATGGATATAGACAGATAACGGGGAAGATGATCCGGCCATCAATGGCGAATCTCTTCCCGATGGCTAATCCTTTGATCGTGTCCTTTTGGACGGATTAAATGGGTCCAATGACCACTGTGGGACCCACTAAAGGTAGCCAAAACCCTTTTACTAGTGACCGTTCTTTAGCCGCAACGATTTCTCGCATGAAGGAGAATTTCTCACCGAGTTTCATATTCTCGTGAGATAGGTTGCTGCTCGCCCTAGAATAGGCATGGTTGATGCTTTAGAAGAGTTTCTAGAAGCTCACGAACGGCTGAGATGGATCCATGGTTAAAGAGGTAAGATTCCTTCCACTTCTTTTTACTGGATGTAAGGAATTTCTCAAATAGGGTGGAAATAGAGGGGCAAGATGACTTGGAATGGAGGGTTTAGATGAGTCGAGCCAAGCTGGCTCATATTGCCAGGTTGGCAGATCAACATATGTGATTTCCGTTCAGAACCGAGTCACACACATGCACCGATTGTGGAACAATTTGTGTGCATGCACACACACGCGTAAACATGTAGAAACTCTAGGGTTTGGTCAGCTTTATCAGTGCGACACGATGGATGACTTGGATCGCCAAAATGTTCTTTTAAGGTGGGCCACGATTGACGTGCACGGGCGGTGCCCGTTTGAATCGGGTTCGGGTGGGAAAATGGGAGAGATTTCTCCTTTTTTTGATTTTGCTTGGGTCAACGCCCAATTGACCAGGCTGTGCATCTAGTGCACCGCAGATGTACACCCCGTTTTGTACACTTGGTATAAAGGTGGGGTCCACGGTGATATTTTATCAAATCTACACCGTCAATTTTATATTGTAACTCCTAATAGGTCATCAAACCAATTTTCTAGTAGATCTGTCCATCAGATGGGCGATAAATTTTGATTTTGGTCCTTTAATTGTAGATCTTCATTCATTCGATGGTTGAATTGCATTCAATTTGACCATCCATGGCTATAGTGGTCCTAGGGATTCTAAAGTCTATTTGGATGAGTTTTTGATAGTTGAGTTCAGAGCTAGATGGTCACGATTCTTAAATTTATAGTTAATTCCCAACTTGTGAAATTCTACTGGTCGAATCATTCCATGAGACAAGTTTCTCAATGATCCAGGGTTCTAGGACTAATTACGCGGGATTTAATGGCTAATATGGGATTGAATAGCCCATTTGTTACATTAGGGTGGGGATTTCATCTTATTAGACATCAATATCCAATGGATGGTGGGTTTGATGACCTCGTTCCCAAAATTGAGTTCGTATAACTTTGTCAATTTAACAAAGCTTAATTGACATTTTATGCCAATTGGGTTCCCAAAATTAGCCCTTTAACGCTTTGATGTGAATTCTTTAGTGATGTAATAGTTTTTAATGTAAATCAATGGTTGGATGACTCAATCCATGGATGGAGATGGTTCATAATGATCTGATTTATGTTAAAATGAAATGAACAATTAAATGAGTCGACTTGTGCATATACTAAGTTAGGTCTTTATGGTAACACCCGAGTACTGTAAAATACGGGGTGTTACACAAAATCTATTTCATATATAACCTACCCCCACCCAAGAGCATACGTGACATGTGATCCTTATTAGGACACATCGTATTTTATCCCAGATTCATAAAGGAATTTCATATCATCTGTCATTGTTTATGTAATCTTATTCAAAAGGAAACCCTCTTTGAGTGGAGTGAAGAATGCTAAAAAGCTTTCCCTAAGGTAAAGGGCATATTGACTAGCACTCCCATTATGCAACCACCCGATTAGAGTTTACCTTTTGAAATTATGTGTGATGCAAGTGGGTATGCCATTGGGGCAGTGTTAGGCCAAAGAAAAGATAATCGATCATGTGTTATCTACTACGCGAGTAGAACTTTAAACTTTGCCCAAGTTAATTATTCCACTATGGAAAAATGAACTCATTCATAATGTTTGCTTTAGACAAGTTTAGGTCCTACTTGATAGAATCAAAGATCATTATTTTCACTAACTATGTGGCATTGAAGTACCTTCTTTCTAAGAATGATGCTTAGCCTCGTTTGCTAAGATGGATCCTTTTACTCCAAGAATTTGACATAAAAATACGAGATAAGAAAGGAGAAGAAAACGTAGTGGCCAACCATCTCTCTCGACTTGTTACATCTGATTCCATGGAGACGACATATATTAATGACATGTTCACTTATGAACAACTTTTTAAAATCTCCCAATTACCTTGGTATGCTGACATTGCTAATTATCTTGCCACATGTACAATTCCTACTTAATGGATTGTGCAAAATAAGAAAAGATTCTTTGTCGAGGTACGCGGGTTCTTCTGGAATGATCCATATCTTTTTAAATATTTTTCAGATCAAGTCATTAGAAGATATGTGACTAATAATGAACAACAAAGTGCCATCTCCTTTTGCCATTCATACACATGTAGTGGCCATTTTTTGGCTAAGAATACCACATTAAATATTTTTCATTATGGCTTTTATTGGCCCATTATATTCAAAGATACTTATGAAATTTGCAAAGCATACAAGCATTATCAGAATTAGGAGGATAGTCTCACAGAAATATGATGTCTTTGAACCTCATTTTCATCATTGAAGCATTTGATTGCTGAGTTACCGATTTCATGAGACCATTCTCCCAATCCTTTGGAAATATTTATATATTACTCATTATTGACCATCGTGTGGTCATTAAGTTCTTGAAAGAAAATATCTTATCTCCGTTCGGAACACCTCGAGTCCTTATAAGTGATGGAGGATCTCACTTTTGTAATAGGCCATTTGAAGCTTTTAAAAAGAAATATGATATTTCTCATAAAGTGAGCATCTCTTATCATCCTTAGACAAGCAACCAAGCTGAGATATCAAATAGGGAGATGTTTACACCCTAATTATAGGGTTGTGATGTAGTAATAATCTTGATGAGACTGAGGTCAAATCCATAAGGATTGAACCTTGTACGTTATAAGACCCGACCCAAGTTCATGTGTGTGCATGTGTGTGTGTTGAGTATGCATTTCGTTTCTCGTGATCTCGCGGTCCTACCGGTCCAATTCTGATGACCCGTGACCTTCGGTTAGCGTTTGCGGCCTTCCTCAAGTTTGGTTATGTTGACCTGACTCAGATTGGCCCAAGACTTATGCCATCTTGTCCGTATTGGCGCCATGGTTCCAATGCTGCATTCCGTACGTTAATCCGATGTGTACATCTCAAGATATGAGCAATGATTGATTTGGGCCATTAATTGTGTGATTGGTGGACCCCACCTTATACATTTTCCTATGCACATGATGCCATCCTAGGCTGATATTTCTAAAAGGTTACTACCCTACAACCTTGTTTGTATCTCCCTATTATAATGATCACTTTCTCTACCCTAGATAAGAGAGGTAATGATTACTTCCCTTATAAGCCTTCTCTCTCTCTCTCTCTCTCTCTCTCTCTCTCTCTCTCTTCTTCACCTAGCAAGAGCTTGGACGTCCCCACCCCCTCCTTCTTCCATCCCTCTTAGAGTATAACTCTAGTACGACTCGAGTTCGTCAAACACGTCCTACGTGGCGAATGCATCCTACGTGGTGAATGTCAGGTCACGGGCCCTGGGAGAAATGCCGCATCCGCATCTATGCGTCAGCAAGTATAGTAGGGACGTATCTGCCCAACTCTGTAAACTGGTGCTCGTACTCTGTCACTGTCATGCCTCGCTATTTGAGGCGTAAGAACTCATTCTCCTTCTCGTGCCGGTACGTCTGGGATAGTACTTCTCATGAAAGCGGAACTCAAAAGCTGCCCATGTCCATATATAGCCAACTGCAACTGTCCGCAGAATACTATCCCACCATAAGCTAGCCTCCTTTTCAAACATAAAGGTAGCCAACTCGACATGCTCTTGCTCTGTACAATGTAGCATCCTTAGCATATTGGAGATGCGGTCGAGCCAATATTCGGCCCCCTCGGATCTGTGAGAATCCGTAAAGGTAGGAGCCTCAGGCACTGGAATCGCTCGAGGAGACCACTCGTACCCAGATTCCCCGTAGGGTATGCAGCAGGTGCAGGGGGTGAGGGTATACCCTCATCCTGAGCAGAAGACCCTATAGTCTTAGCAGGGCGTACAGATGGTGAAGGTGGAGTCACATTTCCACCTTGAGCTAGGGCCCCTGCAATAGTAGTTAAGAGTTGCTGGTGTTGTTAGTGCATCATCGTCATCAACTACTCCAACCTATCCGTAGGTGGGGCTGACTGAGGCACATGCTGCGTCGAAGAAGACACATGGTTTTACTCACGAACCGGTGGTGTGTACAGTTGCGGTCCAACTGCAGGACCAATAGAAGGCTGAGACTCAGGTATGGTCTCACGAACCAGGCCCAACCCATGGTCGGTACGACCATCACTCTGGGGAGGTGCCTGATCCATCGAACCAGTAAGTGCGAGGCTTGCCATGCTCCGCTTGACCTTCCGTGGTATGCCCTATATGACATAAGGTGCAATTTGTGTAAGATGTAGCATAACAATACATAATCCTTTAGGCATTCTACACACTTCATAGTCAAAGGGACTTCATGCATTTCATTCACCAAAATTTGTCATAACACATGGAATACAGAATTACATGAATCATGACAGAAGATGCATGTGAGCTAATACATACAAAGCTTCAAACACTGAAAATATTCTACTAACTACTACACTACTAGGCCCATCAACATGAACAAAAATAAGTTACAAGACAATGTCATGGATGACTAGGCATCCGAGTCTGGCGACGGAAGAGGGGCACCCTTATCCTGCAAGCAGCACAGGATATACTTCAAAGTGCGAGTCACCTTCTTGAACTTGTGCTTCACGAGGCCTCGAAGATCCATAAGATCCTGTCGTAGGACAGCCTGACCCTCTTCAAGTCGAGCTAAACGGGCATCCCTAGCAGCCCGATCAGTGTCCTGTTTCGCTGGCGTAGGAGGGGAGCTCTCTTCCGTGTCCTGGGCCTCCTCTTCTTCCTTGCTCTCTTCCTCTTCTATTTCAGCTCCACCTTCTCCCTCACTCTCTTCCTCTTCACTCTCCGTCGCATACTCACTCTTCTCAAGTCGGGCTTGTTGTTGTCATGGTCTGATTTTCATCTGATTGAGAGTAGTTTCGTTGATGAAATGTTGCAGCACTGGGAGTTCTGCACCAAGTCCGTAGCCGAACTCGCATGCAATCTTGCATATAAGCCGGCTGAAGGGGAGCAAATCAGTCCTTTTATTAGAGCGTGTAGTAAGAACTATCTGTCACAAAACATATGTAGGCACGCACAGCTTCTCTCCCTGCCCTGTTTGGTATAGAAAATCTACCATCAAGCGCGTACACTCATTGCGATTACTCTACCTGGGGTAGACGTTAAACGTGCAGATATGGTGGAGTAGGCGAAAATCATCCATCATATTTGACGCTAAGAGGCTATTATTTGGCTGCCATTAAACCAGTCGACCATAAAGGAAGTGCGTACAGCGATCCCTTTCACGTGTACTCTTCAGATTCGTCTCGCTTACGTGGACTTGGCCAAGCGGTATCCCCAGAAGTCGAGCTATCAAGCCAGCGTCAATTGTGGCCTCCCGACCTCTTCCCGCCCGAATCTTGAACTGCAAGGGCTCCAGCGTAGGCTCTTGAATATGGGCATAGAATGCACGGACAGTGCCCACATTTGCACGATAATTTTCCTCAAATACAGGGCCCCAACCGGCCTCACCCAGGCGCTCCAATAACAGATACTCCCCAAAGATCTTCGCATCCATGTGTGCTTCAAAAAGGACCATACGGCCCTCATAAATTCCATGTGATAAATCTGCCAGTAAAGCTCTTGGTAAAGGAGCCTGGAGATCGAGGTCCCGCTTAGTCTGCATCTCATGTTCAATGCCCGTGCTTACGATGGCGTCTTTCTTTTTCCTTGAATGAGTAGGGTGACTAGGCCCGGCTTGATCCACAGCACCCTTTCTCTTTCCCATCAGAGAGAAAGGTGGAAATCGAAAATACAGCCATAATAAGCTCGAATAGAGCCATAGAAAAGTGAAGAAAAGGGAGGAAAGGGTTGGGGTCTTTAGGTCTCCACGGATTTGAGCCTCCAAAGGGTGTGTCAAGGCTCAAATGACAGGGATTAAAAATGAAAAATGAAGAGATGGGATGGGTGAGTGGGTTTACACGAATTTGAGACTCGAAGGGGGGGTTTAAGAGCTCAAATGAGAGAGAACAGAGAGGGTAGGTAGCAATGGAGAAAGGTTTACAGCAGGCTAGTGGAGAGGGTGCACGAAAATAGAAGAGAGAACTCTTTGGGGGCGATTTGAGTGACGGATATGGGATTTTTGAAGAAAAGGGAAGCTTGGAGGGGTAGTTTGTGAAGGAAGGGCGACCTAGGAGAGGTTTAAATCAAAACCTCATGGACAGGTGGGCCACACAACGCCCAAAACACCATCAGCCCAATCGGCCTGCCCGCCTGGGCCCGTTTGGCGGCGAGGTCTTGCCGGTCTCTAGACCTTCTAGAAAGGGCTCGCCCTTTGGGCGAGGTCCTCTTGCCCCCCTTGGTCCAAAAACATGTGGGGCCCACCTCGGGTCCCACCAGATTTGTTCGGTTTGGCCTCGACTCCGATTCGAGTCGTTTCGGGGCCTTTCGGGTATGTTGTTGATGTACAGCTATATCTGTACAGAATCGAGGGCTGAGATGAGGTGTCTTACTATCTAAAACCGTCAATAGAAAGTCTAGGAAAAGTCTGAGGTCACCTCAAGTGATCACGGAGGTGTACGGAATAGATCTCGATGATCGATATCGATGAACTTTGTCAATTGGCAAAATTGAGAAAACCTAAGCTTGTTTCTACATTTTCTTCATACCCACCTATGTCAAAAATTGTCAGCGTACGTTGTGTGACCATCACCCAGGTCTGGTTTAATCTAAATCATGCTCCGATACTAACTTGTAATGCCCTGAAAATCGGGGGTCGAGTAGCAACTCAACTCCTGAGTTCCAAAACCTCACTTATGCAACATATATGCTTATGATTAAAATGTTGTCTATGTTAGTGCATTAATCATGAGTGGGATTATACCAAAACAGTAATTCATACTCCAGATCAAGTTGTAAAATGCAAGCAGAAGACTGAAAGATATAAATACACGTATATAAGTCAAAGATCACGATCGGTCTCCAGAGTATGAATACATCACCGAGTCACCATATACATATAATAGTCTCAAAATCAAAAGTCAAACAGTACAACTACAATGATAATCCCTGTAGCCCCGTCGATCCAGATAGCCTAAGTGAAGCGTCGGAGAACTGCATATAAGAGAACTCGTCCTGATCGTCATAGTAATCAGGCTCCACCTTCTAAGTTGCATCATCATCTGCATCTAAGACAAAGTCTGGTGGGTGTTCAGAACACCGTCCCAGAATGTGGGAGTGAGTGATCAACTCAGTAGAATCATAGAGCAAAAGCTAGCATGTTATCAATTTAGTCAAGTAGTAATGATAAAGCAGTAAAATCAAACATTCTTAGATACTCTTATTAATACAAGAATGATATGAACAATGATGCATGCCCTCGCCTACACTCCCTCGTGTGACACCATCTTATGGTCACGGCATGCTTTCTTCCCTCTGTGCTCTTCAATCCGGGGCACATGCAGTGCGATGTTATGAACGTGATTACCGAGTTCTTATTAGTCCTTTTCATACAGTAGGATTGGGAAACTAAGGTACCTCCCTTATGTCATTTCTCAAACAGTGATCCATTCTAGGGTCGTCAGTCCTAGGAAATCCCATACGATGTTGCGGTTCTAGGTCGCTGCAAAGGGCTCGTCACCAAATCAGTGCAGGCCTAGTTCATACTCTTGTTACTACGGAAGGGTCGTCGCCTCCACGTAGACTCAGAGTTTGCTTAAGGTCACTACAAACGGCTCGTCACTTGATCAGTGTAAGCCGACAGCTTGAATACAGTGTCTCATACTACCGTATTCAGCTCACGAGGTGATTTTGCTCACTGGTCACTACGGGGAGGCTCGTCGCCCCAACGTAGGCCGACAACTCGACCACAGTGTCCCATACCACCATGTTCGGCTCATGGGTCTTAGCGGAACGAGGTACCAAGGTTAACGGGGTTTTCACTAGTGAGTTTGGTACCTTAGGTTTAAGCAGTAGCGTCCATACATGGTGAACATACATCAGGCAAATTGGGTTACTAGACAAGCTCGACTATTACGAGCGCACCAGAAGTTGATCGACATGGAGTGCTTAAACATTCCGTGTGGCCTAACCACTGCTAACAACTCTAGTACGATTCGGGTTCATCAAACACATCCTACGTGGCGAATGCATCTCAACGACGATCTTAAAGCCAGGACTATACTGTAGTCCCAAACACATTCAATCCTTAACCAGTAAGCATGTGGAGTAGTCAGAGTAGAATTAACCAAGTAATTTAAACATATTAACAAGCATGTTATAAAACACAACGTAAACAGGAAATCCAAACACACACATTTCATAAGTAAGCGATTAAACTAAACAACTTGCATGGAGGAAATCATACACATCTCTAAGGTAGTTGAGAATCCTATCTCAACACCCACCTAAAGCACTATCTCCTAAGTACTTACTCATACAAGCATTTTCACAAACATTTAGACTACGCTTATTAACATACATAACGTGTGTGGGCCAAATCATGTATTAGGGCGAATCCTTTTGCTAAGGAGTTGTTACACATACAACTAGTATATACACACAGTTGTTAATCATGGCAAACACACTTTCATATTTTGTACATATACGGTATTTTCTACACAGACACAGAATACACTAAACTCCACAAATTTCATATATAACTGAATCGCAAAACGAACATCGTATTTTGCATGTGAAATAACACCCACATCATGAATCTACCATTATCCGGCATTGAAAGCTTTGAAAACCATAACCTATACGTCTATAGTCTGCACCTTGCGCCGTAGAATTGTAACGAATTCGACAGAGACTCTAAGTCTTCATCAACGATGGAAGGACAACCTATAGCACGAGTTGAGTCAGCTATTTCGCAAATAGCGACAATTGAAACCCTAGAACAGATTAGGGTTAGGTTTTCTTACCTAAGAACGAAGTCAGAATCACCGAAATAACGATTAGGTAACGATGAATAGGCACATAGAATAGCAGGGATCGAATCCCAGGAGTGACTCCACTTCTCTCTCACTTTCTCTCTCTTTACTCTCTTCTCTCTCCTAGGGTTTTTCCTAAATTCGTATGGAGTGAATGAGAGAGAGTATAAGCTCCTTATATAGGCCTAAAACTGATGGAAATGGCCCCAGGGCCAAGGTATACTTAGGTTATAGCCAAAGGACGTCTTTTTTAGCTCAAAGGAGCACTTCCGGAGCCCCCCTTGAGCCAAAGGTCAGACTTAAGCTCCCTGACCATGGATCTAAGTTGAGTTAAGTTTTTAGTCCGATCAGATTTATAGATCGCCCGTGGTGGACCAGTTTCAATTCAACGGTCCATGATCATCGATCAGGGCCACAAGTACACTGACCTGTGTATGAAATTTCTCCTGATCTGAGGGTGTATTTAGGTTAGATTCTGACGGTCTGAATCCTTATATTCAGCCCGCAAGCAACAAGTCTCAGATTACTTAAATTTAGATTTGTATTTGTAAAATATCCACGTTTCTCACATACTTCACTCTAGGCTCAAGTGAATAGCCCCGGGACACTATCTGGATTTGATTTCTGAGATGGTTGTCAAGCCCAGCAAGGCTGTCCTAAGCGTTTAGTCTTGTGGTCATCGAACTTTTGACTTGTGGTCCAGCTCTGATACGGAGTTTTAATGTGCTCCCGAGAGCAATTGGGTAATGAGATTGATCCTAGATTTCAAGGTAACCTAGCGTGACTGATTCTACAAGTTTTGGGACTTACAGATCGTATTAAAAGTGATTCAAGCGGATTTCACAGCTAATCTAGTTTAGCGCTTAATTAATGTTGTCTAATTCTTAAAGGATTTGATCCTGAGTGATTTATGCCCGAGGTGGTACTCGGGTCTTTGTACGGAATTTTCTGAGACGTTACATGTAGGATTGAAATCAAATGGCCAAGATTGCTTTGGTTTGCAACCGCCTAAGGCACAAGTGGTAAGGTGACGAAACCGGCTGCTGGTTTCTGTTTTTCTAAACGAAGGAAAACCTAAACCGCCTTCATCTAATGGAGGGCTGTGATAGCACCGGGTTGGATGACTAAGATTGTGAGAGGAGGGCTCACGCGGATCGCCCTGCTGGGGAGCAAACAGTTTCCCTTTTAGGAATGTTGTGTTTGTGGGACTTTTTTACAGCAAGATTCGTGCATGTGTACGTGAGCTCCTAGGCATGTGACTAGTGGGGTTTGATCAAAATTTGAGTCCGCTCCAGATGGACGGTTCAGATCCGCCTTCCGATCTCACGTGGTGGGCCGCACCTCATCACAACGAGCATGGCTCGTTCAAAAGCCCACAGGCGGGAAAAAGGAGGAAATTCCTTTCTATTCCTGGAATTTTTGGGTCAGAGAGCTCTGACCGGTCTTCTTGGAATGGTGCACCGTGAGTGCACATCCTTTCCGTGCACCCATGCTCTGGGGTGGGGTCCACCATGATGATTGTGATAAATTCACCCCATTCATTCCCCCAGGTGGCTCTACCAAGGGTTTTTGGGCCAATGATCAGGCTAATCTAAGGTCTAGGTGGGGCCCACAACTCGATTTGGGTTCTATTTATTGATTCCTGTCAACCTGACGGTCGGATCGTCTCGAAACTGACCGCTAATGGTTAAAAGACCCTTGGGATCATTCGTGCATTCAGGGCCACTTGTTTCATGTGTTGACAATACCCTTACTATTGATAAAGTCTTATAATAACATCATTTGCATTGTTAAAGTGTTGTTACTCATTTATCTTTGCACGTATGTATACATAAATATTTACTTATTTATTTCTTTATTCATTTACCTTCATCGGTAATAGTATTTTACGTAGGACCCGCCTTTGATCAAAGTCATCGATGGTTTGGATTTAAACAGTAATGAATGGGAATGTCCAAGTTAAGTCGATGTTTGTACTAAGTTAGGTTACTTGGTAACACCCAAGTACTGGAAAATACACGGTGTTACAATCTACCCCCCTTAAAGAGAATTTCACCCCCGAAATTCCATACTTTTGCCATGTATAGGAATGATGACAATTTAGTTCTCGATACTTCTAAGCATTCACCAATTTTCCTTAAAGTTGTGTGTTTGTACAATTGTATATGAGAAATAATGAAAACTGGGGTTATTACAATCTACCCCCCTTAAAGAGAATCTCAACCTCGAGATTTGGTAACACGTGGTTCAATTATTAGTATTATGAGTGATTTAGTCATCCTAACCATGCACTCTATCATGTTACATATATTCTCAACAAGTTATGTAAAAAATTCTCATGACCCTTATGTCTTTCAGTTAGTAGATCAACTGGTGTGTTTAGGTTCTACTAAAGGTCGTAAATCATTTATGTATTAACTAGAGCCAGGGAATTATTCTAATGCTCGTCAACAATGAGATTTCTAGTAGCGCTTACTAAAATCATAAGTTCATTTGGGTGGCTAATATCAATATCGTATCTTTCCATTTATTTCCGTTTACCTCTATTGATAGTTCCCCACTACCTAAAGTACAACATGATTTTCCAGAGTTCGAGCTGTCATGAATAAATGTTCGTAGTGGGTTTAAGTCCGATACATCGATCCTTCACCTACATAAAACAAAGGATTTTCTATATCAATCCCTAATCCTAATAAATCTTGATCTTATGAATGATCAGGGCATTGAGATCATTAGAATCTGCTAGGATTTGGGGTTCAGATCAAACCGTGTACACGTCGCATACACATGATTGTATCAGTCCATGATCCCGATTATTCTAGACTCATGGGGAGCATCATATAATCATCTAATGAAAGCGCCCAAAATTTATATGAATAGACGCGAGCGACCATCACGCTTCTAGTGCGCACTCTGATTGTCTAAACACAAAAACTTAGGACCAGGGTCTCTACATGAAATCCAAATTTTTGCTACATCTATCTAGGATTCAAATCTAGTTTCAATATGCTTGTGCTAGGGTTGCAATTCTACCCATTTATTTTATTTTATTTTATTTTTTTTACTTCGCCTCTAGTCATTTCTTTAAGTACTGGAATCACGAGAGACATCGTCTCTAGCTAAAGAGATGCATTAAGGGATTCGAGTTACAGTTCCGACGTATGGTTCTTAAATTTAGAGAGCACTTGTGTCCAATCAAATGTACAACCAAGGAAATCCCTTCGAAGCATAAGTCCATTCCATTCACTAAGTGTCGTGTCAATGCCATCCCTAAATAAGGGAAATTATAGATGAAGTTTGAATCCTAAATTTCTAAAATGTTCTTTGGGAGTCAAGTCTAAGGAATGTTTTTATTCAATCTCAAATATGTCATAGTGGGTGTTTGTTCTTTCACGGTACATGAGCTTAATTTCTAAGTTCAATCAACAATTCTAGTAGTTTTCAAAGAAACTAAACTTATATTTCTAAGTTCAAATAACCAATCCTAAAATGTTTAAGGGACTCAAGTCCATTCCTAGGTTCTACAATTACCCAAACAATTCTCTAGGGAACCTAACATTTGAGTTCCTACATTCCCATTTCTCTCCAATTCTAAGGGATTTCTACATAAGTTGACATCCAACGGTCTAACCAAAGCTTCCAAGGGAGCCTAAAGTTGAAGTCTCTATGTTCTAAGATTGTCCAAAGTTCAAATGGAATGTCGTGTAAGTTTGGATTTCCATCCAAACAACTTCTAAGGGAACCTAAGTTTGGGTTTCTATATTCTCATTGTCTCTTACTTATAAGGGTTCCACATCAATGCAAATGACTATCTCTATAATTTATAGGGGAACCTAAGTTTGGGTTCATACATTCTCAATCATTCTTCTAAGTATAAGGGAAATTCATCTAAGTTCAAATTTCTAATTCCAAGCATCCTAACTTGAGACATTTGAGGCTTGTATAAGATCATTTTCTAAGGCCAGGTTTGTCCAAAATATGCTCTGATACCGACTGTAACGCCTCGAATCTTTAGGACCCGAGTATATGACCCGTGTCCCAAAAACCGGAGTGTTAACTTTAAAGGATGGTCAGATATAATATTTTTCTTTTATCAGAGTAAGCAAATGAGTGTAGTGTGGACAAATTGACATAAAGAAAAATTTTATTATCATTCAAATATGCCTATAATGGCTCAAATATGCCCATAATGACTTATACAAACCAATGTCTCCAAAATTAACAAATACAAGAATTACATGGTCTAATACATGAGAAATAATAGAAAGCATATAAATATAAGTTGCAAGATCACACAGCTCCAACCATACAGTCAAGTATTCCTGGTGATCGTACCCTGCTCTTTATCAAGTCTGAACATGCATATCACTTAAGCCACCTGTACTACCTGTACAGTTTTATATTTGATGGATGAGTGACCAACTCAGTGTGAATTTCCCTCAAGATTACACATCACCGTATTAGGTAAGAATAATATAAAATATCCAGACAACCAAAATAGAGTAAATGCAGTCTTATTAGATGCATAGATGTATGAATGCAATCACGGACCCGGGTAAAACGTCTAGACAGTCTGTGCCCTGGGAAAAACATCCGATGGGCATTGGGGTTGTCACCCAAGGATAAGACTGGTTATAAGCGCAACATTTAGTGTAATCATAGGGCAGAGTGATCCAAGTCATTATCACAATCGAATGACTGGTCATAAGCACAACATTCAGCGTAATCGCAGGGCAGAGTGATCCAAGCCATCAAAATATGCCATGTATACATGATTTGCCAGCCCATTATTAGTTCATTTATAATCCACCAATTTAAGTAAGCTCACGGTCACATGGGGAGAACATGGCCCAGCATAAGCTGACGGCTCGGGCATAGTGTCCCATAACTACCATCCCTGGCCCATGAGACTACCACCTTAGGATGTTTAATGGTACCCCGTTGACTAGTGGCCAATCATATTACAATATATGGGACTTACCATCGCATGATTGTACAGTATAAAACATTTAACCCATATAGGGAAAATACTAGAATAAAGCCACATCGGGCGATATCAAGTAGGCCACATAGGGTGAGTATCAGAACCATGCAATAAAAGACCATCCTTGAAAACCATTAGACACAACAACCCTAGATGGTAGGCCTACATCAATGATCCATCTAGATCACACTCAGCAACCACCAAGTCGAAAGTCCATTACGATCACAACCAGTCAAGTTACATCCCAAGTGTGGGTGTACATTCCTATGTGGGAATTTCCCACTAATGTACTAGTTTAAGTTTCATTGATCCATCTAGACCACACTCAACAGCCACTAAGTTGAAAGTCCATTACAATCACAACCAGTCAAGTTACATCCCAAGTGTGGGTGTGCATTCCTATGTGAGAATTTGCCACTAATGTACCAGTTTAAGTTTCATAAGCAATCCACAAGCATGAACAATTATACAGGATAATCATAAAGCATGTAATACAGTAATTCGATTTCCACCAGTTAACACATGTGATTATAAGGGAGATATCAATTATGAATTTAAATAAAAAAACTATAACTAAAGCTAATGAGAAGATGGAAAGCTCAAGAGGAAGAATCATCACCTTATTGTTGAGGGTCAAATATTACATATTAGACCCCGGTTATTACTTGATTTTATGAACATGATACCGTTTAATGCCCTACTTTAATCGTGTTTGTGCTGCAAGGTGACTTTAGGAGCCTGGACAGGAAAATGGTACTAAAAGCATAGAATTAACGCTCTGATGACACCAAGGTAAGGGACGGACTCCAGGGGATTAAGATCGACGGATTTACAAGCCAAAGATCCAAGGAAATCAAGTTGCTCACGTTAAAAGAGGCTTGAAAGCCTTCTAGAATGCAAGATTACAGAGTTTCCACCATTTGATCGGTCTAAAACTTCATATAGGGCCTGAGGACAATAAATGAACCGTACACGTCGAATTCCAGCTCCCAGATCATTGTGAAAGATGCTAAACGGAAAGATCAGCCCATAAAATCTTTATTTGGGACTCGCCCACTGTCTGGATATGCTTCAACTTTGGTCCACACGCTTAAAATGTGATGATGAGACAGATGGATGGAGGGGATTTTCTTAAACATCACCAAGGAGCCTACACCAGAGAGAGCGTGCACATAGAGCGTGCACATTTGCTGTGCACCAAACATCACAACGTTTCTTCACAATCACACTCTCTTCTGCAAAAGTGTTAATAGAGAAGCTCTGATCTTTTGCAGTGGACCCCATCCTTCATCTAAAGCAGTGATCTGGACAGTCCATTGGGCTCCCAATGAGTCTCTCATCACTGCCTATGTGGCAGAATTTTAGAACATCGCGAGGATCTAAATCCAATAGTTCAAACGTAATTCGGACGATAGCAAGAAAGATCCAGTGGACCGCACCGATTCTGATTGAAAACCCGCAATTCCCAACTAAAATTTGGAGCGAAACGTAATAGACGGGATGGATCATTGAAATAAACTAGCAGTCCAGCGCAGAAATTGCGTTAGTTTTATGTTCGAGAAAACCGGCAGATAGGGCCGGTTGCTTGACTTTGATCATGGGTGGATCATTGATCCAAACCATCCATTTGATCAATCCGGGGGTTCTTACCCTCCCTACGTTGGCATATTTCGAAGGGGGGAAGATTCCTCCTCTAGAAGTCATTCCAAACACAATCAGCTTATGAGTTTCTTGCGCAGAAACAGAGGACGGGGAGTCCTGGTGCAAACGGGAATCACAATTAGAGCCCACCGCCTATTGCTGGGAGGATCTTTCTCCACCGACTGGATAGCTGTGTTATAAAGGGAAAAAGGAGAAGGAAAGAGGGGGATCGGGAGCTGGAGCTAGGACGTCTGGAAGAGGCGAATGGAGGGTGAGAGAGTAATTCAGTTGTTTTTATTTATTTATTTTTACTGTTTTACTTTACTTTTTGAGAGATTATAGCCTCATCATATCAATGAGTGGCTAAACCTCTTAGCTACGGCTTAAAGGTGAAGCTTGTAGCGTGATGGGAGGACTCTTTGCTTGTACCTTTTGTTTAGACTGAATTGATATTGATTTTAGTTTAATTAAGGGAATGTTTTTAGTTTTTAATGGTCTGTTATGACTAAAATTACAATGGGTCTGTATAGCTTTGAGCATGTTCCTTTCCTTTTTATGTTTATGACGTCAGGAAGCCCTGTTGTTCACCATCGTCTCCTGGGCATGGTTGGATGACGGTACCCTTCCTAACCTTCATATCATGTTGATTGGGTGGTAATTAGTTTAATTATATTTTTTACTTCGTCTCCTGGGCATGGTTTCGTGATGGAATCCATTCTAATTCATATACCTTTCATCTCTTGAAAACTATATCAAAGGAAGTTCAGTTTGATTTTCATGGTTACACCCTTCAATTGGATGAAGATGCGAATCTAAGTTCAGTTGAGTTTTTGAAGCAGGCATAAGATTTTCCTGATCTTTACAAGTGGATCCTCTAAATCCTTAGTGTCATTTTCCTGAATTCTTTAAGTTTTAGATAATTATTTTATCATTATTCCTTAAAATTTACAATCAATTTAGATTTCATATTGGTCTAGTTCTAGTTCTATTTAGTTTCAGATTACGTACAGGTATCAGTGTGGATTCGACTTCGGTCTCACTGAGTTTATTACTACATCACAACCCTATACTTGGGGAGTGAACACTTATACTTCGGATTCCCTTTGTGTCGCTAAGTGCTTGCGCCTTTAGAATTAATGCTACCATGAATTATAAATTTTTGTATATGAGATCAATGTTCTACCAAGTGTCTACGGTCAAGATTTATATAACCTAGAGTTTGGATTACTTTTAGGGTTTTAATATAGGATTAGGTCTTCACTCTAGGGTTTAGTTAAATGCTTTAGATTTTAGAATTTGAATCCTGGATTAGTATCACTACTCTTATTAATTTTGTGCGGTAGATCGAATAATATTCTTAGTAGGAGTACTAATCCCTTATTAATGATGGCTCCTAGGTTCTTATTTAAATATACCGTCGTTGTCTAATATCCCTATAATGACTAAAAATCTCCTAAATAATGTAATTAATAATGATCGAATCTTTACTAACAATAATAATATGGGCTAATACTACTAGTTATATTAACAAGTATCTTAGTAATCCCATACAGGAAAATGATAAATACTTCTAGACGCTTGTAGTTATGATTATTAAAAATAATGGATACTAGGAGCTGCCCTGGGTTATGAAGTTCTTAACATTAGATCCAATCCTAACACATTGGTTAGGGTCAAGGTCTTAACCTAGGTTTAGGGTTTTAATGTGATGTGAGGGTTTTATTTTAGAGTTTAGTTGTAGTTAACTCTAGGTTTTGAATTTTAGTTGGCGTATAAAAAATTAAATATTGATTTAAATAGTTAAAAAATAATTATCGATTTTTTGTTTATAATCAATATAAATTAACATAGTAATAACAATTGTTATGATGATGTTAAATACTACGATCTATTACTAAGGAAGATATTTAAGAGAGTTGATTAAAATACTACTATTTGAGAAATAAAATTCTTATTTATAATTGACAGTTATAGCACAATTAACCTACCAATATTCTAAATGGAAATCCCAATGCAATGGATGAGAGGAGAACGCACCTATAGTTGGTTCGACTCAGATTAACTTAGTTTGGTACCCGAGTTGACTCGACTCAACACAACTCCCCCCCCTCTCTCTCTCTCTCTCTCTCTCTCTCTCTCTCTTCTCCTTCCTTTCTTCTTCTCTTCCTTTTGCTGGAACGTTCGGCCACAACTGGACCAGACCCAAGCTCCACTCAACTTAGCTCAACTTAGTGACCCAACTCACTGATTAGTGAGTCAACTTAGCCCGGTCAGCTCAGTGCTAACAAGCCCCCCCCCCCATATTCTCTTCCCACTCTCTCCCTCGGCCGTAGTAGCAGGATCGAACCCGGCCCAAACCCGACTAGGTGCCGAGTCGGTGACTCGATGGGTTGGGTAGCATCATGGTGCAACTGCACCACACACACCCTCCCACTCTTTGATTCTCTCTTCTTTCTTTCCCATTCCTATCTCTCTCATTTCTCCTCCTTGCTCTCTCTTTCTTCTACCTTCTTCTCATTACTCCATCCTCTTCCAGCCAGAAACGCCCAACGATCAGGCTCAGGCAAACTCGGTTCGGTGGTGTAGTGCAACAGTCTCACCACCCCACCTTCTCCTCTCTTCTTGCTTCTCTTCTTTCATTTTCTTTCTATTTTTCTTCTCCCCTACCTTTTCCTTTCTCCTTCCTTAGTTGAAAACCCAGCGAGACACGAATTGCCCCATCTCAGACCGCGGCTCGGTGTAATTTTAAACGAGGAAGATGACCGGCTAAAATGGTGGATTCAGATGTAGAGCTTCTTCCTCCAATCCGTTCCTTCAGGATGGTCCGTTCGGGCCCTATGAAGCTTATAGATAAGCTTTTTCGAAGGTTGAAGGTGATAAGGTCGGTGGGTTTGAGTTTGGGAGCTAGCGGTGGGTTTTCCGAGCGCAGCTGCTGTGAAGATTGTTGTAGTTCGATTCATCAGTTTCTTATAGAGATCCCTATCTCTCCTGAGCTGTAGGATTGGAATCAAACGGCCAAGATTGCTTTGGTTTGCAACCGCCTAAGGCATAAGTGGTAAGGTGAGGAAACTGGCTGCTGGTTTCTATTTTTCTAAAGGAAGGATAACCTAACTGCCTTCATCCAATGGAGGGCTGTGATAGCACCTGGTTGGATGACTAAGATTGCAAGAGGAGAGCTCACACGGATCGCCCTGCTGGCGAACAGACAATTTCCCTTTTAGGAATGTTGTGTTTGTGGGACTGTTTTGCAGCAAGATTCGTGCACGTGTACGTGAGCTCCTAGGCGTGTGACTAGTGGGATTTGATCAGAATTTGAGTCTCCAGATGGACGGTTCAGATCCGCCTTTCAAAACCACGTGGTGGGCCACACCTCATCACAACGAGCGTGGCTTGTTCAAAAGCCCGCAGGAAGGAAAAAGAAAGGAAATTCCTTTCTATTCTCGGAATTTTTGGGTCAGAGAGCTCTGACCGGTCTTCTTGGAATGGTGCACCGTGAGTGCACATCCTTTCCGTGCACCCACGCTCTGGGGTGGGGTCCATCATAATGATTGTGATAAATCCACCCCGTTCATTCCCCTAGGTGGCTCTACCAAGGGTTTTTGGGCCAATGATCAGGCTGATCTAAGGTTTAGGTGGGGCCCACAACTCGATTTGGGTTCTATTTATTGAGAAACTGAACGCCAATGGTTAAAAGACCCTTGGGATCATTCGTGCATTCAGGGCCACTTGTTTCATGTGTTGATAATACCCTTACTACTAATAAAGTCTTATAATAACATCATTTGCATTGTTAAAGTGTTGTTACTCATTTATCTTTGTACGTATGTATACATAAATATTTATTTATTTATTTCTTTATTCATTTACCTTCATCAGTAATAGTATTTTACGTAGGACCCACCTTTGATTAGAGTCATCGACAGTTTGCATTTAAACAGTAATGAATGGGAATGTCCAAGTTAAGTCGATGTTTGTACTAAGTTAGGTTACTTGGTAACACCCAAGTACTGGAAAATACGACGTGTTACATCAAGCTTTGCGAGCGTTAATGACAAAAACCCTATTGTAGGAGATGTAACTTATTATGTTGTCTTGACAGACATCATTGAACTGGAATATTGTGGTGATTGAAAGGTTGTATTATTTAAGTGTTATTGGGTTTATGTTCTATCTCAAGGCAGGGGTGTGAAGAAGGATAAGTTTGGGTTCACGCTCGTGAATTTAAAACGGCCATGCCATTCTGGTTAACAGTTGTTTAATAAACCATTTGTGTTCGCATCTCAAGTTCAGCAGGTATTCTATGTACAAGACCCCGTCGAGAAAGCTTGACATGTTGTAGTGAGGACGAAACCTAGGAATTTGTTTGAAATGTATGGGGAAGAGTCTACAGATGATGTTGACACCAACTTAGAGAGTTCATCATTCAATGATCAAAGTTTGGAGGAATCGAGTGATGACATTATTAGTTGGGAAAGGATAGATATCGATGGTATAACAATTGTCACACCTTTACTACCTGCCCAAAAGATGGTAGAGGACCAAACAGATGATACCGATTTTTCTGATCCCAATGGAGATGACATTATGTACAATAATTGATTTCTTATGTACCATATTGACCTGATATATGAAAAGGAAATTCAAATGTTGTTTTCATGCGATTTTGTTATTATTATTACTGTTTTTTAAAATTAAATGTCTTTTCATTAACTAAAGATGAAGAATATTTTATTGTCATACTGTCGTATTGCTAGACATATACAGGTGTTAGACATGAGGCGCATTAAACGCACGGCTAAGCGATCGATATGTCCTATGATTGATGCGGGACCTAGCCAGCCTCAAGTAACCCAGGCTACAACGGGTCCCTCTAGTGGTGTATGTTATGCATCGATTATTTCATGTGTTTTTATGCTAAGGAACTATACGAGTATCCATATTAATGTTGTTATTTTAACAGATTCATAGGGTGCGATAAAAAAGAGAGGCCACACATGATGCCTCGAAGTTTGGAAGATGCGTGAAGGACAACACATTCATATTCCCATCAACACTAAAGGACAACCTGTTGGTGACAATGTTAACAAGTTGACAAACTTCCTAAGGACTATAGCATGCAATGGGAATATGCACACCTTACATTTACTGATTGGAGGGCAATGTCGAATGAGAAGAAGGATGATATGTTGGGACTTGTTACGGTAATGGTGACAATGCTTTTCTTTTTTCATTTTTCATTTTTTTTTTCCATTTTTTGTTCATTATGTGATTGTCTGGTTTTAACATGTGATGCAGTTTAAGTTTGAGTTTGACGCGGATGCAAAGAAGTGGGTGTTATAATCAATTGGTAGAAAATGGAAGGATTGGAAAGGTGAACTGAAAAAACTCTACTATTCTCCTCATGAGACTTACGAGGAACGGCTCGCAGACCTTGATAAGTGGGTTAAAGAGAATCAGTGGAAGGCACTCATTCAATTTTGGAACTCTAAAGAGAGGAAGGTATGTGATGAGTAACTATTGATTGCTTTATGTTTTAGAATTACACAAGAACCTTTCATTGATATATTATAATTTACTCTGTCAGAGTGTTCACATATAGGTTCGTACTAAGATAAGTTTAGGGAATTGAAAAAGACAATTAATCAGCCATGCTACAGGCTCAAAGAGCTTTGCACGGATACGTGAGGAAGAGGTAAATTTTCTTAATCACTCGATTAACCATGTTGGTTTATTTCTTAAATATAACTTGTTTACATAATGATAGAGGAAGAAAATGGCTAGTGGCGAGGATCCAAGCTGGGCATATGTGTTTATATTGACCCATACGTGCAAGAGTGGTAGGCCTGTGGATGAGGCTTCATTAAGAGTAATGGTATATTCATGCATCTAATTGTTATGTTTTATATAAAAAAAAATTCTCTCATTTATCATTGTACAATCTAAACCGATATTTTTTCTATTGCAGGAAGAACTTAATGAACGAATTTCTCAGCAGCCCGATACCTCACAGAATAGCACATGAAGGAATGACTTGTTCTCTTAAGTAATGGGAGAAGAGCGACATGGCCGAGTCCGCACTTATGGGTTAGGCCCCACTCCGACTGATTTGTGGGGAAGAACACGTAGCCAACAAAGGATTGCCTCTGCTGCTCAGAGTAGAAATGAAGAATATGAGGGACTACAGATCGAAGTATCATCCATAAAATTGAAGTTTTATCCCTAAAATCGGAAGTTTCATCCCTAAAATCGGAAGTATCATCCCTAAAATCAGAATTTTCATCTTTTAAAGAATCCGTGACATAACTGATATCCTCTAGGACAAATCTGAAATCCACAGTATCAAATAATTCAGCTAATCTCAACCCAAACCAATTGGCCTCATCATCAAGCTAGGTAATTATATGATATATATGCATATATTTACATGTGTATTATGTCCTATATTATATATAGTTTAGTCGGTATATGATGATTGACATTAATTTATCATTTGTAGGGACACTTATCGAAAAAGGGAAAGACTACGACTTGCAGTAGTATTGGGGTAAATCTTCACACAAATTGAATAGTTCTTTTATTATGTTTTGAGATTATTGTGTTCTTAATTACATGTGGTATACAAATGATGCAATGTATTGTGTTAAATAGTAAATTTTATTTGTAGGACGTAATTAAAGTTCTTCTTACTAGTATCCGTGGGGTTACTGTCGCTAGAGGAATTGTCTTGAGTAAGGATCCGCTCACAAAAGTAAGCAGGTTCCCACTTGTAAATGGTTTTTGGGAAGTATATATTCAGGTGGCAATTGTACGTGAAGAGACTTTGATGAGACCCTATGGACGATACAGAACAATTGGGGATGCGGCTGGAACAAGTATTTGTTGACCTTATTGTTGTTGTTTGGTAAGGTTTTTTTTTTTTTTTTTTTTTTTTTTTTTTTTTTGTGCATATACAATAGAACTTATATAAGATTGTAAATATTAACTAATTTCTTTTTGTTATTTTGTTTTGTAGGTTGTGATAGCTATGGATTGAGCTAATTGGAGGGATCTCTCTCTCTCTCTCTCTCTCTCTCTCTCTCTTTTGTTATTTCTGAAAATAAAAATAATTGATTAGAGAAGCTATGATGTTTTTAGAGAAGCTATGCTATTTTTATTTTCCATATACACAAATACGTAACACACGCACACACATCAATTGCCTGATGGTACTAATAATGGCTTACCTGATTTATGTTGAGTCGAGTCGAGTAATTCCGAGTCGAGTCGAGCGAGTAACTGACATACTCTGCTCTTGTACAGCTCTAGTCTGGGCAAACCAACTGGGACTGGACTTTAACTATATTACTATATCATTATGATGTGATGGTTTATGGTAAAAGTGTGTTATACATACTGCTTTCTTCTTTGCCTGGTCAATGATGGTACATTATGTTATCTAAATGGGATTGCAGGACCATGCAGAGTTGGTTATATCTAAGTTTTGGTCGGATATTGCCTGAGAATTATTAAATTGTGTTTGTTTTCCTTTCAGTTACATTTTAAGGCATCTTATGTTTAAAAAAAGCTAGGATTCAGTGGCCTTATTGTTGTTTTTTGTTTGTTTTCATTAGTTTCTCATAGCAAGTTGCAATTTTAGTTCATTTTCTTTTGCTATTGAAATACTAGGAATTTACTTAGCAGTTAGAAACTACGGGTTGCTCCTTGTGTATTTTCCTTTGTTGGATAGACATGGTGGGTTTTCCACTAGAATTTTGATGTTAGTATTTATAGGTTTGTCTTTCCATATTTGAGTCCCCCATACCAAATTCATGGAGAAGATTCATAGGCTCTCTAGTTTTTTTTTTCTTTTTCATTTTCTTCTTTTCTGCATTTATATTTTTTACAGATGGAGCCGGTTCCAAGTGGAAATTTGCCTCCTGGGTTTGATTCGTCTTCATGCCGCAGTGTGTGAGTGCTAATAGTTTTTCTTCATAGCTTTTGTCTTTTTCTTCTTGCTATTTTTTTTACTTTTATCCTTCTGGGGTGTGTCCTGTGAACTGTTTCCTATAATACTTCTCATTTGAGAAAATTTTCATGGTCCTCTCTTTAAGATTTCCCAACTGGAACTAGCTTTCCTTTTTTTCAGTTTCTGACATTTTTTGGCTCATGCCTAAATGATCATGTATTGCCTTTTTTTTGTATATATAGGTACTCATAAGAGCTCTGTGAGGAATCTGCTAAGAATCCTAAAAATACAACTCTTTACATATTTGTGTAATTTTGTTTGACTAATCTATAGAGATTTATGTTGTGATTTGTTTTAGCTTTTCATCCTCTTATGCATAACAGAAAGTACACATATTTCTATTATGATTTGTTTTGATTTTTTCTCTGCTTATGCGTAAAATGTTCTGATTTAAATATTAAGAACTACGTAGTGGCTTGATCCCAATCTTCCGAACATTGGGTACGTAGGCAACCATTCATACTAGACTGTATCGGAGCAGCTACAATTTATTTTTTCTCCCTTCTTGTAGTGTAGATGCATTTTCATCAGGACTATTGGCGGTAAGAGAGGTGGATGTAAGTTCTCAAAACCTTAAATTAATCTTGAATCATTTATATCTTTATCGCTTCATTTATATGATTTGGTAGTGGCACTATATTCAAATGATCGTACTGTTGTTTAATTTGTTGCTATGGGAATTATCAACAACTGAAATTTCTCTTGAGAGTGTGGTCTCTTTACTGATTGAATCTTGACATTTTCTTATTCCAGGTGCCATTTACCGAATTTATATATTGGAATGGAATATATGCGGACACAGTTTAAAACTTGCTAGACAGGTGAAATTCATGCTTCTTGACATCATGCAGCTGTGATTTTATAATGGTAACAGATTCATAAATTTGTTTAGTTAATTCACTGTTCACTTATTTTGTGGATTATGGTCCTTGTACAAGTTGATGTGATGTAAAGGCCCTAATATATGTGTTAAAATATTTAGTTTATGTGGAAGGAGATGCATAAAGGCATATTATATTCCTAATATATGTGTTAAAATATTTAGTACATAATGAGTTGAGATAGTGCTTGGTTGAGTCAACTTATCCAGGCTCATGAATTGCATGTCAAATGTTAGTTTCATTCAAGTAAAGGTGAATGAAACTTGGCCTGGATTGAACGAGTCGACTGGTGCATATTATATTCTTTTGCTTTGGTGGTGAGCATCTTCTTTGTTGCATCTCATATATGACGAGTGAACTGTGAGAAATAAGTAGCTTTGGGGAACTAGACCACCTACAAATATTCAACATTGAGAGGAAGGCAAAAATGAAATCATATCAGATGCCTGAGCAAGTGATAATGTCATCCACTTTAAACTTTATTAGCTCACTTTTCTATTTGTTTCCTAGGTTGTTTCGTTTCTCAATTAGTTTCCATACTATACTATTCACAGGTTGTGTTTTGGAAGTGGATTACGCCAAAGATGTTGGGGTTGGTCAAACAAACATCGGTGTATCATTGGTCAATAGAAGGTAATATTGCATTTTTCTTTTCGTACAAGGGTTCTTTTGGACTACATTCAGTTTCTCGCTTTTCTTTTTTGATAGATCAATTTATATTTCAGTTAGGAACTTCCATTACATTGTTGAATTGCTGGCTTTAAAATTTACAAAACTTATTTGTAGGTGATTCAGAGTGTATAAAGATTTGTTTTAGATATTTTGATATGTAATCATGTGCTAATATTTGTTATATGTTCTGTACTTTAATTCACAGAAACTATTCAATTAAGGTTTGATTTATTTCACTATAGGCATTGTCTGCCTGTAATATGTTAGTTAAAAACTGAAATAGGAAGCAATTTCTTTACACTATATGCCTAGGAGGGCTTCCATGAATTTTATTTATTGCCTATCATATACCTAGAATAACTAAGAGTTTCCTTGTATCTTATTGGGGTAAAGCTGATATGGATTTAACACTGCCGTATCAGCTGATGTGAAACTGATTTTCTGAACCCCACTCAGCAGGCTATACATCTATCGTGGCTACAATACCAATGGCTATGGTCATACGGTGGGGCTAGTTATATTTAGCTATAGATTTTATCTGTAGCTTTTGACCATTTTTGCAACAAAAACTGATGATTTAGTGACATCCAGCACAACTGTCAGTAAAGGTCCTAGCCGCCGGTAAAGCCTTTACCAACTGAGGCTTTACCGGCTATTAGATAACCGCAGGCAAAGGCTTTGCCGATGGTTTTCTTGGCCTTTGCCAGCGGTTTTGACCGCCGGTAAAGGCTAGTTTTCTTGTAGTGTCTTTTGCTGGGAGTCATGTGCACATGGGTGTACAGTCTCATGTGAGCCTAGGGATGGGACAGAGGTGGCCTCCGAACTTGATGAACGGTTTGGATCACCTCAAGGAATGACTATAATGGCCCATGACACGTCTCAAATGGACGTGGTCCATCCGGTTACAGCTTCCTAAAAGTTCGCCTTTTCGGACGGGAGATTATTTGCGAGCGGAGATACCAATTGGTTTGCAATTCTGGTGGGCCCACTATGATGTGTTTTTAGAAGACACTCTTTCCATAGGTTTTGTAGGGTCATGTTATGAGTAATTACGAGTCTCTAGTGGGCCACACATTCAGGAAGTGTGTGGGTGACACACACTGTTCAAACCTCCTGTTACGTAACGAGACGTGGCTACTTAAACCACGTAAATCCTGATGTTTTTCCTTTTTTGTGTGGAATCATCTTGGGATGACCTTATGGGAAATTTACTCCATTCACTGTCTTCACAGGGTCATGTTAGGCCATGGGCCAAGATATTGGGCAAATCCACATCTTTGGTGGGCTACAACACATGTGACAAGTTGGTGCTTCCCATCGGTTAAACGTCCCTGGAACTGCGTAACGAAAGTTAGGTGGTTGACTGTGGCACTAAGTTGGGCCCACATAAACATTTCTTTTCAGGATCTAATCCGTCTATCCAGTTTGTTACGAATAAAGTAATTCCATTAATCGAGTGGACTGCTAACACTTAGAATGATGTTCACCTTTAAACCTTTATAGTTGAATAGTGACATGCATGTTGCATACTTAATTACAAATTTGCCATCTATTACTCGACTATCTTCTAACGTTTGTTATGTCAAAGCACACCATTCAAATGCCCTGAGATTTGGCAAGTATTCTTTATTTTTCCTGCTCTTTTTATGGTTCAAGTTTGGGCCCTGATCTCCAAAGGAGGTCCAAGATGCTCCTTTAATGGCTAATATACTCCGAAATTCAAAATAACATTCGTACACTTCTGATTGATAAGTTATCGGGTGATTTGGGCAAGACCCTAAGATCTTCATGATGATCGGTTTACCACGACGTGTGTGTGGCCTGTTCGGTGGAACCAAACATGTCGGATGGTCAGATGACTTGCTAAAATAAGGGGACTTGACGGTTAACACTCAGACCATGTATGTAGGTGGATATATGGTCAATTTCCTAAATTAATGGACATAAAGCGGGTTTCTGGAGTGATTAGGGGTAGGACACGTATACCGTTAGATTCGAGTGACTTGTTCAGATGTGTAAGTTACTCAGATTATAATTTTAATGGTGGGTTAAGCATATTCACATGGGCTGAACAAGATGAATGGATTGAAATCTTGATCTGATAAGTGTATGGATGGATGTAGAGGTCAAGTAGCTAATTTACTGTGATCTAAGAGCTGAAACTTGATGTGTACAGTCAATTTATGACAATTAGGCCTGGTATAAAATTTCACATGAAACGAGTCATGAGAACCATGTGAATTGGAATTCAAGGGTATAGCTCAATGGCATTTTCATAATTATTGTTGATCTGTGAGTTTTGGGAAATCAAATGGCTCCACATGATTATAGACACGTTTTTAAGCAATTCTTACAAATGGACGTATATCTAAATCATTATAGATAGGGAGTTATTCATCAATTCATTTAAGGAAAAACATATACATTAAATCACGTGATAGAGAGTCTTACCTTGAAATTGACAGTCAGATGGCTTGATTTATGAATGGAGATCATTCCAAATGGTTAGGATTATATCAGGGCAAGGATATAAGGCTAAGATAGTTGGATTGGCATCATACACGTGACATATTAAGTAAATTTCTTGGTAAGCTCGAGAACTTTCAATACTCGAGTATTGAAATGTTTGGGGCGTTACACACCGTCCATCCATTTATGGTCCATGTGGGACATGGTCATCTCCTTCAGTGGCATCCATTTTTTTGGGGCCCATTTGGTTATGTCTTTGGGCTAATTGTCCAGGCCCATAGGGCCTTCCACCTTGGGACGCCCAGGCCCATTGGACTGTTGCTGGACTTCCAGTCCAGCAACATGATCCACCTGATTTATGTGTGTGTGATTCATTACTCCCATATGGTGGGACCCACAGGGATATATGTGGGCTACCAGTGAACATAAAATTAAATTACATTTATTATTGCTGGACTCCAGCAAGCCCAGAAATGGGTGGGCTGGAAATTCCAGCAATAGACCCATATTGGCTGCCCTTAATGGCATGATTTGGGGCAGTATGGCCCACCAGATTTAAGGATGAATTATGCACATAAGCTTGCCATTTTCCAAGGTACATTTGGGCTTCATTTGTGCACATTTGAAGGCCCACCTCAATTGGATTTTATTTTGAATCTATGTTCATAGTTTTGGTGGACTTTATAGGCCCATTTATCTTGGAATCTTCTAGTTAGGTCCCTTGACCTTTGGGCCTGTATCTCACTACTTATTGTGATGGGTTTGTGGGCCATAATGTGCAAGTAGTTGGACCCTTAGTTGCCCACCAAAATAACCTTGTACTTGGGCCAAGTTGTGAGGCCCAACTCACTTAGATAAAGCATAGAAATTACCCATATGGTTGGATTACTGGGCTGCCCACTAGGCCCACCATAATATGTGAATTCGTGACCTTTATGGTTGGGCCCAAACCTTGCTTGAGGGCCCACCATATCGCCTATGAGTTGGGCTTTGAGTATAGCCCAGTAGGACATGAATTGCCTTAGGCCTTGGTTCATATTTGAGTAGTAGCGGGCTGTCCTTTTGGGACCCAGTTGAGGTTGGATGTCCTCCTTGGTGGCCCTGAGGTAGGCCCATGGGGTTGTTATAGGTGGTTGAAGGCCCACCTTGGACCCTTGATAGGACCGCTTATTCCTTTAGGCTTATATATGGCCCTTCTTAACCTTTTGGGCTACCCCAAAGTATTGAGCCCCCACTAGAGGTTTGTTCCTTAGATTAATTGCCTAAATACCTAGACTTGATTCCCTCTTTGAGAAAGAGGAGTATGTTTTAAGTCATCATCGCCGTATGACACACCCTCATGACCCATATGCATCATTGAGTGATTGGATTGTATTTGTGTGCGGTCATTGGGTTGATATGATAGAGGGATGGAGTTCCCCTCTTGTGCACATTGAGTGCTTGAAGTTAGTGCATGATTAGTATGCGTGACTCATGCATCTGATATCGTATCTCATGGACATTATCGCCATTGCTTCATTAGGGCCTTGTCTCTACTGGAATATTCGTGGATGACTGTATGTGGACACCAGAAATATATTATTTAAGCATTGAGGTGTATAGGATATCCCTGAGTGAAAGCCCCTAAACCTTTAAGGTGCCTAGAAGATGCCTCAACGCGGTGACCGAGTGGAAATCATGAGCGCCCGAGTGCCTTACACCGTTAGGTCGTGTCTCCCACTATCGTGTAGTCGGTTGAGATGGGATGTGGCCTTATTCGCCTGAGTGAGAGGGCATGGCTAGGTTGAGTTTGACCAGCTCGTGAATGGGTCCGTTACCGTCGAGCCTTGCTGATGATTGGTTGTCCACAGGCAGGTAGTGTGGTCTCTTATGCTCGTATGCCTGTGCGGGTCTGTAAAGTGGTAGTCATCCTGTAGTGTAGTTGACCCCGGTAGATTCCTTATGATGGGACCGTACTTGATTTGTGGATTAGATATGAGGTCTGACATCTCTTCGTATTACATTTGCATCGGCTGTATAAGCCTTGTTGTATTACATAACCTTGGTTAGGCTTGTGGCATTGGCATCGATCATGTTTCCCTTTTGTATCTCCTATTATTCTTCTGCGCACCATTGTCACACACCTTTACCACCCTCTAAGCTTCTATAAGCTTATGCACGATTGATGCATGCAGGAGATCCTAGGTCGGCGTCTAAGCAGCGGAGCTTAGATAGGAGTTGAGCCGTGGACCCTAGTGTTGCAGATCTTCTTCCTTCTTCTTTTGTCATCAGATGTTTTTCCTTTTAGCATTATATTAAAGCTTAAATTTATAGTGGATTTTGTGATGTGTGCCTTTGTTATTTCTTCGATATACTTGCTTTGATCTTGGGTATGCTCGTATTGGAATGGATATATATTTATGAAAATCCTCCTTGTAGGATCCCATGATCGAAACCTGTGTCATGCCCCAAACTCGGAAACCGGGCTCACAAAATTCTCGATCAGCGAATCCAGTGCTGACAGCCTCCATAGTACCCCATTCTTGGCTCCCAGCGTACATACACTAGATTCCAATCCTGGGATCCTACAAGGAGAATTTTTTTTTTCAATGTATATTTAACTCGTAATAAGCATAACCACCAGTTTACCTAAGTCACAAAGGCAACATCATCATCACATATCCACTAATATAAACATTTGAATACAGTGCTGAAAGGGAAATACATATGACAAAATCAAAGCTCCAAAGGTCCGCTGCATGATCCAAGCTCAACGCTGCTGCAACCTAACGCCACCTGCACGCATCTATCGTGCATAAGCTTATAGAAAGCTTAGTGGGTGGTGAAAGTGTGTGCACAAGGTAAGTGTCAAGGAAGCAATATCAGAGTAATCAGAGTAAGCGAAAATACTGATAAGCCCATAAATTTTACAATATCAGAAATACTAGCAAGATCATAAATCATAGATATCAGAGTAATGTGAAAACGTGCTGTTAGGTGTTCACTACCCAAGTGCAGGGTTGTGATGTAGTAATAAACTCGGTGAAACCGAGTCATAATCCATGAAGGATTGAACTATGTACGTTATAACGAAACTAAATAGACTAGAACTAGAATGAGATGAAATCTAATTTGAGTGTAATTTGAAGAATAATGATGAAATATTAATCTAAACTGAGAAGAAAATTAGAGGAAAGACACTAGGGATTCAGAGGATCCACTTGTAGAGATCAGGGAGATCTTATGCCTGCTTGAAGAATCATAGAATTTAAACTGAACTTATTTGATATAGTGTTTAAAAAGATGAAAGGTGTATGAATTAGAACTCGGTGACCATCACCAAACCATACCCATGAGACAAAGTAAACAACAGAATTAAACTAATTACCAACCAATCAATACGCTATGAAAGTTAGGAAAGGTATCGTCATCCGACCATGCCCGGAGACAATGGTGAACAACAGGACTTCCTGACGTCATAAACATAAAGAGGAAAGAAATACTCAAAGCCACATATCTATTGTAATTTCGGTCACAACAAACCATTGAAAACTAAAAGTATTCCCTTAATGAAACAAAAATCAAATTCAGTTCATGAATTAAAATCAAATCAAAGGCAGAGAATAAAATCCCCCATCTCACTACAAGCTTCACCTCTTAGCCCTAGCTAAGAGGTTTAGCCTAAGAAAGACATAATTAGGCTAGTCTCTTCAAAATAAACAAAAGAGAAACAAAAGAAAAAAAACATCTACTCAGTCTAACGTTGAAGCCTCTTCACGTCCACGTCTGGGAAGCCCCACGTCTCATAGCTCTCCTCCCTCCAATCTCTTTTTTCCTTTTTCTTTTATAGGTCCATCCAGAAATCTGTTATCGACTACTGCTATGAGAAGGAGTTCCGCCCTCCTCTTTCACACAAATGCGGTTTTACGCATGAGTAGAAACTTCACGCCGCAAGCTTTGTTTTTAAGCAAGAAACGCATGTTTGCTCTCGTGACATTGGTGAGACCCTACTATCGTGTCAACTTGAAATCCACCCCGTCCATTACGATCTCCTCGAAAAACCAATTGAAAATGGTGGTTTTAACCCGCTAGATTGATGAAGCCCACTAGATATTTCACTCCACCATCCATCCTACATTAGTCGGTTGAAGACATGTTTTTGTGCACATGGGCGAAAAAGGCAACCTTGGTACGGATCATTGCACACATACGGACACCATAGACGGTCCGGATCATCGAAATATATGATGGGTGTGGCCCACTTTCAAAACCCAATCCAAAGCTCGTCCGTCCAACGGACGTTTTGAAAGTTTTGTTTAAAAATAGGTGGGCCCACTTCTTGAAACATTCTCGAGATCTACTCCGTTCATCATCTTTTTAGTAATGTGTAAGCTCATAGTTTAAAGTATAAAGGAGATCCAACTCTAAGTAGGCTACACCATCCATGGTGATGAGTTAATACCGAACGTTGAATCAAACCTCATATTACTTACGTGCATGCATGTAGAGTTTCGGTTATTTGACTGATTTGCCACTCTCCATTCTAAAAACATCGGCGCTCATTTCTCCTCTCGCACCATCTAAAAGAAGTGAAATTTGACGAATGTTCACCGTTTTTGTAACTCTTTCCATCGGTCCGCTTTGGGTCCCGATCTCCAAAGGATGTCCAAGATGCTTTCTTAATGGTTATTGTATAATCTTGCCCATCGAGTCACGTACATATTGATCCAAGGGTCTGAATTTTGACGTGTGCGGTTAATTTATGGTCTTCAAGCCATATATGAAGTTTTAAGCCGAACGGATGGTGGGAACCCTGTGATCTTTCATTTTAGACGTCGTTCGGGTTACTTGAGCTTTAGTTTCTCGATTTTCTTAGATCTTTGGCATACAAATATGTCGATCTTGGTCTCCTCGAGTCCATCCCTTGCCTTGGTGATTCTAGAGCGTCAATTCTATGCATTTAACATCTTTTTCATCCACGTCAGAATACACCCCGCATCACAAACACGATTAAATCAGGTCGTTTAAACAGTATCAAGTTCGTAAATCTAGGTAGTAACTAGGGTTTAATATGCAATATTTGACCCTCAACATTAGGCCCATAAATACCATTAGCCTTATCCAGGCTATGCGATACAGAAATATAATAAAAACAATATCATATATTGATGAAGTAATATAGATCAGCTATGTAATGCAGAGATAACAAGCCAAAAATCAGATGTCGATGATGTAATGCAATATGCAAATCCTGATGAGTCCACAAATATTGTCAGTCGTATCTAGGCCATATAAATGCCTAAACATAGTAACCCAAAATGCCATATGCTGCGGATGTGGTGTGATATGTGGTGTGAATGGAATGACCATGCTGGAGTATGAAGTTAGGATGATAGTACGTAGTATCGCAGGCTATGAGGTCTATCACAAGGGACTTCTGTCCAAACCAGTCCCATACTTAAATTTGGATAGTTAGACTTAATGTGGTAAACTCCTGATCTCAAGTTAGTTGCATGCCCCAACCAAAATCCTGGTCATTACGAAGGTACACGTAACAAATAGTTGCACACCACTAGCCCGAGTGGATAGTGAATGAATGAGTATGCAACTCCTCCTCAATAAGTCCACATATCAGTACGGTTCTTCTTTGGGAAATTATTAGGGTCTATTACACTCTAAACCAGATTGCTGCCTCATCACGCGTAACAAGGTGAGTGGAAGAGACCTCACTATTTACCTGCCAATATCGGGCCCGACTCGTCAATAGCGAACCCATTTCTCGAGCTGGTCAGACTCAGCCTAACATTGCCCCCTCCTCTCGGGTAGGTAAGGCCGTATCCCCTTCCAACCGACCACGACATAGTGGGAGACGCAACCTAACAGTATATGGCCCTCATGCACTCATGCATCTACTCGGTCTAGACGTTGAAGAAACCTCTAGAACCAAGAGGGTTCTGGGACTTTCACCCAATGATATCTATAGCACCCCATGTAGAACAGATTTTCGATGTCTCATCTGGCCATCCACGAAATACCTGTGGAGGCTACAGCCCTGATGTCGCTAGGGCGTACAGTGGTCATGTCACACAAATGAGAGATGCATGAGTCACACAGTCCAATCATGCATTAATCCTGTGCATGTCGTGCTCTCATGTGGGGCAACTCCGCCTATCAGGGAGCCCCATGAACAACCTGCCCTATGGCATATGCAATGGTCAATCACATCTCATACCAAGCATGTAGATGATGCGTATGGGCATGTATTATGATGCTATGCTGTCACATACTCATAATCAGTATCAATAATCGGCATCAACAATCGGCCTCAACAATGTGGACATTTAACCAACATTGCCCCCAAGGAATTGCCACATAGAGCCAAACATATAATGGGCCCACTGCCTCACACAAAGGCCTAATATACAACACAATGGGCCTTACTCAAGGGCCACATATAGACAACAGGCGGACCCTGCTCATGGGCCTAATACATATCACAATGGGCCTTGCCCATAGGCCATGAATACATCACAATGGGCCTTAAATACATAACATGTGGGTCCTACACATGGGTCTTGAATACATCAAATGGGCCATGCATCATGGGCCTAATACGTGTCACAATGGGCCTCAACTGTGGGTCGCTTGTAACAATATAGGTCTCGACAATCGGCCTTGGCAATCGAAATCGGCCTCGACAATCGAGGTCAACCTCAACAATCAAAATCGACACTCGGAATCGGCCTCAAAATCGGCCTATACAATCGGCCTTGACAAATCAAAATTGGCCTCGATAATCAGAATCGGAATTGGCAAATCGGTCACGTCAATCAAAATCGATAATCGGTTACGTCAATCGAAATCGGCAATCAGCCATGACAATCAGAATCAGCAAATCGGTCACGTCAATCAAAATCGGCAATCGGCCATGACAATCGGAATCGATTGATAATCGGAATCGGCAAATCGGTCATGTTAATCGGAAATCGTCAATCGGTCATGATAATCAGCCTCGATCGATAATCAAGGAAATGATACCCACGAATAATCGGAATCGATCAATAATCCTTAAGTCGGCATCGACCACGACAATCGGCATTGATCGATAATCTTTTAGGAATCAACAAATCGGTTGGTCAATTAAAAAAGTCAATATTGAAATCGTAATCGACAATCGCCAGCCTCCGATAATCGGGATCGATTGATAATCCAATTAGAATCGGTCATGTCAATCGGCCGCGGCGATCGGTCATCGCCAGGTGATCGAATTGATCGATAATCGATCGATCAACCTTAATCAGAATCGTCCGTTAATTAATCAAACAATCGACAATCGTTTACCATAATCGGAATAGATCGATAATCAGAATGGGTAAATCGGTCACATCAATCGGAATCGACAATCGATCACGACAATTAGAATCGATCGATAATCAGAATTGGTAAATCGGTCACGTCAATCGGCCACGACAATTGGGATCGATCGATAATTAGAATCAGAAAATCGGTCACGTCAATCGGAATTGACAATCGGTCATGACAATCAGAATCGATTGATAATCAGAATCGGCAAATCGGTCATGTCAATCAGAAATCATCAATCGGTCATGATAATCGGCCTCGATAGCTAATCAGCAATCGGTCACGATAATCGGAATCGGTCAATAATCAGAATCGGCAATCGGCTACGACAATCAGGATTGATCGATAATCAGAATCAATAAATCGGTCACGTCAATCGGAATTGGCAATCGGTCACGTCAATCAGAATTGATCGATAATCCGAATCGGTAAATCAGTCACGTCAATCGGAATCAGTCAATAATCAGAATCGGCAATCGGTCACGAAATCGGGATCGATCGATAATCACAATCAGCAAATCGGTCACGCCAATCAGAATCAGCGATCGGTCACGTCAATCATAATTGATAGGTAATCAGAATCGGTAAATCGATCACATCAATCAAAATCGACAATCGTTCACGACAATCGGAATAGATCAATAATCAGAATCGGTAAATCGGTCACGTCAATCAGAATCGGTAATCGATCACAACAATCGAAATCGCTCGATAATCAAATCGGCAAATCGGTCATGTTAATCGGCCATGACAATTGGGATCGATCGATAATCAGAATTAGAAAATCAGTTACGCCAATCGAAATTGACAATCAAAATCGATCGATAATCAGAATTGACAAATCGGTCACGTCAATCGGCTACAACAATCAGGATCGATCGATAATCAGAATCAGTAAATCGGTCATGTCAATAAAATCGGCAATCGAACAAGGCCTAAGGAAAGGACATAATGTAGACATTCAACCACCATTGCCCATCAATGTGGACATTCAACCAACATTGCTCCCAAGCAGTGGCCCATATAGAGCCTAACATATAGTGGACCCATGACGTCACACAAGGGCCAAATATATAACACCATGGGCCGCATCACATGGGCCTAATACATGTCACTATGTGCCACATCCATGGGCCTCAATTAGACCACACCAAAAATCATTTCACTAGTTGCAGGTATAACACGTGTATCACTGTACACTTTCATTCTATGGGGCACATGGCCACAATGATGATCAGCACTGTCCAACATTGGACGTGCAAATCAGCACCGTCCAACCATTGTCCATGTCATTCAGTACCGTCCAAACATATCCATGTAAATCAACACTGTCTAACATTAGACAAGTAAATCACAACCGTCCAAACATTGTCCAGCACCGTCTAACACAATCTGGACGATGTGGATAAAACAAATACATTATGGTGTTGTCCACCATCCAGATCACTGGACGGTGGAGATAAGGCACATGTCATATCTTTTAGATTGGTGAATAAAGCCTTGTCACTTGTCATATGCCTGGAACATCTACTGTCTAGGTAGCATTTTAAATGGCTTGTTGCTTTGAAAGCAGTGTGGGCAACCAAGCAGGCAACTTTAGGAACCCATTTTAGAACTGTTTTGGGTTTAGGAACATAATTGGTCTTCTTCTGTTTATAGTTGTGGAAATGACCTACAGAGTTAGATTTTAAGAGCTCCTTAAGTAAATCAACTATTTTTTCAGCTAGTGGATTTCTGATCTGATTTTTAAAATAACTGCTTTTAGGTTTTTGAAAAGTTTTTATATTTTTAGAAAAATCTTGACAAGTACCTTTTCCTTTTGAGTTAGAAGCCTCTCCTTTCACAAAATTGGGAGGAGTATTCTTCTGTTTAGGAGATGTATTTTTATCATAGCCCAACCCGAATCGATCGCCACATTTTCTTGATCCAGATAATAATCTTTCGAACTTTGGATCACCTTAGGCATATCTCCATGTATCCTTCAAACTCAGAAGAGAAGATACTTAATTTTTAAGTTTCTCATTTTCAGATTTCAAATCATCAATCAGGGAGGTTTTAAATTCCAAATCACATTTTACTTTTTTGAAATAATCTGAAATTTGCAATTTTTCTAAAACAAGAGTTTCAAAACATTCTTTGAGTTTAAAAAACTTTTCTTTTTGAAGTTTAAGTTTGACAACAATTTTACAACTTTCCTTATATAAGGCATTATAAGCATCTTGAAGATCTTCTTCATTTTCATGATCACTATTCAAATTTTTTTTTTCACTTGTTGAATCATCGTGATTAGAAAAAAGTAAACTTGGCTAGAGTAATGAGGGCCTTAACTTCACTACCCGACTCGGTTCCTTTTGGGTCTGTCATTTTTAGGACATTTGTTTGCTAGATGCCCATACTCTTGCCAGTTGTAACACTGACTGCCTTTCAAAGACTTCCAAGTTTTGGACTTAAGTTTAGATCATTTCTTTTCATTTGTCTTTTGAAAATCGACCCTTTTTTTACTTTTGAAAATCTTATAGAACTTTTTCGCTAAAAGAGCCATATCATCTTCAGAATTTTCTAAATCTGAGTTTTCTTGAGAAATACCTTTAGATGACTTCAAAGTGATAGATTTGCCTTTAGGAGCTTTAAAATTCAATTCATAGGTTTGTAATGAACCAATTAGTTCTTCTACCCTCATATTATCCGTATCATGAAGTTCCTGTATCGTGGTTACTTTAGAGTTGAACCGTTCAGGAAGTGAGCGTAGTATCTTTACACACACTTTACTTCTGAGATTTTATCGCCAAGACCCCACATTGAGTTTACAATGTCATTTAATCTAGTGTAAAAGTCCATAAACATTTCATTTTCCTCCATATGAATTTCTTCAAATTTGGTTGTGAGGAGTTGAACTTTAGATTTTTTGACAATTGATGTACCCTCGTGTGTAATTTTTAATATATCTCAGGCTTGCTTTGCAGTATCACAGGATATGATTCTTTTGAACTCATCTGGTGATAGTGCGCAAGTGATTGCATTTAGTGCTTTTACATTGGCACTACTCTCACTTTTCTAAAGTGTGGACCAAGAAGTATAAAGTGTTAATTTCATTGATTTTGATCCATTGATACCAGTAACTTCAATGGTAGGAGGGCTCCATTCAGTCACTATGGCTTGCCACACACTCTCATCCATTGATTTGAGGAAGATCCTCATTTGGGCTTTCCAATAGGCATAGTTGGAGCCATCAAAGGGTGGAGGCCTAGTGACTGGTAGGCTATCAAAATTTGACATCTTATTTATATAGCTTAGATCGTTAGCTCAGGAAATAAATCCAAACATAAAGCAATAAGAACGAGCTATTAGGCTTTGATACCACTTGAAATGGCCAAGCTATATGTCCTAGAGGGGGGGGGGGGGGTGAATAGGACTATGTCAAATTTAAGATAATTACAGCGAATTTAAATAACAAGATAGCCAAATAAAGTAAATCAATCCACAATGCTTAAATGAATAGCAACCTCAATGAACAAGTATTGAGAGATTGATACAAAAGTTGTTCTAAGGACAACCTTACACCAAAAACCAAAGTTTATGGTAGGACAACCTGATTTCTAGAAAAGTCTTTGTATCAAGAACTCAAACTTTAGAGGAATAAACAAATTGATACTATACTGAGGAATAGAATGCAATCTCAAATATTGATTGTTCTAGGGACAACCATGCACCATAAAAATGGCAGGGCAACCTTACTAGAACAATTAGAGAATCTAAAGCTCAAAACAAATAAAGGAATAGATTACAGAAATCTAAATCTAAATTATTACAACATTCCCCACACTTGCTTGCAATGTAAATATTTACAGCATTCACATCCATACATACATTCCACAGCTTTGAATGATAAAAGGTAAAATATTAAGCAAACATTCAATCCACAAGACAAAGACTTATAATGGTTCGCCTGTGTGTTCACCAACTATTAAACAACAGGCACACAGAATGCTACTCCACTCCTAATATCCTCACACAGGGGATATTAGCGTTCACTATCAAAATAGGTTTCACAGGTTCACCTAAAACCTTCACAATAGTGTCTTTTTAACTTGGGCTTACACAAGCCAAAAACCCCTCTTTCTAAGTTTTCTGGCTCTCCTCAGATAACCACACAAATGAAAATTTTCTAGCGAATCCCAAACAAAAACCAAAGAAATAAAAATTTTACAGAATTGTAAAATACCTGAATTTCTCCTCTTATAGCAGCCCAAAAAAATCAATCAAAAGTAGATGTTCGAATATGGAAGTTCATTGTCCACTACTCACTTTAATAAGGTTCTAAGTTCTAATTGATTTTATATTTAAACCAGTTGGGCGTAGCTATATTTGATTTTAATTCCAAGAAGAAGAAATAAGGCAATTCCTCTTTTCAAATGAGATTGGAATACAGGAACAAAATCAAATTAAATAAGCTAGTAAAAAGAGAAAGTGATTATGCATAAAATAGCTTAAAAATAAACACAAACTTATCTCAGAGTGGAGCCTTGGATTCACTTAATATTTAATAAAAAATCTCTAAAAATCCTGTGTTATAGCTGCAGAAATTCGTCTTCGACTGGTCCTATGGTTTTTGAATTTTTGAGCGCGATTGGAGTAAACCGTTGTACGACCGGTCGTAGGCAGTCCACGACCGGTCGAGACCCCTCTACAACTGGTCATGTGACACTTGATTTAGTCACTGGAGTTTGAGTCGAAGCTTTACGACTGGTCGAAGGTCAAGTCGAGACCATCCTACGACTGGTCGAGCAGACTCCAGGACTGGTCGAAGCCGAACCAGAAAATCTGAAAAATTACAACAATTTTAGGACTAGTCCTAGAACCTCTTAGACTAGTCAAACCAGTGCTAGGACTGGTCGAACAAGGTCTAGGACTAGTCTTAGAATAGACCAAAATCATGTATTAATATTCAAATGAATTATGTAGCCAAAATGACCTACTCTAAGGTCAATCTAAGGTTTATTAAACCTGGGACAAGAAGTATGGACATTGAAAACTTCATTCGCTTAGATCTTGATCATTACGAAGCTTGAGTTCTTCTAGATGTAGCTTGACTACTTCACAAGCTTTGAAATCAATGTCACTTTGAGTTGCATTTGAGTCCTATACCTATATTTGAATTTTGAACTTCCACTTGCACTTGAACTTGAGTCTTGACCCTGAGCTCTTCTTTAATATCTTCTACATTGTAGCTTGAACTATCATGAAGCTTGAAGAATTCTTTGAACTAGACTTCAAGTGTTGACATGGTGTCTCAAACAGATTTATCAAGATATAAACACAAGACATACGAAGACATTTTGACACACAAAATTTGACAATCAAAGAGGAATCAAATCATAACACTTACATTATTTTCTATTTAAACTAATTGATTGTGTAAGCACACATGGATGGTGAAAATACACCAAAAATTAATGTGATCCAAAGCTTCTTGGCCCCACCATGAGTTGGAATTCAAATGGATGGAGTGGATTTACTAGGTGGGCCCTACCTCACCCTTAAAACATAAGAGAGGGAGAAGGGTAGTGGCACTGTCCTTGGACGCAACAATGTCCAGAGACACTGCTGGCATCATTTACCCCTCCAAAGCCATCGTGTGGGCTTCCCTCGTGGGCCCCATCATGATGTCTGTGTGTGTGTGTGTATATCATTCACACCATCCATCCAACTCTTGGATCATTTTAGACGTGGAGCCTAAGAATCAAGCAGATCCAACCATCGGGTGGACCACACTGTAAGTGCTACAATGATTAAGCACACTTTAGTAGTCAAATTTCATATAGCCAAAACAACTTGACAATAGATCTTCAAGACCGGTTCATATTCAAGAGAAGATCAAGCTCAAGATAAAAAGAAGATTAAGCTCAAGACTGGTACATTCTCAAGAGAAGATCAAGCTAAAGATCAACTGATGTTCAAGAATAAGATCAAGCTCAAATATTAAGATGAAGTCTGTAACCGAGTTCAAGTCAAAGAAATTCAGATATTTGATATATCTCAAGTAGTATAAAACCCTAGAAAGACCTTAGGACTAGGTGCTTTCAAAAACGTTTAAAATTGGGTTTTTATGCTTATTTTGCTTAGATGTCGAGCAGCTCAACTTTTGGCTTTACTAGCATAAGCTTTCTCGACTAGTCCAGTTCAATCTCGAAGTAAAAACCAACTTTGGTTGCAAGTTTGACCAGTTGAATTTTTGGTTCGACTAGTCCAAGCTTGTCCTTTGACCAGCCCGAGATACTTCGGATCTAAGTCTAGCAACCTCACCATTTCAAATTTTACAAAATTCGACCAATCGAAGACCAAATTCGACTAGTCGAATAGAGCTCTTCAACCAGTCGAACTGGTCCTTGGGCTAGCCGAATTTTAGATCGATCTTATCCCGCATGATCCGTAGTCCGTTGACCTGAATCCGCTCTGCTCGGATTAGTCGAAGATTCAACTTCTTTGCCTATAAATTGAGTTCCTCTCTCAATAAAAAATATCTAAGTTAATTATCAAAATCATTCTGCAAGAGAGAGAGAGAGAGAGAGAGAGAGAGAGAGAGAGAGAGAAGCTCAAGTTATTAGCAAGCTATTGAACGGTATTTATAATTTAATTTATATAGTTTTTTTCAATTCCCTTAATCTCAGATCTTTCCATTCTGATTCTAAAGAGAGTAAACTATAATCTTCTTTTAAGATTTAAGATAATTGATTCAAGTATCCATTGGTTTGAACTTAATTAAAATCAATAGAACCCTGGACCATTTCTATCTGACTGAAAAAGGAATAATATACATTAAGAAAGCGGTTCTTTGGCTACAAGCTTCTGATACGTCATTATAGTGAAGATAAGTATACCTTCTAATCTCTATTTGGTTTTTCTGAGATAGCTTGAAAAATCTCAGTATAGGTTTTTTCTGAGATATCCTGAAAATCTCAGTGAGGAGTTTGATTGTGATAGCCTGTGAAAATCAGAAGAATTGTATTAGGTTTTAAGGTTACCCTGAGAAAAACTTTTTCATAGTGAAAGCCAAAATTACATGGAGAGTAATTTTAGGAGTGGAGTAGGTGTGATTGTTTTATGACAATTTTTAAAACACCAAACCACTGTAATCCTCTGTGTTGTGGTGAATGGTTGTATTTAATTTTTAGTTAAAGTGGTGATTGTTATAATATTTTATTTTTATTTACTCTTGCGAGTTTGAGGTTTTGATTAAAGAAATTCATGAAATAAGTTGTCCTTCCTAAAACTTTAGGTGAAGGTTGTCCTACGAATTATTTGGAATCAACATTTTAATACTTAAGCAATTGAGATCTCTGATTTATTTATATATTCAGCACTTATTGTGATTATTTGGCATAGTCTCATTCACCCCCCCCCCCCAAAAGGACATCTTAAGCTCTCCTTTTCAAGTGGTATCAGAGAAGGTTGCTCTCTATATATATATATTTTACCTCATTGAGCTAGATCCAGATCTTTATTATGTCCAATTTTGACAACTTGTCTATTACCAGGCCACCTCCTTTTGATGGCTCTAATTATTCATATTGGAAAGCCAAGAAGATGATTTTTCTTAAATCCTTAGATGAAAGTGTGTGACAAACCACTGTATCTAAGTGGACCCCTCCTATGATGGAAGTAACAGCCGATGATGGAACCATATCAATGAAAGAAATTGCATTTGCCTTTTGGGCTATGGTTCAGAAAAGTGAAAGCAGTGCAAATGCAAAGGCCTTAAATGCAATAATGTGTTCTCTATCACCTGATGAATTCAAAAGAATTATTTCATGCAATACGACTAAGCAAGCATGAGACATTTTTGAAATGACACATGAAGGAACCACTATAGTCAAGAAATAAAAAATTTAAATCCTCACAACCAAATTTGAGGAGATTCATATGGAAGAAAATGAGTCTTTTATAGACATTTATAAGAAACTAAATGACATAGTGAATTCCATGTGGGGTGTTGGAGATAGAATCCTTGAAAGCAAGGTTTACGCAAAAATACTGCGATCACTACGTGATAGGTTCAATTTAAAGGTTATTGCTATAAAGGAGTTAAGGGATACGGACGTTATGAAAGTTGAAGAGTTAGTTGGTTCTCTTCAAACTTATGAGTTAAATTTTAAGGCTCCTAAAGTTAAGTCCATTACTCTTAAATCTTCTAAATCTATTTTTTTTTTTTAAAGTAATGCTAATTCTGATTTTGAAGAAAATGAAAATGATATAGCAATGTTATCAAAGAAATTTTATAGAATTTTCAAAAATAAGAAAATAATAGATTTTCAAAAACCATCTGATAAAAGAAAAGGAAAACCAAATTCTTGAAAATCTAAAACAAAAGACAGTCAATGTTTCAACTATCATGAATATGGGCACTTGGCTAATAAATGTCCTGAAAAAGGATAAATCTAAAAGAAAGGGCATGATTTCTACTTGGGATGAATCATCTGATTCTGAAACTACTTCTGAATCTGATGAGGCGGATCAAGAAAATGCAAATGAGTTAAAAGCCTTTATGACAATAGCTAGAGTTACTTCTTTAGATAGTTGTCATATGTCTGATTATGAAACTTTAAGAAGTGACCCTGAAAATGAAGACAATCTTCAAGATGCCTACAATGCTTTATACAGAGAGAGTTGTAAAATTCTTGTTGAGTTAAAAATTTAAAAAGAAAAATATGATAAACTAAAAGTAGAACTTGAAAAAGCAATTTTAGAAAAATCTCATTTTTTCGATTGTTTTGAAAAAATAAAATTAGATTTAAGTTTTAAATCTTCTGAATTGCAAAAATTCAAAACAGAAAATGAGAAACTAAAACTTGAAGTTTCTTCCCTTCAGAGTTCAAAGGACATTTAGAAATATGGCCTTGGTGACCAAAAGCTTGAAAATTTGTTAACATCATCAAGGTGATGTGGTGACAAGTCTAATCTGGGTTATATTAAAAATAACTATTTAAAAACCAAGGATTCAGCTCCTATCTTTGTAAGAGGAGAATCCTCGAACTCTAATGGAAAGACTTTAAGGGACGTAAATCAATATGATTTCATAAACTTAAAAACTTCTCAAGTTTATAAAATAAACAATAATGTCATTAGCTATAAACACCAAAGGAATAATAAACCACCACTAGCTGAAAAAATTGTGGACTTTCTTAAAGAGCTTCTAAAATCCAACTCAGATAAGACAGGAGTTTATAGAAAAAAGGAGAAATCCTAACTCTCAAATACAGCGAAAATCAATAAATACTCCTAAACCTAGAACTGTAATGAAATGAGTTCTAAAGGTTAAGTGTCTTGTTGCCCACACAGCTTTCAAAGCCATTACCAACTCAAGATGGTACCTAGATAGTGGATGGTCAAGACACATGACAAGTGACAAAGCAATATTCACAAATATCAATGAAGTAAATGGTGGCTCAGTCACTTTCGAAGATGGAAGCAACTACAAAATAATTGGCCAAGGTAATGCATAACTTCCTAACTTACCTCTCTTTGAAAATGTGCTTTATGTTGAAGGATTAAAACATAATCTTTGGAGCATATCTCAGATCTATGATAATAAGCACAGTGTGAAATTTTCTAATCACCGACGTGAGATTGTAAATGAGAAAGGTAGCGTAATATTAAATGGTTGCAAGCATGGACGAAGGGAAATCACCTGATTGTCAAAAGGTGGTAACTAAAGTGTCAAGGATTCACTTGTAGCAATTGGGAAGCTACCTTGCATGATTCAAGGACACAACTGGAATCAGAATCATATCCTATCCAATTGGTAAGAAGAAATTTGTCAAATCTCCGAACTTCTCATGGATCTAATCATCAATGGATGAGAGTGGTGAAGATTTGTAAGTGATTCTGTCACCTAACCATTCACAGGAGATAAGGCAAATAATAGGATTTACTAATCCCACAATCAGTCATAAGAGAATTGTGAAAGTTATGAAGGATTCCGTCTTCCTACCATGCCCAAGGGACGATGGTGAACATGGGACTTACTAATTTCATAATTTCAAATCAGAAAAAGAATATATCTCTAGCTATCACAGATCTATTGTAATTTGTCACAACAAACCATTAAAAACTAAAAATATTCCTTCATAATCAAACTAGAATCCAAGAGAGTTCAATTAAACATGAATCAAAACAAAGCAAACATCCCAATCACGTTATAAGCTTCACCTCTTAGCTCTAGCTAAGAGGTTTAGCCAACCATAGACATGATTGAATTAAGAACTCTTAAGTAAAGCATAAAAACAACTAAGAAAAGGGAAGAAAAACTCTTGGCGACTACTTCTCCATGCTTTTGTTCTACTCTTCAAACCCTCGAAGATGCTTAGGGATGCCCTGGGGACCCCTATTTATATTTTACAACTCAAACTTTTGCACTGAGTTGAAAAAATCCAGAAACCGCTTCAAATTTTCACAATTCGTGTGCTGGCTACATAACTCAGGACTGCTCGAGGATGACCTGATTTTTCATGATTTTAGTGTTGGAGTTCAAGTCAAGGAATCTACGACTGGTCGAGCTGGGCCAGGACCAGTCGAGCAAGAGCCGGTAATAGTCAAGCAAGAGCCAGGACTAGTCGAGAATTACGCAAATTCACTTCAAAACTTCGATTCTCTTCATTCTTGACTTGGTTTTCTTGGATCTTTAGCATGTGAGTGCTTCATTCTTGGCCTTCTAAGATCTATCCTTGGCTTTGGAGATCTTTGAGCGTTAAATCCATACTTTTAGCATCCTTTTCAATCCAAGCTCTTAAATTTAACTTGCAACACAAACATGATTAAAATAAAATATTATGCATTATAATGTTCATAAAACCAAGTAATAAATGGGGTCCAATATGCAATTTTTGACCCTCAACAGGGAGCCTCAACCTCTTACCCCAGGGACGATCTGCCATTTGTGCAAGATAGAAAGGAGAAGGATAAAATAAAATATATCGACTACAACCATCAAAACCCTAGTAAAATCAAACATACCTGGCGAACCGGTTGTCGATAAGCCAACCTGCTACATGTTTTGCTATAGGAATTGTTTTTATTTTGCTATAAGATTTTGATTTAGGTTTGAATTAGGGTTTTGTCATGTTCATGCCTAAGTGGATATGGGATTACTCTAATCAATTTCAAAAAGATAGGATATTAGTTGAAGGGTTTTCAGATCATAATTAGGAAACACCCTATGTCTCATAATTGGAACTACGAGTGAGAATCGACTTGTTTATGAGGAAAACTAGGTATATGATGTTTCACTGGTTAGGATGATATGGGATTATTATATATGTGATTACACTTATCAATAGCCATTAAGTACACCCACATATAATACGTATTATGATCTTGATTGGAGAAATCATCAAAATTTTAGTTGGAGGAATGGAACGATGGCCAACACTGACAAGAATCCTCTAGGTCTTCTTTCTTTGATTTTTATTCCTTTTTTAACACCAAAATAATTTCAAAAGGATCACGTTCAAAGGTTCATGAATGATCAAGCGCAATTCAATCAAAACGTTATACAAACATTCTAAGACATCAAAATATCATTAGGGATGTTTGCATCCTCCATTAAAATATTAGAATCATGCCTCATTAGGGAGGAATAGACCTTTCTAACTCAACCTAAGGCTAACCCAGAAGCATAATGGGAGGAGAGTGATTTCAATTCTCCCAACTTGCTTATTGAGCATGTAGGTAGAAGGACAGTTATGTCTGGAAAAAGGGTAAAATCTCATGTTAGGGTTGAAAAAGTATAGCCCATGAGAAATTGCTCATTTACGCTTCTAGCGTACAGTATCCTATAAAGCTATTATAGTAAAAATCCTAAGAAAATCTGGGTTGCCTTCAAAGATTTTGGCACCGATTTCCTTAGCTAGAAAGCTAAGTGGGGCCACCATGATGTTATATGCCATTTGTTTTCCCAAACATGAGACAAAATACGAGACAAATCAAAACTCAAGTTGGCCTCGAGATAGTAAAAAAAAATGCATATTATTGAAGCCTTCTTGGGGTCCACTTTAATGTTTATATGCCATCCAAACCGTTCATAAGGTCATTACCACTTGAATGAACTGAAAATATAGAAAATCTTAGCCTGATAAAAGACTTCTATGTGATGGGGTTTTTTCCCCGTGCTTGACCGGTCGTGATCTTTTCTCGACTGGTTAAGGACTGGTGCACGACTAGTCATGGAGTCGAGCCCTAACTAAACTCAAAGTCCAGCGATGTTGGACTATTTTTTTGGGGGGTGTTCGACAAGTCAAGGGTGGTGCTCGACCGGTGGTGGGTGGTGTTCGACCAGTCGAGGACTCATCTCGACCAGTCGTGGTTACGCAGATTCGTTCCGCGATTTTGTGTGGATTGCGGATTTTGAGTCTTTTCGCAACAAGGATGCAAAAGGGAGTTTCCTAAACTATAAATAGGAGGTACATAGGGCTTTCTAGGCACGACAAGAGGGTTTCCTACAGCTTTACAAGGGATTTGCTTAAGGGTTAGGGCTATCAAATGTATGAGAGAAAGAGAGAAAGAGAGAGAGAGGAAGCTTGTGGAAGGGAGGTTCTGCTCGTAGAGGTGATCTATTGTGCACTTGATATCTCAGCGCTTCTACATCCTCGTAATCAGTTAGATCTCTCTATTTTCTTTTATTCTCTCATTGTTTATCTACTCCTGCATGAGTGAAGAAGGTTGTAATGTTCTACTTCATAGTGGATTATTGATCTGGATGAAGTCCCGTGGTTTTTGAAATTGCGGTGAAGACTGCTTTAGTTGAAGTCGGGATATGCAAATATGTCCTATAGGTGGGTGAATAGGACTTTTAAAAGTTTTTATTATTTATTTAAAATTCTATTACACTAATCCTAACAATAGGCAGATATTAGGATTACTTAAAAATAACTCCACTGGCTTCCAAGCCCTGTAGAGGATCCAATCACAAATTGTTTAAGAAGTAAACACTATGCAACCTAGTTTATGATGGATATGACTGTGTAAGTGTGTGAGGTGTGATCTCAGATATTCAGATATACAAATATTAAAGTAAATCACACAATCAGAAGATTAACAATCTCAAACATAGTCATTTTTATAGTGGTTCAATGACTTGTCTACTCCACTCCCGGTAACCGCACTCAACCCTTGAGTGTACCGGATTTCATAAAGAAGGTTTCACAGCGGTTCACCTCAAACCTAAGGTTTTAAATCAGGTTCACCTTCAACCTTTACAACCTACACTGAGGCTGACTGTTTATGATTTCATGAGCAAGGGTCAACACAACGCACCCACTTTTAGGCACATTGGCCAAGGTTCTTCCATAAGACCCTACGGAGGTTTCTACACGGTTCACCTCAAACCTAACATTTTCTTGGTTCACATTCAACCAGATGTTTATGCTCTCCACAGAGCAAGGGTCCACACAATGCACCCACCATGTACATCCCACCGGAGGCCTCCTATGAGGGCTTCAAGGGTGAGAAACACTTAAGACCCAATCCTACAAAGGAATGATCACAAGTGTCCTCTGGACTCTAGATACTTACAGATAAGCTGATGAGTCCCATTAAGCATGTTTGATGAAGATCTCCTCCTTTGTTGACGAAGACTCTTCGATCTCCTTGATCCGCAACTCAAAAGATATACCAATGCATGGTGACAGGTTGGGTCAAGGTTATGATGAAATCCTACTCTCAAAAGATTTTCCTATAAGGAAGATAGAGCGATTTCAATCATCTAAGCATTCAAGGCATCCCAACTTAATGATTTGCCATTAAGATGGTAGCTGGAGGATCCTTGAATGTGGAAGTTCATTCCCCAATCCACTCTATTGAATATCAATGATGAGGGTGGATTGGAAGATGAACTCCCTTGAGAGAAAGGGCTTCGGGTATAAGATCTAAAGTTAAATACTCAAAAGCTCTCTCTTCTTTTTCTCACAACAACAATAGACGAGTCCTCTATATATAGGCAAAAGGTTCCAACGGATATAAAACGGTAGCATTTATAATAGCGTTAAATATCATCGAGCAGGTTCGATATCATCGAGCGTATACTCTCAATAGCATCGATGGTCCGCTCGATGACTCGAACTCAATGTCATACACTTTTGAAACCTTTTGCCAGATGGTCAATGAATTGAAAATATTGTCCTTATCATCGAATTTCGAACTCCGATTCCATTGATGATAGGTTCGATCCATCGACACTTGAAAAAATGAGAAAGACTTGACTAGAAATATTTCAGGTTTTCATGAATGATCGGGGAACCATCGAGATCATCGGAATATGAATGTCGATGATATCGATATTAGAGTTGAGGCATCGATAAATCCAGCAAAATTTTCATTAAGCTTGCAGGAGAGTTTATGTCCTTGTTTGATGCAATCGATCTGGTATCGATGTCATCGATATTTGAATATTGATTCTATCGAGGGGCCCCCGATTATGATTAAACAACCTTGAAATATTTTGCTGGACAACTTGGCGCCCAAGATCGATTTCATCAAAGGCCTACCGATATCATCAAGGTTTGAATTTCGATGGTATCGAGGAGGCTTCGATATATTGATGCTTATATGATATTCTCTAAGGAAAACAGGGGCGCCGAAAATCCGCTTGTCGATATAATCAAGTCAATTTCGATAGACTTGAGATTTAATATCGATATATCGATAATTCGTCCAGATTTGTTGTGAGGTTGTTGGACATATTTGGTTCTCTTTTTTATGATATCGATAGAGCATCGAGGACTCGACAGCGCAGGTCGATCATATCAAGATGTGTATCGATAAAATCGACAAGGCAAGAAAACTTAGAGAATTTTCCTATTTTGAAAACATTTACTTACCTTAAACGCTAAGATGTTCTAGTTTGTTTTTAAGGGTTTTAGCTTACCTGGTAATTTGAGACAAGGGATGTGAGGCTCAGATTTACCTGTGGTGAGCTTGCACACATTCAGTTGAGGCAGACGCTTGAATTGATCTTCCTATCAGGCTTTGTAGACGAACTGACTCAACACTCACGCTCATTGACAAACTAGGGCACTTTCAGTTTTTACCTCTTTGAGGGTTTTCCACGTAAAAATCTCTTGTGTGGTGTGTGATTTATGCTTTGATTTATTTCACTACTTTATTATCCATAATTTTGGTTTATTTTGGGAGGCTAGATCCTAAGGTTTTGTGCAAGGCCCCCAACAAAGTGGTATCAAAGCTAAGTTCATTGAACAGGTAGGATCAGTTTTGAATTATGGAAGGTGGCCCATCAAGGTGATCAGCCTTAATGGTTCTAACTAAACCATATGAAAGGCTAAGATGGAGGACTTGCTTTATTGGAAGGACCTATATTCTCCAATTTTAGGCATATCAGCAAAATCCAAGGAATGTCTGATGATGATTGGAAGAAGATAGACCGAAAGGCTGTGGGGTTTATTAGACAATGGTTGGATGATTTTGTATTCTACCATGTGTCTATGAAAACCTCAGTCGCTAGCCTATGGCTAAAATTGGAAGGGCTATATGAGAGGAGACAACCAGTAATAAGATTTTTCTGATAAGGCGACTTGTGAATCTCAAGTTCAAGGATGGTGGTCCTATGGCCGAGCACATGAATGAGGTCAGCAATATAGTGAACCAACTCTCCTCTATGAAGATGGTCCTGGATGTTTAATTGCAGGCTTTACTATTGCTTAATTTATTACTGACAGTTGGAAGACATTGGTAGTGTCTCTAAGTAACTCCGCGCTAGACGAAAAGATATCCATGGAACAGGTAACCAGTTGTCTCTTCAATGAGGAGAGAAGGAGAAAGTCTCAGGGGTCTACTCAGCAAGAGGCCTTTGTGACACAGAAACGGGGGAGAGGAAAGAATAGGAAGGGTGGGAAGACCCGAGATAAATCAAGAGGCAAGTTAAGTAACAGAAAAGATGTTGAATACTGGAATTGTGGCCAGAAGGTTCACTATAAGCATGAATGTCGTAAGGCTAAGAATGATAAGAAAGGAAAAGGAAAGGAAGATGAATCAGATTCCAGTGCGGTCGCCTCAGATGGCGACATTGTAGTTATTCTTTCAGCAGATTACGATGTATGTCTCACGGCTACGAGTCAGGACACCGACTGGGTGATAGACTCCGGAGCTTCTTTTCATGCGACTCCACGTAGGGACTTCTTCACAAGCTATAAGTCAGGTGACTATGGGACCATGAAGATGAAAAATTCTGGCATATCAAAGATCATAAGGGTCGGTGATATTTGTGTGAAGAACAATGTGGGCTGCACATTAGTTCTCAGGAATGTGAGGCATATCCCAGACATTCGCCTCAACTTGATGTCGACGGGAAGGTTGGATGATGATGGCTATGAAAATCGTTTTGGTAGCGGGCGCTGGAAGCTCATTAAGGGTTTGTTGATCGCAGCCAGAGGAAAGAAGTGTTGCACCCTTTACAAGGCAAGTGTCAGTATGTGCAAGGATGGGTTAAACGTTGTGAAAGATTCAGCTATTGACATGTGGCATAGGCATTTGTGCCATATGAGTGAAAAAGGGCTTCATCTACTAACGAGGAAGCAGCTCCTTCCAGACAGGACAGGTACAACTTTCAAAACCTATCTTGATTATTTATCAGGGAAACAACATAGAGTTTCATTTATTAAATTTGCTTCTAATGTTAATAAAGTGCATGCATTAGATTTAGTTTATTCTGATGTTTGTGGTCATATGAGGATAAAAACCTTGGGTGGAACATTGTATTTTGTCACTTTTATAGATGATGCATCTAGGAGGGTTTGGGTTTATGCTTTGAAATCCAAGGATGAGGTCTTTGATGTGTTTAAATTGTTTCATGCTATAGTCGAGAGAGAGTCATGTAGATCATTGAAGTGCATCTGCACTGACAATGGTGGTGAATACATTGGTGACTTTTATGAGTACTGCAAGTCCCTGGGTATACAACATGAACAGACGATTCCCAAGACCCCCTAGCATAATGGTGTAGCTGAGCGAATGAATCACACTATTGTTGAGAGAATCAGATGTATGTTATCCCATACGAAATTGCCTAAGACATTCTAGGGAGAAGCAATGCACACAGCAGTGTATCTGATAAACAGGTCTCCATTAGCCCCGTTAAATGGAGAAGTACCTGAGAAGGTGTGGATTAGACAGGATCCATTGCACAGTCATCTCAGGGTGTTTGGATGCAGGGCATCCATTCACGTACCAAAGGACAAGAGGTCCAAGTTCGATATGAAGATCAGGCAGTGTATGTTCTTGAGGTACCGTGATGAAAAGTTCGATTACAGATTATGGGATCCGACCGAGAAGAAACTCGTCAGGAGCAGAGATGTAATTTTCTTTGAAGATCAGTGTATAGAAGGCATTGATAAGCAAGAGACAAACCAGCCTAGTTCAGGTGAGCTAGAGGACATGGATCCGGTTATTCCTCCCATGGTGCCTGATAACGGGGGAGTACAGCAAGGTGCAGAGGATAAGGGAGTTCCTTCAGAAGATGGACCAGGGGAGCAGCCCCCACTTAATCTACCTGTTGAGCCATAGGTGAGGAGGTCATCTAGGGACAAACAACCGTCCAAGAGGTACTCGCCGTATGAGTACATTATGCTGACTGATGGGGGAGAGCCAGAAGATTATTCTGAGGCCTAACCGACAAGCATAAGGGGGAGTAGTTAAAAGCTATGCAAGAGGAGATGGAATCCTTGCATAAGAACCATACCTATGATATGGTGAAATTGCCTAAGGGTAAGAAAGCTTTGAGCAACAAGTGGGTGTTCAGAAAGAAGGTTGGGCAGAAGAATTCACAGACGAGATTCAAAGCCAGACTTGTAGTGAAAGGGTTTGGTCAGAGAAAAGGTATAGACTTCGAGGAGATATTATCACCAGTGGTGAAGATGACATCCATACGGGTGTTGCTTGGGTTAACGGCTAGCATGAATCTGGAGATAGAGCAGTTAGATGTTAAAACTGCCTTCCTCCATGGTGACCTAGAAGAAGAGATCTACATGCACCAACCAGAGGGGTTTGAAGTCAAGGGCAAAGAGCATATGGTGTGTAGGCTGAGGAAGAGCTTGTACGGGCTAAAATAAGCTCCACGGCAATGGTACAAGAAGTTCGACTCATTTATGTTGAAGCATGGATATGACAGAATAGAGTCAGACCACTATGTGTTCACGCGCAAGTTCTCAGATGGTGATTTCTTAATTCTGCTGTTATACATTGATGACATGCTCATTATGGGAAAAGACATCAAGAAGATCAACGGCTGAAACAGGAGTTGGGCAAGTCTTTGGCAATAAAAGACTTGGGCTCAGCTAGACAGATCCTAGGAATGGAGATAACTCATGACAGAAGTAGCAGGAAGCTTTGGCTATCATAAGATCGGTATATTGAGAAAATCCTAGAGCGGTTCAATATGAATGCAGCGAAGCTGGTCAGTACCCCACTGGATGATCACTTCAGATCGAGCAACAGGCAGTGTCCCAAGATGAAGGCAGAGGTGGAAGAGATGTAGAAGATACCCTACGCATCAGCTGTAGGAAGTTTGATGTATGCTATAGTATGCACACGCACAGACATAGCATATGTGGTTTGTGTTGTCAGCCGGTATCTTGCCAATCCTAGTAAAAAGCATTGGGCGGCAGTAAAGTGGATATTGAAGTATCTAAGAGGCTCATCCAGGTTAAGCCTATGCTATGGTGACAGTAAACCTGTGTCAGAGGGCTACACAGATGCAGACATAGCAGGTGACATAGACTTCAAGAAGTCTACATCGGGGTTCATGTTCACGTTTGTAGGGAGAACGGTTTCCTGGTAGAGCAAGCTACAGAAGGTCATAGCTGTAACACCCCATACTTTTAGTACTCAGGTGTTACCATGTAACCTAATTTATTATAATCACAAATCTAATTTATCTAAATGTTCACATGTTCTAGCCCAAGTCTGACCGTTGGGAAAAATATTTCATAGTTATCCATTCGTTGATTATTAAGATGGATTACTACATCATTAAGTAACTCTATTTTTATGATTTCAATCACCTTGATAGACCAACTGCTTCGATAGATAGATCAAATCGTCCAGTATGAATCAGGGAAGGCCCTAATCTTAGATCACTTTAAAGATTGAGACCCGAATCGTTAGATCCATCGTTCATTGTATTCACACTATTCAATTTGGGAATCCATCGCTTGACCACAACGACCAAGCCATCTGATCATTCATCATGCTAGCGATTTTCATCTAGACTAGGAAAAAGATTTTAAAGCATTAATTGTTAGTCTAGATAGAAGTCTGACAGTTGGATCGACACGAGTGGGTAATTGAGGGCCAAAGACCGAGTTGTAAGGCCTACATGAGTGTTAGATCAGCCTCATTCTTGGGCCCATAGCCTTACGTGGTCTAATGGGTCGAATGATTGGTGGGGATCAGGTTTGAAAACCATCAAACCGCCAAAATGCATTAGAATGTTAACTAGATGCACCCATTTGAGAACTGTGGGCCACCCGAGTCTTAGACTGACCTCATCCCTGATCAAATGACTCCATGGGACATGTATAGTCCAATGAAAGGAGTGGATTCATCAAAAACATCACAGGGGGGCCTCATATATAGGATGCGTGTGCACAATCCGTGCATAGCCGCGACTCACTGGATTCAAGTTCGGGTCAAACCTAGTTTGACATGAGCTAACCCGAAAAAGAAGATATTTCCTCAATTTCTCCCGCGATTCCCGCCACTTGCATTTAAACGGAGACCGTCCATTTGTTATCATCGGGCTAACTATCATCATCAACTTGATCAATCTGAACCATCCATCTTACTGGACGATAAAACATGACCAAGACCCAAGTTTCTTCACATGGATGATTGCACATGCATGACCACCTCAAGCGTAACTAGATTGGGCATCGTTCAACATGCATCAGCTATGATGCAGCCCACCAATCATCACAGTTTCAAAAATCCAAACCATTTATCCTGTTCAACAGATCCCACCGACCAAACCCATGGTGGAAATCAACTGCGATGATCACGTCTACGCCTACATTCTAGAGTCCAACACAGTACGACACTTGGAACTTCTGACGAGGAGAAGAAAAACCATGTAATCCTGCCCTGTTGGTAGTTTCAATTGCCGTAGTAATGATAGGAACCACGTGCGCATGCCCCGTAGACGCCGAGTCACCTGATTTTTGAAAATACCTACTCCTAGCTAGAAGGCAAAGAAACATTTCTATTTTTAGGCTAAAAAAATCCCAGCTGTTTCACGCCATCTAGAAGATTCTCTTGGACAATCCTGAATGTCCAAACTAGGGCGTTAGAAAATCCGTACAGACAGGATAATGAGATCTCTAGAGAAAAACTCGTTCGCCCGAGAAATTGGCATGCAGCGCAAGAAAACCTTGCATATCATCACAGTATCCACCTGTCCATCCAAAACGCGGGTCCCACAGTGTCTAGTAAACTCATCCACACCGCCCATACGTCTCAGATCATAGGATGTATCCCTTGTCCGAAATCTACAATGGACGATGGGTCATCTTCCTCGATTGGCTGGGAAAACCGCACATCCGCTTTGGGCCCTTAAACCTTGATCAAAGCTGACCCTTAGGTGGGCCAGTGTCCTATAAACCCATCCCTGACGTCAGATTGAAGCCACGCAAGCTATCTGAATTGACCCAACTCAGATCAGGGAAATACCACCATATATAACCGGACATAAAACGACGTCAGTAACTAATCCGTGATTAGTTACGGGACCTTCTAGATCTCTAAGAGGCTATAAAAGGCCTCTTTCTGTTTAGGGCAACACATTCAAAAATTGAGAAAAGAGAAAACTAAAGAGAGAGAGAAATAAATAAAGGGCGCCATCCGTTTGTGCCACATTAGGTCAACTTAGTTCGACTGGGTCGTGCCGAGTTGGTGAGATGAGCCTGGTTCGAGTCCAAGGGAGCTGTTGGAGGCACAGTTGAAGGAGAGAGGAAAGTAAGAAGATCAAATAGAGAGAGAAAGAGATTGGGAAGGGGCTGTCGAGTTGAGCAGGATTGGCTCACTGGGCTGAGGTCGGATAAAACTTGTTGAGTTGGGTTTAACAGCCTTGAGCAGTCGATGTAGGAGCAGAGGGAAGAAGAAAAGGGAAGAGAAAGTGAGCTGGCTCGCTGCACTGTTTCAACTCGAATAACTCAGCGGAACCGAGTCAGTTGGGTCGATTTGGGCGTGGGCCTGACTTGGGTCTAGGCCTAGTGAAACTCTTCAGAGAGTAGAGTGAGAAGGAAAGAAGAAGAAGAGAGGAAGAAAGATAAAGGAAATCAGAAGGAAGAAATATAGAAAAGAGTTCAAAGGGAAGAGGAGACTGCCGAGTCTCGATGAGTTAACTCAGTGGCCGGTTGAGTCTAGAAATCCATCTGGACATTTTTATCAGATAGGAGAAGGAAGAAAGTAAAGAGAGGGAAAGAGAGTTTCCAAGAAAGGAGAGAAAAATAAGAATAATAAGAGGAAGAAGAAATAAATGGTTGAAGAAAGGAAGATGGGAGAAACCAAGTCCGTGACTCGTTGTCGACTCGGGATCAACTCAGGGCCAAGTTAGGGCCTAGTTTTATCTTAGTCGTTGCATTTTCATCTGTCAGCGGGGTGACTTCATCAATCAAGGTATCAATTTGATTTCAAATCTAGTAGTATTTGGTCAATGTAGTAATGACTCAACTCAGTGAGTTTTAGCAAAGATTTGGGCTTGACTTAAATTCTAATGTTAGTCAATTGTCCAACATGTAATTATTATTCTGTGGCTTTCTAGCCTTGTCGGGATTGAGTCAACTAGGTCAGATCGGGCCGAGTTGAGTTGATCGGGTCTAAATCAAGAAGTATCGGCATGTTCAAGTAAGTTAGTTTTAGAATCTTGTTTGAGTTCTTAATCAAGTTATAATTATATTATTTTAAGTCTTATAGTAAAAACTGAAATTATCTCTCATCTAAGTTCAACGTGTTGAGCTGAGTTTGGACCAAATTAGGAGTTGAGTTGAATCAATTCAAGCTAGTGAAGTTAAATCAAGTGCTTTGGACTTTTTAGTGATCTTTAGTCTGGTAAGAAGAGGATTCATATCTTACAGGTGAGGATTACCCTTCAAGCTTTTCTATGTCTTGATAGTTAACTTAGTCTGTTTATTTCATTGATTGCTTAATATAATACTATTAAATGTTAATTTTTAATTGAATAATTCTCCATGAATGACTAATCATTGGATTTACATTCAAGTATCTATCCATATTATAGATCACGATTATTTCTATCCTGGTTTAAATGTAACATGGTATACGGATAAGTGTATTGAATTTGTTGTGGCTTGTTTTACCATTTGTGATTACTGTATGGATGTTTAGAGATCCTCTTACTAGTGGCTATTTCGTCTTATAAGTCAAATGGAGTTTTGTTGTGGAATTACCGTCTTATGGACTATGTATTGCCTGAGAGGTTTTTGAGATGATCTTCTTTTATTATGTCCTTAGGATGGATTAATTGCCCTGTGCGGCTTATATTTGCCCTTTGTGGCCTTGATTGACTATTTGTCCTTTGTGGCTTTGATTGGCTTCTTGCCTTTGTGCCTTTGATGAATTATTATTAAATAACCCTTTGATGGTAAGTTCCACTTGTCGAACTACGATTAGCCACTAATTGAAGAGGTTATCCTTAAAATGTCATAATTGATAGTCTCATGAGCCAGGGATGGTGGAATGGGATACTATGCTTGAGTTGTCGGCTTATGCTGGGTGAAAATCCCCCCCATAGTGACCTTTGAGCTTCTTTAAAGTGATGGCTTAAAATTGGAATAATAATGGTTGGGCTAATCATGCATTTTCATGGAATATATTATGGTCTTTTTCAGGTAGTTAGTTCTCTTTGGGGGTATTTTTTTGTATTTTTTCGGCTAAAAACTCTTCTTGGGCGATCTATATATTATCATGGTCTTTTCCTGGTGGTTAGTTCTCCTTGGGCGTACCTTTGAGTATTTTTCCGGGTGACTAACTCTCCTTGGGCGATTTATATATTATTATAGTCTTTTCCGGGTGGTTAATTCCCCTTGGGTGTACTTTATGTACTTTTTCGGGTGACTAGTTCTCCTTGGACGACTTTTTACCAGCTGGATATGCATCCCTAAGTCTGTGAGCATGTGCATACATCCATACATTTAAACAAAATCATCTTTGTGAAATTTATTTAATGAATGTGTATCTGATGAACCTTATTTAATTTCCATGATAATCATTGTGTAATATTTGTTATACACTGTCTTTGATAACCATGCTTAATTATCTTGATGTTACGATAAATCTTGAGGAGTATACCTCACTGGATAGCCATTGATGTTATCGAACCGCATTCAGTGTGCAGGAGGCACAGATGATGCATATTCTGGTGTTCATGTGGATTAGGAGGAGCCAGAGGACCTTGCGACTCTTTTTCCTGATTTTTATTTCATTTTAATTTGTACTGTTACATTTTGTAATAAGTTAAGACATTGATTTGTATAAGTTTTTGATAGACCACTTGAAAACCTTAGTTATGTATATTTAGACTCCCTCTTATACTTGAATTGCTTTTATTCCGCTTGAATGGTTAACTCTGATAGAAAAAAAATGTACATGAAATTTGAGATATTTTAAAGGCTAACACTTAGGTTTTTGGAAAACGAGTAGTGTACTCGGGTTCCGGGAACCGGGGTATTACAAGTTGGTATCAAAGCGAGTCTAGACAAACCTTGCCTTTGGGAAAAGAACTTATACGAACCTTGAATGTCTTAAGTTAGGGTGATGAAATTAGAAATTTGAACTTAAGTGAGTCCCCCTTTAGTCTTAGAGAAATCTTGAAATTTTAGAGACCTAAACTTAAGTTCCCTTGGAAATTATTAGGATTAGCCACTCAATCTTGTATGGAAATCCCTTAGAATTAGGAGGAATTAAGAACATATAAACTTAAAACCTTAGGTTCCTTTGAAATTCTAGGATGAACCATTTGGACTTAGAAACAAAAACTTGAATTCCCTAATACATCTCTTTACTTAGAAATAATATTTCCTACAAATTCTAGCACATGAAATTAATTAGAGGTGAAGTTATGGAATTTTGGGTAAATTTTCAACCATAAGTTACACATATTAGGGTTAGATTCGAAATCCTAAATAAATGTCGCAAAATTTCAAACTCAGGTTTCAGGTAAAAATCGTGATCTTGAAATTCCAAGTAGTTCTTAGATAATTAGAGTGGCGCAGTGAAAGTGTAATGGGCCACGTAAATTTATCTATTAGGAAAATAAAAGATTTCTTGATGTTCCCCAGGAGTCTAGAATAATCGGGATAACGGGTTGATGAAATCATACTTAAGCGAAGTCACGCCGTTTGATCCTAATTCCTTATCCTAGAAAATTCTATTGATCTCAATGCCCCGATCAGGCAGAAGATCAAGATTTACCAGGGTTGGAAGATGATACTGATGATTCCACTGTTTGGCGCAAGAGCAGGATTGACGTATCGGGCTCAAACTCACTATAACCATCCATTCGTGTTAGCTCGAATACGAAAAATTGACAATCATATTGTACCTTTACAATAACCCTACCACTTGTACTGTAATAATGGGATGTACGCTATCGAATCTCGAGTGCGAGATTCTTCTTTAAGGGGGCTAGATTGTAACAATCCCAAAATTTGATAATTAGTACACACAAACATGCTTCAGAAGGAAAGTAGTGAATGAGTAAAAATGTTAAAGCGAATATTCATACTCTTAAGAATAATAAGAGTGGAATTTGGGGGACGAAATTCTCTTTAAGGGGGGTAGATTGTAACACCCCGTACTTTTAGTACTCGGGTGTTACCATGTAACCTAATTTATTATAAGACAAATCTAATTTATCTAAATGTTCACATGTTCTAGCCCAAGTCTGACCGTTGGGAAAAATATCCAATCCGTAGTTATCCATTCATTGATTATTAAGATGGATCACTACGTCATTAAGTAACTCTATTTTTAGGATTTCTATCACCTTGATAGACCAATTGCTTTGATAGATAGATCAAACCATCCAGTATGAATCAGGAAAGGCCCTAATCTTAGATCACTTTAAAAATTGAGACCTGAATCGTTAGATCCATCATTCATCATATTCACACTATTCAATTTGGGAATCCATCACTTGACCACAACGACCAAGCCATCTGATCGTTCATCTTGCTAGTGATTTTCATCTAGACTAGGAAAGAGATTTTAAAGCAATAATGGTTAGTCTAGATAGAAGTCTGACCGTTGGATCGACACGAGTTGGTAATTGAGGACCAAAGACAGAATCGTAGGGCCTACATGAGTGTTAGATCAGCCTCATTCTTGGGCCCATAGCCTTACGTGGTCCAATGAGTCGAATGATTGGTGGTGATCAGGTTTGAAAACCATCAAACCGCCAAAATGCATTAGAATGTTAACTAGATGCACCCATTTAAGAACTGTGGGCCACCTGAGTCTTAGACTGACCTCATCCCTGATCAAATGACTCCATGAGACTTGTATAGTCCAATGAAAGGAGTGGATTCATCAAAAACATCACAGGGGGGCCTCATATATAGGATGCGTGTGCATAGTCCGTGCATAGCCGCGGCTCACTGGATTCAAGTTCGGGTCAAACCTGGTTTGACCCGAGCTAACTCGAAAAAGAGGATATTTCCTCTCTTTCTCCCGCGATTCCTGCCACTTACATTTAAACGGAGACCGTCCGTTTGTTAGCATCGGGCTAACTATCATCATCAACTCGATCGATCTGAACCATCCATCTTACTGGATGGTAAAACATGACCAAGACCCAGGTTTCTTCACATGGATGATTGCACGTGCGTGAGCACATCAGGCGTAACTGGACTGGGCATCGTTTAACATGCATCAGTTGTGATGGGGCCCACCAACCATCACAGTTTGGAAAATCTAAACCATCCATGGTGGAAATCAACAGCGATGATCACATCTACGCCTACGATCTAGAGTCCAACACAGTGCAACACTTGGAACTTCTGATGAGGAGGAGAAAAACCACGTAATCCTACCCTGTTGGTAGTTTCACTCACCGTAGTAACGGTTGGAGCCACGTGCGCATGCTCCGTAGAAGTCAAGTCACCTGATTTCTGAAAATACCTACTCCCAGTAAAAAGGAGGAGAAATATTTCCATTTTTGGGCTAGAAAAATCCCAGCTGTTTCACGCCATCTAGAAGATTCTCTTGGACGATCTTGAATGTCCAAACTAGGGCGTTAGAAAATCCGTGCAGATAGGATAATGAGATCTCTGGAGAAAAACTCGTTCGCCCGAGAAATTGGCATGCTGCACAAGAAAACCTCGCATATCATCACGGTATCCATCTGTCCATCCAAAACGCGGGTCCAATAGTGTCTAGTAGACTCATCCACACTGCCCATACATCTTAGATCATAGGATGTACCCCTCGTCCGAAATCTTCCATGGACGATGGGTCATCTTCCTCGATTGGCTGGGAAAACAACTGTAACGACCTGAAAATTTCCGTACATTGGGTCGAGTACCACCTCGACCAGAAATCACGTAGGATTAAATTCTTTAGAAATCTAACAAAGTTAACTAAGTACTAAACTCGATTTGTCGTGAAATCCGTTAGGATCGCTTTAAATACGATCTGCAAGACCCAAAAGTTGCAGAATCATTGACGGTAGGTTACCCTAAAGTTTAGAATCAAACTCATTTCTCGTCGCTTCTCGGGAATGAAACGAAACTTCAGATAGGTCAGTCGTACATCGGGAGTCCGATTAACCCGGCTAAGGAACTAAGACCGCCCCACCTGGGCTTAATAATCATCTCAAAATCAGCTCCATCCGATGTCCCACGGTCATTCGTTTCGATTCGAGCGAGGAGTGTGAAAACACTATTCCCATCCTAAAATAAATATCTGGAATAGTGATCTGGCATCATTCGTTGACGCGTCAGTATTAAGCAACCTGACCATCAGAATCAGACCAAATTACACCCTCGGAATAAGAAAAATTTCAGGAACATTTACATGTGCTTAGAATTTCTGATCGTGACCCATTGACCGTCGAACTGAAAGTGGTCCGCCACGTGCGATCTGGGTATCCGATCGAGTCAAAAACGTAATCCCACGTAGATCCATCAATGGTGAGCTTAAGTCTGACGTTTGGTTCAAGGAGGGCCACCAGAACTTCCCTTTTGAGTTGGAAAAGCGACAAAAATCCTATATTAGCAGTACCCCTTGAACCTGAGTCTAATTTCGTAATGTTTGTGGCTATAAAAGGAGCTTAGAACAGCCCCTCTCACAGCCATACGAATTTTGGAGAAAACCCTAGAGGGAGAGAGAGAAAAGAGAGAGAAAGGCTTGGGAGATTGTTGCCGATTTCCTCCTCCGGCTGGCTTGTTACACGGCCTACACCGCCCTATTCTAGGCATTTTTCCCATTCCGTCCCATTTGAAGGTAAGACACCCTAACCCTAGGTCTGATTTGAGGTGGGATCGATGTGGGTTGCGTAACAACTAACCGATTCCGCTCTTTAGGCTAGAAAACTCCCGTATACGGAAGATCTTCTACCCTTGCTGATTCGTTTCGTTTCCAAAGGCAAAGGTGAGGACTTTAAGTGTATAAGTTACGGTTTTCAACGCTTTCAATGTCAGATAATGGTAGATTCATGATCTGCTTGCAATTGCACATGTACAAAGTGCTTTCCGTTTCCTGTTTCGATTAACGTTGTGAAATATGGAATTTCACATATTCTAGGTATACGTAGAAATACCGTATACGTATTTTTTTTGGATAAATGCTTGACATGTTTATTTAATGTATGATTATATAATATATGAATAAAATACTAGTTTGGCGAAAGGAACCGCCAAAATATATGTTCACTTGTAAATGCGACGTATGTCGAAATTACGTATTTTAGAAATACCGTATACGTATTTCTTTTGGAATAATGCTTGACATATTTATTTAATATATGAATATACAATACATGATTAAAATACTAGTTTGGCGAAAGGAATCGCCGTAATCTATGTTCCTTTGTAAACACTATGTATGTCGAAATTGGGTATACGAGGAAGTACCCTATACGTATAAAATTTGCTGATGTGATTGCCATGTTTAATTCATCAGTATGAATATGATGTATATGTATAAAATACTAGTTTGGTAAAGGGACAATCCTAGTACACATTTCTCTAGCATACGTCATGTATGTTGAAATAGTGCATTCCAAGTGTTGGTGAAATCACTTGGGAGTGTAAGTGCTTAACTGTTAGAATCTTAGGTAGGTGCTGAGATGGGATTCTCAGCTACCTTAGAGTCACATATGACACTCTCCATGTGGTTGTTCACTCTAACCACTCACCTATGAAATATAAGTATTTGTATCCCTATTTGCATAAATGCTTTATAACATGCTTTTGAACATGCTTTGTAATTTGTTTATTACCATGTTTCATGATATGCTTTGTAACATGATTACTAGTGTCCTTGGATTACTATGTTATCATGCCGTATTTCACATGCTATGGTTAGGATTTGACTGAGCTTGGGACTGTGTTCATAGTCCAGGCATCCGGTATCATACGTGAAGATGTGGTTGGGATTCGCTCCGCCACGCATGATGTGTTAAGCGAACCCGTGTCGTACTTCGGTTGGCGATAGTGGTTGGCCACACGAGGTGCTTCGCGCTTCATATCGCCCAACTTGTTGTGCGCTCGAGCTAAGCCGAACACGTCAGGTAAACCGTGTGTCTTATGTATGTTCACCATGTTTGGTCGCTAATGCTTGAACCTAGGGTACCAAACTTACCAGTGATAACTTGTTAACCATGGTACCTCGATCCGCTAAGACTCATGAGCCGGGCATGGTGGTATGGGACACCGTGGTCGAGCTGTCGGCCTACGCTGGGGCTACGTGCCTCCCCATAGTGACCAGTGAGCAACTCAACTCGTGAGCCGATTATGGTGGTATGGGACACTATATCGTCAATTGTCTACCACATTGATAAGGTGATGGGGAGTGGTGCAACCTTTGTGCGTAATAACTGACCACAGCCCTTTGTAGTGACCGCGAGCATATTCTCAAAGCGGCGTGCCTTAGGGTTCGCCGCGATATATAGAGTATGAACTAGGCACTGTCGTATAGTGATGAATCGTTTAAGGGGTGATGGGGGAGTGGTGCAACCTTTGTGTGCGTAACACCTTGGCGCCTCTGAAGGTGACCTAGAAAACACACCATCGTCTGATATTAACTAGGACTGACGACCCTAGATTGGATCATGTTTGGAAATGATACAAGGGAGGTACCTTAGTTTCCCAATCCTGCTGTTTGAAACGAACTAATTAAAAACTCGGTAATCATGCTCATCATGCATCGCATGTGCCTGGAAGATGTGGAGCACTGTGGGATGTAAACATGTGCGAACGTGAGATGGTGTCGCATGAGGGAGTATGTCGGCGAGGGCATCCATCACAACCGCATTCATACTTGCATTAATCAGAGTAACTAGGAGTGTTTGATTTACTACTTTATCATTACTGCTTGACTGTATTGATAACATGATAACTTATGCCTTATCGTTCCACTGAGTTAGCTACTCACTCCCACGTTACGGAATGGGACGGTGTTGCGCGCACACCAACCGGATTCTGTCTCGGGTTTAGCGATCCGACTTCTCTGGAGGCGAGTTCGATTATGACGAGGAACAGGAGGAGTTCTCGATATATGCGCATTTGGTGGTCGACTAGGTCACGGTCCGATGGGATTTACATGAATTGTACTTAGTTTATTTTGACATTTTGTTTATAAACAGACATGTATATTGTGACTCAGAAGGATTCATACTCTGGATAATGAAACGTTTATTTTGTTTATTTACATACACATATATATACAGTTTAGTCTTCCGCTTGCTTTTATACAATTGATCTGGAGTATGAATTACTGCTTTGGTATAATCTCATTCATGTTTACTGCTCTAACATAGACAACATTCAAACATCATTAAACATGTTGCATAAGTGATGCGTTGGAACTCGGGAGTTGAGTTACACTCGACCCCTGATTTTCAGGGCGTTACAACAACACATTAGCTTTGGGCCCTTAAACCTTGATCAAAGCTGACCCTTAGGTGGGCCAGTGTCCTAGAAACCCATCCCTGACGTCGGATTGAAGCCACGCAAGCTGTCTGAATTACCCAACTCAGATCAAGGAAATACCACCATATACAACCGGACTCAAAACGACCTCAGTAACTAATCTGTGATTAGTTGCGGGACCTTCTAGATGTCTAAGAGGCTATAAAAGGCCTCTTTCCTTTTATGGCAACGCATTCAAAAAGTGAGAAAAGAGAAAACTAAAGAGAGAGAAATAGAGAAAGGGCGTCATCTATTTGTGTCGCATTAGGTCAACTCAGCTCGACTGGGTCATGCCGAGTTGGTAAGACGAGCCTGGTTCGAGTCTAAGGGAGCTGTTGGAGGCACAGCTGAAGGAGAAAGGAAAGTAAGAAGATCAAATAGAGAGAGAAAGAGATTGGGAAGGGGTTGTCGAGTTGAGCAGGATTGGCTCACTAGGCTGAGGTTGGCTGAAACTCGTTGAGTTGGGTTTAACAACCTTGAGCAGTCGATGCAGGAGCAGAGGGAAGAAGAAAAGGGAAGAGAAAGCGAGCTGGCTCGCTGCACCGTTTCAACTCGCCTAACTTAGCGGAACCGAGTCAGCTGGGTCGATTTGAGCATGGGCCTGACTTGGGTCTAGGCCTAGTGAAACTCTTAAGAGAGTAAAGTGAGAAGGAAAGAAGAAGAAGAGAGGAAGAAAGATAAAGGAAAGCAGAAGGAAGAAATATAGAAGAGAGTTCAAAGAGAAGAGGAGATTGCCGAGTCTGGGTGAGTTAACTCAGTGACCGGTTGAGTGCAGAAATCCATCTGGACATTTTTATCAGATAGGAGAAGGAAGGAAGTAAAGAGAGGGAAAGAGAGTTTCCAAGAAAGGAAAGAAAAATAAGAATAATAAGAGGAAGAAGAAATAAATGGTTGAAGAAAGGAAGATGAGAGAAACCGAGTCCGTGACTCGCTGTAGACTCGGGATCGACTCAGGGCCAAGTTAGGGCCTGGTTTTATCTTGGTCATTGCATTCTCATCTGTCAGCGGGGTGACTTCATCAATCAAGGTATCAATTTGATTTCAAATCTAGTAGTATTTGGTCAATGTAGCAATGAGCCAACTCAGTGAGTTTTAGCAAAGATTTAGGCTTGACTTAAATTCTAATGTTAATCACTTGTCTAACATGTAATTATTATTCTGTGGCTTTCTAGCCTTGTCAGGATTGAGTCAACTGGGTCAGATCGAGTTGATCGAGTCTAAATCAAGCAGTATCGGCATGTTCAAGTAAGTTAGTTTTAGAATCTTGTTTGAGTTCTTAATCAAGTTATAATTATATTATTTTAAGTCTTATGGTAAAAACTAAAATTATCTCTCATCTAGGTTCAACATGTTGAGCTGAGTTTGGACCGAATTAGGAGTTGAGTTGAATCAATTCAAACTAGTGAAGTTAAATCGAGTGCTTTGGACTTTTTAGTGATCTTTAGTCTAGTAAGAAGAGGATTCATATCTTACAGGTGAGGATTACCCTTCAAGCTTTTCTATGTCTTGATAGTTAACTTAGTCTGTTTATTTCATTTATTGCTTAATATAATGTTATTAAATGTTAATTTTTAATTGAATAATTCTCCACGAATGACTAATCATTGGATTTACATTCAAGTATCTGTACATGCTATAGATCACGATTATTTCTATCCTGGTTTAAATGTAACATGGTATACGGATAAGTGTATTGAATTTGTTGTGGCTTGTTTTACCACTTGTGATTACTATATGGATGTTTGGAGATCCTCTTACTAGTGGCTATTTCGTCTTATAAGTCAAATGGAGTTTTGTTGTGGAATTACCGTCTTATGGACTATTTATTGCCTGAGAGGTTTTTGAGATGATCTTCTTTTATTACATCCTTGGAATGGATTAATCGCCCTATGCAGCTTATATTTGCCCTTTGCGGGCTTAATTGGCTATTTGTCCTTTGTGGCTTTGATTGGCTACTTGCCTTTGCGCCTTTGATGAATTATTATTAAATAACCCTTTGATGGTAAGTTCCGCTTGTCGAACTATGATTAGCCAGTAGTTGAAGAGGTTACCCTTAAAATGTCATAATTGATAGTCTCATGTGCCACAGATGGTGGAGTGGGACACTATACCTGAGTTGTCAGCCTATACTGGGTGACAAACCCCCCCTAATGACCTTTGAGCTTCCTTAAAATGATGGTTTGAAATTGGAATAATAATGGTTGGGCTAATCATGAATTTTTATGACATATAGTATGGTTTTTTTCGGGTGGTTTGTTCTCTTTGGGCGTACCTTTGTCTATTTTTCTGGGTAACTAACTCTCCTTGGGCGATCTATATATTTGATGATTTTTTCCGGGTGGTTAGTTCTCCTTGGGCGTACCTTTAAGTATTTTTTCAGGTGACTAACTCTCCTTGGGCAATCTATATATTATTATGGTCTTTTTCGGGTGGTTAGTTCTTCTTGGGTGTATCTTGTGTACTTTTCCGGATGACTAACTCTCCTTGGATGATCTATAATTATTATGGTCTTTTCCGAATGGTTAGTTCTCCTTGGGTGTACTTTATGTACTTTTTCGGATGATTAGTTCTCCTTGGGCAACTTTTTACCAGCTGGATGTGCATCCCCAGGTCTGTGAGCATGTGCCTACGTCCACACATTTAAACAAGATAATCTTCGTGAAATTTATTTAATGAATGTGTATCTGATGAACCTTATTTGATTTCCATGATAATCATTATGTAATATTTGTTATGCACTGTCTTTAATAACCATGCTTAATTATTTTGATGTTACGATAAATCTTGAGGGGTATATCTCACTGGATAGCCATTGACGTTATCAAACCACATTCAGTGTGCAGGAGGCACAGATGATGCATATTCTCGTGTTCATGTGGATTAGGAGGAGCCAGAGGACCTTGCGACTCTCTTTCCTGATTTTATTTCATTTCAATTTGTGCTATTACATTTTGTAATAAGTTAAGACATTGATTTGTATAAGTTTTTGGTAGACCACTTGAAAACCTTGGTTATGTATATTTGGACTCCCTCTTATACTTGAATTGCTTTTATTCCGCTTAAATGGTTAACTCTGATAGAAAAAAAAATGTACGTGAAATTTGAGATATTTTAAAGGCTAACACTTGAGTTTTTAGAAAACGAGTAGTGTACTTGGGTTTCAGGAACCGGAGTGTTACAGTAGCATTGTCAATGACAGAGGCCTTTTACATTGTAGTCACATAAGCATATAAAGAGATGCTTTGGATGAAGAGGTTCTTACAGGAACTTAGCCTGAAGCAAGAGGAGCACGTAGTCTATTGCGATAGTCAAAGTGTTATACACTTGAGCGAAAATCTAAGTCAGCATTCCAAGTCGAAGCACATAGAGATTCGGTATCACTGGATCAGGGATACTTTGGAACAGAAGGTGTTACAGCTTGAGAAGGTCCACACGGACGATAATGGGTCATACATGATGACCAAGGCTTTGCTCAAGGGTAAATTTGAGGTTTGTAGAAATCAGGCTGGCTTGAAGAAGGTAAACCTCTCCTTGGTCAAAAAGGGGGAGAGGGTTTTTTCCCCGTGTTCGATCGGTCATGAGCTTTTCTTGACCGGTCGAGGGCTGGTGCACGACCAGTCATGGAGTCGAGCCCTAACTTGACTCAAAGTCCAGCGACGTTCGACTATTTTTTGGGGGGATGCTCAACAGGTTGAGGGTGGTGCTCGACCGGTCATGGGTGGCGATTGACCAGTCGTGGGTGGCGCTCGACCGGTCGAGGACTCGGCTCGACCAGTCGTGGTTACGTAGATTCGTCCGTGATTTTGTGCAAATTGTGGATTTTGAGTCCTTTTGCAACAAGGATGCGAAAGAGAGTTTCCTAAACTATAAATAGGAAGTACCTAGGGCTTTCTAGGCAAGACAAAAGGGTTTCCTAAAGCTTTACAAGGGATTTGCTAAAGGGTTTAGGGCTATCAAAGATATGAGAGAAAGAGAGAAAGAGAGAGAGGAAGATTGTAGAAGGGAGATTCTGCTCGTAGAGGTGATCTACTGTGCACTTGATATCTCAGTGCTTCTACGTCCTCATAATCGGTTAGATCTCTCCGTTTTATTTTATTCTCTCATTGTTTATCCACTCCTGCATGAGTGAAGAAGGTTGTAACGTTCTACTTCATAGTAGATTATTGATCTGCACGAAGTCCCGTGGTTTTTACCTTTGAGGGTTTTCCACATAAAAATCTCTTGTGTGGTGTATGATTTATGCTTTGATTTATTTCATTGTTTTATTATCCATAATTCTGGTTTGTTTCGGAAGGCTAGATCTTAAGGTTTTGTGCAAGGCCCCCAACACTATAGCCATACAAATGTCTCAACGGTGGTCGTTTAATTTCCACTCTTTCCTCTCTTGTGGCCCCGCTTGAGTTTTGAATCTGCCTCTTTTTTTTTTTTTGTTTTTTTTTAATATTTAATCTCGTCTTCTAAAATTAATTGAAAACATAGACGCACGGGTAAGATTTCTCACAAACATCACAGAGGGCCCCACCTACCTTTCCAGAAACTTCTAATATGTGTAACACCCTAAGATACCCCAAAATTTCGCTCTCCATGCGTCAGTAAGAAGGTTAGGAGGTGCGCAAATGTGCACGGGTGCACATGTGAAAATCTCTCTCATTTTCTCTCTCTGTATATAAAACAAAAAATAATTTTCAATTGTCAACCCTATCAAAAGGCATTGGACTATTAACTTGGCCCATCAGGGCTCATCCAGATAGGCATGTACAAGTCAATTTTCAGGATACGGTAGACCTAGCGGAATTTCCTGTGTATTTCCATCCAACCAAGGTGGACCCCACATGATGGATATTTCACCTTTTAATGATTTTTTAAAAAAAAAAGCGTAATACTTCCATTTCCTTTCCACTAGGATTAATCCTTTTCTATTGTAATAATAGTTAGGATCATTGTCAAATGAGCTCCCCAACCAATGGATCCCTGTAGTTCTCAACAATCGGTTTGATTGGAAGTTTCCACCCATACTATCAAATGGAAAGAAAACAAACTTTTCCAATTGTCTAAGAATGTTCTAATCTTAGATTTTGATTTTCCAACATTTGATTGATTTTTTGCCTCTAAATAACTGATAAATCATAATGTTAATTTAGGCATTTTCCTAATACTCACTACTTGAAACTCAGTAAAATTGCAATGTACGATAGGCTGGACAAACTGAAAAATTAATAAAACTAAATCTCATTAAATTTTGCATGCCAAACTGTCCCTAAATATTTTAAAATATTTGGTAACTTGGGGTTCATAAACAAAGGGATAGACGAAGACAATTCGAGCGAAGTCACGTGGCTAATTTTGGAAGGGGAGGCAGTTGTTGCATATGGTTGCGATTTTAGACCCACACATCTCCATGTTATAGGTTGAAAAAAAATAAATAAAGTGATACACGTGCGGGGTAGGACAGCTGACATGGACGGAGCTATCCGCTCTCATCAAGTCACGAACACGCCCACTCTACTTTAGATGCCACATCTTACAGTTAGATTAACGAGTGAATTTGGACAGTTGAATGTCTTTCATCTTAACCGTCTATTTGTGACATGTACGTCGCTTGCTCTGTTGTATCGCACTCCGCTATTGTACCAGTCAAGTCCTATTTTCTTGAATGTGCTTGTAAGAAAATACTAAAAAATATATGGTACAACGGGTTGTGTTCTTTTTATTTAATCAAGCCAAATATTTCCCTCCAACATGCCACCTTTGCAGGATATCTGCACCATGCAAATGGTATGTCCCACCATGATAATCACCTATAATAATAAAAAGTATGACTGATCTATGTTCTCCCTTTCTTTCGGTTTCAATTTCGATCATGTGATTTGTGAGGGAGTGATAAACTTGAATGTTCGGCTCAATTCATAACGAAAAACTACGACCCATGCATCAAGATAGGCAGAAATGTTGGAAATCAACATATGTGACTGAGATCGATCATCTATTCAGCTACGTGCATAGCGTTGTTTAAGATGATCAGGCGATTATTAGAGGGTGGGGTTCATCCTCTAAATATGGGTTACACCTACCTTTTGTGCAAAGGACTTTTTCAATTCAGATAAAACAAAAAAGGAAATTCTAATAGACAGCCACAAAGAATGACTGCAGGACGTCTTTCTAAACGAAGAACTTTGCATGATACTCAAATTGAATCTAGTTTGGGAGCGTAAACTAGAATAACATCTAAAGTTAATAACCACTTGATTATTGTTATGGATTACATTAAGAAATGTAAATGACAGATAATGCTAAGGTTAACAACTGCTTGATTACTGTTACAAATGACAATAAGGAATGTAATAAGGAGCATAAGGTAGTTGAAATATAGGGTTGATTTGGTTTGGTTGGCATGAGACGTCTTCTTTTACCGAATTCCTTTGCTATTTATATCCTTAAACTGATTATCTTATTACTTCCCACATTCTGACGGTTGCTATAATCGTTTTAACATTACTGACCTCTTACAGCCCTCCTTTTAAACATGTCATCTGTCCTACAACCTCTCCAATCTTTCTTATCAACTTGACACCGCTACAACTGGCATTATCACTGCAAAATCCTCTTCTGATATCTTTGCAAATTTCAAATACATCATATAACTCTCTTAAAATTACATGTGTCCCTTTTTTATTGACTCTCATAGCAACGAACAGAACTAGGATACAACATTGCCCCCCACACCGCTTCGCCTTTGGAAAAAGGTGAAAGCGACTTGTGACTTGTCATAAATGTGGCCCTTCTTTTAGCCACATGGTGACACTTCATTTAGTACGCATGATCGAGACAATTCCAAATGAGGGTTGTGTTTTCCTTTTTTGAATAGAGAGTTATTCCCATGACGACGTGTGTATAAGCGGCGTACTATACAAGATCATGAATACACCTTAATTAATACACCAAGCTTTAACCAAAATAAACCCCATTTCCACATGTTTCTGAGCTTATCAAGCTTTCTTCCATGTTTATTCATTTTCTATACCCTAACTCTCTCATTTCAGCAATGGCTAATTGCTCATCATCTGTCTCTCTAACCTTCCAGTAAGATTATTTAATACAAACATTAGAAGGTCTTTCCAAAAAGTTCACTAACGAGATCATCTTCAAATCCACATTGGATGATTATTATTGCCTTCACCTAGCCTTCTTTACTGAAATAGAGGTAGATGAGATCCGCCCAATCGATCTATTCTTTCCAAGCTTCCCTAGCAAAAACATGCATATTCTATCTCAATTAATCAACAATCCTTCCAATGCCTTAAAAACTTGCGATCCTGGTTGAAACTCTTGCTAGGATGGCATGATTGGTTTGACCGAATCGCTGCACAACATGATGTTTCTTAGAAAGAGATCGACATCTATGAATGTATCAAATTATCACTATATGATTACGCACCAGATCCCCCTCTCCTCACTATAGCATCAACATTTTAGAATTCATCCATGAACAATTTCTTCTTTAGATGCGGCCACTTGAGTTTGAAAATTTTGGATGTCTGTGCCCTTACCTAGCCTCTTCCTTTTGGAGGAATAGTTTTTCCAAGCTTCACTGATGATAAAAAGAGACACTTCAGCAACAAGGCTGGCAAGGTGTATTCCCATTTCATGCTTGTTTATTATAAACATAAAGGCCCGATCGAGTATGAAGAACACACGACCTTCTTACTACTATGGATTTGCCGCCATGTACTTTGTGTGAATGCTCTCCATATCACCAACAAATATGTTCAACTGGTTGAGGCACTTACACTAGATAGAAAATTAGCACTTGCGCCCTTCGTGCTCGAGCAACTGTATAGAGGCATGTTCGAGTTAACCACCAAAGGAATATTTCACAGTGGAGGACCGTTATGGCTTCTCCAAATGTGGTTATATGAATATTTTCATTCTCTCCATGTATATTCTCCTCCTGATATCATTTATACCTCTTATGGTCATCACAACATTCATTTTTCCTAACAAGTCTGTAAATTTTTTATATACATGGAGGCAAGAATGTTAAAACTAAAATCGAGCAATACCCCTTAGTTTCGACCGATTGTCGATCAAGTCGAACTCTACCATTCTCTCCATTCCACTTTTTAGTCGGCCAGTATGTCTTTTGAGCTTCCTAAATTTACGAACCATTCATAGATAATGGACAATTTTTATGAATGGTGGGAGAAGCATTATAAGTAGTTGGTCGCACATCTATTGAGCTTATTACTTCTCACCTTTATTCCTTGATGGACTTACGAGGAAAGAAGAAAATTGCATCCCAATCGATTGTGACTTCAGGACGAAGGATAACCAGGTCGAGGGATATAAATGTCGAAATCACTACAACAACAGAAACTCAAGTAGCCAAGACTGCTCCTAAACCAAAATGCCAAAAGTTTATAGTGAAGGGGCCTGTTCTTTGAAATAGTCCAGTCCAATCTCCTCCATCTACTCCCACAAGGATTGCTGATTTGGAACCTTCTCTTCGTCTAACTTCTGAAGCTCTTACTATGGTTATTGTTTGAGCTGATCCAACTATACGGCTGACATTAACAAGTTAGTCATCATCAACCATAATGTGTGGCGGACTAACATTACAAAAATTAAGTACTTCTTTGGCTAACATTGTATCTTCTTTTAAAAAATATTTCAAAGCTAAGTATTGACCAGGACTCTCTGTTGAAGATTATGCCATAAAAATTGAGGAATGCCTTAAACGTCATACATATGCTCATTATAATCGATATTGCACCAAATGGTGGTAAGATAGGGAGAGATTAAATAATCAAAATATTCCTTTTGATGACAAATATCTCACCCCCTATAAACCAAATCTGCTACCCTTCCCAACTTCTTCTTGACCGATGGCAACGATCATTGAAAATCCTTGGTTAGTAAATAATTGATTCACTGCCATCGCTAACCATTCCGACTTAAGTGGATGTTACTTTCATTCCTATCTTTTTTCACATTCTTCTTCTTTTCATCATTTTCTTTCTAACCATGTTCTTTACTTGTAGTGACTCATGAGTTGTCGGCCACAAAAGGCAAGTTGTTCCAGAATTAACACTTTAACAATTTGAACAAGCTGCCAAGGCTGTCAAAGTAACAAATCTCTTCATCTTTCTCTAATCTAAGAAACAATAGCTGATGAGACACAACTCATACATAGGGTTGATCAACCTCGGATGCCCACAATTTTTATTGACCACGGGGACGTAGAAGATGAGGCTGAAGTGAACGATCACTCACCCTTTAGCTGCTACTCCCCAGAGCTCTCGGAGTGCGTCATCCTCACGATCCACTCTAGCATTGACTTGACAACCATATCTAGTCTTAAGATCTTCCTATGATGAAGAAGAACCACTTCAGGCGTGTATAGCATGTGAAGTTGTACTCTCTGACCAAGTAACGATAGGAGTTCAAGTGGTCGACATTTTTGTTTCTCATTCAGAACTAGTACCTGATCTAGCACCAATGTCAGTTGATGATGCTTTAATACCTAAAGATGTGCTTCCAATTGAAGACAACCTCTCCTCCCTCCAACAAGCTCTTAGCAATGATATTTCCATGATCGAGTCCCCTGTGCCCTCTATTGAGTTATAACAAGTTAAAGAGGAAATTTAAGTGCTAGTACACTTGTGGGTACAAGAGGTTGCGTCGACCAAACTGATTGAGAAGCTTATCGAACTTGTCGATCGCTTCTAAGTCTACTCTTATTTGGATGACAGCCTCCCGGTTAAACTTTCAGTACTTAGAGAATTTTTGGATGTGATAAAAAGAGTATCGTGAGCTCCATACCATGATCAAACATCTTGAATCCGAGTAAGAGAACGTAACTTCTCAACTGGCAACGACTAGTGATGCCTGAAAGAAGCTCTCAGTAGAACATGAAGAGTTGAAGAAATCTGATGCTGAGTTAGAAGATATGAGTGTGCAGATTGTCGCTCTTGAAGCACAATTAGAGATGACAAAGAGGTGTTTTGAGGAGAAGAAAGAGGAGAGTGATCAGAGGAAGAAGATGATTAAGGACCTGGCCATGTTTGCCAAAGCACAAACAAAAGCGATCGGCTAGATTAAATGGATAGTCTTAAGTCATCAAGTTGTTTTGGCCAGGAAGAAAGATAGACAGGAGAAATTGAATGATGCAATTGTAAGATTTTCTTCTTTTGAGTTCTAACTTTCCTCGTGTATTTTTAACAATTAATAAAGTTAGCCTCTGAGCCACCTTTATTTTGTTTCCTCGGCAGTCTTGTACTTAGCATTTTTAAAAAAAAAATTTGCAATCCATAACTAACTTGATGATGTTGCACGTGAAAAACAAGGAGTTGTGCATTGCCTTAGTTGAAGTATATACCATGATGGCTACACGTTCTGACTTCTAAGGAATATGAGGTGTCATTGCATGTCATAACTGCCTATAATGCATCGAACATGGGGGAAGGCATAATCGCCTATATAAACAACACTTAACCTTATATTGCAACTCACTAAAAACCCACATACTTCTAAAACTCCTTTGATTTGCGAATATGGATTCCAACCAATCATCTTCCTCTTTCTTTAGTTAGGTCAAGGCCTACCTAAAAGAGATTTTTAATTTTGTCCTTGATAATTATGGCCAGTCTTCGAAATTCTTGAGGTAATAAGGAAACTCTATTGCCTTGGAGATAGATATTTTCAACTTGACTTTGATTTGCAAAGGGTTACTAAATATCTGAGATAATAAGCCTCTGCGCAGGAAAAATATGACTCCATGGGGCGATGCTTATGGGAGAGAGTGGAACAATCACCTTCGCTGGAATAGGGTCCACCAATTCAGCAAGACTTTGTTGTAAGTCCTTCATGCTCAATGAACTGAGCTCATAAACGACATTAAGGAGAAAAGCATGATTATGCTGCAAAGGATCTTGTCATCCCAGATGAATACGATCTAGCATTAAAAACCTTAATTTAGTTATTCCAACCACCACCTCTATCAAACGTGGCCATTAAATGGATCCAATGATGCTTATAAAAAAAAAAAATCATTCCTTCCATTTCTGCTTACTATAACTCTCTATTGCTTCCTTTACCTTTGAATTGTCTACAGACTTAGTCCCATGTCCTCCTCCACCTTATACGCACAATTCTTGTCTTTCTTGATGGAGTTTGTCATTGCGGGGATCGAGTATTTCTCTCAATCTAATCTCCTCCACAACGTCTATCATTTCATCAGAGATGTTATAGAGGCTTCTAAAACTGACCCACCTCTAAAGGAACTTTTTGAGGTTCTAACCAAGTTGCAACATCTTGGGGATTTTTACTCCAGAGCAAGCTTGGAGATTGAAAAGTACACGGACTTGATTAGGGAGCTCTCTACTATTCATGTGAAGCCCAGAACCCTTTCCTCCCACTATGACACAACATGGATCCATTGCTTGCACTATAACCATCAACATCAATTCAACAAGGCAGTGTTATGAAAGTTCCAAGTTTAGCACCAGTTGTTGGCCGATGATCTAGATGAGACTCAACATCTCTATCTTGAGAGGGATCACCCTAACTCTCAGGAGCTCATGGCCTTCGTGGCATCTCATATCGACCTTTATCAAGCTCGATCGCAAGTGAGAGCTGCTCAAAAGAAGGAAATTGAAAGTGAGGTCGCTGCACCAATGAAGTCCTGGATTTCCTCGACTGCATTATGGTTGGGCAACAAGCTTATAGGAGTCAGAAAATGCAGGCCGAGGAGATTACAACATCAGTACTCAAGGAGTTTGAGGAGATCAAAGCAGCCTATCCCTGAGCTGCTTGAAACCCTTGCCTTTTCTTATCACATTTCTATTTTTTTTCTGATTTTGTATTGCTGATGGCCAAAATTTCTTCTTATTGTAATAAAATCCTTTTTCTTTCCATGATTAACGATAGGACATTATTTGTTACCCATTTTCTTATTACTTAGTTTCGCCTGCAATACCTCCCATAAAGAAAGGTAGTAAAATTTTAAGAATCGACAGTTAATTGAGGTCCTTGCAACTTTTCCATCCTTATCGTTCAAGACATAGGCTCCAACCTTAAGGACTTTGATGACAATATAAGGCCCATCCCAAGTAGGAGAGCATTTCTTGCCTAAGGCCTAGTCCTTGTGACCTATTAGTAACATTGCCTTCCAAACCTTGTCTCCTTCCTTGAAGGACTTCCCTTTTACTTTTTTGTTATATGCCCAAGCAACCTTGGCCTTGTTGGTGACGATAGAGTCTAGGTCTCTCTTGTGGATCTCATTTAACCTTTCAAGATCGAGCAGTATGGCTTCTGTGAACTCAGGTGGGGTTAACCCACCTTGATGTGCGACCATTAATGATGGCACAGTGACCTACAGGGGCATCACTGCATAATATCCATATGTTAACTCAAACAGACTTATTTCGATACTGGTGTGGGGTGAAATCCTATATGCCCAAAGTGCCTCAATCAATTTCGTATGCCATTCGTGGGAATTCATTTCAATCATCTTCCTTAGTATGTTCTTTATTACCTTGTTACTAGCCCCAGCCTAACCATTTTTTTGTGCATAATATGGCGTTGGGTGTAAATTTTGGTTTTTGTATCAGTCGACCATGGCCTTAACTTCTTTTGTTGAAAATGCCACACCTTGATCTATAGTGATTGATTTGGAAATTCTAAACCTATGGATGATATGAGTTTTGATGAAATTGATAATCTCCTTGTAACTGACCCCTTTCATGGTTCTTACATCCACCCACTTAGTGAAATAATCAATGAACACAATGAAGAAAGAATTCATGCACGATGTAGGTGGACAAATTTGGCCTATCAAATCGATCGCCCATATTGGAAAGGTCGTGGCTTGATAATCGGATGAATCTCGACCGCAGGCACATTCTGTATCGGTTTGTTTTTCTTGCATGCCTTGCACCCTGTGGCATAATGAATGCAATTGACCATCACAGTTGGCCAAAAATATCTGTAACACCTTAGCATAGGTTTCTTTTTTCCTTTCATCCTGATGAGCTACATAGAATGTAACATCCTGAAATTTCAAGGCCAGAGTTTAAACTCGTACCCGAGAAATCCTGGTGTAAATGATTGAATGAATAGGATGCTTTAGAATCGCACCTTTTTTTTTTTTATCACATCCAGTTACATTCATGAAGGTAACCATTCACGATAATAAAATTGACTGTAGTTATTATTTTATTAGAATAAAAGAATTTCACAAATTATTAAATGCCCTCTCAATGGGAGCTTATTACATTATTGAGTTCGCAGTGGAAATATAAAACTAAATCATGAAACTATCTTCTCATTCATTCAGTATAATCTTCCATAGGGAAATAATTTTCTAGGTCTTCGATTTGCACATCACCTGCATCATCTATACGGTTGGAGAAGGTCAATGCCCTCTCATAGTGTTGGTTATCCTTTAAGATTGACAATAATTCAAGAGATTCATAAAAGCAATGTAAGGGTTCTGATACGTCTCGTACTCCACCATTACGAGAGGTATCAGCATGCGCAACCAATCTACATGAATACATGACTAGCAAAGTGTGCGTGACTTATCTACGAAGTGATCATCACAATATGGAATATAATTCATAGAAAATTAGACTCGCCCCGCATCCCATAACCACGGAGATTCACCAACGTGTCCAATGCTAACGTGGATTTATGTGAACATTTCAAGGTGACACAATAACGTGGTTGGGGGATTTACGTAATACAATGTGTTCATAGAGTGACTATTTGCAACATACAATCCCGAGAAGTGATATAACACGCATGACGATTTACTTACATCGATTGTGCACTACACTAACTAACCCATGGAATTACGTGGCGACTAAGAGGGCCACTACCCATAACGCATTACGTCCACGATAAATATTGAGTCACTAGTTGTGGTACCTCTAATACATCACTTGCATTAATAGAGAAATAATTCAAATTACAGGGGTTTTGGAATATCAAGACACATGCCCAAGCTATAAAGGTAAATAGTACAAGGCTAACAAAATAAAGAGCAGAGTAGCAATGGCTAACTCAACGAAGAGGAGAGTGGCAATGGCCAACTCAACAAAGAGGAGAGTGGCAATGGCCAACTCAACGAAGAAGAGAGTGGCAATGGCCAATCCAAATAAGAGAAGAGTAGCTAGGGATAACTCTACAAAATTGGTAAAGGCAAGGGAAAGGGCAAGGCTTGTATCCATCGCCCCATAAAAATAATGAAGATTACTCTATTGCCTTGGAGATCCTAGGATCGTAGGGATCCTTCCGGTCTTCACTGTTTTGGGTTGTCGTCGGATTTTCATTAGGTGGAGATTGGATGGCTCTTTGGGCTGTCGAGGTTGGGAGTTTGGGTGAGAGAACTCCTTGCGTGCACGTTTTCTTCGGATGTTGTAACAACATCCGATTTTGTCTACTTTAGGGGCGGTGGGGTCCGATCATAATGTGTATTTGAGAAATCTTCTTCGTTCATCATCTTGGTCAGATCATGTAGACCCATGGGTTCCAATATGGAGCTGATTCGAGCCTTTAGCGGGCCACATCACATTTTATAGGAAGATGTTATCCATAACTTGAATTTCTCTGAAACCAACAAGATTGATTAATCCACATAGTAAGATGCATGCTTCATAGTGGCATCCAGTGGGGTTCACTTGTTATGTCCTTTGAGAGATCCACTCCATTCACCCTCTTTGTGAGATCATATTCGGCTATGGCCTCAAGTATGGAACCGTTTTGAGTCATAGGTGGGCCACACGTTGTAACAATGTGTGTGTTTTACTCCCACGTAAAACCACTTACATAATCGAATTCCTCGTGCGGTGGCGTGCGAAGGTTACACCTTCTGGTCCGATTGTGAGGGATCAGTGGGGCCCACTATGATGAATTTTTGGGAAATCCATTTCACTCATCAGTCTAGTCAGGTCATGTTGGCTCATGAGCCCAAATATGAAGTAGATCTGACCTTTACATAAGATTTTCTTGAAATTCTCCTAGTAGGTGTTGAAACGAACTTAATCTCAATTAGCAATCCACGTTCAATCATCATGGCCCAATTTTGGGAGACCTGTAGTCAAGATAGATAAATGGTTGGATAAATTTTGGTGGTTGATCAATGGTGGAAAAAGTCTAAATGTAAAATATCATCTTTTGCGTTAAAAGGAATGAACTGGCTTCAGCGTTCGATGGTGTAGGATCATAGATTAGGGCATAAATTTTGTATAACCTCGTAGTCATATGAGACCAGAGTGTGGTCCAAGTTTGAGTTGCGATGGATGGATGGAAAGAAGTGGTTAAATCTAAGGATCTAGGTTTATACAAAGTTGGTAGGCTCTAAAAGGATAACTTGGCAGCTAAGTAAAAGCCTACTAAAGTGGGGCCTTCATATTTTACACTTGTTCCATATGATGGCCAATCTAAGCCGTTCATATGAAGGGAAGTATCCTACAATGACTACTCACGAGTTTTCTTCACTCGATGGACACCATAATCAATGAATAAGGGGCTGATTTGTTAATTGGGTCACTTTTATAATGGTATAAGGGCTGAATTTCAATGTGTATGGTTAATTTATGATAATTAGTCCTGGTACAAAATTTTGCATGAAACGGATCACGAGAACCACATGATTTGGAATTCAAGAGTATAAGTTAATGACATTTTCGTAATTATTGTTGATCTAATAGTTTTGAGAAATCTAATGGTTCTACATGGTTATATGCACCTTTCTAAATAATTCTTACAAAAGAACTTATATCTAAATCATTATGGATAAAGAGTAATTCACCAATTCATGGGAAGGACATATGTCGAATCACATAATGGGTGGTCTTGTCTTAAAATTCAACGGTTAGATGGCTTGATCTGTGAATGGAGACTATTCCTAATGGTCAAATTTGCGTTGGGGAATAGATGTAAGTTTAAGTTAGCTAGATTAGTACCGTACATGTGTACATAATAGGTTAAATTCTATGGTAACACTTGAGGACTTTCAATACTCGAGTATTGAAAAGTTCAGGGTGTTACATAGAACCCTTTATGGACTTTGCCATAGCCAGCATAGCTTCTCGTTTATCTAAGCATCTCAATAACACACCCTTAGCTCCTTTCTGGTACAATTCATTGTAAACCATGAGATATTGACAACTGATCTTCTTATATCTCTATTAGACTTAATTTGTAGGCTTTGAAGATAGCCTATAAGGGGAGCCCTCCCTTCATCCTCCTCTATCCCGACTTAGCATATTTCTATAATTATTTTTCTCTCAAAGACTGAGAGTAAGGATCTCCTTTGTACCACGACCATCCTTTCGGTAGATCCCTTAAGGATGTTCAATCTTACGGCCATCTGTGCCATTTCATTAGCGTCCATGTTTTGATTGCGAGTTATATGCATTAATTCTACCTCATCAAAATTATCTATCATTTGGGATGCCAAGGCATAATATGGTAACAATATCGGGCTAATGCACTTGAATAGTCCTGCCATCTGATTGATTACCAATTGTGAATGACTCACTATTGACACATTTCGTACACCTAGTTCCATTAGTAATTCTACACCATTTGTCATTCGAATTCTAATTGGAATGTGAATTTTCGCCTATTTCCGTTTGGTGTGATCAGGATAATCCCAGCTCTTGAAGCTTTATGCATCTTTGAGCCATTAAAAATTAACTACTAGGGTACTAAATACACATAATGCAAGTCTAAAACCTCTAAGGAAAGTTGGCCTTTTAGGTTAGATGGATGGTTGTTCACTCCCCAAGTGCAAGGTTGTGATGTAGTAATAAACTCGGTAAGACCGTGGTCGAATCCCAAGGGACTGAACCTGTATGTAATCTGAAATTAACTAGAACTGGAACTAGAATAAGATGAAATCTAAATTGAGTTGCAAATTGTGGAATAATGGTGAAATATTAATCTAAAATATGTAGAATTCAGATGTAGGGAACTAGGGATTTAGAGGATCCACTTGTAGAGGTCAAAGAGATCTTATGCTTGTATCAAAAATCATGGAAATTAACTGAACTTACTTGATATACTTTTCAAATAAATGAAAGGTATATGAATTAGAATAGATTCCATCACCAAACCATGCCCAGGAGACAAAGTAAACAACAGAATTAAACTAATTACCAACCAATCAACGATGCATGAAGGTTAAGAAGGGTACCGACATCCGACCATGCCCAGGAGATGATGGTGAACAACAGGGCTTCCTAACGTCATAATCATAAAAAGGAAAGGAACATGCTTAAAGCCATCGTAGACCCATTGTAATTTTAGTCACAACAGACCATTAAAAACTAAAAAAATAAAAATTCCCTTAAATCAAACTATAATCAAACGAGTTCATCAGATAGAATCCAAGCCGCAGAAACCTCCCATCACGCTACAAGCTTCACCTCTTAGCCCTAGCTAAGAGGTTTAGCCAACCATGTTGGCTAGATCACTCCAAAGTAAATAAATTAAAAGAAAAATAAACTAATTTCTCTCTCTCTCGCTCTCTCTCTCTCTCTCTCTCTCTCTCTCTCTCTCTCTTCACGTCCACCCCAAAACGATTGTAGATTTTCTTTCTTCTCTCTCCGTTCTTCTCTCTTTATAGCCGTGAAGGGCGGTAGGAGGATGCCCTTGCTGGAGTCGATGATGTTGCTTGGCTTTTAGGCAGCCAAAAACTCCCCTGCGTAAGCTTTGTTTACACACTCACGAAGACAGCACCAAAAATGCCCCTTCTCCTTGCTTTCGTCCAAAAGAATAACGTCCCCTGAGGTGTTTTTGGGTGGCCTACATGATGGACGGTCTGGATTACTGATCCGATCACGGACAGTGGCCCACAATCGCCCGGAGTTTCTGGAATTTTCGGACGCGCGTAAAGCCTACACGAACGTGCTGACGTGTTCGGTGGGCCCTGCAGTGATATTTTTGATAAAATCCACCCCATCCATCAGATTCCTCTCAAATTTTCGATCGGAATGGACTGGTTTTTGTCGAGTTTTGGTGCGGTCCACTGATGTTTTGCGTCCGCCGTCCATCCTATTTTTTTTTGTCGATCCAAGTATGCATGTGTGCATGGGGATAAACGACCACCTAGATGAGGGTCAAGCCCCCATTCTGGATGCAATGGATGGTCCAGATCATTAATATGTATGATGGGTGGGCCCCACTATCTTGAACCGACGGTGACAGCGTTAACGCTGTTGCGTTTTTAAAATTCGGAAGAAGAAGTCAGTGGGGTCCACATCAGCTATCTTTATAGTGCATCAAACCAGTCTTCGAGCTTCTGCATTCATTCCTGATCACGGGCCCAAATTTTTATTGAATTTGTGTTTCGGATGGGCCACACCATCAAAAGACATTGCAGCATTTTCCTTACTGCTGCAGTCTTGAACATGTGTATAGAAGCCTGGAATCGACCAAGTTGTGGTCGATTTTATCTTTTAAGTTCATTAGATGGATCGGATCATCCGTCCGAGGGATGAAGATGGGCCACGTATCATACCAGCGTGATGACTTGCGGACGGACGAATGGCGGAGAGAGAAATCCTCTCCCGCTTTTAGAAAGTCGGTCAAACCGACTTTGACCACACGGTTCGGTCCAGTGCACCTCCAGTGCATGTACACGGTGCATACATCTCACGTATATGGGTCTCAATGTGATGTTTATGAGAAATCTTCTCCATCCATCTGCTTTTTCAGCTCTTTTAACACGTTGAGACAAAAATTGAAGCATATCCAGATACCAGGCGGGCCCAGAATCCAGATTTTATGGGCTGATCTATCAGTTTAGCCACTTCCACAGGGATCCGGGAGCTGAACCTCGACGTGTATAGTTCATTTATGGTCCTCAGGCTATGTATGAAGTTTCGAATCGAGTGGATGGTGGGAACCCTGTGATCGTGCATTCTAGACCAATTTCGGGCCACTTGAGCTTCAGTTTCTCGATTTTCTCGGGTCTCTAGCGTGTAATTCCGTTGATCTTAGTCCCCTGGGGTCCGTCCCTTGCTCTGGTGAATTCTGAGCGTCAAATCCACACTTTTAGTGCTCTTTTACAATCAAAGCTCCTAAATTTAACCTGCAGCATAAACACGATTAAGTCGGCCTTTAAACAATATTATGTTCGTAAATCCAAGCAGTAACTAGGGTCTGATATGCAATATTTGACCCTCAACACAACCCCCAACCAGCATTTTGCTAGTCCCGAACAAAATATGCGAAAAAAATAAATTGAGAATTACAGGACAATCTCTATAAATTTAAGTGATATTTCGAAAAAAAAACTTTTCAGATACTAGAATTCTAAGATTCATGAATGTTGATTATCAATTTCTCTTGGCCTCTCATGCACGGTGAATTTCATAATCAAGTTTAAATATTAATCCATAAACTAGAATAATTCTTAAACATTGAGTTTCATGGGTGTATAGTGGAATCTCGGCCTATCGTCATTAAGAGATCAAATTGTCGATTTCATGATATCATTGGTAACCAATCAGAAAATTCATAACTACCATCACCTAAACCAAAAGTTTGCCTCACAGATCATTCTTTCATTTTTCTAAATTTATTTATTTTATTTTTTTATTATTATTTTTTTTAATGTCAAGATGGGAATCAAATTTTCACTTATAGGGAGCAAACCTATGGTGAAACTAGTCGCCCAACTCTTTCCAACTGTTAATCATGAAAAATCAAATCCACACCTATAGGGAGCAAACCCATGGTGCAACTCTTTTTTATACCCTGATGGCCAAATCTTTTAGGCTGGTTTTTTTCATGCTCAGTGATTACCAAGTTAATCCTTCAATATGGAACTGAAATCTTAATGTGTAAGCGAGATGTGTCCTGTGAAATCATGACTCAATTAATGTTTAAAACTTCTAATCATGGATTAACAGTTCGGACTTAACTATGAAATCTAACAAATAACGGAATCCAAGAGTAGAAAATCACCAACATTCCATATCCTGTAATTCTAAATCAAAGATGGTCGTCAAATCACTTCAAATTCACCAGAAAGTCCAGAAAAAATTTAAAAATTTTTACAATTTTAGCTCAAGAGCAAGAAAGTACTGATTAGGCTACCTAATCTCCCACCCCCAACCTAAAATTTATATTGTCCTCAATGTAAAAGGTATGAGCATGCTATGCACATGGGACAATGGACGTAAATGTGATGTGATGGGAAGATAGTACCTGGATGATGAATCGTAAGAGACTTTCCAAGAGATCGCAACATGGAATCTAATCAGCACGAGAGAGAAAGTAACACAAAACTAACAAAAATAAAATCCTACCTATACCACTTTCGCAGGTGCTCTCGATTGCATTTAGCACATGCAACAAGCCTTTAAACCCCTAGGGTGCCCCTAGTGGACGAGTTGTAGTCTTGTGAGGGTTTGCAGTAATGTTACCCACAAACATTAAACTAACTAACTAGGAAAATTAAATGGAATGAAAAGCTGGGTTGCCTCCCAGGAGTGCTAAGTTTACTGTCTATCCTAAAACAGTATAAAGGAAACTACCTTAGTCCTAAGAAAGCAGGAAAAAACTACTCAGTCATGCCGCAAGATTCCTCTTCTGGCCAGTATCGTGATAAATTTCTCAGTAGGTTTCTTAACAGGATCATCCAAAAGCCCTTTTTGCAATAGGCTTGGATGCCCTGGAGTATGATATTCCAGAGAAACTTATGTACCTCATCAAAAATTTATCGTTGATTCACCTGAGGTATCCAGAGTATATACGATTCACCTGCGACAGAAGCAGTTTCGAAGTTAGTATCCCATGGTGAATCAGAGACTACAAGTAGATCAAATTGAGAAAAATTTTCAAGAAGTGGTGTAGTCTCAACACATTCCGAAGTATCAGACTTTGGTTCAATTTTTAGTTCCTCCTCCTTTAATGGTAAATAATGAGGATCTGGGGAGGGAGGGGCTTCAGAGTAAGGGTTCTCTCAGTCAGTAATGACTACCGAAATATCGTCTTGCAAGGCATTCACTATGTCTCTTATCATGGGATCGTTTGTGCAAAGTGTGCCAAACAATGATCCAAAGAGTTGGGACATTCAGCTGAGAGTGACTCATGTTCCATATTAGAGTTCATGATGATCTGCCCAAGGAATCTATCGTCTTTAAAGGTAAATGGAGATGTGCTCTCTTGCTCCAGCCTTGCACAGACAGATAGAGGGTCAGAAGATGAAGTATTGATGTGTGGACTCTATTCATTGATACTACTCAGAAGAGGCCTGGACTCGTCAAAATTCAACAGTTCAGATGGTGGCCTCAACTGGGTAGTTTCAAATTCCAGAGTCGTATCAAGTAACTCGTTCATCTCCTGAATCATATCATCATGTAGCTCAGGGGAGTGGTCCAAACATATCTCATAAGAGATAGAAGGGTCGGTTGTAAGGAGCTCATCCACTTTTAGATTAGACACGTCAGGTGAGTTGAGTAGCTCATTATGACCGCCCACTTCGTGCACTTCTTAATCATTGACCTGGACCAAACTTGAGATTAATTCCAGGGGAACTGGGGCTGAATATTCATGATCATCATCCCAATACGCATCATCGTCTAATTCTGTGCAGTGCACACTTGGGATGGGATCGCTTTCCTCACATTCTAAATTTGGTTGAGGTTCGAATAAACTAACCTCTACCTCATCATTGAGATCCTGTGTATCATGTAAGGAAAGTGTGTCATCATCACTGTATTTGAAAGACACCCATGTATCTCCATCATTCTTTTGAACAGTCATTGAGATCGACTCATCGGGGAATTGAACCGTATGCTCATTAATGGAATCCAACTCCTCATTCTAAATTTCAGATTTCGTCAAAAGCGAGTGAGGATCACTTTTCTAGCATTGTATTTCCGGATTGGATTGTAGTTGGGATGAGCGAGCTTCCTTTATCCTCTCGAGGTGCGAATTGAGTGCTTCCATTGCTTTTCTAATTTCTGCAAGACACTCCATGTTATGCTGAAATGAGTTCTCTTGGATCGTTTCTGGTTGGTTCTCAAAGGTAGGGTATCCAAGAGAATAATTATTACAACATGTTGTTGGTTCATCTTCCCAGTTTTGATGGTTCCACTGGTTATAGTCATACTGATCATACATGGGAGAATATGATGTTTGATAATAATCCTCATTCCCATAATTACGATCATATATGGCCCTATTAACCGATGGAATATAACGTTCTAGTCGGTTTTCAATGTCTGTTCTCGATGGAGAGAAATTTTGAGGTATACGTTGAATTCCACAACCCTCAGGCATTCCCCAATATCTCCTATCCATCTCAGCATATGCACGTACCCTTGCTTCCATGGTAGACCCCTAACTCTGAGTCTAATACTAGAAAAATAAAAGAAAAGATCCTACAACAATATGGAAAGTAAGAGGAGAAGTTAGAAAAGGTGTTACCAAATAAGAAGTTCCTATGTTAAGATCTTGTAAAACAAAACAACCCAAGTTAATATCTAAGAGATAAGACCAAATCTAATAAAAAAAATTAGAAAAAGTACAGAAATTAGGACGAAGTTACCAATTTAGACAATCTACCAAAGACCCTACAAAACAGGAAAGTTAGTTCTAAGAAAGAAAAATCTAAAATTAAAGTTAGTATAATCCTAATCTTAATCTAATTCTAAAACTAATTAATTTCAGAGAATCGTAGCCGTCAGTCCCCGGCAATGGCGCCAAAAACTTGTTCACTCCCCAAGTGCAAGGTTGTGATGTAGTAATAAACTCGGTAAGACCGAGGTCAAATCCCAAGGGACTGAACCTGTACGTAATCTAAAATTAACTAGAACTAGAACTAGAATAAAATGAAATCTAAATTGAGTTACAAATTGTGGAATAATGGTGAAATATTAATCTAAAATATGTAGAATTCAGATGTAGGGAACTAGGGATTTAGAGGATCCACTTGTAGAGGTCAGAGAGATCTTATGCTTGTATCAAAAATCATGGAAATTAACTGAACTTACTTGATATACTTTTCAAATAGATGAAAGGTATATGAATTAGAATGGATTCCATCACCAAACCATGCCCAGGAGACAAAGTAAACAACAGAATTAAACTAATTACCAACTAATCAACAATACATGAAGGTTAGGAAGGGTACCGACATCCGACCATGCCCAGGAGACGATGGTGAACAACAGGGCTTCCTGACGTCATAATCATAAAAAGGAAAGGAACATGCTTAAAGCTATCACAGACCCATTGTAATTTTAGTCACAACAGACCATTAAAAACTTTAAAAAAAACATTCCCTTAAATCAAACTATAATCAAACGAGTTCATCAGATAGAATCTAAGCCGCAGAAACCTCCCATCACGCTACAAGCTTCACCTCTTAGCCCTAGCTAAGAGGTTTAGCCAACCATGTTGGCTAGATCACTCCAAAGTAAATAAATCAAAAGAAAAACAAACTAATTTCTCTCTCTCTCTCTCTCTCTCTCTCTCTCTCTCTCGCTTCACGTCCACCCCAAAACGGCTGTAGATTTTCTTTCTTCCCTCTCCGTTCTTCTCTCTTTATAGCCGTGAAGGGTGGTAGGAGGATGCCCTTGCTGGAGTCGATGATGTTGCTTGGCTTTTACGCAGCCAAAAACTCCCTTGCGTAAGCTTTGTTTACACACTCACGAAGACAGCACCAAAGATGCCCCTTCTCCTTGCTTTCATCCAAAAGAATAATGTCCCCTAAGGTGTTTTTGGGTGGCCTACATGATGGACGGTCTGGATTACTGATCCGATCACGGACAGTGGCCCACAATCGCCCGGAGTTTCTGGAATTTTTGGATGCGCGTAAAGCCTACGCGAACGTGCTGACGTGTTCGGTGGGCCCTGCAGTGATATTTTTGATAAAATCCACCCCGTCCATCAGATTCCTCTCGAAATTTCGGTCGGAATGGACTGGTTTTTATCGAGTTTTGGTGTGGTCCACTGATGTTTTGCGTCCGCCGTCCATCCTTTTTTTTTTGTCGATCCAAGTATGCATGTGTGCATGGGGACAAACGGCCACCTAGGTGAGGGTCAAGCCCCCGTTCTGGATGCAATGGATGGTCCAGATCATTAATATGTATGATGGGTGGGCCCCGCTATCCCGAACCGACGGTGACAGCGTTAACGCTGTTGCGTTTTTAAAATTCGGAAGAAGAAGTCAGTGGAGTCCACATCAGCTATCTTTATAGTGCATCAAACCAGTCTTCGAGCTTCTGCATTCATTCCTGATCACGGGCCCAAATTTTTATTGAATTTGTGTTTCAGATGGGCCACACCATCAAAAGACGTTGCAGCATTTTCCTTACTGCCGCAGTCTTGAACATGTGTATGGAAGCCTGGAATTGACCAAGTTATGGTCGATTTTATCTTCTAAGTTCATTAGATGGATCGGATCATCCGTCTGAGGGATAAAGATGGGCCACGTATCATACCAGCGTGATGACTTGCGGACGGACGAATGGCGGAGAGAGAAATCCTCTCCCGCTTTTAGAAAGTCGGTCAAACCGACTTTGACCACACGGTTCGGTCCAGTGCACCTCCAGTGCATGTACACGGTGCATACATCTCACGTATATGGGTCCCAATGTGATGTTTATGAGAAATCTTCTCCGTCCATCTACTTTTTCAGCTCTTTTAACACGTTGAGACAAAAATTGAAGCATATCCGGATACCAGGCGGGCCCAGAATCCAGATTTTATGGGCTGATCTATCAGTTTAGCCACTTCCACAGGGATCCGGGAGCTGAACCTCGACGTGTATGGTTCATTGATGGTCCTCAGGCTATGTATGAAGTTTCGAATCAAGTGTATGGTGGGAACCCTATGATCGTACATTCTAGACCAATTTCGAGCCACTTGAGCTTCAGTTTCTCGATTTTCTCGGGTCTCTAGCATGTAATTCCGTTGATCTTAGTCCCCTGGGGTCCGTCCCTTGCTCTGGTGAATTCTGAGCGTCAAATCCACACTTTTAGTGCTCTTTTACAATCAAAGCTCCTAAATTCAACCTGCAGCATAAACACGATTAAGTCGGCCTTTAAACAATATTATGTTTGTAAATTCAAGCAGTAACTAGGGTCTGATATGCAATATTTGACCCTCAAGAATGGCCAGCTAGGAAATTAGCTATAACCTGACCCTTTATAGCTTTTTGGGTTAAACACATAAAATCAAATTCAGACAGAGGTAAAACCCATTTATCGATTTGACCGGTAAGAATTGGTCGGTTCAACATATATTTTACTAAATCAGTCAATGTGATTACATTAACTCTTTCAGGCAACAGATAATTCCTTAGTTTGGTGGTTGTAAAATACAAAGATAAGCATAATTTCTCAATCGTAGAATATCGTCTCTCAGTATCGGGGAGCGTCCGACTTCGATAGTATACTGATCACTTTTTCCAATCATCATCATCTTGGGCTAATATTGCTCTAATTGACTCTACCGATGTCGTGACATACAGCTTGAGTGGTTGACCTTTGACTAGTGCCATTAATACTATCGACTTCATCAAATACTCTTTAATCTTTTCGAAAGTTAGTTGATATTCTACCTTCCATTTAAACTCAACTCTTGCTTCATTTTTATCAATGGAGAAAACACATTAGTTTTTCCTGTACAATTGGAGATAAATCTTCATATATATTGACTTGTTCGAGGAAACATCAAACTTCTGGTTTGTTCCTTGGTGGGTGAGCATTTATGATTGTTTGAGCCTTATTTTGGCCCACTTCAATCCCTCCCTAATATACAAGGAATCCCAGAAAATTACCTGACAACACTCCAAAGGCACATTTAAGGGGGTTCATTTTTAACTTTTGAAGCCTTATTCACTCAAACAACTTGTGTAAATGAGTGAAATGGTCTCTTACATTGGCCGACTTAACTACTACATCATCAACGTAAACTTTCATAAATAGGACAATAATATCATGGAATATATCATTCATTGCCCTTTGATATGTAGCCCCTACATTCTTGTAAGACCCGTACCCCAGTCCGTACCATTCCGTAGGCTTCTGCGATCCTACCGGTCGATTCCGGCAATCCTCGACCCATTTCCAACGTTGCGCGCGATCCTAAGCCGAGTCCTGCATTCCAAAGTCGGCTCGAACTGAAACTTGTATCCTAGCACTGCGCCGTCGCCGCGGTTCCAACGCCGTGACTCGTGCACCGAACCGATATCTAGGTGGGAAGATGCCAGTCAGCGTTCGGTTCGAAGAAATGTCGCACATTGCGAATCTTGAGGGAATCTCTACGAGATGTCCCATTAATCAAGTCAAGTACACCATCTTACCTTAATGCCACTTCACCCAACAACAAGTACACATGACCTCTCTCTCCTTTCCCACAAGTCAACAATTCCCTCCCCTCACCATTCCTCCTTTTTACAAATTTCAAACATGACCATACCTTCTCCATCCCTTCTCCATTTATTTTATTTCTTTCTCTCCCTCATTCTCTCATTCCCTCCCTCTCACACGTCCAAGCCTCCTCTAAGCAATCCAATCTCCCAAAAAATTTCTAAGTGTGGCCCACCTCCTCAACTTCCATCTCAACCGTCCAATCATCATCCGCACCGTTAAAACCCGATCGACGTCCATAAGAACCGTAGGTGAGGAGTTTTCAAGCCAAGGGAGCAAGGAGGATCGCAACAAGGTGGGTGATCCACCGTTAAATTTCTTTTCTTAGGGCCACTTGTTGGTGGGACCCGTTTTTTATGTATGAATTGTATCATGTGGGGCCCATAGTGGCGGGGCCCCACCATCACCGTCTTTTGTCTCTTGTCTCTTTCTCTATCTCTCTCTTTCCTTCTTTTCCCCTTGAATGTTGTGAGCCCCACCAAATTATGTTGAATCCACTCCATCCATCAGACGGTGTGGTCCACCGCATTTTAGGTGAAATCCACCCTTCATATATGCATATATATGTATGTAGTAGCATCTTATATTATATTATTATAATATATATTAATATATGTATATATATAAATATGCATGGTGGGCCACGTGCATGTGGGACCCTCCATGAGGCCCCGTGTATACACCGTCCAACGTCCAGAGACGCTGGATGAGTAGGTGGCTAGATGGAGTGTTGTGTACTGACGTGGTGGTGTACTAACAAGCTAACAAAAAAGTAAAAGTAGTGCTTTTGGGGTGGCTGCTCATGCAGGCCCCACCTTGATGTATGAGACTGATCCACGCCGTCCATTCTGTCCTTCAGATCATTTTAGACGTTGAGCTAAAATCGTAAGGTGATTCTGATCACCGGGTGGGCCATACCCTCTAAAACCATGTAAAGACATGCCAGAACATATAACAGTACTTGGTGGGACCCATCTGAAGTTTGGATGCAGCTGAAATTCGGTCTGGATGGCTAGAAAAGTGCGACACGCATAATGGGTGGGCTGGACTGTGAATCACATCATAGTGGGCCACACACCAAAAAAAAAAAAGAGGGGGGCTGCTGCAGCAGCAGCGCTGCTGCTGACGTAGGAAGCGCCTGCGCTGCACGGGTGACGGGCGGACGGTGGCTGGGCCTCACAGCTCCAGATGTGAGCCCCCACAGTGATGCGTTTCAATCATCAACACCAAGCATTTGATGGGTCCCCTTTGATTATGGGCTGTCCCCAAAAATCAGCCGTATACGGATCTCAAGTGGGCCACACCATCAAAAATCATGTGAATACATGCCTAAAACATATAAAATTATTTGGTGGGGCCTACCTGAAATTTGGATGCGGTTGAAACTTGGTTTGGACGGTCAACCAGGTGGGACACACATGATGGGTGGACTGGATTTGCAACCCACATTACAGTGGACCCCCGGGTCCACGTGACTTTATAAACAGGTTGAATGGCAAATATTACAGTGGGCTCCCTGACCGTGGGCCCCTGGCCCACGTAACTTTATGAGCAGGTTGGTCAGCAAATAAACATTTCGGTGGGCCCCTCCCTAGCCGTGAGGCCCTGTGAACAGGGTGGGTGGCAAATAAACATTTTGGTGGGCCCTGCCCTGGTCGACATGACCTTATGAATAGGTTGGATGATAAATAAATAGTACCGTGGGCCTCCAGGTCCATGTGACCTTATAAACAGATTGGATGATAAATAAATATTATGGTGGGCCCCAGGTCCACATGACCCTGTCAACAGGTTGGCTGGAAAACAAACATTATGGTGGGCTCTGGTCTGCGTGACCATATGAATAGGTTTGATGGCAAATAAATATTATGGTGGGCCCTAAGCCCATGTGACGGAGCCCATATTGATGTATCTATGGCCATTGTTGAGGCCCACCTTGATATATACATAAGGCCCATGAGTTTAGGCCCATTCGATGTATTGGTGGCCCGTTGTCGAGGCCCACTCTGATATATATGGGGCCCATGTTGCGAGGCCCATTGTGATGTTTTCAAAGGCTCATGGAGTATGACCCATTGCAATGTACATGAGGCCATTGATGTGGCCCACTTGACTTATAAAAGGCCCATATGAGGCGGCCCACTTAATGAACCTAAGGCCGTTGGGTCAAGGCCCAATAAGATGTATATAGGTCCATTGCAATGTGTGATTCCACCAAGATTTATTTAATGGTATTTGAGGCGAGCCGAGCCTTGGGGACAATGTTGGTTTAACGTCCACATTGTACGAGTAATGTTGGTTAGATGTCCACATTATAACTCTCCCTAAGGCCACTGATAGGCCCGTATCTGTTTCATGTAGGCCATCTAGGCCCATCTTCATTGAGAGGATAGTTTATTGCTTTATAACATGTTTAGCACAGCCCCATGATTCATGATCATACGCATCATATGTATGCTTGAGATGAGGAGTGTCTGATCATAGCATATGCCTTCGGGCAGACTGTTTACGGGCTCCCTAATAGGCGGAGTTGCCCTACATGAGCACGTGCTTCACGCAGGATGGTTGCATGATTGGTAGTGTGGTTCATGCATTTGCATCTGTGTGATTGTGATATGCCCTAGCGACATCAGGGCCATAGCCTCCACAGATATATCGTGGGTGGCTAGTTGGATACCGGAAAAATCTTATTCTAAGCAATTGGGGTGTCATAGATGTCCCTGGGTGAGAGTCCCTGAACCCGATGGTACCAGAGGATAACTCCAACGTCGAGACCGAATGAATATAAGAGCGCACGAGGGCCGAATACCAGAAGGCCGCGTCTCCCACTGTGTCGTGGTCGGTTGGAAAGGAGTGGTGGCCTTACTCGCCCGAGAGTAGGGGGCATTACTAGGCTGAGTTTGACCAGCTCGAAAATGGGTTCGCTATCGACGTGCCGGATAGGTATTGGCTGACTATTGGCCAGGCGGATAGTGAGGTTTCTTACGCTCACTTGGACTGTGCTGCTTGGAGAGAGACAGTGCCATTTGGAGTGTACTGAACCCCAGTGATTATCCAGACTGAGAACCGTACTGATTTGATGCTCTAGTTAGGAGTTACATTGGTATGAGGATTGGCATGCTTGACTTACATATTGCATCGCATGGCCTTGGTATGGCCGATAGCATTCACATCTTGTACTGCATAGCCTTGGTACGGCTGGTTGCATTTACGTACTCATCAGCATGATTCCGCATTACTCCGGCATTGCATTCTGAGCATGTTCGCAAACACTTACACCGCCCTCTAAGCTTTTTATAAGCTTATGCACGATTGATGCGTGCAAGTGACGCCAGGACGCAGCTGTAGTCTCGTCGCAATTAGAGCGTGCCACCGAGCTTTTGGAGTTTTGATATTACCACTATCTTATATTTCCCTTTATACGCACTGTACTCAAAGTTTTTGTTCATAGTGAATTTTGTGATGGTGTTCTTATGGTTATTGTTCGTGGGTTATGCTTGGTTATGCTCATTACGAATCAAATAGATTATTAGAAATCCTCCTTGTAGCATCCCAGGATCGGAACCTGGTATATGGGTGCCGGGAGCCGAGAATGGGGTACTACGGAGGCTGTCGGCGCCGGATTCGGCAATCGGGAATTTTGTGAGCCCGGTCTCCGAGTTTGGGGTGTGACAATTCTTGAGCCCAAGTTGCATAATGGCCCATCAATGGGTTCCAAAAGGCCCAAGGCACCTAAATGTCCTTTTCGGCACATCGTTAAGAGCAATGTATATCTGGTTATACTCGGAATGGCCATCCATGAAGGAAACCATCTAGCGTCTGGCTGCTCAGTCGATCAACTGATTGGCCACGGGTATTGGATATTCAGTCTTAGGTCTGGCCAAATTTAAATTTCCAAAATCAATGTATACCCATAACTTACTATTCTTTTTTATCACTAGGACCATGTTCAAGATCCATTTGGCATACTTAATGGGCCTCATAAAACTGACATTTAGTAACCGTTCTATCTCCTCCATTATTTTCTGAGTGGCTTCTGTCATCATTGTCCTACACGACTGCTTGTATGGTCGATACCCTTTACTGACAACATGTGCTCAACTAGGCTTCGATCTAGTCCCGACAACTTATGATAGTCCCACACAAAGAAATCAGTAAATTCTCTAGGCAAACTAGTGAGTTTATTTTGCAGCTTCAGCAATCCACTAATAAAGGTTAACTTAGAGTCCTGCTTGATTCCTAGGTTCACCTCAACCAAGGGATCCTGAATTTGAACCTGAGAGTCTTCCAAGTTATTAGGGGCTTCCTTTAAGTCCATGTCTATTTCAACTCCATATGTTTCATCAGCGGAACAACCGTTGTCAACATCCTTTAAGCTCTCTTCGAGCCTCTTTGTTATACCCGTGAAGTTGGTCATTCACTTCTTGTCTATCAATGTACTAGTCATGGGATTTCTTTAATGATATAGTGTGGGACTGGCCAAGAAGGTACAATGTCCCTTGACAAGTTATCAACTGGATGAATTACAGTAGTAATATCTCACACAATATTGTTTTGATTCTTCTTTAAAGATAACCCATTAGACGTTCATGCTTGTTTCTTCCAATGAAGTGAATAGGTCCTACTTCATCTCCGTAGTAGTAGGCCTCATTTGCATTTAATATAGCTAAGAATGGCTTGTTATCAGCCAATACTAATTCAACTTTATCCTTATTCTAAAATATTATAAATTGATGCAAGGAGGAAGGGATACGAGCAAAAGAGCGGATCTAATCTCTTTCAAGCGAAGCATTATAATTGGATAGAGTATTGACTATGAATAAAGGATCCAATACTCTTTTAGTTCATACGGTCAAATCAATCAGTAACACACCATATGTATTCGTGACATATCCAGCAAAGTTACTGGCTGTAACCTTGGATTGGATCAAATCAACTGGGGTTTTTCCCAATTTTCGCATCATTCTTACTGTGAGAAGATTAACGACAACCCCATTATTGACCAGGATTATCTGGTGACTGGGCAGCTCTCTAGGTGGGTGGATATATATAGTGGTTCAAGATGCTTAGTCATATCATGAGTGAGCCTTTCTATGCTTGCTCTCGGTGCTCCTTCAATTCCATCTTCTGCGAGAAAAGAAGAGTGTTGTATCACTATAGGAGGACCAAGCTCCTCTATGTCACCTACCATCTTACTGGGTTGAGATGGCTTGGACTAAAAACTAAATGAGAAAGTAACTATCATGTTACAATCAAACACCACAGGTGTCAATGAACAAAAAATAATCTCTGAACCCAAAAATTACCCCCTAGTTTCTTTGAATCGTGCTACTCATTAGAACCTAGACCGGAACATTTGATGTTCTTATCGGTCATTAAAGTTGCCCCTATTCACTTAAAAGATGGTGAGGACACTTCCAAATGCTTCGGTTATCAACATTAGTTTTTCGATCAGTAGATCGCACCTGAGAACCACTCCATGCTAAGATAATCTAACAAGTCATCGTGATTGTCATTGTTGCCCAACTCCATTGTATTGTTATGCTAGGTACTATCTTCCATTACTTGATTGTACCCAACATGTTTTAGAATTAGTTTGACCGTGTTTATGGTCAATTGTTCCTCTAGTTGAGGAATTATCTAGATGGACTTACACTGCATGGATCCTGACAGAGATGCATTCTCAGTCTCTGCGAATTCTCTTCTTCTAACTGCTTAATGCCACTAGAAATGAAATTTTTGGGTATGAGTCATTGCTTTAGGGGCATCAAGGAATTTGGGATGCCTAAACCTTTTTTAGACTTCCTCTCGAGTTGGTGGAGGCTTGACCATTCTTTAACTTAGAGTGCTCCGTTGAGGCTATTGGGGCGAGAATGCTTTCCTCGGTTGATAGGGCTCTTTCTTCTTGATCCCTCTTGGAGTTGCATGTTCAACCCACATCGCTGGCTGAGACGAAGCTCCTAAGTCCTGGACCACTCTAGCACATCTCCCGTATAGTTGCAAGTCTTAACCACAATGTTGTACTTCTCTTGGTCTCTATGTAATTTATAGTCATTGCATAACACTGATATCATCCTGACCTTGTTCTTCGTGACACGCCATGGTAATTACTAGGACCAAGATCAACCATTTTCCTTGATTGATCCAATTTTCATAGATTCACCATAGCCATGTTGATGTCCAAATTAGGCAGGAATGGATTGGTATTGATCAACATTGCTTCTTCACCCTTCTCAGGGAATTTCAACAATCCACTATCAGTGTAATCATGGACGATGTTCCTGAAAACAACGCACGCGTCCCATGCCATTTCCAATACTCAACCTTTTTCAATTTATCGGCTGTGAGTATTTTGTAATTACTCAGAACTTTAATAAACTTCCCTGCTAGTAGTATCTCGAATATCGCACTGGCCTGGTCAATATAAAATATATATATATATCTTTTGAGCCTTTTGTGTGGTCGGCGTAATTATTTTCGCGTTGACCAATGTTGAACATATGAGTGACTTTTTTGCCACTACCTCGACAATCACAACCTCATAATTAAGGTCATGATAATATGTCCCGATTGTCGAGTTCTTTTGCCTGGCTCCTTCTTAAAGAAGCTCTTCATATCTGGAAACTTTCCTACTTAAATTATACAAATATATAAACTCTGTTCCGATGAATTTATTTTGGAGTTTGTATTCTGGGCCGTCTTGTGCATGTTGAACAAATTCGTCCTCAGTCATAACGAACTTACACTAACTTTTCGCTTATTTGAACCAGATAATATAACTCTCACAAGATTCCCCCAGTAACTGTTGAAAGCATGTGAGATTAGCCATGGTCATCTCCCTGTCCTTAGAAAAGAATTGAGCATGTAATTTCTCATCTTGCCAGGTATGGATTGAAATTAGTAGTAAGTTGGAGTACCAAGTGAAGGCCATTGCCATCAATGAATGACTGAATAATTGAAACTGCTGATAGTCATTGTTAGCAAATTCACTACACTATATAGTGAATCGACCTACATGTTTAATAGTTGATTGACCAGTATCGCCTAAGTGTATGGTAAAATCTGGTTGATAATTCCTCGATAATGGGTGTTGTCGGTCATTCCACTCGGGATATGGCTTATGGTAAACCTGGATAGTATTGTGGCCGAGGACTTACCTTGCTACCTCTTGGACCATTTACATGATCTAGTCACGATTATTTGTTGAGGTTCAACCATTGGTGGCAAACCATGACCTACCCGATTATGTCCCTCATGGAACAATGAATTTTTAGAAAAATAATGGAAAGGCTGCCATCCCAGAGTACCCTAATTCTAAACTTTAAGGATAAAATTTCTGACCTCCCTCTCTGGTCACCTGAACTCAGCGGTTGGCAGAGCATTTTAACCATCCTGAATCAGAACGGGAGGGGTGTTCTATTGCAGGGTAGGTATCGATGGCAGTTAAACCATGTTACCGGCGAAACTTCCTTCGATATTATACTGCATTACCATAAGTGCTTTTTCAATAATGATGGCCATTAATTGATGCATGACTTCGGTCTGGTTAGCCATCCATCTGTTAACATTGTTAGTCTGAACACGAAATTTCTCAGCTTGGGAGTATACCAACTCCACCTAAGCTCTCCCTTATTCTTGACCATGCTGAATTCTCAGTTGCACATCCTAAAGTTCGACCGTTATCACTTTACGAGAAGTGGTCCAAGAGGTCAATGACCCCTCCTGGTTAATTGGACTATGTAACATCACGAAAATTAGGGGTCGAGCATAAACTCAACTCCTGAGTTCCAAAACATCACTTATGCAACAAAATGAATGATGATTAAATGTTGACTGTATTCGTGCATTGAACATGAGTGAGATTAAGCCCAAACAGCATATCATACTCCAGAGACAGTTAAATTGCAAGCAGAAGACTGTGATAGATAAATAACATATAAAAACTGTGGTGAGTCTCTAGAGTGTGATAAAGTTACCAGGTTAAATAATTACAATACAAATCTAAAATATACCTAATGTGAGGAAGTGTAATGTCTTCTATCCCAAGTACCATAGCCCCGTCAATACAATACCAGGTCTTCATAGACCCGAGAGAAATATAGATAGGAGAACTCCTCCTCATCATCATAGAAGTAGTCTGGCTCTGCTTCATAAGCATCGCCATCACCTGAAACTCAACAAATCTGGTTGGTGTGTATAACACCATCCCGTAACGTGGGAGTGAGTGATCAACTCAGTGGAACAATAAAGCATAGGCTAACATGTTATCAATTCATTCAAGCAGTAATGATAAAGCAGTAAAATCAAACACTCCTAACTACTCTTATTAATGTAAGTATGAATGCTGGCATGATGTATGCCATCACCACACCCTCCCTCGTGCAACACCATCTCACGTTCGCAGCATGCTTTCATCCCTCAGTACTCCACATCTTCCAGGCACATGTAATGCATGATGAGCATGATTATCGAGTATTTATTAGTCCATTTCAAACAGCAGGATTGGGAAATTAAGTTACCTCCCTTGTATCATTCCCAAACATGATCCATTCTAGGGTCGTCAGTCCTAGTTAATCTCAGACGATGGTGTGTTTTTCTAGGTCACTGCAAAGGCTGCCAGGGCTGTTACGTACAAAGGTTACACCACTCCCCCATCACCTCTTAAATGACTCATCACTATACAAAAATAGGCTTAGTTCATACTTTATATACCGCGGCAAAACTCTAAGGCTCACCGCGATTTCAGAGTATGCTCGAGGTCACTACAAAGGGCTGTTAGGGCTGTTGCTCGCATTCGTTGCACCACTCCCCCATCACCTTATCAATGTAAGCCGATAGCATGAATATAGTGTCCTATACCACCATAATCGGCTCACGAGTCTGGTTGCTCACTGGTCACTACGGGGAGGCACATGGCCCCAGCGTAGGCCGACAGCTCGACCACGGTGTCCCATACCACCATGTCCAGCTCATGAGTCTTAGCAGATCGAGGTATCATGGTTAAAAGGGATTTCACTGGTAAGTTTGGTACCCTAGGTTCAAGCAGTATTGACCAAACATGGTGAACATACATTAGACAAATCGTGTTACTTGACGAGCTCGACTAGCTCGAGCGCACAACAAGTTGAACGACATGAAGTGCATAAGCACTTCGCGTGGCCAACCACTATCGCCAACCGAAGTACGACTCGAGTTCGTCGAACACATCTCACGTGGCAAATGAATCACAGCCACGAATTCAATTCTGGTACCGAATGTTTGGACTATAATCATAGCCCCAAACACAATCAACCTTATTCAAAGTATGAAAAGTAAAGCATAATAAACAAAGTAATTTAAGCAAGGTAATAAGCATATCATAAAACATGTTATAAAGCATGTTATAAAGCACTATATAAACAAGAATACAAACACATATATTTCATAAGTTAGCGGTAAAAGTAAACAACCACATGGAGGAAATCATACATGTCTCTAAGGTAGTTGAGAATCCCATCTCAATACCTACCTAAGGCATCAACATCCAAACACTTACTCACACAAGCATTTTCACAAACACTTAACATACGCTATTTCAACATACTTAATATATGTTAGCAAACATGTATTAGGGTGAGTCCTTTCACCAAGCAAGTATTTTACGCACATATAATATATTTATACAACAAATAATCATGGCAAACACATCTCTAAAATATATATGTATACAGTACTTTCTATAATACAGTATTTCTACATACATAGTGTATATTAGTAAAACATGTATTTGGGCGAATCCATTCGCCAAATAAGTATTTTATCCTTATACCGTATATTCATACAACAAATAATCATGTCAAATACATTTCCAAAATTTATACGTATATGGTATTTTCTACAATACCTAGAATATGTAAAATTCCATAATCTACATCTTTAATCAAAACAGGAAACAGAAAGCACTTTGTATATGTGTAATTGCATACAAATCATGAATCTATCATTATCTGACATTGAAAGCGTTGAAAACCATAACCTATATACCTAAAGTCCGCACCTTGTGTCGTAGAATCGTAACGGAGTCGGTAGGTTTGCTAAGCTTCCGTATTCGGCAGTTTGGCAACCTATAGAATGAAATAGGTTAGCTATTTCGTAACCTACAACTATCCACACCCCAAATCAGATTAGGGTTAGGGTTTCTTACCTAGAAATGACACCGGAATCACCGGGAAAGTGATGAGAATGGAGCGGTTGAGCTTGGATACGGCAGGGAAGAACGACAGGGAAGAATCTCCCACTTCTCTCTCACTTTCTCTCTCTTTTCCTAGGGTTTTTCTCAAATTCAGATGGCTGAAATGAGAGAGGGCTTAAGGTCCTTATATAGTCTAAAAACTCACCGAAATAGACTTGTGGACAAGGTATACTTAGGTTATAACCAAAGCAACTCTGTTTCAGCTCAACGGAGCACTTCTGGTGGGCCTCCTTGAGCCAAAGATCGGACTTAAGCTCACTAACACTGGATCTACATTTAGTTAAGTTTTCATTTCAGTCGGATTTCTAGATCACGCGTGGCGGACTAGTTTCAGTTCGACGGTCAATGGGTCTCGATCGGAGATTCCGAGTACATGTAAATGTTTATGAAAATTTTCCTGATCCGAGGGTATATTTGGGTCAGATTCTGACGGTCTGGTTGCTTAATACTAATCTGTAAGCGACGAGTCTCAGATTACTATTCAAGATATTTATTTTGTAAAGTTCTTACACTCTCTCGCTCCGGATTCAAGCAAACGGCCATGGGACACTATCTGGATTTGATTTCCGAGATAGTTGTCAAGCCCAGCGAGGCGGTCCTAAGTCCTTTACCTCATATTATTCGGACTCTCGATGTGCGGTCCAGATCTGATACGGAGTTTCAACGTGCTCCCGAGAGCAGTCGGGTAATGAGATTGATCCTAGATTTTAGGGTAACCTAGCGTCAATGATTTTACAAGTTTTGGGTCTTGCAGATCATATTTAAAGTGGATCAAATGGATTTCGTAGCTAATCTAGTTTAACGCTTAGTTACTTTGTCTCATTTCTAAAGGATTTAGTCCTATAAGATTTCTGTCTGAGGTGGTACCTAGTCCTTTATAGTTTGTATATAAAGTGATCCAAGTTCTACTACTTAGCTAGTTTAAGATACTGTCTAGGGTGAAAGTACTTAGGAAAATTGGAAGAATAAGGTGGTGAAGGGTTAGATTTGTGAAGGAAATGGGTTCAGAAGCGATTTTAGACTATGGGATTCAGTTCTGACAAGTTAATAAGGTGTTAGGAGTGGCCCGCCTAAAGATGTCTAATTCCAGGTTGGCAAAAATCCGGGCTGTTACAGACTGAGTGTCAGACTAGTGTTTAAATTCAATGATTCGGGGGCCTCTTACAAAATTGTACGTCCTCGGTCGTAAGTGAAGCGGTTGGTGTCGAGGGTGGTGTGGTTGGTGTTGAGGGTTCATCCCCAACAATTTGATTCTTCTTATATTCATATTTTTGACTGATAAGTTTGAAATGTCACATCGATAAGTAAACTAGAGTTAAGGTGTAACGCCCCGGTTTTCAGAACCCGAGTTCATGACTCAAATTCCATGAACCCGGGAGTTAGCTAAGGGTAATGGTAACTCAATGAGTAAATCAAAGTGCAGGTAGTGGAAGAAGGAACCTAATATATATGTGAACCAACATATGAATAATATTCTGGCCCACTCAGTTGGGGGCCGATTACAAAACTTCAAGTTTCTATAACTCCAAATATACTGGAATAAAGAAAAGGGCTGATCTACTGATTTAGCCCAAAATAGGTGGCCGCCACTTGCTGCGGCTCCTCGCAATAAAGTTCCTCCTCGGCCACTGCATTTTCCAGACCTTCCGAAAACTCGTCAGCTTCGGTACCTACATCCTCTGTACGGTTGAATATTGATGAATGCGTGTTCAACTCAGTATGATCTCCCCTCAACATTACACACCGCCGCCCCAGGCAAGAAATAACATAAAACACACAACATGCAAAATAATACAGGAAATACGATCTTATTAAATGCATGGATGTATAAGTGCACATCAACTAGGGATGCTCATCCAATTGGCTTTTGGGCAAAACCCATACAATATGACCGGTCACAAGCGAAAGTACATAGTACATGCATAGTGCCAACTCACCAAAAATGGGTCGATAGTTGATGGTCTGGGAGTTAGCGAAACGATACCCCAACTGAATCATATTAGGCACGTGCTACAGCACCAGAACTAATCATCCGTCATCGCCTGAATGCGATGTATGTATGATTAACCAATCTGCTATTAGTCCACTTACGACCAGCTAATTTAAGTAAGCTCATAGTCACTACGGGGAGCACATGGCCCAGCGTAGGTCGACGGCTCGGGCATAGTGTCCCATGACCACCATCCCCAACCCATAAGACTACCGTCTTAGGGTGTGTATAGTACCCAGCAACATGGGGTTGATCCACTCAACACCAAAACCCCCATGTCAGGGGCCTACTCTTATCACCACCAGTCTGATTTCACCCTAAGCATGGACTCTCCTTTATTAAGACTTCTCATGGAGAGATTTAGCAAAATATGTGTTATAGCAACATAGACTTAATATGAAAATAGGAAATGAGGAACAATACATATGCTCAATCAAGGCATATTATCTGAAATAACGTAGGGTACATATCATGAATGACTTAGATTATCTATTCAAGTAGTCCAAAGAAATTAAGAATCCAGATATTAGTAAGCATAATCATTTATGTAATCTACTTTACGCAATTTACCATTAGTCTAACTAGCCATTTGTACTAATAAAACTACCATTTCTAGTCTAGTCAGGGATAGAAAGCTTAAGGGGAAGAAATCATCAGCAGACAAGGCATAGAACGCTACTAGAGGCAAGTTTCCTTGAGAAGATGGGGTATTTACACCACTCACATAACTCCCTGTACAAATTTATTCACATTAGTCGACGTGCCATGAACTTTAATACATGCGGGTTGGAAAATCCCAACTAAAGTTGTTTTTGGGCTACACCCAAAGGCGATCAGCCCATCAAATATGTGTCCTCGTCTGGGTCCAATCAAAGTCGACATTTGCTACGCATAATCACCCTAAAAGGAGGCATGGTGGGCTTTGTTTAGCTTGGGCATGTCAGCCCATGCTACATACACAACTCATTGGGGCTAGTGTGGGGCCTGCCATGTATTAGCCTGCTAGGAAATGAGACCCACCGTATCTATGGTGGGGGCCCACAGAGATGAGGCGCCCACCATCTAGGATGGGTGTGGCGCATGAGACTACTGCCATTGTACGTGGTATGGCCCATATGGCTTCGAATATGGTGTAGCCTATGCCCAATGATTTGACGGTGTGTACAGGCCACAAAACCCATGGTGGGGTCCCCACTCAGATGGATGGCCCAGAGGTAGAGCATATCTATGAGGTGGGTCCGCGCGTGTAGGACTCATCATGCTAATTGTATCGAGCATATATGTTCATATATATATATATATATATATATATATATACATATATATATATATATACACACTAATGCCACTTGTTTCAAACGTCCAGGTCTGGACGGCAGTTGACGGACGGCTCATATTTAAAACCTGCTCTTAGTGCTGCAGCCATACAGCTGGGGAATACATACACCAGACATTTCCTTCACGGGTGGGCCCCGCGTCCGATGCCAGAATGGATGTGAGGACCATATGCAAAGTAGGGTGGGTCGTGTCCAGACTTTGGACGGTCCGGATTCGACACCAGAGCTAGGTGGGTTCCTACAAGCAATTTGGTCCCACGTAGGGCCCACCACATACAACTATACCGCTATATATCTCATTCGTGCCCAACAGTCCTTCCATCGCTGCACGTCCACTGATGGACAGCCAGGAAGCAACGTCCATCGATGGATGGGCTGGATGCATTACACACGGCTAGGGGTGGCCCACCTTGGTGGACTGATGATGTGGCCCACCAGGATTTAAGCTAGGGATCGACGCAGTGCAGCCCACCAGCAGGTGGTCAGGCACAGCACTATGCGGACCACCTGCATTTTGGTGAGGCCTAGATCTACCGTAGCCCACCAACCCTCCACTACACCAAAATCATCAAACTGGTACGGAAGGGATTTTGGTTCGAAAACGGCTTTAAGCCGTTTCTGAATTTGAAACAGTATTGAACCGTACTAGAATTGTAGTGGTTATACATTGTTATTTCCATTATTTTTTTTGGTGTGTTTCAATTTGAGTGTTGGATCTTCTTATTTCTTAGTAGTGTATTTTATTATTTTATTTTGAAACAGATAGACGGAATGGATTCGGTTATTAACATCTGAGTGGACCCCACAAGGCCTAAGAGGCAAATTGGATCCATCTGCCGCAAACTACCGAATAATTTTAACCCTTCTCTTACAACAAAACCCTAAAATCCTTCATTTCGCATCAGTCGCTCTCTCTCTCTCTCTCTCTCTCTCTCTCTCTCTCTCTCTCTCTCTCTCTCTCTCTCTCTCTCTCTCAATCTCCCTCTCTTCGATCTCCCTCTCACTCTCCCTCCCTCTCCATCGATATCTCTCTCCCGATCTCAACCCTCTCTCCCGATCTCCCTCTCGCTCTCCCTCCCTCCCTCTCGATCTCCCCTCCATCGATCTCCCTCTCTTTCGATCTCCCTCTCCCGATCTCAGCCCTCCCTCTCTCTCTCGATCTCTCTCTCTTTCGATCTCCCTCTCCCGATCTCAACCCTCTCTCTCTATCTCCCTCTCACTCTCCCTCCCTCTCTCTCGATCTCCCTCTCTTTCGTACTCCCTCTCCCGATCTCAACCCCCTCTCTTGATACGAACGGTTCCGATCATCAAACCATTCTGCATGTGGGCCCAGTGACGGTGACATACACATCAGTCGTAGCGAGGTCAATCGAATTCTTCTTATTTATATTCTTTCCGAGCATTTAGGGTTCTTGCAACTCTCTCTCTCTCTCTCTCTGTCTTTTAGGGTTTTATGTTATTCTAGGGCAGAAGGGGCTGAGATGCAATTGGGGAGAGCTGTTATACGCCGTAGCTCTGAATATGCCTGCATGTTCTCTGCAGGTTGCTTGCTCAATCTCAGCCCTACATCAAATGATGGTCTCATAGTACTATTCTGATCATCCATTTAGTGGCCATTTGCTGTCAGTGCATGGTTTGGACGATGGGAAGTCCATGGATGAAATTACAGAAGTGCCATTGAAATGGAGTTTTATTTAGGAGAAGTCCAGGATTGCAGAACATTATAATGCTCTGTTCTACTAGATGCTTTGGGATACGTGGACAGTCAAATTAGTCGATCTGTACCGTCCATTTGGCGGATCCCATGATGTATTGGCCACATCGGGAAAATCTTAGTGATCGGATGATTATAACCATCTAATCATGGCCTATGAAAGATGGACGGTTAATATTGTTTATGGTTGTAACAATATTAGGCGGGGACCATCACGGATTGGTTGTAACAGTTCTAAGAATCACTTTGATTAGATTATCCTAACCATCCCATCCATGGCTTGGGGGAATACAGGGCTATAGGAAAGGTTGATGTCTGGTGGGCAGCTGATAAAAAAACTTATGTCAATCTACCATTTAAAAGCCATCTCTTATCACTGGGAGAAATGCTCAGACGATGATGATAACTCAACCGTCAATGCTCTTGATTTCTTTTGTATTTTTTTAACTGATTCATGAAATTTGGTTTTAATGATCTGAATAATAAATGATCTAGTTTCACATGTAATTGCAATTAAATTAGTTATCAGAGGCTGAGTTCCCTGTTTGTGAACAGGGAACTTCCTTTTTGTGCACCAAGTTTATACATGTGTGGCCCAGACTTGTCTTATCCAAGCCATTGAATAAGCTTGTCCAGCTAGAGATGGATTTCTGACCAAGTTTGTACATGCAGGGCCCATGGTTGTATATAAATGATCTTAGGAGATTTTTTGGGCATGGTCCATCCGTGATGGGGGCCATTAGATCAATGGCTTGGATAAACCTACCATAATCAACAATCATGATCTCTAAAACATAATTACGATAAACTAAAATGAGATGTCCTCATTTTTTTAAAGTGGCAACCAAACAGGCCTAAATAATTTGGTACTTAAAGTTGGTTGAGGTAGGGATGATCCTCTAATACTGGATTACGATAATTACGATAATTACGATAAACTAAAAGTAGTTGATTGCACACTTTGAGTTTTCTTTTTCATGGTATTGAGGTAGGGATAATCCTCTAATACTGGATTTACCAGACAGTTTCTTTCAGCATTGCATTTGGATATGTGGATTGGGTATGCTGAAAGTTCATCTAAGCAACAAAGTAATCCTTATTTTTAATCAATTTGCACCTTCTCGTTGTTTCAGTTTGTTGAAGCCCATGTTCCTGAAACATTTCAAATCCACCCAAATCCAGCATGTAAATGCTTTCTGTGGCTATTTAGTTAGGGTATGTTGCTCTCATCTTCCCTAGCATGCAACTTGACCACTGAACTTCACTATTGCTTGACCTTTATATTTGTTTAGTTTAGATAAGGCTTAGATGATGATGATGATGTTTGTGGGAAATTACAGCATAGGTATTTTATTATTGGGAAATTACAGCATATAGCCATTTTAGTTGTGATCACACTAGTTTATTCAGTTTAGTTGACAATCCTACTTTTGTGGCGTTATATTTTTGGAAAATTTTGTTATGTTTTTAAAACATTTTGATGAAAAATTGAAATGTTTTTAACCTTTTGCATCAAACCCACAACACCCCTCTTTCTGAAGTAGTTCAGTGACCTATAAACAAAAACCTGAAGGAAATGAAGCCATTGGTTCTTAGCTTATGGGCTGGCCTGTGTGACAAGGAACTCACTACTCGCCTGTTGCAGGTTGAAGGAGCCGCTGCTGAAGATGGAAGAAAGCCCATCATATGCGATACTTACACACATCTTTGGTTACCAACATTTTCACTACCACTATTCTCGCATCTTCATCATCTGATAGAATCAAAAGATTCAATTAATCACCTGAGATTTTTTTTTTTTTGTCACAGGAAATTTTTTTGACAAGAGCACATGAGTCATTTAAGCAAATCAATATCTCAAGCACAAGGTAAAAAAACAACCTAGTAGATTCTTAATAGAAATGCTTGTTTTGGTTTGATGGCAGAAAGATTTGAAGCTAATGCATGAGATGGGCCTGGATGCCTAAAGATTTTCTATTTCCTAGTCCAGGCTAATTCCTGGTATGTAGGCTATTAGTTTGATTCAATTTTCAATTTCCTAGATGCATTACTGAAACTTCCTGTTTGATTCTTGTGGTCATTTACATGCAGATGGACGGGGAGCCATCGACCCAAAAGGCCTGCAGTACTACAATCTCATCAATGAACTTGTCCGTCAGTTGAACTCTCTTGATTGTCATTTATGAACCGTTCATAAGGCGAGCTCTTCTAGAACTAGATACCTGACATCTCAATGGACTTCCTATTTAATCAATCATTTATTTGGCATGGATGATTGAGTGCAAATTTGTTCTTAGTTTTAAAGCCTTTCTTTCTCATCTTGAATTTAAAGTTTTTATATACCTCATTGTCCTCGTATGGATGTACTCTTCATAACTGGTTATCTCTTTATTAGTTCATATACCAAATATTTTCTTCCATGTGGTCCTGATTTCTGCCATATACCCTCTAGTGGTTAACATGAAGGCAAGAACATTTACTACGTGCTCAACAAGGAATTCCAATATCGGAATATGAGGTAAGTGTTACAATTTCTCTGGTTGGTTTTCAACATGCAAAAAGCAAAGGATATGTATTTAAAGATGCTGAAGTGGCATAGTGACTTCAACGTTGATACAATTGAAAAGGGAAAGCTTTAAGGTGACTAGTAGCTTGGATCTTGCACACGTCCATGTTGGCACATGTGGCAGTAGCTTGGTGGGTTGGGATAACATGCATGAGGATTAACAAAAAGAAAAAAGAAAAAAAAAAAAAAAGTAATAATGTAGTTTTCAAATCCACTATTATATGTTGTTGGATTACATGCCCCTGTCCAAGCATTCGATTGACTGTTGAAGTTTCATTACTGATTTGCAACTTCATTTTTTTATCTATTTTTGGTAATGGCTTGTGATAGTGCATAATGATCAGAGGTTCCTTTTTAAAGCACTCTCAGTTTTGCATGCAACTATTCACTTTTGTCAGTTACTATCTTTTTCTGTTCATTCGAATTGTAGATATAGGTTGAATTTTTTATTTTTATTTTTTTTCTCATAGCAGTTTCAGTCTATGGATTTCAATGATTCCAGTTTTATATAGACTCCTAAGAGTATTTGTTGTATATTCCAGTTTTTTTTTTTTTTCAACTATTCACTTTGTGGGTGTTTTTTTTTTTTTGTTGTGGTTTGGTTTGGCTACTGATGTTCAGTACTTCAATACAATTAAGCTGTTTCTTTAATGCTTGAGATGTATTAATACTTTATCCATGTTTGGATGTAATATGCTCATTCAAAGTGAAACAGTTATTTTATGTTTGAGGTTCAAGTGCTTGTATACATGTGTGATGTCTCACTGACCTTAGGATATCTTTCTTCCTCTTGCTTTGGTAGTCAGTATCTTGTGCTCTTGGCCTGAGCAATTTTTCTATTCCTACTGAAAGCAGGTTCTTCCCTTCACCCTTATTATTTTCTTCCTCATTTTTATATGTTCTAATATTTCTTTATTAAAATATATTGACATAGTGTATGTTTTGAAGATAGTAATCTCACACATCAACACTAGTGCTTCCTTGCTTCCTTGTTGCCTAAACTGAGGTCGTTAAATATGCTTGGGTAGCCTTGTAAAGCACAACTTGGAGGCACACTCAACTTCATGGCTTCTTAGCATGGAAGTTAAAAATTTTGAGATAACAGGAAGCTGAGTTGTTAGGATGAACTTGTTTAACTCCTTATTTATTCTAAACTCTACCCTTCTTACCTGCAGGTTTTATGAAGGTGTTGTGCATTCTTGTAACCTAGGAAAGAAGAAACATGTGGTAAACTATGAGACTTGTGTACTTCTCTTAATTATCCCTGTCCAAACTATCCCCTTTCTTGAAGACTTGCTGAATGATATTTCCTTCAAAGATACTATATGACGATGGAGATGTGGTAGTTCTCTAGTTAGATAAGGAGCAGTGGGAGGTTATTAGTAGGATTCAATCTTGATATATCATATTATTAATTATAATGTTAAAAAATGGATTATAAGTGGGAGTAGGATTCAATTTTATGATATTATGTTTTTGGCACCAAATATCAGTTTGTAAAGGCAATATTGACAGGTAAAAGAAAATCATTAAAATTGTTTAGGTAGTACATAAGTTTTCCAAAAAGAAAGAGAAATTTAGATTTTTTGCTAATGGTTTGTATTCTATGTCTTTATGCAGCCCTATATAAAGATTTAGTTTAGAATCTCATCTTTTGCAATTCACATACTTGAGAAGGGAACACAGGTTAGTTTCTTCTTCTATATCACTTACAGAAGCAGCTCCATATCTGTCGTCCACGGTTGAATGGGGAAGACTGAAGGGAGGGAGTTAGAGCAGTTCTATTTATTTTTATTTGATACTTGTTTGAGACTTGATATCACACAGATGGTTGGGAAGAGAATGCATTAACTGGTTGTGATGGAATGTTTTTTCTTTCTTTCTTCCTTTTCTTTTTTCTCCATCTGGCGTCCATTTGTTTCATAAACTGTGGCCCATTTGACGAGGTAGATCAAAAGCTTAAGGGAGAGGTGTCCAGCCTTTGGAAGCCAATCAATGTCAACCGATCCGATAGTCACATAATCAAATGAGTATAACATTTAATTCATGATACATCTAGATGCGACCTGTTACTTAGATAGTTTAATTTTGAAGTACTTGTAAGCCACTTATGCAATTTCTAAGTAATTTCAAAATGCCTGTGTATCATCACATAACAAATACAAGCATGGGTCCTTGGTTTAGTCATCAAGTCCTGTTGCATGTTTGATGAAATGCCTGACAGAAACAATCTCTTTAGAAAAAGCCTATTTACGAGATGTGGAGGGAAAGTATTCAGTTGAATGGTTTTTTTTTTCCCCCTTGTGAATTGGCTTCAAGGTGTTTATTGTTTGACATGGAGTAATTCTATTGGCGTCTGACTAAAAGTCTTTTTTTTTTCCCTTAAAACAACATCTTCTGTATTTGGGCAGAAGCCTGGCTTTGGAGTCTTTTGATCAACTCCAACTCAAACAAGTCCTTCTGGTAGTGCATTTCAACAAACACAGTCAGCATTTGGAAGATTTATTTCCTTCTCATCTTATGGTTTTCTTTGGTCTTTATGTGGTCACAACAAGGGATACAGATTGTTCTTTCTTTCAGATTCAAGATCTAGTGGATGATACCCAGAAATGGAAAGTCCGACAGTGATGTTCCTATCAAATCTCAGATGCTCCTCTTGGAATCAAGGGAATATTCTTCACTTAATGACAAAACCATCGACTCATTTGATCAGAACACATTCTGCATACTATTAATGCCTGTGTTTAATGGTGATTTTCAAACCAGCTTGCAGGGGAATTCTACCACCAATCTTCAGTTCTTTGTTGAAGGTGGTTTGTATGTTAGATTAGTACTTCTATATTAGTTTAAGCTTTTCTGGTATTGATTTCTAGGCTCATAAAGTTCTGAAGTTAATATCCAATGATGGTTCCATGCTTCAGGTGACCCCACCATTCAGTCCAAATAGGTTCTAGAAGTCGTTTTCATCAATTTAGGGAACAACCCATTTGAGCTTTTTAGGGATTCTATCTAGTTGGTTTGCCTTGAAAATTAGGCTATTTTCGTGGATACATCTAAGAGCAATTGTTCCTTCAAATCAGAGGTCAGTCTTAGAGATCACTTTGGAGCTTGATTTATCAATCAACTTCCCTAGATTTGTTCATTAGATTGGGGTTTCCCTTCTGATTCTTTTGATATATATATATATATATATATTTTTTTGCTTGTCTTTTTATGAATGCATGTTTTGTTAGATTTGGAGAGATGGGTGATTCTCTAATGTTAACTCATCCTCATTTACAATGAAAAGTTATACTCTAGAATTGTTGAAAATGGAGCTAATTTATGGTTCTTATCATAATTTGACTGCACATTCTCTGGAGCTGCATTTTTTTACAACAAAATAGGGAGGTATTGGAATCATGTCTAAAGCAAGATTTCCTGATTTGATTCTTTTACATTGTTGTGATATATTATTTCTATTTGATTTGAGTTCTATAAGCAAAATGTGGTTTTCTTTTTTCCTTTTAAAGAAAAAATTCTTCTCGTTGAGAGGTTGTTGTGAGCACAAGCTAGATCGGAAATATTTATGCAACAGAATCACTGATACCCACTGTGTATCTTGGTAAACTTTGAAATGATGCATGGCGTTGGTCTTTTGGTTGTCTTTAATTTATGTAATTAAACAATATTTCACTATGCAAATTGTTTGGTGCTTTATTTTTTTGATTTGCATAAATCTCCCTCAGGATTCAAAGTCCATGCATCTGTAAGATGTAGCTTGGAGTTGATTTGGAGAATTGTAAGAGCTCATGGAAGGGACAACAAATTCATTCCTAGTTTGGAAATGAAGCTTGCCTAATTTATGCTTCATATTAGACATTTTAAATGAACTTTTAGTATCGATACTATAGGACATGAGCGATTGTAAGTCTTGGGTTGAACTATCTATTGGTGTGATATTTGTAAGTTACTTGTGATGTTTCTTATAACTTGAAAATTTCTTTTCATTTTCTTTTGCCTTGTGGAAATTTGATTTCATCTAGATGGGAAGTAGATCCCTAAGCACATGATTAAAATTGCTTTTGAAAATGTTCTACGCTTTTTTAAAAAACCCAACTGCTCCCTCACCTGAACATGTCATTGCTTCAATTTAGATGAGGTACCTGCAAATGCACGGGCAGGTGTGTGTGTGTGTGTGTTTTTTTTTTTTAATTATTATTATTATTTTATTTGTCTTTGTTGAGTTTTGATGGTGGATCGGTTTTGGAAGAGCAGGGACTTCATCAGGGAGGAAGCCGCGGAACCCCTGCAGGTTCAGGCTGGGGACTGTGGCGCTTCGGGAGATACGGAAGTATCAGAAGTCCTGTGAGCTGTTGATACCCACAGCTCCTTTCATTCGATGCGTGGGTATCTGTCTGTTCAGGTAAAATCCTTTTCCTAGATTTCGCTTTATGCTCCACATTCATTCAACTCTCCCTACATTTCTGCTTCCACTATTTTGGTTAGTAACTTAAGAGCATCCAGACATACAGCTAATCTTCATATTGGCTTGTGCATTGTTTTATGCAACGGTTTCAGAACTATTACAAGTTGGTATTGCCAATGGAGTACCTGACGTGAGGCTTTTTGTTTTTTCTTTTCCTTTCCTTTTTTTTTTCCTGTCAGTTTTCCAAGTGCATCTGATGGCAAAGTTATAGAGGTGTACCAATAAGATTAGGCAAATTGATGGGTCTGTGTTCCACCGTCTTTTAGTGAAATGGTGAAATGGGTATTAGATAGTCAGTAATTAGTCTCAACTGCTGTTTTTTCTTTCCATAAACATCTACACCATACGTTACGTGGACCTTTATGTGAAAACCTTATTTCTAATATGATGAGCTTGTCCACATAACTGGTTGGGTTTCTCACTCTCTCCTCACATGAACATGGATGCATCTAGAGACCCACATCAAAGCATCATCATCATTACCATCATCGTCAAGCAACATCATGATCATTATCATCAAACGCAAATTGCAGCCTGTTGTTTCTCTGCAGATTCCAACCAGCCTTCTCCTCGATGGAAACACAAGGTGGGGCCCTTTACTCCCGAGTTTTCTATGATGCCCTTTGAAATCGATGGCTCCCTTTGTATCATGGAAGCTCTTACAAGATCACAGCAAGGTGAAGGTATGCTTCTCTTCTTCCATCTCTTCCTTTCAGTTTCTTTTAAATAGCTTCTAAAAATAAAGTCATGTCTATCTCTTTGTTGATGGAAGGAATGATGCCAGCTTCCTCTCCCAAGCTTGAAGATTTCCTGGGTGGTGCAACCATGGGAGCCCACCAGTACAGAGCCATTGACAGGGAAGCTATGTCTCTAAGCTTGGACAGCATGTATTACTAGCACAACCCACAAGCTGAAAACAGCAGGCAGCAGCATTCTCTAGGCCTTCTCCAGCCCTTCAGGCAGCTGATTCGAGCCCAACAGCAGCAGCAGATTTTCGCCGATTATGGAAGATGTGGTGTTTTCGCGTCCAAGGACTCATGGGACATGTCTGAGGCAATCACGGATGGTGCGATGTAACGGGCGTCGATGGAGCTTTCATTTCATCCGTACGATGTGATCTGTGGATATGCACTAGACACTGGTTTTAGTTCTAGTTTTTTTTTTTTCCTCGTACACTTTAGGTGATCTAGACCATTGGAATGGTGGGGCCCATTGTAGTTGAGGTATTCACAGAATATCTTTTAGATTGAAAGATCCTGCACGTCGATTGTTTGCCTATGATGTATTACAGTTGTACTTCTGTTCTTCGCCTTCCATTAGGAAGATGGTGGTTCCGCTAATTTTGCACATGCCACTAAAAAAATGGGCCCCACACCTGGGCAGGGAGTGGATATTGCGGTCATGGTCCGATGATGATCATTCAACAATGCACGGATCTTGTGATGTGTATGTATACGCACTATCCCTGATCGCTCTGTCAGTCTCAATACATTTTTGTGCATTTGAATTGATACTCCAGTAGAGCGAGGTAGCTGATAAGTGGGGACTCAAAATTAAAACATCTAAATCAAGAAAAGCAATATAGATGGGACATAAAACTGAAATCAATTGATGGGATGATCATAACTTTCAATAACTTTCAATAGGTAGACACGATCATAACTTTCAATAACTTTCAATAGGTAGACGTTGAACTACAAGCCATGACTACTTTCAATTTTAGTCGTTCATCATGTGTCCACAAATTGAAATGTGTACTAAAATGTGACCGTTGGCAACATTAATGAGCATTCAAAAGCGTTTCTAAAATTGTGCCTAGAATGTGACCGTTGGCACCAGAACGGTTTAAAACCATTCCTGAAATTCCGTTTCAAAAAATTGAAACGGTACCCAAAACGGTTCTGAACCGTTCCTGTTTTTCTGCGACGCCTCAATTAGGAACGGTTTGTAACCGCTCCTGAAGCATTTGGGAACGGTTTTAAACCGTTCCTAAATGACGATTTTGGTGTAGTGCTTAGACTGTGAAAACAGTCTTCCTGTGGCACGTTGCTGGAGCTGTTCCTGAATCCGATTTTTAGCTCAAAAATGGTTCGATCCTGGCCATTTTCGGCCCCAAGCTAGGACCATTTAGATCACGGTTCGGCCCCAAGCTAGGCCTGATGAAAACTGGATTTGAACGGCAACTTAGCAGCAGCTGAGGGGGCTGTTTTCAGTCCATCTTCACTGCCATTGTTAGCTTGACTTCTCAGTTTGGAAGACAGCCATTGCTTGGCTTGCTTTCAACACAACGCAGAGTTCTAACACCACTCGACTTTGGCCTGACATACGGCCTTCCTCTCGATCTGTTACCTGTCTGAAACCCGACCACCGTTTGGTCGGTTCTAGCTTCAGAACAGGGCCACCGTATGGCCCGTTTTCAGTCCAAAATAGGGACCAAACCTTTTGTCTCTTCAACTGAGTTATAGCCATTGATTGGCTGGTCTCCAACCTAAACTTGAGCCGGTTCGAAGCTCTACATAGAGCTTAAACAAAACTTCAAATGCTCCTGCAATTGTGGCCATTGCTTGGCCTGATTCGTGGACCAAAATGGAGCTACCATTTGGCCCGTTTCCTGCTAGGTTTTTGGTCCAAAGTTTAGCCATCGTTTGGCCTACTCCCAACTTGAAACGGAGTTGCTGCCTTAGCATCATTTCGACCCAAATTGTAGCCACTACTTGGCCGACTTCTCAGGTGGAAAGGCAGCCATTGATTGGTATGTTCCCTGACACGGTCCTGGCCCTAAACTCAGCCATTTCTTGGCTTGGTCTTGGTCTAGGAACGTAACACTCTCAGCTACAAGGAAAGAGAAAGATAAATGAACAGGGGAAGAACGTTTTTGACACTACCTTCGTCACTTACGTTAAAACAGGGGATCGGTTTTTGCCTTTGCTTCCCTCACTACGTTCTCTCTTGGTGCGAATTCCTAGGGCTACAATGCCTCTTTTATAGGCAGCAAGGGGGAGGAATGAATGGTTGTGATCGTCCTAATCGTGGACGGCCGAGATGTCGTCCGTTAATGCCCTTCCCAAAGAGGAATGTTTTCCCCTCTGATTTACTTTTACAGACCCTTGTTGGGTCATTTTCGGAAAGGAGGGAACACCACTTCTCCAGGTGATGGATGGTTTAGCTTTGTAGGCTTCGTGGCCTAGGACGATCATGGCCGATCGTGCGATCCCAGCCGGTCCCATCTTGCTGATATCAGCCATTGGTATTTTTGGACGGCCGCCTACTAACTTTTTTGCCTGTTTACCAGGGCCCAAAAGGCTATACGGTTTTGACCGTATGGCCCCACAGAAAGTTTGAACAGACCGGATGGTCTGAAAAGTCAACGTGGTGGCCCACTTTGGAGTCCAAAGGCCATCTGTTTAAATCCTTTTCCAATGGCGGGAAAACCTTTCTTGGCTTCAATTTTTGGCTCGGTCAAGGACTGTTTGACCGAGTCTGACAATTCAGTGCACGTCGTGCACGGATGTTTGCAATGCATATGCATACTGCGTGAGGTCCACCAGGATGGTTGTGATAAATCTGTTCCGTCCATCCTCCTTAGGGCCTTGGAATAGGGGTCCCAGTTCATTTTAGTGCGGGACCGAGACCTAGGTAGGACGTTACATACCCTATTGGTCATCATTGGCCCATACGTCGTGATCCGTCAATTAGGTGGGCCTGATAAACTTTTTCAATGGTTAATGTAGGGTACTAGTTATGATAAAGGGTTCGTGTGTCACCAACCAATTCTCAAGTGTTGGTGACAAGTATTTTGCACCAGTATTAATTAACATAATGACTCCAATTTTGAGTGTTCGAGTAGACTTACTTCCGCGTTTCCTGTAGGGTGTGTTCTGGCTCTTGGAGACCTTGATGGATGGCTTTAATGTCGACCAAAATCCCCATCCTGCATATATCGAGTTCAAGTTTTCGGTTAACCCACTCTATTTTAGATTAGTGTAGGTTTAAAAGGTAACACCCGTGTACTAAAGGTACGGGGTGTTACACAAGGTCTCACTGGGCGTGCCAAAAATATGTTGTCCATTTCTTTCGATTTCATTTTCGGTCAAGAGATTTGCGCGGTCATGCCAAATTTGAATGTGCGGCTCAATTCAAACTCAACAACTATGACCCCAAGTGCCAAGATAGGAAGATACGTCAGAAATTGACTGTATGTGATCAAGATCGAATGAGATCTGACGCCTATTCATCCACTTGTACATTGCTTCTTAAGATAATAAAGAGATTATCAGAGGGTGAGGTTCGTCCTCTGAAAATGGGTTACACCTCTGCATTTCATACAAAAGGACTTTTTTCAATACAAAAAAAAAGAAGAAAGTAAATTCTTATAGTCGGCCGTGGAGAACAACTGCAGGACGCTTGAACGGAGAACTTTGCTTGGTACTTGAAGTGAATCCAATGTAAGTGCATAAACTCGAATTATACCTAAAGTTAACTACTACTTGATTACTGTTACCGCTTACACTAAGGAATGTAAATGACAGATAATGCTAAGGTTAACAACTACTTAATTACTACTACGAATTACAATAAGAAATGTAAATGACAAATAATGCTAAGGAGCAAAAAGCAATTGAACGATAGGTTTGGTTTAATTTAATTGGTACGAGACGTCTACTTCAACTAAACTCTTTTACTATTTATAGTTTTATATTGATCATTTTGATGCTTCATTGGTTATGACAGTTCTTATAACCGTTTTAGCATTACTGACCTTATGGAACCCTCCTTCTAAGGGCATGTTTGATTTTTCAAAGCAGGTCTAAATACCTTGTAAATGGGTAATTATTATCATTTCACCCCGTTGGAAAATCCATTAGAATTTCTGCCTTGAAAACCTGTTCAAAAGAGCTAGTTTAAAATTTTGGACTCCATGGTGATATATATGATACATCTATTCCGTCCATCTGTTTTGCCACAACAATTTGAGGTATGAGCCAAAAAATGAGGTAGATCCAACACTCAAGCGGCCCACACCAAAAGAAAAGTAGCCCCAAGAAGTTTTTAACGGTAAGTGTTTGATTCCCTTTTTCCTGTGGCATGGTCCACTTGAGCTTGGATATGGCTCATTTTTTGGCTCATGCCACAAATTCAGCTGACATAATGGATGAACGGTGTGGATAAGAGACATGAATCACGGTGGGACCCACAAATATTTTGTGGCTTTCTTAGTTTTTGCATCTAAAAAGTAGACCGTCAAATCAAGCAAGGGGAAAATGCTGTAAATACCTATGGAAGTAATTATTACCCATTTACACTATATTTACCGGGAATTAAAAATATCAAACAAGGCCTAAGCTTGTCATCTACCTAAATCATTCTAAGCTTCCTTATCAACCCAACCATGTTCTGCTCGGTTTGTGGATAACGTGGCATTGCTTAATAAACACCAACTGTATCACTGCAAAATTTTCTTCAAAAAGTTTTGCATATTTCGAGTACACAACCGACTCTCCTAAATACATGTGTCCCTCTTGGATTGAATCCAGGAATTAACATAAATAGGGTACACCAATATGCTTATTCGGTAGGCTTTATCTGTATATCCCTTGGTTATCCATTGCTGATTCTACGAGTGGAGAAGCCTAATTTTTACGAGGTGATTTTCACGATGGGGCCACCATTTTCACTGTACGAATGTTCTGCATGTATATTGTGTTTTGACCTAAACATGGTTAGTTTCATAGATATGATGATGTAGCCATTACCACGTCACATATTCCGTAGGATTTCTATACTCTCGCAACCTCCTCATGTGGGGTCCTTACTCATGCTCGGGTGGTAGACTCTACGGAGTTTCAACAGCCGGTCGAGGGTTTGAGTACCCATATGCGGTGAAATTCCACTAGCGTGAGAGTGTGGGGTGTGTGTGTGTGTTTGTGCGTGTTTAAAAAAAATTTAAAAAAAAAAATAGATATAGTAAAACCCATTGATTCATTTATGCACGTAGCTGTGTTTTTTAATAACCAGGCCCATCCATATATTTAGTCTGACATGGTAGCATGTGTACAGGAGGAATTACATATAGAGTTGGGCATCGGACCGAGTCGAATCGGATTTGGTCTAACTCGACCAGGTTCGATATTCGTAGGTTTCTATCCGAACCTGATCCGATTAGAGACCGGATCCGGGTCATTAAACCCGAATTCTCCGACTGTCAAGTTTAAATCGATTCCGGTCTACTAAAAAAAAAACTGAGTACGGTCGGATAAAGTAAGGTTCGGATTAAAAATAATGGATCGGTGTGGATAAACCCATTCAAGATGGGCCCCACATAAAAATCGGATTACTGAGAAGCTTAGATAGCTTCTTGGAGAAGCTTTACCTCTGTACATGCAATAGCTTCCTGGAGAAGCTTGGTAGATAGCTTCTTGGGAAGCTTTACATTAAGTGATTTGCTCCTGTAAATAACCATGATGATGTGTGTCATCCATACCATCCGTCTATTTTTTATATATCATTTTATGATATAATAAAAAAAATTGAAGTATATCTCAATCTTAAGTGGACCACATTACAGAAACAATATCGAATGAATTTTGACCATTAAAACGTCTGGGGCAATAAAATTTTGGATCGTGGTATTTATTGTTTCCCTTCTGCCTGGGTCTTTATGACCAAATCAATGATTGGATTCCAAATAAATAGATTGATATTAGTGGGCCTTCGGATGATTTTAATGGTGAATATCCATTCATTATTATTTTCATGGTGTGGCCCACCTAAGATTTATATCCCTATAATTTTTTTTATGCCCTATAATGATCTCAGTAAAAATGGATGAACGGAATGGATGAAACACGTACATCATGGTGGGCCCATGAACCCACCATTAGCCAATTTAGTAGCCTAGCAGCCTATATAGGGTACGTGTCATGCGAAGACGAGCAAGACGCCTCGGGGTAGTTTATGAGGTCCGTAACATGGCCTCAGGGATGTATTTACTATATCTAGTTCATCTATTTTTAGAAACGAGATGAATCATATCCAAGATCATCTCGGACCACACCGATATAATGTCGTTGATTAAAAAAGTAAGCCCTAGTAACATTTATTTTACATCCAATCATGTCCATAAGGCCACAAATACGAAAAAGATATTTCATACGTTCCAGTGTATATGATTGAAGAGGAAAATAAATTTCATATTGATCCAAAACTTCAAGTTACAGTAAAGATTTCAATGGTAGGACGTTCAATCTTCCTCTTAATTTTTGCAAGTGGTGGTCAGTTGATGCTTAGATCCGCGTCTGCCTTAAAATGAGCTTTAACGGAAACGGTTTGGATATAACACATACCTTGTGATCATACCCACGAAATAAAGAGAGTCCATACGGATCAAAGTTGGGATCTCTCTGCTACTCTCTTTCCTTCTTTCTTGAGCTCCACTCCACCTTTTTCTTCAATAGAAAAGAGAAATAGAAATAGAAATAGAGCTTGGAGTGGGAAAAATCTCTCTCTCTCAAGGATTTTTAGCGTGCGGGATTTTAGGTAAAAGTTATATATATATATATATATATATATATATATATATATATATATATATATATATATATATATATATATATATACACACGGGCCGGGTCTGGTCGGATCCTATCGGGTTGATTCCTGGTCGGGTTGCATGCCATGGTCGGAATATGGTCTAGTCTGAACAGATCCGAAAATGGTAGCATGTGATCTTACAGGAGGAATTACATATGAAATGCCCACCTCTAATTACATATATAACCATTTCATTAGTGACCATTAAAACAATGACAAAAGCAAAATTCTTAAGGGTCAAAATAAAATTAACGGATAAGATTATTTAATGGTCACATGCTTGGCAGTTGAATGAAAGTATATTATAAGAGAGGACCGTGGAGCTCGTGCCATAAAGGTACGGAAGGAACCGTGTGGATCACGCCACACGCAGCCCCGTGCAAAATTAGACTTCCATTTACTCCTTTGATTCCGGGTTTAGAGTCCACCTTGTGTGCCAGAACCTTCGCCGCCGGACCCGGACTGCATACTGACCCTGCCAGTAACGCCTCGATCGCGGATTGGGTACTGCCCACCATGACCTAGCTAGACGGACGGTCCTGGCACGGGCTCTGTGGGACCACTTGATGTATGTATTTTATCCACACCGTTCATGCATTTTGACATGTTATTTTAGGGCATGAGTCCAACAAGGAGCAGATCTAAGGCTCAATTGGACCACATCATAGGAAACATTTAGGGATGGCAAGCCTAGGGTTGAAAACCTCTCGATGCCTGTTGAAGTTTGATCTAGCTGATATTTATGTTATCTGTTCATCGGTGTCTGTCTGACCATACGAATATATGAATAGATTGAGTGGCAAACAAACATCGAGCCATAGAAATGTTTTTATTTTTATTTTTATTTTTACACACGCACACACACCCCACACACACACGCTTACACACGCACACACACCCCACATACGCACGCCGTGGGATTTCACCACTGGTGGGTATTCGAACCCTTGACCCGCTTTTGAAACTCCTGGGAGTCAACCATCCGGGTAAGAGTAACGACACAGCCTAAAAATGTTTCAACGATGGTGTCATTATCATCACTGCTTCTTGTTGTGTGGTCCACTCAAGCCTTCAATCCGCCTCCCTTTTGGGCTAATGCCTTAAAATGATCCGTCAAAATAGATGAACGGCATGGATAAAACATATACATAACGGTGGGACCAAAGAGCCCTGCCAAGACCATCCATCCTTAGTTATGTTGCTGTGGGTGTAATCCGTATGGGCAAGGCCCTGTGGAGTCCAACGAGATGTAAGTATTTCATCCACGCGGTTCACCGCTTCTATCAAACCGTTATAAGTTATCATCCTAAAAATGAGTAGGTCCATAGCTCCATTGGACCACACCAAAGGAAGCTGCAGTGATAATGACACCCACTGTTGAAGCCTTTCTAAGGCCACCGTAATGTTTTTTTTTTTTTACCATTCAACCTATTAATAAGTTCATGTAGACGTGGATGAAGTGAAAACACAAATATAAGCTTGATCCGAAACTTCTCCAGCTCCCATGAACTTTTTAATGGTGGAAGTTCAATCCCCACTTTGTGGTCCATTGGAGTTGTGGACCTGCCTCGGTTTTTGGAAAATATCTTAAAATGACCTGCGAAAAGAGATGAACCGCGTGGATAAAACATTTACATCACTTTGGGGCCATGGAGCCCTCCCGGACGGATAACTGTCCGGCGGGGTAGGACGCAATCCGCGTCCCAATCCGTACGCCCCGCTACGGGAAAGTGGCCCGGCCCCACCACGATATTTGTGTTTTATCTACACTTTCCATCCATTTTTCCAGCTTATTTTAGGCTATGATTTAAAAAACATAAAAATGAGGCAGGAATCAGCGGTGATTGAATCCCCACCCTTGAAAATATCTTGGGGGCACAAAAGTTTTGGACCAAAGTTATATTTGTATTTTCCATTCATCTAGGTATGTGACCTAATCAACAGGTGACGATCAATAGATATTCCAGTGGGCCTTCGGAAGCTTTTAGCGTTGGGCGTCCAATCACCACCATTTCCACTCATCTTCACCGTCAACACCACTTTTTGCATACCGCAAAGCGCTATATATATATATATATATATATATATATATATATATATATATATATATATAGCGCTGGAGCTGATGATAAGCTCCCGTGAGGTCAAGCTGTGTGGGCCCCACCGTGATGTGTTTCGACCATCAACACCGTGCATTTGATGGGTCCCCTTTAAATTATGGGATGTTCCAAAAATTGACCGTATACGGAACTCAGGTGGGCCATACCATCTAAAATTATGTGAAGACACCGTTAAAACATATAAAAGCACTTGGTGGGGCCCACTTGAGTTTTGCATGTACCTGAAACTTGGTCTGAACCCTCATTAAAGTGGGACACACATAATGGATGGGCTGGATTTTCAAACCACATCTTGGTGGGCCCTAAAAAATGGTTATGAATGTTTTAATGGTGCACGACCCCTTTCCACTTCTGTATGTGGTGTGGCCCACACAAGTCATGGATTGACTTGATTTTTGAGACCTAGGCCCACGATGGAATGGTGCATCTGACTGATGGGGTAGATGTTCGAAACGCATCACGGTGGGGCTTGCAACTCGACCTCATGGGGGCGTTAAAATTAGCTCCAGCGCATTGTACCTTTTCCCATATATATATATATATATATATATATATATATATATAAAACCATCACAGTGGGGCCCACAGCTCAACCTCATGGGGCGTTAAAATCAGCTCGAGCGCATTGTACCTTTTCTAAATTATATATGTGTGTGTGTGTGTGGGGGGGGGGGGGGGGGTCTAGGGGCTATGTGGGGTACACTCCATGTTAGCCACCCCCACTAGGGATCAATACCAAGACCTCAAGTGTTGAAACGAGGTATCCCCAATCAGTCTGCTGGTTGAGCTATGGATCTAGGTGTTTGCATTAAATTAGTTAAATTAAACCTTCTAAATTATAAAATTGCACTAATTTTTTGACATACCCTCGAGAACTAATGAGATGCGGGCACGTGTCAGCACTACACGCTAAAATTTTACTTACGTATCGAGAATATTATTTACACCTAGTGGGTGCACCAGATCAAACTGTCTAGAAAATGCTATGTGACAGCAGTATCATGTGTGGTGTACACACACTCCATGTTAGCCACCCCCACTAGGGATCAATATCAAGACCTCAAGTGTTGAAACGAGGTATCCCCAATCAGTCTGCTAGTTGAGCTATGGATCTAGGTGTTTGCATTAAATTAGTTAAATTAAACCTTCTAAATTATATAATTGCACTAATTTTTTGACATACCCTCGAGAACTAATGAGATGCGGGCACGTGTCAACACTACATGCTAAAATTTTACTTACGTATCGAGAATATTATTTACACCTGGTGGGTGCACCAGATCAAACTGTCTAGAAGATGTTATGTGACAACAGTATCATGTGTGGTGTACACACACTCCATATTAGCCACCCCCACTAGGGATCAATACCAAGACCTCAAGTGTTGAAACAAGGTATCCCCAATCAGTCTGCTAGTTGAGCTATGGATCTAGGTGTTTGCATTAAATTAGTTAAATTAAACCTTCTAAATTATATAATTGCACTAATTTTTTGACATACCCTCGAGAACTAATGAGATGCGGGCACGTGTCAGCACTACATGCTAAAATTTTACTTACGTATCGAGAATATTATTTACACCTGGTGGGTGCACCAGATCAAACTATCTAGAAGATGCTATGTGACAGCAATATCATGTGTGGTGTACACACACTCCATGTTAGCCACCCCCACTAGGGATCAATACCAAGACCTCAAGTGTTGAAACGAGGTATCCCCAATCAGTCTGCTAGTTGAGCTATGGATCTAGGTGTTTGCATTAAATTAGTTAAATTAAACCTTCTAAATTATATAATTGCACTAATTTTTTGACATACCCTCGAGAACTAATGAGATGCGGGCACGTGTCAGCACTACACGCTAAAATTTTACTTACGTATCGAGAATATTATTTACATCTGGTGGGTGCACCAGATCAAACTGTCTAGAAGATGCTATGTGACAGCAGTATCATGTGTGGTGTATATCAACTTCAAAAAGAAGAGTTAGAGACATGCAAATGAAATAACATTAAATACTAGTTCTATCAAAAGTATGGACGCAGATTACGTCCAACCCCTGCCCTTTCTACCCATATATGGGAGCACCGTGATGTATTTGTTTAACCACAATACCCTCCATCCATTTTCTCATATCATTTTAAGGTATGAGCCCAAAAAATGAGGTGAATCCAACGCTCAAGTGGACCACACCACGGATGAAACTTGCATTTACTGCTTTATGCATTTAATGCAACCAAGCTTACTATTTGGCATGGTCCGCTTGAGCCTTGGATCCGCCTCATTGTTAGGCTCACACCTTAAAATGATATGAGAAAAGGGATGGACGACGTCATGGGCAAACATATACATTATGGGGTTCCGTTATGGGTGAGGGTAGGGTGTAATGTGTGGCCTAAAAGTACCCTCTGCAAAAAGAGGAGTCTCATTAAAGCGTCTCTCTCTCTCTCTCTCTCTCTCTCTCTCTCTCTCTCTCTCTCTCTCTCTCTCAGCATTAAATGCTAAAATCCTATCAAAACATATTTAGGAAGTGGATTGCATCATATCCCCACCTGGCTGTAGCCATAAATGGGCATATTTGTGTGGGGGCCCATCGTGGTTTATCTGTTTATTAGACAATCGATCCCTTTTCTCATATCATTTAAAGGTATGAGCATAGAAATGAGGCAGATTCAACTTTCAAGTGGACCACACCAAATAGTAAGCTTGGGTTGCATTAAATGCAAGAGTTGTATTTTCCGTATGGACAACAAAGCCAAGTGACATAAGGATTCCAATAACCTTCTTATATGGGAGTCCATTGATGGAGGACTTTAACTAACACATGATCCGAAGAAGTGAGAGTCCCTCTCTTGTACACGTGACCATATGCGATAGGCTACATTAATGTGAAATAATTAAGGAGATTTTCACAGCCAAACGTCCAAATCCTTCACGATATTGAAGACTACGCAAGGCCACTACCTCCCAGAAGCTTATAAAAAGAGCACACGATAAAAATTGCCATTGTCCAATGCCATTGCTACATTTTCTTAACATTTATCTTACGCCCCACATCAAATGCAAATCTATATTTTCTTAATATTTATCTTAGTCTAACCTAGTTTAACCTTAGTATAGATCGCCATTGTCCAATGCCATCGCTACATTACCGTAGGAGTAGATTTAATGTCATCAACCTTATGTTGTTGGATTTCGAAAAACTAAGTCCTAACTTGAGAGATCAAACATTTTGGTCACATCCTGCTAACCAATATGCCTCGATTATTTGTCTATATAGGTGATCGCATGTATTTCTATTTATTTCTTTGTTTATTTTTTCTGTTGATTGTACTGAGCACTAAATACAAATCAATAAAATTGACATTATTATTCTTTAGTTTTTACTTCTTTTTATCAATTATTGCTTTATTGATAAATTCAATGCTTGCAATCACCATTGAAAGAAAACTCATGAAGTCATAAGGCAATAAGAATCCATTAGGAAGGACTAACCCCTACCCTTTCGCAAATCACCTAATCGCTTATCACAATTAGTGGTTGGCTCAATAGCTAGATTTCTAAATATAGTCTTACTCAATCATTTTAGTATGAGGGTCATCGACATTCAATCAAACATTAAGTCGAGTACAACTCTGGCACACCCACACTTTCTAATCGTACACATAAACTGAATATAGGACCTCGGTCACACATGTGGCCTCGTGTTTGATTATATAAATTGCGAACATTATTTTTGACACACCTAGTGGGACATGGTGTGTTATCCTTATTGTTTCTCAGTAAAGCAAGACGGATTGTAGAGAGAAATTAAAGGTTGGTATTGTTATTGACTGTAACAACCCTGATTTTTCGTGACCCACTTGAGACCTTGATTAAAAAAATTAATATTTGATTTGTTGTTATTAATAAAAATCAAGCACTTAGCCTAGTTAGTAAAAACACTCTCAGTGGATGGATAGGTTAGTAGATCAAGTCTCTACATTGCAAGAATTATATTTTTGCCAGCCTTGCGAAAGGAGAGCCTCTACCAGGTAAGAATTCACATTTTCATTCTTATTTTTTTATAAATTTCTATCTAAAAACCCTAGATCTAACCAATGGATGTGGCAACTTAACTCTACATCCATTATTTTGATCTATGAATGAGCTTTTGAATAAAGAAAATAGTTTATGCCCTATTTTTGCATATTAAGAAGATCAGCTTTGAGAAAACCAACCGTGTCAGTTTAGGAGATTTAAATATAATGATTCTAAAGCCATATCATGTTATGACATTGAATTCTAGAGTGATCCGAATGAGGAATTCCCACAGTGATCTATGAAATTGTATAACCTATAACAACTTTTGTCAAAAACAGATTTCAATTATTGTAAGTGCTATTATATTTAAAGCATATTTTACACATGGTTTGTCAAATTTCGACTTGTCAAAACAACTTAGCAAAGTGATCTTCAAGTCAAGCTCATGTTGAAGCTCATGTTCAAGCTCAAGCTCAAGCTCAAGCTCAATCTCAAGATTCAAGCTAAGTTTAAACTCAAGCTTAAGTTGAAGATCAAGCTAGATCTACTGAAAGTTCTAGTAGAAGATCAAGCTCCATTGAGAACTTCAAGTTTCTAATCCTATGAAAATCAGTCCATACAGGTATTATAAACCCTAGAAAGACCTTAAATTTTGGTTTTTATACTTATAAATGACTGAGTTTCGACTAGTCTAAGTTTTGGCTCGACCAGTTTAAGTATTTCTCGACTAGTTCAAGTAATAGCCGAAGCATAATAGAATTTCTATTGAATCTTTGACCAGTCGAGTGGACTCCTCAACTAGTCGAAGGTTCCTTGACTCGAAGTCCAACAATCAAAATTAGTTTGGATTTAGCTTGCTCGACTAGTCGAAAGTCACCTTCGATCAGTCGAAGATCTGTTAGATCTTATCCCGCTCAAATTTGAAAATTTTGTTGGAACTGAATCTGATGCTTTGACCAGTCGAAGACTGCTTTAGACCATTCGAAGGAACGAACTTGCCTATAAATAGAGGTTCTTTCTCAATCCGAAAGTACAATTCAAGCCCATCAAAATCCTTATTCAAGAGAGAGAGAGAGAGAGAGAGAGAGAGAGAGGCCTTATTTATTGTCAAGTTATCAAACGGTATTTATAATTTTTTTTTATAGCTTTTTCATTAATTCATTCATCTCAATACTCTGTCATTCTAATTCTAAAAGAGTGTTTACTCTTATTGAAATTAAAAGGAATTAATGTAAGTAGCATTTGGTTTAAACTTAATTAAAATCAAATAGAACCCTGAACCTTTTCTACTGGACTGAACATTGAAAATTCGTCATTCAAGAAAAGTGTTCTACGGTTACAACTTCTTCTACGGTGAAGATAAGTATTCTTTTTTACTTTGTATCTGGTTTTTTTTTTTCTGAGATAACCACAAAATCTCAGTGTTGGTTTTTTGAGATAGCCAGAAATTCTCAGTGAGGGGTTTCTTTGTTTGTGATAGCCTGTTAAAATCACAATTGTATCAGGCTTTAAGGTGACATTATGAAAACCTTATTCATAGTGAAAGTTGAGATTACGTGGTTAGTAATCTTAAGAGTAGAGTAGGTGTGGTTGTTTGAGAACAGTTGTTGACACACCGAACTACTATAATTCTTTGTATTGTGGTGAATGTTTTTATTACTTTTGTGGTGAATGATTGTAATTTTCTTTATGCAAAAGTGGTGAATGTTTATAATAGATAGTTTTATTTACTCTTGCATTGTTTGAGATTTTGATTCGTATCATATTTATGAAATAAAGTTATCCTGCCTAACTTGTTCGGGTGAACGTTGTCCTACGAATCAGTTGGAATTAATGTTTCAATACTAATGCGATTGAGATATCTGATTTATTTATTATTTCAGCACTTTATTTAATTATCTGGCATAGTCCTATTCACCCCCCTATAGAACTTCTTAAGCTCGCCTTTATAAGTGGTATTAAAGCTAAGTTACTCATTTTTTTAGCTTAATTTCCTTGAGTTAAAGATCTAGAGCTTTAATTATGTTAAATTTCGATAGTTTATCTATTACCAGACCATCACCTTTTGATGGCTCTAACTATTCATATTGGAAGGTCAAAATGAAGATTTTTCTAAAATCCATAGATAAAAGTGTGTGGCAAGCAACTGTGATTAAATGGAAACCTCTCATGACTGAAGTATTAGGCAGTGATGGAACTAATTCTATGAGAGAAACTGCATTCTATTTATGGACTGTAGCTCAGAAAAGTGAAAGTAGTGCTAATGCTAAAGCTTTAAATTCCATAACTTACGCTCTATTACCTGATGAATTTAAAAGAATTATTTCTTGCGATATAGCTAAGCAAGCATGAGATATCCTTGAAATGACACATGAAGGAACTTCTATAGTTAAGAAATCAAAAGTTCAAATCCTCACTACCAGATTTGAGGAAATCTGTATGGAATAAAATAAAACTTTCATGGACTTCTATACAAAAGTAAATGACATAGTAAATTCCATATGGGGTCAAGGAGATGGAATTCCAGAAAGCAATGTTTTTGCAAAAATAATGCAATCTCTTCCTAAGAGATTCAATTCTAAAGTTACTGTCATTCAAGAATTGAGAGATATTGATCTTATGAAGGTTGAGGAGCTAGTTGGCTCTTTACAAACATATGAGTTGAATTTTATAGTTCCTAAAGCTAAGTCTGTTGCTCTTAAATCTTCTAAATCTATTTCAAAATAAACTAGTTTTGATTCTGATTTTGAAGAAAAAGAAGATGATATGTCAATGTTAGCTAAAAAGTTTTATAGAATTTTCAAAAACAATAATAGATCAGAATTTTAAAAATCAACTGATAAAAGAAAAGGAAAATCTAATTCTTAGAAATCTAAAACCAAGGACAGTCAATGTTTCAACTATTATGAATATGGGCATTTGGCCAATAAATGTACTAAAAATACTAGGTCAAAAAGCAAGGGCATGATCGCTACTTGGGATGAATCATCTAACTCTGAAAGCACTTCTAAGTTTGATGAATCAGAACAAAAGAATGCAAATACAAATGATGTGAAAGCCCTTATGACCATAGCCAGAGTCACTTCCTCAGATAGCTATAATATAGCTGATTATGAAAATCTCATGAGTGACCCTGAAAATGAAAATGAAGACGACCTTCAAGATCCTATAATGGCCTATACAAAGAAAGTTGTAAAATTATTATCAAACTGAAAATTCAAAAAGAAAAATATGTTAAATTAAAAGAAGAACTTGAAAATACAGTTTTAGAAAAATCTCATTTTTCAGATTGTTTTGAAAAAACAAAATTATATTTAAGTTTTAAATCTTCTGAACTAGAAAAATTCAAAACAGAAAATGAGAAACTAAAACTTGAAGTTTTTTCCCTTTTGAGTTTAAAGGACACTTGGAAATATACCCATGGTGATCAAAAGCTTGAAAAATTGTTAACGTCATCCAAAAAATATGGTGACAAATCTGGTCTGGGCTATATTAAAAGTAATTCTTCAAAATCCAAGGATTCTGCTCCTACGTAAGAGGAGAATCCTTGAACTCTAAAGGTAAGACTTTAAGAGATTTTAATCGTAATGATTTCAAAAACTCAAAATCTTTTCAAGTTCCTAAAAACAGTAATGTCGTTAACTATAAAAATCAAAGGAATAATAAATCTTCCTTAAGTGAAAAAATTGTTGACCTGCTTAAAGAGCTATTGAAATCCAACTCAAATGTTTGTGGAGTTTATAAAGAAAGGAGAAATCCTAACTCTCAAATGCAGCAAAACTCAAAAGTCACTCCTAAACCTAAAACCGTTATGAAATGGATTTTAAAGTTCAAGTGTCTTATTGTCCACATAGCTTTCAAAGCCATTAGTCATTTAAAATGGTACCTAGATAGTGAATGCTCAAGACATATGACAAGTGACAAGGCGATATTCATGAATATCAAAGAAGTTAATGGCGGCTCAATTACTTTCGGTGATGAAAGCAACTGTAAATTAACAGGCCAAGGTACTGTACAACTTCACAACCATCCTCCCTTTAAAAATATGTTTTATGTTGAAGGTTTAAAACACAACCTCTTAAGCATATCTCAAATCTGTGATAACAAACACAGTATGAAATTTTATGATCACGGATGTGAGATAATAAATGAGAAGGGTAATGTAATATTAAATGGTCATAGAACCTCTGAAAATTGCTATATTATCGATAACTCTTGCTCATCTAACCATTCATGTTACATGGTTCAAACTGATGAAACTAAAATTTGGCATAAACGTCTTAGACATATTAATTATAAATATCTATATAAGCTAAGCCAAAGAGATCACTTACGTGGCTTACCTAAGCTGAAAAAGATAGAAAAAGTATGTGGCGCATGTCAAATTGGTAAACAAATTAGGAGTAGTCACAAGAAAGTGAACTCATTAGCCATAACCAAACCACTAGAACTACTCCATAGGGATCTAGTAGGACTAAATAGAATTGAGAGTAGAGGTGGAAAGAAGTATTTTCTGGTCATTGTTAATAATTACATCAAATAAACTTGGGTAGCCTTTTTAAGAGAGAAATCAGATACTCTTGATAAAGTAAGAAGAATTTTAAAATGTATTCAGATTGAGAAAGAGATATCTATAATGAAAATTAGAAGTGATCATGGTACAAAATTTGAAAATAGCAATTTTGAGAAGTACTGTAATGATCATAGTATATCACATGAGTTCTCTGCTCCCCAAACACCTAAACAAAATGGAATTGTTGAAAGAAAAAATAGATTTCTACAAGAAATGACAAGTGTAATGTTAAACAGCATGAACCTACCAAAACATTTATGGGCTGAAGCTGTTAATACTGCATGTTATATTTTAAATCGAGTTTATATAAGAAAATCAAAAAAATAAAATAGTTTATGAACTATGGTTTAATAAAAAGCCAACTGTTAAATATTTTAGGACTTTTGAATATAAATGCTTCATTTTAAAAGACCAAGAAAATTTAGAAAATTTTGAAGCCAAAAGTTATGAGGGAATTTTTCTAGGTTATGCCCTAAATAGCCATGCTTACCGAGTTTTTAATAAAAGAACTGGGATGATTCAGGAATCAAGAAATGTGGTAATTGATGATCAACAAATCACATCCACTCCTGATCTAGAGATGATGAAGTTAATATATTCAATATACCTGACTCTTCATCAAAATCAGCTGCTATTGAATTAAGATCAGTCAAAGACCATCCGACTGATCAAATACTTGGTAACCCTCGTATTGGTGTATAGACAAGAAAACAATTAGAGAATACTTGCAATTATGTCTGTTTCACTTCCCAAATTGAACCGGCCAATGTAAATGAAGCACTTGCCGATGAAAGTTGGATAATTACCATGCAAGAAGAACTAAATCAATTTGTTAGAAATGATGTGTGGTACTTGGTTCTAGACCTTCTGATAAACATATAATTGGAACCAAATGGATTTTTAAGAATAAAACTTATGAATTAGGTAATATTATTAGAAATAAGGTTCGATTGGTTGTACAAGGGTACACGCAAATAGAATGTATTGATTACGATGAAACCTTTGCACTAGTTACATGCCTTGAATCCATAAGATTATTTATTTCGATTGCATGTTATATGAAATTCAAAATATATCAAATGGATGTCAAAAGTATGTTTCTAAACGGTGACTTATATGAGAAGGTTTATGTTGAATAACTTAAGAGTTTTGAGGACTCCAAATCTCCAAATCATGTATACCATCTTAAAAAGACACTTTATAGTTTGAAATAAGCTCCCAGAGCATGGTACGAAAAATTGACTAAATTTTTACTTAGTCATAACTTCATTATGGGTAGTGTTGATAAAACTTTATTCATCAAGAAATATAACAATCATATACTAATAATACATATCTATGTTGACGATATAATTTATGGATCTACATGCAGTAACTTATCTATTGAGTTTGCAGATCTGATGAAATCCAAGTTTGAAATGAGTATGGTTGGTGAACTATACTACTTCTTTGATTTACAAGTTAAGCAACACGAATATGGTATATTCATATCACAAACTAAATATGCTTTAAAGCTTGTAAAAAGGTTTGGTTTTAAGAATAGTAAGAAGGTTGATACTCCAATGAGTACAACACTTAAACTCTCAAAAGATGAATCAGGTAAAAGTATAGACTCCTATTTATATAGAAGCATGATTGGTAGTCTCTTATACTTAACTGCTAGTAGACCTGATATTGCTTTTAGTGTTGGAATATGTGCCCGATATTAATCTATTTCTAAAGAATCTTATCTAATTGTTGTTAAGCAAATAATCAGATATGTCGCAAGTTCTACTAATTTAGGACTTTGGTATCCACATGATACATCCGTACAAATTGCCGAATATGCTAATGTAGACTGGGCTGGAAATATTGACGATAGAAAATCTACCAGCAATGGATGTTTCTACGTAGGGAACTGTTTTGTTTCATGGCTCAGTAAGAAATAAAATTTTGTATCACTTTCAACTGCTGAAGCTGAATATATTGCAGCTGATAATGCCTACACTCAACTCATTTCGATGAAAAGAATGTTAGTTGATTATGGCATTGTGCAAGATATAATGACATTATATTATGATAATTTGAGCACAATTAACATTTCAAAAAATTCAATCCAACATTCTCGTACAAAACGTATTGATATTAGATACCATTATATTTGAGAACTTATTGAAGATAATAGTGTTGTGCTAGAATATATTCAAACTAAGAAACAACTTGTAGACATACTAACCAAACCGCTCGACAGGAATAAAATTTCAAATTTAAAGAATGATATTGGTTTGTGTCTTATTAATTAGTTATTTATGCATTTATTTGTTTCTCGTTTATATTTAATTAAATGTATAAAATAATAATAAAATGATGATAAAATTAAAAAAAAAAAATCATTTTTTGGGTTTTTCGACGGGTTAAGGACGTGCTCGACTAGTCGAGCCCTCAACGAGTCGAGCACGCTGCTCGACCAGTCGAGGACCATGCGGATTCACCCCTAAAAGTGAAAAATCACTTTTTTCATCTCATTTTCACATTCTTCTTCGACTAGCCGGAAGCCCTCTCGATGAACCCAACTTCAAATCTTGATAGTAAGTGGTCATTTTTCATTTTACTTGTAGATTTGAGTTGTTCCTTGTTAGTTAATATCTTATTTTAGGTTTGTTTTGGATTCCAAACCTATTTGTTGTGAGATTTGCTGAAAAATCTGATCTACCCACAATCTCTCTACCCTCTTTAGTTATTTCTCAAGCAATCATTAAATGGAGCATCGTACGAAGAAAACGACTACATAAAAAACTTGTGGCAGCACGTCATCTAGGGCGACTTCATCTAATATGAGAATCCTAAGGGGCCCCGAAGAAGATTCAGAGCAAGTTAGGGATTTCTGCTTAAGAGACATAATTATTGTGCGTAGTGTCAATATTGCTCACATTGCTTGATTCGATCTTGTCCCTTGGCTTTTAAATATCGGATGGGATGACATTTTAGGTTGGGGCAAAAAATCTTACCGTTCCATTGCGCAAGTCATGTATGCGTCAATTTTTTATGTGTCTCTCGAAAACCTTACTTTCACAATTAAATTTGTGGATGACACATTCACAGTCAATCACTATCTTATCTCAGTGCTAACTGAGATTTTTGTTGCAGAGGATGGAATTCCTCTTGAAAATTTAACTGATAAAATGACTCATACCAAACAGCTAGTGATTACGCATAAACTATGTAAGTTTAATGCGGAATGACATTTCAGTAATGCGCTTCGTTCCAACCAGATGCTCCCTAAATATTGAGTCCTACATCACATCTTTACATCAAATGTCTATTCTAGGTCTGGGAATAAGTCTGAACTTACTCCCTTCATGACCCATGTCCTCCATTCAATTGTGTCTGGTGTGCAAGTTTGTCATCATTCTCTTATTTGTTATCTCATTATCCAGTTTCGTCTTCATCCTGGTCATGGTTATATTCCATTTGCCTATCTTATGACGTGTATTGCGTTACACTATAATGTCCAAATTGCAATGTCTGAGGTACCAAAATCTATTTTACCTTTTAATAATACCAATCTAAATAAGATGAATCCGGAATATCTTCTTAGTCAATGTGACGACGAAGAAGTGGAAGAAGCACCTGCATCACCAGAAGACATGTTTATGGATGATATCTTTGTTGAGCTCGATGAGTCAGATGTTCCTGAAGATCTAGATTATCAACCTTCTCAGGTTGATGATCGACTCAAATCACTGGAAGAGAAGGTCACGGCATTATAGGTTTCTCAGGATAACCTGGCGTAAACTCATAAATCATCTGTGAAGTACATGAAAAAGTACTTCCACCGTATTACGAGAAGTTTGCATCAGATGGATCCTTCCATGCTTGCTCCTTCTTCCTCAGGATCTGACTGAGTTCTTTTTACTTATTTTTTTTTTAACCTATGGGGCTGTATAACTGATATTCAAATTGGTTTGTTGGATAATTGTTCTTAACTCTCCTTGGATGATTATTCCCTTTGACAATCTATTATGCTACTTCTTATGACTTTCTACATATTTATGTGATTATTCATATGCTTTACTTGCTAGTTACCATCCTTCTTCCCTTGTCAACTTGTGACAAAAAGGGGGAGAGAGTTGATATGGTATGAATATGTGATGCAATGTATGTGAATGAATGTATGGGAATGGTTAAAAAATGTAGATGGCATGAATGATTGTATATGTTGTATATATGTTATATTGGTTGGAAAATGCTATGCTTGGAATGGTTGTATATACAGGGAAAGTACAAGGGAAAGTACAACTTTAGGGGGAGTACAACTTTTTGCAATCTTCAACTACATCATGAGTACAGGAATACATGCTACATTCAGATTCTTGTAACACTAAGTGTTTGGTAACGAAGTTAACAAAGGGGGGAGATTGTAAGTGTTATTATGTTTAAAGCACATTTTACACCTGGTTTGTCAAATTTTGACTTGTCAAAACAACTTAGCAAAGTGATCTTCAAGTCAAGCTCATGTTGAAGTTTAAGCTCAAGTTCAAGTTCAAGCTCAAGTTCAAGCTCAAGCTTAAGCTCAAGATTCTAACTCAAGTTTAAACTCAAGCTTAAGTTGAAGACTAAGCTAGATCTACTGAAAGTTCTAGTAGAAGAACAAGCTCCATTGAGAACTTCAAGTTTCTAATCATATGAAAATCAGTCCATACAGGTATTATAAACCGTAGAAAGACTTTAAAATTGGGTTTTTATACTTATAAATGACTGAGTTTCGACTAGTCTAAGTTTTAGCTCGACCAGTCTAAGTATTTCTCGACTAGTCTAAGCAACAACCAAAGTATAACAGAAATTTTGTTGAATCTTCGACCAGTCAAGTAGACTCCTCGACCGATTGAAGGTTCTTCGACTCGAAGTCCAGCAACCAAAATTATTTCGGATTCAGCTTGCTCGACCAATCGAAGAGGTTGTTTGACCAGTTGAACAGGTCCCTCGACCAGTCGAAGATCTGTTTGATCTTATCCTGCTCGATTTTGAAAATTTTATTAGAACTAAATCCGGTGCTTCGACCAGTAGAAGGAACAAACTTTCTGCCTATAAATGGAGGTTCTTTCTCAATTCGAAAATACAATTCAAACCTATCAAAGTCCTTTTTTATTATAGAGAGAGAGAAGCCTCATTTTTTTATAGCTTTTTCATAAATTCCTTCATCTCAAAACTCTGTCATTTTGATTCTAAAAATAGTGTTTACTCTTATTGAGATTAAAAGAAATTAATGTAAGTAGCCTTTGGTTTAAACCTAATTAAAATCAAATAAAACCCTGGACCTTTTCTATTGGACTGAACATTGAACATTCGTCATTCAAGAAAAGTATTCTATGGCTACAACTTCTTCTATGATGAAGATAAGTATTCTTTTTTACTTTATTTTGGTTTTTTTCTAAGATAGTCAGAAAATCTCAGTGTTGGTTTTTCTGAGATAGCCAGAAAATCTCAGTGAGGGGTTTCTTTATTTATAATAACCCATTAAAATCACAACTGTATCAGGTTTTAAGGTGACCCTGTGAAAACCTTATTCATAGTAAAAGCTGAGATTACGTGGTTAGTAATCTTAGGTGTGGAGTAGGTGTGGCTATTTGAGAACAGTTGTTGACACACCGAACCACTAAAATTATTGGTGTTGTGGTGAATGTTTTTATTACTTATGTGGTGAATGATTATAATTTCCTTTATGCAAAAGTGGTGAATGTTTGTAATATATAGTTTTATTTACTCTTGATCTGTTTGAGATTTTGATTCTTATCATATTCATGAAATAAGGTTGTCTTGCCTAACTTGTTTGGGTGAAGGTTGTCCTGCGAATCAGTTTGAATCAACATTTCAATAGTAGTACGATTGAGATCTCTCATTTATTTATTATTTCAGCACTTTATTTGATTATTTGGCATAGTCCCCCCCAAAAGGACTTTTTAAGCTAACCTTTTCAACTATCAATTGTAGATGCTAGATATTTAAATTTAAGTGATCCTTTAGTTTTCCCAAATTCAATTATGAGAAAAAACATTTGATGGGTTGGACCTAAATTATATTAATTAATGAAAGTCATCAAAACTAAGGAAGAAAAGGAAAACCACAATTTTTTTAAAGAAAATCGGACTATGTAATTGAACCTATGAGACTTCGGTCAATCGATCAAAGTCAATGTTTGATCAATTGAAGGAAGTTAATTTTTATCCAGCAACCAAAAATTTAAATTCTTAACTTGGTTCGACTAATCAAATTCGAGGTTCGATTGATGAATTGAACTCATTTGATCAAGGAGGACAAACTGATTCAATCTTACTATGCTCGATCGATCAATGAGCAAGGTTCAATCGATCGAATGTGACTAAAAGTGTCGAGAGACTAATTTGAATTTTCATCGATACATGGTTGATCGATTGAGAGATCAATCAAGGGTTCTTGAGTAGGCTCAATTGATCAATTGTATTGATCGACAGTCCATATTGTTTTCCAATTTTCAAGTTTAAAATTTTTTATTTGTCATCATGCTTGGATCAAGGGTGGACCCCACTTGTTAGAATGTTATGATGGAATTTGAGTATGTTAAATAATCTTAATAGGATTTTGAAGTATAATTATACAAATCATTTAATTGATTAAAGGATTCAACCCTACCTAAAATAGGTGAGTGAATACCAATGTGTCTCATACTTGTATGGTTAAGATAGATGATGTGGATGTTATATTTGATATGACTATGATTGTCACACCCCAAACTTGGAAACCGGGCTCGCAAAATTTTCGATCACCGAATCTGGTGCTGACAGCCTCCGTAGTACCCTATTCTCGGCTCCTGGTACCCATACACCAGGTTTCGATCCTGGGATCCCATAAGGAGGATTTTCAACATGAATTTGATTCGCAGTAAGCATAACTATAAGCATAACCCACAAAGAACAACCAACAACATCATCACAAATCCACTATGATAAAAAACTTTGAGTACACTGCGCATAAAGGGAATACAGTAACAGAATCAGAAGCTCTAGAAGCTCGACTGCACGCTCCTGCTGCGGCTAAGCTACGGCTGTGTCCTGGCATCACCTGCACGCATCAATCGTGTATAAGCTTATAGAAAGCTTAGTGGGAGGTGTGAGTGTGTGCGCAATACAAGCATGCTCAGAATGCAATATCAGAGTAATGTGGAATCATACTAATAAGTACATGAATGCAATCAGCTATACCAAGGCTATGCGGTACAAGACATGAATTCTATCGGCCATATCAAGCCATGCAATGCGAGATGCAACTCATGCATGCCAATACTCATCCGAATCCACATATCAATGCAGCTCATCACTAGAGCATCAAATATCAGTATAGTTCTCACTCTGGATAATCATGGGGTTTAGTACACTCCAAATGACACTGCCCCTTTTCCAGGCGCCTAGTCCAAGTGAGCGTAATAAACCTCAATATCTGCCTGACCAATAGCTTGCCAATACCTATCTGGCACTTCGATAGCGGACCCATTCATGAGCTGGTCATACTCAGCCTAGCAATGCCCCTTATCCTCGAGCGAGTAAGGCCACACCCCTTTCTAACTAACCACAACACAGTGGGAGATGCAGCCTCCTGGTGTTTGGCCCTCGTGCGCTTATGTATCCACTCGGTATCGACGGTGAAGTCATCCTCTGGTACCATCAGGTTTAGAAATTTTCACCCAGGGACATTTATGGCACCCTGATGCTATTAATAGTATTTTTAGTGTCCGATCTTGTCATCCATGATATGCCTGTGGAGGTCACGGCCCTAATGTCGTTAGGGCGATAACAATCACATCACACAATACAAGATGTAGGAGTCACACAGTCTAATCATGCATCAATCCTGCATATATCGTGCGCTCATGTAGGACAACTCCGCCATGTATTAGAGTCCCATGAATAACTTGCCCAATAGCATATAGAATTAACAAACCACATCTCGTCACAAGCATATAGATGATGCGCATGGGCATGTATTATGATACTATGCTAACACATTCTCACAATCGGTATCGATAATCGGCATCAATAATTAGCCTATAAGCAAGGCGGGGTCCATAGATGGACTACAAGATTAAAATGATCTTACTAACGACCGATGAGAGCCCAACATTAAGGGTTACCCCAATATGAATAGATGGGTCATGCACATATCAATGGGGCCCAATAATTAGGGTCAACCCATTTAGAGAAGGATCAAAATGGGCCTAATAAGGGCCTAAGGGAAGGTCACAATATAGACATTTAACCACTATTGCCCATCAATGTGGAATTTAACCAACATCGCTCCCAAGGAGTGGTCCACATAGAATCTAACATAAAGTGGGCCTATGGCCTCACACAAGGGCCCAATATGCATCACGATGGACCTCACTCAAAGGTCATAAATACATCGCAATGGGCCTCGCCAAATGGGACATATATACATCATTCTGGGCCTCACACATGGATCACATACACACCACATCGGACCTCAGACATGGGCCACAATTACATCACAATGGGCCTCCTCACATGGACCTCAAAACACATCATAGTGGGCCTTAAATACATCATAAAGGGCCTATCATATGGGCCCAACATACATCACATCAAGGTGGGGCCCACACATCAATTAGAGGTCATTTTAGAGCATTTCCAAAAATAAATCCCATCGAAAGATCATTTGGACCATACCACAAATAATAGTGGAGATAATGATTTTCACTGTTTAAATTTGCGGGGCCCACCATTTTATTTTCCATACAACCTGATCAAAAGGTCATAAAGACCTGGATTAAGAGGAAAAATAAATTTCATATTGATCCAAACTTCTGTGACCCCAAAAAGGGTTTCAATGGTGGACGTTCACTCTATACTGTTTTCTACGGTGTGGTCCACCTGATCATCAGATCTGCTTCATTTTTTTTGTCCCAAGCCTTAAGATGAGCTTGCTAAATAGATGGAACACATCCATCAGAGGGACCCACAGAACTTGTTGCCGTCAATCCAGCAGCTATTCAGCTGGTGGATGGACGGTCTGGATGTTGCACATACATCAGAGGGTCCCACATGTTGGGAGAGAGTGAATAAAACATTTGGATCAAGGTAGGTCCCACAGAATTTACTGATGTCAATACATCAGCAATATAGCTGGTGTGAGACGTACACCATCCAGTCCGCTTTCACTCCATGATGGGTGGGTTCCACGTAGGGCCCACCATAATATATAATATAATATATTATATAACAATAATAATTTATTTATTTATTGATATATATATATATATATATATTTTAAGAGGACAACAACGTCCAGGCCCTGGACGACCTGGATATTACATCATGGTGGGGTCCACGACCACGTCCAGATGGACGGACGGCATGGATAAGACTCATACGTCAGGTGGCCTTACACGACACCATCCAGCAATGGACGGTGCTGATGAACAACATGGGTAAAACACATATATCATGTGTGGGCCCCACAGACCATGCTGACGTCAGTACATCAACTATATGGCTGATGTGAGGTACGTCGGCCAATCACCTTCCTCATCAGGTGGGTCCCACATAGGGCCCACCATATATATATATATATATATATATATATATATATATATATATATATATATATATATATATATATATATACACACACTCAGCGTCAGTCCCTGGACGTCCGGGCGACAACTTTAGTTATAACACATGCATCATGGTTGCCCCACGCCCAGTGGGCAACACGTTTGAATCAAGCTGATTCTTATGTTTCCCTTCATCTGGGGCCTATAAAAAGGCATCAGCAAGGTTGCCTCATGATCGGACGGTCAGGATCATCTTGCATCGTGGTGGGCGACAAGGCATCACAAGAAGAGAGAGAGAGAGAGAAACGTGAAGGGGAGGGACCCTGCCACTATTGGGCCCTCCCTTATATAATGCCTACATCAAGTGGGTCCCACAACAAGTGGTCCCTTAAAATAAAAATCAATGGTGGATCACCCACCTATTGGCCTCCTTCTTTAACTCCTTAGACTTCTAGGCTCCTTGACTTCGCTCTTAATGGAGGATGATGAAGATTGGACGGCTAAGATGGGAGATTGGGGTGGGGAAGTGGGCCACACTTGGTTTAGCTTGGGAAGCTTGGACGTTAGATGCTCTCCTTGGGAGCATGAGAGTGAAGAGAGAAATGAGAGAGAGAGAGAAGTGATAGGATGAAAAGAGATGGAGTGATGGGTGATGGGTGGGGTGATTGAGTTGTAAGAAAGGGATGGGTGGAGAGAGAGAGAGTTGACTTTGGGAATGGGAAAGGATGGGTTGCTTGTACTCGTGATAGGGTGTGTACTTGATTGATTGATTGATTGATGGAATAAGTTGTAGAGATTCTCTCGGAATTTGCACACGCTGCATTTTTCTCGAAATGAACGCGGGCCCACATCTTCTGGCCTGGGTATTACATCAGCGTGCAAGGCGCGGCGTTGGAACCGTGGTGATGGCATGCTCGCTAGGATATAAGTATCGAGTCGAGCCAATATAGATCTTTGGGATGCGACTTAGGGTGGTGCGCAAATGCTGATTATAGGTCACAGGTGGCCGAAATTCGACCGGGAGGACCACGGAAGCCTACGAAACAGTACAGACTATGATACATGCCTTACGATTTCTATAACTGTCATGAATGATATGATTATTGTACAACTGTGTTATTATGATACGTCAATTCTTGATATATGATTTCCAATTGAATTTATGAATATGTACGTCATTATAAGCATGAAATTATTATTTCCTCTCGTACCGGGAGATGTATATGTGACTGTGTATGTCAACTCATAGACATGTAACATGCATCACATGCATCTATAGTGCTCCCGTGCTGATTCCTAGAGGTTCACTCTAGTGACTACATGCACACCTCGTGCCTTGGATTCGTGGGGATCTCCTTGGATGGTTGCACCTAGTAAATTCATTACCAGAAGCCACGTAAGTGGAAGCCTACTCATGGAGAAGATGAATGTATTACCTATGCCTACCTAGGTGGATGTCTATAGGGTATAAGCTACTCATGCCTACCTAGGTGGATGTCTGATGGGTACGATTATGAGATGATGGATATCCATCCTAACCAAGTGGATAATCCTCCCACTTGACATGTATATCATGACAACTCTTAAGTGCCCTAGTTTATCAATGAGTGTGAGTTATGACTATTAGAGTTAGGAAAGCCCCAAAAAAGAGTCAAGTATGAAGACTCGAGGATTAAAGGCGACTAATTCATGACATGGTAAGGAAATGGCAAAGACCTCGTCAAAACCTATACCAAAACCCACTAAACAAAACTTTCTATTTAGCACATACCATATATGAAAAAACATCTTAAAGAAATATCTTAAAATAGACAATTTTAATGGAATCGAAGTCCTATGAAATTGCCTTTAATGACATCGAAGACAGGTCAATGACATTGAGCGTAGAGCCGAAACAGTTTAACAACAAAATGTCTATATTCTAGAGCATCGAACCCACTTCGATAGCATCGAAACCATCTTCGATGATATCGAACAGGAGTTTAAACTATCCAACAACTTAAAGCTAAAAATCCTGGAATTCGCCAATGGCATCGAAGTACCTTCAATGACAATGAAGGTCAGCTCGATGGCATCGAAGTTAACCTCCAAATTGTCTAGCAACCTCAGGTCAAAAATTCTAATTTTCTCGATGACATCGAGTAAGCCTTCGATGGCATCGAAGGACCTCCTCGATGACATCGAAGGTCACTTGATGGCATCGAACTTAGGTGTAGAAATGCCCAACAAGATTCAAAGCACAATTCAGAATTTCTCGATGAAACGAAGGTCATTCAATGACATTGAAGGGACACTTCGATGCCATGGAAGACCATTCAATAACTTCAAAGCTGACATATTTTTTCCTATTTTTTATCATTCCAAATCTTCTCCACATATACAAAAGAGGGGGTTTTTGGCAATTTGGAGAATAATTGAGAGAGCCTTAGGTGAGTGAATACCCATAATTATTACCCATCTTCCCAAAGCTATTTTTCCTCATGGAGTTCATCATTCAATCCATGTCTTAAAGACATTCAATGAAACATTCAAAGTTTGGATTGAACAATGAACTCGAACATTCATTAATGCTCTAGCAACCATACTTTTTAGCAAATATTTATGCTAACTTGCATTGAATGCTCAACCAAGTGAATCCTTAACTAATTCATAAAGACTCATCAATATCAAGTTAGGATTCACCAAACCCTTGACCTAAAAACGTCAAATCTTCAACAACACATCATCATATGGTTGCAGTACAAGAGAGTTGAAAATCCTTCATGATCGAAGAAGATTTTCATCAAAGTGCTTAATGGAGCTCATCCACTTTTAGGTAAAAATATTTTTTGAGTCCATAGTGTCTAGAAACTATTCCTTGTGGTAAAAGTATTTTTTAGAGTTTGAACTACCAAACTCAACAAGTCCTTGTGTAGGTTGTTAAGGGTCAAATATTGCATATTATCCCCCATTTATATCTTGATTTTATGAACATGATAATGCTTAATGTTCTATTTTATCAAGTTTGTGTTGTAAGCTGAATTTAAAAGCTTGGATTGAAAAGGGTGCTAAAAGCATGGATTTGATGCTCAAGAATCGCCAAGGTTAGGGATGGATCTTAGGAGACCAAGATTGAAGAATTAACATGCTAAGGATCCAAAAAAACCAAGTGAGGAATGAAGAGAATCAAATATTTGAAGTGAAGAAAAGGAATCCTAAAATTGTCCTGAAAACAAATATATTCCTGAAATTGTCCTGAAGAAGCATATTCTAAAACTCTGGGTCATTCTGTGAAATTGCACAGAGTGAAGTCTATTTTGGGAAACTACGTAAATTTGAGTCAGTTTCTAGAGTTTTCCAACTAGGTGCAAAAGTTGGAGTTCCACAACTATAAATAGGAGTCCCTAGGATGTTCCTAGGCATCTTATAGGGTTTAAGAAGTGGAGCAAAAGGGTGGAGAAGCTATCGCCAAGAGTGTTTCTTCTTCTTCCTTAGTTGTTTTCATATTTTTCTTAAGAGACTTTGGTCCAATCATGTCTATAGTTGGCTAGTAGCATGATGGGTTGTTTTTACTACTTTGATTAATGTTTTTGTTGAACTTACTTTGATTCTAGTTTGATATTTAAGGAATACTTTCAGTTTTTTATGATTTATTGTGACTTAAATTATAGTAGATTTGCAATAGCTTTAAGTATCTTCTTTTCCTGTTTTGAGATTTTGGGATTGGTAAATCCTATTGTTTGCCATCATCTCACGAGCATGGTTTGGTGATAGAATCCCTGCCAATTGTCATAATTCTCCTCTTTTGAGAATTAGGTCAAACGAAGTTCAAATTTGATCTTAATTACTATATCTTCCAATTGTACAGGATATGACTCCAATTCCAATTGTGTTACTTGAATTAAGTAAGGAATCACCCTGATTGCTATGAGTGAATCCTTGGAAACCCTAGTTCCCATCTTTGAATTCTTAAGTTTCTAATTACACACTTCACAATTACTCCATTTAATTCCAAATTTAGATTCATATCTTTTTCTAGTTCTACTTCTAATTGGTTTCAGAATACACACGAGATTAGTCCCTATGGATTCAACCTCGTTCTCATTAGTTATTACTACATCGTGACCCTACACTTGGGGTTGGGAACAAGTTTTTCGCGCCGTTGCTGGGGACTGACGGTTGCATTTTCTGAATTTAATTAGTCTTGGAATTAGGTTAAGATTAGGATTTATTTACTTTCTATTTTTAGGTTAGGGTTTGTCTTAATTTATTTTTAGAAACTAACTTTTCATTTATTTCTAAATTTAGAAACTTTCCTAATTTATTTTTAGAAACTAAGCTTTCTATTTATAGGTTTAGAAACTTTTCTTTTTCAGTTTTAGCAACTAGGTTGCTTTTTTAAAAATTTTCCTAATTTGTTTTTAGAAACTTTCCTTTTTTGTTTTTTTAGAAACTTTCCTTTTTCATTTTTAGAAACTAGTTTTTTTTTTTTTTAATTTTTTTTTATTTTTTTTATAGAAACTTTCCTTTTTAGTTTTAGACACTAACTCATCTTTCCATTTCTATTTCTATTTTTAGAAACTTTCTTATTTCTATTTTTAGAAACTAGGTTGCTTTCTTAGTTTTTTTTTTTTTAAAGAAACTAACTCACTTTCCTTTTTCTAGGTTTAGAAATTTTCCTAATTTGTTTTGAGAAACTAACTCATCTTTCTATTTTTATAAACTTTTTATTTCTCTTTTTAGAAACTAATTCACTTTCCTTTTTCTTTTGCAGGATCTAACATAGAAACTTCTAATTTGGTAACTTCTTTCTAATTCTCTCTCTTTCTATTTCTAGATTTCTATTTCCCTTTTTCTTTTTAGGTTTAGGTTAGATTTTGAAATTGAGGGTTGAGAGTGTTTCATGCTCAAGTGGGTCCGTGACAACACTCAACATCTCTTGAATGAAGGATGATTGGTTAAGGGGTTATCTATCCATCACAGGATTAGACACCACTTGAGATCCATAGATTTAACCGAAGTTATGGCTGCAAATCAACTAGCCAATCAACCTCCAAATCCACCCCAACCTAGGGTGAAGGGAATGCAGGATGACAACGAGGTGCATCGATCACCCCGCCTCATACTTTATGAGACATTTACAGCCGATGGGGGTGACCACCCCTTCCTATATGGTTTTTCCAAAAAATATAGGAAACATAGACATCAAGCTAGGAGTGATCCAACTCCTTCCAATGTTCCTTAGGCTTGAATCTAAAAATCCATATTGACACTTGAAAGAGTTTGATGAGATCATAACCACTTTATACTTTCCTAATGTGTTTGAGGACACAATCCTACTGAAACTCTTCCCTTTCTCCCTGAAAAAAAAGAGGCTAAGATGTGGTTACATTCACTACGTCCACGATCTATTAGTAGATGGAATGAAATGACAAGGGAATTCATAAAGAAATTCTTCCCATTTTATAAAACGAACACCATTAGAAAGTCGATCATGAAGTTCGCCCAAAGGGAAGATGAAACATTCTTCCAATGTTGGGAGCGGTTCAAGGATCTTATTAGTTCATGCCTACAACACGGTTTTGAAACGTGGCACATAACAAATTTCTTTCATGAAGGGCTGGCATCTTTCATGCGCCAATTTGTCAAGACAATGTGCAATGGGTGAAAGTGCCATAGTTTGTCAATTAGCGTGAGTGTTGAGTCAGCAAGTCAAGAGAGCCTCACAGGAAGATCATGCAAGGGTCTACCTCAACTGAATGTGTGCTTCGAACTCATCAAAGGTAAATTAAGCCTCACATCCCATGTCCCAAAACACCCAGGTATATAAAACCTTAAAATGAGTAGAACAACTTAAGTGTTTGAGCATGAAAACTCATCTTGCAAAATAGGAAAATTTCTAAGTTTTCAACCTTTCTTGATATATCGATATCACATCAATTTGATCGAACACCTGTTATCGATGTCCTTGGCAAGCACTCGATATCATTGAATTGAGGAGATCTTGTGTCCAGCAACCAACTTGATACTTGGATAACGTTCTCGATGAATCGATTTACTCTTTGATATCATCGAAATTCAAATACCGATATCATTGAGACAACTTGATATAATCGAATTCTAGCTAGTTTATGTCCAGTGTGTTGTTAAGGAAAACCTCATATTTATCGATGACTCGAAGTGAGCCTCAATCCCATTGAAAATCAAATTCCGATGATATCAAGGGACCTTCAATGTTATCGAATTTGGACCAAACTAATCTAGCGAGCTCAATAGGAAATTCCTCTGAAAATGACCGAGGAGTCGATGATGTCTTGATATGATCATAATTTAAATATCAATGAAATCAATATACGCTCGATATCATTGAAATGGATCAAAGATTGTCCAGTAAGCTCTTTTGAAAATCATGTGGAAATGATCGATGTATCGAACAAATTGTCGATGAAATCGGAATTCAAACTCCGATGACATCGACGCATGATCGATGACATCAATCCTCAGGCAAAAAGTTTTAGGTATATATTTCAGTGGAGTTTGTATCATCGAACCTTGCTTCGCTAGCATCGAAAGTATACGTTCGATGATATTGAAGCAGGCTCGATGATATCGAACTCAATCAGAGTCTGGCATCTTTATTACCATTAGAGCTTTTTGTCTATTTAAGGAGAGCTTGTTCTTGGTTGCTGTATTGAGAAAAAGAGAAAGCTTTGAGAGAGTAACTACATATCAGCTGACCTAAGTCCTTTTTCTCATGGGAGTTCATTCCTCAATCCACCCTCATCATTGACAATCAATAGAGTGGATTAGTGAATGAACTTCTGCATTCAAGGCTCTTTCAGCTACCACCTTAATGGCAAATCATTGAGCTAGGATCCCTTAATGCCTATGATCTTGGAATTACTCCGTCTCTTCAATGATTATCATTTAATAGAGTAATTACCAACATAACCTTGACCTAACCCGTCGCCATACATCGAAGCATCATCAGTGTTGTGGTTCAAGGGAGCTGAAGATTCTTCGTCATCAAAGGAGGAGATCTTCATCAATGTGTTTAATGGGGCTCATCTACTTATCTGTAGGTCATTAGAGTCCAGAGACCCTGTTGATCATTCCTTTATGTAGGATTGATCATTTCTTTATGTAGGATTGGGTCATAGGTGATTCTCACCCCTTTCAAGTCCTCAAAGGAGGCCTTCGACGGGAGAGTACGTGTGGGTACTGTGTTGACCCTTGCTCTTCTAGAGCATAAACTTAGGTCCTTAGTGTATGTCCTTGGCCTATGTAGCCTAAAAGTTTAGTTCCTTATGTGGATCCTTGGCCTGCGTGGCCTAAAAGGTTAGGTTCTTTGTGTGGATCTTTTGCTCATGTGTAGAGCATAAAACTAGGGTGTTGTGTGTTGACCCTTGCTCCTGTGTGGGGCATAAACTTGTGTCTCATGGAAACATGTCTAGGTTCCTTGTGTTGGTCCTAGAGTCGACCTTGTGTAGGTTGTGAAGGTTAGAGGTGAACATGATTTAAAACCTCCTTTAGTGAGATCCAGTACACTTAAGGGTTGAGTGCGTCTGCCAGAAGTGGAGTAGGCATGTAGCCGAACCAATATAAACGACTGTGTTTAGGATTGATATTTTTATCTTACTATTTGTGTTTACTTTAAATGTTCTCATAAAGCATGCTAACATGATTATTTAGAACTAATACAAATCACATCCCACACACACACACACACAGTCGCATCGTTCATTCATCATAGACTAAGATTGCATACTATTTAAGTACTGGATAGTCTTATGATTGGATCCTCTATTTGGCTTGGAAGCCATTAGAGTTAAATTGGGGTTATCTTGATAGTTACTTACTAAATCAGGATTATGATAATGAGATTTTAAATCATTATAAACTTTTATAAAGCCCTATTCACCCCCCTCTAGGACACTTTGACCTATTCCTACTTCTACTAGTGCAGACATTACCGCAATTTCAATTGGTATCAGAGCGGGTCTCTCTTAAGGGCTTAGGCGCCTAGAGTGCAATCTTGACTGAAGTTGGAAAAATGGCCAAAGGAGAGGGCTCATCTATAACTAGACCTCATGTATTTGATGGGTCAAACTATGCTTACTGGAAGGCTATGATGCATTACTTTCTGAGATCTTTGGATCATGATGTGTAACACCCCGTACTTTTCATACTCGGGTGTTACCACTAGAACCTAATTAGCAGGCTTAAGTGGACATTCACGTTCATTCTAGCCAAAACCCAATCGTTGAAAATAGTCTCACATCCAACTCCCGGATCATGTAAAGGCATTCTTTAGGGTTGTTGATAATTAAATAATAGTCAATCCCATCATTGGAGTGTTGGAACGCTCAACAAATCATGATTTAGTAAGTAGGGGTTCATGAGTTGTAACTCACTGTAATGCAAGTAACCCCTAACGATAGGGTATGTAGCCAAATGATGCACAATGAGTAGCCACATCTTACATATAGGTATGATAAATGACATATTCAAACGATTTAACATTTTATATAAAATTAAAACTTAAGACATATACAACTATACAAATAACACCCAAATAATACATATTAACCTTCTTTCTTTCCCACTGATATTCATATAAATTAAATGTATTAAACAATCTGTGATAACGTAAATTATATATAATAAATTTCATTATTTTACTTGATGATTAATGTAATTTTATTAATATAAAACAATGATGGTAACGAAATTAATATTAATATACGTAGCTGGTTAGTAATTTGTTATGAAATAGGCCTTAAGACCCTTTCTAGCCATTGATGTTCAAAGGTGGATTGATCTGACGACTAAATTAATGAAATCCCATGGGTAAAGACCTAAAATAAAGAAGAGTGGCCCACATAAGTCTTGGATCTGCCTGACCTTCGGCCTGATGGCCCAATAGTTCCATTCAAGATGAATGGACAGACTGGATTTCATCAAAATAGCGTGTGGACCCCACATTACATAGGGCATGTCCATAGTAAGTGTGCACCTGCAGTGTACTGCTCATGGTAGCTCGGTCAAACTCCCTTGACCAGCAACTTCCTTAGAAGAGGAAGAATTTCTCTCACCCGCCTGCGGGTGTTTTCAAACAGTGGGTGTCTGTTACTGCGAACGTGGCCCACCATCTTGCCCACATGCACGATCTGAACTGTCCATCGGGTTCGGACAATCCCTCTGACCAAAACCTAGCAGACCTCGCATGTAGACATGACTGGGCGTGTGCACAAACGTCGACAAAAGAGGATGGTGTGTAACCATGTTTCCAAAAATGGAAGCTATTTTTGTGTGCCACGCTGGCAATTCACGTGAACTCCATCTCCTTCAATCCTAGCCATCCATGTGGCGAAATCTCTGCCACTCAATGGCCTCTCACGCGGATTAGGGCTTCCCTTAAAAAACTGATACCAAGACCCGGTTTTCGCCGGCTATTTCCTAGAAAACCAGAAATGGGATTAAATCCCAGCCCTTTAATCCTATCCGACAACTCTAAGAGGACTTAGGGCATGATATAAGACTAGGGGATCATATGGCAATAAGCTTTTCTTTGGTTCTTGCGGCCACCCGAGAAAAACCGCCCGTCCTTCCTACCTTCGAACCCACCGCCTAATCCTCACTGAAGCTTCGAAAAACCACCTCCTTAAGCTCCCATGGACTAGTACGACCCTCCTGAAGATAAAGTTTTGAAGGAACAAGCAACGAAGGTGGGTCTGCCGTTAAAGCTTGGAGCATCTTCCTCGTATGCTGGTGCCGCACTGAACCACTATCAAGCCCCTGTGTCGACTCAGCTCATCGTGCTGCTGAGCTTGTTTCTATTCGAGTCATCCTTAGAAAAAGAGATGGGAGAAGAAACAGAGAGAGGAGGAGAGTCAGTTCAAGCCGGACCGTACTACACCCATGCATCAGGCGGACCGAATCGAGCTAAGTTGGCACCGAGTCAGGTCTAAGTTGGGCCGATTCTAGTCAGGTGGGGCCTAGTTTGAGTATTGTTGGGATTTTCTAGCAGCAAAAGAAAAGAGATAAAGGAAGAAATAGAAGAAAGGAAATGGAGGACGAAGGAAAGAGAGGGGAGAAAGGAAGAAAGAGAGGGGGCGTGTTACACCAACTCAAATCGAGCCAATTGGGTTGAGTTGGTTTGGTCTGCTCCAGACCTCACTAGAGTCCTAGCAGATGGGACAAAATAGAAAGGAGAAGAAGAAGAAGGAAAGCAAGGAGGTTGAGTCGCAGTTGTGCCGAGTCAACTTGGTTGAGGCTGAGTTCGGTTGAGTCGGGGTAGACCTGGTTTGGTTTGTCCAGATTCACTACTGGACACCCCAGTAGGGGAGAAAAGAAGAAGAAAAGGAGGAGAAGAAAGAGAGAGAAAACAAGAAGGGAGAGAGAAAAGACCGAGTCAACTTGGCTGGAACCGAGTTAACTCGCTAATTGACTCATGGTACTTAAACCAGGACAAGTTGTTGGCTGAGTTATAGGCCTGGTAACCTCACTGGTCATACCGTAGGAAAATGAGGAAGAAGAGAATGAGAGGTGTTGGTGGTTGTGTAGAGCTGAGTCAACTCGTCTCGACCCAAGTCAATAAGGTGAGTCCACGTTTTTCCTCCTTATTGAAATTCCTTTGATTATGATTATCATTGTGGCCATTTCTATCATTATTAGGATTATGAATATTAGGAATGAATAATAGTTAGTAAATTATCCATATTAATATTAGTACTACATATAAGATAAAATTATCATTATTAAATATTAGCATTGTATTTATCATGCTTAAATATTATCATTGATAATTGATTATACAATTTAATATCATCATAATGATTATCATTGCTGCGATAGCTACCATTAATTGTAACATTGATGTTAATAAATATTTTATAACTATTAAATTAACATTATGATTAATTATACACCACTAGGGTTCAACCTTTAAAAAAAAAAACTAGCCTAGACCTAAACTATGGGGTGAAATCCTAGACCTAAGTAACCTAAACTATAAGTCAATACCCTAAGCCTAGATAGTGGGTTAGGTTTGAATCTAATTGTAGAATCTCATGATTCATGGTAGATCCTAGTATCTATTATCATTACTAGATTCGTTAATGATAACTATTATCATTATCATTAAATAATGTCAGCATTTTCGTTATAGGATTTGTATAATTCTTGTTAATATAATTATTAGTAATAATCCTTATTATACTATCATTAGTAAAGATTCTAATACTATTACTTGTATGATTTAAGAGGTTATCAGTCATTGTAAGAATATTTGATAATATCGGTACATTTAAATGTAAACTTATGAACCATCATTATTAATATGGAGGGATTAAAACTCCTATCATGAATAGTATTTGGCCCATGGTACAATAATAATAATAATAATAATAATAATAATCTATGATTCAAATCCTAGAATCTAAACATTTAACTAAACCCTAGATTAAGACCCTAACCCTAAATAGTGTGTAATCTTGGATCTAATTGTACAACTTTACAATTGATGGTAGGAATTAATTCTAAGGGAACACAAATTTTGTAGCGATTGTGTGGGCAATTTAAACATAAGGTGATGATTCTTTCCCTTGAGCTTTCCATTTTTCCATTAGCATAAGTGATAGTTTTATTTTAACTTTGAATTGTTAATTGATATCTTGCCTTGTGAGTACCTGTGCTAATTGTTGAAATTGATATGCTAGATAACATGCTTAATAATTATCCTGCATATTTTTCTCATACTTGTGGATTACTTGTGATTTGCTTATGGAACTTAAATTGGTACATTGTGGAAAACCCCCACCTATAAATGTACACCCATACTTGGGATGTAACCTGACTGGTTGTAATTGTAATGGACCTTCGACTTAGTGGTTATTGAGTGGTGGTCTAGATGGATCATTAATGTGGGCCTACCATCCAGGGTTGTTGTGTCTAAGTGGTTTTAAGGATGGTCTTTATCGCATGGTTTTGATACTTGCCCTATGTGGCTTATTTTAATATCTGCCCTAGGTGGCTTATTTCGATATTACCCTATGTGGCTTTGGTTTGACATTTGCCCTACATGGGTTCGATATTTTATTTTGTGCAACCATGCGATGGTAAGCCCCATATACTGAATATGATTGGCCACTAGTCGATTGAGATTCCTTAAACATCCCAAGGTGGTAGCCTCATAAGCTAGGGATGGTAGAATGGGATATTATGCCTGAGCTGTCGGCCTACGCTGGGCTCTGAGCTCCCCGTAGTGACCTTTGAGCTTATTAAACCTGCTAGTTGTAAATGGACTAATAATAGTTGGGCTAATCATGCATTTTCATAGCATATGGTCTTTTTCGGGTGATTAAATTCCCCTTCGGCGATCTATGGTCTTTTCCGGGCGATTAAATTCTTATTGGGCGATTTATATATTATGGTCTTTTCTAAATAGCTGGTTCTCCTCAGGTGTACTTTTGTATATTTTTCCAGGTGACTAGTTCTCTTAGGGCGACCCTTTATTTCGACAGTGGGATGTGTATCCCCAGGTCAATGATGTATTCACGCATCCATATATTTAATAAGACTGCATCATGTATTGTTTGGTATGCCTTGCCATGTTTTTATAACTATACTTACCTAATGCGATGTCGTGTAATCTTGAGGGGAGTTCACACTGAGTTGGCCGCTCATCCATCAAATATATAACCGTACAAGTAGCACAGGTGGCTTAAGTGGTATGCAAGTTCAGACTAACGAGGAGCCGTTATGGTGGTTAAGGATGTGTGGTGGTACCTGTCAAGGAAGCTGCGCGATCTTGCGGCTTTCGTTTATATCTTATATGCTTTTAAATATCTCATGTATGGAATCTTGTAATTTTTAATGTTGAGACATTAGTTTGTATAAGTCATTAGGGGCAGCTCTCATATATTCTAAATGAAATTACAATTATTCCTTTATGCTTACTTTCCCATTCTATGCTCATCTGTTAACTCTGATAAAAGAAAAAAAGAGGTATGGAATTTGGTCCTCTATAAGTTAACACTCGGGTTTTTGGGAAATGGGTTGTGTACTTGGATCCTGAAAAGTCGGGATGTTACATGATATTTAGGACATTGTTGAAAATGGAACGTGCCTCCAATCGATTAGGTAGTACCTGATGATGGCACAACCATATCCAAACTGAAATCCAAAGAGTTGTGGTCGACTCATGACAAAGAAAAACATACTGCAGAGGTAAAAGCAATGAATGCCTTTTACTGTGCTATGTCCCAAAAGGTCTTTAATCAGATTAGTATGTGTGGAACTTCTAAAGAAGTATGGGACTTGTTGGAAACAACTCATGAGGGAACCAGCACGGTAAAAAGATCCAAACTGCAGCTCCTAACATCACAGTTTGAAAGTCTCAGAATGGAAGAGCATGAGACATTCATGGAATTCTTCACAAAATTGAACATCATCTGCAATTCTATGGGTGGATTAGGAGAAAAAGTTCCGGTTCCAAAAATCTGTAGGAAAATTCTAAGATCCTTACCGGAACTGTTCAACTTGAAAGTTACAACCATTGAAGAATGTAGAAACATGGATGAAATGAAAGTAGAAGAACTAGTAGGTTTCCTACAAACATTTGAACTACACTTCAAGCAAACTCCTAAACCCAAAAATATTGTCCTCAAAACTTCAAAGCGCACCACTAATGAGGGAGAGGAAAGTGAAAAGGATAATGAGGATAAGGAAGTAGCTCTCTTGGCTCAAAGGTTTAAAATTTTTTTTTTAATAAAAATTGTGGCTGGCCATATAAAGGCAAACAGATGGACAACAAGCACAATATAGGCAAACCTTCCAAAAAGTCTAGAGAACCTTAGTGTTACAACTGTAGGAAATTTGGACATTTGTCCACTGAATGCCCCAATAGAAAAACCAAAGGAAAGGCAATGGCTGCTACTTAGGATGACATTGAAGAATCAAATTCAGACTTCAGTGATTTAAAGAGTGATGGAGACCAAAAGTTTTTGAAAATACTCATGGCCTCCACATCTACAAATATTCCAGTGATAATCAAGGAAATTAATGAACCTTAAATCGAAGAGACATTTCCATCAGATGATGAGAAAGAAGAAGAAGAGGAAGAGAAGGGTAAATTATAGGATGCCTATAATCAACACTATATACATAGCATCCATATCCTTAGAAGACTTGGGATGAATGAAACTAAAAATAAATTGCTGCAAATGGATCTAGATAAAACTTTAGAGATCAATACACACTTGATCAATGATCTTCAACAATACCACTCTAAAAATGATAAGCTGGAAAGAATCAATTTATCCCTCAAATCCGAGTCTTTAAAACTGACTAAACAGATTGAACTATTAAAAGATGAAAATATGCATCTTAAGAATGAAAATCACACACTTAGGTTTGATTTAGAACAATCTAGGAGGTCTGTTAAACTGAATTACAAATTCTCCCACAGTAGTGAAAAATTAGAAAGACACTTAGGCATAAGAAGACCTGGGAAAGACAAGAATGGATTGGGATATGAAAAAGTCAAATCAAGTCCCAAAAATGCAGCACCAATGATTGAGAAATTAGCTGCATCAGGAAGTAAAACAAAAGCCACTCCTATCTGTCATTCATGTGGAGACTCAGGCCATTTTAAATTTGAATGTGTTGCTCCTAGGTGGTCTCAATCCAAATCCGGTCTGAATCATATTGGTAAATACAGATCAACTGGAAGAACAGTACAAAATGCCAAGAGTCTACCAAAGGCAAGAGGTAAGACACATCCACCTCCACCCAGAATGACCAAGATAATGGAGGAGCTATTGAATCAAGTGGCTCAACTGAATCAGAAAACAAATGATCTAATAAAATAAGGAAAAATGATTCAGTTACCTAATGTACCTAGACAAGTTCTTGACAAAGTAAAGGAAACTTCCTCAAGGAAACCTGTCACAATATGGGTAGTGAAAGAAAAGAACAATTGCCTTGTCACTCACTCAAGTCATATAACAGGCAATAATACTAAGTGGTACCTAGATAGCGGGTGCTCAAGACATGTCACGGGTGACAAATCTCCTCTCAAACTACTCAAATCTTGATGATGGGATAGTTACTTATGGTGATGGAAACACCGCTAAGGTAGTAGGGCATGGAACCATAGAAGGGATGAAGATGCTAAAAAACGAGAATGTTTTTTTTGCATAAAAGGACTGACTCACAATCTTTTAAGCATCTCTCAAATATGTGACAACAAGCATGTGGTTACATTTGACAAGCTAAAGTGTAAGATCCTGGACTTATCAAGAAAACTAGTTATGGATGGTCTTCACACCAGTGACCACTGCTATGTCATCAAAGGCAATGGAAAGGTTGATTTATATGCCTAGTAACAATTGAGCATGAAAAACAGGTCCAAGTCATGGCATCAAGACCTGGGTGGATGTGTGAAATGATGCGTTCGTAGCAATTATCATGATATATTTGAGGTTTCTATACCTCAAAAACACTTTTTGTGTATAAGCATGGCAGATGTTTATAATTTTAGTGTTACAACTTTTTGTACAAATTTTTTTGTGTATTCAAGCTGACGTGAAAATACTTTCTCATATACATATCGAAGTCTAGAGATAAAATGACTTATTCTTCTCCTTGATAAGTTAGTCGTCACATCGAATGAGTTGTCGATATCATTGAAAACACATCGATATCATCAACAACCTCTTAGAATCAGAAACGTCGGTCCGAATTGTCAGTTATCGAAATCCTTTTTGATAAAATCTAATGAGGCATGTCGATATCATTGAATCCAACTTCGATGATATCGAAGTTTACCGCCCGATAAAAAGTGGGTGAGCGGGAAAAATCTACTTTTCACTTCTCTCTTTGCTATTCATCTTCTCCAGTCATTCTTTTCCCCTTTCTGCTGTGAGTAGTCTAGCATCACTCAAATCTGGTAATTTCTTGCACATCCTCTTGATCCCTCAAGGTATACTTTAGTATTTTGGGTCTTTCTAGATTGGTTGACAGATTAAAGTTGGGAAATCTCTTGTTGGTGCTCATAACTTTTAATCTTTTATCAAAATCCTTTCCTCTGTCATTCCTTTTTAGTTGTTAGTTGTCCAAATGAGTAAAGACAAAGGAAAAGCACCTATCATAGGGGAATCCTCTAGACCTACCATGCAGAAAACCCTAGCCCCAAAGGATAGGGCTAAGGCACCGGTTTAGAGGTCCTTAGCACACCAATGGAGCACCACTACTTGACAAACGTCACGTGGTGAGGCTCTTACTGCTGCACCAGCATCCCCACTTACTGCTGTAGGCCCTCCACCACATATTCTTGAAAAATACATTGGGAGGCACCTGGTGCATGAACGAAGGGTTGACATGGAGTGCTTCAAACCCTTCAATTTAGAATTCTTGTTGGATGCGATCGATTGGCTGCTCATTCTAGATTTTGGAGGTTCGTGTTATGATGAGAGGACCTATCGTTTTCTTGCATATTGTCATTCTCCAGTTCTAGATCCACCATCCACTACTGTCACCGTCGGGGATGATAGCGTTGAAATTAATATGGAATCCATTGCCAACATTTTCGGTCTTACCTTGTCTCCAGTCGGCATGTCTGATCTTGATCTTGAGAACCCAATCACGCACTCTAAGATCACAAAATTCCTATGCCAAGAAAGAGACATCCCGTGGTACCAAGGGAATGCATTAAAAGCCAAATATATGAACCCTAAGTACCAAGTCCTGCACAGAATATTCTCCACAAATGCGTACCCTAGAGGAACGAATAAATCCGATCTGACTGGGTTCATGGTCATGGTCATGTACTGTGTTGCAACCGGTATCAAGTTATGTCTGCCTACTTTGATTCTTCACTAGTTGGCGAGTGTCATCCACACCTTAAAAGAAGTCCTTCTGCCTTTTCCTCACGTCATTCATGTGTTATGCGATATAATCGGTTTCCCTACGACAGACGATCCTGACCATCCACTACAACATTTCAACAAGGTCAATATTTGAAATTTGGACCTTAAGTTTCATCCATATTCGGAAGGCCAACCTGTGGAAGAAATTCATAGAGAAGGAGAGATGGGAGAAGGAGCAGTGCCAATAGGAGGAGATCCATAAGAGCCTCAGCCAGTTTCGACTCTGACCGATTCCGCTCAGACCCAACGATTTAAATTTCATCAAGATAAGGTTGGGGAAACATTACGTGGAATGACTCGACTAGAAGACAAGCTAGAAAAGCATGATGAGCAGTTCTCGGTGTTGGAGAAAATGGTGTTTAGAGTGCAGCACACGGTCTAGTAGCTCATTGACCTGATGACATGCTGTTGAGATGATGTGACACCATCTTCATCGGCCCTAGCACCATAGTGTCGATAGCTCTCATGCCATCACATACACCAATTACTCATCTATACGTAAGGGCATGGGTATCTTTTTGAATGCCCTACGTTCTTGTGAGTGTATGTGGTGGCCAGCTAACATTGGAAAGTCTAACATTTTGTTTTTTTTTTGGTCATTAGTTGTTGTGTTTTGTGGTTGTCCTCTAAATGAGGAAAATACTTGTGTTTTCATGTGCCCATGGTTGGGCTAGATATTTGGATGGTTTGTTTTGTTTTGGATGCTTAAATACGGCCGAGCTTGGGCAGTTTCCTTTGGATATTTTGATGGCTGAATGTTAATATATATATATATATATATATATATATATATATATATATATATATTTGATGCCTATTCTCTGCCAAGTCTATCTGCTCACATTATTCACTGATCATCTATTTGAATCTCATTCTACTTATCTATGGAATGCATGGTATAAATGGTGATTGCTTTTCTGATAATTATTGTATATCCATAGAGGTTGTGAGCTGGTTGGTGATTTCTAACTTTTTAAAGATATGTTGCTATCTGCTTTTGCGAAATCTTAGCTCTCCTTTGCTTTGATTCCCCCAGTTTATTAATTATCAACTTCAGTCATTTGATCTATTATTGGTATATGCTAACCTTTGTCAATGACTGACAAAAAGGAGGAGAACAAATCCCACCATGAGAACACATTTGTTATATATATATTTTTTTAAAGCATGGTGATACAGGTGATAGGGGGAGTTGCTGCAAAGAAGACAGGGGGAGTAGCTACTTAAGAAATTGTGTGAACTATGTAGTATCTTGGTAAAATTGTGTAAAGGTTCATGTACACACAATTTAGGATGTTGTTCTAAGTGTGATTGGGTATTTTTTCATGTAATTGACAAAGGGGGAGATTGAAAGTGCCCTAGTTTGTCAATTAGCATGAGTGTTGAGTCAGCAAGTCAAGAGAGCCCCACAGGAAGATCATTCAAGCATCTGCCTCAACTGGATGTATGCTCCGAACTCGTCAAAGGTAAATTAAGCCTCACATCCCATGTCCCAAAACTCCCAAGTATATAAATACCTTAAAATGAGTAGAACAACATAGGTATTTGAGTATGAAAACTCATCTTGCAAAACAGGAAAATTTCTAAGTTTTCAACATTTCTCGATATATCGATATCACATTGATGTGATCGAACACCTGTTATCAATGTCCTCAGCAAGTACTCGATATCATCGAATTCAAGACATCTTGTGTCTAGCAACCAACTTGATACCTGGAAAACGTTCTCGATGAATCGATTGACTCTTCGATATCATTGAAATTCAAATACTGTTATCATCAAGATAGCTCGATATAATTGAATTCTGGCTAGTTTGTGTCCAGCATGCTATTAGGGAAAATCTCATATTTATCGATGACTTGAAGCGAGCCTAGATCCCATTGGAAATCAAATTCCGATGATATCAAGGGACCTTCGATGTTATTGAATTCAGACCAAACTAGTCTAGCGAGCTCAATAGGAAAATCCTCTGGAAATGACCGAGGAATCGATGATGTCTCGATATGATCATAAATTAAATATCGATGAAATCGATATATGCTCGATATCATAGAAATGGATTAAAGATTGTCCAGCAAGCTCTTTTGAAAATCATGTGAAAATGATTGATGTATCAAACAGATTGTCAATGAAATCAAAATTCAAACTCTGATGACATCGACGCACGATCGATGACATTAATCCTCAGGTAAAAAGTTTTAGGTATATATTTCAGTGGAGTTTGTTTCATCGAACCTTGCTTTGGTAGCATCGAAAGTATACGTTCGATGATATTGAAGCAGACTCGATGATATCGAACTAAGTCAAAGTCTGACATCTTTATCATCGTTGGAACTTTTTGTCTATTTAAGGAGAGCTTGTTCTTAGTTGTTGTATTGAGAAAAAAGAGAGAGCTTTGAGAGAGTAGCTACATATTATCTAACCTAAGTCCTTTTTCTCATGGGAGTTCATTCCTCAATCCACCCTCATCATTGACAATTAATAGAGTGGATTTGTGAATGAACTTTCGCATTCAAGGATCTTCCAGCTACCACCTTAATGGAAAATAATTAAGCCGGGATCCCTTGAATGCCTAAGATCTTAAAATTACTCTGTCTCTTTAATGATTATCATTTAATAGAGTAATTACCAACATAACCTTGACCCAACTCGTCGCCATACATCGGAGCATCATCAATGTTGCGGTTCAAGGGAGCTGAAGATTCTTCATCATCAAAGGAGGAGATCTTCATCAACGCGCTTAATGGGGCTCATCTACTTATCTGTAAGTCATTAAAGTCCAGAGACCCTGCTGATCATTCCTTTGTATAGGATTGGGTCATAGGTGATTCTCACCCCTTTCAAGTCCTCAAAGAAGGCCTCCGATTGGGTCACACTTTGACCTATTCCTACTTTACTAGTGCGGTCATTACCACAATTTCAATGGAGAATTCGTGAACAAATACTACAGGAAATTGCTCTTTTATTGACAACATAATTCGTCGTTATTTTATCTTTTTTCGTCGGTAATGATTATTACCGATGAAATATGTCGTCGCTAAGATTGTCACCATAAGATTGTGGCTAAAGGCTTTTCTTAACGAAATATGACTTCGTCGGCAATGATAAAATAAATACCGACAACTAAAATCGTTGGCCAAACATGTTACTTTTGGTAGGAAAAAATAATATATTTCATCGGTAAACACAGATTATACCGACGAATATCTTCGTCCGTATAAGCCCACTATCACCGACGAGTATATTCGTTGGCATAAGCCTGCCGTTACCAACGATTAATTCCTCGGTATATCTCATATATATTTCGTTGGTATAAATTTTTTAATTAATTTCTACCAATGAAATATTTCGTCGATATAAGTTTTCGACTTACTATTACCAACACAATATTTCGTTGGTAATAGTCTTTTTTTTTTCAAAATTCAGGAAAAAAAATTCCTGATATACACCTATAAATACACCTTTTACAATACATTTTCATCATATTCACATCCATATCCATCCAAACACAAACTACATCCATCCAAACACAAACCATATCCATCCATACACAAACAATCTTATCCACATCCACATATATACAACTCACATTCATCCACACACAAATACATATAAGTTTAACATTCGTATATAAAATAAATCATAAAAAATAAAACCACGAAGATGAAAGCGGAGGTGGTAGGGTATCAGTGACAAATCGTGCAGCGAGAGCCTGAAACATATCTTGTATCCATCGCTCATGCTTTACCCGCATCTCCTCGATCCTCCTCTCCTACTCCTCCCGTTGCCTTTCCTCCTCTCTCTGCCTCTACTCCTCCTCCCGTCACCTCTCCCCCTCTATCTGCCTCTGCTCCTCTTCTCTCTAACTCTGCTCCTCCTCCTCCCTACGCCTCTGCTCCTCCTCCCTCTACCTCTCCAGCTACTCTCTGATGTTATCAACAACTACCTGTAGCTGTTGAACCTCTCTCTCTGCCATATCAACTCGCGCGTAGGGCGCTCTCCCTAATGACGGATTGGCTGGATGTAACTCTAGCGGGTGTCATGAGCTTGGCACCATGGCCAAGCCCATACACATCCACAACGAGTGCCAAGCACCTCGCTTAGGATATCTGGTTCACTCCGCTAACTACCATTGGGAGTGGGCTGACTGCGTATGATATCCATCGCAGCCTGTAATGAAAACATATGAATTTTCATAACAAATGACATTATTAGAAATCAATATAATTCAAATTTATAATGTAAAGATTTTTACCCAAGTTCCCATCGCCTGCCGGCAGTGAGTCCCTCTGTAGAGGTCTACTAGTCTAGGCTCCTAGCCGATGACAGAATCTCGCTGCATAATCAAAAGGACAATAGAGTTAATATAAATGCATGGAAAGAATATATCAACTTAATAATCACCAGTAATTTCTTACCATCTCATAACGATGTCATACAAATGAATTTCAACCAGTTACGTGGTTCACTTCTAACTTTTCCCTGTTCATAAAATTTATTCTGCTCCTTTTCTGACACATTATTCATAATACATTGTTATTAATTGCGAATTTAATTATTACCTTATGATATCGTAAATATGTAAATATTATCTGAAAAGCCTCAGAAGAAAATCTCTCGCAGAGTATCTGCCAATCGTCTATAGTCATGTGCGGCGGTGCAGACAGTACAGCCTACTCGTGGGTCCTGCACCGCTTGTACCACTAGTGTAACTGCCCGCGGTACTCCTTGAACCACTCCTTGACCATATTGTTGACGACATGGGAAATGTAGAGAACACTCAGATCTAAGACAAATTTATCCTATAGTTTTTTAAATAATATATTAAGGCAATATACTTATTAAGAAAATAACTTAACCGTAAATGAATTTTTACAAAAGAAAATTTAATTTAGTAAAATTTACTTGAAGGTGCTGACAGATGTGCTGCCGCACATCATCTGTCATAGCTGCCCAATGGAGATGGTGACAGGGATCAGAGATCGGCATAGGACACCAACCTCCGACGTAAACAACCTGGCATTGTCCCCAATAGGTCTAAGGCAGTCCTGTGGGAACTTTTCTGTCACCCTACCTTCATGCGTAAGTCGCTCTAAAACTAACCTACATGTGGGTCCACGTGTTTGTCGGCTAGTCAACGATATTGTCACAAAAGAAATATGTGAGTCTAAACATAAACAGAAGTCACTAAAAGAAATATATGTCTAGACTTACATGCAGTGCCCAGTGTATGTTCAACCAAGGACTCTGACACCTGTGATGTACCATGTGATGTTGATGTTGTCTCCATCGCATCACGGGTGAAAGAGGTAGATCCAGTGTGCGAATGACCTGATATCCCACCTAGTGTCATAACTGAATATGTGCGAACTACGAACTTATAAATTTAAACAATGTCAGTACAAGTGTATGAACATCAATATAATAAACACATTAAACTTTACAATGTAAGTGGAATATACTAAAATATTATACAAGTAGTGTTGATGGTAGAATGAATTTATACTTATGCTTAGAGAGATGATTAAAATATGATTAGACCATTACACTATAATGCAAGCAGAATATAATAAAACCGTAAACATTCTAGTAAAATTTAGAAATTTCATTACACATTGTCATTTTATATTAAATACATGTATTTCATTATAATACGAAATAACTTCAGATCAATTATTCGAAGCACTCCCTGCGTAAGTTATCGTACGCTGTAGAAGTATATGTCAAGCTATGTAAAATACTCGACATTATTTCAGCCAACATGTCAGTCACAATAGGAGAAATCTGGTCTCTCAGAACTCCATTCAGATGTGTGAGTGACAAAACTATATCTTCCATACGAAGTTTTCTGCGGTTATATTCCTCCATCAGGTTCGAAATTTCTTTGAGATTGTATAATCTTTTATCTGAGTCATCGTCGATATATTCCTCCCTACACTCATCGACCAGACCGAGTATCCCTTTGACCCTACCAGAAAAAGGTAGGGTCAGAAAGTCCATCTGCAACAGCTGATGAAGTATGCTGCATGCTTCCGCTACACTCTGGTTTGAGGAGGACATGATCAGAAATTGACTCAACTACAAATGTGGATTATAAACAAGTCAATTAAAGGAATAAATCATGACTTGTAAAACATGTATACATGTAATAATCAAATTATTCGAATTGAAAAATGACATGTAAATCATGTGTACATTTAATAATCGTCGTCTATATGACTATCGCTTAGGACTATTTCTTCTTCACCATCACTATCGTTGATCAGTATTTCCTCTTCATCATATGTAACATCGTCATCAATGAATCCACTATCATCTCTAACAATGCCATGTATTATTGAGGCATCAACATAATCAGGTGGCACATCGTCTCTATCCAATTGCACCACATCAATATCAACATTTGGATCAATCCCTTTATCCCCAGATGACATGTCTTCTTGATATGCTTGTTCAACCCTAGACGTTTCATTTCCCCAGTCCTCGCTATCTTCAACGTCTGGTTCGGGAATGTATAAATTTACACTTGTAAAGTAGTCGTCAGTCTATATTCCCAACTTCTCATTTCTAATGTCCCACAAATCACATTTAAATAAGTATAGTTACTTTCTCATACAATAACTCAGCTTAATAATATCCATCAAAATGCTAAAAAAGTCAATTTCTACCTCCTCATGCGTTCCCTTCACAACCATCCCACTATTTTGTGTGGTCCTATACTTCTCACGCTCTTCAGTGTGAAACCGAATCTTGTTTACAATACAACCTATATATCTAAATGCACGTCTATTAGCGCCACACGCTAGTGAGTAGAGTACATCAGATGCATCTGTAGAGTTGCTAGCACGCAACGTCTTCATCTATTATCACGTACAGAATGTAATTGTTTAGGGATTTTCTTAGGTTTAAATATTGTGCAATACAACAAAATTCTATGTGTGATGAGAAACAAGGTGAAATCTTACACGTTTTGCGAACCATTCTAGAAACTAATCTTGATGCATTCGATCATAATTTTTGGGTATTGGGACTTCATCTCCTCAGTGTGTTCGCTACACATAATTGACACTTCATCAGCAAGAAACATTAAGATCATCGTATGTAGAGATACAATTATCGAAGGAAGATATAATCTGAGTACAACTCTATTTCTTCATAATTATGTAACACATATCATCGCGCCTTTGCTTGATCCCCAATGTCCATATCCTGAAAAGACGGGGATCCTAAAGGACGGATGTTATGTGCGAATATGGATACGAGTCCTTGTTCATGCTCTTACCCTTTGTCAGCATTCTGATCTTCTCGGTTGAATCTAGTCTCTATGCCACAAAGATACATGAAGCAAAATGTCAAGCACTCATTATCAATGTACGCCTCAGCAATGGATCCCTCTGGACGTGCTTTATTCCTCATAAATCGTTTTAGTGTGTGAAGGTAACTGTACATAAAACCACGATATTATAAGTATGAAAACATGGATATATGTAGTTTATGGAATGAATAAAAATTTTAATAGGCTCTACCACCTTTCGATTGGATACATCCAACGATATTGTATTGTGCCTATAAACTTAAGTGAATGCTAGGTGTACAATGACATCGAAAAATACGGGTGAAAATATTCTTTCAAGTTTGCAAAGGATAACGACAATGTCCCTTTCCAGTCATTTAATAACCTCTACATTCAACGATCTCGAACACAAATCCTTAAAGAATATCTCCAACTCAATCAATGCTGCAATGATATCCTTGCTCAGGAATCCACGAATCGCAACCGGTAGTAGACGTTACAGAAGGACATGAAAATCATGACTTTTCATTCCTGTTATCTTACAGTCCATAATGTTTACGTACTGAGAGATATTTGACACATATCTATTAGGAGACTTCACCGATCTCAACCATTCACATAAATGCTTTTTCTCTAGTTTTGTCAATGTGTAGCAAGCTGCTGGTATAGTATATAAATTTTCATGTGATTGCAAGTGTAACTCTTTCCTTCAACCCATTGCTTGTAGATTTAATCGATCCTTAAAACTGTCTTTTATTTTCTTCTCTATGTTCATCAATGTTCTAAAGACATTGTCACATATATTCTTCTCAATATGCATGACATTCAAGTTGTGTCGCAATTTCAGATCATTCCAATAGGGTAACTTAAAAAAAATATTCTTCTTCCTCCAATTATACTCCAATACTATATGTTTCCTCTTCTTCAAGTGCGGTGCCTTACCAAATCTAACTTCTCCAACGTTACTCAGTTGTTGTATCACATCTTCTCCAGATAGCTCTTTCGGTGGTGGCCTATGATCTTGTTTGCCATCAAAGATCATCGACTTCCTATGCTAACTATGATCGCTTGGAAGGAAGTGACGATGGCCTATATAATACATTTTTTACCATGCTTCAATGACAATGAACAAGTCTCAATACTATATGTAGGATAAGCCAATTTTCCCTTCGTGCTCCACCCAGACAAATTTCCATACATGGGGAAGTCATTTATTATCCACATGACCGCTGCATGCAATCGAAATGTCTATCCTGTAAATGTGTCATACGTCCGTACACCTTGACTCCACAACTCGTTTAACTCATCTACTAACGGTCGCAAATACACATCAATGTCATTCCCGAGTGACCCGGGTTAAAGAATAAGCAATGACATCATAAAAAAATAACTCCTTCATACACAACCAAGGAGGTAAATTGTAAGGCCTGTATCTTATATCATACCATTCCGTAGACTCCCACGATCCTCCCTGTCAAATTTCGATAACCCTCGACCTGTAATCGGCATTTGCGCGTGACCCTAAGTCACATCCTGTAATTCTGAGTTGACTCAACTCGAGACTTGTTCCTTAGCGACCGCGGCGATGCTGAGTCTTGCGCACCGATGCGATACCCAGGCCAAGAGTTGTGGGCCTGCGTATTTTTCGAAGAAACACCGCGCATTGCGAATTTTGAGAGAATCTCTACAACCCATCACATCAATCAATCAAGTACATAACCCATCACTCAATCCATCACACCCATACCTCACATGTCACCTGTCTTATACAACCTATACCTCTCTTACACAAGTTACCCCAAAATTAACCCTTACATCACTCCATCCATCACCTCTCTCTTACAACCACCCTCTCTCTCTCTCTCTCTCTCTCTCTCTCTCTCTTTCCTTTACATATTTTCCAAGCAACCAAGAGGTTGGCCGTCTAAGCATTCCCAAGGAGTGAGAGAGCTTTGTGTGAGGCCCACTTCTTACCCCTCTCATCTCCCATCTCAACCCTCCAACCTTCATCAACCTCCAACAAAGAAAGAGCCAAGCAGTTTGACTTTCTATCGGACCAAGAAGATCCAATGATGGGTGTTTATAGGACAAGATTTGTGATTTTGATGATGGGCCAAGTAAGGCCTATCGATTGATGGTATAGATCTCACTTCAGACCCTAGGTGTAGCCGATGGCCCACTATGATTCATACATCCATCCCATGATGGGGCTATTCTCCATGGACCCAATCATGATGTTTAATTTTCTTGTATGAAAAGGGTCATCTAGACCTTGTATTTTGGTGGAGAAGGGATCTCCACCATTGATTTTGATTTGGTGGGCCCACATGTAATGGGACCCACTTAATGTATGTTGTATGCATGGAAGGGAGGGCCCATGGTGTCGGGGTCCCTCCATCACACTCGTTCTCTCTCTCTCTCTCTCTCTCTTTTGTGTTTGATTGTGGCCCACCTAGAATTTATTGATGGATGGTGGGGACCACAACTATATAGTTGGGGTATTGACATTAGCAAATTTTGTGGGGCCCACCCATAATGTATGTATTTTATCCGTGCTTCCCAGCAGCATGGGCCCCACACATGTGTGGACTCCACCGTGATGTATGGTCACGTAGGACCCACAGCCAGTAGCAGATTGGCTGGTGTACGTGTACAGCAGCAATAAAGTTGTCGTATTAACGTTTGCAAGTTCTGTGGGTCCCACCCATGATACATGTATTTAATCCACACTGTCCACCCTATTTTTCTACTTATTTTAGGCATTGAATTGAAAAATGAAGCTAATCCAAAACTCTAGTAGGCCACACCATCTAAAACATTATTTTAATAGTGAAAATTTATTAGGACCCGCTGTGATGTTTCTATGCGTCAAAACATACCCAATATTGGGCTTGTTAAATCCGTCATGAGCCCAGGGACCCAACCGATCGAGTAGATCTTTCTTATGTGGGCCCCACCTATGATATTTAAAAAAAAAGAAAAAAAAAGAGAGAGTGACGCTGCTGCTGCCAGCATCCAGAGGACGCTGTAGCAAGCAGCGTCCTTGCTGCTTCAAACGGGCAGGGACCGTGGGCCCCACCACAGGCCTCACCATGATGTATGTTGAACATCAACACCGTGCATTTGGTGGGTCCCTTTTAGGAAGTGGGATCCCCCAAAAATTAGCCATTCACGAAATTCAGGTGGTCCACATCACCAAGAAAGTAGCAAGGGATTGAACGTCTACCATTGAAACTTTTTTTGGGTCCCAAAAGTTTTGGATAAATATGAAATTTGTTTTTCCTCTTTATTTAGGTCTATGTGACCTTATCAACAGATGGGATGGAAAATAAACGTTATGATGGGCCCCACGTGGGACCCACCTGTGAAGAGGATTGGCTAGTGTACGCATACACCAGCTATATGTGTTATCCACACCATCCATATGCCGGACGGGTGGGCCCACTTTTATGTGTATATTTCATCCACACCATCCAGCTGTCTAGACGGTGGAATGCCACCATGATGTATGTGTTTAATCCATGTCATCCAGCAGCTATGGGGCCCACATGAGGTATGTTTCAACCGTCCATCTATTAGATGAGCTCGTCTTAAGGCTTGAGACTAAAAATGAGGTAGATCTATCAGGTGGACCACACTACAGAAATAGTGGAGAGTTGAACGCCTACCATTGAAATCCTTTTGGGAGCACAGAAGTTTTGGATCAATAAGAAATCTGCTTTTCCTCTTTAATTCAGGTCCTTGTGACCTTATGAATAGATTGGATGGAAAATAAACGTTATGGTGGAGCCCACTTGATGTATGTGTTATACATCCATGTTGTTCATCTGGTGGGCCCATTTGGAATGTGTAGGGCCCACCCCAATATGATGTATATGAGGCCCATTTGATGAGAACCAGGTGATGTATTTGTGGCCTATTTGGTGAGGCCCAATATGATGCATTTGGGGCCCATTTGATGAGGCCCGATGTGATATATATTGGCCCATTTGTTGAGGCCCAATGTGATGTATATGTGTGAGGCCCAATGTGATGTATATGTGGCCCATGGGTGAGGCCAATTATGATGTATATCAGGCTCATGTGATGCGACCCATTGTGATGTGTATTAGGCGCATGAGATGCAGCCCATTGAGATTGTATGTGGCCCATTATGATTGTATAAGGCCCGTTGTGATTATATGAGTCCCGTGTGATTATATGAAACCCACCGTGATGTATGTGTTATTCATACGCCGTCTACCCATTGTTAGGCCATAAACCCCACTGACTTATGTAGGCCCACCTTGTATGAGTGATGGGCTCACACTGTTTATCCATCTCTTAGATATTTGGAGGGTCAAGGGCCCTGTTATGATTTCGATTTCCAAATGGGCCACACCTTAGGAGCAACGGTGGTTAAATGTCCACCATTGGGAACCATCCTAGGGCCCACAATGAAGCCTATCTCCCCATCCTCTCTTTTACCCCAACCTTGAGTTGTGTCTCACCATAATGTGTGTTATTTATACGTTGTTCATCCATTCTTTCAGATCTCATAAGGCCGTGGACCCCATTGAGAGTCAGGTTCAAATCCTTAGTGGACCGCATCATAGGAAGAGTGGTGGTTAAACAACCATCGTTGAAAACCATACCTTGTAGGGCCCACTGTGATACCTAATTTTCAACCCATCTATCCTTATTGGGCTATCCCAAATCACTAGGCCCCATTGATGCTAGTGATACCAATCCTTCCCTTGTTGGGCTATCCCAAATTGTTAGACCCCCATTTAATATTGATGCTTTCCACCATACCCTGTAGATCACCCAAGCCTTAGATCCCATCTTGTGTTCGTACCAGGCCTTCCATAGGGAATGTGGCCCCTATCATGCCCTAAACTCGGAAACCAGGCTCACAAAATTCTCAATCGCTGAATCCGGCCCCGACAACCTCCGTAGTACCCCATTCTTGGCTCCTGGCGCCCATAAACCAGGTTCCGATCCTACGATCCTACAAGGAGGATTTACATATCACAAGTATGTCTTAAATCAGCATACCTAAGATCATAACCATAGGAGATAACGACAATGACAATATTACAAAATCCACTAAGAATTAAAACTTTACAATACAAGCTAGAATAGAAAAGTTACAATGATGGATAATAATAACTCCAAAAGAGAGATGGCTCCACGGCAAGCTCCTGCTTCAGTGCCTGCTACAGCCTAGCGTCACCTGCACGCATTAATTGTGCATAAGCTTATAGAAAGCTTAGAGGTGGTGTAAGTGTGTACAGGACAGGTGTTAAGGGTCCAATATCAGAGAATGAGGAGAAGCTAGCAAGACCATGAATACCATCAATACTATCAGTCATACCAAGGCTATGTTATACCAAGCATGAATGCTATCAACCGTCACAAGGCTATGCAATACAACATATGAGTATGGGCACCATACCAAGGCGATGTAATAAGAGGCCTACATAGCCAAATGCTATATGCAAGGTACAATGCAATCATGCCAGTCCTCATATCAAGTCCACATATCAAAATAATTCATCTAAAGGAAGCCACCGAGGTCAAATACACTACATGCTGACTGCCGCTTCCCTAGCCGCATAGACCAGCAAGCGTAAGAGACCTCACTACCTACCTGTGGACAACCAATCACCAACAAGGATCGACGATAGCTAACCCACTTTAGAGCTAGTCAAACTCAGCCTAGCTTAAATGCCCTCTCACTTGGGCGAATAAGGCCACACCCCTTTCCAACAAACCATGTTACAGTGGGAGACACGGCCTTAAGGTGTAGGCACCAGCGCTCATATTTCCACTCGGTCTAGATGTTAGAGCATCTCCTGGTACCATGAAGGTTTTAGGACTTTTACCCAAGGACATCCTAAGTGTCCATAGTGCTCAAGATAATATTTTCGGTGTCCAAATCTGGCCATCCACGTCATGCCTATGGAGGCTACAACCCTGACGAAGCTAGGGCGAATATCTATGTCAAACAAATGCAAAATGCATGAATCACGCTAGTTAACCGTGCATCAGTCCTGTGCATCTGGCGCTCATGTAGGGCACTCCATATCTCCTAGAGTCCCATAGAAATAATCTGCCCAACGGCATAAGTCATGATTAGTCAATCCATGCTCCAAGCATACATATGATGCACATGGATGAGTCATGAAGATAATTAAGTACAAGACGATGATGTACTCTTCTCTTACCATGGTTAAGTCTAAGTACTTGGATAAATCCTTAAAACGAAAGATACATACTACTAGTGGGGGTCCAATTGTTTGGGATAGCCCACAAGATTTAAGTAAGCCATATTACGGGCCTAAGGGTTAAGAACGGGCCCAAACAAGGTCTAAGGTGGACCTCCAACTATCAAGGATGAGAATGGACCTAATAAATAGACCTAAGGTGGACATTCAACCACCAATGGGTCTAGAGGGGTCCACAATGGGGACATTTAACCACCATTGTCCCCAAAAAGGTGGCCTAATCAAAATAGCCAACTAAACCAAGGCCCAAGGCCCGAAAACTATTATAAAAATATAATGGGCAGCCATACATTCATATTACAACACATAATGGGCCTTAGGAGTGTAACGTCCTAGAAAAATCCATACAAAGGCCTGAGTACAACCCAAGGACCACATCCTGTCGTATAATGTAGACGAGATTTAGTTAAGTATTAAATAATCAATGGATTAAGCATGGGCCACCATTTTCACAAATGGGAAGACCAAAAACCATGAGTACCACTGACTTAATGTCATCTTGAGACCTAGGAGAAATCCCAAGGGCCTGTCGCTCTCGGGAGTACATTGAAACTTGGTAATGGATCTAGACTGCGCGTCGAGGGTCCGATGACCGCAAAATTATAGGAAAATGTCTGTCTTGTTGGGCTTGATAACCATGGTAGGAATCAAGCCCAGATAGTGTCCAGAAATGCCCAACTGGAGCTATGAGTGAAGTGTATTAGAAATGTGAATAACTTAAGAAAATGAACTGAAACTTAAGTGAATTGGGCCGTTCTCTCTTACGCAAAGTTGAGGATTTTTTACCATTGGTTTGTGACCAAACTTCACACATGGAGAAAGGAAATTTCCCTGCACACATCTATATAACCGTTACCTCGATTGGACACATGTGACTGTTGATATGACACGAGCTCTCCACGGTCGATTGGCTCATCCAATTACACTGAAATCGTGTCCTAGCATGGATCCATTGTCAAGGAGTGTACCCCATAACATAAATGAGCAGTGGGCCTCCTTAAGAGCCCTGTTCGTCAGAAACAGCTGCCCATAAGATATAAACATAGTATAAGAAGGCCCTAGGGTCATTTGCACCTCATCTAGGGCTATAAATAGCTTCCCACACACCCCCTCTCTTACAAATACGAATTTCAAACCTTAGATACAGAGAGAGAGAGAAGAGAAAAGAGAAAATAGAAAAGAGGAAGTGTAGGAGATCGCTTCAACTGTGGGAAATCTTCTCCTACACATCCACGTGCCTAATCACCGCCTCTTTTATGCTACCAAACTTCTTTTGGCTATGATTTAGGATAAGAAATATCAACCCTAATATCGAGGTAGAGCTCTAGGATAGTTTTTCGTCAACCTAGCTAACCAGTTTCATCATTTAGGTGCCGAACGTTCCATGTTTGGAAACGTAGAATTTGGACTGAGTTTGAGTCGAGCATACTAATGAAAGGTGTGGATTATAAACGTTTAGGTTATGGTTTATCAATGCTTTCATGTCAGCTAATGATTTATGTTTGTCTTGATTGCTACCATATTGTCTTAAATACTTTGATTTCTTTATAAGATACACCTATGAACTGTGATAAATAAATGATGCACCTTATGTGTTTGTTGAAATGTTTAAATGAGCAATAGAAAATGATTAGTGCTTGCCATGATTACTAATCTAAAATTCCTCAATGACATATGCATGTAGATCTCTTTGTATAAAGAATTGATAAAACATATGTTATAACTAACGTAGTCTATGTGTTTGATAAATTGTCTAAACAAGAAATTGTTGATGAATTGTATTTACTACGAGTATTATGGTAGGATTCTTCATTGTTTTATGGATATGTATATTTTTCTCTATGAAATCAATTGATAAATGCATGTTGTATTAGCATGGTCTATGTGTTTGATGAAATGTCCACATGAGAAATCCATATGAATTGTTTGTTGAATGTGGGATAAATATTACACGTGATTGTTAGCCACATTTAAGTCGGATTGAGGCTACAAATGTAGCCCAGGCAATCGATAAAAGTCCTTGTTTGGGTGGTCAAATTAGTCTTGCCACATTAGGTAAACTCGATGAATACGAGTCGCATGATAATTGTCGATAGTGGCTAGGCCACGAGGGGCACTTATGAGCTCCATGTCGATTAAGTTAGCGTGCACCCATACCAATCAAGCTTACCTAATGAACTGATTAACCTATTATGTGTTTACCATGTATGGACGACTGCTTGAATCTAAGCTACCCCTCACCAATTTAAAGATCCACTTTCACCATGGTACCACGATCCACTAAGACTCATGAGCCGGGCATGGTGATATGGGACACCATGTCCGAGCTGTCGCCCTACGTTGGGGTGATGAGCTTCCCCGTAGTGACCAATGAGCAACTAAGACACGTGAGTCAGGCATGGTGGTATGGGATGGCATGTCCTAGCTGTCAGCCTATGCTGGGGTGAAGAGTCTCCCCGTAGTGACTGCAAGCACAACTTTTTGAAACTTGCCTTTCATATATGTTTAACTAGGAGTGACGAACCTAGATTGATCCAGAACATAGGAGTAGGACCACTGCAGTTGTCCGATGCCTAATGTTCGATTTGGGTTAATGTAAAAAAAGGGAGGTACCCTAGCTCCCCAAACTTGTTGCGTGAATGAGCACAATTAATCACTTGGCTAACATGACCATGCATCACACTACATTAATTAGGATGTGATAAAAAGGCATTGGAGTTGCACTGTTTGAGGAAGTGTTGTCATATACAAAACATACTGTTGGAGTTGCATGTGAGGGAGCATCGATGGGTGAGGGCATGCATCATTACTTGCACTCCATTTCTACATTAAAAAGAGTAGTTAGGAAGTGATTGTTGTGATCGCCTTATCATTACTGTTTTTATTGACTTGATAACATGTGTAACTTTTGCCTTATAGAACCACTGAGTTGATCACTCACTCCCACTCTGGGACGTTGTTTTAAAGCACCAATTAGACACTGATTTAGATGCAGGTGTTTCATGTGTCGATGCTGAAGTACAACTAAGAGAAGACGCCACCTATATATTATGGCCCACGCGTGTTTTAGATAAGAAAGAGCAAGTATTGCGCAACAAGGTCATCCCACTGGTGAAAGTGTTATGGACACATCCCACCGAGGAGGAGGCTACTTGGGAAAAGGAAGCTGAAGTCTATAAGAACTACCCACAAATCCTCGAGGAGTATGAAAAGGTACAAATTTCAGGGATGAAAATTTTCTTTAAGGGGGGTAGATTGTAACATCCCAGAAAAATTCGTACAAAGACCCGAATACAATCTCAGGCAGAACAACCCAAGGACTACATCCTGTCAGATAATTTAGAAGGGATTTGTTGAGTATTAAATAATCGGTGGATTAAGCTTAGGCCACCATTTTCACAAATGGGAAGGCCTAAAACCATGAATACCACTGACTCAATGTCATCTTAAGACCTAGGAGAAATCCTAAGGGCTTGTCACTCTCAAGACTACATTGAAACTCGGTAATGGACCTAGACCACACGTCGAGGGTCCGATGACCACGAAATAATAGGAAGATGTCTGTCCTACTGAGCTTAACAACCATCACGGGAATCAAGCCTAGATAGTGTCCAGAAACAGCCAACTGGAGCTATGGGTGAAGTGCATGGGAAACGCGAATATTCTTAGAAAATGAACTGAAACTTAAGTGAATTGGGTCATCCGCTCTTATGCAAAGTTGAGGATTTCTGACCGTTGGTTTGTGACCAAACTTCACACATGGAGAAAAGAAATTTCCTTACACACATCCATTTTACCATGGCCCTGATTGGACGCGTATGACCGTTGATCTGACACGGGGTCTCCACGGTCGATCGGCTTATTTGATTGCATCGAAATCATGTCCTAGCATGGATCCATTGTCAAGGAGTGTACCCCATGATGTAGATAAGCAGTGGGCCTCCCTAAGAACCCTATTAGTCAGAAACAGCTGCCCATAGTATATAAACATAGTATAAGAAGGCCCTGGGGTCATTTGCACTCCATCTAGGGCTATAAATAGCTTCGCAAACACCCCCTCTCTCATGAATACGAATTTTAAACCCAAGATGAAGAGAGAGAAGAGAAAAGAGAAAATAGAAAAGAGGAAGTATAGGAGATCACTTCAACTGTGGGAAATCTTCTCCCGCACATCCACGTGCCTAATCATTGCCTCTTTTATGCTACTAAACTTCTTTCGGCTATGATTTTGGGTAAGAAATACCAACCCTAATATCGAGGTAGAGCTCCAGGATAGTTTTTCGTCAACCTAGCTAACCAGTTTCATCATTTAGGTGCCTGATGTTCCATTTTTGGAAACGTAGAATTTGGACCAAGTCCGAGTCAAGCATACTAACAAAAGGTGCAAACTATAAATGCTTAGGTTATGGTTTATCAATGATTCCATGTCAGTTAATGATTTATGTCTATCTGGATTACTACTGCATTGTCTTAAATACGTTGATTTCTGAATGAGATACACTTATGAACTGTGATAAATAAATGATGCACCCTATGTGTTTGTTGAAATGTTTAAATGAGCAATAGAAAATGATTAGTGCTTGCCATGATTACTAATCTAAGATTCCTGAGTGACATATGCATGTAGATCTCTTTGTATAAAGAATTGATAAAATATATGTTGTAACTAACGTAGTCTATGTGTTTGATAAATTGTCTAAATGAGAAATTGTTGATGAATTGTATTTACTATAAGTATTAAGGTAGGTGATGTTTTATTTTAACCAACATGATTTAAATGATTTTTAAACTCGCAAGTATACGAATCAGATGCAGATACGGTACGTATTACGAGATCGTTCCCACGAGGACTGGTCGTCACAACTCAAATCTATGATTCTCCTTAACTAATCCAACAAATAATGGAATGAACTACTAAGCACAATTCTAAGAAAAAAAACAATTAAGAATAGGGAAGAAAATTCAATCAGAGAAAAAGCACTAGGACTTTCGAATCCACCCTTAATTATCCTAACCCTTGTTTTGTCTATTGATTCACCTTGATCTAGATTGATACCACTTATACAGAGAAAGCACAATCTGTGTCCTTAATCGGGCATACAGACTGTCTAATTCCTTCAAGCAATGCCATGAATGACATATCCCATATCCTTGGTCGGGCATAAGGGATGTACAGTTCATTAAAGCATCCTGTTTCTTCCTCTATAGGAAACCTGTTCTTGATCAGACACAAGCACCTATAATAAGCATCCAAACAACATCCATATATATACTTTGGTCAAGTTCATAGATGGAGAAGTATAGAATTTAAACCCATAAAGCCCACTTAGAGAAAGAAACAAATTAATTAATATTTAAAGTAAATCAACTAATACAAGAGCTAATCAAATTAGGGGCTTCATCTCAGCCCTAGCTGAGAGATTAGTGACCCATAAAATCCATTAAACAGATGAAATAAAATTCATAAAAAAACAAAACGTCAAACCGATCGATCTTCTCTCTTCTTTCTTCTCTTTCTCCTCTCTCTTCTCTCCCTTCTCTCCCTTGCTCTAGATTTGGAATTCCCTAGTTCTGAATGCCTTTCCCACGTCCAAAACTCCCCTTTTATAGCTGCTGGATGGCTGGGGTCGGTGGCAGAGTCGTAGAAGGACTCGGAGTACAAATTTTTGCAGCCGTGATCGGTGGGCCCCACAGAGGCATTTTTTTGAAAATCCACCCCGTCCATTGGATTCAGAACGAAATTTCAGTCAAGAATGGGTGGTTTTGAACATCCATTGACGCGGCCCAGAGGAGAAATCACGAAAAGATCAGTTTTAAACATTGCAGAGCATTCCGTTTGTGGCCTCTGTATCACGCACGTGTGTACGCATGGGAGTGGAATATCAGCATGGTTTTGAAGCTCTCGAAGCCCTCTACACGATGGATGGCTTGGATCGTCTGGAAGGTCGACGTACGGGGCCCAAAAACTCCCGCAAAAATCGGCAGCGGCGTCCGTTTCTCTGACGCGAAACCGACTTCCGTGGCAATGGTGGGACCCACTCCTTTGATTAAACCAAAAATTCACTCCGTCCACTGGGATGAGAACGGAAAACCGGTCGGAAATGACCATTTTTCTTCTGTTTTGGTGTGTCCACCTGATCTTTACTTCCACCGTCCATCTTGCGTTTGCTGACGATTCACGAGCGTGCACATGTATGCGACCAAACTTTCACCTAGGCGTGGGTCGTGGCTGCCCCAGGAAGCGGATGGATGGCTTGGATTGTCCATTTGGACAACGTGTGGGGTCCACAACCGAAGACCGCAAGCTGGCAGCGTTAACGCTGGAACGGGAGCTGCGGCTGTGATTTTGAGAGAGAGAGCGCACGCGGGTCAGCCGCTCACTGACCGTCTTAGGCGGTTCGGTGCACAGCGGTAGACGTGTATGCATGGTGTACGTGCGTCATGTACCTTGCCCACTGTAATGTTTGTGAGAAATCTGCACTGTCCATCCTTTGCTTCATATTATTTCAACCGCCAACACCAAGTTTGAAGCAGTTCTAAATATCAGGTGGGCCCCAAATTGGAGATTAACGGGCTGATCTGTCCGTTGGACCACTTCTCGAGATCTTCGATGGCTGAAATTTAATATGTACGGTTAATTTACGGCCCTCATCCCATGTATGAAGTTTCGAACTGATCGGATAGCGGGGACAATGTGATCTTGCATTCTGGACCCTTTTCGGGCCCCTTTATCTTGCTTTCCTCAGATCTCAGGGGTGTATATTCTTCATCATTGGTTCTCTGGAGTCCATCCTGTGCTCTGGTGACTTCGGAACGTCAAATCCATGCTTTTAACATCAATTTTCAATGCACACTCCTGATTTCATCTTGTAATAAAAATACAATTAAAATATGGCATTAAACATTATCATATATGTAAAAATTAGGTAATTACTGGGTCTGATATGCAATATTCGACCCTCATCATAACCCCCAACCAGCATTTTACTAGTCCCGAGCAAAACATGCGAAAAAGAATTTCAGAAATAAAAGACAATTCCTGTAAACTCAAGTGACTTGTGAACAGATAGCTGAGATGTGAAAATTCTAAGATTCATGATTGGTGTGTGGAATTTTTCTCCTGGAATCTAGCTCTCAGCAGATTAAAAAAAATCATAATCAGGTTTAAAATATTAATCCATTAATTTGAACAATTGTAAACATTGAGTTCCATGAGTGTATAGTGTAATCTCGGCTGACAATCATTAAGAGATCCAATTATCAATTTCATGATATCATTGGTAATTCGTAACAACCAAACCTGAAACCAACACTTATCTCACATATTAACTTTTCATCTTACCAGCCTTAGATTTTCTTTATGAGCAGTAACACAAATGAGGGGAATCAAATTCTCACCTATAAGGAGCAAACCTATGGCGAAAAACTTATCACCTAACTTTTTTTTTCATGTCAATTATGAGGAATCGAATCTTCATCTATAGGGAGCAAACCTATGATGACGATTATGCGACTTAACCTTTTTTTTAATTCTTCTTTTTACCAAGTTAATCATTCAGTTATCGAACCAAAACTTAATGTGCAAGCGAGATGTGATATGTGAGATCATGGCTCAATCAATGTTTACAACTTCTAATCATGGATTAACAATTCAAAATTGACTGTGAAATCAAGCAGATGGCCGAATCCAAGAGTCATAAGTTACCAACATCACATATCTTATAATGTTAAAATCACAACTATCTTTCAAAATCACTTTGAATTCAATAGAAATCCCAGAAAAAATTTTAAAATTTTCACAAATTTTGGCTCAAGACTAAGAAAATACTGATTAGGTAACCTAATCTCCCACCCCCAACCTAAAATCTACATTGTCCTCAATGTAAAAGAAATAAGCAAGCAATGCACATGAGACAATGAAAGTAAAAGAGGAATGAGGGAAAGATAGTACCTGGACGGAGAATAAAGAAACTTTCTCAAAAAATTTCAATGTAACAGCGAGTTAGCACAAGAGAGAAATCAACCGAAGTAAAAATAACAAAAAGAAAAACAAAAGAAGATCCTACCTATACCACTTTTGCAGGTGCTCTCGATTGCATTTAGCGTATGCAACAAGCCTTTAAACCCCTAGGTTACCCCTAGTGGACGAGTTGTAGTCTCGTGAGGGTTTGCAGTAATGTTACCCACAAACATTGAACTAACTAACTAGAAAAATGAAAAGGAATGAAATAAAAGGTTGGGTTGCCTCCCAGGAGCGCTAAGTTTACTGTCTATCCTAAAACAACATAAAGAAAACTACCCTAGTCCGAATAAAGCAGGGAAAAACTACTCAGTCATGCTGCAAGGTTCCTCTTCCGGCCAGTATCTTGATAAGTTTCTTAGTAGATTTCTCAACAGGATCATCCAAAAGCCATTTTTGCAATAGTCTTGAACGCCTTGGAGCTTGACTTTCCAAAGAAATTTATGTACCTCATAAGAAATTTTTCGTTAATTCGCATGAGGTATCCAGAGTATATACGATTCACCTGCGATAGAAGAAGTTTCGAAGTTAGTATCCCATGGTGAATTAAAGACTACACATAGATGAAAGTCAGAAAAATTCTCAGAAAGTGACGTAGTCTCAACATATTCCGAAGTAGCAGACTTCTGTTCAATTGTTAGCTCCTCCTCCCTTAATGGTAAATATTCAGGATTTGTGGAAGGAGGGGCTTCAGAGTAAGGGTCCTCTCGGTCAGTGATGACTACCGAGATATTGTTTTGCAAGGCATTCACTATGTCTCTTATCATGGGATCGTTTGAATCTGCAAAGTGTGCCAAGCAATCATCCAAAGAGTTGGGACATTCAGCTGAGAGTGACTCATTTTCCACATTAGAGTGTATGATGATCTGCCCAAGGAATCCATCATTTTTAAAAGTAAACGGAGGTGTGCTCTCTTGCTCCAGCCTTGCACAGACAGATTAAGGATCAGTATACGTAGCATTGATGTGTGGACTCTATTCATCGATACTACTCAGAAGAGGCGATGAATCGTCATTATTCAACAGTTCAGATGGTGGCCTCAACTGGGTGGTTTCAAATTCAAGAGTCATATCGAGTAGCTCGTCCATCTCCCGAATCATATCATCATGTAATTCAGAGGAGTGGTCCAAATACGTTTCACAAGAGTTAGAAGGGTCGGTTGTAAGGGGCCCGTCCTCCACCTTTAAATCAGACATGTTAGGTGAGGGGAGTGGCTCATTATGACCGACCACTTCGTGTACATCTTGAACATTGACTTGGACCAAATTTGAGATTGATTCGAAGGAAATTTGGGTTGCACATTCATAATCATCTTCCCAATATGCATCATCGTCTACTTCTATGCAGTGCACACTTGGGAGGGGATCGCTTCCCTCACATTCTATTTCCAGATTGGGTTGAGGTTCGTATAAACTAACCTCTTCCTCTTTATTGAACTCAAGTGTGTCATCATCATTATATTTGAAAGACAACCATGTTTCTTCCCCATTCTTTTGAACAGTCATTGAGATTGACTCATCGGGGAAGTGAACCGTATGCTCATTAATGGAATCCAACTCCTCATTCCAAATTCTAGATTTCGTCAAAAGCGAGTGAGGATCACTTTCCTCGCATTGTATTTCTGGATTGGATTGTAGTTGGGATGAGCGAGCTTCCTCTATCCTTTCAAGGTGCGAATTGAGTGCTTCTAATGATTTCATCACTTTCGCAACATACTGGTTGAATTGTTCTAGATTAAAACATGAATCCTCTTAGATCTTTTCTGGTTGGATCTCAAAAGTATGGAATCCAAGAGAATAATTATTACAATATGTTGTTGGTTCATCTTCCCAGTTTTGATGGTTCCACTGGTTATAGTCATACTGATCATACATGGGAGAATATGATGGTTGATAATAATCCTCATTCCCATAATTACGATCGTATACGGCCCTATTAACCGATGGAACATAACGTTCTAGTCGGTTCTCAATGTCTGTTCTCGATGGAGAGAAATCTTGAGGTATACGTTGAATTCCACAACCTTCAGGCATTTCCCAATATAACCTATCCAACTCAGCATATGCATGTACCCACGATTCCATGGTAGAACCTTAACTCTTACTCTAATCCTAGAAGAAAGCAAAATCCTACAGCAATACAGAAAGTAAAGGAGAAGTTAGAAAGATGTTACCAGAGTAGAAGTTCCTATGTTAAAAACCTGCAAAACAAAACAAAACAAGTTAGTATCTAGGGGATAAGACCTAATCTAAAAAAAAATAAAAAAAGTAAAAAAATTAGGACGAAGTTACCAAGTTAGAAGATCTATCAACGACCCTACAAGACAGGAAAATTGGTTCTAAAAATCAAATAAATAAATAAATAAATAATCTAAGACTAAAGTTAGTAAAATCCTAAGCTATGAATTATGATAAGAGAGAATCCTAAATTTAATTTGGAACGAAACAGTCCCCGGCAACGGCGCCAAAAACTTGATGTTTTATTTAAACCAACATGATTTAAATGATTTTTAAACTCGCAAGTATACGAATCGATGCGATATCTGTGACGTTTACGAGATCGTTCCCACGAGGACTGGTCGTCACAACTCAAATCTATGATTCTCCTTAACTAATCCAACAAATAATGGAATGAACTACTAAGCACAATTCTAAGAAAAAAAACAATTAAGAACAGGGAAGAAAATTCAATCAGAGAAAAAGCACTAGGACTTTCGAATCCACCCCTAATTATCCTAACCCTTGTTTTGTCTGTTGATTCACCTTGATCTAGATTGATACCATTTATACAGAGAAAGCACAGTCTGTGTCCTTAATCGGGCATACAGACTGTCTAATTCCTTCAAGCAATGCCATGAATGACATATCCCATATCCTTGGTCGGGCATAAGGGATGTACAGTTCATTAAAGCATCCTGTTTCTTCCTCTATAGGAAACCAGTTCTTGATCAGACACAAGCACCTATAATAAGCATCCAAACAACATCCATATATATACTTTAGTCAAGTTCATAGATGGAGAAGTATAGAATTTAAACCCATAAAGCCCACTTAGAGAAAGAAACAAATTAATTAATATTCAAAGTAAATCAACTAATAGAAGAGCTAATCAAATTAGGGGCTTCATCTCAGCCCTAGCTGAGAGATTAATGACCCATAAAATCCATTAAACAGATGAAATAAAATTCATAAAAAAATAAAACGTCAAACCGATCGATCTTCTCTCTTCTTTCTTCTCTTTCTCCTCTCTCTTCTCTCCCTTCTCTCTCTTGCTCTAGATTTGGAATTCCCTAGTTCTGAATGCCTTTCCCACGTCCAAAACTCCCCTTTTATAGCTGTTGGATGGCTGGGGTCGATGGCAGAGTCGTAGAAGGACTCGGAGTACAAATTTTTGCAGCCGTGATCGGTGGGCCCCACAGAGGCATTTTTTTAAAAATCCACCCCGTCCATTGGATTCAGGACGAAATTTTAGTCAAGAATGGGTGGTTTTGAACATCCATTGACGCGGCCCAGAGGAGAAATCATGAAAAGATCAGTTTTAAACATTGCAGAGCAGTCCGTTTGTGGCCTCTGTATCATACACATGTGTACGCATGGGAGTGGAATATCAGCATGATTTTGAAGCTCTCGAAGCCCTCTACACGATGGATGGCTTGGATCGTCTGGAAGGTCGACGTACGGGGCCCAAAAACTCCCGCAAAAATCGGCAGCGACGTCCGTTTCACTGACGTGAAACCGACTTACGTGGCAATGGTGGGTCCCACTCCTTTGATTAAACCGAAAATCCACTCCGTCCACTGGGATGAGAACGGAAAACCGGTCGGAAATGACCAGTTTTCTTCTGTTTTGGTGTGTCCACCTGATCTTTACTTCCGCCGTCGATCTTGTGTTTGCTAATGATTCACGAGCATGCACATGTATGTGACCAAACTTCCACCTAGGCGTGGGTCGTGGCTGCCCCAGGAAGCGGATGGACGGCTTGGATTGTCCATTTGGACAACGTGTGGGGTCCACAACCAAAGACCGCAAGCCGGCAGTGTTAACGCTGGAACGGGAGCTGCGGCTGTGATTTTGAGAGAGAGAACGCGCGCGGGTCAGCCGCTCGCTGACCGTCTTAGGCGGTCCGGTGCACACCGGTAGACGTGTACACATGGTGTACATGCGTCATGTACCTTGCCCACAGTAATGTTTGTGAGAAATCTGCACCGTCCATCCTTTGCTTCATATTATTTCAACCGCCAACACCAAGTTTGAAGCAGTTCCAAATATCAGGTGGGCCCCAAATTGGAGATTAACGGGATGATCTGTCCGTTGGACCACTTCCCGAGATCTTCAATGGCTGAAATTTAATATGTACGGTTAATTTACGGCCCTCATCCCATGTATGAAGTTTCGAACTGATCGGATAGCGGGGACAATGTGATCTTGCATTCTGGACCCTTTTCGGGCCCCTTATCGTGCTTTCCTCAGATCTCAAGCATGTACATTCTTCACCATTGGTTCTCTGGAGTCCATCCTGTGCTCTGGTGACTTTGGAACGTCAAATCCATGCTTTTAATATTAAATTTCAATACACACTCCTGATTTCATCTTGTAATAAAAATACAATTAAAATATGGCATTAAACATTATCATGTATGTAAAAATCAGGTAATTACTGGGTCTGATATGCAATATTCGACCCTCATCAGTAGGATTCTTCATTCTTTTATGCGTATGTATATTTTCCTCTATGAAATCAATTGATAAAGGCATGTTGTATTAGCATGGTCTATATGTTTGATGAAATGCCCACATGAGAAATCTATATGGATTGTTTGTTGAATGTTGGGATAAATATTACATGTGATTGTTAGCCACATTTGAGTAGGATTGAGGCTACAAACGTAGCCCAGGCAATCGGTTAAAGTCCTTGTTTTGGTGGCCTAATTAGTATTGCCACCTTGGGTAAACTCGATAAATACGAGTCACATGACAATTGTCGACAGTGGTTAAGCTACGAGGGGCACTTATGCGCTCCATGTCGATTAAGTCAGCGTGCAACCGTACCAATCGAGCTTGCTTAATGAAATGATTGACCTATTATGTGTTTACCATGTATGGACGCGACTGCTTAAATCTAAGGTACCCCTCACTAATGTAAAGATCCACTTTAACCATGGTACCACGATCCACTAAGACTCATGAGTCGGGCATGGTGGTATGGGATACCGTGTTCGAGCTGTCGGCCTACGCTGGGGTGATGAGCCTCCCTGTAGTGACCAATGAGCAATTAAGACTCATGAGCCTATCATGGTGGTATGGGACACCGTGTCTGAGCTATCAGCCTACACCGGGGTGACAAGCCCCCCAGTAGTGATCGCGAGCACAAATTTTTGCAACTTGCCTTTCGTATGTGTTTAACTAGGAGTGACGAACCTAGATGGATCCAGAACATAGGAGTAGGACCACTGAGGTTGTTCGATGCTTAATGTTCGATTTGGGTCAATGTAAAAAAAGGGAGGTACCCTAACTTCCCAAACTTGCTATGTGAATGAGCATAATTAATCCATTGGCTAACATGACCATGCATCACACACATTAGTTAAGATGTGCCAAAAAGGCATTGGAGTTACACCGTTTGAGGAAGTGTTGTCATATGCAAAATAGGCTGTCGGAGTCGCGTATGAGGGAGCATTGATGGGTGAGGGCATGCATCATTACTTGCACTCCATTTTCGCATTAAAAAGAGTAGTTAGGAAGTGATTGTTATGATCGCCTTATCATTACTGTTTTGATTGACTTGATAACATGTGTAACTTTTACCTTATAGAACCACTGAGTTGATCACTCACTCCCATTCTGGGACGGTGTTTTAAAACACCAACCAGACGCTGATTTAGATGCAGTTATAGACGACATCTATGCTCTGGAGCAGGACTTCTTGGATGAGGAGGAGGAATTCTCCTACTTCCAACTCTTGGGTAGATCGATGTAGATACGGACCATTACGCAGGGGACACTGGGCATCTAGGCTTAGTTGAACGTATTTACATTTCCCCATTTTGTTTGTTTTAGAATTATACATGTATATATTAGACCTGGTTACGTACTCATACTCTGGAAGAGGTTTTGTGAAACATCTGCATACTTAAATAGATATGTTTTAGACTGGCGTAATTTCATTAAATCCGGAGTATGATGTGTTGTTTAGTATAATCCCATGCATGCTTAATTCATGAAAATGAAAGAAACCAGAATATCATCATCCATAAGACAAGTAATGTTCGGAATCTCAGGAGTAGAGCTTTGTTCGACCCTCAAAATTTAGGCCGGTATAAGGAGAATGGCCCAAAGTCCTCATGAATATCATGGACACAAAACATAGTCCAAATACCATCATTATGGGCCAAATGGAGCATTTATGGCCCAACCCTCATATGCCACCGGATCCATGCATTAAATGGATCAAATGAGCAGCCCATAAGCCCATGGATAAAAGGCCAAGGCCCAAATTATTTATGTGGGCCTCTCAACATCAGCCCATGATTTGGAAAGGCCTAACCAACAAGTAACAAAGTTGGCCTTGCAAGTCAGCCCATACTAGGGGTTTAACTATGGGCATTCAAGATTTATTTGCTCAAGTTGGGCTTATAAATAGCTTATTGGGCCCATAACACAATAAGGTCAGCCCTTGCACAATACTGGGCTCAAATGGAGGGTTTCTAGCCCATCTAGGCCTATTGGACCATGAAAATTTGGTTCATACATGGTCTACATTGTACCATATGGAATGGGCCTCATAATGCATCAATTAAGCCCAGAAATATGCCTTAAAAATATATTAGATATGTGTGTACTCCACTCTCCATTTGGTGGGCCACACATCCCTCAAAACATCCTAACATGAATCATACAACTTCTAGTTTATTGCTGGACTTTCAGCCCACCCAGCTTCCTGGACTTGCCGAGGTCCAGCAGGTGGGATTTATAGAAGAAAATATTTCTAGTGGTGGCTCTTAATAATCATAGTGGGCCCCAACAGATGGAGAGCATGGATACATCACTCGAAAGAAGGTGGGCCTGCTACTGGACTGCAAGCCTAGCAGCACCACCAACAAGCTAGACATACAGGTAGGCCTGGGCGTCCCAAGGCCTGGATGGCCTAGAACACATACATCAAAGTGGGCTCTATGAGGTGAGCATCCCTCCAGGGAGTGGTCCATACATTAGTGGGCCACCCCTAGGGAGGACGGCCCAAATAAAACACATACTTCAAATGGGCCTCAAGGTGGACGGCCAACCCACACCCTTGGGCATCCCAAGGGTGGGACGGCTGGCCCATCTGGAGGTCCAAGTGGACCGCACTTTAGGACGTCCCCCCGGGGCCTGGTCTCCTACTAAGTGGGACACACAATGGATGAAAGGTTAGGATAAAAATAAACCCAAAGGTGGGCCTAAGGTGGGGTGGATGGTCAGCCTATTGCTGGATGTCCAACAAGGTGCTGCTGTCCCAACCCAAAAAACACCTAAATTTTGATCAGGTATGTGGCCCACAACCACTTGGGGTTATCCTCTACAAGGTGGGCCACAAATTGGGTGAATAGGAGGGCCACCACCACACAAAAGCCTAGGCAAACATGTATGGACAACGAGGTAAAACAATTATAGCAGAAAATTAAAAATATTGTTGTCCCTGTTTTGAGCACCCAAAGGGGTGGGCCCAAGTTCTCAAAAAATTGGAGAAAAATGTTTTCAACCACCCCATATATGTGTACTATAAGGTAGGGTCCACAAAAGTTGCCCACCATTACAAAATCTATTTATATTTAAGGATTTCCAAACTGTAATGTTGTTGGACAGTCCAGAAAATCTGGGCGGTCCACCCCACTTGGGCGACTCCTTTAGGACCTTAATCAAGGTTAGATGGAGCTAAAATTTGGGGTACATCTAGGTGAGGTCCACACCTTCAAGAAAAGTATATTTAAGGGATAGAAATAGTTCCCCAAATAACCCAAAAATTTGACCTAAAAATAACCAGAAACTGTCCAAAAAATTTCTGAACAGCAACATGCATATGAAAAACTGAGTATATAATTCAAATTAAGGGAAAAACACCTTATGAAACCTGAGTGTTCACCTCAGTGGCCCCCATAAACATCCAGACCTATTTCTCACATAAAAATTCATTGCATATGCCCCTAAAAGGGCAAATAAGTCATCACCATCCATAGAGTGGACTGCCATGGGCGTCCACTCTCCTTAGATGATCTGGATATTTCCAAGCCATATGGTGGGCCACACCTCAGAAAATAAGAGATTATTAAGAGAAGAAAGAGAATCAACCACAAGAGAAGGGGCTCTGCCACATTGAGGCCCTTCGCTTCATCACAAACTACATATATATCACTATATTGATGGAATGACAAGATTTACTCATGCATGCAACTTCTAATCAAAATCCAATGGTGGATATGCCATCTCTACCAAGGATCATGGGTCTAGATAACTCAAGAATCCTTCTAACTAAAAAAAAAAAGAAGAAACCATGGTGAGGTCCATGGAGAATAGCCTCACTCATGGGTTATGCATGCATAAAAGGATAGGCCAATGGCCACATCCAAGAAGACATGGGGCCCACATGCTTCAAACATGAGGTGAAGAAGATAAATAAGAAGAAGGAATGCAAATCCTAAGATTCTAAGTAGATGCACACCCACCTACAAGGCCTTCAAGCAAACACCTCCAAGATAGTCGTCAAGCTCCAAGGAAAGAGGTTTAATGGTCAAGATGTTAGACTAAGGGCTGGATTATGGGGTAGAAGGGAGGATGAAGGGCTGGAAAATAGGTAGAGGGTAGGACGTCCAAGAGCTTGGAGAGGGAGAGGGAGAGATGAGGAGAAGAGAGGGAGAGAGGGAAATGAGGTGGATTGCTAGTAACTAGGGGTTTTTACTCAAACTAATGATGGCATTGCTAGAAAAGAGAGGGCATGATGGCCTCTCTCTCTCTCTAGAGAAGATGGAAGTCCGAATTTTTCAGATTTGGGAAGAGTAAAAGGTGGCTAATGCATGAGATAGAGAAAAAGAAGCTCTCTTGGTAAGACAAATAATCATGACTTGCTAGCTAGGGGGTCTAGCAATCTAGCCTAGGCTAGCTACTCTAATGATGGCCTATGGTGATGAAATCAATGTCTAGGGATTTGTGTAAATCCTAGGTGGGCCCCATAATTGTGATCTATGGCCTAAATCATGCACTGCCTACAACTCATGATCTATAACTTGGATTGCCACACGAGACGCGGCAATGCTGTGGTCGCTATGGCACTAGTTTTAGGTCAAATTTATATGATGGAACTTAAGGGTCATCGTAAATGAATCCTTAGGTCACAGGTCACCGAAATTTGACCAGTAGGACCGCCGGACCCGATGGATCAAAATGGACATTAAGGTTAGGGTCTCACAGCCTACCTAGATGCATGTGTTTGTCCAAGCTTAGTAACCCAAACCCGAGGCCCCACTTAGATGATGAGCGAGACCATTTGTAGGGTTACATAGTCCTGTATGTGTGGATCCTACCAAGGCCCGCCTTGTATTCGTATCGGGCCCTCATAGGAAAACCCAGTTGTTCATGATAAAGGAAGCAAGGAAGCCCAGTTGTTGTAGACCCGCTTAACTCACCCCGTGAGATGTATCCTATCTTATAATCGATTGTTAGGACCTCGTGTTATGTATGTATCACCCCCATTGTCCATTTACCTTCTTAGGAAGAGTGTAAGGCCTATCATTGACATTAGTACATCATCATCACCTCCCTCGCCATTGCGGGAAGAATACACGGGACCAGATTTAGTATATCCACTGTGTAGAGCCGATCTCGATGTATGTGTTAGATCCACCATCCCTTTGTGGAGCCCCCCTTAGGATAAATGAGATGTTAGTATCTTGAATAGGTTAGGATAGTTTATTATGGACCATTCCTTATAGACTTACACATGTGACGCAGGGGAGGACGTGAGGTCGAGCACCATCTCCCTCAAGAGGATAACTATTTCGAATCCACAGAACTTCTCTGGACTCCTCACAAAGACTTCTCGAATCCACGAGGAAAGAAAGCAGAAAATAGAATTAAATTCTAATAAATTTGAAATTAATTAATGAATTAATAAAAATGAGTTCACAACCCTTTAAATAGGGGTACCAAGCAATGGGAAAGAAATCAGAATCAAACTACAACTAAAACTCCTAAAAATCGCGACTTACTATAAATAGTAAACTTACTATTTATAGACGATCGTGATGTCTACTAGTGTGCAAGGTTTTCGGCCAAAAATAGTAAGTGTCCTATTTGGCTTCACCAAACCATTCTCCTAATTATTCTAAGATCTTTTCACATTGGGTGCAACTCCTAAAGCCCGACGGATGAAGAGTTATAACTGAACTAAAACTTACTATTTATAGTAAAAATGAAATTAAAACAGGGAAACGACCGTCGATACAGGGGTTTTTTGCAATTCTAGGCATTATAACCTAGTATAGCTAGGTTGGTTGGCTAAAGTAGCTCGTTCTACCCCAAAATCATATATTTTATGTTAACTAACTCATTCCAGATTGCAAGATATGTCCGATCTAAGGTCTGATGGTTCGGATCAGTTCTGTCGTCGACCGAGCCTTTTCTGATCCATTTAGCCATGAAACTGTCAACAACCCACTCTACATCAGTCCCCTCCACTTCAAAAGAACTCATCCTCGAGTTCTCATCCTACGCTGGTTCATGATACTTGGTCAGGTCCGCGACGTTGAAAGTTCGTGAGATCGCCGTGTCATCTAGAAGATCAACAACATAAGCATTGTCATTGATCTTTCGGATGATTGGTACCGGTCCAATTTTTTTATTCTTTAACTTGTTGTACGTTTCGGTTTGAAATCGTTCTTTGCGCAGATGGACCATACTTGGCCGCCCACCTCGAACACTTTTTGTCGCCAATGCTTTTCCGCTTGCTCCTTGTACTTTTCGTTTGAGGTATGTAGCTTGGTTTGTACCTCCGCATGAATGCCCATGATCTTGCCAGCCATATGTTTTGCTGCAATGCTCATGCCTAGGAGCTTGGGCAGAGGGACCAAGTCTAATGTGTGGCGAGGTACTCGTCCGTAAATAACCTGGAATGAGGATTTCCCTATCAAGCGATTCACCATGTTGTTGAATGCAAACTCCGCTTGAGACAAAGCCAAATCCCACTACTTCAATTTTTCTCCTGAAATACATCGAAGGAGGTTTCCCAACGTGGGATTCACAACCTCAGTTTGACCGTCAGTATGTGGATGGTAGGCGCTGTTGAACTGAAGTTGTGTATCGAATTGAGTCCACAAAGTCTGCCAAAAGTGGCTTATAAACTTTGTGTCACGGTCGGAAGTAATAGTCTTGGGAACCCCGTATAGCCGCACAATTTTTCTGAAGAATAGATTCGCCACGTACGTTGCATCGGGAGTCTTCTTGCATGGAATAAAGTGCGCCATCTTGGAGAAACGATCTACTACCACGAACACCGAATCCATGCCACGTTGTGTTCGTGGGAGACCAAGCACGAAGTCCATAGATAAATCTTTCCAAGGGCCGTCAGGCACTGGTAACGGGGTGTAGAGGCCCGTATTATGAGATTGCCCCTTGGAGGTCTGACAAATATAACAACATTGGACTGCCTTTCCCACATCACATATCAATTGCGGCCAATAATACCATTCTTCCATAAGAGCTCACGTCTTGTCTCACCCAAGGTGTCCACTGAGGCCACCTCCATGTAGATCTTGGATTATCTGTTCCCTTAGCGAACTGTTCGGGATGCACAATCGATTTCTCTTGAAAAGGAACCTGTCTTGCATATGTAAATCCTAGGGTGACCTTCTTAGCATCTAACCCTTGCGACCTTGAAGTCGTCGTCATCAGCATATATGTCTTTGAGGCACTCAAACCCGACAACCTCATTGCTCATAGTGACTAACAAAGTTGCATGGTCACTCAGTGCATCAGCTACTTTATTTTGTTGCCCTGACTTGTGTTTTAGTACGAACGTGAATTCCTGCAAAAATAAGATCCATCTATCATGCACACGGTTAATGTTAGCATGACTATTAATGAATTTGGGAGCTTAATGGTTCGTGTAAAGTATGAATTCCCTTTGAATCAAGTAATGTCGCTAGTGTCATAGTGCTTGGACCACTGCGTATAACTCGATCTCATATGTAGACCACTTATTGCGTGCATCACTAAGTTTCTCACTGTAGAAGGCTACCGGCCTACCTTCTTGAGACAGGACTCCCCTAATTCTGACATATGAGGCATCACATTTAACTTTAAACAGTTTGTCGAAGTTGGGAAGTATAAGAACCGAGGTCGTGGATAATCTGCGCTTAATTTCGGCAAAGCTCCTGTCGGCTTCGTCAGTCCACTGAAACTGTCCTTTCTTCATGCAATCTGTGATTGGTGACACAATGGTACTAAAATTTTTCACGAACCGATGATAGAATGCTGCCAGTCCATGAAAACTTCGCCCTTCGTGAATATTTGTGGGAACCAACCATTCTCTGATTGCCTTCACCTTTTTCTCATCCACTCGAATGCCCGTGGATGTTACAACAAAACCCAGAAACAATAGGCTATCAGTCATGAAGCTGCATTTTTTTAAAATTGAGATACAGTTTATTTTTTGTTAGCACTTGAAGGACCTTCTTGAGGTGTTCCATATGGGTGATTTCGTCTTGACTGTGTATCAAAATATCATCAAAATAAACCACAACGAACCGCCTAATGAAAGGTTTCAGAACTTGGTTCATCAATTTCATAAATGTGCTAGGCGCATTCGAAAGACCGAAGGGCATGACTATCCATTCGTATAATCCTTCCTTGGTCTTAAAGGCCATTTTCCACTCATCACCCAGCCGTATTCGAATCTAATGGTAGCCGCTCCTTAGGTCTAATTTAGAGAATATTTTTGCACCCTTTAGCATATTGTTCAACTGTGGTATAGGAAACCTATATTTTATAGTGATTTTGTTGATGGCTCAGCTGTCGACATACATGCGCCAACTCTCATCTTTCTTTGGAGTTAATAGAGCTGGTACAGCACATGGACTCATGCTTTCTCGAATAAGACCCTTACGGAACTCCTCTACTTGTCCCTGCAAAATCTCGCACTCATTTGGACTCATTCAATAAAGAGGACGATTAGGTAAACTGGACCCTGGGACAAAGTCGATATGGTGTTGGATATCCCGTATGGGGGGTAACCCATCGGGAAGGTCATCGGGCCAGATTTCTTTGAATTCATGTAGCAGGGGCCTTAGTATTTCAGGGATGATGGCAGGCTTGAGTTCTTCCCCTTTTACAATTAATGCATAAGTCTGTCCTGTTTCTTTGGATTCTTCTACGAAGTCCTGTATGGTTAAGAGAAAATGGCCCTCCACTTTAAAAGTTTCAGGTGGTCCCTCTAGATCCATAGGGGCCAATATGGTCTTCCGGCCATCCTTGACGAAGATATATATGTTATCTCGCCCTTTATGAGTGGCGTCACGGTCAGATTGCCAGGGTCGACTGAGTAATATGTGACATGCTTCCATGTCAACCACATCGCATACTACTTCATCCTTGTAATGTTTGTCAATTGAAAAGGATATGGTGCACCGTTCAATTACCTTTATTTTGCTGACCTTTTTGATCCAACCGATTGTATATGGAGAGGGATGACGCTCTGTTTTCAATTACAATTTTTCTACCATGACCTTGGATATGATGTTCTCGCTGCTCCCACTGTCAATGATCACGTCACAAACCTTTCGATTCACTGTACACCTAGTATGGAAGATGTTATGCCGCTGTGGATGCACTTCTTTTCTTGGCGCGTACAATAGTTGCCTCAGACGAGTAACTCGCCATGATCTTGCTAAACCCAACCTCAATCATCTGCCTCGTCCTCGGTGGTATGCTCCTCTTCTTCAATATCTGGATCTTCATAAGCATTATCAGCACTACCATCATTGATGGTGAGGTTTTCCATTTTTTATTGGGGTCAAGTATTTGATAGGTGGCCTGGTTAGCCACAACGATAGCAGTTGTCGGACCTTGGCCGAGCATAGGGGTTCGGGATTCTACTTGGACCAGCAGCAGTCGATACGCCCCTTTGAGGTCTAGCCTGATCTCGGTTCTCAGACGTAGGATGTTGAGTGTGTGCTCCTATAGGCTCCTTCCCCTTGGGTTGTGCAGTTCCATAGGGCAGACCTGCCACCGGGATCTTTGTAGTAGGATAGGTCCGTGTGTTAGGACATTCAAGTTGCGCTTCTACCCGAGTAGCCAACTTGATCGCATCATTCATCGTCCAGACGGACTGCATCTGGACCCGATCCTGGATAGCCATATGCAATCTACCGTTGAAACGGGTGACTTGCTGCGATTCAGTCTTGACCAAATCGTTACATACTGCCAGGCAGTAAAATTCTTTTGCGTATTCTCTCACCAACGGACTACCCTGTCGACAATTTTGGTATTGTTAGAATAATAATTGATCGTAATCGCTAGGGATGAATAGGGCACGTAGTAGCTACTTCATCCACTGCTAGGTGTGGATTGGTGCTTTTGTCTGCCTAGTTCGCGAGAGTTGCAGTTGTTCTCACCAAGCTGAAGCTCCTCCTTTCAGCTTGTAGGCCACAAGCTTGACCTTCTTTACTTCAGGGATGTCCATATAGTCAAAAAATTGCTCAACTTCAGAAAGCCAATTGAGGAAATCCTCAATGTGCAGTTGGCCATTGAAGCTAGGAATATCAACTCGCATCTTGAATTCTGGATCCATTTGATCTACTCGATCGCCACCATGTCTGGGGTGTTGGAAGATTATATCATCGATTTCCTCCTAACTGGAGCCCCCTTCCTCAGGAATGACCCTTGGATGCACTGCCGGTATTATCCTGCGATCAGGGTGATTACGAGTTTCAGCAATTGGCGGTGAAGAATTACCACCAGGAACACAGAGTTGCCTTAGGTTTTTCGCCAAGAGATCCGCTATGTGGTTGATGGAAGCCTGCAGCTTTTGCATGGCTTACCGATTCTCTTGTTGTGCTACTTTGAAAGTTGCCGCCGTTAAAGGTAAATTCCCTGGAGCACCGCTCATGAGATTGTTACCTGACCCATCGTTAGAAGCCATCGATCTGAGGAGAAACCTCGCTTTGATACCAAACTGACGCAAGGGAGGACGTGAGGTCGAGCATCGTCTTCCTCAAGAGGATAACTATTCCGAATCCACGGAACTTCTCTAGACTCCTCAAAAAGACTTCTCTAATCCACGAGGAAAGAAAGCAGAAAATAGAATTAAATTCTAATAAATTCGAAATTGATTAATGAATTAATAAAAATGAGTTCACAACCCTTTAAATAGGGGTACCAAGTAATGGGAAAGAAATCAGAATCAAACTACAACTAAAACTCCTAAAAATCGTGACTTACTATAAATAATAAACTTACTATTTATAGACGGTCGTGATGTCTACTAGTGCGCAAGGTTTTCGGCCAAAAATAGTAAGTGTCCTATTTGGCTTCACCAAACCGTTCTCCTAATTATTTTAAGCTCTTTTCATGTTGGGCGTAACTCCTAAAGCCTGACAGATGAAGAGTTATAACCGAACTAAAACTTACTATTTATAGTAAAAATAAAATTAAAACTGGGAAACGACTGTCGATCCAGGGGTTTTTTACAATTCCAGGCATTGTAACCTGGCATAGCTAGGTTGGTTGGATAAAGTAGCTCATTCTACCCCAAAATCATATATTTTACGTCAGCTAACTCATTCGGGATTGCGAGATACGCCCGATCTAAGGTCCGATGGTCCGGATCACTTCTGTCGTCGACCGAGCCTTTTCTGATCCATCTTGGCCATGAGACTGTCCGCGACCTACTCTACATCAACATGTCTAGTAGGGCATATCGTTCAGCCCCTACTCTCATAAATGACATACCGGTTAAGACCGGTCGTCGCCGGTTATATTTGATAATCATGCTAGTATACTTAGTCTAGTAGGACACACTGAGATCATGCTTAGTATTACATCATGATACATGTCCATACGCATCATTTGTATGCCTGTTGTGAGGAATGGTTGATCATGGCATTGCCATTGGGTTGAGTTATTTAGGGGACTCTATAAGAGACGGAGTCCCAGAATCCTCTAGTACCGAAGGAGACTTTAATATATAGACCGAGTGGATACATGAGTGCTTGGGTGTCGAATACCAGTAAGCGGCGTCTCCCACTGTGTCGTGGTCGGTTGGAAGGGGGCGTGGCCTTATTCGCCCGAGTGAGGGGGCTGTAAGCTAGGCTGAGTTTAACCAGCTCTCAAATGAGTCCGCTATCGACGAGCCGGATAGGTATTGACAGACTACTGGTTAGACGGATAGTGAGGTCTTTTCCACTCGCTGGTTGTGCAGCTAGGGAGGTGGCAACCATTGTGGAGTGTACTAGACCTCGGTGTATCCTAGAGATGAACCACATTGATTTGTGGACGTACTAAGTATGGGGTTACGTACCCACCATTTGACTCATTCATTCACTATCCACTCGGGCTGATGGTGCATAACTAGATCATTACGTGCACCTTCCCAATGGCCATGGTTTCGATTGGACATGCGACCAACCTGAGATCAGGAGTTTACCACATTGAGTTTATCTATCCAAATTTAATTATGGGATTGGTTTGGATAGAAGTGCCTTGTGATGGACCTCATAGCTTGCGATACTACGTACTATCATCCCTACTTCACACTCCAGATTGTTCATTTCATCACACCATATATTGCATTACATCCGCAACATATGGCGTATTTGGCTTAGCATGTCTCCACGTTTCATAACTGATCTACATTGCTTACTCAATATATGATATTGGCTTATTATGTTTTTGCATCGCATAGCCTAGATAGGGCTGATGGTATTTATGGACCTGCTATCATGTTTCCGCATTACTCTGATATTGCATACTTCGATATTGTATGACTCTTGGATTTGCTAGTATTTCCAACATCATATGTTTTATGATTTGCATTTTATACTTGGCACTTACCTTGCGCACACACTTATACCACCTTGTAAGCTTTCTATAAGCTTATGATTTGGGTAAACTTGTGGTTATGCTTCTTACGAGATAAATGTGCATTAGAAAATCCTCCTTATAGGATCACAGGATCAGAATCTAGCGTATGGGCACTAGACGCCGAGAATGGTGTACTACGGAGGCTGTCGGCACTGGATTCGGCGATCGGGAATTTTGTGAGCCCGGTTTCTGAGTTTGGGGCGTGACATAAATTGTAGGGCATAAGATCATTGGCCACATACTATACGAGCTACTCATATTACCAAATGTATTAAAGCCTTCACTTGCAAGACTGAGTTGAATATTGCGGGAATCCTCTGCAAACTAGTCATATTGCTTGTCAAAATTTTGCTAGGCTTCCGAGTCCGTGGGGTGCTTCAGTGTATTATCATCGTGAACGCATTTCTCCTTATGCCACCTCATATCTTCAGCTGTCTTGCAAGATGTAAACAATTTTTACAATATGGGTTTCAATGGGAAGTACCTTAACACCTTTTGCCGAATTTTTTTACGCTTGGCTTCGTCATACTTCCACCTAAACTCTCCACATTCTAGAAACTCTTCAACATTTTCATGCTTTATCCAATACAATACACAATCATTTATACATGCATGTATGGGGATGTAACCTAGGCTCAAGTCTCACATTAAGGATTTTGCAGCGTAATGAGGCTTAGGCAATGTTTCATCGTCCGGTAATGCTTCTTTCAACAAGTCAAGTAATATGTCGAACGATTTGTTAGTCCAACGATTTATTGTCTTCAAATAAAGTAACCTTAAAAGAAAATTCAACTTGGAGAAGTTCTCACACATCGGATAAAGTGAACGTTGTGCATCCCTCAACAACCTACTAAACTTTTCTGATTCAACATCACCCATAGGAGGAATATCTTGGCTACTACTTATCGCTGCAAAATCAATATCCACAATTGTTCCCTTGAAAACATCCCCTATGATATCTTGCACTTCATTGACGTCTTCATCCTCGTCATCTGGCACAATTGGGTCAGTAAGGACTTCAGTGGCCTCAACTCTTTGGTGGAACTCTTCACCATGATGGATCCACCAAGTGTAACCCTGGTCAATCCCAACTATGAATAAATCGTCTTCTACTTTGTCTAGAGTCTTATGAACCATGTTCTTCCATTTTCGACATAGACACCTAATCATATTGCCTGAATCTAGCCGATTTTGCGTAAATTTCATGAACTCTTGAATCCCTTGTTTATACTCTAGGCCAAACCTGTTCTTAGCTCGCATCCAACTCTTATCCATCTCTATAATAAAAAGATTAGAGTCAGTTTACAAAAATAGGTTTAAGATTAGGTTAGGGTTATAGGTTTAGTATTAGGTGTAGGTTTAGATTTAAGTTAACTGAATTAAGTTTAGGTTTAGGTTAAGTGAATTAAGTTTAGGTTTAGGTTTAGGTTTAGGTGTAGGTTTAGCAATTTGAGAATAGGTTTAGGAATAAGTTTAGGAAATGGGTTCAGGATCGGGTTTAGGTTTAGGTTTTCAAGTTTAGGTTTAGGTTTAGGTTATATGTTTATGTTTAGGTGTAGGTATAGGTTTAGGTTTAGGGATTTGAGAATAGGTTTAGGTTTAGGTTTAAGTGTAGGGTTTAGGGATTCAAATTCGAGTTCGGGTTCGGGTTCGGGATTGGGTTTAGGTTTAGGTTTCAAGTTTAGGTTTAGGTTTAGGTTATAGGTTTAGGTTTAGGTGTAGGTTTAAGTTTAGAGATTTGAAAATAGGTTTAGGTTTAGGTGTAGGGTTTAGGGATTCGGATTGGGATTGGGTTTAGGATTAGGTTTTCAAGTTTAAGCTTAGGTTTAGATTAGGGTTATAGGTTTAGGATTAGGTGTAGGTTTAGGATAAGTGAATTAAGTTTAGGTTTAGGTTATAGGTTTAGGTTTAGGGATTTGAGAATAGGTTTAGGTTTAGGTTTAGGGAATTCGGGTTTGGGATCGGGTTTAGGTTTAGGTTTTCAAGTTAGGTTTATGTTTAGGTTATAGATTTAGGTTTAGGTTTAGGGATTTGAGAATAGGTTTAGGTTTAGGAATTCGAGTTTGGGATCGGGTTTACGTTTAGGTTTTCAAGTTAGGTTTAGGTTTAGGTTATAGGTTTAGGTTTAGGTTTAGGGATTTGAGAATAGGTTTAGGTTTAGGAATTCGAGTTTGGGTTCGGGTTCGGGATCGTGTTTAGGCTTTGGTTTTTGAGTTTAGGTTATAACTTTAGGTTTAGGTGTAGGTGTAGGTTTAGGTTTAGGGATTTGAGAATAGGATTAGGTTTAGGTTTAGGGTTTAGGGATTGATTGGGTTCGGGTTCGGGATCGGGTTTAAGATTAGGTTTTCAAGTTTAAATTTAGGTTTAGGTTAGGGTTATAGGTTTAGGATTAGGTGTTGGTTTAGGTTAAGTGAATTAAGTTTAGGTTTAGGTTTAGGTTTAGGTTTAGGGTCGTGGATTTGAGAATAGGTTTAGGAATCTCGTGTTCGGGATCGGGTTTAGGTTTAGGTTTAGGTTATAGGTTTAGGTTTAGGTTTAGGTGTAGGTAGGTTTAGGTTTATGTTTAGGTGTAGGGTTTAGGGATTCGGATTCGGATTCGAGTTTGGGTTGGGGATCGGGTTTAGGATTAGGTTTAGGTTTAGGTTAGGGTTACACGTTTAGGTTTAGGTGTATTTTTAGTTAAGTGAATTAAGTTTAGGTTTCGATTTAGGTTTAGGTTATAGGTTTAGGTTTAGGTGTAGGGTTTAGGGATTAGGATTCAGTCCGGGTTCGGATCGGGTTTAGGATTAGGTTTTCAAGTTTAGGTTTAGGTTTAGGTTAGGGTTATAAGTTTAGGATTAGGTGTAGGTTTAGGTTAAGTGAATTAAGTTTAGGTTTAGGTTTAGGTTTAGGTTATAGTTTTAGGATTAGGTGTAGGTTTAGGTTTACGATTAGGTGTAGGTGTAGGTTTTGGTTTAGGGATTTGAGAATAGGTTTAGGTTTAGGTGTAGGGTTTAGGGTTTCAAATTTGGGTTCGAGTTTGGGATCGGGTTTAGGATTAGGTTTTCAAGTTTAGATTTAGGTTTAGGTTAGGGTTATAGGTTTAGGATTGGTGTAGGATTAGGTTAAGTGAACTAAGTTTAGGTTTAGGTTTAGGTTTAGGTTATAGGTTTAGGTTTAGGTGTAGGGTTTAGGGATTTGGATTCGGGTTCGGGTTTGGGATCGGGATCGAGTTTAGGATTAGGTTTTCAAGTTTAGGTTTAGGTTTAGGTTAGGGTTATAGGTTAGGATTAGGGTTATATGTTTAAGTTGAGTGAATTAAGTTTAGGTTTAGGTTATGGGTTTAAGTTTAGGTTTAGAGATTTGGGAATAGGTTTAGGTTTAGGTTTAGGTTTAGGAATTCATGTTCGGGTTCGGGTTCAGGATCGGGATCGAGATCGGGTTTAGGCTTAGGTTATAGGTTTAGGTTTAGGTGTAGGTGTAGGTTTAGGTTTAAGGATTTGAGAATAAGTTTAGTTTAGGTTTAGGTGTAGGGTTTAGGGATTCGGGTTTGGGTTCGGGATCGGGTTTATGTTTAGGTTTAGGTTTAGGTGTAGGTTTAGGTTTAGGAATTTGAGAATAGATTAGGTTTAGGTGTAGGGTTTAGGGATTCGGATTCGGGTTCGGGATCGGAATCGGGTTTAGGATTTCAAGTTTTTAAAGTTTAGGTTAGGGTTATAGGTTAGGATTAGGGTTATATGTTTAAGTTAAGTGAATTAAGTTTAGGTTTAGGTTATAGGTTTAAGTTATAGGTTTAGGGATTTGAGAATAGGTTTAAGTTTAGGTTTAGGAATTCGGGTTCGGGATCGGGTTTAGGTTTTGGTTTTAAGTTTAGGTTTAGGTTTAGGTTATAGGTTTAGGTTTAGGTTTAGGTAGGTGTAGGTTTAGGTTTAGGGATTTGAGAATAGGTTTAGGTTAGGTTTAGGTGCAGGTTTAGGGATTCGGGTTCGGGTTCGGGGTTTAGGTTTAGGTTTTCGAGTTTAGGTTATAGGTTTAGGTTTAGGTGTAGGTGTAGGTTTAGGTTTAGGTTTAGGTGTAGGGTTTAGGGATTGATTCGGGTTCGGGTTCGGGATTGGGTTTAGGATTAGGTTTTCAAGTTTAGGTTTAGGTTTAGGTTAGGGTTATAGGTTTAAGGTTAGGTGTAGGTTTATGTTAAGTGAATTAAGTTTAGGTTTAGGTTTAGGTTTAGGTTTAGGTGTAGGGTTTAGGGATTCAGATTCGGGTTTGGGTTTGAGATGGGGTTAAGATTAGGTTTTCAAGTTTAGGTTTAAGTGTAGGTTTAGGTTTAGAGATTTGAGAATAGGTTTTGGTTTAGGTTTAGGCTTAAGGTTTACGTTTTTCGAGTTTAGGTTTAGGGTTAGGAAATCATTATACACACTGTAAATATATGTAATTTATCTACACCATCCGTCTACTTTTCCAGATCATTTAAGGGGTTGAAACCAAAATTGAATCATATTCAAAACTCAGGTGGACCATACCACAAGAAACAATGGGTATAATGATTTCCATCATTGAAACCTTTCTATGGCCTGTAGTGATGTTTATTTATCATCCAACCTATTCATAAGATCACACAGATAGTGATGAAGGGAAAAAATAAATATCAATGGTTCCCACCTTCCAGGGACCCTCGCTTGACATCCAGATAGCTCCGACGCACATTCGGGTCTGCTCCATCAATTTCGAACTAATACATAAACACGGGTTTGTCCAAATGGCCATGCCACCCATATTGTTGTCCATAGGAAATGGATAGCTTCATCATGGTCATAACAGCGGTTCCCACCTTCCAGGGACCCCCGCTCATGTAATGCCCTAAAAATTGGGGGTCGAGCATAAACTCAACTCCCGAGTTCCAACGCATCACTTATGCAACATAAAGAATGATGATTGAGCGTTGTTCATATTAGTGCATTAAAGATGAATGGGATTAAGCCAAAACAACATATCATACTCTAGAGACAGTTAAATTACGCAAGCGAAAGACTATGATAGATATATAAAATATATATAAACTATTGTAAGTCTCCAAAGTGTGAACATGTTACTAGGTTAAATATATCAATGTATACTCCAAAAATGGACAAAATGAATATATAAGGGTATTCCAAAAGATCAAACTAAAGTATAATAGCATCTAATCAGCAACCTTGTAACCCCGTCGATCAGAAGATGGTCTACATAGACCTACCTAATAGCTGTGTAAGGAGAAACCCTCCTCATCATCATAAAAATATCCGACGCCGCTTCGCAAGCATCGCCATCATTTGAAACTCAAACAGGGTCTGGTTTGGTGTTTAAACACCGTCCCGTAATGTGGGAGTGAGTGATCAACTCAGTGGAACAATAGAGCATAAGTTAACATGTTATTAATTTAGTCAAGCAGTAATGAAAAAGCAGTACAATCAAACACTCCTAAATACTCTTATTAATGCAAGTATGGAATGCAGTCATGATGCATGCCCTTGCCAAACCACCCTCGTGCGACACCATCTGACATCCGCGGCATGCGTTCATCCCTCAGTGCTCCACATCTTCCAGGCATATGTAGTGTTATGTTATGAGCATGATTACCGAGTTATTATTAGTCTCTTCATACAACATTATTGGGAAACTAAGGTACCTTCCTTATATCATTCCTAAACAATGATCCATTCTAGGGTCGTTAGTTCTAGATAATCTCATTCGATGATACGGTTCTAGGTCGCTATAAAGGGCTGCCAGGGCTGTTACACGCACTCGTTACACCGATCCCCCATCACCTTATCAATACAGGCCTAGTTATACTCTTGTTGCTACGGAAGGGTCGTTGCCTCCACGTAAACTCAGAGTATGCTCGAGGTCACTACAAAGGGCTGTCAGGGCTGTTACACGCAATCGTTACACCACTCCCCCATCACCTTATCAATGTAGGCTGACAACTTGAATACAGTGTCCCATACCAGCGTATTTGACTCACGAGTCTGGATTGCTCACTGGTCATTACGGGGAGGCACATCACCCCAGCGTAGGCCGACAGCTCGACCATGGTGTCCCATACCACCATATTCGGCTCATGAGTCTTAGCAGATCGAGGTACCAAGGTTAACGGGATTACACTGGTAAGTTTGGTACCTTAGGTTCAAGCAGTAACGTCCAAATATGGTGAACATACATTAGACAGATCGGGTTATTTGACGAGCTCGACTAGCACGAGTGCACATTGTATCGATCGACATGAAGTGCATAAACACTCCGTGTGGCCTAACTACTGCTGACGACCAACATACGACTCGGGTTCGTCAAACGCGTCCTACGTGGTGAATGAATCTCAACCACGAACTCAAGTCTGTTACCGATCGCTTGGACTATAATCATAGCCCCAATCACATTCAATCCTTAACCAAAAGCATGTAGAGTAAAGCAGAATAAACAAAGTAATTCAAGCATGTTATAAATCACAATATAAACATGAAATACAGACACATACATTTCATAAGTAAGCGGTTAAATTAAACAACCAACATGGAGGAAATCATACACATCTCTAAGTTAGTTGAGAATCCTATCTCAACACCTACCTAAAGCACAATCATCTAAGTACTTACTCTTACAAGGATTTTCACAAACACTTAGAATGCACTTATTTAACATACATAATGTAAATTAACAAAAACATGTATTAGGGCGAATCCTTTCGCCGAGTAAGTATTACACATATATAGCATGTTTATATAGTAATTAATCATGGCAAACACACTTTCAAAATTTGTACGTATACGGTATTTTCTACAAATATACAGAATACACTATACGTCATAATTTGCATACGCAATCGAAACACAAAACGAACATCGCATTGTGCATGTACAATAACACCTAGTTCATGAATCTATCATTATCTAACATTGAAAGCATTGAAAACTATAATCTATACGTCTAAAGTCTGCACCTTACGCCGTAGAAACGTAACGAACATGATATAATTGCTAAGTCTTCTTCAACGATAATATATCAACCTATAGCAAGAATTAAGTCAGCTATTTCACAACTTACAACCTTTGAAACCCTAGAACAAGTTAGGGTTAGAGTTTCCTTACCTAAGAATGATGTCAGAATTGCTAGAAGAGCGATTAGAAGGTGATGGCTAAGCACGTATAGCAGTGGGATAGAGTATCAGGAAGATGCTCCCACTACTCTCACACTTTCTCTCTCTTTTCTCTCTTCTCTCTTCTAGGTTTTCTCAAATTCGTATGGAATGAGAGAGTGAGGGTTTAAGGTCCTTATATAGGCCCAGAACTCACTAAATTAGACCCACGGCCAAGGTATACTTAGGTTATGTCCAAATACAGACTGTTCCGTCTCAACGGAGCACTTTTGGAGCCCCCTCCTTGAGCCAAAGGTCGGACTTAAGCTCACTGACTATGGATCTAGGTCGAGTTAAGCTTTCGTTCTAGTCGGGTTCCCAGATCACACGTGGAGGACCAGTTTCAGTCCAACAGTCACTAAAACTCGATCAGGGTTACAAGTACACAGATATGTATGAGAAATATTTCCTGATCCGAGGGTGTATTTGGGTCAGATTTCGACGGTCTGATTGCTTAAATTAAGCCCGCAAGCGATAAGTCTTAAATTACTTAAATTTGATTTAATTTCTAAAGAAAACTATATTTTTTCACACTCCTCGCTCCGGGCTCAAGCGAATAGCCTTGGGACACTATCTAGATTTGACTTTCGAGATGGTTGTCAAGCCCAGTAAAGCGGTCCTAATTATATAACCTCGTATTATTCGGACTTTCGATGTGCAGTCCAGATCTGATACGGAGTTTCATGATGCTCCCGAGAGCAGTCGGGTAATGAGATTGATCCTAGCGTTTAGGGTAACCTAGCGTCACTAATTCTACAAGTTTTGGGTCTTGCAGATCGGATTTAAAGTGATTAGTGCGGATTTTGTATGTGATCTAGTTTAGCACTTAGTTAACTTTGTCTAATTTATAAAGGATTTAGTCCTGTAAGATTATTGTCTGATGTGGTACTTGGGCCTTTATAGTTTGTGTATAAAGTGATCCAAGTAATTAATACTTAACTAAATCACACCCTAATTACAACAGAAGAAGATCCTAGGCAGGAGAGGCTGATGTTTCGAAATAACCTATTCGTCGATGATTCGATAAGGTTAAAGCCCATTTTATTTATGTATGTACTATTTACAGTAATTTTGAGTTTGAGTATTGTTCTTCATCACCTAAACTTTAAGATTTGCGTCTAATATGAAAGTACTTAGAAAGATTTAAAGAACGAGGTGGTGCGAGGTGAGATTTGTGAAGGAAAAGGATTAAAAAGTGATTTTAGACTTTGGGATTGAGTTCTGACAAGTTAATAAGGTGTTTGGATCAACCCATTGCTTAAGGATGTTTATCTCCATGTTGGCAAAAATTCAGGGTGTTACAACTCAACATTGGGATAGTTTCGATGCACATCCGAGTCCGCTCCATCAATTTCAAGCTAATACATAAACATGGGTCTGTCCAAATGGTTAGGCCACCCATATTATTGTCCATAGGAAATGGACAGTTTCGTCATGGTCATAACAGCGGTTCCTACCTTCTAGGGACTACCGCTCAATTAAATCTTAAATTAGTTACCCATCCAAGGTTGGATCGATTGTAATACTTTCATATTCTCATTTAAATATGCACGCCAAAAATCTGGCTGCATCTCCCCATGCCTCTCTAGATAAGTTGAACTTGCGTTACGTTCTGATGCCAAATATCTAAAGCAATGTAAAGATATTTGGCATTGGATATGGAACAAAAGAAACATATCCAGAGAGAAACGAGGAGATAGACAATGGATCAGGCATGAACATTCAAATAGATTATATGAAAGTATACTATGCATCTAACCTTGAACTGTCTAAAATGGGACAATTTGAACGATTTCTATGCTACTAAAAACACAACATATCTACGTATGGCCACATAGAAACCCTCAAACGAGTAACTAATTATCTAACTTACCATTCACAATCCCAAGTCACAACTATAAACTAGCAAGTCACAATAATAATTTAAGAAAAAAATGTAATACATATTAAGCATACTGCCCATATTAAGTATATTAAGCCTCATTTCGACCAAGACCTATACATGTGGTGCCCACATGATGAACAACCCTGATCTCATCTACAAGTTCAAATCTCCAACCTTTACATTTTTGTACTATATTTATGGTTCCAGTGGTAAATGTAGTAATTAAAAATGACAATATGCTTAGTGCAAGTTGCTTGTTTTGTTCAAATTAAGTGAATCAAACTCCAAGCAAACATAAGTAAATAAGAGAGAAGAATTTAAGTTTGTGCACTAATCATGTGCGATGCATGATAATCCCATAATAGTATTTCATGTTATAGACAAAAGCCACTCTCAATATAAATTGCCATTATTTTAATGTATTTCCCATGGGAAGCTTCAAACCACATCAAGGGCTTATTTTAAGTTTAGGTCTTGTTTTAATTCTAAGACCTTGATTGGTAGACGCTTAAAAATGAGTTCAACTTATTTTAGTTAGCAATGATTCTGGAATAGAAATCTTAGTCTTCAATATGTTGTTAGTTTTTAAATGAGCTCATTATATATTAGGGATCAAGATCTCCATATCATAATTATTATTAACTAAATGAGATGAACTATAGTCAAAATTTCCCAATGGTGTGGTAAGCTACATACTATGGTTACTTTAGCTACTAGTGTGTAACTATCATGAGATCCATGCCGTTCATCAAGTAAGCCGCTCATTGTTCATCCCATTCTAATTGTTAAACCCAAAAATCATGATCATCTAAAAATCCGCGCTTTTTAATTGTACATGTTCAATCCACACTGTCTATTGTGGTGTGGCCCACTTGACACTTGAATCTACCTCATTCACAGGTCATCATCCTAATGATCCTTGAAAGTTGATGAACGTAATGGATTTCTCATGGACATCTCGGTGGGTCAAAAAACCCTAAGGGCACGTTTGGATACAACAGTAACATTTTCTGCCGACGGTAGGAATTAAGATAGGATAAATAAGTTTGGTTAATAATTAATTATCAGTTACTTATTTACTAAAAATTATTTAAGTATTTCAGTGATATATATGTGTGTGTGTGTGTGTGCGTGTGTGCGTGCATGCGGACACCTTCTTACGTGAGCACTTGTGTGCACCTTTACACACCTGTCATGGGCACAAATTCTGAATGGTCCACGTGATGCGGTACCTCTTAAAACCCTATAAGCTTAATTTTCATCCCGATCCAAAACTCTAATGGACCATGGCAAAGAGAAATGCAAATGAAGGGAGGAAACTGTTTCCTTTTGCCATGGTCCACCCCACTAGACTTTTGTATTGGGCTGAAAGTTGGGCTATATATATATACATCACTTTTTTCCACTTGTTGAAAAGTCAAAAGCCATCATCCACTGGAGAAACGAAGCACAGGATTCAACTCTATTGCACAAGGTGATAGTTCACCACCGTTAAACCTAATTCAGGCCAAGAGAAGTTTTGGATTAGGCTGATATTTGTATTTCACTTCATCCTAGTGTGGAATTCACCTTATGAACTGGTTGGATGACCCAGTTGATAATTGGACCAAACCATTTATTATTGGCCAAGGATCAACCTAACCAATACTAGGCCTAGATTTCAGGCTAGTTTAAGGTTCCAATACGTCTGCACCCATTGCCACACATAGCATCAATCAACTACTAATGTTCTTTTTATGATATAAACCCATTTTTAAAATTAAGATAACAAAAGAAGCTAATGACATGATTATTTATCTACAATACCATTGAAATGAAATTGATATTAGAATCTTATTTTCAGATGAAAAATGGCACAGGATGCATTTCCCATTTCCAAACTAACCAATAGATAATGGAAAAATCAATGTAACCCCAAAAAAGAAATCAATTTAGAACAGCTACTAGGAAACAAATGGACCGTTCGACTATGGTCTTTTCCACATTTCTACATTAATCCATGGAAAACTACACAGCACACCAACTTCATTGATTTCCTTATGAAATATACAATTTCCATTGAGGATTCCATGTCTCTTTCTCAAATCTATAAAATGGTTCAACAAAAACAGAACCTTCCAAAAGGGCACGTTTGTTTTCATTGCATGTCGATGAAATGAAAACCATATCCACAAAATCCTAGTTTTCTATTGTTTACAAATGTAAAAAGGGTGTGAAATGTCTTTCTATTTCCATCCTTTCCTTCAAAGAGTGCCATACTTGCATCTCACTGAAAAGGCAATGAATTAATTTCCACTTAGACGATGGGTTTATGCTTTATAGGAAAATCCATCATTCCGAACATAGAATCTAAATAGGAATGATGGGGAAAAAAAAGAGAGAGGATTCTACAATAGTAGATCCATCATTCTAAACATAAGAATCAAAATAGGAATTATGGAAAAAGGGGAAGATTCTAAATCCGATGCGCAAAACAAAAAATAGTTTTCCTCGAGGATTTCATTCAATTCGTCTACATATAGATTCCAATTTTCTATTTCCATATCCACATTTTCGATTCAACGAAAACAAACATGCCCAACTTAAGAATGAAAGCAGTGTAATTCACAACATCCAATTCACAATCCTGACCGATATTCATTTATTGAAATTGGACTATTGTATGTTTTTTCAAATCCTTTCCTAAAGAAGATAACATTTTCAATGGCTCACATTCAACTACAAAAGAATTAGATCAATAGTCATTTTTACTACATCTTTTCACATGAGTCATCCACAGCGTTGGCGAGGACATGATGTCAATGGTTTAGATATAAATCTCAGGTAGACCACACCACAGGAAAACAATAGTAATTGAATGTCCACCATTAAAAACCTCCTAGGGCCTACTGTAATTTTTATTTGACATCCAACCTATTGATTAGGTTAAACTGACCTGGATGAAGGGGGAAAAAAAATAAATATTATCTTGATCCAAAGCTTTTGTAGCCCCTGAGAATTTTTTTAATGGTGGTCGTTCAACCAACACAATTTTCTATGATGGGTCCACTTGAGATTTAGATCTATCTCTTTTTTCGTTCTCACAACATAAAATGATCTGAAAAAATGGATGGATGGCGTGAATGAAACAGATACGTAATGGGGGGCCCTACCATGTGTATTGACGAATCCACCAAAAAATCCCCAAATTCCCATTTTGGACAATCCACCCTAAAATCCCCAAATCCCTAAATCATCATTGAGATTGAGAGAGATTGAGAGAGAGAGAGAGAAATACCTCAAACCGAGCTTCGGAGAGAGAGAGAGAGAGAGAGAGAGAGAGAGAGAGAGAGAGAAGGTGTGCGTGGGTAGGGCTTTGGCAACAAGAGCATGGGTGGAGAGAGAGAGAGAGTGATAGCGAGAGAGAGAAAGTGAGAGAGAGAGAGAGCGACAATGAGAGATGGGCGCTGGAGTCGTTTCAACTTAAAATACAACATTATTACTGACGAAAATTTTCATCGGTAATACTTATCATAATTCGTCGATAAAACGGCTCAAAAATATTTGGGCCCACCTGTGCTCCATCAGCCCCATCTATTTCGTACATATGTTTTTAAATATACTTATTAGCTACACCAAAAATAAAAATTATAACTCAACATCCATGATCAACCACACAAAGTGAAATAATGTATCCACTGTTCATTTTGTCCAAGCTCCTTTACTGACGATGCAATTCGTCGGTAAAACTTCCTTTATCGACGATATTGTATAACGTCAGCACAAATAGCCTCTCCGTCATCGGAAAGGATAGAAAGGGATCTTTTGCCGACGAACCAAATGGTTCGTCGGGAAAAGATACATTTACTGAAGAAATCATCGTCAGGAAAATATTTGGTCGTGGTGGGAACATATTTGGTCATGGCGGGAATCTTTTGTCGACGACATATGAGTTCGTTGGGGAAAATTACATTACCGATGATATTGTGTAACGTCGGTAAAAATAGCCTCTCTATCATCGCCAAGGAGACCAAGGGACCTTTTGCTGATGAAATAATTGTCAGGAAATATTATGTATCGTTTGTTTTCCCTGATGATACATAATATCATTGGGAAAAGTTCTAGGTCATCGTTGTAAATGGTGGCGGAACAAAGTTTGTCATGGTGGGAATCTTTTGCTGATGAAATATAATTTCATTGGGGAAAGTCATATGTGCCGACGAAATCAAGTTCGTCGGTAGTGAAAGATGTTAATGAAGTGTGGGATTACTTTGATAAACTTGCTGAAATTGCACAATCATGGGACGTCTCCCTAAGAACGTGCATCACGTCTAAGCCTACTCAATCAAAGGAGAGAGGTGGAATATATCTTTTGAAAGAGGCAGATGATATCAATGCTAAAGTGGCTAGTCTCACAAGGAAACTCGAGGCCATGGAACTTAGAAAGGATAAGGATAAGGAAGTTGTTTGCAGTATTCGTGCTTGTAACATTCATACAATTGAAAATTGCACAACAATACCTGCATTTCAAGAAATATTGAATGAGCAATCAAATACCATAAACAACTACCAAAGGCCTTTCAATGGACTCACTTCGAACACATATAACTCCAGCTGGAGAAATAATCTGAATTTCAGTTGGAAGAATGGACAATTTGTTACACCTCAAGGAATCCCTAATCAATTCTTAAATTAAGGGAAACCTTAAGAGGAATTTGTTCAAAATCCTCAAGAGCTCATCCAGCAAAGTACTCTTCAAGCCTTACAAGAACTCACAAAGGCTATATGAAAGATAGACTCATGCATTATGGTTATGGAGAAAGGGATGCTTCCAGCCCAACCTATCCTCGATCCTAAACCGCAATACAGAGTTAGTGAACCAAGCTCTTCAAATCCAATAGAATAAGCTAAGTCTATCACCACTCTTAGGAGTGGGAAGATAATTGATAAATTTATTCCGGTAAGGGCTGAGAAGCCTAAGGACCTGGATGTAGATGAGATTGATAGACCTAGCAATGCTCCACATGAGGTAGAACTGGAACTTTGAAGCAAACTGATTGCTCCATTTCCCTAACGGTTGATAGCACCAAAACCTCTCTCTAACTCTCTGGATATTCTAGAGGTGCTTAAGCAAGTGAAGGTCAACATTCCTCTACTAGATGCCGTAAAACAGATACCTTCATATGCCAACTTTTTGAAAGATTTATGTATGACCAAAAGATTGCAAAACATTCAAAAGAAAATCTTCTTAACAGAAAAAGTGAGTGTCATCCTAAAGCAATATGTGCCACAGAAGTACAAAGATCCTGGTAGCCCAACCATGGCCTATGTAATTAGAAATTACCGGATTGAGCCTGCACTTCTTGACTTAGGAGCGAGCGTAAATCTGATCCCATATTCGATCTACGAACAACTAGGTCTAGGTGAATTAAAACCCACCTGGACCACATTACAACTGTTTGATCGCTCAATTCGTGTGCCGAGAGGGATAATTGAGGATGTATTGGTCCAGGTTGACAAATTCTACTATCGAGTGGATTTTATCATCCTAGATACTCAACCCATCATAGATATGAGCACTCAAATTCCTTGATTGCCCATTCCTTGCTACATCAAATGCAATCATCAATTATAGGAATGGAGTCATGAATTTATCTTTTGGGAATATGACATTGGAGCTCAATATCTTTTTCAATGTGAGGAAACAGGCAAAGGATGATAACGATGCCCACAATGGTAACTTGATTGATTCTTTCGTGGAAGATAGAACTCTGATGACCTTATCATCTGACCCTCTAGAGACATGCTTAGCCCACTTCCATGATTTAGATGATGATATGATTAGGGAGACGAGTGTCATGCTTGATACTATGCCGGTACTTGAAGTTAACCGATGGAGGCGACAATTTAAAGAATTATCCCAAATAGATATAGTGCCTCTACCGTCTAACCTCAAGGCACCGAAGCTTGACTTAAAATATTTGCCCTCTGATTTGAAATATGTCTATTTAGGTTAAGATGAGACATACCTAGTGGTGATTTTGTCCCACCTTAAGCAAGAATAAGAGAGTATGCTTATCTCTACTCTCATTAAGCACAAAAGAGCCCTTGGATGGTCGATTGCAGATGTCAAGGGAATTGACCTTTGATTTGTACTCACCGTATTTATCTAGAGGATAATGCGAAGACCTCCCAGCAACCACAACGTAGACTAAACCTAAATATGAAGGAAGTGGTTAAGGTCGAGGTTCTTAACCTATTAGATGTGGTTATTATATACCCAATATCCGATAGTCAATGGGTGAGTCCAACTCAAATGGTTCATAAAAAGTAAGGAATCACCATCATAGCTAATGTCGACAATGAACTCGTGCTAACTAGGATCACTACCAGTTGGAGAATGTGCATTGACTACAGGAAGTTGAATACCGTCACGAGGAAAGACCATTTTCCTTTGCCCTTCATCGATCAAATTTTGGAAAGGCTAGCTGGTCATTCCTATTACCATTTCCTTGACAGATATTCGGGCTACAATCAGATTAAGATAGCCCTTGAAGATCAGGAAAAGATGACATTTACATGTCCTTATGGCACATTTGCTTACCTTAGGAAGCCATTCGGACTATGTAATGCTCACGCCACTTTTCAACGATGTATGTTGAGTATTTTTTATATGCTGGGACAATATTCGGAGGTCTTTATAGATGACTTCTCGGTCTTTGGTCCATCCTTTAGCGAATGTTTAAAATTTTTAAAAAATGTGCTGAAGCGATATGAGGAAAAGAATTTGGTACTTAATTGGGAGAAGTGTCACTTCATGGTTCATAAGGGAATTGTCATGGGGCATATTATCTCTTCCAAAGGAATTGAGGCAAATAAGGCTAAGATTGATCTTATCTCTAACTTACCTCCACTCAAAAACATACGTGACGTGTGATCCTTCTTAGGACACGTCGGATTTTACAGAAGATTCATAAAGGACTTTAGTCACCTCTCTCATCCTTTATGTAATCTACTTCAAAAGGATGTACCATATGAGTGGACTGAACAATGCCAAGAAGTTTTTTCTAAGTCAAGGGCATGTTAACCACCGCACCTATCATGCAACCACCCAATTGGAGCATCTTTTTAAACTTATGTGCGATGCGTCTGACTATGCTCTTGGAGCAATATTAGGTCAGAGAAAAGATAAGAGGCCCTATATTATACATTATGCAAGTAGAACCTTAAATCCTGCCTAAGTGAATTACACTACTACGGAAAAGGAACTCTTAACTGTAGTATTCGCTTTGGACAAATTTAGGTTCTACCTAATTGGATCCAAGATCATTATCTACACAGATCATGCGGTGCTCAAGTATCTTCTTTCTAAGAATGATGCTAAGCCCCACTTAATCAGATGGATCCTTCTACTCTAGGAATTTGATTTAGAAATAAAAGATAAAAAGGGAGTAGCAAATGTAGTGGTTGACCACCTTTCCCACCTTGATCTCTTTGGTTCCATTGAGACGACACATATAAATGACATGTTTCCTGACAGACAATTGTTTAAAGTCTTTCAATCACCTTGGTTCATGGATATTGCTAATTATCTTGCCATAGGTTCCACGCTGACACATTAAATTGCACAAGATGAGAAAAAAAATTTGTCGAGGTACGCAAATTCTTCTAGGATGATTTGTATTTGTTTAAATATTTCCTAGATCAAATCTTAAGGATATGTGTGCCAGATAATGAACACCAAAGTGTCATCTCCTTCTATCATTCTCAAGCCTGTGATGGCCACTTTTCTGTTAAAAAGACCACAGCCAAAATTCTACCGTGCGAGTTTTACCGGCCCACTATATTCAAGGATACTCATAAAGTTTTGCAAAGCTTGTGAGTGTCGTCAGAAATTGAGAGCATTGTCCCATCGAAATATGATGCCCTTGAACACCATTCTGATCATTAAAGCATTTGATTGATGGGGCATCGATTTCATGTGACCATTTCCCCAATCTTTCGAAAATTTATATATATTGCTCATAGTAGACTATGTCACTAAATGGGTCAAAGCAATCCCGTGCTAGAAAAATGATCATCAAACGGTCATTAAATTCTTAAAAGAGAACATCCTTTCTCGGTTCGAAACACCTCGAGCTATCATTAGTGATGAAGGTTCATATTTTTGTAACAGGCCATTTGTGAACTTAATGAAGAAATATGGCATTCCCACAAAGTAAGCACTCCATACCACCCATAAACAAGTGGGCAAGTCAAAATTTTCAATAGGGAAATTAAACATATTTTTAAAAAAATGGTTAACCCTGACCATAAGGAATGGTATATCTGATTGACCGATGCTTTATGGGCTTACTGTATTGCATTTAAGACTCCTATTCGAATGTCTCCCTTTAGACTTGTCTATGGGAAGGCTTGTCACTTGCTTGTGGAGTTGGAACATAGGGCCTACTGGGCGATTAAAAATTTGAACTTCAATTTGGACAATGCTGGCTCGCTGCACAAACTTCAGTTGAATGAACTGGAAGAAATCCGGAATGATGCATATGAGAACTCGAGAAATTACAAGGACAAGATGAAGGTGTTTCATGACCAACACATTCTTCAAAAATTATTCACACCAGATCAGAAAATCCTTTTGTATAATTCTTGGTTACACCTTTTTCTGGGCAAACTCCGATCTCGTTGAACCGGCCCTTTCACTATTACTAATGTTTATCCTCATGGGGCTGTCGAGATTCAGAATCCAAACAATGGTAATGAATTCAAAGTAAATGGAAATCGTTTAAAGCCATTTGTTGAAAATTTTGATTCAAAGGACATGTCAATACCTCTGATTGACCCTGTTTACCAGGATTGACCTCCTAGTCTGACGGAGGTATAGGTAGATTTATTTGCTTTCATATGATTTAGATTTATTTTCTTTCATATGATTTATGATTAGGATAGTTTGTTTTCCACTGTTTAGGATAGTTTGCTTTCCACTGTTTAGGATAGTTTTCTTTCTGTTGGTTTAATTCTTGTGCTAACCCATCTTCACACTGAGACCATTCGAAAAGCCTCAAAATTCCTTCTTCATATATTACCTATCCATCACTTCCCTTCTTTTTTCATTTCCTCATTTGCATTACATGCTTATTTCTTTTACATTAAGGATAATGTAGATTGTTTGGTTGGGGATAGGGGATTAGGTGAACTAATCAGTGTTTTCTCAGTTTTAAGTAAAAAATTTAAAAATTTTTAATGTTTCAAGTTGAAATCTATTTGGGAAGCGATGAATTGTGTACTTAAGAATGCGTTGGGTATGATAAAAATAGAGATTGAATTTTGGATTGTTGGAGTTTGATTAACTAAGTAATCTATTACCTAAGTTCTTGCACTCAATTGATTAAGAGATAGTTTGAATATCATGTTAATCAAAATCAAAAGACACATTCAATTTGTCTTTTATAAGACATGCTAGAAGTTTTGATTGTTAGTATGTGAATCATTGATAGATGGTGAGAATCAAGTCTGGGGAATTTTATCCACCTTAAAAGAAGAAAAGAACTAGTTAAAAAAATAAGAGATAGACAAAGAGGTCATGAAAAAGAATAAAAAGAATGAAAAATATGGAAAAGAATACAAACATAAAAAGAATGAATAAAAAATTAACCGTCAATATAAAATCAAAGACTGGAAAAGGAAAGAAAAGGGGATAAGTTCGAAATCAGTACTTGAGTTTCAAGCTGATCTTGAAGTGATGAGTATGGCTAATATGATGAACTAATAGTATTCGTATAGGAAGTAAGTTGATTTTCACTTAGCACATTGAAAAACTTATTATGCAAATTATGCTTGATTTAATGGACAAAAATTTTTAATTGATTGGTTGCTTATGTGGTTCGGCTCTAAGTTTTCAAAACCCCACTTTCGTATCTTAATTATTCCCATTCATACTTGGGTGTACAAAAGATTGTTTTCCTAGAGAGGTTTTGGACATTAAGTATTGAGATTTATTTCACGCATACTTTGCTCGGGACTAACAAAATGCTAGTTGGGAATTGTGTTGAGGGTCAAATATTGCATATTATCCCCCATTTATATCTTAGTTTTATGAACATGATAATGCTTAATGTTCTATTTTACTCATGTTTGTGTTGCAAGGTGAATTTAAAAGCTTGGATTGAAAAGGGTGCTAAAAGCATGATTTGATGCTCAAGAATCACCAAGGTAAGGGATGGATCTTGGGAGACCAAGATTGAAGAATTCACATGCTAAAGATCCAAGAAAACTAAGTGTGGAATGAAGAGAATCAAATATTTAACGTGAAGAAAAGGAATCCTGAAATTGTCCTGAAAATAAATATATTCCTGAAATTGTCCTGAAGAAGCATATTCTGAAACTCTAGGTCATTCTGTGAAATTGCACATAGTGAAGTTTATTTTGGGAAAGTGTGTAAATTTGAGGCAGTTTCTAGAGTTTTCCAACTAGGTGCGAAAGTTGGATTTTCACAACTATAAATTGCACTCTCTCAGATGTTCCTAAGCATCTTATAGGGTTTAAGGAGTGGATCAAAAGGGTGGAGAAGCCGTCATCAAGAGATTTTCTTCTTCTTCCTTAGTTATTTTCATGTTTTTCTTAAGAGACTTTTGTCCAATCATGTCTATGGTTGGCTAAACCTCTTATATAGGGCTAAGAGGTGAAGCTTATGGCGTGATGAGATGTTTTTACTGCTTTGATTCATATTTATGTTGAACTTACTTTGATTCTAGTTTGATATTTAAGGAATACTTTTAGTTTTTAATGATATATTGTGACTTAAATTACAGTAGATCTATAATAGTTTTGAGTATCTTCTTTTTCTGTTTTGAGATTATGTGATTGGTAAATCCTGTTGTTTGCCATCGTCTCACGGGCATGGTTTGGTGATGGAATCCCTGTCAATTATCATAATTCTCCTCTTTTGAGAATTGGGTAAAAGGAAGTTCAAATTTGATCTTAATTGCTATATCTCTCTCCCCTTGAGCTGTGTGGCCCTGGTTGTGCGGTCGAAGCTGTTGTGCATTGGAAGCTGTTCCACACTGGAAGCTATTGTGCACTGGAAGCTGTTGTGCACTGGAAGTTGTTGTGCACTGGAAGCTGTTGTGCGCATCCTGTTGTGCGTGGATAGCCTTTACACGTGCGAGACGCCTATAAATACCCCTCTCCCATCTTCATTTAGAGAGATAGAAGTTGGAGAGTCTCAAGGAGCTCCCTAAGGAGAGAGGAAAGTGGAGCATAATGAAAGTGGCACAATGAGAAAAGTGGCACAACGAGAAAAGTGCCACAATGGAGTTATGGCACAATGAGAAAAGTGGCACAACAGAATTATGGCACAACCCAAGTTTAAGAAGTCCCCAACATTTCCTCAATTGTGCACCCGCACAACCCAAGTTCGTGATGTTTACAGATTCTCTTAGATTGTGCTCCAGTATTCTTGCCTAAAATATCCCTTCCTTGATCAAGTGCACCAGTTACCAGATTTATAAAGGGAAAGTAAGGAAAATGTGAAGCACAGAGAAAGAACCCTAAGAGGAAAGAGTATTTGTCAATACGATTGGAAGGATGATCAGAACCTATCACAAGATCAAGTTAGAGGCTTTGAGTTTACCTACTCATATGCCTTTGTGATAAACATCAAAAGCGTCGAAATACTACTAAAATTCCTATTAAACTACCTTCTCTTTTATTCATTGTGCTTATCCATTATAATCTATCTTAGAATTAAGGGAATATGAGGATTTAAATGAACTTAAACTGAATAAACATCTTATGATCATTGTTCTCTCATTCTTTCTTTGTTATCATTGAATATTTCCCCAAATCCAATACATTTGTTTCTTATCGAAACAAAATGGTGACTCCACTGGGGACACTTTTCGATGATAACCTAGAAAATATTTAGAGAACATTTATCACTTTTTGGTATTGTATAAACGCCAAAATGCCGACTCTCAACGGGAACATCCTCCCCTTCATCTCTAAGATTGAATGCTTTATCATTTGGATACTAATTGCGATTTTATATTTTGAACAAAGGTAAGAAGAAAGCACCAGAGAAAGCTAACTCTGTTGCGATTAGGAGTAGAGAATTTCATGTAATGGATGGAATGATCTCTGTTTCACCAGTAGCTCAACAAGAAGAGGGAGGATGGAGGATAGTAACATTTAAAAGACGAAGAGTTCGATCTACCTCCGCAAGAAGCATCATCTCGCCAAGTACAGGGTCGATTATGCGAAGTGTCGTGAGACACAGTCCTACGTCGGTCATATAATCATCTCATTCAAGAAAGACAGAAAGGCCCATTACTCCAAACGACCTTCCAGTACCGTTAATTACAACCGTAAAGACATCTTCCACAGAATAATTGCGAGTTCAGAAAAATAAAGAGAAGGCCATCGTGACTAGAGAATGTTCGATCACAACACCTCCTGCAAAAGGTTTCAAGCAAATTCATGCATTAAGAATGCCACGATTTGAGTCAACTAGTCCTTCGAAGCGATAGTATGCTGGTTTCAAACCAAACAATAGTTCATCTTCTTCAACAGCGTCAGCAGCGCAACACTCGTTTCCTCCTTCAATATTAAGACGGTCGAAGAATAAGAAAATAGACATTTCATTAGAAGACATCAATCAGCTTAACCAATTTTCACCAAATAAGCACGTAGCTAAAGGAGTCCCTAATTTTCCGACAGTGACTGTCGTGAACAACATTCAACCACAAGTAGAAAGGCCACAACCGCAAGCGGTTAGGTTTCAAGAACTGATGCCTAATATTACTCAGAATATAACGCAGAAAGAAATTTGACAGATGGTCATCAAAACCATTCATCTAAAGAAGGAGCGAAACTAGAATAAAAGGTATCGATATCAGACACCATATCCCCTTGAAATAAAAGAAATGTCATTTCCCGCTGATTTCAAACACCCAGACTTTCAGAAATTTAATGGGAACAGATCACCAGAAGAGCATATGATGCATTTCATAACAAAGATGGAAAATTTCTCTAGAGTTCCTCAATATTGTTTATGATTATTCAGAACTTCGCTGACAAGAAGAGCTTTCATATGGTATTCAGGTTTAATCCCATGATCTATTCATACTTGGGTAACAGATGCAGGATGCTTTTATGTTAAACTTTTTCTCCTCTGATAGAGAAGTTAGTTTGATCGAACTGACCTCTATTTGTTAAGAAGAAAATGAATTAATCAAAGAATTCATCAGTCAATGGAGGGAGTTGGGGGCATCATGTCGACATCCTCTGCAGAATCAGAACAAGTAAAACTATGTTTAGAAAGCATAAGACTAGAACTGGCATGCCACCTGATGAGTAAAGATTGGAAAACCTTTCGTGATCTTGTTACGAAGGCCTATGCTCTTGAAAAGATGATTGGAAGAATGTCTTCTTTTTAGCCATCATCAACCAACATCACTTGGAAAAAAGAAAATAAAGATTATTATTAGGATGTTGAAAGAGACAGCAATGAAGAAGATAGAAATGGTCATGTGGTTATAGTGACATATAAAAGGTTCACGCAAAATAAAGACCATATAAAGTATTCATTTGCAAGAAAAGACATACTTCCTATGCTGAAACAATTGTTGTCTATGAAGAGTACTGAATTACCTCAGCTAAAACATCTCGAAGAAATTGAGAATACAAGAGCAATGGATTATTGTCATTATCACCGCACATTTGGATATCATACAGAAAATTGTAATGCCCTCAGGAAAAAGCTATAAAAAATGATTGATAAGGGAGAAATTGTGATGGAAGAATATGACAGAAAAGGAAAAATGGCGATTCTAAAACATTGATAATCTTTTGAGAAAGGGAACGGAATTTTAGTGTTCGTATGGTACATCGTGCTTATGCGCAAGAAGAAAAGAAGAAGAACTATGTAACAACACAATAAAACAATTAATCTTAATACAAAGTAATCTTCAATCATATATCTTCATAGGTTTTTATCTCTCAGTGACGCAAAGATGAAAAATGACTAGCAAACGAATGAGTTGAAGAAATACAATTTCTAAAATCCATCCGTATACTTTCAAGTAGCAAGACAAAATTCTCAATCCACCTAATCCCAAATGAGGTAATTGTTGATTCCCTGAGATGATACTTGTCGATATCAATTTTGTAGGTCAAAATTGGGCAAATATTATTACAACGATTGAATTATTATATATTAAAGCTCAAGCCCATAATTGTTATTTTAATTGGATTATTGCTACGGTCGATGAAAGTGGCTTTGAATTTATATATTTTTTGAAAAGGAGGTCATTGTAAGATTATTTCTGGGCATTTATCTGCAAAGATTTATGAAGTGACAATTATATTCAGATTATTGGCAATTATTAGGCTTATAATGTTAGTCAAGACATAAAGAGATTTAATATTCAAGAAGGGCGATATACTGTAGTTTAAAGATAAAGAAGTTTCGATTGCAAATATTCTCAAAGAAAAACTTATCCAATTGGAGGGGGGCATGACAAGTAGAAAGATTAAAGGCCGCAAAATAAAAAAGGTCATGTGCTTCTCTTCATGTGAATGAATAAAAGGTGAGTCATGTACTCCTCTTTATGTGAATGAATAAAACGCATAAATTTTCAAACAAAGCTTCTAAAGTATATCAAGCATATCAAGGTAAAGCATTGTTGATGATTGCTGTCAAGCGTTGATGATAGCTGCCAAGCGTTGATGATTCCTACTAAGCACTGACAATTGCTGCTGACGTTGATGATTTTCGTCAAATTCGCCAAGTGTCGATGATTATCGCCAAAATTAGCAACTATCACTGTCGTCATCAATCGCTCATATAAACTCATTTTATCAAAATTGCTATCATCGCCAAGCTGATATAATATTTTAAACAGGATAAGAATGTTCACAAAACATTATTAGCAGTGGGGAAATATCAATTATTAATTCACCAATTTTGGTAATGAAATAAACTATATGGTCAACCACATATAAAATTGACGACAGCGATGGTAGCTTGTCTGTAACACCCCGTACCTTCAGTACACGGGTGTTACTTCTTAAACCCACACTGAACTAACACCAATTTGGGTTAACCGAGAACTTGAACTCAACATACACAGGATAGGGATTCCGGTCGACATTAAAGCCATTCAACAGAGTCTTCAAAGGTCAGAGCACGCACCATGACAACCGGGAATGTGAGACTACTCAAGCACTCTCAATTAAAGTCAGTATGATAATTAGTATTATTGTAATGCACTTGTCACCAACACATAAGGAATAGTTAGTGACAAGACACCCTTCTACATGACCAGTACCTGATATTAACCGTTGAAAAAGTTTATCGGGCCCACCTGATCGATAGATCATGACATATGGGCCAATGATAGCCCAAGGATGTATGTAACGTGCCACCTAGGGTTCACCATTAACCTAAAATGGGCCAGGGGCCCTGGGTTATGTCCCTCCATACGAATGATCGGTGTAGATTATAGGGATAGCATTTCAGTGGGTCCCTAAGCATTGCATGTGCACTAAAGGTGCTTGTGCATAAGGAGCACAAAAGCTATTAAGCTCGGTCAGACTGGCTTGACCGGATCCTCTCCAACAAATTCAAAATATCTCCTTCCCGCCATCCTCCCTGTTTCTAAACCGACTGCGTTTGAGCTCCTAGATGGCCCACCATGATTGTTTTCTGGACCATCCGGTCTATTGAATTTCTCTATGGGCCCCTGCTGAATAAAACGATATAGCCATTTGAGCATTGGTAACCGGAGGAAAGAGATTGAACGCCACCGTCCAACCCATGCCAAGTATAGCCCGACCTAAGCCTGTGAAGGGAAGAGAGAGAGAAACTGACTTTCCTCTTTCTGAAAGGCAAATCTCAGCCATTCACAGTGAGGAGAATCACAACTGTCCATCCCTCTATCTCGGTGGCTATAAAAGTGGGCACTGTAGCCCTAGGAAATTCAAACCAAGCAAAGAAGGGAGAGAGTTTAAGTGAGAGTGAGAAACAGCGAGTTGTCTCTCCTGTTGTAGTTCAAGGAGAATCCACCCACCTCACGTAACCATTCCTCCTTCCATTTTCGTCCTTTTATTTTAGTTAGGTTGGAAACTAGCCAAGTGATGGCTTTGTTTGGAGCTCTTGGATTGGCCGAAGTCGGGTCGAGAATGGGTCCCGAACTGGACCTCATTCCACTGGCAATAAGGACTACAAACAGTTCCAATGGCTGGGACTCTTAGTTTTAAGGGCAGCTGAGACTGACTGCTGATAAGGGATCGTGTGTGGGGCCAAAGCGAAACCAATCCCTACCTCCATTTAATTCTAAAATCAGACCAAAAATAAGGCCAAAAGCAGCCATCTGGAGCTCGGTTTAGAGCTAAAACCGAAAAATCCGACAGGCCATTAGATGGCCCTGTTTGGATTACTGTTTAGGGTGGGATTAGGTGCCGATTCGAGCTCTCAAACGGGCCTCGGATCAATGTCGATCCAGCCTCGAGGGCTGATTTGAATGTGGGTCGTGAGTTGGTCCCAAATGTGATCTAAATCCAGCTGTTAATGGGTCTGGAAATAGCTCTATTCAGAGGAGGAACTGTTCACATAAAGAGCTGGTAGGCTGCTCATGGGCCCTGCAAAATGCAGATGGGCCTCACCAATTGCAGTTGGGCTGCACTAGGGAATGGACCTCACCAAATGTAGGCAGCTGGCGGTGGGCCCCTTCGGGCCACATGGAACCTCCTGACCGTCCATCTAGGGTCAGTGCGTCTCTGGCCGTCCACCAGCCAACATCCAGATCTGGACGTTTTGATTTAAAAAGAAATATATAATAATATATATACCTACTAACCAGTTCACATACAAATTTTGAGATCTTGTCATAGCTGATGAGTCTGGAAAATCTGAATGGTCCACATGAAGCAGAACCTCATAAAATCCCTTGGTTTTAAATTTTACTTTAAACCGAAAATTCGGTGGGCTATGAGGAATGCAAACAGTTTCTTCCTTTAATTTGAAATTATCTTTGCTATAGCCCACCGGAATCTTAGATCAGGGTGAAAATTCACCCCCTAGGGTTTCTTGGGATTCCACATCTTATGGACCATTCGGATTCAACACCCATGCTCATATAGGACCCACGTTGATATATATGTATATCATGTACTAGATGAAGGCCCTACGTGTACGTGGCCGAAGACCCACCTTATACGAATAACAAACATGGACCATCCAAAGTCAGGTCATGGTCCACCTTAATGCATATCCATGTCGTCCACATGTGTTGCCAACTAGGTGGGACCCACCCTGCACGTTGCACCCGTGTGGAGTGTGTGGCCTACCATGATAGGTATAGTATGCAACCATCGTCCGAAGATTGTACGGTGGGAGGCAATTTGGTCGGAAAACCCTCCAATGTATGTAGGATCCACGAGGTGCACCAGGTGTGTATACATGATACACACATGTATCTGTGCGGGGACCCCACTGTATGGTATGTGTCCAGTGCACACCGTCCTTGAAGTGGGCTCACTACAAACCAACAACTCTAGCCATTGTACTCATGCCATCAGGTTCGGTGGGCCACCACAGCTCGTGATTGCTGTGATAACTTCAGCCACCCTGTGGACCCCACCTGGATGTATAAGATTTATCCAAGCCATCTACCCAGTAGGAGAGCTCATCCTAAGGGCCTGAAAGGAGATATGGGGCTGGTCTAAAGATCAGGCGGGTCGCGTTAAAGGATTTCATTTAAGAACAGTAGTGTCATGGCTGGGCCTGGGAGCCCCTTTGATGAGAACAAAAACCATGGTGATTTCAGATCATCCAACTAACCTTAGTGTTCTAAAAACCTTAGATGATGATCTAATATGAACAAAACTTCTTTCAGGAAAGTATCCAAGTATCATGGAGCCACTAACTACCTATAGGAGTTTACATCTAAGAACGTGCTACAATAGCTCAGGTGATGATTCTTTCCCCTTAAGCTTTCCACCCTTAACTAGACCAAAAATAGTAGCTTTATTAGTGTAAATGGCTAGCTAGGCTAACGATAATCTGTACGTAGAAATAAACTATGTTCACTTGATTTATCTAGTAACTTGATAATTCTCATGCTTACTATTGTTTAGGTTCGTGATTTTTCTGAACTGCCTGATCGAATAATCTAGTCATTTATGTCGACTAAATTCAGTTATGGTATGTTGATAGGAATACATGTGTCATTCCTCATTTTCCTTTCATATTGTAATATATGTTGCTATGATACACCTACTGCTAAAATCTCTCCATGGGTAGTCCTAGTAAAGGAGAGTCCGTGCTTGGGGTGTAACTAGATTGGTTGTGATATAAGTAAGCCCCTGACATGGAGGTTTTGGTTGTGGTGCTTGACCATGGGGTTTACCATCCATGTGTGGTTTCACCTAACTGACTTGGGATGGACCCCATAATCCTTCCAAATACCGTTGTTTACTCATTTTTGAATCATTCATGTCAACATGTTTAAATCGCCATTTTTGGTAATTTCAGCATTTCACCCCTATTCAGCATTGGTGGTAGCCTCTCTGTATTGAATTGATTGCCACATGTTAGTGGGTGCTACACACACCCTAAGACGGTAGTCTCATGGCCCGGGGATGGTGGTAATGGGACACTATGCCCATGCCGTCAACCTATACTAGGCCATGTGCTCCCCGTAGTGACCGTGAGCTTACTTAAATTGGTTAGTTACAAATGGACTAATAATGGGCTGACAAGTCATGCATACATAGCATATTTCGATAACTTGGATCACTCTGCCCTGTGATTATGCTGAATGTTGTGCTTATGACCAGTCATTCGATTATGATATTGACTCGGATTATCATGCCCTGCGATTACGCTGAATGTTGCACTGATGATCAGTCTTATCCCTAGGTGACAACCCCCATGTCCATCCAGATGTTTTTCCCGGGACATAGGTCGTCTAGATGTTTTACCTAGGCCGATGATTACATCCATACTTCAATGCATTTAAAAAGACTGCATCTACTGTGTTTTAGGTTGTCTGTATGCTTTTATGTTATTCCTTGTTTAGGGCAGCAGTGTGTAATCTTAGTGGGAGATCACACTGAGTTGGCCACTCATTCATCAATATTCAACCATACAGAGGGAGCAGGTACAGGAAACGTCGAATACGCTACAGACCCAGAGACAGTGGGGGCCAAGGAGGAGCCATATGATGAGGAGCCACAACAGGAGGCGGTAACCTACTATGGGCTAAACCAGTAGTTTAATCATTTATCCTATTTTAGTGCATTGAGGTTTAAGTAAACTTAAGGTTTTGTATATGGGCCCCAGCTGAGTGGCCCAAGATATTATTACTGTTTGAATTTTATCTATACTACGCTTAGTTCCATTAATCGCACTATGATTTTTGTTTGATTATCCTTTTGATTATCAGTTAACATCTGGGTTTTCAAGAGACGAGTGATATACTTGGGTCTCAAAAACCGGGGCGTTACAAGTTGGTATCAAAGTGGAGTATGAGAAAGCCTAGCTGTGGGACCGGCTTACAAACCTTAAAGGGTTAACTTAGACAAAACTTAGAGATTCTCCTTTAGAAAAACAGCTAGGATGACTGAACATGAGAACTGAACACTTAGGCCCCTCATGAACAACTTAAAATTTCTTGAAAAATGATAAGTTAGTCATCTGAACTCAGAAACAAAAACCTTAGCTCCTTTGGAAAATTCAACCAAAAAGTGTTGACTGAATGAGGAACTCCCTCGCTATACAACTACTAAATTCTCCCCCTTATAATATTTCATACTATTTAGGAACTGTTCTTTACCCTCCTATTCCTGAACCACGAAATCTAATCTTATAGGAGGCCACGCCACCTACGACACGGTCACGTCGGGCCCACACGGTCGACGTTCACCCCATCCCATCGACAGAGTGTGAAAGGGAGCGCAGTTCTGTTTATACACCAGGCCTTCCACCTGGAGTGGCAAACGGGGATACAAGGTTGGAAGCTGTAGGAGACTCCCCCTCTCCTCAGATCTTTACATCAGGGCTGCCATCACCACACTTTGGGCGATGGACATCATCGGCCGAGCCCTCAGCCAACATGTACGAGGATACACCGATGAGAGCTGCCACCTTCACAACCTTCACACAGATGGCAACAACCATGCAGCAGCAGCAGGCTGCCTTCATGTAGCAGTAACAAGACTTGCATGCTCTGATGATGGAAACCCTACGAAATCATGGGGAAGCATCATGTGATCCGAAGGTGCGAGGCACCGACATATTCAACTGCTTCTTAAGGCTCCGCCCACCGACTTTCGGAGGAGCGCCTGACCCGGTGCAGGCCGAACATTGGTTGGCAAGGATTGCTAAGATGATGGGGCCACTGGAGTGCTCCGACACTCAAAAGGTAAGTTGAGCCACGTACTTGCATGAGGGAGAGGCCGAAACTGGTGGAAAAGCGTACAAAGAAGCATGCCAGCTAGGTACGTCTAGACCTGGGCTGGCTTCAAAACAAAGTTCCTAGAAAATTATTTTCGACGGTCTTGTCAAAGCGAGAAGATTGCACAATTCCTAAAGTTGGAACAAGGGAGCCTGACAGCCGCCCAGTACGAGGCGAGGTTTGACGAGCTATCCCAATATATGCCTAAAGCCCTTGAGGCCAAGGAATATAAGTTAGAGAAGTTTAAGGAGGGGGTGAAGCCCGGGATATAATTTCGGCTATGTACTTGGGATTTCAGGGACTTCTCGAAATTGGTGGACAAGGCAATGCGCGTGAAAAAGGATTTTGAGCTCACCATCTGCTCCCGCCTACCAGCTCGGGATGCCTCGTTCCGACTAAGGCAGCCTCCTCCTGCCCCACCTGTTCCAGCAGGGAGATTCAGGCCACTATTCGCATGAGCTTCACCCCTGCCTTCAGGTGGAAGCTGTGGCCACTGTGGTAAATCAAACCACACCACCCAGGCATGCTTCTAGCGAATGAGAGATCAGGATATTTTGCCCTAGATGTGACCACCGCAGAACCATGCGGCGGAAGAGCGGCGCGCCTGAGCCCCAACAAATGGACTGCACAAGGGCCCCCCCCCCACGTCCGGCGTGAGAGGGCTCCCCTTGCGCGAGTATATGTTGTCACCACCACATAGGCTGAGCAGGACCCCCTCCGGACCATTTATGGTACCGCCCACATTAACGGTACCCCTGTACTCACTTTATTTGATTCTGGTGCACTCCATCTTTCATTGATTCTGCAATTGCATCTAGATTAGAACTGAACACAACTTGGATGCATGCCCCTTTAGTTGTAGCATCCCCTATGGGTAAATTTGTAGAAATGGATAAAATGTGTAGTGCATGTCCCATCATGCTCGCAAGTCGCGAGGTTATTGTGGACCTAATTATCATGCCGATCAAGCAGTTTGACATCATCCTTGGGATGGACTGGCTCACGTTGGTGGGTGCAGTCATGGATTGTCGTAAGAAAACGGTGACAATATCTATCCCAGGGTGTGCCTCCTTCACTTTGAAAGGAGGAGGCAGATGCCGAGAGTTCGAGAGCTTGCAGGCTTTAGAGGAAGCCGAGTCAGCAGAAGTCACCATCAGTCGAATACCAGTAGTCCGAGATTTCCCTGAAGTATTCTAAGAAATACCAGAGCTACCCCCTAGAAGAGTGATAGACTTCTACATAGACTCAAGCCAGGGACTGCTCTTATATCACTCACTCCATTTCGTATGCCTCCTTGCAAGATGGAGGAGTTGAGGAGTCAGATTGATGAGCTGCTTGCTCAGGGCTTTATCTGTCCCAGTGTTTCTTCGTAGGGAGCACCGGTCCTCTTTCTCAAGAAAAAGGATGAGTGGATACGTCTCTGTATAGACTACATAAGACTGAACGATGTAACGATCAAGAACAGATATCCCCTACCGTGTATCGACAGCCTATTTGATCAGTTGAAAGGCGCCAAGTACTTCTCTAAAATAGACTTACGGTCAGGATATCACCAGCTGAGAATCAGGGATGAGGACATCCCGAAGACGGCCTTCCGAACTCGTTATGGGCACTACGAGTTCCTGGTTATGTCTTTTGGTCTCACGAACACTCCGACAGTTTTTTATGGACCTCATAAACGGGTCTTCATGCCTTACCTAGACCGGTCCGTGATCCTGTTCATTGATGACATCTTAGTTTATTCCAAGAGCCAAGATGAGCATGAACAACATCTGCGTACTGTCCTAAGTACGCTAAAGGATAACCAACTATATGCTAAGTTGTCCAAATGCGAGTTCTGAGAGCAAGAAGTCAAATTCTTAGGGCACGTAGTAAAGGCAGAAGGAATAACGGTCGATCTAGCTAAGGTGGAAGCAATATCTAAGTGGGAACAACCCACCACAGTGACCGAGGTTCGGAGTTTCCTGGGCATGGCAGGATACTATCGACGTTTTATTAAGAAATTCTCTCGAATCGCGCAATCACTCATACAACTGACAAAGGAGAACGCTCGATTCACATGGGATGAGAATAAAGAGGCAGCATTCCAAGAGTTGAAGATGAGATTAACTTCCACGCCAGTGGTCACTCTCCCACAAGAAGGAGAGAAGTTCGTGGTACACAGTGATACCTCGAAGTTGGGCCTCGGCTGTGTTCTGATGCAGAATGACAAAGTAATCGCTTATGCCTCTCATCAATTGAAGAAGCACGAAGAGAACTACCCCACTCACGACCTGGAGTTAGCAGTCGTGGTATTTGCCTTGAAGATATGGAGGCATTACCTGTACGGAGAAGATTTTCATTTATTTTGCGATCACAAGAGCCTGAAATATATATTCACGCAGAAGGACTTGAACATGTACCAGCGTCGGTGAATGGAGACTTAAAGATTTCCACTTTGAAATCACTTACCACCCTGGCAAGGCAAACTCTGTGGCCAATGCTTTAAGTCGGAAGAAGAAGCACAAGCTGGTTGCCACCTTGATGATCAAGGAGCGGAAAATGATGAAATTTATACAGGACTTCGACATCTAGTTCACCTTCGACGAACCTGATGCCTACGTGGCTTTGTTGACTATAGAGCTAACCCTGGTCCGACGCATGATCTCCATATAAGATCAGGATGAATGGCTTGTCAAGTTGAAATAAAGGTGCAAGAATGAAGTGATGCCCGACTGGAGGGTTGGCGACGACAGTGGTCTTTAGTATCAGGGACGAGTATGCATACCAAACGATGTTGAATTAAAGAAAGAAGTAATGACAAAAGCCCACCATTCCAAGTTAGCCATCCACTTGGGGAGCACTAAAATGTACAACGATGTAAAAAGGCAGTACTGGTGGAGAAATATGAAGAGGGACATTGCCGATTTTGTAGCAAAATGCATGGGGTGCCAAAAAATCAAGGTCGAGCATCGCAAGCCTGCTGGCCTCCTTCAGCCACTACCTTTAGCCAAATGGAAGTGGGACAACATTTCTATGGACTTCATATTTGGTTTTCCTATGATGCAAAGAAAACACGATTCGATCTGGGTCATCGTCGATGATGCTCATGATTACCAAGTTATTATTAGTCCATTTCAAACAGCAATATTGGAAAACTAAGGTACCTCCCTTGTATCATTCCCAAACATGATCCATTCTAGGGTCGTCAGTCCTAGTTAATCTCATACGATATTATGGTTTGAGAGGCGTAGCGAAGGCATCACAAAGGGCTCGTCACCCGTCAGCACGGATACTGAGATCTCACCATATGCGGCTCAATTGCGACCGTCGGCTCAGTATGTGTCTCACCGTACTCGGCTCAATCACTAGCCGTCAGCTCGAATACAGGTCTCACCGTACTCGGCTCAACTCATACTCTAGTTGCTGTGAAAGACTCGTCGCCAATCACAGACCTTGGAGTATACTCGAAGATACTACTGGAGGAGCACTTGCAGTACGGGTCTCCTTGTACTCGGCTCTCGCCGTAAGTATCGGCTCCTCGAATATAGTATCCCATACCACCATAATCGGCTCACGAGTCTAGTTGCTCCACGGTCACTACGGGGAGGCACGTGGCCCCGGCCAGAGGCCGACAGCTCGGCCACGGTGTCCCATACCACCATGTCCGGCTCATGAGTCTTAGCGGATCGAGGTACCATGGTTAAAAGGGATTTCACTGGTAAGTTTGGTACCCTAGGTTCAAGCAGAGGCGACCAAACATGGTGAACATACATTAGACAAATCGGGTTACTTGACGAGCTCGGCTAGCTCGAGCGCATAACAAGTTGAACGACATGAAGTGCATAAGCACTTCGCGTGGCTAACCACTATCGCCAACCGAAGTACGACTCGGGTTCGTCGAACACATCTCACGTGGCAAATGAATTACAACCACGAATTCAGTGCAGTCGATTGTCGGACTATAATCATAGCCCCAAACACAATCAAGTGCGAGATAGATAAAGCGATAGTGAATCAAGATTCCACTCATACAATCAAGGTATGGTATTTTCCGTTTAGGTCTGCTAGAGTACATTGACGCACTCGTTGCTCCGCTCCCCATCACCCATGACGGATCATACAACGTAAATATAAATTTAAACATATGCATTACATAGTTATAATCATAAAGCAGTTGAGCATGTTATGAATCACAACACAAGCATGAGTTTATACATGTTCAATTCCTAATCACACAACAATCCAAGGAGATCATACACATAGTTAAAAGAGGTTGAGAATCATATCTCAACACCCAGAAACATTACAATTTGCTAACTACTACTCATTCAGACATTTTAAGAAACACTTAAACAACATACCTCAACATACATGACATATGTCGATCACCTAGGCATTAGGCCAAATCCTTCCCTTAGGGAGTTGCCCCAATCATAACACGCGTACACCCACGACGGATAGTCATGGCAAGCAGGAATCCAAGTTCCATATTCATTCAGTCATTTCCACAAACACTTGGGCCACACATTTTAGCATATATGGTATATATTGGCCGTGGCGTGATTTAGGGCAAATCCTTTCGTCAAAGGGGTATCGCCAATACAACAATCATGAATCCATGACAATTAGTCATGGCGAGCACGAATGAGAATTCTATACTCATTCAATCATTTTCACAAACACTTAGAATACACTATTACAACATACATGGTGTAAGTTAGCAAAACATGTATTAGGGCTATCCTTTAGCCAAATGAGTATTTTATCCATGTATAATATATTACTACAGCAAATAATCATGATAAATACATCTCCAAAATTTATACATATACAGTATTTTCTAAAATACGCATTTTCAACATACATAGAGTATACAAGCAAACATGTATTACGGCGATTCCTTTCGCCAAGCAAATATTTTATACGCACATAATATATTTATACGACAATTAATCATTACAAACACATCGCTAAAATATACATGTATACGGTACTTCTTACAATACCGTATTTCTACATACATAGTGTTTATTATTAAACATGTATTTAGGCGAATCCTTTCGCCAAATAAGTATTTTATTCATACATCATATATTCATACGACAAATAAACATGTCAAACACATTTCCATAAAAAATACGTATATGGTATTTTATACGAATACCTAGAGTATGTGAAATTCCAAATTCTACAATTCTAATCGAAACTGAAAACGGAAAGCACTTTGTACATGTGCAATTGCATGTAGATCATGAATCTATCATTATCTGACATTGAAAGCATTGAAAACCATAACCTATACACCTAAAGTCCGCACCTTTTGTCGTAGAATCGTAACGGAGTCGATAGGTTCGTTAAGCTTCCGTATACGGGAGTTTGGCAACCTAGAGAATGAAATAGGTTAGCTATTTCCAAACCTACAACTGTCTAATCCCCCAAACAGGTTAGGGTTAGGGTTTATTACCTAGAAATGACGCCGGAATCGCGGAAAGCAGAAGAAAGAGGCGGTGCAGCCCGTGGAGCGGCAGGGAAGTACGGCAGGGAGTAGCTCCCACTTCTCCCTCACTTCTCTCTCTTTTCCCTCTCTCAAATCCAAATTCGTATGGCTGGAATGGGAGAGGGTTTAAGGTCCTTTTATAGCCTAAAACCTTCCCAAAATAAACTCAGGTTCAAGGGTTACTGCTAATATAGGTATTTCGTCACTTTTCCGGCTCAAAAGAGAAGTTCTGGTGGCCCTCCTTGAGCCAAATGTCAGACTTAAGCTCACCACCTATGGATCTATGTGGGATTACGTTTTCGACTCGATCGGATTCCCAGATCGCACGTGGTGGACTACTTTCAATTCGACGGTCAGTGGGGCACGATCAGAAATTCCAAGTACATGTAAATGTTCCTGAAATTTTTCTTAATCCGAGGGTGTAATTTGGTCTGATTCTGACGGTCGGGTTGCTTATCGACGCGTCAACGAATGGTTGGGATCACTATTCACGATATTTATTTTGAAATGAGAATAGTGTTTTTCACACACCCTCGCTCCGAATCGAAACGAATGGCCGTGGGACATCGGATGGACCTGATTTTTGAGATGATTGTCAAGTCCAGTGAGGCGGTCCTAGTTCCTTAACGTCGTGTTAATCGGATTTAGATGTGCGGTAGACCTAAAAAGTTTCGAGATGCTCCCGTGAGCGCGGGTAATGAGATTGATCCTAAGTTTTAGGGTAACCTAGCGTCAATGATTCTACAAGTTTTGAGTCTTGCAGATCGTATTTAAAGCGATTCAAATGGATTTCATGGCTAATCTAGTTTAGCACTTAGTTAACTTTGTCAAATTTCTAAAGGATTTAATCTAAGTGATTTCGTCGAGGTGGTACTTAGTCCTTTGTAGTTTGTATATAAAGTGATCCAAGTAATACTACTTAGCTAGTTTAAGATAGTGTCTAGGGCGAAAGTGCTTTGAAAAATTGGAAGATCAAGGTGGTGAAGGGTTGGATTTGTGAAGGAAATGGGTTAAGGAGCGATTTTAGACTGTGGGATTCAGTTCTGACAAGTTACTAAGGTGTTAGGATCGACCCATTGCCTAAGGACATCTCATTCCAGGTTGGCAAAAATTTGGGGTGTTACAGGAAGCTAGCACCACGGTTCATCGGGCCTTTCGAAATCTTCGATCGTGTGGGAGCCGTGGCATACCACCTTGCACTACCTACTACGTTGGCCAGTATTCACAATGTCTTCCACATATCCATGTTGAAGAAATATACACCAGACGAGTCACACATCGTTAGTTGGGAACAGATCGAACTAACAGAAAATGCCTCCTACATCGAAGAACCTATTCATATCTTGGACCACAAGGAGCAGGTCTTACGAACAAAGACTATACCTCTAGTCAAGGTTCTTTGGTCACATCATGGGGAGGAAGAAGCAACATGAGAACGAGAAGCAGAAGTTAGGGAAAAGTATCCTCACCTGTTCAGTGAAACACCTCAGGTAATTTCGAGGGCAAAATTTTTTTTTTGGGGGGTAGACTGTAACACCCCGTACTTACAGTACACGGATATTACTTCTTAAACCCACACTAAACTAAAACCAATTTGGGTTAACCGAGAATTTGAACTCAACATACAAAGGATGAGGATTCCGGTTGACATTAAAGTCATTTGACAGTCTTCAAAGGTCAGAGCACGCACCATGATAACCAGGAAGGTGAGACTACTCAAGCACTCTCAATTAAAGTCAGTATGATAGTTAGTACTATTGTAATGCACTTGTCACCAACACATAAGGAATAGTTAGTGACAAGCCACGCCTTCAGCATGACCAGTACTTGATATTAACCATTGAAAAAGTTTATTAGGCCCACCTAATCGACAGATCATGACATATGGGCCAATGATAGCCCAAGGATGTATGTAACGTGCCACCTAGGGTTCACCATCAACCTAAAATGGGCTAGGGGCCCTAGGTGTTGTTCCTCCATACGAATGAACAGTATAGATTACAGGGATAGCATTTCAGTGGGTCCCTACGCATTGCATGTGCACTAAAGGCACTTGTGCATAAGGAGCACAAAATCTATTAAGCTCGGTCAGACTGGCTTGACCGGATACCTCTCCAACAAATTTAAAATATCTCCTTCCCATCATCCTCCCTGTTTCTAAACCAACTACGTTTGAGCTCCTAGATGGCCCACCATGATTGTTTTCCGGACCATCTGTTCCATTGAATTTCTCTATGGGGCTCGGCTGAACAAAACGGTATAGCCGTTTGAGCATTGGTAAGTAGAGGAAAGAGATTGAACGCAACCGTCCAATCCATGTCAAGTATAGCCCGACCCGAGCCTGTGAAGGGAAGAGAGAGAGAGAAAACGACTTCCTCTTTAGGAAAGGCGAATCTCAGCCATTCACGGTGAGGACGATCATAACCGTCCATCCCCCTATCTCGGTGGCTATAAAAGTGGGCACTGTAGCCCTAGGAAATTCATACTAAGTAAAGGAGGGAGAGAGTTTAAGTGAGAGTGAGAAACAGGGAGTCATCTCTCTTGTTGTAGTTCGAGGAGAATCCACCCACCTCAGGTAACCATTCCTCCTTCCATTTCCGTCCTTTTGTTTCAGTTAGGTTGGAAACCAGCCAAGTGATGGCTGCGTTCACTCACGTGGGTTCCTGCTTTTGGTCGAGAACTGAGCCAAACGATGACTCTGTTTCAGGATGGGAGCCGAACCATGTCGCTGCATTATTTTAGGTCTAGACTAAGCCAATACATGGTTGATTCATGAACCGGAACAATGACGGAACGACTGGCTAAAAATTAGGCAAGTCATTGAGTCCTCAGTGGCTTGAAACAGATCAAATAAACAGCCTTTTTTTCAGGCTAATGATGGACCATCCATCAGGCCACTGAATGGCCCCATTCAGAGTTTCACTTGAGCTGAAAACGGGTGCCGGTTGGAGTTCTTTTACTGGCCAAAGTTGGGTCGAGAATGGGTCCCGAACTGGACCTCATTCCATCGGCAACAGGGCCTGCAAATAGCTCCAACGGCTGGGACTCTCTACTCTAGGGATAGCTGAGACTGACTGATGATAAGGGACACTATGTGGGGCCAAAGCAGAACCAATCCCTGCCTCTATTTAAGTCTGAAATCAGATCGAAAATAAGGCCAGAAGTAGCCGTCTGGAGCTCTGTTTAGAGCTGAAACTAAACGATCCAATAGGCCATCAGACGGTCCTGTTTGGATTGCTGTTTGGGGTGGAATTAGGTGCCGATTCGAGCTCTTAAATGGGCCTCGGATCAACGTCAATCCAGCCACGAGGGCTGATCTGAAGGTGAGCCATGAGTTGGTCCCAAACGGGACCTAAATCTAGCTGCTAACAGGTCTGGAAACAGCTCCATGCAGAGGAGGAATTATTCATGTAAAGAGCTGGTGGGATGCTCATGGGCCCCGCAAAATGTAGATGGGCCTCACTAATTGCAGCTGGGCTGCACTAGGGAATGGGCCACACCAAATGTAGGCAGCTGGCGGTGGGCCACCTCGGGCCACATGGAGCCTCCTAACCATCCTTCCAAGGTCAATGCATCTCTGACCGTCCACCAGCCAACGTCCAGATCTGGACATTTTGATTTAAAAAGAAATATATAATAATATATATACTTGCTAACCAGTTCACATACAATTTTTTGAGATCTCGTCATAGCTGATGAGTCTGGAAAATCTGAATGGTCCACATGAAGCAAAACCTCATAAAACCCCTTGGTTTTAAATTTTACTTTAAACCGAAACTTCGGTGGGCCATGAGCAATGCAAACAGTTTCTTCCTTTGATTTGAAATTATCTTTGCTATGGCCCACCAGAATCTTAGATCAGGGTGAAAATTCACTCCCTATGGTTTCTTGGGATTTCACATCTTATGGACCGTTCGGATTCAACACCCATGCTCATATGGGACCCACGTTGATATATATGTATATCATGTACTAGATGATGGCCCTACGTGCACGTGGCTGAAGACCCACCTTATATAAGTAATAAACATGGACCGTCCAAAGTCAGGTCGTGGTCCACCTTGATGTGTATCATGCCGTACACATGTGTTGCTAACTAGGTGGGAGCCACCCTGCATGTTGCACCCGTGTGGAGTGTGTGGCCTGCCATGATAGGTATAGTATGCACCCACCATCCGAAGATTGTACGGTGGGAGGCAATTTGGTTGGAAAACCCTCCAATGCATGTAGGATCCACGAGGTGCACCAGGTGAGTATACATGATACACACATGTATCTGTGCGGGGACCTCACTGTATGGTATGTGTCCAGTGCACACCGTCCTTGGAAGTGGGCTCACTACAACCAGCAACTCTAGCCGCTGCACTCATGCCATCAGATTCTGTGGGCCACCACAGTTCGTGACTGCTGTGATAACTTCAACCACCCTGTGGACCCCACCTTGATGTATGAGATTTATCCAAGCCATCTACCCATTAGGCAAGCTCATCCTAAGGGCCTAAAAGGAGATGTGAGGCTGCTCTAAAGATCAGGTGGGCCACGTCAAAGGATTTCATTCGAGGACAGTAGTGTCACGGCTGGGCCTGAGAGCCCCTTTGATGAGAATTAAAACCATAGTGATTTCAGATCATCCAACTGACCTTGGTGTTCTGAAAACTTTAGATGATGATCGAATTTGAACAAAACTTCTTTCAGTAAAGTATCCAAGTATCGTGGAGCCACTAACTACCTACAGGAGTTTGCATCTAGGAACGTGCCACAATAGCTCAGGCGATGATTCTTTTCCCTTAAGCTTTCCACCCTTAACTAGACCAGAAATAGTAGCTTTATTAGTGTAAATGGCTAGCTAGACTAACGATAAACTGTGCGTAGAAATAAACTGTATTCAATTGATTTATCTGTTAATATGATAATTCTCATGCTTACTATTATTTCGGTTATTGATTTCTCTGAACTGCCTGATCGAATAATTTAGTCATTTATGTCGAGTAAATTCAGTTATGGTATGTTGATAGGAATACATGTGTCATTCCTTATTTCCCTTTCATATTGTAATATATGTTGCTATGATACACCTATTGCTAAAATCTCTCCATGGAAAGTCCTAGTAAAGGAGAGTCCGTGCTTGGGGTGTAACTAGATTGGTTATGACATAAGTAGGCCCCTGACATGGAGGTTTTGGTTGTGGTGCTTGACCATGGCATTTACCATCCATGTGTGGTTTCACCTAACTGACTTGGGATGGACCCCATAATCCTTCTAAATACCATTGTTTACTCGTTTTTGAATCATTCATGTCGACATGTTTAAACCGTCACTTTTGATAATTTTAATATTTCACCCCTAGTCGGCAGTAGTGGTAGCCTCTTTATGTTAAATTGATTGACCACATGTTAGTGGGTGCTACCCACACTCTAAGATGGTAGTCTCATGGGCCGGGGATGGTGGTAATGGGACACTATGCCCATGCCATCGGCCTATGCTGGGCCATGTGCTCCCAGTAGTGACCGTGAGCTTACTTAAATTGGCTAGTTACAAATGAACTAATAATGGGCTGACAAGTCATACATACATAGCATATTTCGATGACTTAGATCACTCTGCCCTGCGATTACGCTGAATGTTGCGCTTATGACTAGTCATTCGATTATGATATTGACTTAGATTATTATGCCCTGCGATTACGTTGAATGTTACGTTGATGACCAGTCTTATCCTTGGGTGACGACCCCCATGTCCGTCCAGATATTTTTCTAGGGACATAGGCCGTCTGGATGTTTTAGCTGGGTCGACGATTGCATCCATACATCCATGCATTTAAAAAGACTGCATCTACTGTGTTTTGGACTATCTGTATGCTTTTATACTATTCCTTGTTTAGGGCAGCAATGTGTAATCTTAGCGGGAGATCATACTGAGTTAGCCACTCATTCATCGATATTCAACCATACAAAGGGAGCAGGTATAGGAGACGTCGAATACGCTACAGACTCGAAGATAGTGGCGGCCGAAGAAGAGCCATATGATGAGGAACCACAGCAGGAGGCGGCAACCTACGATGGACTAAACCAGTAGTTTAATCATTTATCCTATTTCAGTGCATTGAGGTTTAAGTAAACTTAAGATTTTGTATGTGGCCCCAGCTGAGTGGCCCAGGATATTATTACTGTTTAGATTTTATCTATACCACACTTGGTTTCATTAATTGTAGTTTGATTTGTGTTTGATTATCCTTTTGATTATCAGTTAACACCTAGGTTTTCAAGAGACGAGTGATATACTCGAGTCTCGAAAATCGTGTTATTACATTATCATTATTTTAAGAAGCCTAGCCAAGCCCTCAATGGCCAACTACACATAAGACCTATCATCATCAGCGCTATATAATTATTCGAGCAGCAATGAGAAGCCAGTGGCCCTAAAAAATCCATATAGGCCATCACATGCATACCCATGCAGGCAGCGGACGGAGCCAATGACAAAAAGTCCATTACGGGCAGTCACGTGTGAGACCAATGTCTCTTGTAGAGGTTTTGACAACTTCACGGGGAAGGATGAAAATACCCTCCCATGAATGGGCGCAGGCGAAGATAAAATCTATGTATGCTCTCTTGAGCCTTTACTCTTCGAGCCTACGTCTTGTCCTATCAAGTCAAGCCCAGTTTAGTCCAGTCAGTAAGGTCAAGTTAAGTCGAGTTCAGTCCAGTCAAGTCTTGTCCAGTCAAAGTATGGTTAGTCAAAAGTATGCTAGCTCCATTACTCAAGAGCTTAAAACTATGCGAGCATCAAAATACTACAAAAATTCATGATCATCTATTTATTTTAGATATGCTCAAATATGCAATTGCCTGATGAAAAACTCAAATATTGATTAAACAATATGCAAAAATAAAAAATGTATATATAATATACGTTTCTTTTGAATCAGGTTCAAATTACGGCAACAACAAATGCCCTCGAAATATTGGTAGTTCTCTATTCAAAGAAAATATGGGCAGTTCTCTATTAAAAAGTTTAAATTTTGAAGATCAACTACTAGTCTTCAATTGTAATATATTTATTCTTCTGACAAGATCCACGAGGTCTTTTTCCTTCTTGTTGATAAAGAAATATTATCTCATAAAATTCTCAAAGGCTAAACTAGTGAAGAATTATCATTCTTTTTCTAAACGATCTAAAGATTCAGATATATTCTTTGGATTCCTTAAAAGGAGCAATAAAGATTATCCATCCTTCAAGAATAACAGTAGATCTTATTTCATGAATATTACCTTCCAGAGAAATCTTTACACAAAGATTGGCCTGGAAAGGGGGCATGATCTGTCTTCAAAGTAATCTATACCTCGGTCTTTCTGATAATTTCTTCATGCACGGTGGAGGAATTCATATACTAAGAATTATGAAGCATGATCCAGTGTGAACATTCAAAAGTTTCTTTTATATCAAAGCCTAGTTATATCGTTTGATGCCATAACTTCTCACTGTTCTAGTAATGATATCACTAGACTCCAAGTATTGGACCTAATGAAGACAAGGAACAAATGTTTATTAAAAGAGATAGAATCATTGTCAATAACTTTTATGGCCTTCGAAAAGCTATTAAATGGAAATCAAAAGAAGTGTTATCTATTTTTCAGAATCAGCAAAGGTCAAAGGAAAATATACTCTTAGCCAGTCTATGAAGAAATGCCAAAGAACACAAACTAGAAAGGACTCAGCGATTGAACTTATAGATCCAGAAATGACATCTCCAAAAGCGCGATATAATGAGCAAAGAATGTAACAAATGCCATGCAAAGCATGCTAACAAGCACAAAGATGGAATGACTAAATCATTATCATATTGCAAATATTACAAATCATTTTAAAAGCTTTCAACTTATTTCACGATTATCAATACTTTATGAAACTAAATTTGAGAATTATGATATCTCGAGATACTAATTTCAATTAATTTAGTAGGAAAGATTATCATTCAAAATCTTAGATTATGCAAACTATGAATAAAAGAGATAATCGAAGAAATTGTTGTAGTAAGAGCAGCATTAAAGAACAATTCCTTAGTAACGGAGTTCAAAGAAGGAGTCGCTTGAGTTGATCGAAGAGATCATCGCAATAGGAGCAGCCTTAAAAGTCTTCCGTTCAAACATGATCATTCAGTCCTTCGTTCGAGCATGATCGTTCAGTCTTCCGTACGAACTCGACTATGGAAGATCTCCATTCCAGTGATCCTTCTCTGAAGGGAAACAAATTTTTATACAGAAGAAGATTGATCGTCCATTTAATTTTGTAAATCAATCAAAGAAGGATCGAGGGGGCATTTGTTGGGGGACAAAAATATCCTCTCTCTCTCTCTCTCTCTCTCTCTCTCTCTCTCCCCTTGAGTTGTGCACCCCTGGTTGCGCGCTAGAAGCTGTTGCGGCTGAAAGCTGTTGTGCGCACCCTGTTGTGCACAGATAACCTTCACACATGCGAGACACCTATAAATACCCCTCTCCCATCTTCATTTAGAGAGACTGAAGTTGGAGAGTCTCAAGGAGCTCCCAGAGGAGAGAGGAAAGTGGAGCATAATGAAACTGGCACAATGAGAAAAGTGGGACAATAGAGTTATGGCACAATGAGAAAAGTGACACAACGGAATTACGACACAACTTAAGTTTGAAAAGTCCTCGGTGTTTCCTCAATTGTTAACCCGCACAACCCAAGTTCATGAAGTTTACAGATTCTCTTAGATTGTGCACCGGTATTCTTGCCTAAAATGCCCCTTCCTTGATCAAGTGCGCCAGTTACCAGATTTATAAAGGGAAAGTTAAGGAAAATGTGAAGCACAGAGAGAGAACCCTAAAAGAAAGGAGTGTTCGTCCATACGATTGGAAGGATAAGTGGAAGGATGATCAGAACTTATTACACGATCAAGTCAGGGATGCCTTTGCGATGAACATCAAAAGCGTCGAAATACTGCTAAAATTCCTATTAAACTACCTTCTCTTTCATTCATTGTACCTATCCATTGTAATCTATCTTAGAATCGAGGGAATATGAGGATGTAAATGAACTCAAACTGAATAAACATCTTGTGATCATTGTTCTCTCATTCTTTCTTTGTTGTCATTAAATATTTTCCCGAATTGAATGCATTTGTTTCTTGTCGAAACACCTTGAAAACCCCAGTTCCCATCTTTGAATCCTTAAGTTTCTAATTACATACTTCACAATTACTCCCTTTAATTCTAAATTTAGATTCATATCTTTTTCTAGCTCTACTTCTAGTTTCTTTCAGAATACACACGAGATTAGTCCTTGTGGATTCGACCTCGTTCTCACGAGTTATTACTACATCGTGACCCTACACGTCTCTGACGAAAGAATACGTTTTTGTTGTCCTTGTGTAGAACTTCATAAGTTCTCGTGTAGGACTTATAAGTGATGACTTTGTGTAGGCCATCAAAGGATGAAAAACCTAAACATTGTGTAGTTGTGAAGGTTTATGATGAACCTGATTTCAAACCTTCTGAATAGTGAAATTCGACAATTCTATAAGAGAGTGGGTCAGCCAGGAGTGGAGTAAGCACGTAGCGGAACCACTATACATTTCGTGCAATGTCATATATGATTTAAATGTTTATTTGTTATATTTTACTGAATAATATGCTTGGTTTATTTTCTGTAGCAAACATGTTTGATAAAATGCATGAATGATGTTTTCACCAAGTAGACTTTACTTCTACACTTCTTCTTCCTTGTATTCCTTTACATATGTATTTAGGAGTAAGTGCATATTAATTGTTTAGTTAAATTTTAAAAAATTCCTATTCACCCCCCTCTAAGACATTAATCATATCTTCAAGCTTTGCTTGTAGCGGTAAAAATGTAATTTCAATTGGTATTAAAGCTGGTTCCCCTTGAAGGGCTTAACAGCCTATACGGAGATCCTTACTGAAGCTGAAAATATGTCTAAGAATGAGGGAACATTGATCTCAAGACCACTTTTTTTATGGATCTAACTATGCCTATTGAAAAGCACGAATGCGCATTTTTATTATATCCTTAGATCATGTTGTTTAGGATATTATTGAAAATGCTTGGTTTGCACCTATGGACCGAATTGTATCAGATGATGGTGTTACCACCTATAGACTCAAACCACAAGATCTTTGGATAGACTACGATAAATCCAGGTCCAGTTGTAATGCCAAAGCCTTGAACGCCATTTACTGTGCGGTTTCACAAGAAGAGTTCAAAAGAATATTCTTAGAACACTTTACTATTCTAGTTCCTTCATGGGTGGATAGACAAACAAGATTGGGATTTATTGGAAACCACCCATGAAGGAACTAGAATAGTAAAATGTTCTAAGATCCAGCTCTAACCACACAATTTGAGAACATAAAGATGAAGGAGCATGAAATGTTTATATAATTTTACACCAAACTTAGTGACATCTGCAACTCCATGTGGGGGTTGGGAGAAAAAGTTTTGGTCCCACGTATTTGTAGAAAAATCTTAACATCCCTACCAAAACGATTCTCCTCAAAGGTCACTACAATTGAGGAATGTAAAAACATTGATGATAAGAAAGTAGAAGAGCTATTAGGTTCCCTACAAACATATGAACTACATTTCCAGACCCCTATAAAATCCAAACACATTGTCCTCAAAACCCCATAGAAGAAACTTGAATCTGAGGAAGACAGTGATGACAATGAAGATGATGAAGAGATGACCTTATTGGCTAAAAGGTTTAAAAAATTCTTTAACAAGAACCAAGGAAAAATCTTCTATAAAAAGGAGAACGAGTATGACTTGAAATGCTAAGTAAATCACTCAAAAGGTCAAAATAACCCTAATGTTATAACTGTGGAGGCTATGGTCATCTTTCTTCTGTGTCCCACTAAAAAAAGTGAATGGAAAGGCAATGGCAGCCATAAGGGATCACTCTGAGGATTCAAACTCAAAATCAAAAGAATCTCTAAATGATGGAGACCAAGGTTCCTTGAGAATACTCATGGCCTCCACCACCATAGTCATCCTAGAAGCAAGGGACCCTGAGAAGAAAGATGAATATGTAGAAAAAAAAAATCCTCTTCTAAAGAGGAAGAAGAAGAAGATGAAAATTTGGGCCTTAAAAAGGCTTTGACCAACTCTACTCTCTTATCTTAAAAGTTGATAAAAAGCTAGGTCAGGCTACATCTGAAAAAAAAAAAAAAGTTGAGCATGGATTTGGAAGAAGCCAAGGCCAAAAATGAATGATTGGCTGATGAATTGCATGAATACATTATAAATAATGCAAATCTAGCCCAAGAAAATGTTAATTATGAATGTAGCTTGGATAGATAAACTAAAAGAAATGCAAATATAGAATCAGAACTTAGCAAAATGAAAACAAGCAACCAAAGTCTAAAACTAGAACTAGAGAAGTCAAAATCACATGCAAATATTAATCACAAGTTCACCTAAAGTGAGGAAAAATAGAAAGACTTCTAGGATTGGGTAAAAGTTCAAAGGATCGGAGAGGACTAGGATATAAAAGCAATAGAACAAGTCTTACTCATATACAAAATGTGGTTAGAAAATCAATGGCCTCAGGTAGTAAATCACAATTGTCTCCAATTTTTCTTGCATGTGGGGATTTGGGACATCTGAATTTTGATTGCCTAACATTCAGACACTCCAAAACTACTTCGAGTATGAGCTTCATAGGTAAATATATACCTACTGGAAAATTGTTGCAGTTAGTAAGAACCCCACCAAGGAAGTCATTACAAATAGAGAAGGAAAGGAGGAAGTATCCCACTCTTCCCAAGATGACTTGGAAAATGGAAGAATTGTTCAAACAAGTTGCCCAACTAAATCAAAAAATAAGGAAAATAATGAATCAAGCAAACCAGGGCAATGAATAGTTAGTTACAAGAACCAACTCTCCTAAAAGAACTTGCCTTCGAGAGGAGAGCCCAAGAAAGACACTCTCTCTCCTAAAACTAGTACCAACCTAAAGAAATTCGTCTCCAAATGGGTTGTTAAAAATAAAGCAAATTGCCTTGTAATAAACATTTCTCTCAAAGTAAGCAGCAATGCGAAATAGTACCTGGATAGCGAGTACTAAAGATATATGACTGGTGATAGAACCCATTTATGCAATACTCTAATTTTGATAGTGGATCAGTCACTTTGGAGATGGAAGCACCGTTAGGATAGTATGGCGAGGGACAATTGTTGGGCCAGAAATGCCCAAAATTGAAAATGTTCTCTAGAAGGATTGAAACACAACATTTAAGTATATCGCAGATTTATAATAAAGAACATTCAATTAAATTCTCTAAAGAAGTATGCGAGATCTCAGAATCCATAGGTAAATTAATTATGAGAGGTCTCCACTCTAGCGATAATTGCTACATCATTGAAAGCAATGGAGAAAATGTCTCGCCAACAATATGCCACATGGTTATGGATAATGAGTCTGAACTTTGGCACCAAAGACTCGACCATTTCCATTACAGAAATTTTTCATGCCTGTACTCGAAGAATCTAGTAAAAGGGCTTTCCAAAATTGGGAAAAGGCTTGAATTGTCTGTGACAACTGCCAAAAAGGTAAACAAATCAAAGCCGCTCACAAAAGGACAACCACCATGGTTAATTTTAAGCCCCTTGAACTGTAACGCCTCGAATTTTGAGGGTCGATCAGAGCTCAACTCCCGAGATCCGTCGCATCACTTATGTAACATAAATAATGATGATTGAATGTTGTCTGTATTAGTACATTAAACATGAATGAGATTACACCAAATCAGCATATCATACTATAGATACAATTAGATTACACAAGCGGAAGACTGTGATAGATATATAAAGCATATAAGTGGTTGTAAGTCTCCAGAGTATGAACATGTCACCAGGTTAAATAATTACATGTATTGTTCCAAAATTTACAAAATGTTACAATGTGATGGCATCTAATCCATATCCCTGTAACCCTGGCGACGCAACTCCAGGTCTACATAGACTAGCCAGAGAGTTGCATGTAGGAGAACTCCTCGTCGTCATAAAAGTCAGGCTCCATATCGTAAGCCTCGCCATCACTTGCAGCTACAACAGTTTGGTTGGTGTTTTAAAACACTATCCCAGAGTGGGAGTGAGTGATCAACTCAGTGGAGCTATAAGGTAAAGGTTAACATGTTATCAATTCAGTCAAGCAGTAATAATAAAGCAATACAACAATCATGTCCTAACTACTTTGGTTAATGCAAGAATGGTATGCGATAATGATGCATGCCCTTGCTTGCACTCTCTCAGCGACATCATCTCATGGTCATGCATGCTAAACTCCCACTATGAACTTCCTTGCCAATGGCACATGCAATGCGGTGCATGAACGTGTTAGCCAAGTAATTTATTAGGTTTATTCATACAGCAGATTTAGGAAGCTAATGTACCTCCCTCTATATCATTTGCCCAAACAATGATCCATCTAGGGTTGTCAATCCTAGTTAATTGTATACGATAGGCAAGTTATAGGGCAACATCACCCCTAATTGAAAATCAGTGGATAGGTAAGTTTAGGTCGCTATGAAGAAGCTCGTCACCTCAGCGTAGGCCTAGTTTATACTTGAGGTCACTACGGAAAGGCTCGTCACCTTAGCGTAGGCTGACAGCTCAAATATAGTATCTCATACCACCGTATTTGGCTCACGAGTTTGGGTTGCTCAATGGACACTATGGGGAGGCTTGTCACCCCAGCGTAGGCCGACAGCTCGACCACGGTATCTCATATCACTATGCTTGGCTCATGAGTCTTAGCAGATCATGGTACCAAGGTTAAACAGTTTTTTCATTGGTAACCTTAGATTCAAGCAGTAGCGTCCATACATGGTGAACATACATTAGGTTAATTGGGTTAATTAACAAGCTCGACTTGTATGAACACACGTTAAATAAATTGACATAGAGTGCATACACACTCCTCGTGGCTTAACCACTGTCGATAATCATCGTACGACTCGGATTCACCGAACGTATCCATTGTGGCAAAACTAGTTCGGCCACTGATCGTAAACCGTTACCAATTGCATGGACTACGTATTAGTCCCAATCATACTCAAATATAATAGGCATTCATATGTGATAGTCAAAACAGCATGTGACAACCAATTCAAATATAAATCTCATTTGAGCATTTTAACAAACACATAGTGCACATGTTATTATATATAGGCATTTCATCCATAAATCACGTAGTAGCAAGATATGTTACATGAAGGAAACTATAACTATAGATACGATAATTGAGAATCCTATCTCAATGCCCTTATTAAATACATTTCAACAAGCAACTTCTCATTCAGACATTTTATCAAGCACGTAGACTACACATCAACATACATGTAATAAATTACTTATAACATGTAATATAGCAAATCCTTTCACAAAGGAGTTGTCACACAGACAACAATCATGTATTCTCAATCAAAAATCATGGCAAGCACAAATCATAATTCCATATTCATTCAAACATTTCAACAAATACATGGAATGCATTATATTCAACATAGTTCATATATATATATATATATATATATATGTATAATACACGGAAAACATCGCATCTAATTACATGTGACAGTAATCAAGTTAGTCATAAATCATTAACTAACATTGAAAGCCTCGAAAACCATAACCTAAACGTTTATAGTCCGCACCTTTCATCGGTTTACTTGTTGCGAACTCAGTTCGTAAACTATGTCTCCGTCTACGACACAACGACTACCTAAATCATGAAATAAGTTAGGTATTCCATCAATTTTTCTATTTGGATTCCTAAAACATATTAGGGCTAAGATTTCTTACCCAAAAATGGATTTAGATTCGACGGTGTAGTGACACGGGAGAGATAATTTAGCATGTGGAGTGATGGGAGTGAATCTCAGCAACAAATCATAGATCTCTCACACTTCTCCTCACTCTTTCCTCCTCTTTTCTCTTTTCTCTCTCTTAGGGTTTTAGAAAATTTGTATGGAATGAGAGAGGGGTGGGTTAAGGCCCTTATATAGGCCCAGAAGTGATGTCAATGGCCCCATGGCCATGGTATACTTAGGTTATAGCCAAAAGGCATCTGTTTCGGGCCAACAGAGCTCATCTAGAGGTCCATTACCTGTATACGGTCTGAAAAAAGTTCTTTGACAATGGATCTATGTCAGGTTAAAATTTTGATCCGATCGAATTTGTGGATCGACCGTGGAGGACTAATTTCAGTTCAACGACTATCGTCACTCAATCAGGGCCACAAGTACACTGACATGTGTAAAGAAATTTTCCTGATCTAAAGGTGTAGTTGGGTCAGAATCTAATGGTCAAAAACCTTAAATTTGGCCTACAAGCGAATGGCCCAATTCACTTAAATCTGAGTTCATTTTCTAAAGATATTCACGTTTCTCACACACTTCGATCTGAGCTCAAGTTGTGCGTTTCTGGACACTATTCAGGTTCGATTCCCACGATGGTTGTCAAGCCCAACAAGGCGATTATAACCGTATAGTTTCGCGGTCATCGGACTTTCGACGCGTGGTCCATGTCCGATATGGAGTTTCAATGTGCTCCCGAGAAGAACTGGGTTTTGAGATTGCTCCTCGGTCTTAAGGTAATATTGAGTCAGCGATCTTAATGGTTTTGGGTCTTGCAGGTTGTATAGAAAGTGGTTCAAGCTAATTCCACTGATTATTTAGTTTAGCACTTAATTAATTTTTGTTTAATTTCTAAAGGATTCGGTCCTTAGTGATTTCTGCCTGAGGTGGTATTCGGGCCTTTGTATGGATTTTTTCGAGACGTTACATGAACTCTTACACATGGACCTTGTTAGTCCCATCAGAGTCCAAAGTCAAGGCCAAAAGATACATTTTTTTTTTTTTGTAGTGAATGATTACTCCAGGTTTACCTTGGTTGCTTTCTTAAGGGAAAAGTCCGATACATTTGACGAATTTAGAAAAATTGTGAAACGACTATATAATGAGAAAGGTTACATGATAGATAGGATCAAGAGTGATTATGGAGTTGAATTCGAGAATAATGGATTACAAAATTTTTATGATGAACTCAGTATTCAACATGAATTCTCATTACCCAAAACTCCACAACAAAATGGAGTTGCTGAAAGGAAAAAACAGGAGGCTACAAGAAATGGCCTCAATTATGTTGAATAGAAAAGATTTAGCAAAAAAAAACATATGAGTTTACTTAAGAGCAAATGAGTTATGTTGAATAACAAAGATTTGGTAAAAACAACATTTTGGGCCGAAGCTGTGAATACAGTCTATTACATTATTAATCGTGTTTACTTAAGTGTAGGATTGAATAAAATAACATATTATTTGTGGCATGGGAAGCCACCAAGTGTTAAGTATTTCAGAGTCTTCAGTAGTAAATATTACATTCTTAGAAACTGGGAAAAGTTAGGAAAATTTAACCCCTAAAGCAATGGAGTGATCTTTCTAGGATATTCCTAAAACAATTGTGCTTATAGGGTATACAATCTTAAGACCTTTTCCATACAAGAATTAGTCAATGTGGTTGTTGATGACCAACCTCATAAAAAATCTGGTCCTTATATAGATGTAGATGAAGATTTGGGTTTAAACATAATAGGTAAATATGATGATAGACTTACTTCTCCACGAGTGTCTCAACCCTTGAGTGACTTTCCAGTTATCAAGGATCATCCTCTCAATCAGATAATTAGATATCCGGGTATCGATGTAAAAACCCGATGGCAACTAGAGACCATAAATAATCATCTCTTCTTCACCTCTAAAATTAAACCAAAGAATATTGTGGAAGCTCTTCAAGATGAATATCAGATAGCTACTATGTAAGAAGAGCTATAATAAGTTGAAAGAAATGACGAGTGGAAACTTGTTCCTAGGTGACAAAACACCAATATCATCAAAACCAAATCAATATAGAAGAACAAATCCGATGAATCTGGCAATGTGTAAGAAACAAAGCTAGACTGGTTGTACAGGGTTACTCTCATATTGAGTATATTGATTTTGATGAAACATTTTCCCTCGTAGTGCGACTAGAGTCTATTCGAATCCTTATGTCCATAGCTTGTACTTTGAAATTTAAATTGTTCCAAATGGATGTAAAGAGTGCCTTCTTAAATGGGGTACTTGAGGAAGAAGTATACGTAGAACAACCAAAGGGATTTGTTGATCCCAAATATCCTTATATCAAGTGTACAGATTAAGGAAAGTACACTACGATCTCAAATAAGCTCCTCATGCATGGTATAATGGTTGACACAATTTTTTATTAACCAAAAAATTTAATAGGGGGTGTGTAGATAAAACACTTTTTGTCCAAAATATGGGGGATTCCTTGCTTTTTGCACAGATTTATGTGGACGACATAGTATTTGGTTCCACATGTGAAGAAATGGCTCATTAATTTGCCCACTTGATGTAATCTGAATTTGAGATGAGCATGGTGGGAAAACTAAATTTCTTTCTCGGATTACAAGTTAAACAACTCAAAAATGGCATTTTTATAAACCAAGCCAAGTATGCGAAAAAAATAGTAAAGTAATTTTGTATTGAGTTTGTTCCAACACATCACACACTCATAAGCACAACATTAAAGTTATTTAAGGGCATATATGAAAAAATTGTGGATTAACACTTTTATCGTAGCATGATTGGGAGCCTACTCTATCTTACAACAAGCTAGCCTGATATAATTGTTAGTGCAGCAGCATGTGCTCGGTTTCAGACTGACCCAAAAGAATCACATATAACCATTGTGAAGAGAATTATTAGATGTGGTTGGGACCACTGATTTTGGCCTCTGGTACCCATTTGACATATTAACCACAAATGTCGAGTACTCAGATGCTGACTGGGTTAGAAACATGGATGATAGAAAGTTGACCAGCGGTGGATGTTTTTATATAAGGATCTGTTTAGTGCTTTGGTATAGTAAAAAGTAGAATTCCACTTCAGTATCCACCGTTGAAGCTGAATATATTGCAATAGGTAAATGTTGCATCCAACTTTTGTGGTGAAACAAACATTGACGAATTATGGGATTAAGCAAAATACATTGACACTGTTTTGTGATAATACTAGTGCCATAAATATCTCCAAGAATTTGGTGCAACATTTAGGAAAAAAGCACAAATATTTGGTATTATTTCATTGAAGAACATATCATATCGCTAAACTATGTGCCTACTAAAAAAAAAAAAAACAATTGGCTGATATATTGACTCTACCCCTGGACGCAAGTAGATTTGGAGATCTCTAAAAGTCCATTGGGATATGTACTACATATGTAATTATCAGCTTGATGGGATTTATTGACACATCCGAGAAATTGTAGCCTCATTTTGAAATTTTGTTTCATTTTAATTTATCAACTTTTATTTTTTATTTTTTATTTTTATTTATGGTTGTCCTAGGTTGAGTGTACAATTATGAATCTTAAGGATCTATTTTTATGTACATCTCAAGTCTGGAGTCAGAATCATGGACATCTGAAAATTACACATCTGTCTGTCTGACTTCGATGGCACTTCGATGCCATCGAAGTTCGAACTTCGACGTCATTGAACTATCAATGATAGCAACAAAAGGGGTGCACGACGGTTCATTTCAGAAAACACATTTGGGGATTTCCTTCAATTCAAAATTTCTCGCTCGTTGTCCTAATTGATTTTTCAAACTTTCTAGTGCCTCCAGCCTTCTATTCCTTCGATTTGCTTGAAGCTTCACTCATTTCTGCTCGAGTATTGTTCATTCTCCATTTGGTAAGTCATTTTTCACTGTTTTTCTTTAATCTAATTCTCAAAATCAGTTGTCTTGTTGATTTCCACTTCTCTGGGCTAGCCGCTTATCCTTTGCCACTCCAATATCTTGGTATTTACATATCATGCCAAAGGATAAAGGGAAAGCCCCAGCAACAAGAGAAACTTCTCGACCCACTCGAGTCAAGAAGTTAGCTCCGCAATGGGTCGAGCATGCTAGGCGTCATTCCAAATCTTCTCCACTATCACAAACCCACTTTGTCCGTAGTCAAGAACAAGTTGTACCTACAACCCCATCAATTGGCAAATTAATGGAAAAATATTAGGGTCGAAAAATCATACTCGAGAGAAATGTTGATATCTCTATTGTACAACTTGTGGGATTGATTCTATGTTAACAACAATCGGATGGAAAAATGTGTTGAAATTCTGTAATATGACTTGAACCAATTAAGTCTACCAGTTTCTGTCTAAATGCTAGAGTCCCAATCAACCATCATTGCTCTGATGATTGGTGTCCCTTTGTCCCACGCACTTCAACATGACCATGCCGTACATCTCCTATTATCTGCTCCATGATGAAAAAATATTTATGTAGTGAGAAGGATGAACATGGGTTCACAGCAATGCTTTACTATCCTCAAACATGTCGAGTCAATTCCGTCTCCTTCACTCCATCTTCTCGATAAACTTCTACCTCTGGGGCACAAATAGAGTTGTCTTGACCCCTTTTATGGTAGACATTGTCTACAATGTCGGGATGGGTATTCAGTTATGCCTTCCCACCATCATTCTTTACTAGCTTGTGCTTTTAGTGAGGGGGAGCAAACCCACCTACCTCCCAATTAGTCATCTCATATGCCTATTGGCTAGGGAGCGTGGGTTCTCGTCAACATCGGATGCGCCTATGCCAGCACTGCAAATCACGTCAAGAAGATGTAGCTACCGCCTCCTTCAGCAGTACCTGCTGACACCAATGCACTTGCTACAAGCAACTGCCGCCATAGAAATTAACCAAACAAGTAATGAAGCGACCCAACCATGGGAGCCCTCCTTGCATGCCACTCCAATCTTTGCATCCACCCAACGCTATATGAGGCAGCATGATAGCCTGGATCTGTTACTGACGAAGTAGACAAGTCAGGGGGAACATCTCACGCGATAGGAGGTGCATCTTTTACGGCTAGAGAAGATGGTCCGGTCTCTTTAGCACATGGCACAGGAGATTGTCGCCCTTCCGTCTTATCGCTGAGATGACATGACTCCACCAGGGTCCGGCACTGATAGTTAGATGCGTGTGAGTGTAATGTTTTTGTTTGGTAGTCCGAACATCTCAGTCAAGTATTACTTTTTTATTGCTCCAAGATTGGATGATAGATGTTTTTGGAATTTATCTTCTTGTAAATAGATACATCTTTTTTGATATATTCTATACATCTCTCTGTGCTTTAAATATTTGTGTTAATATGCCTATTGTTGCTTTCCCTTGTATGATGAATATTTGTCATATTTTCAAGCTTCAGCAATAAATCATTCTTTTACAACTAAGTTTGTCAATCACTAATAAAAAGGGAGAGAAACATACACCCACTAAATGTTAAGGTTTATCTTTTTGGGAACATTTGTGTTGCAGGAACTTAGGGGGAGAATCAAATAGTACATTATGAATGTGTCTTGTGTTATAATTGTAAATCATGTAAATTTTACAACAAGACATGTAATGTTCTAAGTTTATCGAGTTGTATAGGTGTTTGTTAGGTTTTGTGATGTAATTGACAAAGGGGGATATTGTAAGTGCCCTAGTTTGTCAATTAGCGTGAGTTATGAGTCTTAGAGTCGGGAGAGTCCTAAAGAAGAATCAAGCATAAAGACTCAAGGATTGAAGGCGACTAATTCACAATAAGGAAATGGCAAAGACCTCATCAAAACCTATACCTAAACCCACTAAACAAAACCCTCTATCTAGTCCATACCTTTTAGGAAAAAACCAACTTAAAAAATGCTAGTTAGTTGAGTAAGTAGAAATTAGTGTAAAAGAAACATCTCAAAACAGACAATTTCGGTGGCATTGAAGTCCCATCGAACTACCTCGATGACATCGAAGACAGCTCGATGGCATCGAGCCCAGAGCCTAAAAAATCTAGCAACAAAATGCCTATATTCTAGATTTTCACGATAACATCGAAGGGCCACTTTTATGGCATTGAACCCACATTCAATGGCATCGAACAAGAGCTTAAACTATCCAACAACTTAAAGCTAAAAATCCTGGAATTCTTCAATGACATCGAAGGTCAGCTTGATGGTATCAAAGTTAACCTCCAAATTGTATAACAACCTCGGGTCAAAAATTATAAATATCTCGATGACATTGAGCAAGCCTTCGATGGCATCGAAGAACCTCGATGACATCGAAGGTCACTCGATGACATTAAACTTAAGTGCAGAACTATCTAATAAGATTCAAAGTATAATTCATAGTTTCTCGATGACAACGAAGGTCATTCAATGACATTCGAAGGGGCACTTTAATGCCATGGAAGACTATTCAATGACATCGAAACTGATATATTTCTGCTTGTTTTTTTTTTTTTTTTATCGTTGAAAATCTTCTCTACATATACGAAAGAGGGTTGTTTGGTAATTGGAGAGTAATTGAGAGTCTTGTGTGAGTGAATACCCATATTTATTACTCATCTTCCCAAAGATATTTTTCCTCATGGAGTTCATTATTTAATCCATGTCTTAAAGACATTCATTGAAGCATTCAAAGCTTAGATTGAACGATGAACTCTTCCATTCATTAATGCTCTAGCAACCATACTTTTTGGCAAATATTTATGCTAGTTTGCATTGAATGCTTAGCCAGGTGAATCCTTAATTAGTTCATAAGACTCATCAATATCAAGTTAAGATTCACCAAACCCTTGACCCAAAAACCTTGGATCTTCAATGGCACATCATCATACGGTTGCAGTACAAGGGAGCTAAAGATCCTTCGTGATTTGAGAAAATTTTCATGAAAGTGCTTAATGGGGCTCATCCACTTTTAGGTAAGAAAGTATTTTTTGAGTCCGTAGTGTTATGAAACCATTCATTGTGTAGGATTGAGTTTTAGATTTTAAACTACCAAACTTGACAAGTTTTTGTGTAGGCCTTCAATGGGAGAATATGTTTTTATTGTCCTTATGTTGGACTTCATAAGTTCTTATGTAGGACTTACTAAAGATCTTATATAGGCCATTGAAGGATGAAAAATGTAGACCTTTTGTAGGTTATGAAGGTTTATGGTGAACCTGATTTAAAACCATCTGAATAGTGAGGCACACTCTAGTAGAGAGTGGGTCAAATGGGAGTGGAGTTGGCATGTAGCCGAACCACTATACATCGATCTTGTGCGATGTGGTGTATGATTTAAAGATTTATTTGTTGTGTTTTGTTGAATAATATATTTATTTTATTTTATGTAGCAAACATGTGTGACAAAATGCATGAATGATGTTTTCACCAGGTAGACTTTGCTTCTGCACTTCTTCCTGCTTGTATTCCTTTACATATGTATTTAGGAGTAAGTGCATGTTAATTGTTTAGCTAAAATTTTAAAATATCCTATTTACCCCCTCTAGGACATTATATATATCTTCAAGCTTCCCATGTAGTGGTAAAGCAGTAATTTCAATCTTTGCATTCATGTTCACACCACGTACTTTTTTTTTGTACTATCTTATATTATGCTACGTACGAACCATGCTGGGTTTACTCATTAGGCTGGCCAGCTAATGTTATGGATTAAACAACCGTACATAGACGGATGATGTAAGATGATTCAATCAGGTGCAAGAATAGGAGGCTAGGTTAGTGGATGAAACTCAGTATCAATGGCCATACTTAGCGGAGGACCAGCTCGTTGCATTAGATGGACGAAGGGGTTTTTGAGATTTATATTAGAAAATTTAGTTTTCTTTATTGTTAACGGTTTGATTCGAATCATATTTTTAGTTATAACCTTGTTAGACAATGATTAATTATTTTGTGGAATAAACTCCCAAATGGGTAGACTTATATTGTTTTCAAAAATTTATCTTACGAATGTGAATGTTTTGAATGAAGTATTGTTAGATGGAGTAAGACGGTTAAGTATGTGAATGTCGATACGATGACAATCTAAATACATATAATTGTGCCTTTTAACAATCGTATGATGCATAAATTTATGTACACTTATTATACAAGTCATGGACTATAATTCGGGTCTAAGGGTGCATGCTCTATATCTAAAGTGCGGGGCATGACACTGATGTTGAGGAAGAGCTACAAGACCTAGGTTAATAATATGAGCTCATCATCGACATAAATGCAGGATCATCTTCCCAGCTAATATCTGGTAACCTTGATGCATTCTTCTTTTGAATGGATGAATACATGCAGTAGATTGTCGAAAAGTAAGGCATAAGTAGGGATCTTCAAGAGAATAGTTGAGAATTTCCTCCTAAGACTCGCAGCTAGTAACATCTGCTCTGACTTTGCTCACCCTGTTGAATGAGAGGCAGAATAATTAGCTCAGCTCCCAACAAAAACAAGATAGGTGAACTCCAAGGCCATCCTTTATCATCTCAGGTGGTTGTGAGAGGAAATGGATGAAACGACCATCCCTACAGCTAATAAAATGAAGATCCCCGAAACATCCATATGCTTTGGGGGAAACTTCATATAGCTATTGATCAGCTCAAGGGGTAACCGCCTATGCCACCAGCACTAAAAAAGTATTATTTTAGAGTCAAGCATCTTGGGGGCTCAACCACTAATGCTGTTGATAAAACCATAAAAATATACAAGCGTCGATCTACCCTGGGGGCAACCTCTAATGCTTCGAGCCCCATTGGTTGTGAAGACAATAACTTGAAGTTTGTCATTCGCAGTACAACCATGGTAAATGCAAAAGGTGACTCCCCAATCTCATGATTAGAGGGTAATTATATCTTTGACGGAAGCGAATGTTGTCATGGTCGATCCAAAAAAATCAAAAAATGCCTGAAGGCAACAAATAGTTGCTCGATATCTAGAAATGATCGAAAAAAGCATATAAGTCGAGTCTAGGGAGATCGAGGGCCAATGGCGAAAATTGATTCAAGAAGATCCACCAAAAGATATGCCCCTAGGATATATAATGTTCGAATGATGTTGCCAAAAAGTTTATGCAATTGATTGTCGTAGTGCTCTAAACAAGCCAAGTGATAAACCTTTACGGTCGCATTGTTCGCATCTAGATCAACCCACCAAAAGACATGCCGCCTAAGAACATGTTATATCAACGATTCTGTCACAAGTTCTATGCAATAGATAGACACGTAGCTCCAAGAAAACCACAGTGGTTGCATGGAGAATCATCAAGGCAACCTTAGCCAAATATAAGAAAGTTCCGTAGCTGAATCGGACACGTGAATAGTGTCTGGTCAATAATGACCGAATGAATAGTGCTCAGTGAATAGTCTATGTGAATAGTGAAATCGGTCAAATGAATAGTATCTGGTGAATAGTGCCTGGATGAATAGTGAATAATGGACGATTGAATAGTATCGAATGAATCATGGTCGGGTGAATAGTCCCAACTGTGAATAGTAAAATAGCTGTGAATGATTAAAAAAATGAAGTAAATGGTTGAAGGAGAAAAAAGGGTTAACAAAAGAGACTTTGTTCTAACAACAAAAAACTATTATTCAACGTCTCTTCACATTCTTCAAGTACATTCTCCAAATGTAAAGAGACGAGGGCATTGTTTACACCCATTTTTAGCAAACCCTTATGAACCAATGAGATACCAACACGTGTCAGCATTGTTCATTAAATAATGGATGAAATCCTACTTGTGTATTGAGAATATTGTTTACATCTACCTTGGTGTGCCTAGATCAAATAGTGAGATGTCATATGGCAGTCGTGCCATGTGTGGTGTAAATTAACTTTAAAAAGGATTTAAATAGGTTCACATGAGAGAGCTTTAAATGTCAGAGTTTTATTAAAAGTACCCTATGCAAAAAGTAAGAATCTCATTAAAGCAAGCATCTCTCTCTCTCTCTCTTAACATTAAATGTCATAACACTATTAAAGCATATCTCTATATAGTATCAAATGCTAGAGTAATGGTAAAAGAACTCTTTATGAATGCTAAAGTCAAGTGACATATGGACTCCAACAACTTTCCTATGTAAGAGTCTAATGATGAAAGACACTAGCCAAGGCACGATATGAACAAGCAAGAGTCTTTCTCTTGTACATGTGGTCGTACGTGATAGGCTATGCTGACGTGGAAGAATTAAGGAGATTTTCATAGCCGATCGTCCAAATCCTTTACAATATTAAAGACTATGCAAGCTACTGCCTCCCAAAAGCTTATAAAAGGAGCATACGATAAAGAGCTTCAGCCCTCACATCAAACACAATTCTATCTTTTATTTACATTTATCTTAGTTTAACCTAGTTTAACCTTAGTACAGATCACTATTGTCCAGTGCCATCACTACAGTACCATAAGAGTAGATTAAATGTCCTCAACTTTACATTGTTGGATTTCGATCAACAAAGTCCTTACTTGGGAGATCAAACATTCTAGTCACATTCTGCTGACCAATCTGCCTCGATTGTTTGTCTAAACAGGCGATCCTAAGTATTTATATTTATTTCTCTACTTATTTTATCTACCGATTATACCTAACCCTAAATACAAATCAATCAAATCAGCATTATTAGCCTTCGGTTTTTACTTCTTTATATCCATTACTGCTATATTCAGAAATAAGAGGCCTGAATCATTCTTGAAAGATAAGTCCCAAAGTCATAAGCAAAAATAATCAATCCATCAAGAACTAACCCTTATCCTTTCACAAATCGTCTAATCACTGTTCACAATTGATGGCTAGCTCGACAGCTAGATTTTTGAATTTGGTATTACTCAATTGACTCAGCATGGGGTCAAACATTGAGTCAAGTGCGACTCTGATATATGCGCAATTTTTAACCACACACGTAAACTGAATACGGTCCTTGATCACACATGTACATGTGTGACCTTATGTGACATTATGTTTGATTGAATTGCATGATCAATGTATTATGAAAAAAATTAAGGTTATTTGATTATTAATCAGATTGGTGGAAATTTATTAGACAGTTAGAAATGAAGTATCCAAAGGTCCTATTCGGTAGACAAGTGTCCATGCATTAGAGGTATCCAAAAGTCAATAATATAAAACATTATAAAAAAAATCTCATTAAATAAATTTTTGCGTGCAAAACGGTACCTAAACATTTCCAATTAAAAAAAGCAAGAGATCATCACGTGTATAATTTTGGAAGGAGAGGTAGTTGTTGCATATGGTTGCTATTCGAGGCCCACACATCTCCATATCATGGTTGACAAAAACGAAGTGATACACCTCCCAGGTATGACAACTAGGGGTGTACATCGAGCCGAACCAAGTCGAACTGGGCTCAACTCGGCCCGTCCCAGCCCGATCACCAGCCAAACCCAGCCCGAACCTGGCTCGGCCTAGTCACTGGGCTAACATGTCCAGCCCAAACTCAGCCCGGTTAGCAATCGGACGAGTTCGGGGCGAGTTCGGACCTTACAGTAAGTTCATGGGTCCGGCAACGTTCTCACTTCTCTATCTCAAATGGTTAGGGTAAAGATTTAGGAATATATATATATATATATATATATATATATATATATATATATATATATATATATATATATATATATATATATATATATGGTGGCCGAGTCGGGCCAGGTCGAGTCGAGTTTCAGACCAAGTCGGGCTGAACTGGGACCTGTTCGAACTCAGCCCAAACTCAATTTCGAGCTGAAGAAAATGGCCCGTTCGGAACCGAATTTAGTTCCGGGTCATGCCGAGTTGAGCGAGTTAACCAGACTATCTCGGTTTGTGTATAGCCCTAATGACAGTTGACATGCGTTGAGCTATCCGCTTTCATTAAGTCACAAACACACACGCTCGCTCTACTTTAGATTTAGACAATTGAATGTCTTTCATCTTAACCATCTATTTGTGGTAACCAATCATGTAATTAGGACATTACTTCAAAGCAACTTTCTAAATATGTCCCACCAATATCGACGATCCCATCGATTATGGGACATGTATGTGGCTAGGGGTGTACATGAACCGAGCTAGCTAGATCAACTCACTCAACTCTACTCGAAAAAGCTCTCATTGGCTCGGTTTGAAGCTGAGTTCGATCCGAGTCCAGCTAGTTTTTAGAGCTTGAAAATGAGTTCAAGTTGAGTTCGAGCTGGCCCTAGCTCGACTCAGCTTGGTTCGAACCTAACTCGAATCGAACTCAGATCGAACCGGTTCGGTGAATCAGTTACTTTGATATTGATGTTCCTCACCAAGTGTTTGATGAAATGACTCAACAAAGTGTCGGCTGGTGGCAAAGAAGGTATGTTTCACCAAACAAATTCCTTTTCTTTTCTTGATTTTGATGTTGCTTAAAAGGTATTTGACGAAATACATGTAAAACCACTGTAGATGTTTTACATTAAGTGAGAATTTGAATGTGCAGTCCATGTGTTTGTGAAAATAATGCATAGGTGAACTCGACTCAGTTTTGGCTCGAACTCATCTCAAATAGACCCAAGCTGCTGAGCGAACCGAGCCTAGCTGGCCAGTCAGGCTCAAGGACGGAGCCGAGCCGAGCCGAGTTCAAGTTGAGGTCAGCTAGTGGCCCAGCCGAGGCCAGCTCGACTCGGTCGACTCATGTACACCCCTACACGTGGCTCGCTCTGTTGAATCAAACTCCGCTATTGTACCAGATAAGTCCTATTTTCTTGCATGTGCTGTAAGAAAATACTGAAAAATGATCTGGTACAATGGGTAGTGCGCTATTTTTTTAATCCAACTAAATCTTTCCCTCTAACATGCCACCTTTGTAGGGCATCCGTTCCATGCAAATGGTATGCCCCACCATGATAATTACCTAGCACAAAAATTCAAACCGATCTGCTTATTGGGTGGGATATATCTGTAAATCCCTTACTTGCCCATTGCTTCCAATAGTGCGGCCAATCTGATAAGTCGACTGGCCTAATTGTTTACACGGTGATCTTTATGGTGGGCCTACCATTTGCAAGGTACGAAAGTCCTCCATGTTTTGGCGAAAATATGGTTAGCCAACATGTTAGCATACCTCCGGTTGTATCTGATTAGTTCTTGAAAATATTTAAAATGCATGGATTGTATTTTCCAAGTCATTTCGAAAATAGTCCAAGGCATTTTTAAAATAATCCTAAGCTACCCAACAGTGGCCACATTTATATGTTTCATTATTTCATATGCTGTGTCTATCTTGGAAGATATTCTATGCCAATTTTAGTTAGTTCCTTATCCAGTGCAGTGGGCCCTATACATGATTTTCAGTACATGTCACATATGTAGATCAGATCTCGGTCCTATATGTGGAAGACCCAATCAAGAGGTCGAGAAATTGAAAATAATGCCAATTGGATGATCCTCACCATTTAATTGATGATGTAATCCATACAAGTAGAATCTATTCACAACTCAGTGTATAAGGAGTGGTCCACCTAGTGATTGGATCAACCTGATTTTTGAGATTACTAATCTTTATATAAGGGGATACTGTTTTAAGGGCACTGATTTCGTAAGCACGAGGCATGTTAAGAGGAAAGATGGAATGGTACGACAAGTTTTGGTACTCCGTTGCCTGGCCGACGTGACTAGTAATCTGTTTCTAATTTTAACTCTCCTTAATTGTATTTATAGAAATTATCAGTCAGAAAGAAAAAGAGAAAACGTACCTATAAACTAAAGTATAACTAGCCCAATCGTGAAGGAGGAAATGGTGTTAAGTTAAAACTAAGCTGACCTTTTTTATTTAATGAATCAATGTGGACAGGAAGATTCCTCGTGGGTTAGGTCAGGGTTAGGAAATAAATAATACAGTGAAGAATTTTTAAAATAGAGTTCTGAATAGGGGTGTACACGGGTCGGAATCGGGCCTCGGCCGGCCCAGGCCCGTTCAATGTACCGCACCAGTTCACCGGGCCAACATCTCGATTCGAACCGGGCCCGAGGCGAGTTCGGGCCGAGTTCGGCCGAATTCGAACCTTCAAGGTTCGGGCGATTTGAACCTTAAGTGATCTACACAAATTTCTAATGTGTGCCATATAATTGGATAGACCTCACTTTTTTGAGTCGTCTAATCATGGTTGTAGGATGCACTGTTGGATAGTTCGGATGTCATACATGTTCCACGATAATAAACTCATTGCCAAAGCTAGTTGAAGAGAAAGGTTGTTAGGTTTAAGAATTTTGCTTTCAACCTAGGACTATCACAACTATTTTTTATGAAGTTGTAAACTATTCAAAATAAATGACACTTGCATGTGCTCAAGAATTTCATTGTCATTAACTACTAAAATCCTTGGCCTAAGTAATTCTCTATTATTTCCTTAGAGGTTTTATAACCTTCAAAGATCTTAATGAAATCTTCTTATATAAAGGTCAACATGCAATCAAGTCTTCCTTGAATTTTTCTAAAGTCTTTTTTACTTCTTCATTGAAATTTTAATTAAGCTTAGATGGATCTATTTCCAAAAGATATGCATGAATATCCTAAATGAGGAAATATTCAAAAAAAAAAATTCATATGGTAATTTTAGTGCCCATCTAGCTTGTCCACTTTTTTTTTTTAATTCAGTTATGACTATACTGATTCGCATTTTTAAGAACTTCTAAAGTCAAGTTTGTATGTGTGGAAAACACTACTCAATGCATGCAATAATGCAAATTTTTTTCGCCGGAGTCATCGGGAGTCTGGGCCGAGTCGGGTTTGCGTAGTTTGAATTTGGTGAGATCCGAACTCGGTTTGAACTCAAAACGGCTTTGAAAATTGACGATCTGACCGGAACTCGATTCGGTCAAAGTGATAGTTTTTTCGGGCCGGGTCGAGCGGGCTAATCGGGCTGGCCTAGTTTGTGTACACCCCTAGTTCTGAATATGTTAGTTGCATTCAGGTTTAAATTAATTCAACTCCTAGAATACATGGTCCATCTAGTGATAATCCATCTAATTTTCAGGACAAGGGATCTCAATATTAGGGCATACAATTAATTTTCATCTATTGTGTTCTGAATATTAGATACATGGTCCATCTATTGCGGCATGCATTTGGAGGGCGCGGATTGGCTACTGACAAGTTGAGTAGCGAGACTGCTACTGAAGTGACGTCATCAAGTTCTGTGGGCCCCACCATGATGTAAGTTTGTATCCACTCCGTCCATCAATCTGGAGAGATCATTTTAGGGTAAGATCCAAAGAATGAGTCACATCCAAAGCTCCAGTGGACCCCACCAGAGAAAACAGTGGGGAAAGTGACACCACCGTTGAAAACTTTTAAAGTCCACAAAAGTTTTATATCAAGCTGATATTTGTGTTTCCCCTTCTTTAATGTCTTTGTTAACTTTTGAATAAGTTAGATTTCGAAAAAACATCATGGTGAGCTTTAGGAAGGTTTCAACTATGAGCATTAATCTTCCCGCTGCTTTCTTTGGTGGGGTCCACTAAAACTTTGGATCTGCCTCGTTCTCTGAGTCATGCCTTAAAATAATATATCTAAATGAATGGCCGTTGTAGATACAAGGCATACATCATAGTGGGGTCCATAGAACTTGGTGACGTCACTTTAGTAGTGAGTCTCGCTACTCTAACCTGTCCGAATCTAGTCGGCGTCTGCATTTAGATATATGAAAAGTGACGTCACCTTATTATATGTGGGTCCCACCATGATGTATGTTAACTTATGAATAGGTTGGATCTCAAATAAATATCATGGCGGATCTTAGGAATGTTTCAACGGTGACTATCAGTCTCTCCACTGTTTTCTGTGGTGGGGTCAACTAAAGCTTTGGATCTGCTTCATTCAATGTGGATACAACACATACATCATGGTGAGACCCAAAGGAACTTGGTGATGCCACTTCAGTAGCTAGTCTCCCTGCTCAACCTGTCAGCACATTCTTTGAGCCCCATCATGATATATGTGTTGTATCCACACTATCTATCAACTTGGAGGCAGATCCAAAGCTCAAGTGGACCTGACAGTGTCTAGCGAGAGATCATTTTTCCTGAGCCAAAGAATGAGGCAGATCCAAAGCCCAAGTGGACCCTGACAGTGATGCCCACCATTGAAACCTTCCTAAGTCCCACCGTAATATTTATTTGAGATCCAACCTGTTTATAAGTTAACAAAGACATGAAAAAAGGGAAAACACAAATATCAGCTTGATCGAAAACTTCTGTGGCCCAAAGAAGTTTTTAATGGTAGGCGCTCAATCCCCACTGTTTACTGTAGGGTCCACTTGCGCTTTGGATCTATCTCATTCTTTGGCTCATGTGCTAAAATGATCTCTCCAAATGGATGGGCGGTGTAAATACAACACAAACATCATGGCGGGAGTCATAGAACATGGTGACGTCACTTCAGCAGCGGGACTGGCTACTGTGGAGTTCAGTGGCTAATCGGCGTCCATGACGCCTCGCGGACAACCTTTTCCTTGAAAAAATTGTTACAACAGGATCATTTATAAATTAGGTGAACATTGACATGTGTGCCAATGTGTCACATGTGTGTGGAACTGGAATCCTATTAAAAATACGTTTGAAAATGTGAGCATGCTCTCTTGAAATCCAGTTCATGTGCTGTAATTGGTTTGCATTTAATATATGGTTATAGTCATGGAGTGTAGAACCTTTATTTATTTTGAAAAGTCCCATTATATCCTCATCCCTCGGGTAGCACTTATTTCAAATTCTGGGAAAGCTTGTACAATAACAGCAATCCGGCCAGATGCATCAGCTCATTTGAAAGCAAAAATCTTTGCAAGGGTCCAAATGATCCCTCAGTAATCAGCTACTTCAAATGGGTTTGGGTTGGGAAGGATTGGGCCTTCGTTAAGTCTCTGTTAAACCACTTTAAGATGGTCCAAATCAAACCCATTTTTTAATAAAATTGGAGTTAGATTTTATTATTGATTTTATGAGGTCACAAACCTGACCCATTTAGTAATTCACTTGAACCATTGGACCCAGACCCACTCCAACAGGTCTGAACTTTGGACGCTGGCCTATTTATTGTTGGCTCAGGTCTCCCTTTTTTTTTTTTTTTTCTTTTTTCTTTTTTTTCTTTCTCTTTTTTTTTTTTTTCCTTTTCTTGTATGGTTATGTTTTTTAAGGAAATAAAATTTCATTCACAACGAAGAGCTGAACAGCTGAATTACATTCCGGCAGGGTCCGGGCAAAAAAAACGCCAGAATTGCGTATCATATACTCAACAAACACTCCAACAGGAGCCTGGACTAGGCCTTACTCCCTCGGATGCAACCTAACCTAACTTCGTTCAAGAATAACAAACCCGGGACAGTTGTTTTCTCAAGTCTTATTATACGTTGGATCAACCCGATGCATTTGCACCCTTAGATGCGACTCTTCAAAGATAAGCACGGTATTGTTGCTTAGTAACCTGAGCCATCAAAATCCTTGACTCAATTGAAGATGGAGTATGGTAAAAGCATAGCAGTACTTGGAATCTGGACCAATTCACCATATACAACCATCCATTTGATAGAGATCAGTTAAAAGATCAGGATTTATTTATCATTGTTTGATAAATAGAATTAGAAAATATTTGAATAATTGCTTCTTTTTCATTGCCTATGCTACTATTTATTTATACAGGATGGACGACACCCAAAGAAGGAAAATAGGAATAGAAAATATTTAAATAATTGCTTCTTTTCCATTGCTTATGCTATTATTTATTTATATAGGAGGTATGCCACCCAAAGAAGGAAAAATATGAATAGAAAATATTTGAATAATTGCTTCTTTTTCATTGCTTATACTGCTATTTATTTATACAGGAGGGATGCCACCCAAATAAAGAAGATTATAATAAAAAATAAATAAAATCAAATCTATAACCTAAATAGATTACAACTTAATTAAATCTCACCAAATAAGGAATATATACACAAGGATTCCTAATATTCCTAATACTCCCCTCCCACTCAATTTGGTGTATGGAGATCCACAATGCCCAACTTGCTGACTAGCGAGTAAAAGATGAAAGTGGTTGCAACCAAGGGTTTTGGTTAACATGTTTACAAGTTGTTGAATGGTGGGCACGTAGGAAGAGGAGAGAACCCCAAAATTAATCTTTTTGCATATGAGATGACATCAATCTCGATATGTTTAGTTCACTTATTTAAGATGGGATTGGTAGTAATGCGAATAGTAACTTGATTATCATAATGAATGTGTGTAGATTGGGAATGTGGAACAGTGAGATCTTGGAGTAGATTTTTGAGCCAAGTGGCTCACAAGTGGTAATGGCCATGGTGCGGTATTCTACCTCAGCAGATGATCTTAAAAACATAGTTTGTTTTTTTGTGAACGCATCCGCATGGGAAGGTGTTGCGGCCCTCACTTCCTTGGCTTGGCTTCTTCAGTGTTAATGCAATTGGAGTATGGTGTTGACTTAGATGTGATTATGCATATAGTTTGGAGACATGACTAGCTAACTAATTAAGCCTAGAATCTAAGGCTAGATAAAAACTGCAAAATCACTTTTAGGGTTAGGGAATCATAAGACTCATCAACTCAAGTGACTCCTGGGGTTGGTATACGGATGAAGATTTCAAGTAAGGACTTCGGTGATAGAAAATGAAGGAGTTGGGTACACTTTTTTGTCGACACAAAGTATGGCCTTAGCACAATGTGCACAATGCCAATGCATATGACAAATATATCAACATAAATATCAGAGTAAGTAGTAAATGATAGATGGCCAAGAAGCCAAGTCTATGCATGTAACCAACTATACCGAGGCTATTTACATACGCTATTGTTGAGGGTCAAATATTGCATATTATCCCTCATTTATATCTTGGTTTTATGAACATGATAATGCTTAGTGTTCTATTTTACTTATGTTTGTGTTGCAAGGTAAATTTAAGATCTTGAATTGAAAAGGGTGCTAAAAGCATGAATTTGATGTTTAATAATCACCAAGGCTAGGGATGAATCTTAGGAGACCAAGATTGAAGAATTCGCATGCCGGCGATATAAGAAAATCAAGCGAGGAATGAAGAGAATCAAAAATTTAAAGTGAAGAAAAAGAATCCTGAAATCATCTTAAAAAAGCATATTCTAAAACTCTGGGTCATTTTGTGAAATTATGCATAGTGAAATCTATTTTGGGAAACTGCGAAGAGTGAAGTCTATTTTAGCAAACTACGTAAATTTGAGGCGGTTTCTAGAGTTTTTCAACTACGTACGAAAGTTGGAATTCCACAACTATAAATAGGACTCCTTACGATGTTCCTAAGCATCTTCTAGGGTTTAAGGAGTGGAAGAAAATGGTGGAGAAGCTGTCGTCAAGAGTTTTTTTTCTTCTTCCTTAGTTATTTTCATGATTTAATTAAGAAACTTTAGTTCAATCATGTCTATAGTTGGCTAAACCTCTTCGCTAGGGCTAAGAGGTGAAGCTTGTAGCATGATGAGATGTTTCTATTGCTTTGATTCATGTTTATATTGGCCTCCATGAATTCTAATTTGATATTTAAGAAATACTTTCAGTTTTTAATGGTTTATTGTGACTCGAATTATAGTAAATCTACAATAGCTTTAAGTATCTTTTTTTCCTGATTTGAGATTGTGAAATTAGTAAGTCCTATTGTTCACATCATCCCCTGGGCATGATAGAGTGATGGAATCATTCATAATTTTCATAATTCTCCTGCTTTGAGATTATGGGATTGGTAAATCCTGTTGTTGCCATTGTCTCCTAGGCATGGTTTGGTGATGGAATCCCTGCCAATTATCATAGTTATCCTTCATTGAGAATTAGGTCAATGGAAGTTCAGATTTCGTTTAATGATATATTTTACAATTGGATAGGATATGACTCCAATTCTAATTGTGTTACTTGAATCAAGTAAGAGGACTCCCTGATCACTACAAATGGATCCTTGGCATCCTAGTTCTCACATTTAAATTCTTAGTTTTAACTACACTATTCACAATAACTCTCTCAAATACTTCAGAATTAGTTTCACATCTTCTTCTAGTTCTACTTCTAGTTAATTTCAGAAACGTACAAGTTTCGGTCCATGTGGATTCGACTTCGGTCTTACTGAGATTATTACTACATAGCGACCCTACACTTAGGGTTATGAACAAGTTTTTGGTGCCGTTGCCAGGGATTGACAGTTGCGTTTTCTGGATTTGATTAGTTTTGGAATTAGGTTAAGATTAAGATTTTTTTACTTTTTTTTAGGTTAGGGTTTTTTGAGAATTATTTTAGAAACTAACTTAGTTTTTTATTTCTAGGTTAGGTTTAGAAACTTTCCTTTTTTGTTTTTAGAAACTAATTTACTTTCTAATTCTATGATAGAAACTTTCCTAATTTATTTTTAGAAACTAATTTTTTATTTTTTAGAAATTTTCCTAGTCCGTTTTTAGAAACTAATTTCCTTTCCTTTTTCTATTTTTAGAAACTAGCTTACTTTCTATTTTTAGAAACTTTTCTTTTTCTTTTTTTTAGAACTAGGTTGTTTTCTTAGTTCTTTTTTAGAAACTAATTCACTTTCTTTGTTCTTTTTTTAGAAACTAGGTTTCTTTCTAATTCTCCTTGTTTCTATTTCTAGATTTAGAAACTTTCTTAATTTATTTTAGAAACTTTCTATTTCTAGATTTAAAAACTTTCTTAATTTTTTTTAGAAACTAACTTTTCTTTCTATTTCTAGATGTAGAAACTTTCCTAATTTATGTTTTAGAAACTAAGTTTTCTTTCTATTTCTATATTTAGAAACTTTCCTAATTTGTTTTTAGAAACTAATTCTCTCTCTCTCTCTCTCTCTCTCTCTGTATTTCTAGATTTGGAAACTTTCCTAATTTGTTTTTAGAAACTAATTTACTTTTAGGACTAATATTTTGTTTTGTTTTTACATTAGGGTTTTTTCTGATTTATTTTTAGAAATTAACATTGTTTTCTGTTTTGTAGGATCCTAACATAGAACTCTCCAAACCGGTAAACTCCTTCTAACTTCTCTTCTACTTACTTTCCATATTGCCGTAGGATTTTTCTTTTATTCTATTTTAGGATTCGATTTAGGTTTCGAGTTTCACTATGTATATGCAAAAATGGGAACGTCAATATGTTGAGCTAGTTTTAGAGAATCTGAGAAATTGTGAAGGGTTGTTAGATGATAATGTTAGAAAACAACCTATGTCTCAAAATTTTTTCTAGAAACATCATTGAGAACCAAACGGAATACAATGCTCTCCCGGTTAAGAAATCTTTACACGATTATATGCAGGAGAATAATTACACTGCACGGATTAAGAAAATAGTACGTGAGTGTTAGGGTTATCATAACTATGGGAGTAAGAATTATTATCACCCATCAGACAAGAAGAAAATAATGAGAGATTATATTATGGGTGATAATATGTATTAACAACCATCAGATTCTCCCACCTATGACCCGTATGACTATAATTAATGGAAACATCAATATTGGAAATATGAACCAGCAATACATCATAGTGATAATTCTCTTCAGTCTTCTACCTTTGAAATCCAACCAGAAACGATCCAAGAAGATTCACTTCAGGGTTACACAGACAATTTTGTTGGCATTAGAAAAATGATGGAAGCGTTTGCATTGCGCCTCGATAAGCTAATGGAGGTTAGTTCCCCCAGGCTCAACCCAATCCAATTCTTCATTCCCAACACCCTACTTATGATCAGTAGAAACATCAATATTGGGAAGTTAAATCAACAATGCATCATAGTGACAATTCTCTTGGGTCTTATACCTCTGAGATCCAACAAGAAACGATCCAAGAGAATTCACTCCAGAATTTCATACAAATTCTAGAGCTCATCCAGCAAAACACACTCCAAAGATTTCAAGAACTTATAAAAGATATACAACAGTTAGGTTCACGTGATGCGATTATGGAGAATACCGAAATTGAGAATGAGGAGTTGGATTCTGTTAATGATCATATGGTTCAATTTCTCGGAGAGTCGATCTCAATGACTGTCCAAAGTAAAGATCAAGAGACATGGGTATCTTTTAAATATAATGATACTGACATGCTTCACTCACATGATACACTTGACTTCAATGAAGAGGAAGAGCTACTTTATTCGAGCCTCAACCCAACCTTTAAAAAAATGTGAGGAAAGCAATCCCATCCCACTTGTGAACTACACTGAATTAGAAGATGATGAGCATTGGGATGGCAATTACGAGTTTACAGACCAAATTCCCCTGGAATCGATCTTAAGTATGGTTCATGAAAGTGATCACCAAATACAGGAAGTTGTCAACCATAATGATATACTCCACCCATCTGACACACCTGATTTAAATGTGGAGGATGAGCCTCTTTCAATCGACCATTCCAGCTCTTTTGAGGCGTGTGTAGACCACTCCCTTGATTTAGATTATAATATGATTAGAGAGATGGACGAGTCGCTTGATATGACTCTTGAATTTGAAACCACCAGTTAAGGCCATCATCTAAGCTGTCAACTCTTGACGATATAGTGCCTCTACTATTTAGTATCAATGAACATAATCTTCATATCAATGCACCTACTGATCCACAATCTGTCTATATAGGGCATGGCGAGATGTATCCGATGACAATTGGCTCTCACCAAGGTGAAGAGCAAGAGATAATGTTTCTCTCTATTCTAAAAGAAGATAAAGGAATCATTGGGCATATCATCACAGACCTCAATGTAGAAAATGAGCCTCTCTCAACTGAGTATCTCAACTCTCTGAAAGATCGCTTGGCATATTTGAAGATTTAAATGATCTCATGATAAAAGGAATAATGGATGTCTTACAAAACAATACCTTGGTGGTTGTTACTGATCAAGAGAACTCTTATTCTAAAGCCCCTTCTTTCATAGATCTTGAATGTTTACCATTAAGGGTGGAGGAGCTGAAAGTTGAATCGAAGCCTAAAACTTCGAAATATGCTGAGACTACATTATCTTCTGAGAATTTCTCTGAATTTTATCTACTTGTAGTCTCTGATTCACCATGTTGCACTAACTCTAAAACTTTTTCTATCTCAGGTGAATCATATGTACTTTAACACTTCACGAGATTAAAAGGAAACTTTATGCTGAGGTCCACAAATTTTTCTGGAAATTCATGCTCCAAAACATCCAAACCTATTGCAAAAAGGGCTTTTAGATGATCTTGTTGATAAATCTACTGAGAAATTTATCAAGATATTGGTCGGAGGAGGAACCTTGCGGCATGACTGAGTAGCTTTCCCTTGTTTTCCTAGTTAGGTTTACTGGTTTCAAATAATTTAGGATTAGGATAGTTTGCTTTCCGCTGTTTAGGACAGTTTGTTTATTGTCTGTTGAGTCTTTTGTGCTAACCCATCTTCACACTGAGATCATTGGAAAAGCCTCAAAAATTCTTTCTTCAGGTATTATCTTTCCATCACTTCCCTTTTCTTTTCATTGCCTCTTTTGCATTACATGCTTATTTCTTTTACATTGAAGACAATGTAGATTTTAGGTTAGGGGCGTGGATTAGATAAGCTAATCAATGTTTTCTTAGTCTTTGAGTAAAAATTTCAGAAAATTGGAATTTTTTTGAAAAATTAGAATTACGAGATGCTTAATGTTGATGCCTTATGTCTCTTTTTTATATTGAATTATTAAGTTAATGATTATTACGCATGGAAGGAACTAACCTGGGGAATTTGTCCATCATGTTTAATAAGAAAAATTGAAAAGAAAGAAAAAGAAAGAAAAAGAAAATACCCAGCTAAAAAAACAGTTGTCGTCGAAAAGGGCTACCTATTAAAGATCTTTAAAAAGGTTGACATAGCGTGAAAGCCATCAATGGAAAAATCAAAAGCTAGAGGAATAAAAGAGTGAAATAAAAGATGAACTGTAAGGCAAGTTTCAGTTTAGGTTTTGGTTGTCCTGAATTCTCTTTTACCTATTAATGTTATCATGAAAATGAAGAACTAAACCTTGGATTGTGATAAGTCTAGACTTCACTATGCACACATGGAACTCAATGTTTGGAATTGTTCTAATTGGAGGATTAATGTTTTAAACTTGATTATGAAACTTACCGAGTGCTAGAGTTTAAGAGAAGGTAATGCACAACATTAATGTATTTTAGAATTCTATTATTTGGATTTTTTTTAAAACCACTTGAGCTTATAGAAATTATCCTGTGGTTCTCAAAATATTTTTCGCATACTTTACTCAGGACTAGCAAAATGCTGGCTGGGGATTGTGTTGAGGGTCAAATATTGCATATTATCCCTCATTTATATCTTGGTTTTATGAACATGATAATGTTTAATGTTCTATTTTATTTATGTTTGTGTTGCAAGGTGAATTTAAGAGCTTGAATTAAAAGGGTGTTAAAAGCATGAATTTGATGCTTAAGAATCACTAAGGCAAGGGATGGATCTTAAGAGACTAAGATTGAAGAAAACCAAGTGAGGAGTGAAGAGAATTAAAGATTTAAAGTAAAGAAAAGGAATCCTGAAATCGTCCTTAAAAAGCATGTTCTGAAACTTTTGGTCATTTTGTGAAATTGTGCAGAGTGAAGTCTATTTTGAAAACTGTGCAGAGTGAAGTCTATTTTACCAAACTGCGTAAATTTGAGGTGGTTTTTAGAGTTTTCCAACTAGGTGCGAAAGTTGAATTTCCACAACTATAAATAGGACTCCCTAAGATGTTCCTACGCATCTTCTAAGGTTTAAAGAGTGGAGCAAAATGGTGGAGAAGCCGTCGCCAAGAGTTTTTCTTCTTCTTCCTTAGTTATTTTCATGTTTTTCTTAAGAATCTTTCGTCCAATCATGTCTATGGTCAGCTAAACCTCTTGGCTAGGGCTAAGAGGTGAAGCTTGTAGCATGATGGGATGTTTCCATTGTTTAATTCATGTTTATGTTGAACTCCGTGAATTCTAATTTGATATTAAGGAATACTTTCAGCTTTTAATGGTTTATTGTGACTCAAGTTACAGTAAATCTTCAATAGGTTTAAGTATCTTCTTTTCCTAATTTGAGATTGTGAAATTAGTAAGTCCTGTTGTTCACCATCGTCCCTTGGGCATGGTAAGGTGATGGAATCCTTCCTAATCTTCACAATTCTCCTGCTTTGAGATTATGAGATTGGTAAATCCTATTGTTGCCATTGTCTCATAGGCATGGTTTGGTGATGGAATCCCTACCAATTATCATAGTTATCCTTCATTGAGAATTAGGTCAATGGAAGTTCAGATTTAGTTTTATTGATATATTTTTCAATTGGATAGGATATGACTCTAATTCTATTTATGTTACTTGAATCAAGTAAGAGGGCTCCCTGATCAGTACAAATAGATCCTTGGCACCCTAGTTCCCACTTTTAAATTCTTAGTTTTAATTACTCTATTCACAATTTCTCTCTCAAATACTTCAGAATTAGTTTCACATCTTCTAGTTTTACTTCTAATTAATTTCAGAAACATACAAGTTTCAGTCCATGTGGATTTGACTTCAGTCTTACCGAGATTATTACTACATCGTGACCCTGCAATTGGGGTTGTGAATAGCTATGCTAGGCCAAATGTCATATGCAATAATGCGATGCAAGCATGCCAATTCTCATGTCTAGTCCACATCTCAGAACTATTCTCATATGGAATTACCTGGGCCAATATCCCCAACAAAGTCTGAAGCTCCTAGAATAAGGGCCTCCCATACCCGCTTCGACATTGGTATGCCAATGTCCACACGGCATGCAAGTAGTAGACTTATTTCCAATTTGGTCAGACTTAACCTCAATCGCTAACAACTCTTCAGGAAGGTGAGGCCGGACCCCCTTCTAATTCACCATCACATAGTGGGAGATGTGTCTTATTGGTATTCAGCAATCGAGCACTCATTTATCCACTCAATCAAGACATTGGAGTATCCTGAAGTAGGACAAGGTTGAATGACTTTCACCCATGGACATCCTACACGCCCCGTAAATTGAGTCCAATTTTCGGTGTCCATACCCATCTACCATGACGAAGCCATGGTGGCTACAACCCTCATGTCACTAGGATGTCCATTTAAAGTGAATAAGGCTCGATGTCGTGCACGTGTGAAGTGCTGAGGGGACCATGGAAGCACATAGAGATGAATCAAGGATAGGAATCCAATAACGCTAAGCAAAAGGAAGAAGAACATGATGATTTTAACTTGAAAAAACTCTTTCGGGAAAAAACCACAGAGAAAGAGCTAGGATGTCCATTTAAAGTGACAGATGATCACTATGAAAGAAGAAATTACAAAGAGAAAGAGCTTACCCGATTCGAACAACCTCGAACCTCACCCTTGCTAACCTTTTAAAACCCTAAAACAATTTAAGAAACCTTAGAATACTTCCCAATACCGTTTACACCCATATATATAGCCTTGGAAAGAATCCTAAGCGAAATCGGAAACAAATCCCGCAAATTCGCGGTTTTGCGTAAAATCTGTGCAAAATCTGTCGATGGCATCGAAGCCCTGTCGATGGCATCGAAAAAGTGCCCAGTTAGTCCAACAACTAATTGAAGAAAATCCAAAAAATATTGATGGGATCGAGAACTGTTTGATGCCATCGAACAGGCTGTCGATGGCATCGATAGACCCTGTATCTGACTTGATTTAAGATATCAAATACAACAATTTCCACCATATCTTCAATCATCAAACGTGTAGCTTCTTACCCTCTTCTCTTATCTCTGCCTTACATCATAGCTCCATCAATGCTTCTCGTGCACACTTTGTCCTCCTTTTATGCCATCGCCAAGCCTAGAGAAGTCGTGTAGAACTTGAACTTCTCTGTAGGAATGACCTTGGTGAGCATGTTCATCGGTTCACGCTGGTGTGAATCTTCTTTAGACTCATGCCTCCTTTAAACACCTGTCAAATAAAGTGGTGATGAACATCAATGCGTTTAGTATGTAAGTGATAAACAAAGTTTTTAGCCAAATTGATAGCGCTCTCCCTATCACAGTTAACCGGCATGACCTCCCGCTGAAGCCTCAACTGATTTATCATGCCTCTCAACCAAACACCTTCCTTAAAGGCTTCCGTCACTGTCATATACCCATCTTCTATTGTGGAAAGAGCCACCATAGACCGAAGCTTCAACATCTAACTGATTGCTCCATTCGCTAGTACAAACATGTAACCTGAAATTGACCTTTTGGAATCCACACTTCCTAAGTAGTTTGAATCCACATACCCTACTAACTTCGCTCTTGTCTTTTCAAAAGTTAAGACATAGTCTTTTGTATCTCGAATGTATCAAAGTATCCATTTCACCACTTCCTAATGTTGGTTACAGGTTTTGACATATATCTGCTCACAACACTAAGTGCCTGTGAAATATCTGGTCTCGTACATACCATGGCATACATTAAACTTCCAACCGCATTCGAATAAGGCACATGAGACATATCTTGTTTTACCTCATTTATTTAGGGACATTGTTCTGAGGAAAGCTTAAAGTGAGATGCGTGGGGAACGCTCACCGGCTTTGCCTAGTCCGTCCCATACTTGATGAACACCTTTTCAAGGTATTCTACCTCTGATTACTAAAGCCTGCTCTTCTTCATGTCTATATGAATATCTATACCAAGAACCCTCTTTACAGCCCACAGATCTTTCATCTCGAATTTCCCTGATAACGAAGTCTTCAGTACATCGATTTCAAACATATCATGACTAGCGATCAACATATCATCAACATATAATACTAACATTATGAATTTTCTATCACTCAGTGTCTTGTAATAGACACAGTGATTATATTTACTCCGAGTAAATTTCTGACTCAATATGAAAGGATCAATTTTTTTATACCACTGCCTAGGTGACTGTTTCAGGCCGTACAATAAACTCATTAACCCACAAACTTTGTTCTCTGCACCTTTAACTTTGAATCCCTCTAGTTGCTTCATATAGATCTTCTCTTCCAACTTTCCATGCAGGAATACAGTCTTAACATCCATCTATTCCAGCTCGAGATCGTATTGGGCAACTAGCGTGAACACAAATATGATAGACACTCTCTTAACTACCGACGTGAATATCTCTGAGAAGTCGATTCCTTTTCTCTGAGTATAACCCTTCGCTACTAGCCTTGCTTTGTATCTATCCTATTTCCTTTTGAATAACCACTTGCATCTGATCGTTTTTGGGCCCACTAAAAGCTCCACCAGCTCCCATGTGTGGTTCTTATACAAAGAGTCCATCTTATCATCCATAATTGCCTTCCAATTTTCTACATCAGGCTTATCAAGAGCCTCCTGTATAGTAGATGGGTCCCCCTCATCTGTAATGAGGGAATATGCAATATTAGAATCATCCATGTATTTTGTCAGTAACCTGTGATCTCGCAGTGGTTTTCTTCTATGTAACACTCCAATTTTTTTGCCAATTGAGACTTGGATGTCCTTGGGCATCACATTTGATTTATTAACTTAAGTGCATGTACATGTGTGTATTCGCACATGTTTGGGACTAAAAGGAGTGACCTTGGAAGTTAAAAAACCGCCTGATTGAGTGAAATTTGAATTTTTTTGAAGAATATAAACAGCAAGGTTCGGTTGCACCAAGCAAACTGGGGCAATTGGGGTAGCCTTACTCAGTTGTACCAAGTAAACCTCAAGCAACCCAGTAAATCTAGACAGAAGGTCTTGGTTTCACCGAGTAACTTTGTTCAGCAATATTCTGCACGTTCGGATTTTGACAGTTTTAGTGTAATGACTTCAAAAAGTCATATCTACAACTCCGATTAAGGTGATTCAATAGCCCGATTGAATATTGATGAGTCTAGTTTTATATAAAAATAAACAAATAAATAAATAAAAACTAAAAGGATGTTAATATAATAAATATTTGTAAACTATACCAAAATCATTAATTTCAGGTAGCTGGTACTCCTAGAAGTTTTAGAATTTTTATGAAATTTGAAATGAGATGAAATTTGGTAGGGATAAATTATACTTAATGATAAACTAATATAAAAAGTTTCAAAATAATTTACCTACTAAAAGTATGAAAAACATTACAAGCAATAGACATGTTGAAATTGAAAATTTGAGCAACTACACGTTGCTGATGGACCGTGCATATCTTTTTCATCTTAGAGTTTTTATTTTCGATGTCTTCTTAAGAATTGTTTATAATCATACCAGAAATCATCTTATTTAATTAAATTAATAATTTTTTATTATATATTTTACTAATTCGAATAACTTCGAGTATAGTTGAATGATGGTCCTTGATTAGGCTGATTAGAGTTGAATTACCATTTCTACTAATTACAAATAAGCCACAATATGAATTTATCCAATCTAAGCCCCAATAATCATGCATGAGAAATCTCAATTCCCAATTTATCCTCAAAATGCCCAGATTCACCAGATTAGATATAAACCGCACGTCATTAGCCTGCTAACTCGAAACTATAGAATAACAACCATCTTATTAGGATTGACGTCCATCATGGATGTTAAGCCGAGATAGTGTCTAGAATCGTTCAACTTGGGTCGAAGGCCGAGTGCATGGGTGTGCAAATGCCTTAAGTAAAAACCTAAAAATTTAATTGAATTAGGCTCTCTCCTCTTTTGTGAAGTTGTGACTTTCTGACTGTTGGGTTCCAACCAAACTCGAGGTGTGAGTTAATGATATTTCCCTGCACATATCCATATAAACGCAGCCCCAATCGATCATCGGTGACCGTCCATCGCTAGTGGGGCCGCTACGGCTAATCGGAGAGTTCGATTGCCGCTCGATTGTGATGAAATGTAGATCCCATAGCGGGACACATGCCCCATGGTGCAGATAAGCTAGTGGGGCCCCAGAAGGCCCTATAAATCTAAAACTGACCTCCGTTAAGACAAGTTTAATAGAAAAGGGAGGTCTAGGCCATTTCAAACATTTATGGCCCTATATAAAGCCTCATTTAACACCCTCTCACTCCCATACGAATTTTATTTCCAAGGGAGAGAGAGGGAGAGGTGGAAAGAGGGGGAAGCAAGGGAGAGGAGATAGTGTAGAGGATCCACCCCGCCTTCGCCAGCCGACAACGCATTGGCACCACACTGTATTGCCTGAACTTCTCCCATCAATGATTTGAGGTGAGAAACCAACCTTTTCATGTGGATTTCTCTTGTCGTAGGACGTTGGGGAGTTAATTCATGAGAACTTAAACCTAAGAATGAGCTCCCAAAACCGACGCACCACTCTAAGGTGCAGACCATTACCTTTAGGTTGCCAATTATCAAACTCAATACCGCAATTAATGGTTTATGTGATGAATAGATGAATGCATGATATTGAGTGTCGATTTGTGAATGTATAGTGCTTAGATAGATGCATGGTAATCGGTGCCAATTATTGATTTGTGTAATGCATTGGACAATGCATGATAATTACTGTTGATTTATGAATGTGTAGTGCGTTGATGGATGCAAGCTAACCAGTGCATACTTGTATCACTTACTTTCCATGTATTGTTATCTTAATGTAATGCCACTTGTATGTTCGACGAGATACACTATAAAGTAGGATAGTCTGAATTCACTGTTTATATCCCTTCATGTTAGTCATGATAGTTAATTTATTAGTGCAATTGATTGACCGAGACTACCTGGGTAGTCGGGTTGGCCAGTAAACAGCGAACCCACAAGGGCGGCCTCAATTGGGTTGGCCGCCCCAGACTAGTCTGATTGACCCTAGCCAAACACGGATAACCGACAATAGTCAGACTGCACGAGATGCTTACACCGAATGTTGATTATACCGAAGATAGTCTGAGTCAACCGAATTAACTTAACAGTCGACCAACCATTTGTGTCCACTATGCATGATCACGCTTGCCTGAATCTGGAGCACCCCATACCCTAGAGAGGCCTACTAATAACCATTAGCGATACGATCCCTAAGTCTCAGGAGCCGGGCATGGTGGTATGAGACACTGTATCCGTGATGTCATCCTAGATTAGGGTGACGAGCCTCCCCATAGTGACCATCGAGCTCTAATGGAGGTGATAGATCATTCTTCAAGCGGCCCCTGCCAAAATACCCGGCCGATAGTTCCGTGCCAAAGTATCGTTCAAATGACCCGATCATGAATGGAATTGGGTGACGAGCCCTTTTTCTTTGTGGTGATTTAGTTTTATATGATAATCCTACACCTCGAAACTAAGTGATCATACTCGGTATTGGGTGACGTCCATACCAAGTTGATCCTTATACATTTGGGTATGATGTCATACCTTTGGAATTATTAATTTGTGAGTTAAACGGGTGATACCTAAATTTGGATCATGGATTGCAAGCTTAGAGCCGCTACGGCACCCTAGGCCAAGTGATCTGGATAAGGCCATTAATTAAATGGAGGTGTTTTAGCTTCCCCAATCTTACTGAATGAACGAACTTAATTAAATACTTGGCTAACTTGAACATTCATAGCATTGATTAACATAAGTTGTGGTGACTTGGGCGTTGTGGTCGCATGTTGAGGGAGTGTTAACATTTACAAATGAGGCGTCGAAATCACTTATGAGGGAGCATTGGATTCTGAGGGCATGCATCATCTCATTACAGCATGCACATGCATTAATAAGAGCATTTATGAACTAGGTGTTTAAGCTGGTTTATCATTATTTGTGCTAATGGAATTGATAACATGCGTAACTTAAAGTTAATGGAACCACTGATTTGATCACTCACTCCTACTCTGGGATGGTGTTTTAAAACACCAACCAGATGATATTATCGATACAGGTAGTATCAAGTTCTTAGATGAGTAAGTTTAGAGTGGCTTGCATTGCCGACATGCATTTTTTAGGATTGGACCAAATTAAAAATTTTACACTTTAATCATTTTGGGTATGTATATTGTGGCTTGTATAATCCCCATTTGGGAGGACACCATATTTTAATTGTATATTTACTATCAGCCCCATATTTATTTATTTTTGTTATCTCTACCTCGCTTTGGATCCGCTAATTTGAATTGCACTCCTATAATTGCTCATGTGTAAAATGTGTGTGAATTGAATGAGGGCACATGTGTATTTTATTTGGTTAACAACCTAGAAACTCAGGATCGGTGTCTCTGTACTCGAGTACCAATTTTCTAGGTGTTACAGGTGGTATCAAAGAGGAGTATTGAGATAACCAAGACCTTGGGTATGAGAATTAGACAAACTACAATGATCATCGGACTTTGGGACATTTAGAGTTTTGGACCTAGAAGGGGTACTCCTGGATTTTTATTTTTTTTTAAAATTTAGTATAGGAAATTCGATGAATTAGGAACAATGAACCCTAAGGCCAAATTTCTCAAATTTCTACTATTCTTAAGTTAAACTTAGAAATAATGATGAACAATAGGATCAATTCTCTCGATTTTGTGATGTTTTTGAACATAAATCTATAATTTTGAACCATAGGTCCGCCTTAGTCGGTATTGTCACGTGTGAAGTGATCAAGTGCTCAAAAATTCAAGTTCGAGTGGCGTGGTTCCAACCGGACAACTTTTGACCCCAAGAAACATAAGAATTGCTTGTATTAGAAAATAAAATCGTCCAACGTATGAGCATAGACTTTGGATTAGAACTACTAGATTAGCGCTACTCCTGAGTTAGGACTAGGCTACTGATTATGCAGACGAGCATAAATGACTTATTATGCTAGGATAATTAGAAGATAGACTTAGTTTGTTTGGTTGGTAATGTTGGGGTGAGACACCCTTCGTTGAATTCTCTTGATATTTATAGGCTTCTTTAATAATTCTTAAGATGGCCGTTTAAACTTAGAAACTATTTAGGATTGGTGGAAACTTATATATCCCTTAGAGTGAACGTTTAGGTCAAATCAACGCACACCTTAAAACTATTTTCCCAAAGACTTATTATAATCGGGAACACGAAGTAGAGAAACTATAGACAAGTGAAGTATTCACGGTTTAAATCAAGTTTTAACTCCTGTTAGTTACCAATGAACTCAATGCCTTGATCAGGTAAAAGATTTGGATCAACCAGGATTAAGAAATGATACGACGAACTTTCTGCCATGGCCAGGCAGAAGGTCGAGGTATCCGGCTAAGACCTACTACACAACCTTCCTTCCGTGTTGGCTTGACTACTAATAACCGAAAATTATTACTTCACCCTTGGGAAGTATTAAAGATTGCCAATAGGGGTTTAGGCCCAAAGAAGTCCTTTTAGAGGGCACCAAATGGTTAAAAAGTTAGGTCCCAAATTACAACCTGTCCTAATGTACAAATGGAGGGATAAAATCTTGAGCCTTGATTGTAAAAATATTTTTAAGGGGGGTAGAACATTAAGAATCCAGTCTATTTATATTAGTACATGCATCCATCCAATAAGAGTGGTATAGTAGAAGCATGGTAGGCCCATAGCCCACTGGCCCAGGATCGAAAGAAATTGATCCAGTTTATACATAAGGTTAAATCGCTAAATAGGATCTGCTTTGTACCTAAAATGACAATAATGAACTCATCGAAAGGAAGCAATTAGGTTCAAGAACTAGACCAATTCATATATGTATAAATCGTATCAGTAAAGAATAGGCCCAATAGTGGGTACAAGCTAAATTACAATAGCCGAGGTCAGTGTATTCACAATTGGGCTCGTTAATAGGAACCTGATAATAGCTTTAGCCAATTTCGGGGATGAAATTGTTTTTAAAAGGAGTAGATTGTAACACCTCGAATTTCTTGCTAACTAAGACTTCGATGTCCTTGGGAGTCACCTTTGATTTATTAACTTCAGTGTATGTACTTCTGTGTATTCGCATGGGTTTGGGACCAAAAGGAGTGACCTTGGATCCACAAAAACTGCCCAATTAAGTGAAATTTGAGAATTTTGAAGAATATGGACAACAAGGTTCAGTTGCACCGAGCAAACTGGGGTAGCCCTGCTCGATTAAACTGAGTAAACGTCGAGCAACCGAATAAATTTGGATAGCAGGGCTCGGTTGCACTGAGTAACTTTGTTCAGCAATATTCTGCACATTCGGATTTTGATAGTTTCAGTGTACTGACTTCCAAAAGTCATATCTATTTTTCTACTATTCTGATTGAGGTGATTCAAAAGCCAGATTGAATATTGATGAGTCTAGTTTTATATAAAAATAAATTAAAAAAATAAAAACAAAAATAAAAGGAAGTTAATATAATAGATATTTGGAAACTATACCAAAATCATTAGTTTCAGGCAGCTGGTACTCCCAGAATTTTTATGAAACTCAAAATAAAATGAAAATTGGTAGGCATAAATTAGACTTAATGATAAACTAATAAAAAAAAGTTAAAAAATAATTTCCTACTAAAAGTATGAAAACATTATAAAAAATAGACCTGTTGAAACTGAAATTTTAACAACTACACGTTACCGATGGACCGCGCATATCTTTTTCATATTAGAGTTTTTCTTTTCAATGTATTCTTAGAAATTGCTTCTAATCATACTAGAAATTAGAGCTGGGCATCGGACCGAGTTGGATCGGATTCGGTCCAACTCGTTTCGGTCCGAAAAGTAGCTGAGCTGATCCGAACCCTATCTGATCCGGGACCGAATCCGGGATACAGAACTCGAACTGATCCGACACACGATTGTCCTGACCCGAACGAAGTCTGACTCGGTTAGGAAACCGAGTCGGATCGGGTTGGGTACAATTCGAATCGACTTTTTTAATAGTGAAAATCATTATCCTCGTTGCTATTTTCGGTGTGGTCCATTTGAGCTTTAGATATGATTTGTTTTTTTTTTTTTCAAATGCTCTAAAATGATCACAAAAAATGGATAAACGGTATGAATATAATAAATACTTCGTTGTGGTGCGCATGTGATGTTGATCTCGTTTAAGCAAATGGATTGGCTACTCCCCCTACCACCCGCTCGGTGGCTGATGGTTGGTGCTCTATGGGACTCACCATGATGTGTGTTTTTAATCCATTCCATTCATCCATTTTTAAAGATCATTTTAGCACTTGACCCAAAATATGAGAGGGATATAAATATCAAGTAGACCACACCACAGAAAAATAATAATGATTGGATATCCACAATTAAAATCCTCCTGAGGCCCAATGTACTATTTATTTGAAATCCAATCTGTTGATTAGGTCATAAAGGTCCAGATGGATGGAAAAAATAAAGAATAGATTGAGTCAAAACTTTTATGGCACCTAAAAGTTTTTTAATGGTTAACGCTCATTCAACACTGTTTCTTGTAATGTGTTCCACTTGAGATTTGGATAGTTAACACTCATTCAACTTTGTTTCTTATAATGTGTTCCACTTGAGATTTGGATAAACCTCATTTTTTGTCTCACGCCATAAAATGACCTGGAGAAATAGATGGACGACATGGATGGAACACATACATCATTTCGGGGCCCACAGACCACCGACCACTCCGTTCCCATTTGAGCCATTCATACATCTCAGAGCTCGAGGTGGGCAGCTGCATTGACGTGTTGTACACGGTAGGCAGCGTGCTGTGCACGAAAGTGCCTGCATTGCTGCGTTTATGTTAGTAAGTTCTGTGGGTCTAATCATGGGACATGTGTTATATCCAAACTGTCCATCCATTTGGCGAGCTCGTTTTAAGGCTTGAGACAAAAAATAAGGTAGATCTAACTATTAGGTGGACCACATTGAAAAAAGCAGTGGGGATTGAACGTCTACCATTGAAAGCCTTTTTGGGATCACAACCTCATAGAAGTTTTAGATCAATTTGAAAATTGTTTTGCCTCTTAATTCAGGTCTTTGTAACCTTATGAATAGATTGGATGGAAAATAAACATTATGGTGGGCCCTACGAATTGTTTAGCGGTGAAAATCATTATCTCTGCTACTATTTGTGGTGTGGTCCACATGATCTTTGGATATGATTCATTTTTTCGATAATGTTCTAAAATGATCTCTAAAAATTGATGAACGGTGTAGATATAATAAATACATCACTATGGGGCCCATATAACTTTGATCTCCTTTGAACCGTTTGTACAACTCGAAGCTCGAGGGAGCGTTAGTGCTTGTCTTCGCAAGACATGCACTTCCAGCTATAGCCTATAGCTTGCATTAGCTATCCTATCCTGCAATGGCTATATAGCTATGTATGGTACTCCAGCAAACCTCTTCTTATTATAGTAAGTAAACTTTGTTGGGGCCCACCGTGAATGCATGTGTTTTATCCAGGCCGTTCATTCGTTTTCCAAATCATTTCAGTGGTTGAACCCAAAATTGATACATATCTAAAGCTATAAGTGGACCATACCACTGGAAAAAGTAGAATTACTGATAAGAACCTCCCCGGATTGGGTCAGTTCGGATCCATTCGGATCTGGTTTTCGAATCGGATCGGTTCGAATTGACCACAACCTGATCTCGATCCAAAAAAATATCGGATCTGAATGGTCCTACCTGATCCGCACCAATCCATGCCGTCAGTTCGGTTTGGAATGGGTCAGATCGGGTCTAATCAGGTCAGATCCACCGGATCGGGTCAGATATGCCCAACTCTACTAGAAATCATCTTATTTAATCAAATTAATAATTTTTATTTTTTAATATATTTTACTAATTTACATAGCTTCGAGTATAGTTGAATGATGGTCCTTGATTAGGGTGATTAGAGTTGAATTATCATTTTTGCTAATTACAAATAAGCCACACTATGAATTTAGCTAATCTAAACCCACAATAATCGTGCATGAGAAATCTCACTGCCCAATTCATCCTGAAATGCCCAGATTCATCGGATTAGATATAGACTGCACGTTAGTTGCCTATTAGACTCGAAACTATAGAATAACGACTATCTTACCAGGCTTGACGTCCATCGCGGATGTCCAGCTGGGATAGTGTCTAGAATCGTTCAACTTGGGCCAAAGGCCGGGTGCATAGGATGTGCAAATGCCCTAAGCAAAAAGTTGAAAATATAAGTGGATTCGGCTCTCTCCTCTTTTCGAAGTTGCAACTTTCCAACTATTGGGTTGAAACTAAACTCAAGGTGTGAGTTAATGATATTTTCCTATACATATCCATATAGTCGTGGCCCCGATCGATCATTGGTGACCGTCCATCGTAAGTGGGGCCCCTATGGCTAATCAGAGCATTCGAATGTCGCCTAATTGTGATGAAACATAAATCCCATTGCGGGACACATGCCCTATGGTGTAGATAAGTTAGTGGGGCCCTAGAAGGCCTTGTAAATCCAAAAATGACCTCCCCCAAGACAAGTTTAATACAAAAGGGAGGTCTATGCCATTTTAAACATTTCTGGCCCTATATAAATCCTCATTCAAGCCCCCCCCCCCCACTCCCATGTGAATTTTTATTTCCGAGAGAGAGAGAGAGAGAGAGAGAGAGAGAGAGAGAGAGAGAGAGAGAGAGAGAGGTGAAAAGAGGGGGAAGCAAGGGAGAGGAGATGGTGTAGAGGATCCACCCCGCCACCGCTGGCTGACGATGCATCTGCACCATACTGTATTGTCTGAACTTCTCCCGGCAACGATTTGAGGTAGGAAACCAACCTTTTCATGTGGGTTTTCTCTCTAGAACCAATTGCATAATCCCTTATGAGCCCATCGTCTTATCATAGGACGTTGGGAAGTTAATTCATAGGAACTTAACCTAGGAACTAGCCCCCAAACTCGGCGCACCACCCCAAGGTGCGTACCATTACCTTTAGGTTGCCAATTATCAAACTCAATACCACAATTAATGGTTTATGTGATGAATAGATGAAAGCATGATATTTAATGTCAATTTGTGAATATATAATGCGTAGATGGATTCATGCTAACCAGTGTCGATTATTGATTTGTGTAATGTATGGGTCAATGCATGATAATTAGTGTTGATTTATGAATGTGTAGTGTGTAGACGGATGCATGCTAACTAGTACGCACTTGTATGGCCGCTTACTTTCCATGTATTACTATCTTAGTGTAACGCCACCTGCATGTTTGATGAGATGCACTATAAAGTATGATAGTCTAAATTCACTGTTTATATCCCTCCATGTTAGTCACGATAGTCAATTTATTAGTGTAATTGACTGACTGAGACTACCCGGCAAACCACAAATCCACAAGGGTGGCCCCGATTGAGTTGGCCACCCCAGACTAGTTTGATTGATCATGGCCGAACACGGATATTCGACGGTAGTCGGACTACATGAGATGCTTGCACCTAATGCTGATTATGCTGGAGATAGTCCGAGTCAATTGAATTAGCCTAACAGACGACCAACCATTTGTGTCCACCATGTATGATCATGCCTACCTGAATCTAGAGCACCCCATACCCTATAGATGCCTACTAATAACTGTTAGTGATGCAATCCCTAAGTCTCAAGAGTCGGGCATGGTGGTACGGGACAATGTGTCCGTGCTGTTGGCCTACACTGGATTAACGAGCCTCCCCGTAGCGACCATCGAGCACTAATGGAGGTTGTAAATCATTATTCAAATGGCCCCTGTCAAATTACCTGGTCGATGGTTCCATGTCAGATTATATTTCGAATGACCCCGGTCATGAATGGAATTAGGTGACGAGACTTTTTACTTTGTAGTGATTTGGTTTTATGTGATAAGCCCGCACCTCGAAACTGAGTGATCATACTCAGTATTGGGTAACTACTTATACCAAGTTGATCTTTCTATATTTGGGTATCATGTCGTACCTTTGATATTATTGATTTGTGAGTTAAACAGGTGATACCTAAATTTGGATCATGGATCGCAGGCTTAGAGTCGCTACGCCGTTGTGGTCCAAGTGATCTGGATAAGGCCATTGATTAAATGGAGGTGTTTCAGCTTCCCCAATCTTTCTGGATGAATGGACTTAATTAACTACTCGACTAACATGAACATTCATATCATTGCATTAGCATAAGTTGTGGCGACTTGGGCATCGTGGTCACGTGTTGAGGGAGTGTTGGCATTTATGAATGAGGTGTCGGAGTCACTTATGAGGGAGTGTTGGATTGTGAGGGCATGCATCCTCTCATTACAACATACATGTGCATTAATAAGAGCATTTAGAAACTGGGTGTTTAAGTTGCTTTATCATTACTTGTGCTAGTGGAATTGATAACAAGTGTAATGTAGAGTTAATGGAACCACTGAGTTGATCACTCACTCCCACTCTGGGATGGTGTTTTAAAACACCAACCAGACGATATTATCAATGCAGGTATTATCGAGTTCTTAGAAGGGTAAGTTTAGAGAGGCTTACACCGCTGACATTGCGTTTTAAAGGATTGGACCAAACTGAAAATTTTACACTTTAATCATTTTGGGTATCCCCATTTAGGTGGACACCATATTTTAATTGTATCTTTATTATCAGCCCCATATATATATATATATATATATATATATATATATATATATATATATATATATATATATATATATATATTCTACCTTGCTTTGGCTACCTCGCTTTGGATCCATTAATTTGAATTGCGTTGCTTTGATTGTTTGTGTAAAATGAGTGTGAATATGAATGAGGTGTAACGTCTCGATTTTTAAAACCCAGTATACAACTCGTTCCCTGAAAACTCGGGTGTTAATGATCAAATCAGTGGCAATAATAGTAAAATTAAAGCGTGATGGCGAAACTAAGCATGGGTAAAGCCATGAAACCAAATAATAATATCTTGGTCCACTCAACTGGGGACCCAAATACAAAACCAATAAGTTCAATTGTGCCAACAAATAAAATCCACTATAATAGCTATTGATTTAATCGAAAATATTCCACCGCCTCCTCATGCAGCTCCTCCTCGTAAAACTCTTCCTTTGTAGTGGCTGCATCGACTCCGGAATCAGTGTCGTAGTTGTCCCTACTCACACCTGCATTCTCTGTACAGTTAAACATTGGATAAATTAGTGGCCAACTTAGTGTGAATTCCTCCCAAGATTACACACCGCCGCCTTAGACAAGTATAGCATGAAAAGTAACAAGGCATACAAAACATAACAAGATGCAGTCTTATTATATACATGGATGCGTGAATGCATCATCGACCTGGGGATGCTCATCCAGTCAGACTTGGGCTCGTCACCCATGCAAAAAGGTTGGTCATCAGTGCAGCACATCATGTGCCGCATAATGACCAAGTCATCATACATCACATACGTAGGTCGATAGTCGGTGGTCTGGCACTAGCGAAACGATACCCCAATAAACCTAAGGGCACGAGCTACAACATCTAGAAATAGCCACCCGTCATCGCCAATATGTCATGTGTGCATGATTAGTCGGGCCATTATTAGTCCAATTACAATCGGCCGATTCAATGAAGCTCAAGGGCACTACGGGGGGCTTGTCACCCGATGTAGGCCAACAGCTAGGCATAGTGTCCCATACCACCATCCCTGACCCATGAGTCTACTACCTTAGGGTGTTAATAGAACCCGCCAACATGTGGCCAATTAATTCTCAATCTATGGGGTAGCTACCATCATATGTTAAGTGGGAATGAAATGTCGAGGATACTAAATTACACGAATAAAATGAGTCGATATGTATGCTACAAATATGAATAAGTAACGACAAAATCCCATAGTCAAGTACGTGGAATCACCCCATAGATGGTAAATCCCATGAATAATTTGCTACTAACTTAACCTCCATGTTAAGGGTCTATTCTCAGCACAACCAGTCTTATTACACCCTAAGTACGGACTCTCTTTCATAGATAGAGGTTCCCCCCTTTGCTTAGAGAGATTTTGATTCCGTATGTGCCTTACAAACAATCCAATAACATGTGATAATGACATAGAGATCAAGTACCAAACCATCTTAAGTGACGAATGTATCATTCTAATAATTAAAGTAAAACTTAAGTACACATGCAAATATAATTCAAGAGTCACCTAACAGATCAAGGTCTAGCATTTGCATTTAATATTCATGATCATGGATTATCAATTCTCAAACATATATTCAAGTAAACTAATCAAATAATTAATCAAACTCTAAGACATCATTTATAGTCAATATAAAAGTTATCCTTGATCTAATTTAGAGATGAAAAGCCCAAGGGGAGAAGTCATCACCTTGCGGGTCGTAGTTTCTCCCTTGATCCAAATTTCTGCAATTAACTAGCGGCCCAACACCACACGATTGATTACCTAGGGTTATTCCCAAATCAAGAGTTCGTATTAGATAATTAATTCCCAATGCTCCTAACTATCTAAGCCCCCGCAATTAAGTGGGGTTTGTAAGGACCCATTTTCGTGGGAACTGGGCCTGCATCTATGTGATCAGGCCCATCGATTGTGGTCTAATACGGTGGCCCGAACTAGGCCTCGTTTAGCCCAACCATCATTACACAATCGAGGCGTAGATACTGGGCTGGGCCGGCTCATTCTAGCCCAACAGTTACTGATGCTGACTGTCTCCAAAGTCTGACTGGGTTGCCTCATTTTGGCACAGCAGCAGATATCCAAAGACCAGATGGGCTGGACTGATTTTCACCCAGTTGTTGCCATTTGCTGATAGCCCAAGGACTGGGTAATGCTGGACCTATTTCAGCCCAGCTGTGTGACTTAATCATAACCTAACCTCGCTGTTCAGTAGTGGTCCAGAAAACTGGGCTGGGCTGGATTTATTCTGGCCTAGCGCAATTACCCATAGACACCCCAGATGCTGGGCTAGTTTCGGGGGTGGGGTTGAGCTGAGCCTAGTTCAGCCTTTCTTCAATACTTGATGATGGCCCAGCTCGGCTGTCTAGTGTTCGGCCTGCTTTGACCTAGCTAGGGTGTTCCAAAACCCCTTGGGCCCACTGTATTCATCAATTGGCCCACCTATTGGCCTTAAGTGCGGCCCACTAAGTTTTGCACTGAGTTGTGGCCCAGAAACGGGCTTAACTTCAGTGAGGTCCACTGCTAGTATGGCCAACATCGTATAAGCAGTTTTCATCATCGCAGTCAGGGGCTCGGCCCATTGCTGTTAGTGCTGGCCCAGCCTTGCTGCCACCATATCAGCTCGACCCATTGAGTTCAACCAGGTGTTGAGTCACTGGGTTAAGAGAGATGATGCGTATACAGGCCTTACCTTGCAGATGGCGATGGTTGGGCGCGTCCAATGGCTCTACTCAGATCCTGGTTTGCACCGGGCTGGAAGAGTCTGTAAGAAGGCCTGCAGCCTTCCCTCCTTGGTTGTCTCTGTCCCACACTGAACCAACTTAACCCAAGACAAATGGATTGACTTAGTGCAGTGCGGCACCGAGTCACACAGCCACTCACTTCTCTCCCACCTTTCTGTCCTTCTCTCTCTCTCTCTTAGCTCTAGTGCGAATCCCGAGGGCAGGCAACTGCTTATATAGGCCTGGGAATGTCTCCCATTACTTTTCTTAGTGCAGGCGGTTTCCTGCCTATTTTTAGCAGTGAGAGAATGATGCGATTTGACATCTGGACGGACAACTAGGATGCAAAGATTGGGGCGGACATGGATCGCCTACGTGACAACCACTCAGCCCACCATTCTTGGATAAAGCCAATCACAGCAACCTGAGCCCGACCATTTTTAATTTTTTATTGCATAGGTCAGGTTAGACCACTAGTCTGATGGACGGTCTGGATCGTCCGGACGGTGGTCCGAGGTGGGCCACTACGAAGCCAGGGGGATCGTTTTTATTTATTTATTTATTTTTTAAAAATTTGGGCAGGAGAAATCTCCCTTTCTCGCATTGGCTCAGGTGAAAGCTGGTTTGACTAACTCGAGACTGGAGTGCACATGCACCCTGTGTGTGGTCCACCGTGATGTTTGTGATAAATCTACTCTGTCTGTTCTACGTGAATGGCCCAAATTAGGGCCCCTGACCAAAATGAGGTGGATGTGAAGTTCAGGTGGGTCGTACTGTGCATCTCAAGCCCTATTTAGCTGGTTCTCGTTGATCTAGTGGCTAGATTGGTTAAAAAAATTCGTTTCAACAATTAATTAGGTGCTTAGGAGGTAGTGGTTGATTGGTTAAGTACTCACTAGCTCCCGAGGGATGATCGTAAGCATATTGTCCTGTTATTCTACAACCAGATGATTTGAAGTTGTCCCTAACTTAAGATGGTCAGTTAGGCTTACCCTAGTGGCTGGTGTAGGCTCCCTCTTAGCTCCTAGGGGACTTTGATGGATGGCTTCAATGGTGGGTGAAGGCTCCTTCCTGTATGAGTTTGAGTTAGAGTTATCTGTTAATTGGGTTTGAAGTTCCACTAATACGAGTTTAGATGGTAACACCCACATACCAGAGGTGCGGGGTGTTACAGTCTACCCCCATAAAAAAAATCACCCTCGAAATTACCTGTGGTGTGTCGCTGAACAGGTGAGGGTACTTCTCGCTAACTTCTGCTTCCCTTTCCCAAGTTGCCTCCTCTTCACCATGGTGTGACCAGAGAACCTTGACCAGTGGTATAGTCTTCATCCACAGGACCTATTCCTTGCGATCCAGGATGCGGATAGGTTCTTCGGTGTAGGAAGCATCCTCGGTAAGCTCGACCTGCTCCCAGCTAATGATATGTGACTTGTCTAGCTTGTACTTCTTCAGCATGGATACGTGGATGACATTGTGGATGTTAGCCAGCGCAGTAGGCAGTGCCAAGTGATATGCCACTGCTCCCACATGATCTAAGATCTCGAACGGCCCAATGAATCGAGGTGCTAATTTCCCCTTATGTCCAAACCTCATCAAGCCCTTCATAGGAGAAATCTTCAAGAACACATGATCGCTTATTATAAATTCCAAGTCACAACGCCAATTATCTGCATAACTCTTCTACCTTCTTTGGGTAGTGAGCAGTCATTTTTGAATGACATCGATCACCTGAGTAGTAGCTTAGACAAGCTTAGGCCCTGGAAGACTCCTTTCTCAGACTTTTTCCAAGCACTGAGGAGCTCGGCAAGGGCAGCCATAGAGAGCCTTATAAGGCACCATGCCTATGGTGGATTGGAAACTATTGTTGTACGTGAACTCCGCTGGAGCAAAATGATCATCCCATTTACCATGGAAGTCCAAAATGCATGCCCTCAACATATCTTCAAGAATCTGGTTTACCCTCACAGTCTGCCCATCTGTTTGAGGATGAAAGGTCATGCTAAACTTGAGCTTTGTGCCCATCTCATCCTATAACCTCTTCCAAAAAGTGGAAGTAAACCTGGAGTCTCAGTCCGATATAATTTCTTGTGGGACCCCGTAGGATCGCACGACTTCTTGAATGCATAGCCTTGCCAGACTATCGGTCGAATCTGTTGTATGAATCGGAAGGAACCAAGCAGACTTCGTCATCCTGTCGACAATGACCCAAATCGAGTCATACTTCCTCTATGTCCTAGGAAGGCTGGATATAAAGTCTATGGAGATGTTGTCCCATTTCCATTCAGCTAGCGGTAGTAGTTGAAGGGTTCTAGCGGGCTTGCGATGCTTGACTTGATTTTTAACACACCATACATTTCACCACAAAGCCTACTATGTCTCTCTTCATGTTGTTCCACCAATACTGCCTCTTGACCTCATTATACATCTTAGTGCTACCCAGGTAGATAATCATCCTAGAATGATAAGCTTCTACCATTACCTCACGTTTCAGGTCGGCATCATCAGGTACTCATACTCGCCCCTGGTACCGAAGACCACCATCACCACCATCCTCCAATCGGGCATTCTCTCGCTCCTACACCTCTCCTTCATCTTATTAATCCATTCGTCCTATTCTTGGGCATAAATTACTTGGCGAACCAGGGTCAGTTCCATAGTCAAAAGGGCCACATAAGCATTTGGTTCGTCGAGGGTAAGCTGGATATCGAAGTCATGAACGAACTCCATCATCTCTCACTCCTCGATCATCAAGGTGGCCATTAACTCATGTTTCTTCTTCCAGCTCAGAGCGTTAGCCACAGAGTTTACCTTACCAGGGTGGTAAGATATGTCGAAGTGGAAGTCCTTGAGTGTCTCCATCCATCGACGCTGGCGCATGTTCAAGTCCTTCTATGTGAATATATACTTCAAACTCTTGTGATCATAGAACAATTAGAACTCTTTCCCATAGAGATAGTGTCTCCATATGTTTAGAACGAAGACTATTGCTCCAATTCCAGATCATGTGTCGGGTTATTCTCCTCATGCTTCTTCAACTGTCTCGAAGCATAATCGATCACTCTATCATTTTGCATAAGCACACATCCCAGCCCCAACTTCAATGCATCGCTATACACCACAAACTTCTCTCCCTCCTGTGGAAGAGTGAGTACTGGTGTGGAAGTCAGTCTCATCATCAGCTCCTGGAAGGCCGCTTCCGCGTTCTCGTCCCACGTGAATCGGTTGTTTTTCTTCGTCAGTTGGGTGAGCGGCCTCGCAATCCTGGAGAATTCCTTGATAAAGCGTCTGTAATACCCTGCCATGCCCAAAAAACTCTAAACCTCAATGACCGTTGTGGGCTGTTCCCATTCAGACATTGCTTCCACCTTGGCAGGATCAACTGCTATGCCTTCTGCTTTCACTACATATCCTAGGAACTTCACTTCCTCTTCCTAGAACTCACACTTAGTTAGCTTGGTGTACTTTCAGGGTGTTCAAGACCGTGCGCAAGTGCTCTTTGAGTAGACCAAGATATCATCGATGAACACAATTACAAACTGATCCAGGTACCACATGAATATTCAGTTCATCAAGTCCATAAATATGGCTAGGGCATTGGTGAGGCCGAAAGACATTACCAAGAACTCGTAGTGCTCATAGCAAGTTCTGAATGTCGTCTTAGGGATATCCTCATCCCTGATCCTCAACTGATGGTACCCTGATCGCAGATCGATCTTAAAGAAATATATGGCACCCTTAAGCTGATCAAACAAGTCGTCGATATGTGGCAGCGGGTACTTGTACTTTATCATCACTTCATTTAGCCTCCTGTAATTAATGCAGAGACGCATCGACCCGTCCTTCTTCATGAAAAGAACTGGCACCCCACAAGGGGAAACGCTAGGGCGGATGAACCCTTGGGCTAGCAACTCATCTATCTAGTTCCTCAACTCCTCCATCTCACAAGGAGGCATGCGAAATGGAGGCAATGATATGGGGGCAGTCCCTGGCTTGAGGTCTATACAGAAGTCTACCGCTCGCCTAGGGGGCAGTCTGGGTATTTCTTGAAACACCTTAGGGAAGTCTCGCACTACTAGTACCAGACTGATGGTGGCTTCAACTATCTCTGGTTCGTCTAGAGCCTGTAAACTTCTGAACATCTTGTGCCTACCCCTCCCCTTCAGGGTGAAGAAGGCCTATCCGGGAACTGATATAGTGATTGTCTTATCGCGACAGTCTATGATTGCTCGTACCAACGTTAGCCAATCCATACCAAGGATGACGTCAAACTGTCTGATGGGCATGACGATCTGGTCCATAGTTACTTCGTGACTCGTGAGAGTGATGAGACATGCTTTGAATACTTTATCTTTCCACGAATTTACCCATAGGGGATGTTACGACTAGGGGGCATGTATTAGAGTTGTGTTCAATTCGAACCTAGTTGCGATAGCATGATCGATGAAAGACAAAGTTGTACCAGAATCAAATAAGGTGAGTACAAGGGTACCATTGATGTGAGAGATATCGTGAATGGTCTGGAGAGGGTCCTCTTCAGTCTCCGTAGCGGCGACTGCATATATACGTGATGGGGGAATCCTTTGCTGAGCTGGAGGTCCTTGTCTGGGATGCCGGGGCCTGGGAAAATTTACTGGTAGCGGAATACCCTCGTCCTGCATTCTCTTGTAGCAGTTCTGGGTGGTGTGGTTCTCTCTACTGCAGTAATTGTAATGCTTGTTTAGAGGCATGGGCAGAGCACTCGCAGGTAGGATCCTGAACCTCCTCTCTGGGACAAGTGGGGTGAGAGACACCTGCCTCGGTCTGCTTGGGGCATCTCTGACTAGGGGTGTACCCTGATAGTGCGCTCAAAGTCCTTCTCGACCCTCATCGCCTTGTCCACCAATTTCAGGAAGTCCCCGAAGTCTCACGCTGTAACGCCCCGGATTTTTGCCAACCTGGGATTAGACGTCCTTAAGCAATGGGTCAATCCTAACACAGGTTTAACTTCTTAAACGCTCAATTAAAGTCTCAAATCGTTCCTTAAATCATTTTCTTCACAAATCCCACCCTTCACTACCTTGTGCTTTCAATTTTTCAAAGCACCTTCGCCCTAGACACTATCTTAAACTAGCTAAGTATTATAACTTGGATCATTTTATATACAAACTACAATGGACTAAGTTCCACCTCAGACGAAAATCACTTAGGATTAAATCCTTTAGAAATTTGACAAAGTGAACTAGGTGCTAAACTAGATTAGCCATGAAATCCATTTGAATAGCTTTAAATACGATCTGCAAGACCCAAAACTTGCAGAATCATTGACGCTAGGTTACCCTAAAGTTTAGAACCAAACTCATTTCCCGTCTGCTCTCGGGAATGAAACGAAACTTCGTATTAGGTCTAGATCGCACATCGGGAGTCCGATTAACCCGAAGCTAAGGAACTAGGACCGCCCCACTGGGCTTAATAATCATCTCAAAAATCAGCTCCTTCTGATGTTCCACAGCCATTCGTTTCGATTCGGAGCGAGGGAGTGTGAAAAACACTATTCCCATGCCAAAATAAATATACGGAATAGTGATCGGCATCATTCGTTGACGCGTCAAGTATTAAGCAACCCCGTCGTCGAATCGGACCAAATTACACCCTCGGATTAAGAAAAATTTCGGGAACATTTACATGTACTTAGAATTTCGATCGTGGCCCACGACCGTCGAACCGAAAGTGGTCCGCCACGTGTGATCTGGGAATCCGATCGAGTCAAAACGTAATCCCACATAGATCCATAGATGGTGAGCTTAAGTCGACGTTTGGTTCAAGGAGGGAGGGAACCTCCCTTTTGGCCGAAAAAGGACGAATATCCTATATTAGCAGTACCCCTTGAACCGAGTCTAATTTGAGAATGTTTTTGGCTATAAAAGGGGCTTAGAAAACCCTCTCACTCATGACCATACGAATTTTGGAGAAAAACCTAGAGGGAGGGAGAGAAAAAGAGAGAAAGGCTTGGAGTTTTGTTGCAGATTTTCCTCCTCCTGCTTTGGCTTGTTACACGGCCTACACCATACTGTTCTAGGCGCTTTCCCGCGGTATCCATCCCATTTGAAGGTAAGAAACCCTAACCCTAGGTGCAATTTTGGTAGGATCGTTGTAGGCTATGTACAACTAACCGATTCCGCTCTTTAGGCTAGAAAACTCCGGTATACGGAAGTTCTCTCGCCCTTCTTGATTCATTGAGTTTCAAAAGGCAAAGGTGAGGACTTTAAGTGCATAAGTTACGGTTTTCAACGCTTTCAATGTCGATAATGGTAGATTCATGATGCTTGCAATTGCACATGTACAAAGTGCTTTCCATTTCTGTTTCGATTAACGTTGTAGAAATTGGAATTTCACATACTCTAAGTATACGTAGAAAATCATGTATACGTATTTTTTTGGAAAAACGTTTGACATGTTTATTTAATGTATTATTATATGATATATGGATAAAATACTAATTTGGTGAAAGGAATTCTTTGAAATACATGTTCATGTGTAAATGCTACGTATGTTGAAATTGTATATTCTAGAAATACCGTATATGTATTTTTTTTTGGGAAAATGTATGACATGTTTATTTAATGTATGATTATACAATATATGTATAAAATACTAGTTTGGCGAAAGGAATCGCCAAAATACATGCTCCCTTGTAAATGTCATAGTATGTTGAAATTGCGTATTCTAGAAATACCGCATATATGTAAAAATTTGGAGATGTATTTATCATGATTATTTCTTTGTAGTAATATATTATACATGGATAAAATACTCACTTGGCTAAAGGATAGCCCTAATATATGTTTTGCTAACATACACCATGTATGTTGTAATAGTGTATTCTAAGTGTTTGTGAAAATGATTTGAATGAGTATAGAATTCTCATTCGTGCTGCATCATGACTAATTGTCGTGGATTCATGATTGTTGTATTGGCGATACCCTTTTAATTAAAGGATTTTCCTAAATCACGCCACGGCCAATATACACCATATATGCTAAAATGTGTGGCCCAAGTGTTTGTGGGAATGATTTGAATGAATATGGAACTTGGATTCACGCTTGCCATGACTATCCGTCGTGGGTGTACGCGTGTTATGATTGGGGCAACTCCCTAGTGAAAGGATTTGGCCTAATGCCTATGTGATCGACATATGTCATGTATGTCGATGTATGTTTGTTTAAGTGTTTCTTGAAATGTCTGAATGAGTAGTAATTAGCAAAGTGTAATGTATAAGGGTGTTGAGATATGATTCTCAACCTTTTTTTTTTTACTATGTGTATGATCTCCTTTGATAGTTGTGTGATTAGGAATTGAACATGTACAAACTCATGCTTGTGTTGTGATTCATAACATGCTCAACTGCTTTATGATTTTAACTATGTAATGCATATGCTTAAATTTATATTTACGTTGTATGATCCATCATGGGTGATGGGGGAGCGGAGCAACGAGTGCGTGCAACAGCCCTGGCAGCCCTAAACGGAAAATACCATACCTTGATTGTATGAGTGGAATCTTGATCCATTACTGCTTTATTTATCTGCAATTGATTGTGTTTGGGGCTATGATTATGGCCCAGGCAATCGGTAACGGGATTGAATTCGTGGCTGAGATTCATTTGCCACGTGGGATGTGTTCGACGAACTTGTGTCGTGCGTTGCCTGTCGGCAGTGGCTAGGCCACACGAAGTTGTTTATGCACTTCATGTCGTGCAGCTCAACGGGCGATCGTGCTAGTCGAGCTCGTCAAGTAACCCGATCTGTCTTATGTATGTTCACCATGTTTGGTCGCTACTGCTTGAACCTAGGGTACCAAACTTACCAGTGAAACCCCTTTTAACCATGGTACCTTGATCCGCTAAGACGCATGAGCCGGGCATGGTGGTATGGGACACCGTGGTCGGAAGTCTGTCGGCTCTGGCCCCGGGGTCATGAGCCTCCCGTGGTGACCATTGCGCAACCAACCTCGTGAGCCGATTATGGTGGTATGGGACACTATATTCGAGCCTATCGATACTACGGCGAGAGCCGAGTATGGTGAGACCTGTGCTCGTGCTGATGGGCGACGAGTCCTCCGTAGTATCTTCGAGTATACTCCAAGTGTCCGTGATTGGCGACGAGTCTTTCACAGCAACTAGAGTATGAGTTGAGCCGAGTACGATGAGACCTGTACTCGAGCTGACGGCTAGTGATTGGGCCAAGTACGGTGAGACACGTACTTGGTGACGGCCGACAAGAATTGAGCCGCATACGGTGAAATCTGTATCCGCGCTGACGGGTGACGAGCCCTTTTGCGATGCCTTCACTACGCTTCTCAAACCATAACATCGTATGAGATTAACTAGGATTGACGACCCTAGAATGGATCATGTTTGGGAATGATACAAGGGAGGTACCTTAGTTTCCCAATATTCTTTGTTTGAAATGGACTAATAATAACTTGGTAATCATGAGCATCATCGCACCGCATGTGCTTTGTAGATGTGGCGCCGAGGGAGTAAGCATTCGCGAACGTAAGATGATGTCGCTTGAGGGTGGTTTGGCAAGGGCATACAAACATCATGTCATTTCATTTTCGCACTTAACAAGAGTAGTTAGAAATGTTTGATTTGTCTTTGCTTTATCATTCTTGCTTGGTTGAATTGATAACATGTTAACCTATGCTTTCTTGTTCCACCGAGTTGATCACTCACTCCCACGTTACGGGACGGTGTTTGTAACACCAACCAGATTTGTTGAGTTTCGGTGATGGCGATGCTTGTGAAGCGTAGTCGGACTATACTGTGATAATAGGAGGAGTTCTCTATCTCGTATCTCTCTAGCGAGCAGTCAATGAAGACTGATATTGTATTGATGGGGCTATGGTACATGGGATAGGAGGCATTACACTTCCTCACATTTGGTACATTTAGAAGCGCACTTGTATTTATTTAACTGGTAATGTTATCACACTCGGAGACTCATCATAAGTTATATATTTTATCTATCCATCACGGTCTTCCGCTTGCAAATTTAACTGTCTCAGGAGTATGATATCTTTGTTTGGCTTAATCTCACTCATGTTCAATGCACGAATACAGTCAACATTCAATCATCATTCATTTTGTTGCATAAGTGATGTTCTGGAACTCGGGAGTTGAGTTTATGTTCGACCCCCGATTTTCAGGGCGTTACACACGCATACAACTGCGATTGGATCCCTGTCTTGAGCCCCTCCTTGAACTTCTGTAACTTGTATTCCTCATCCTCGAGGGCCTTGGGCACGTACTGGGAGAGCTCATCAAATTGCACCTCATACTAGGTGACAGTCATGTTCCCTTACTCCACCTTCAGAAACTGTGTGATCTTCTTATTTTTGCACGATCGTAAGAAATACTTCTCTAGAAACTTCATCCTAAATCCTACCCATGTCCATACGTACCCAGACCGCATGCCTCACTGTACGCCTTGCCACCAGTTCTCGGCTTCTCCTTCCAGTAGATATGTGGCCAGGTTGACCATATGGGCATCTGAGCATTCCAGTGGTCTCATCATCTTAGTGATCCACGCCAACCAGTGCTCTACTACACTGGGTCGGGTGCCCCATCAAATGTCAGTGGCTGGAGCCTCTAGAAGTGATCGAATATGTCCGTACTCGGACCTCTACATTGTGTGATGCAACCCTATGGTTTCTATCTCGTAGGGTTTCCATTATAAGCGCATGCGCATCCTGTTGCTGCTGCATGAATGCATTCTACTGTTGTTGCATGGCTGTCGCCATCTGTCCAAAGGCTACAAAAGTTGTGGCCCTTATCTGTGCGTCTGCGGACATGCCAGCGGAGGGCGTCCTCTACTCGAAATAACGTGAAGGCATCTCTGATGGAATGACCTTGGGAGGAGGGGAGTCCCCTCTAGCTTCGGACTTCATGTCTGGGTCTGCTACTCTAGGCAGGAGTCCTGGCATGTATACTGGACTGTGCTCTCGCTGGCGCTCTACTGGCGGAAGAGGTGGTATGTCGATTGTATAAGCCCGCTGCAATCGTAACACAAGTGTCATGGCTTCCTCTGAGGTCAAAATTTCATGGTTTAGGTAATAAGAAAAGTGATTTCAATCAACTGATGAAGCAACATAAGGGTTAGAGATTTGTTATTCTGCTTGCCACATTCACATCATGGTGAGCATTCACCCTCACACAATACATAAATCTAGTTCCTAAGTCTAATCAATGCTTCCGGTAGTATTTCAAGGAGACTAAAATTTATGTTCCTAGATTCAAATGACTAACCTAATGTTTTCTAAGGGATTCTAAGTTCATTCCTAGCCTTAGTATCATTTAGGAACTCTTTCTAAGGAACCTAGGACTTCAATTCATATTCTAAATTCCTTCCAGGTACTAGGGATTTCTTTATAGGTTCAAATGGTTATTCTAATAATATCTAAGGGGGCCTAAGTGTTTTGTTTCTAGGTTTGTTCATCCTCACTACTTTCTTAGGTAAATTTCCTAATTTTCACCTCAGTTAATCCCTTATGAATTTTGTATATTGATCCCACAGCTTGCTATTTCAGACTCCGCTTTGATACCAACTTGTAACGCCTCGGTAACCCGAGTATATAACTCTTTCCCTGAAACCCGGGTGTTAATGATCAAATCAGTGGCAATAATAGTAAAATCAAAGCGTGATAACGAAACTAAACATGGATAAAGCCATGAAACCAAGCAGTAATATCTTGGTCCACTCAGACCCAAATACAAAACCAGTAAGTCTAATTGTGCAAACAAATAAAATCCACTACAATAGCTACTGATTTAAACCAAAATATTTTGCCGCCTCCTGATGCGGCTCCTCCTCGTAGAACTCTTCTTCCGTTGCAACTGCATTGACTTCGAAATCCATGCCGTAGTGGTCCCTGCTCACACCTGCATTCTCTATACAGTTGAATATTAGATGAATGAGTGGCCAGCTCAGTGTGAATTTTCCTCAAGATTACACACTACCGCCTTAGACAAGTATAGTATGAAAAGTAACAAGGCATACAAAACATAACAAGATGCAGTCTTATTATATGCATAGATGCGTGAATGCATCATCGACCTGGGATGCTCATCCAGTCGGACTCGTGCTCGTCACCCATGCAAAAAGCTTAGTCATCAGTGCAGCACATCACGTGCGTACATCACGTATTGCATAATGACCAAGGCATCATACATCACGTATGTAGGTCAATAGTCGATGGTTTGGCAGCTAGCGAAATAATAGCCTAATAAACCCAAGGGCACGTGCTACAGCATCCAGAAATAGCCACCCATCATTGTCAACATGCCATGTGTGCATGATTAGCCAGGCCATTATTAGTCTAATTACAATCAGTTGGTTCAAGGAAGCTCAAGGTCACTACGAGGGGCTGGTCACCCAGTATAGGCCGACAGCTAGGGCATAGTGTCCCATACCACCATCACTAGCCCATGAGTCTACCACCTTAAGCTGTTAATAGAACTCGTCAACATGTGGCCAATTAATTCTCGATATATGGGGTAGCTACCATCGTATGTTGAGTGGGAATGAAATGTCGAAGATACTAAATTACACGAATAAAACGAGTCAGTATGTATGCTACAAACGAATAAGTAACGATGATAAAAATGTTAAATGGTTCATCTCATAGTCATTGAGGTGGAATCACCCCATAGCTGGAAATCCCATGAATAATTTGCCACTAACTTAACCTCCATGTTGAGGGTCTATTCTCAGCACAACCAGTCTCATTATACCCTAAGTCCGAAATCTCTTTTATGGATAGAGGTTCCCCCCTTTGCCTAGAGAGATTTTGATTCCATACGTGTCTTGTAAACAATCCAATAGCATGTGAGAATGACATAGAGATAAGTATCGAACCATCTTAAGTGATTAAGGCATCATTCTAATAATTAAAGTAAAACATAAGTACACATGTAAATATAACTCAAGAGTCACCTAACGGATCAAGGTCTGGCATTTGCATTTGATATTAATGATCATGGATTATCAATTCCCAATCATATATTCGGGTAAGCTAATCAAATGATTAATTAAACTCTAAGACATCATTTATAGTCAATGTAAAAGTTATCCTTGATCTAATTTAAAGATGGAAAGCCCAAGGGGAGAACTCATCACCATGCAAGTTGTAGTTTCTCCCTTGATACAAATTTTTGCAATTAACTAGCGGCCCAACACCACACGATAAATTACCTAGGGTTATTCCCAAATCAAGAGTTCGTATTAGATAATTAATTCCCAATGCTCCTAACTATTTGAGCCCCTGCAATTAGGTGGGGTTTGTAAGGACCCATTTTCGTGGGAACTGGGCCTACATTTATGTGATCAGGCCCATCGATTGTGGTCCAATACGGTTGCCTGAACTGGGCCTGGTTTAGCCTAGCCATCGTTACACAATCGAGACGTAGAAACTGAGCTTGGCCGGCTTATTCTAGTCGAGCAGTTATTGATGCTGATAGTCCCCAAAGGCTGAATGGGCTAGCTCGTTCTGGCCTCGCAGCAGCCATCCAAGGACCAGCTGGGCTGGACTGATTCCAGCGCAGTGATTGTCATTTGTTGATAGCCCAAGGGCTGGGTAATGCTGGACCTATTTTAGCCCAGCTGTGTGACTCAATCATAGCCCAACCTCGCTCCTCAATAGTGGTCCAGAAAACTTAGCTGGGCTGGATTTATTCTAGCCCAGCGTAGTTACCTATAGACACCCCCGATGCTTGGCTGGTTTTAGGGGTGGGGCTGAGCTCAGCCTAGTTCAACCTTTCTTCAATGCTTAATGATGGCCCAGCTCGGCTGTCTTGTGTTGGGCCTGCTTTAGCCTAGCTGGGGTATTCCAAAACCCCAGGGGCCCACTATATTCATCAATTGGCCCACCTATTGGCCTTAAGTGCAGCCCACTGTATTTGTCCTGGGTACGGCCCACTGAGTTCTACGAACTCAGGTGTGGCCCACTGTGTGAACATGGGGTGGCCCACTAAGTTTTCATTCAGTTGTGGCCCAGAAACAGGCTTAATATTTGTGAGGCCCACTGCTGGTATGGCCAACGTCGGCCTAGCAGCTTTCATCATCGCAGTAAGGGGCTTGGCCCATTGCTGTTAGTATTGGCTCATCCTTACTGCCACCATAGCAGCTCGGCCCACTGAGTTCGACCAGGTGCTGAGTCACTAGGTTGAGAGAGATGACACGTATATAGGCCTTACCTCCCAGATGGCGATGGTTAAGCGCATCCAACAGCTCTATTCAGATCCTGGTTTGCATTGGGCTTGGAGAGTCTGTAAGAAGGCCCGTGGCCTTCTCTCCTTGGTTTTCCCTGGCCCACACTAAGCCGACTCAACCCAAGACAGATGGATTAACTCACTGCAGTGAGGCACCGAGTCACACAGCCACTCACTTCTTTATCTCTTTCACTCTTTCTCCCTCCTCTCTCTCTCTCTCTCTCTCTCTCTCTCTCTTTCTTAGCTCTGGTGTGAATCTCAAGGGCAGGCAATTATTTTTATAGGCCTGGGAATGAATCATCCAACGGCTGGGAAGACTGGCCCTTCCCACTGCCGATCCGGAGATCTTTGCATACATGAGACCCATCCGACCCCGGGGATGTGTTCCTACTACTCTGACCCATTAGAAAAGCAAGTTTTTACTTACTGTGGAGTTTCGAACAAGAAACAAATGCATTCGATTTGGGGAATTATCTCATTAGAAGATAATAAAGAGTAAATATATAGAACAATCATTGCATTAACAATGCTGAGTTCATTTACATCCTCTAATATCCCTTGATTATAGGATAGATTATTTGAAATACATAAGTTGAAATTAACAAAGTTTGAATGTTGAATCTTGAATTCGGCAGTATTTCAACTTGTGCTTCGGTCATCTCCTTAGGAGGAATGTTGTGCTGATTCGATTATTCCATCTTTCCCCTTTTTGAGCTTGTCCCTTATGCAAAAGGAGAGCTTAGAGCGATGAAGATCGAATTGGGTGATTTCGGTAGCACTTCGGCCCTTTTTGTAACTAATAATATAATGACCTAGTTGCGTGACCCGCGCAACACTGTTGATTGCACGGCCCGTGAACCAATAATTGCTTCCCCTTCTCACCTTCAGTCTTCCTTCAAAGATCTACTCCACGCAACTAATGACTCTTTCCCCTTCTCACCTTCAGCCTTCCTTCAGAGCTCTGCTCCTCTTCCAAAATTCTTCTCTCTCTCAAATGAGAGGAGTGGGGTATTTATAAGCCTCCACATGTGTGAACCCTCGATTTTTGTGTTGTGGGGCCCACCTCGCATCAGATCTGACCATCCATAACAATCTATATCTAATCTTGGTTACGCAACTCGCACAATGGGGAAGTCAGTTGTGCGACCTGCGTAATGGAGGAAATCTATTGCATGGCCTATATAATGAATTAGGTTGTTTGCGCGGTCCGCGCAACCAACTACTGGTTGCGAGACCCGTGCAACAACTGAACAAGATTCCTGATCTTCTTCTTTCTTTCTCATTTCTTCACTTCATGTTTAATTTCTAATCTTCTACCCCTTTCAATCTTTCTACATTATTTTTATACGCCAACTTGATCTGTTCTTTGTTCTTTTAAATCAAAGAATTAGGATCAAACTTCTCAAATTTCTAGACCTCGTGAATTTGTTGTGCGACCTGCACAACGGGCGGCCAAGTACCGTACTCAGCCCCATCCTCTATAAATAGTCGATTGTATTTCATTTCTTCACTTTTCATTTTGCGGCGAAACTCTGCTTCTTTTTTTCTTCCCTGCGTAACGAGTATCAGTTGCGTGACCCGTGCAACGTCTTCACGTTCTCGCATGAGTTTTTTGCATTTCCCTGCCCGAGCAACAAAGGATCAGTTTCGCAACCTGTGCAATCTATACTTGGCCAATTTTCTGGACTTAGCCAATTTTTGAACCTCTGCATTTCACCATGGCGAGCACGAAAAGAGCTTACATTCCTGTTAATCCTCCTACTAATCAGCCTTCTCACCAAGAATTGTCAAACCCTACGTCTTTTCAAGTCGTAGAATCTCCAGTATCTCCCGTCCAACCTTCGCGCAAGCGCTTTAAGACAACCACAATGTGCCCTGCCTACATTAAGGAGCTAGTGCTCCCTACTTTCAACTTCACCGAACGCATCAACACACTACCATCCCCCATCCAGAGAGCCATTGCAATGGGCGATCTTAAAAGACCTCCGAAACATGGTCATGAATATGACTGGGAGCAGTGGCTGAAGACAACAGTGCATCATCAGACCATCAGCCAGAAGCCTCCTGCCAGGGAAGATACTCCATCCCCCTGTCGACCGAGGAAGAATCGTCGGAACAAGGCTCAAGAATTTCAAGAGAAAATCAAGGAGCATAACCAGAAGAAATTACATAATTCTTGGGAATCAGTCCGTGCGATCGAGGGTGTCATAAAATTTGACAACCCTTACAAGCAAGGTATCATGGTGATTCCAATCAGCATCCATCGTCACCATTCCATGCTGAATTGCGAGCCTAAGGATCATTTGGATGGAGAAAGACTAGCCTATACAGAGTCTTAGTTGTTCAAAGAACCAATATTACTAGAAGGCATTCTGTAGCCAATGAAACCAAGATAGCAAATCAGTAACATTCACTCTATGATCTTCCTCACCCCATCCTACGATCCTCATAGTTTATATCTGACCTATTTTTACGAGACGCTCCAGCAGCGTTTCAGTGACTATCGCCTCATTTAGGGCCTATTTGATTTTTCAAAACAATGGGAAATACCCGGGAAAATGGCAATTATTACAATTTCATCCTGTTTGAAATTTCATAGGAATTTGCGCCTATAAAATGGGTTCAAAAGAGATAATTTTAATTTTTGAACTGCACGGTAATACATATGATATATCTATCCGTTCATCAGTTTTATTACAATATTTTGGAGCATGAGACAACAAATGAAGCAGATCCAACACTCAAGTGGCGCACGCCAAAAGAAACAGTGGCCCCACAAAGTTTTTAACGATAAGTGTTTGATTTCCTTTTTTGTATGACGTGATCCACTTGAGTATTGGATATGCCTCAATTTTTTCCTCATGCTATGAATTCAACCGGAATAATGGATGAACGGTGTGGATAAGAGAAATGCATCACAGTGGGACCCACAGATATTTTGTAATATTCTTGATTGTTGTGTCAAAAAGTAAGCAATCAAATCGAGTATGTTATAAATGGACAGGGAAATAATTATTACTTTTTTACACTGCATTTACCAGTTCCCTGGAAAATCAAACATGCCCTTAGAGTCCTAAAGAGTTCATAACAAGGGGTCTCTTGACTCCCCACAATTATTGCTCTGAATGGGCCACGACAATTCTTGCGAAGCATGTGAGGAGTTTGTCTAAGATCGACATCTACACTGCGGTCGAAGCAACATCATATCTTTCTTATAAGGAATCCTCCATTCTGAAGGCTTTTCTCAACTATTAGTGCCCTTCCACCAATTCTTTCCACCTTCCCAAAGGCGAAATGAGCATTACACTCTGAGATATTCATAGGATCACCGGTCTGCCAATAACCTGAAAATTCTTCGATGAATTTGTCCCCACCAAAGATGAACTAGCCTTTGTCTCTTCACCTGACCATATCGCCTCCATCTCGGAAATAACCACTAAACTCTTTAAGGAGATGTCCTAGTTTCTGAATATCCACAAGATTCACCCTATGCAATGGCTAGCCCATTTTAGCAGAGCTATTCAGTAATCTTCCTTCTTTTCAAATTAACATTTTTATTATATCTTGATACATAATCTTGATTTCACTTGCTACTCATTTTCTTCCAGGTATAACGATAACCACTCGTGAGAGCTGGAACGTCTTCATAGGAGCATAAAAGATCATGCTGAGTATTCTATTTATGGGGAGCTCACAACATTTATCACTTACTGGCTGAGCATAGTGGTTTTTCCCAGCTCTAAATCAGTAGATGTCATCCGCCCTTCACTATTTGTAGTAGCCGGTGTTATGGCCGAAGGGTCAAATACTCCCTTGCTCCTCCTGCTCTATGCTCAATTTATAGAGGTTTCGGAGAGACCGCTTTTCACATAAAAAGTCCCTCCGTCGGCTCTGCTTCTACCTATATGCCATGACATTACTTCCTCGACTGGCTTGGCATTTATTTCCCTTGAACCTTTGAAGTGCCAGAGAAAACTTATGTCCATCCTTCTCAGATTCCTCTCTGGTTTTTCCAAAAGAGAGCCATGGCGAAGAGGTCCTATGACTGGGCAAAAGATGTCATCTCCTTCGATGCTAAGATTAATTATTTTCATTTCTGTCTACCTTGCTACACAATAGACACAGACAAGTCAGACACAGAATCACTCACTAAAGGATAAAGGGCATTCTTTCTGTCGATTAGATCGTGTAGTCTCCCATTGAGGGAGGGAATAGAATTCTAGAGAGAACCATACTATCCTAGTCGCTTTGCTCATCAATTCAGCTTCGATCAGGCAGTTCCCAAAGATTGTGGACTTGTAACTCGAAGAATGCAGAGTTATGGCACTGGCCCATTTAATTAAGTGATGGTCTGGAAGCAATTGTTAGGCCAAGCTAATTCTTCCTTCATCATCCTAGGCTGCGACCATATTCCTTGGGCTTCATATAACCACATGAGATGGTGGGTTCACCAGTCATATTGATAAGGAAAGGTCTGCCAGTAGCTAAGCTCATCTGGCTTTCACCACCAAGACTTAAGGGTCTCACAATTGAAGAGGGAGTAGGCTTTATAGCGGAGACCAATCATGGTCCTTTTGTTGGTCATCATTGCATCAAAATATCCATAGATGAACCTATCCATAGGAAGAAGCCTGACAATACCCTTGAGGGGTGGATAGCTTATGGTGTCATTCGTGAATTTGAAAAAGTTCCTCTCCACCGTTCAAGAAGAGAGGAAGCCATAGAGGCTGCTTTCCCCGTGCTAGAGAAAGTTGTCAATCTCCAAGACTAGCCAACCTCTTCTACTCATCTTCAACATCAGTCGACCTCTTCTCCTACCCCCAGGATCGTCTATCCTAGTCCTTCTTTGCCAATCACATGATCTCGAATGCGTGCCCAAGCTTCTCCCCAAGAAGGGACCATTGCTTCTGCTTCTTTGGTCTTACCCAACACCAATCCTTAACCGAAAAGCAACCAGTCTCTTCTTTCTAAAGGGAAATAGGTTGTTATTGAAGAATCCAGCGAAGGAGATTCGAAAAGTGAAGGTTCAGCTTCTTCATCTAGAAATACTGTTTCTGATGAATATGAGGTGGAAGAAAAAAATCAGGACGATGACTTGAGGAGGGGGAAGTTAATATTAGCGGCGAAGAAGATGTCATTGGAGATGATGTTCCTGCTGATGAAGGACATATCCTCCCAACCTCCGAGGTTGTTCCTGCAAAGAATTCACCTATAGCAGGGGAAGAAGAAGATGAACCACTAGAATACGGAGAATATGGTTATTCGTCATGTAAGACAATCTCACTATATATATATATATATATATATATATATATATATGCTTTCATTCTTTTCTCCTTTCTTCTCTTACGTATTTTATTTTAAGTGGTCATGTTATCAATACGGAGGTAGATAGTACTTCCCCCATAGATTTACATCTCGTCGTACCAGCGGGTTCACTAAGATTCTTGATGCCTCCATGGGCAGTGGCACGTGAAATTATTTTTCCGGTGGAATCAACTGATCTGCCAACTCCCACCACCATTGATTCAAGTACTGAAGCTAGGGCCCCATCTTTTGCTAAGATGGTGGAACCTAATCCCTCTCTTGTTAGTGAGATGTAACCTCTCACTATTCCGGTACTAGTAGAAGGTATATCCTTTTCTTCATTCACACCTTCCATATTATCTGCACTTACAGTTTTTCTATAACTTTACATTTCTTATTTCTTAATAGGGAGCTTACCTAAAAGTGGCACAACAAGTTCTGGTTCTATTGGGACTTCATCAAATGTGTTATCCCTTGAGAAGATTTCTACGTATAAATTGGCATTGATCACGAATTCCATACTAGTTATTGTCGAGATGTTTAAAGATCCTAATCAATGGTCAGATCTGGTTGTTGCTTTAAATGTTTTGAATAGTGTTGCACGAATGGTTAAAGTCAATGTTTCTTCCATATGCGATGCTCTCCTAAGATTCCATAATTCAATAATTGTTCTATCATCAGCTAAAACTGCGATTGTCCTGCCTGAAGTTTTGGAGTACAGGAAGAAGCTTGCATACTCTAAGGAGAAGGTTTCTCAAATTACTCTCATTGTCTCCCTCATGACCAAGAACAACTATCTTTGTGAGAGCAACTGAAGACTTTTACTAATAACAAGATGGCTATTCAGAATCGTATTACTCTTTTGAAGCAAGAAATCGATTAGTTGGAGAAGCAAGGTCTGGAGGAAGATCCGAACATTGAAAGAGTACAGGACAAGATGCAATGTAGTCTTCATTCCGTGGACGTTGAAAGATCCGAATTGGCCAAGAATGAAGAACTAATTGCTTCCTGGGAAGAAAAGCTAGCTGGTATCCTGGATCCTACCAGAATTATTTCAAATGCCAGATTGGAACACGCGGCTGCTCAAGTTAATCTTCAAGAAAATTTGCAACAATACTTAGCAGCATTAGCCATTAAAGGAGAAAAATGAGATGTAAAACTTTGATATTTTCTCTTTTGTCATTACAAGTACTCTTAGAATTGCAAGTCATACAAGTATTTCATGATATTCTTGATAATGGTGCTCTTATCTTGTTTATGCGATGTTCTGATTGATGTGTTATGCTTCCTCTTTCTTCTTTCTTTTTTTCTTTAATATTCTCTTATGACTTGTTAGTAAGGGATTTCCTATATGATTCCTATCTTAATTGGCGGTGCTAAGTTTTAGTTTTGTCAGATAATCACACACAGTTTATCCTCTTGAGTAGTGGAGCCACCCGATTTTTTAAACTCTTGAGTAGTGGAGTCGAGTCTCACGTGATAGTCTCTGTAACTCTTAGGAGTTCACTGGACTTCTCATAGCCTAGTGAGTTTACAAACCGCGATCCATCAGAGGGGCTCAATGAAGCTACCGAGGTCATGAACTTGGTTAGATTTACGCACAAGGTTGGCTGCAGTAACTCTCTAGAGTTCACGGGGCGCACAATGCGACCTTTGGGGTACCAAATCTAGGGTCGTCAGTCCATAAATGAGTAGGTTTAGGCCCTTCCTCATGAGTTAATACTGAAATCAAGCCAGAGATCTGGGGGTCATACGCATGGTTGGCCTATGTATAGACATGGCCAAAGAGCTCACACTGCAACCCGCGTTTTCTTCGCCTGCAAGGTTGGACCCATTCACGGGAGGGCATTTTCATCTGTTCCCCGTGACGTTGTGGGAAAGCTATACAGACGGCATAGGTCTCACGCGTGACTAGCCGTTGAGGACTTTTTGGCCTTTTAGGGCTTTTAGTCGTCTGATTTCGTCCGCTGCCCACATAAGTATGCATATGATGGCCTCCACGGGCTTTTTAGGGCCACTAGCTTCTCACTGCTGCCCGAATGGCATAAATAATAGGTCTTATGCATAGCTGGTCATTTTTTCAGGGGCTTGACTAGGCTACCTTAAAAGATAATGATAGATGACCATCATTGTTGCGAGAATGATAGATATCTCTGATTGAGATTGATACATCACCACTTCTGCTAATATCTTCAATGATATTCATATTGTTCACAATATATCAGCTTGGTGACGTTACTAATTTCAACAAAATTTTGTTGAGCTCACTTAATGATGATAACGATGGTCATTTTCCTTTTGTAACACTTGTTGGTACATAGTCTTGATACACTCGCAAATTTCTTCTTTATTCATTCATCTGACAGTACATAACCATGGCCTTATTTATTCTTACGCCCTTTTGATGCAGAAATATTATTCTGATAATATTCTGGATCAAAATCAATAGTATCTTTAAGGACGATATCTTTTAATGAAGCGAGCATTGACCGGTATACTGATACATTGTCCATCTTGATCTATGACTTTGTACACTCCATTAGAGTATACTTCTTTTATTATGTATGGCTCGTCCCATTTGGGCTCAAATTTGACCCATGTTCTGTGGGTGACCACTTTTCAACATCAGTACCATATCCCCTTTTTTGAAAGAGCGATACTTGACCCATTTATCAAAGGCGGCCGATATCCTTGCCTGATCGATTGCAATCGCTGTTGGGCTGTCAGGCGTTTCTCATTAAGCAAGTCTAGCTCCTTTAACCTTATTTTTACATTTTCATCATCTGTAATTGACTGATGTACTGCCACTTTGAGTGATGCTACTTGTATTTCAATCGGGATCACCGCTTCTACACCATAAACCAGTGAATATGGTGTCACTCTCGTTGTCCGATGGGTAGTTCTGTAGGCCCACAATGCTTCTTACAACCTTTCATCCCAATCACGCTTGTTTTCTTTCATTATTTTCTTCAGTATCTTGACTATCATTTTATTAAACGCCTCTGTTAATCCATTGGGTGGTGGATAGTAAGGTGTTGAAAACGAATGATGAATGCTGAATTTTTGACATAGCTTTTCCATGCCTCTGTTTTTGAAAGGAGTGTCATTATCTATGATAATTTTCTTCGGAATTCCATGGCGGTATATTATTGCGTGCCAGATGAAATTAACCATATCTTTCTCTTTGACACTGTGCGGTGCAATCGCTTCCATCCATTTGGAAAAATAATTTGCCGCTGCCAAAAATATACTGTTTTCCTTTGGATGAAGGCGGATTAATAGGACCAATAATTGAAATAACGGTTAAAACCACTTTAGTTGAAGTAGGAATATGTCAATATGTCCTAGAGGGGGGTGAATAGCACTTTTTAAAGTTTTTATGATTTATTTAAAATCCTATTACAATAATCTTGAATAAATAGGCATGACAAGCATCAGGATATCATTAGAGTAACTCAAATAGCTTCCAAGCCAAATTGAGGATCCAATCACAAAACTATTTTAATGATAAGCGAGTGACAGGTTATAGTTTATGATGGATGTGACTATGTGTGGAGTGTGAGCAGATATGAAGGCAGTTAATGAAATCACACAAATAATCAAGAACAATTATCAATCTCAAACACAGTCATTTTATAGTGGTTCGACTATCAGTCTACTCCACTCCTGGCAGATGCACTCACCTTTAAGTGTGCCGGATTTTACTAAGGAGGTTTCACAGCGGTTCACCTCAAACCTAAGGTTTTAAATCAGGTTCACCTTCAACCTTTACAACCTACACTAAGGCTGACTGTTTATGCTCTCACGAGCAAGGGTCAGTACAACGCACCCACTTTTAGGCACACTGGCTAAGGATATTCCATAAGACCCTAATTGAGGTTTTACGCAGTTTACCTCAAACCCAAGGTTTCACTCGGATCACTTCAAATCTAAGGTTTTAGATAGGTTCACCTTTAACTGAATGTTTATGCTTTCCACAGAGCAAAGGTCCACACAACGCACCCACCACATACACTCCCGCCGGAGGCCTCCTACGAGGGCTTACAAGAGTGAGAAACACCTAAGACCCAATCCTAAAAAGGAATGATCACAAGTGTCCTCTGGAATCTAATAACTTACAGATAAGTAGATGAGCCTCATTCAGCACGTTGACGAAGATCTCCTCCTTTGTTGATGAAGAGTCTTCGGCTTCCTTGATCCGTAACTCAAATGATGTACAAATACATGGCGACGGGTTCGATCAAGGTTATGATGAAATCCTACTCTCAAAAGATTTTCCTATAGGGAAGATAGAATGATTTCAATCATCCATGAATTCAAGGCATCTCAGCTTTATGATTTTCCGTTAAGGTGGTAGCTGAAAGATCCTTGAATGCGGAAGTTCATTCCCCAATCCACTCTATTGAATGTCAATGGTGAGGGTGGATTGGAGGATGAACTTCCCTGAGAGAAAGGGCTTTGGGTATATGATCTAAGGTAAAACACACAAAAGCACTCTCTTCTTTCTCTCCCAGCAATAATAGACAAGTCCTCTATATATAGGCAAAAAGCTTCCAACGGATATAAAACAGTCACATTTATGACAGAGTCCGATATCATCGAGCGTATACTCTCGATAACATCAACCGGCCGGTCGATGACACAAACTCAATGTCATACGCTTTTGAAACTTTTTTCCAGCTGGTCGATTGGATCGAAAACAAGTATCGATGTCATCGGATTTCAAACTCCGATATAATCGATACTAGTGTTGATTCATCGACATTTGAATAATGAGAGAGACTTGACATGAAATATTTCAGGTTTAGAAGAATGATCGAGGGACCATCGAGATCATCGAAATTTGAATGTCGATGATATCGATACTCGTGTCGATGCATCAATAAATTCAATAGATTTTTCTTTAAGCTTGCTAGACAGTTTATGTCCATGTTCGATGCAAACGAGACCATACCGATATTATTGATATTTGAATATCGATTCTATCAAGAGACCCCCGATCATAGATAAACCAACTTGAAATATTTTGCTAGAAGAACTTGATGCCCAAGACCGATATCATCGAAAGCCTTCTGATATCATTAAGATTTGAACTTTGATGGTATTGAGGAGGCTTCGATATATCGATGCATATATGATATTCTTAAGAAAAAATAGGAGCGATGGAGATCTTCCTATCGATTTTAACGAGTCACCATCGTTGGACTCGAGATTTGAATATCGATGATATCGATAGGTATATTAATACATCGATAAATCCGTCCAGATGTTCATATGGTTGCTGGACACTTTTGTCCTCATTCCGATGATATCGTTTAGGTATCGAGGACATTGATAGCGTAGGTCGATCATATCGAGATGTGTATCAATAGAATTAACAAAGCAAGAAAACTTAAAGAATTTTCTTATTTTGAAAAAAAGTTTTCTTAACTTAAAAAACCCTATGATGTTCTAGTTTGTTTTAAGGGTTTTATATACCTAGTATTTTGGGACAAGAGATGTGAGGCTAGATTTACCTGTGGCAAGCTTGCCACATCCGGATGAGACAGACGCTAGAAATGATCTTCTTATGAGGCTCTGTAGTTTGACTGACTCAACACTCATGGTAATTGACAAACCAGGGCACTTTCAATAATGTCAAGTCCCCAAGCAAAGAAAGGCTAAGAGGTGACCGACTGATGCAGGTCTTCTGGAGGAATGTGTATAACATCTTCGTGAATCTGACATTCGTGACACTGCTTCGCATAATCTCTAACATCTTTAAACATGATAGGCCAATAATACCCCATTCGATGTATCCAATGAAAGAAATTTCGACTGGGTTGGTGTGCCCCACATTCTCAAGAGTGCGCTTCTTGTAACATCTTGCCTGCTTCTTGTTCATCTAGGCAATGTAGCAGCATCACATTGTAGGATTTTCTATACAGCACTTCGCTACATATGATAAATCTGCTTGATCTTTGCTTGATTTGTTGTTTTTGCGCTGGGTCTTTTAACAAGATATCATATTTGAGATAATCTAAGAAAGGTTGATGCTAATCATCTGTCGTCACCTCCAAACACGATATAGGAAATGTCTCAACAATTTCATTAATGACCTCTAAAGAGGGTAAAAATCTTCTTTCTTCTATAGTCACCTGGAGAGGACTTCAATTTGGGCAGGACAGAGCCGTTGTCATGCTGGCCAAAGCATCTGCTTTTGCATTTTCATACCGCGGTATATGTTTAATTTTGACATGACAGAACTGCTCTAGTAACTGCTGTGCTTTTCGTCAGTATGGCAAGAGTTTTTGTTTTCTTATCTCGAATTCAGTCGTCAATTATTTATGATCAACTTAGAATCCCCAAAAATATTCAGTGTCTTTATCTTCATTTCTTGACCAATTTCTATTCTGATAATTAGAGCTTTATATTCAGCTTCATTGTTTGTACATGCAGTTCCCAATGTGAAGGAATAAGGTAACAAGTCACCCTAAGGTGTGATGAAAATAACTCCTGCCCCGCTCCTAACGCTCGAGAAGCACCATCAAAATACATCTGCCATGGGCTTTACGACTCGGCCAACATAACCTGTTCATCGGGAAAATCATCACTAATACTTTCGGACTCTGCTACGGGGTGTGCTGGAAGGAAGTCCACCACTGCTTTCCCCTTTACCACTTTTGCTAGCTCATATGTAATAGTATATTCTGAAAGTAACAGCATCCATTTGGCCAATCTCCCAGATAACATTGGTCTTGTCATCAAAAACTTTATCGGGTCTGCTCTTGAGATCAAAGTTATGTCATGGGAGAGACAATAATGTCTTAATTTTTGCACCATGAATATCAGCGCCAGACATTCTTTCTCAATTGGAGAATAGTTGCATTCCACGCCCATCCGAGTCTGCTTAAATAATAAAGAGCAGTCACTTTCCCAGATTCATTCACCTGTGCCAATAAAGCTCCTAAAGAATTCTCGGCTGCAGATATGTTCAAAATAAGTGGCTTCCCTTTTATTGGAGCTATCAATACCGGCGGCGGTTTCAACAATTCCTTTATCGAATCAAATGCATTTTGACGGGCTTGGTCCCATACAAACTATGTGCCTTTCTTCATTAAATGAGAAAACGGCTGACATCTCCTTGCCATATTTGAAATTAAACAGTAAATGTATGCTAGTTTCCCTTACAAACTCTTCAATTCTTTTAATGTCTTCGGTGGCAGCATATTTTGAATGGCTTTAACTTTCCCTGGATCGATCTCAATACCCCTGTGCCTGATAATGAAACCAAGGAATTTTCCTAAAGACACCCCAAATACACATTTAGCTGTATTCATTTTCAGATGTTTCTTTTTGAGTCGACAGAAGACCGATTCCAAATGTTCACGATGCTCCTGATGATTACTTGACCTGACCACTAAGTCACTAACATAGCACTCAACAAATTTGTGCATCATGTCTTGGAAGATATTCTACATTGCCCTTTGATACGTTGTCCCAGCATTTTTTAGACCAAATGACATAACTTTATAACAATAAATCCCCAGCGAAGTTCTAAACACTGTTGCTTCTTCATCTTCAAGTGTCATTCTAATATGATTGTAACCCGCATAGCCATTCATGAAGGACATGATAGCATACTGAGTCATACTGTCAATCAGCAATTCAGTTATCGGGAGAGAAAAATAATCTTTCGGACAGGCTTCATTCAAATCTCTGAAGTCAACGCACACTCTGACTTGTCTATTTTTCTTTTTTACTGGGACAATGTTCGATATCCACTTGCGATATTTGACCTCCCTGATAAACACAACTTTTATCAGCTTGTTCACTTCTTCTTCTATCAGGGGAACCAAATCAGGGTGAAATCGCCTTTGCGCCTGTTTAATCGGCCTTTTCTCCTTAGAAATATTCAACCGGTGCATTGCTACTGACGGCTCCAGCCCCGACATCTCTGCATACGTCCAAGCGAAGATATCCCTATTTTCTTTGAGAAGTTAAACATATTTCTCGGCTTCTTGGTCAGAAAGACTGGTACTGATGAATGTGTTCCTCGGCTCTTCTTCTGTACCCAAGTTTACTTCTCGTAAACTATCTATCATTGGCTGCCCCCCTTCTTCCATTTGCTTTGGGGCCATTTCAGGATACTTAATTATTTTAGGATCTTCTTCTGATAACTGCTCAGTTGTGACCATGTTCACCGATGATTCAGCCCCCAATCCTTGAAATCTTCCTTGTTTTTCCTGACCAACCCCAATAGGAATATGAATTCCTCTCCCATAATTTAGGCCGGTGGGTTCTTTATAATCGAAACAAATGTTTTTCATTATCTTCTTACTTATCAGGCTATATTTTTTAAGATCCTGTGGTGTTAGCTCACAACTATACACATTGTTCTTGGCCTCTTCCCCTAACTTTGCTTCTGCTGGGCATAAAATTCTATTGGTTCCGGGTACTTTGTGCTGGCCCTAACCTGAAACCTTCCCGGAATAGCCGAAAATGTCTTATTTCTTTCAGCATATGGCAATGTCAATGTATAATTGGACTACAAAAATTTTAACTGTTCAGGTGATAACAGAGTTAATGGCGGCGGCCCTGGCTGTCTCAAATGTTTCGGCACAAAATAGAATTTTTTCTTTATTTCTACAGCTCTAGATGATTCTGCCTTTTTTGCTTCTTCTTTTATCACTTTTACTTGAATGTCCTTCAGGACTTTGTTTTCATCACTCTTTCTTTCTTCTTTAGCAAACCCCTTATAATAACTGGCATTTACAAAGAAGGCCTCAGCTTCTGTATAAGGCTTCGTATCAGCCATTACTTTATCATGTATTCAATCTTTACAGTATTTGAAGGATTGATGCACAGTAGACGGTACAATGACGTACTGATTTATCCATGGCCTTCTTAAGAAAAAATTGTATGTCATCACTGCATTTATAATGTGGCACACGACATCAATAGTTAGCTCTCCTATCTCCAACGTCACTGTAATTTTACCGAGTGCACGTTGCCCATCTTGATTAAAGCCCTTTATCATCATTCCACTAGGGCATAGATCAGAACAACGATAACCCAGTTTACTCAACATTGAGAGTGGTAAGAGGTTTACTGCATACCTATTATCAAGCATAATCCATTTAACCTTTTTACCACGGATATGGCCTTCTATCATCAGTGGCTTGTTATGCCCAATGTCACAGACTAAATCATCATCAGAGAAGGAAACGACTGGCAGGCAGTCTTTATGCTCTTTATATTCTTTGTGTTCCATCTCTACCAACAAGGTTTCTTTAACATCATGATTGGACAATGCTTGGACCAAGCATTGTCAAAATTCCTCTGACAACTTAAGTGCATCATAGACTCTTAACTGAGCCGGTATGTCCTTCAAATGACTTACCACATCATAAGTCACTTTTGTTGTCTCGTTCTTCTCTTCTTTCTTGTCATTATCATTTTGTCTTTCAACAACTTCATTTATATAATTCCTTTTTTCTGTTTCATAGGGCTTGTTATCTTCTTTCCTGATCGTAGCATAATCACCATTACCTTTTTTGTCGTCTTACGGTCTTCTTTCTCTTTCTTTTCTTGGGCCTTTTCCCGAATTGTCAGCATATTCACTGTTGTCATTGCATCCCTTTGTTTTTCTTTTTCGATCACTATTTCACCTCTGTCTATCATCCGTTGTATTACACATTTCAACGTATAACAATTTTCTGTCGGATGTCCCACCAGGCGATGATAGCGGTAAAAATCTCTCTTGTTCTTGTCACGTCTTCAGGGCGCTTGGGTGCTGGTAATTCTATCGTATCGGCTTTTATCAATTGGTTCATCATAGGGACAACGTCTTCCCTATCGAACGCAAACCCTTCGTGAGAATTGAGCGCTCTGGGCCTTTTTCCACTGTTTCTATTCCTTGGCTAGTTCGATTCTTCTTTCCGTTTCGACCTTTTATCTCTCGAATCTCTTGCATCTAGGCTTCTCTTTTCACGATCAATGATATTTGCGGCATTGTCACGCCTCAAACTTGAAAAATGGGCTCACAAAATTCTTGATCACCGAATCCGATGCCGACAGCCTCCGTAGTACCCCATTCTCAGCTCCCAGTGCCCATACGCCAAATTCTGATCCTGGGATCCTACAAGGAGGATTTTCAACATGAATTATTTTTTTCTAATAGAGCATAACCAAGTCACAAAACAACAACACCACATGTCCACTATATTAAAAACTTTAAGTACAATGTTGAAAGGGAAATATAAGGTGATCAAGAACTCCAAAATAGTCTGGTACGCGCTCCTGCCTCAGCACGACTACTGTCCAATGACACCTGCACGCAACAGTTGTGCATAAGCTTACAAAAGCTTAGAGGGTGGTGTAGGTGTGTGCGCAAGGCAAGTGCCAAGTATACAATATCAGAGTAATGCGAAAATATGCAGTAAGTCCATGAATCCTATCAGTTGTACTAAAGCTATATGATGTAAGCCAGTACTCATCAAGTACACATATCAGTACAATTCCTCTCTGAATATCACCGAGGTCTAATACACCTCACACTGACTGCCTCCTCCCTAGCGCATAGTCAAGCAAGTGAAAGAGACCACACTATCTTCCTAACCAGTAGTCTGCCAATACCTACCTGGCTCGTCGATAGCGGACTCATTTGCGAGCTGGTCAAACTCAGTCTAGCTTATAGCCCTCACTCGGGCGGATAAGGCCACACCCCCTTCCAACCGACCACGACACAGTGGGAGACCTGGCCTACTGGTATTCGACACTCGGCGCTCGTGTATCCACTCGGTCTAGATGTTGGAGCATCTCCTGGTACCAAAAAGGTTTTGGATTTTCACCCAAGGACATCCTGAGTGTCCACAATGCTAGAGCCAATATTTTTGGTATCCGATACGACCATCCACGATGTGCCTGTGGAGGCTGCGGCCCTGATGTCGCTAGGGCGTGCAGTAATCATGACACACAATATGAAATGCATGAGTCACACCGTCAAATCATGTAGTAATCCAGCGCGTACCATGCGATCATGTGGGGCACTTCGTCTCATCAGGAGTCCCGTAAATGTCTCAGCCTAACTGGTTTATGTTATGATCAAACATTCCTCATATCAAGCATACGAATGATGCGTATGGGTATGAATTATGGAGATATACTAAGTATGTTACAAAGTGGTGAACTATCAACAAGTATAGACCTACCAATGGGCCCTAGGGAGAGTTATAATGTAGACATTTAACCAACATTATTCTTGCAATGTGGACGTCAAACCAACATTACTTCCAAGGCATGGCCCGCCATAAGACATCATTACACAAACCATAGAGGAATCACACATTGCAATGGACCTAAATACATCTTATTGGGCCTTAAATACATCAAATGGGCCATATCACATGGGCCTTATATTCATCAAGTGGGTCACATCAATGGGCCGCACCAATGGGCCTTATGTTCATTGCAATGGGCCGTAACCCATAGGCCTTATAATACATCAAAGTGGGCCTCAACGATGGGCCATAAATATAACAAGATGGGCCTAATCACTTGGTCCTTATATATATACCAAGTGGGCCTCAATGGATGACCACAAATAAATCAAGATGAGCCTCATCAACATACCAAGGTGGGGTCCACTTGAACTATAGATCTGTCTTATTTTTAGTCTCAAGCCTGTAAGACAAACTTGCCAAATGGTGAATGGTTTGGATGTAACACATGCATCATGTTGTGGGTCCCACCAGATAAATGGATCTGACTCATTCTTTAACTCATGTCGTAAAATGAGCTTTCAAAATGGATGGACAGATTGGATGCAACACCTGCATCATGGTAGGTCCCATAAAGGCCCACCCTCGTATATATATCTTATATAATATAATATATATAATATGTACAATATATATATATATATAATATGTAGTGGGGTGGGTCCCATACGTGGGGTGGGTCCCATATAGATGGACGCATGGATGAAACATACACCTTATGGTGAGGTTCCCCTGCCGTCCACCAGCCAGCTAAAATGGTTGGACGGCATAAATTAAACACATACGTCTAAGTGGGCTCCGTGGACGGTGTTAATAAAACACATACATTACTGTGGGCAGGCGGACGGTGGAAATAAAACACATATATCATTATGGATCCCACGTGGGGTCCACTTAATGTTTATATGTTATCCAACCCGTTGATAAGGTCCACAGACCTGGATGAAGAGTAAAAATGAATTTCATATTGATTCCAGAACTTCTACAACCCAGAAAAAAATGGGTTTCAACGGTTGACATTCAATCCACACTGTTTCCTATGATGTGGGCCATTTGAGCTTCGGATCCATCTGATTTTGAGGGGGGGCCCACTGTCTAAATTGGGCCCACCAAATGAACGGTGTGGATACTCAACATACATCATGGTGGGGCCCATGGCTAGGACTGTGGATCCCTGGTCATCTACCAACACGCAGGACGCCTACGCGTCCTCTCTCTCTCTGACAGCAGTAGCAACAATGCTGCTGTTGTTAGTTTCATTTATTTTATTTTTTAAAAAAAACTGAGATTGCGAGTTTTTTCATACGTGGGGCCTGCTCCAAGTGAATCCAACCCAGCCATTGCATCCCATGGCTCAAGACAAGCCAAACAAGCCCAATATGCTATATATTTTGGCATACAGAAACAGTAGGGTGGATTTCAATGGTATAAAATACTATTTGCTATGTTATGGCCCACCAGAAATTCAGATTAGCTTCATCTTTCGGCTCAACGCCTAAAATGATCTAAGGAATGGAATGGACGGCTTAAATTAAAATCATACATCAAGGTGGGGCCTATATGAGTGGGCCATCCCAAAGGCTTGTAAAATCAAGCTAATATTTGTGTTTTCTTTCACGTCCAGCATCCCTAGACACTGGACGGTCTTGGCATAACATGCATAAGGTGGGTCATGCTCTGGTGGGCCACTAAATGGATGAATGGTATGGATAAAACATACATTAAGGTGGGATCCATCCAAGTGGGCCACACCACTACATCATCACATAACAAGAATAAAAGAAAGAGAGGGAAAGAGAGAGAGAAGGAGAGAGGGACACGTGTGATGGAGGGACCCCGGCACTATGGGTCCTCCCGTGCATAATTTAAAACATACATCAAGTGGGTCCCAATACATATGGGCCCGCCAAATCAAAGATCAACGGTGGAGATCACCTCTCCACCAAAATGAAAGGTCTAGATGACCCTATTTATGCAATGAAAATAAACATCATGATGGGGTCCATGGAGGATGGCCCCATCATGGAATGATCATGGAAATTAAAGTGAGCCATCGACCACATATAGGGTCCAAAGTGAGATCCATACCATCAATCGGTAGGCCTCACTTGGCCCATCATCAAAACAATGAATTCTAGTCTGTGAAAGCACCCATCGTCGATCCTCTTGATCTGTTGGAAAGCCGATCTCCTTGTGTCTCACTTTGATGGAGAGGATGAGAAATGAAGGGCTAGGATGAGGGATTTTTGGGATAGAAAGTGGGCCACACACATGCATTTTTCTCTTATGGAAGAGCTTGGACGTGTGATGCTCTTGCTAGCTTGGGAGTTATGTTGAGAAATGAGAGAGAGAGAGAGAGAGAGAGAAGGTTGTAAGGAGATGTGAGAGAGAGATGGGATGGAGTGATAGATGTGAGAGAGGAATGGGTTGTGTAAGATTTTGTTGACTTTTGGGGTAGATTGTGTAGTAGGGAATGGGTGGTGTAAGAAACTTTTGACTTATGCTTGGGGATGGGTGTGAGGTGATGGTGTACTTGACCCTTGATGAGATTGATTGATTGATGGATGTGACATGTTGTAAAGATTCTCTTGGGATATGCAATGCACGACATTTTCTTCAAAATAAACGCTAGCCTACATCTTCCGGCTTGGGTATTGGATCGATATGCAAGACGCGGTGTCAGAACCGTGGTGACGGTGTGGTCACAATGATACAATTCTCGGATTAAGCTAACTCAATTCTATAGGATATGACTTAGGGTCGATCGCAAACGTTGATTATAAGTTGCAGGTTGCCGAAATTCGATGGTAAGGATCGCGGAAATCGACGGAACAGTACGAACTAAGATATGGGTCTTACAGCCATCCTGTTGGGTCCTCTCCTAGCTGTCTCATAGTAAAATGCTGGCATCTTCTAAGTTATCAGCTCTGAAGCATGAGCCTTAATGGTTAGGTCACGGAAAGTCCTAATATCAGCACTGGTGAGTCCGAACGCGATTCTCGTTTTCATGGAATTTAGACACATTTTGACCTATTCCTTTTCTTCCAGTAGCTGTCTACATGAAGCCCCCAATGTCTTTCATCTATCTATAAACTTCTCTACCGGTTCCCCCTCTCTCTGTCGTACAGAAACCAATTCCATAATACAGACATCGCGCTTCGAAGAGAAGAAGTTTGACATGAAAGCGTCTTGCATTTGTTCCCAAGTGTGTATCGACCCTAGGGCCATCAAAATGCTTTGTTTATTAGAGATGACCCAAACAATTGCAAGCAATACTGCAGTATTGTAGAAAAATTCTCCATACTAGTAATAAAGTGCATTAAATCTCCTCCGGCGACCCTTCTCCATTAAACTTTTAAAAATCTGGATGCTTGAAGTTGACGGGGAATAAGATGTCTTCTAGCTCTCTTGGATACGACGTTCAGTATATGAAATAATCAGTATTCTCACGCTCCGTCTCTACTCTGACAGCTTCTTCGACGACTTGTCTCACTTCGTCTTTTGTCATGGTTCTCGTTGCTGGGACAAACCCCAGTGATCTTGCCCCCGGTGGTTGAAAGCCTTGGGGTTGGTTTTCTTGTCTATTCATTGTACCCATATCGGGGGAGCAGTTATCTGGGCTACATTGTGTGCGAGAGTCGCTAAGGCTTCTCTGAGATTTCTTCACTCTTCCATTAGTGCCCTTTGCTTGTCCTCCATTTCATTCATACGATCCTCTGTGGTTGGCATATTCTCCTGGTTCGTTCCGGCCATATGTGTTGTGGCTTCTCCACTCTTCGACGAAGCTGTAATCGAAGTGGGGTGGGAATATGTTGACGTAATAGGACTTACGAAGAGAGGGGAAGATGAAGTTTCATTCGACTTTTCTGTGCAACTATTGCCATTGATTGATTAGAGTGATACAGACATTGGTGAACTTACTAGTAATGCCTTACCATTTTGCTCTTTCCTCCATTTGACTCTTGGGCCAACCAAAGCCGAGAAGTTGCGCGACGTTAACTTCGGAACTGTTCACCCGGGATATATCGCAGGAGGGGCGAGTTCAGGATTCCTCCTAGTAGCATTACGTGTTATCGGTCCTTTAACTCTTGGTGAAGGCGAATTCATTCTGAGGCTTCTTGTAGTCCGTGCTCTCATCTTGCAAGACATCACAACAGTCCAATCTTTGTCACCTTCCAGTGCTTGAGGCAAAGCAGATACAACTCCAGCTATTGCTCGGGTTGAGTTGTTTTTGCTTGTAGGATGCTGAGCCCTGTGTTTCGGAGGTTGGTTCGACACATACTCCACCACAAATCCAGTCGCAGTGAAATAGAAGTTCAGCTTCCTTGCAAAAATTGCCATTGGTCGTAATTTGCAGTTTGATCCCTTCCAATATAAAACATAAAATTAAATTATAGTTAGTACTTGAAGAATCAAATAATCCACCTTTGATCCCTTCCACTGAGAGTCGCCATTTTAGTGTCGAAAGATGCCAAACTACAATGAAAGTTCTATAATACTCTCAAAGTTAATATCGAATAAGATAAATAAAGTCCCCAGTGGAGTCGCCATTTTGTTTCGAACAAGAAACAAATACATTTGCTTTGGGGAATTATCTCATTAGAACATAACAAAGAGAGAATATACAAAACAATCATTGTATTAACAATACTGAGTTCATTTACATCCTCTAATATTCCTTGATTCTAGGATAGATTATTTGAAATACATAAGTTCAAATTAACAAAGTTCGAATGTCAAATCTCAAATTTGACAGTATTTTTCCTTATTCTTCGATCATCTCCTTAGGAGGAATGTTGTGCTGATTTGATCATTCGATCTTTCCCCTTTTTGAGCTTGTCCCTTATGCAAAAGGAGAGATTGGAGCGACGAAGATCGAATTGGGAGATTTCGGCAGCACTTCGGCCCTTTTTGTAACTGATCATATAATGACCTAGTTGCACGACCTGCTCAACTAATGACTGCTTCCCCTTCTCACCTTCAGTCTTCCTTCAGAGCTTTACTCTTCTTCCGAAATTCTTCTCTCTCTCAAATGAGAGAGATAATGGGGTATTTATAGGTCTTCACACATGTGAACCCTCGATCTTCGTGCCATGGGACCCACCTTACATCAGATTTAACCGTCTATAATAATCTATATCTGATCTTGGTTATACGACTCATGCAATGGGGAAGTTATAATGAATTACGTTGTTTGCACGGTCCGCGCAACCAACTAATGGTTGCGCGACCCGTGCAACTACTGAACAAGATGCCTGATCTTCTTCTTTCTTTCTCATTTCTTCACTTCATGTTTAATTTCTAATCTTCTACCCCTTTCAATCTTTCTTCATTATTTTTATGCTCCAACATGTGGGGCTCATCTCATCATGGTGGGTCAGGCGAGTTAACAGGGAAGATGACATGGCCATCAATGGCCGATTTTTTATATGGTATGTCAGTGTGATCTGGTCCGTTTGAACGGACAAGATGGGACTACTGATCACTGCGGGGTCCACTTTTTAGGTCGTTCATCGGCATTTTAAAGTATCTCACGAGATACATCTCTTATCGCCATTTTCTCGTGAGACGAGAAGCCCCCGTTTTCATATCATTGCTGCCCTAAAAGGAACGGTCGAGGTTAGCCCACGTGGCCTAGGAAGGGCTTAGATTGAGCCTGTTGCCCTTTCCAAAAGGGGAAATGTCTCCCATTGCTTTTCTTAGTGCATGCGATTGCCTACCTATTTTTGGTAGTGAGAGAACAGCGCGATTTGACGTCTGGATGGACGACTGGGATGCAAAGATTGGGGCGAACATGGATCGCCTACGCGACATCCACTCAGCCCACCGTTCTTGGACAAAGCCAATCACGGGGGGTCCTAATTGGCAACAACCCGAGCCCGACCTTTTTTTTACATGGGTTAGGTCAGACCACTAGGGTTTGGTCATCCGGGGTCCATTGATGGATGGTCTGGATCGTCTGAATAGTGGTCCAAGGTGGGCCATTATGAAGCCAAGGCGATCGTTTTTTTTTTTTTTAAATCGAGCAGGAGAAATCTCCCTTTCTCGCATTGGCATGGGTCAAAGCTGGTTTGACTAGCTCAAGCGGTCCCGTGCACTTTGTGTATGGAGACTGGAGTGCGCACCCTACGTGGGGTCCACCATGATGTTTGTGATAAATCTACTCCATCCGTTTTACCTGGAGGGGCCAAATCAGGGCCCCTGGCCAAAATGAGGCAGATGTGAAGTTCAGGTGGGCCATACTGTGCGTCCCAAGACCTATTTAGCCAGTTCTCATTGATCCAGTGGCTGGATTGGTTCAAAAATCCATTTCAACAGTTAGCTAGGGGCTTAAGAGGTAGTGGTTGATTGGTTAGCTACTCACTAGCTCTCGAGGGATGATCATAAGCATATTGTCCTGTTATTCTATGACCAAATGATTTGAAGTTTACTCTAACTTAAGATGGTCAGTTAGGCTTGCCCTTATGGTTGGTGTAGGCTCCCTCTTATCTCTAGGGGACTTTGATGGGCAGTTTCAATGGTGGGTGAAGGCTCCTTCTTATATGAGTTTGAGTTAGAGTTATTTGTTAATTGGGTTTGAAGTTCCACTAATACGAGTTTAGATGGTAACACCTGCGTACCAAAGGTGCGGGGTGTTACATGAGGTCACAAGTGTATTTTATTTAGTTAACACCCGAAAACTCGGGATCGGGGTCTCTGTAATCGAATGTCGATTTTCAAGGTGTTACATTCTCACAGATGACTGCTCCACTCTCTCTTGTACCTATGTCTGTGTATCTGTCTCTGTCTGAGTATCATATGTGTCAATCTGGACATCTACGATCAACCTTTCTGGTTCATCTTGCTCCTTCTAAACATTCTTGTAGAATAGAAAACTTTCATTGAATCTGAAGTCACGACTAGTGATGACTTTGTGTGTGACCTTGTCGAATAACCTATAACCTTTCACACCAACACCATATCCAATAAAGATGTACCTTTTGGCTCTATGGTATAAGCTATCTCTCCCAACTGACAGTACATGATAGTAGGCCTCACAACCAAATATATGCAAATATGAGTAGTCCATCTTATGACCACTCCATACTTCCTCTGGGATTTTACATTCAGTTGTCGTAGAAGGAAACCGGTTCACCAAATATTAAGCATGTTAACAGCCTCAGTCCATAAGTCCATTCCCAACCCAACATTACTTAACATGCATCGGGCCCTCTTCAAGAGAGTCTGATTCATTCATTCAACCACACCATTTTGTTCAGGCGTGTGGCGCACTATGTTGTATTGATGATCCATTTGTCTTTACAATATTCATTAAACTCAGTGGATGCAAATTCTCCACCATTGTCAGTCCTTAAAACCTTTATTTCTCGCCCTCACTATTTTTCCACCATTGTTTTCCATAATCTGAATATGGTGAAAACCTCATATTTACGTTTCATGAAGTAAACCCAAACTTTTCGAGAGTAATCATCAATGAATAAAACAAACCACGATGACCCTCCTGCAGAAACCTCTAATGATAGCCCCCATACGTCAGAGTGCACATAATCAAGCACTCCCTTACATATATGTTTTCCAGATTTAAAAGATAATCTAGATTGTTTATCGTATATACAATGCTTGCATATATGTAAATCTGAATTCTTAAAAACTGAGATCAAACATCGATTAGAAAGTACTTTCATGCCCCGCTCGCTCATGTGGCCTAGACGAGCATATCACATACGTTCAGAAGTGGAATCTACAACAGTCGCTGCCACTCCAGCTACTGAAGTACTTCCAATCACTTGTAAAGGTTTCCGTGTCTCTGCGCTCTCATAACCATGAGTTTCCCTTTTAAAACTTTGAGGACACCATTAAGACTGGTGAACTTGCACCCTATAGCCTCGAGTGCACTGAGAAAAACTAAATTCTTCTTTATATCAGGAACATGCCTGACATCAGTTAATGTACGCTCCATCTCATCAAATATCTTGATGCGCACCATACCAATAGCCACAACATTACAAGCATTGTCATTACCCATAAAGACTTGTCCACCATCACACTCTCTATAACTGGCGAACCAACTCCGATGAGGAGTCATGTGATATGAAGCTCCTATGTCAAGGATCCACTCGTCTCTACGATCGTCGTGCAAGTGTCCGATCATAGACACAAACAACACCTCACATGTGTTTGTCTCTTCATCAGATGTGACAATATTGGCCTCCTTGGAAAAAGTCACTAACTTTTTTTCTTTGCTTTAGGATTTGTACAATTCTTCTTCATGTGTCCAGTCATCCCACAGTTTCAGCACTTTACTTTTCCTTTGCCCTTACCCTTGGATTTGGATCCAAGTCTAGAAGATCATGTACCTCGCTCAGTATTCGTGCCTCTCATAAGCAGTGCATCAGAAGATGTCCTTATCCCACCGTTTATCTTTCTCATAGCCTTACTCTGAAGGGATGAGATAATGATGTCTACACTCAGGGATTTATTACTGGTGCAAAATGAGTCCTTGAATGACTTATACGATGCTGGAAGAGAATTTAACAACATACATGCCTAATCTTTATCTTTGACCACTTCCTCCATGTCCAGCAACTGGCAAATCAATTTATTAAAATTACTGATGTGGGCCTCCGCATCTCCACGCTTTGCCATCTCGAAGTTGAAGAACTGCAGCTTCAAGTGTAGACGATTCTCAGTGGATTTTTTAAACGGTGAGATAGAGGATAAGGCATTTTTAGCAAGAGTATTCCAGTCTTCGTCACTTATAGATGGTCGTCGCTCCTCAATATCGTCATCTTTGCCTTGCTTAGTTAATGGACTAATCATCTTAATCTTCCATAACTCGAAATTATTTTTGCTTGAGTACTTCTCAATATCATACTTAGCGTTTCCCTTTAAGACTAATCTTTCAAATTCAAACCTGTGCCCCAATGATAGCTCTAATACCACTTGTTGGGGGGACTGAGGAAGCACACAAAGATGAATCAAGGATAGCAATCCAATAACGCCAAGCAAAAGGAAGAAGAACACAACAATTTTAATATGGAAAAACCCTTTCGGGAAAAGAAACCATGGCACAAAGCGACAGATGAGCACTATGAGAGAAGAAATTATTAAGAGAAAGAGCTTACCCGATTCGAATAACCTTGAATCTCACCTTGCTACACCCTTTGAAATCCTAGAACAATTTAGGAACCCTTCGAATACTTCCCAATCCCATTTACACCTATATATATATATATATAGCATTAGAAAGAATCTCAAACGAAATCGGAAGTAAATCCGCAAATTCGTAGTTTTGCGTAAAATCTACATAGAATTTGTTGATGACATCGAAGGCCTGTCGATGTCATCGAACTAATCCTGTCGATGGCATCAAAAAAGTACCCAGTTAGTCCAACAACCAACTAAAGAAAATCCAAAAAATATCGATGGGATCGAGAACTGTTCGATGCCATCGAACAGGCTGTCGATGGCATCGAGAGACCCTGTATCTAACTTGATTTAAGACATCAAATACAACATGAAGGACTAGACTTAGTACTTCCTTATCAATTTGGGCCCACCCATATGTGTGAGTGTTGTCCAAGCCGTACATTAGATGGGACCCCCACACCCCTGTTAGGCATATATACCCAAAATTCCAACTTGATTCATAATTCACGTGGGCTAGAGGGAGACATTAGGATGGGGACACTACCATATAAACTTCAAGATTGAAAGTGGGGTCCACCATATTGTCATAAGTCATCCAATCCATTCATCAGATATGCCCTACCCGGATGCAGGGGGATACCATAAATCAAGGCATTAAAAATCTTAGGTATGCCACAACATCTGAATATACTGGTTTGTGGTGTGCTCCACCTAGGTTTTGGATCGGGATCATTTCAGGAAGATATGGTAAAATTGATTAGGAGAAACCGATACCAGAAATAAATACGATAGAGGAGGGTAGCTGGACGGATTTCCAGCACCGGCGACGCCGCGATACCTCCTACTCCCTCTTTCTAGCAAATATCCCTTTTAACTGCTCGGAAGCAGAAGTTTGGATTGGTATCAGACATCTACATCCTAAGACTCCACTGGTCGAAGGGAAACAAGGGATTCGGATTTGTTAGATTCAAAAAGAGAGAAGAGGCAAATGTGGCAATGGCCAGGCTCCAAGGTTACAAGCTGATGGGCCGCAACATACTAATCCAAGAAGCTCACTGGAACAGGGGACCCCGTCAGGAGCAACGCCCAACACCCATCCACCCAGCAGCATCCGCTCCCACCTTTGAACCAGCACCCTTGGCTTATAAAGCCATAGATCCCGTCTCCTCTCATCTTCCACCCCTCACCATTCGAGTGCCTCTGTGGATCTCCAACTCTAGAAGGAAAGAATTCGCTTATGCTCTAATAGGAGTGGCATTTGATCCCTCTCTATCCACTTCATCCCTGTTAGACTCTTTAAGATCATCCACATTCAGCACTTCTAGGGTGGAAGTGGCTAGAGTTTTAGTTCAATCCTTCCTCATATCTTTCCTCTCCAGGGAAGAAGTAGTGGCATTTGAACGAGATGCCCTCCTCCACTAGTCCATGGGTCTCAACTCCGTCTCTTCCTGAGGACCTTCATCAGTATCCACCAACCGAGTAATCTTGACTCGGATCCAAGGGATTCCTCTTCATGCTTGGAGTAGACAAACCATCGAATAGATAGCAAGCACATCTTATCTGTGGTGGACATTGACCCAATGTCTCTCTTAGCTTCCTTCCTTATGTTTGCCAGGGTCAAAATCCTACGTTATCCCGGTGCAGCTCTATCATCTGCGATGGATCTAAAGGTTGAAGGCCTCTCATTTTCAATAATTACAACAGTTGAATCAACATCTCTGCTCCAAGCAACAACCCACTTTTCCCCATGGCAGCCCAATCCCACCCATAGTCAAGCCCAATTGGAAGCAAGGGAAACCACAAATGCTTCATCTATGAGGGAGAGATCAAGCCAACCTTGGTAGCACTACTCAAGGCCCCGAGATAACCAATCAACAAGCACGGAGACCATGATTCTGCACTCCTTAGGCTACTCCTCTCAGCGCCCCGTAAGTGCTCGACAAATTGCCCCAACATGTCAACCAAGACAGAGTATCCCGCTTTACCCCCAATTAGCTGTTAAGCATTAAGCCATCGCCTTAGTTTCCCAAACCACAAACCAACCATCCAGTCTTAACCCCTCCCCTTTTGAACCCAATCTCATAAACCATCTTTCTGCCAACCACCCCATCACTTCCACTCAGGACCAACTATAACCCCCAATGCTAGATCAAAATCCATACCACTGCCCCATTCTCAATTCCCCACTCTCCATACATACTGTTTCCCATTCACTTCAATTTGTTGTCCCCCTTACCAATATTCCCAGGCCATCTCCTAGCCATCCAAACAATAACCAGAATCATCCAAATATTTCCAGCCATGACCTCAACCATTTGTGCCAAACCTCCTACCCATCCAACCATTCTAATAGCCTTAATCAAGCCCCCACTCAGCCAACCATAGACCTCAATCACCAACACTCCTCACCCAGTTCCCATCAGCCTATGCAACCGAACTCCCCAGCCATCATCACCCTTCCTACTCTAGCCTCCAGTCTATCTAAACCAATCAGTTCCCAGCCATTTTAGCAGAACCGCCACACCAAAGCGATGAAGTCTCAGCCCAAATCTTCCAAACTAGAGATAATCGCTTTGCCAGCTTTATGAGGTGGAACTGGCCAGAAGAAGACCCAATTGTATCAGGTAGGAATTGCCTAACTGATGAGGATGATATCCCACCTTCCTATGATTCAAAGTCCCAATCCGACTCACCGGAGCCCACAACAGCCCCAATTACTCCAGCAGCAGATCTTAACATCTGAGTTGACATAAGGAGACAACAGATCCAAGGCATTTCCAACAACCAACCAACTACTTCAGTGACCCTACCAGCCATCCACCATCACCCTATACTTGCCCAAAAGATTAAGAACTCACCTACCAGAAGAAGCTTCCATTTAGCGAGGCTAAGGAAAAGTGTTGTGACAGAAGGATGGGAATCCGATGCCTAGCATCCTATCTTGGAACGTGCATGGAGTTGGAAATAAGCCAACTTTGAGGTACCTGAAAAGAATAATAAGAAATAGGAATATTGTCATCCTCCTTTTGCAAGAGCCAATGGTTAGACCCTCAAGAAGAAGAGCAGTGACAGCCACCCTTGGTTTCCAACAAACCATCGAGGAAGAATCTGTAGAAGGCAAGATATGGATTCTATCCAACCCTCCCTTTTCAATCCGTATAGTTGCAACAACCAAACAGAGTATTACCAATGCCTCTATGATAAGAATAGGATTCAAGGGCATCATATTTCGATGGGACAATGCTCCCAATTTCTGACAATGCTCACAAGCTTTGCAAAACTCATGAGTTTCCCTAAACATAGTGGGCCAATAGAAGCCACACTGCAGAATCTTGGCCATGGTCTTTTTTGCAGAAAAGTGACCACCACAGGCCTGTGAGTGACAGAAGGAGATGACACTCTGATGCTCATCGTCTGGCACACATCTCCTCAAGATTTGGTCTGAGCAATATTTAAACAAGTATGGATCATCCCAGAAGAATTTGCGCACCTCGGTGAAAGATTTCTTCTTATCTTGCGCAGTCCAATGTGTCGGTATGGAACCTGTAGCAAGATAATTAGCAATATCAGCGAACCAAGGTGAATGGGAGACTCTAAACAGTTGTTCATCAGGGAACATGTCATTGATATGGGTCGCCTCAAGGGAATCAGAGGTATTAAGGCGAGAAAGGTGATCGGTCACTACGTTCTCTACTCCCTTTTTATCTTTAATTTTCAAATCAAATTCTTAGAGTAGAAGGATCCATCGTATCAGGCGGGGCTTAGAATCATTCTTGGAAAGAAGATACTTCAGTGCCGCATGATCTGTATAGATAATGACCTTGGATCCGATCAAGTAGGACCTAAATTTATCCAAAGCGAACACTACGGCTAAGAGTTCCTTTTCCGTAGTTGAGTAGTTCACTTGGGCAGGATTTAAAGTCCTACTCGCATAATGGATGATGTATGGCCTCTTATCTTTTCTCTGGCCTAGAACCGCTCTAAGAGCATAATCAGAAGCGTCGCACATAAGCTTAAAAGGAAGGCTCCAGTCGGGTGGCTGCATGATGGGTACAGTGGTCAACGTGCCTTTAAGCTTGGTGAAAGCTTCCTAGCATTGCTCAGTCCACTCGTATGGAGCATCCTTTTGAAGAAGATTACATAAAGGACGAGAGAGGAGACTAAAGTCCTTTATGAATTGCCTGTAAAATCCTGCGTGTCCTAAAAAGGATCACATGTCCCTGATGTTCTTGGGTGGAGGTAGGTTAGAGATAAGATCGATTTTTGCCTTATCTACCTCAATTCCCTTGGACGAGATGATATGTCCAAGGACAATCCCCTTATGAACCATGAAATGGCACTTCTCCCAATTAAGTACCAAGTTCTTTTCTTCATATCTTTTCAGCACACATTTAAGACTTTCCAAGCACTCGCTGAAAGATGAACCATAGACAGAGAAATCGTCCATGAAGACCTCTAGATATTGCCCCACCATATCAGAAAAGATACTCAGCATACATCGCTGAAAGGTGGCAGGGGCATTACATAGTCCAAATGGCATCCTTCGGTAAGCAAAGGTGTCATAGGAAAATGTAAAGGTGGTCTTTTCCTGGTCCTTAGGGGCGATTTCAATCTGATTGTAGCCCGAATACCCGTCAAGGAAACAGTAATAAGAATGACCAGATAGCCTTTCCAAGATTTGATCAATGAAGGGCAAAGGAAAGTGATCATTCCTTGTGACGGTATTCAACTTTCTGTAGTCAATGCACATTCTCCAACCAGTAGTGACTCTAGTTGTCACGAGTTCATTATTACCATTGGCTATGATGGTGATTCCGGACTTCTTAGGAACCACCTGAGTTAGACTCACCCATTGACTATCAGATATAGGGTATATGATACCCACATCCAATAGTTTAAGAACCTCGGCCTTAACCACTTCCTTCATGTTTGGATTTATTCTACGTTGTGGTTGCCGAGCGGTCTTCGCATTATCTTCAAGATATATGTGATGAGTACAAATCGACTGGTCAATTCCCTTGAGGTCCGCGATTGTCCATCTAAGGGCTCCCTTATGCCTAATGAGAGTAGCTATGAGCATACTTTCCTGTTCTTTCTCCAGGTGGGCAGAGATCACCACCGGGTATGTCTCATCTTGACCTAAATATGCATATTTCAAATCAAAGGGCAAAGGTTTTAGGTCAAGCTTCGGTGCCTTGAGGTTAGACGGTAGAGGCGCTACATCAATTTGTGGCAATTTCTCAAATTGTGGCATCCACTGGTTAACTTCAAGTATCGGTACAGTATCCAGCAAGGCACACATCTCCCTAATCATATCATCATCAAACTCATGGGAGTGGGCCAAGCACGTCTCTAGAGGATCAGAGGATAAGGTAAGGGGTGTCCTATCTTCCACGAAAGTATCGATCATGTTAATGTCGTGGACATCATCATCATCCTCTGAGTTGCTGCCGTTATTGAAAAAGATGTTTGACTCCAATGTCAAATTTCCAAAAGACATAGTCATGACACCATTCCTGCAATTGATGATTGCATTTGACGTGGCAAGGAATGGGCGACCAAGAATGATGGGAATCTGAGTGCTCATGTTATTGATGGGTTCGGTGTCCAGGATGATAAAATCTACAGGGTAGTAAAATCTATCGACTTGGACTAACACATCCTCAATAATCCCTCTTGGTACACGAATAGAGCGATCGGCAAGTTGCAGTGTCGTTAGGGTAGGTTTTAACTCACCCAAACCTAACTGTTTGTATACCGAGTAGGGAATCAGATTGACGCTGGCTCCTAAGTCAAGAAGTGTGTGATCAATTCGATGGTTCCTGATTACACATGATATGGTTGGGCTACCGGGATCCTTGAATTTCTGCGGCACGTCTTGCTTCAGGATGGCACTCACTTTCTCAGTCAAGAAAATCTTCTTTTGAATACTCTGCCATCTTTTAGTCGTGCATAGGTCTTTCAAAAATTTAGCATATGAAGGAATTTGTTTCACGAGATCAAGTAGAGGAATGTTGACTTTCACTTGTTTCAACACCTCTAGAATATCCTGAGAGTTAGAAAGACGTTTTGGTGCAACCAACCGTTGGGGGAACGGAGCAACTGGCTTTTCTAAAAGTTCCGGTTCTAATTTTTGTGGGGCATCACCAGATCCATCATTGTTGTCCTCTTTTGGTTCTTGAGGCTTTTCAGGCCTAACCGGAAGGGTTTAATCAATGATCTTCCCACTCCTAAGAGTAGTGATGGATTTAGCGTGCCCCATTTGATTTGAAGAGCTGGGATCATTTATCTCGTACTGCGGTTTAGGGTTGGGGAGAGGTTGTGCGGGAAGCATCCCCTTTTCTATAATCGTCACAGTGAATCCATTTTTTGCATAAAGTCTGTAAGTCCACGCATTGCCTGAGCCAGCTCTTGTATCAAATTTTGAACCGGTTCTTCTTGAGGTTCCCCTGATTTGGATTTTGATTGAAGAAACTTTGAGGGGTAGCAGTTTGTCCATTCCTCCAACTAAAATTTGGATGATTTCTCCAACCAGGATTGTATGTATTAGAGGTAGATCCATTGAAAGGTCTTTGATAGTTATTTACGGCATTAGCTTGCTCATTCAATACTCCTCGAAAAGCAGATATTGTAGGACAATTTTCAGTTGTGTGAATGTTGCAATCACAAATGCCGCAAACAATTTCATTAACCTTATCCTTCTTTCCTTCCATGGCCTCGACTCTTCGTATGAGATTAGTCACTTTAAAATTTACATCATCCTCTTCTTTCAGGAGATGTACTCCACCTTTCTCCTTAGATTGAGTTGGCCTAGACGTGGTGTTTGATTTTGGGTAATGGTCCCATAATTGTGCATTTTCGGCAAGTCTATCGAGATAATCCCATACCTCATCGACCTCTTTATTCATAAATTCTCCATTACACATTGTCTCGACCAATTGGCGCATAGAAGATGTCAGTCCATCATAGAAAAAATTTGTAATGCACCACATTTCAAAACCGTGTTGCGGGCATGAACTAACAAAATCCTTGAACCTTTCCCAACATTGGTAGAATATTTCATCTTCCTTTTGGCGAAGTTCATGATTGCTTTTCTGAGGGTAATTGTTTTATGGTGTGGGAAAATTTTCTTTATGAATTCCCTCTGCATATCATTCCATATGCCAATGGATCTAGGACACAGTGAATGTAACCATGTCTTAGCCTTCTCTTTCAAGAAAAAAGGAAAGAGTTTCAGCCTGATTGTATCCTCGGATACATTGGGAAAGTATAAGGTGGCTATAATCTCATCGAACTCTTTCAAATGTAAGTATGGACTTTCTGATTCAAGCCCATGGAATTTAGGAAGGAGTTGGATAACTGTCCTGTGTTTTCAGGAAAAACCATGCATGAGGGTGTGCTCACCCCCGCCGGTTGTAAATAATCCTGTAAAGTACGAGGCGGGGGTGCTTGATGCACCTCATTCTCATCATGTACTTCCTCATCCATATGTTGAGGTAGTGCTTGAGGTTGATTTGCAGCCATAACCTCAATTAACTCAGGGAAATTCGAGCGGTGTCTAATCCTGCGATGGACAGTCAACCCCTCAACTAATCCTCCTTCAGTCAAGAGACGTCGAGTGTCGTCACGGGCCCACTTGGGCATGAAACACTCACAGCCCTCAATCAAGTCCTAAACCTAATCCTAAGAAAGAAAATAAGAATCTAGAAAGAAAGAGAGGTTTGGAAAGAAATTACCAAATTGGAGTCTCTAAGCTAAAGACCTGCAAAACCAAATAAAATAAGTTAGTTTTTAAATAGAAGAAGTTCCTAAAGCAAACCAAATCTAAAGAGTTAGAAAATCTAGAAAATCAGAAAGAGTTTACCAAATTAAAAGTTCTATCTTAACAACCTACAGAATAGGAAATAGGTTAGTTCTATGAATCAAATAGAAAATAAAATTAAAATTAGTAAAATTATAATCTTAAACTAACTCTAAAACCAATTAATTTCAGAAAATCGTAGCCGTTAGTCCCTGGCAACGGCGCCAAAAACTTGTTCACTCCCCAAGTATAGGGTTGTGATGTAGTAATAATCTCGGTAAGACCGAGGTCGAATCCACAGGGACTGAAACATGTACGTAATCTGAAACTAAGTAGAACTAGAACTAGACTAAGACGTAATCTAAATTAAATAGAATTTAAGGAATATTGTGAAATAATTATCTAAAACTTAAGAGAATTCAAAGGAAGGGAACTAGGGATTCAGAGGATCCACTTGTAGAGATCAGGGAGATCTTATGCCTGCTTGAAGAATCATGGAATTTAAACTGAACTTATTTAATATAGTGTTTAAAAGATGAAAGGTGTATGAATTAGAATGGATTCCATCACCAAACCATGCCCAGGAGACAAAGTAAACAACAGAATTAAACTAATTACCAACCAATCAATCATGTCATGAAGGTTAGGAAGGGTACCGACATCCAACCATGCCCAGGAGACGATGGTGAACAACAAGGCTTCCTGACGTCAGACACATGAAAGAGAAAGGAAATACTTAAAGCCATTGCAGACCCATTGTAATTTCAGTCACGACAGACCATTAAAAACTAAAAACATTCCCTTCATCAACCAAATTCAACATCAGATCAATCTAAACAAAAGGCAAGTAAAGAGTTCTCATCACACTACAAGCTTCACCCCTTAGCCCTAGCTAAGGGGTTTTAGCCTGACATGGATGGACTGATCTCTATGTAAGTCATAGAAAGAAAACAGAGAAAAAAATAAAAATAAACTAAATCCAAACTCTTTCTCTCTATCAATCCACGTCCAAGCTCCCAGCCTCCAAGCCGTCGATGGAAGATCTCCAAACTAAGATGCCTCTGTCGTTCTCTCTCTCTCTTTTATAACAACAGCAAGGGAAGCCCGTGCAAGGGAGAGTCTGTGCTGGAGTCGTGAAAAGGTGCAGACGGAGGAGAGTTTTAGCAGCAACAGCAACACAACTCCTTTACGCTGATTTTGAGTGCAGCCCAGACGTAGTGTCGGATGTGAAATCCAATCCGTTCATCAGCTTCTTCTCTAAAAAGCAGTTGGAAACAACAGGTTTTTTATTAGATTCAGAATGAACCACACAGTTTTCCGTTCTGTCATTCATCCTTCGTTTGGACGGATAGATTTTGATCCTCGTTACTTCTGGAAATTAATCCACCTAGGTTATGGTTAGTGGACCCGTTTAACTCTGATAAACGATCCAGATCAACAGTTTTACGAGCCATGGTGGGCCACAGTGCATCACCGCATGCTCTGTTCTGGCGTAAACAGAGAAAAAGCAAATTCCTTCCGCTGAGCTGCTGGCGGGGCCCACAATTCAGATCAGCTGAGAAATCTACACCGTACATTGAATTCCTGGCGAAAAACCGTCCGGAAAAGTGAGATTTTATTAATTTTCAGTGTGGCCCATAAGACTTTTTATTCCGCCGTCAATCTTACATTTGATCGCGATCCACGTACGTACACGAGCATGGGTCCAAAAGGACACCTAGGAGAGGGTCACACCTACCCCAGGGATGCAATGGATGGTCTGGATCATCCATTTGGATGATGAGTGGGCCCTACTAGTGAAAAAAGGACGACCAGCGTCCGCTCGCTGTTCATTCGCGAGAAGAAGACGGGTCAGCCCGTCTTTGACCGGGCTGACCATCCGGTGCGGCTCGCATTCGTGTGCACTAAATGCACGTGCACCCTCGTGTGGGGTCCACTGTGATGTTCGCGAGAAATCCGCTCCGACCATCCATTCTATCATATCATTCAAGCCGTGGGGACTGAAGATGAAGCATATCCAGACATCAGGTGGGCCCCACTTAGTGAATCAAGGGACTGATTTGTCCATTAGTCTACTTCTATAGGGATCCAAGGGCCGAAATTCGACTTGTACGGTTAATTTATGGTCCTCATGCCACGTATGAAGTTTCAAGCTGAATGAATGGTGAGAACTCTGTGATCTTGCATTCTGTACCAATTTCAGGCCACTCGAGCTTCAGTTCTTAATTTTTTTTTGGATCCCTGGTGTGTACTTCCGTTGTCCTTAGTCCCCTGGGGTCCGTCCCTTGCTCTGGTTATTTCAGGGCGTCAAATTCACCTTTTAATACTCTTTTTCAGTCAACACCCCTAATTGCACCCTGCAACAAAAACACACTTAAAAGGGAGGCATTAACAGTATTATGTATGCAATTACAAGTTGTAACAGGGGTCTAGTATGCAATAATTAACCCTCAACATATTACCATCCAAGTTTCAGTTGAGGACAGCAACATGTCTACTCTCATCACAGTCGTATATGCAACATACAACAGGCGCAACAGAGAAACCCTTTGGGAAGACATTACAAACATCTCCAGATCAGTCTCTGGTCCATGGCTACTTTGTGGGGGACTTCAACACCACCATCAGCCTAGACAAGAGAATTGGGAGCATCTCAAGCAACATCAGGAGCATGAAAGACTTCAGGTTAGCTATCAGTGATGTGAGTTTGCTGGATGCCGGATTCATGGGATCTAACTTCACGTGGTGCAACAACAGGTCTACCCAAAGCAAGCGATGGGCTAGGTTAGACAGGATGTTGTATAATACATATTGGCTTTAATCATTTTCAAGATGCAGAGTAGAACACCTACCCCACCTGTTCTCCGATCACTCACCTCTCCTCCTCTCGCTCAACCAAATTCCAGAATATGTGGATGCTCCATGAGAGCATCATCTAGGCCAACTCCATTCAAATTCCAAAATATGTAGATGCTCCATGAGAGTTTCCTCTTAGTGGTTAGCAAATCATGGGCACAAGAGGAGCAGGCCACTCCCATGCTTCGGCTATTCCTGAAGATGAAAAGGCTAAAGGCCTCTCTGAAGAACTAGAACTACACAATTTTTAGGAACATATTTCAGGCAGTCAAGCTAGCTGAAGATGAAGTGAACAAGGCAAAATTTTGTCTTACTCAATCCAGATCAGATATGGATGGAGAAAAGATGAACTGAGCTCAAGCTACTCTCAAGAAAGCCCTCCTCCAGGAAGAGACTTATTGGAAGCAGAAGTCTAGAGTATCATGGCTGAAAGAAGGAGACAAGAATAGCAGATTTTTTCACGCCTTAGTGATGGGCAAAAGAAGAAAACCAACAATCACATCCATTCAGCTACCTTCAGGTTCCATTCTTTAATCAGATTCTGATATTGGAGCAGAAGCCGTCAGGTATTTCTCTAACCTCTTCTCCTCTGAGACCTCATCAATTCCCCCTGGCCTGCTTGATTGTATTCCTTCCCTAATCTCCAATCAAATGAATTCTTCTCTCATGCGACCTCCAAGTTTGGAGGAGGTCAAAGCCGCTGTTTTTGCTATTTTAGCAGAGAGTGCGCAAGATCCAGATGGTTTCTCTGGAGGTTTCTATACATCTTGTTGGGACATAATCAAGGATGATATCCTCCAAGCAGCCTGTGAATTCTTTAAAGGAGGTCAAATCCCTAGAGCTTTCCGATGCACATCAATCTTCCTCATCCCTAAGAAGCTAAATGCAGCCAGGTTCATAGACAACAGGCCCATCAATCTATGTAGCAACGTTAAAAAAATCTACTCTAAGATCATAGCGTCCAGGCTCACCAACCTCCTTCCTACAATCATATCTAATGAGCAAAGCGTCTTCGTCAAGAATAGATCCATTATTGAAAGTATATCCATTGCCTCTGAGATGGCTTGCGACATTGACAGGAAAATTCTAGGAGGGAATATCATCTTCAAGTTAGATATGGAAAAAGCCTATGATGGATTGGAATAGTGCTTCATAAGGGAGGTCCTTCTATCCTTCAGATTTAGCCCGGATTGGATCCTATTAGCCCAGCAATGTTGGAAGGACTGCTGGTTCTCTTTAATCATAAATGAAAGACCTTTTGGCTTCTTCTAATCATCGAGGGGTCTTCGCCAAGGAGATCCTCTCTCCCCGGCCATTTTCATAATCGCAGCGGAGGTCTTAAGTAGAGGGCTTAATTGCCTCTTTTTGTCAGGGACAAACATCCCTTACAAACTTCCTAGGAATATCCCCACCATATCACACCTTTTATTCATCGATGATACTATTATCTTTCTTAATGGTAGGATCTCCTTGATTCGTTCCCTTCTCTCTTTCCTTCAGTCCTATGAGATAAGATCTAGCCAAAATGTTAATACGTCAAAGAGTTGCTTCCTCCTCCCCAAAAAGGCTCCACTGGGGAGGGCTAGGCAAATCTCTCATATCACAGGCTTCCAGCAATGCTCTTTTCCCCTCACATATCTGGGAGCCCTTAAAGGGAAAGTCAGATACCAGCATCTTCTTCCTCTCATTCACAAGATTGAACTCGGGATTGCGAATTGGAAGGCCAAGCTTCTCAACCAGGCAGTCAAACTTGTGCTCATCAAGCATGTCCTAGGGAGCATTCTCATACATTTGTAATCAGCCATCAACATTCTGAAAAGAGCCTGCCACCATATTGAGTCGATGCTAGCTTCCTTCTTCCGGGGATATTCATAAGACGGGAAACAAAGACATTGGGTTAGATGGAGTAAATTATGATTTCCTCTGATTGAAGGAGGACTTGACATCAAGATGGCATGGAGACTCCTTGAGGGGAAATCTTTATGGGTAAAGCTATTCTCAGCCAAATACCTATCCAGATTCGTTTCAAGCTTTAACCAGCCCTATATTGGAGGCTCCAGCATCTAGAAAGAGATCAAAGTCAACCTCCCTTTTTGCCTCCTCAACTCGAGATGGATGATAGGCAAAGGAAATATTAAATTGTGGACTGACAATTGGATTGGCAACGGGCTGCAGATTGGTACCTCATTCTCCCCTCCTCAAGACCCATCCATAGATGCCTTGATTAAGGATTTCTTAAGCCCCCATGGCAAATGGAACCTATCCTCGATCGAATCTATGCTCCCTTCTTCCTCCATCTAAGCAATCAAAGAAAGTGGAATCTCCCTCTCCAACAAGAAAGATAGGCTCACATGGAACCTCACGTCTTCTGGTAAATTCACAACAAATCAGCCTGAGACGTCATCCATGCATCCCACCCCAAATAGTCATGGACCCCTTGGGCCTGGAACAAGTATTTGGCTCCCAAGCTCACCATCTTCCTGTGGAAGGTGATGCATAAAGCAATCCCGATGGACATCACTGTCTAGAAAATAGGCATTAGCCTAGCTTCTTAGTGCGCTTGCTATGAGAACCCTTTCTCTATCCATGCTTCATCTGTTGTTGGCAATCAACAGCCCTCTCTAATGCACATCAGTCCCAATAAAACTAGGCCTGCAACCCATCACCTATAGCAAATCCAAAGCCTATCCTAGCAGGCCCGACAGCCCACTCTCAACATTGATTCAGTTCCCACCTTCAGCTTCATCCCCCCGACCAGCCAAATATTCACTCTCCATTCATTCAACAACCCTCTACCTCCAGCACGTCACCCCTACAATACCCACACTAACCATCAGCCAGCGCTTTAGGCCTCCCACAACGTCAAAGACTTAGACCACCTTCTATGCAATAGGCTGGTCGCTACCAAAGTATGGAACCACTTTGCCCATTTATTTCAGGTTCATGTTACTCAGGGCCAAAGCCATCAGACTCAGCTCTTGATTACATCTGCCAGAAAATCTCCCTCCTAACAGCTACTATGGGGCCTCGTCCCCTCTCTCATCATATGGGAATTATGGACCGGTAGGAACGCAACCAAATTTGACAATTGCCCCTTCTCTCCAGATCCAACAATCATCAAAATCACGAGATGGCTCCAACATTTAGGCTCCCAGCTACCCCACTTGGTCTCTTCCTCCATTTAGGGAACAAACATCATGCGCACATTGGGATTGGATCTTAACAAACATCTAACCTTTGAAAGGGCCCAAATCATCACATGGAGGAAACCCCCGCTAGGTTGGGTCAAGCTGAATGTTGACGACTCAGTTAGGGGCAACCCAGGGAAAGGGGTGGAGGAGGAGTTTGCAGAGATTACAAGGGCAACTTCATCTTTGCCTTCCACAACATCTATGACCCTATTACCAACACAGCTGCTGAAACCCGTGCTATGGTTGATGGATTGCATCGTTGCAAAGACAAAGGCCTGTTAAACATTATAGTAGAAACTGATTCGTGTGCAATTTTTGATTCGATGGTCAATCCAATCAACTCCCACAGCTGGAACATCTACTACCTTCTAGGAGACATCCAGCAGCTCTCTCAGTCTCTCAACATATGTTTCTCCCACACTCTCAGAGAAGGCAACTCAGTGGCAGATGGTTTGGCCAAATCTACTAGCAATGGCTCCCCGAATAAGATATTCCTTTCTTTGTATGATCTCCCCACTCTCATTAGCGGATCCATTATCCTAGACAAGTCTAGCAGGGGAGTCAACTGACCTTTTCCCTCTGAGCACTTTTTCAGTCATGCTTCGTGACCGCCAGAAGCCTACCTTTTTAGAGTTGTTCCTGCCTTGTGAAGCTCCATGCTCTGCTCATGTAGCCTGCCCTGCATCTTCTGGGTGTCTTCTTTCATGTATGACAGCCATAACTTTAAAGCTTAGCTTGAAGTTAAGCCAGAGAAGGGTATGCTTGTATGCTCTTACTGTTGAGGGTCAAATATTGCATATTAGACACCATTTATTACCAGATTTTATGAAGATGATACTGTTTAATGTCCTATTTTAATCGTGTTTGTGTTACAAGGTGAATTTAAGAGCTTGGACTGAAAAAGGGTGTTAAAAGCATGGATTTGATGCTCAAGAATCACCAAGGCAAGGGATGGATCTTAGGGGACCAAGATCGAAGAATTTACACGCTAAAGATCCGAGAAAATCAAGTGATCAATGATAAAGAGGCCTGAAAGTTGTCCTGAATGCAAGATCACAGGGTTCCCACCATCCGTTTGGCTCGAAACTTTATATCTGGCCTGAGGACCCTAAATTAATTGTACACGTTGAATTTCAACCATTAGATCCTTGCAGAAGTGGCCCAACAGACAAATCACCCCATAAAACACTGATCTAGGGCCCACTTTATATCTGGACATGCTTCAATTTTGGTCTCAACCCCTTAAATGAGGTGGTAAAATGGATGAACGGAGTAGATTTATCAGAAACATCACAAGTGGACCCCCACTGGCAGTGCCAGTGCACAGTGCACAAGTGCACTTGACATGCACTGGACTGGCACACCTAGTCAAGAGACGCTGACCTGCGCGATTTTGAACTCTCGCTAGTGACGGACGCTGTCTAAACGGACGGAGCTCGGTGGGCCACCATCATCATCTAAACTGATGATCCGAACCATTCATTGCAACCAGGGGGACAAACCGATCGTACCCATGAGGTCTCATTGGACCTATGCACGTGTACACATGTAAATCGCCGAAAAATGTAGGATAAACGGTGAAGTGAGTTGATACAGTGGGCGGCACCAAAACTCGACAAAAACCACTCCTTTCCAACCAAAATTTCACCAGGAATCCAATGAACGGGGTGAATTTCTCTAAAAACATCACTGTGGGCCCCACCAAGCATCTCAGTACAGGATTTTTTGCACCTTATGCACGTCCAGTTTTTCCGAATGCTGCGGGGCATTTTACAGCCCAGATGATGGTCGGATTTAGATATGAACCATCCAACAGCTCGGGAAGGGGATCTTTACCCCAACCACAGAGCTAAAATCAATTCTTAGAGCATCTTTCGTCCGAAAAATTTGTCGAAACACAAGTTGAGTTGCGTTTTCACGACTGCACATGCAAGGTGCTGCATAAAGAGTTCTCCACCGCCCTTCATGCCTATAAAAGGAGAGGAAAACGTGGAGAGGGGCATTCAGAATCATCTTTGGGACATGGGAGTAAAGGGGGGAGAGAGAGAGAGAGAGAGAGAGAGAGAGAGAGAGAGAGAGAGAGAGGGAAAGTGTGGAGGGCAGCCGTTTCTAAAAGAGTTCTTCCTTCCCTAATTTTTGTTCTTATTTATTTATGTTTTTCTAAAAGATTTTAGGCTAATCATGTCTGTGATAGGCTAAACCTCTTAGATTTGGCTAAGAGATGAAGCTTGTAGCGTGATGGGGTGTTTCCTACGGCTTTGATTCATGTTTTATGAACTCTCTTTGATTATAGTTTGATCATATAGAATATTCATAATTTTTAATGGTTTGTTGTGACTTAAATTACAGTGGATCTGCGATAGCTTTGAGTATTTTCTATACATGTATAGAGGTTGTTAGTGTAGGACCCCTATTTTCACCATCATCTTATGGACATGGTTGGATGATGGAATCTTCCCCTACGTTCATAACTCTCTCAGATTGGATGTGGATTGGTTAAATTTTGTTGTTTACTTTGTCTCATGGGCATGGTTTTGTGATAGAATCAAGTCTAATTCTCATACCTCTCATCTTTGGAAAACTAGATCAAAGAAAGTTCATATTTGATTTTTAATGTTATATCCTCCAACTGGATGAAGATGGGACTCTAAATCCATAGTGTTCATGAATCAAGAATAAATCTCCTTGATCTCTACAAGTGGATCCTCGAAAACCCTAGTTTCCCCACCTTTGAATTTGACAAGTTTTAGTTTATAATTCATCATTATTCTATTAAATTCCCCTAGTTTAGATTACATCTTCTTTTATTACTAGTTCTTGTTATTTTTAGATTACGTACAAGGTTCAGTCCCTGTGGATTTGACATCAGTCTTACCAAGATTATTACTACATCGCAACCCTATACTTGGGGTGGTGAATAAGTTTTAGCACCGTTGCTAACTGTTAACGTGTCTGATGACACGATCAGGTTGAAACTCTTTCCCTTTTCTTGAAAAGAGAAAGTTAAGACGTGGTTGCACTCACTATGTCCTCGATCTATTGGCACATGGAATGACATGATAAGGGAGTTCATTAAAAAAAAATTTTCCACATCATAAAATGAACACCCTTAGAAAGTCAATCATGAACTTCGCCCAAAAGGAGGATGAAACATTCTTCCACTATTGGGAGTGGTTCAAGGATCTTGTTAGTTCATGCCCACAACATGGATTTGAAACATGGCGCATTACACACTTCTTTTATGATGGTCTGACATCTTTCATGTACCAATTGGTAGAGACAATGTGCAATGGAGAATTCATGAATAAAAATATCGATGATGTGTGGGACTACTTAAATAGACTTGCTGAAAATGCACAATTATGGGACACATACCCAAAACTAAGCACCATGTCTAGACCGACTCAATCCACGGAGAGGGGTGGAATGTATCTCCTGAAAGAGGATGATAATATCAATGCTAAAATGGTTTATCTCACCAGAAAACTCGAGGCCATGGAATTGAAGAAGGTAAGGATAAGGAAATTGTTTACGGTATTTGTGCTTGCAACGTTCACACAAATGAAAATTGTCCAACAATACTTGCCTTTCAAGAGGTGTTAAATGAGCAATCTAATGCCATAAACAATTACCAAAGACCTTTCAATGGACCTACCTCTAATACATACAATCCTGGTTAGAGAAATCATCTAAACTTCAGTTGGAGGAATGGACAAACTGCTACCCCTCAAGGTTTTCAATCAAAATCCAAATCAAGGGAAACCTCAAGAAGAAATGGTTCAAAATTCCTCACAAGAGCTTACTCAAGCAATACGAGAACTTACAAAATTTATGGAAAAGATGGATTCATGTATGACGGTTATAGAAAAAGGGATGCTTCCCGCTCAACCTCTCTCCAATCCTAAACTACAATATGAGATAAGTGATCCAAGCTCTTCAAATCAGATGGAACAAGCTAAATCTATCACCACTCTTAGGAGTGTGAAGACCATTGACAAAACCATTCCAGTTAGGGCCAAAAAGCCTAAGGAACCAGAAGAGGACAAAGATGATGGATCTAGCCATGCTCTATAAGAATTAGAATCGGAACCTCAAGGGAAACTGGTTGCTCCATTTCCCCAATGGTTGGTTACACCAAAACCTCTCTCTAACTCTCAGGACATTCTAGATGTGTTGAAACAAGTGAAGGTCAATATTCCTCTACTCGACGCCGTAAAACAAATACCTTCATATGCCAAATTTCTAAAAGACTTGTTTATGACCAAAAGACAGCAAAATATTCAAAAGAAAGTCTTCTTAACTGAGAAAGTGAGTGCCATCCTAAAGCAAAATGTGTCATAAAAATTCAAAGATCCTGGTAGCCCAACCATCGCTTGTGTAATTGGAAATTACCATATTGAGCATACACTTCTTGACTTAGGAGCGAGCGCAAATCTGATTCCCTACTCGGTATACAAACAGTTAAGTTTGGGTGAATTAAAACCCACCTTAACCACATTACAACTTGCTGATCACTCTGTTCGTGTACCGAGAGGGATAATTGAGGATGTGTTGGTCTAGGTTGATAGATTCTACTACCCTGTAGATTTTATCGTCCTGGATATGGAACCCATCAGTAACATGAGCACTCAGATTCCCGTCATTCTTGGTCGCCCATTCCTTGCCACTTCAAATGCAATCATTAATTGCAGGAACGGAGTCATGAGCATGTCTTTTGGAAATATGACATTGGAGTTGAACATCTTTTCAATACAGGCAGTCGGTTAGATGATGATGACGATTTCTATAACACTAACATGATTGACTTTTTCATGGAAGATAGAACGCCTCTAACCTTATCTTCTCGACCCTCTAGAGACGTGCCTAGCTCACTCCCATGATTTTAATGATGATATGATTAAGGAGATGGTTGTCATGCTTGATATTGCGCTTGTATTTAAAGTTAACCGGTGGAGGCCACAATTTCAAGAATTGCCCCAACCGAAGAAGTGCCTCTGCCCTCTAACCTCAAGGCACCGAAGCTTGACATAAAACATTTGCCCTCTTATTTGAAATATCTTTATTTAGGTCAAGATGAGACATACCCGGTGGTGATTTCTTCTCACCTGGAGAGAGAACATGAGAGTATACTCATATCTACTCTCATTGAGCATAAGGGAGCCCTTGGATGGACAATTGCAGACCTCAAGGGAATTGACCTTTCGATTTATAATCACCACATTTATCTTGAAGATAATGTGAAGATTTCTCGACAATCACAATGTAGACTAAATCCAAACATGAAAGAAGTGGTTAAGGCCGAGGTTCTTAAACTATTGGATGTGGGTATCATATACCCTATATCCGATAGTCAATGAGTGAGTCCAACTCAAAAGGTTCCTAAGAAGTTTGGAATCACCATCGTAGCCAATGCCAATAATGAACTCGTTTCGACTAGAGTTATTACTGGTTGGAGAATGTGCATTGACTACAGGAAGTTGAACACCGTCACGAGGAAGGACCACTTTCCTTTGCCCTTCAGTGATCAAATTTTGGAAAGGCTAGCTGGTCATTCCTATGACTGTTTCCTTAACGGGTATTCAGGTTACAATTAGATAAAGATAGCACCTAAAGATCAGGAAAAGACTACATTTACATGTCCTTATGACACCTTTGCTTACCGAAGGATGCCATTCGGACTATGTAATGCCCCCGCCACTTTTCAGCGATTCATGATGAGATTTTTTCTAATATGGTGGGGCAATATCTAGAGGTCTTCATTGATGATTTCTCTATCTTCGGTCCATCTTTCAGTGAGTGCTAAGAGAGTCTTAAATGTGTGCTGAAAATATGTGAAGAAAAGAATTTGGTACTCAATTGGGAGAAGTGTCATTTCATGGTTCGTACGGGAATTGTCCTTGGACATATCATCTCGTCCAAAGGAATCGAGGTAAATAAGATAAAAATTGATCTTATCTCTAACCTACCCCTACCCAAGAACATACGAGATGCGCGATCCTTTTTAAGACATGTCAGGCTTTATAGAACATTCATAAAGGACTTTAGTCTTCTCTCTTGTCCTTTATGTAATCTACTTCAAAAGGATGCACCATACGAGTAGACTGAGCAATGTTAGGACACTTTCACGAAGCTTAACGGCATGTTGACCACTGCACCTATCATGCAGCCACCCGACTGGTGTCTTCCTTTTGAACTTATGTGCGACGCGTCTGATTATGCTCTTGGGACAGTTTAGGCCAGAGAAAAGAAAACAAGCCCTACGTTATCCATTACGCAAGTAAAACTCTAAATCCTGCCCAAGTGAACTACTCGACTACGAAAAAGGAACTCTTGGCCGTAGTGTTCGCTTTGGACAAATTTAGGTCCTACTTGATTAGATTTAAAATCATCGTTTACACAGATCATGCGACGCACAAGTATCTTCTTTCTAAGAACGATGTTAAGCCCCACCTGATAAGTTGGATCCTCCTACTCCAAGAATTTGATTTATAAATAAAAGATAAAAAGAGAGTAGAGAATGTAGTGGCTGACCATCTTTCTTGCCTTAATATCTCTGATTCCCTTGAGACGACACATATCAATGACATGTTCCTTGACGAACAATTGTTCAGAGTCTCCCATTCACCTTGGTTCACCGATATTGCTAATTATCTTGCCACAGGTTTCACACTGACACATTGGATTGCGAAAGATAAGAAGAAATTTTTCATTGAGGTGTGTAAATTCTTCTAGGTTGATCCGTATTTGTTTAAATATTACCCAGACCAGATCTTAAGGAGATGTGTGCCAGACGATGAGCATCAGAGTGTCATCTCCTTCTGTCACTCTCAGGCCTATGGTGGTCACTTTTCTGCTAAAAAACCACGGCCATGATTCTGTATTATGGCTTTTACAAGCCCACTATATTCAGGGATACCTATGAGTTTTGCAAGGCTTGTGAGCGTTGTAAGAAATTAGGAGCATTGTCCCGTCAAAATATGATGCCTTTGAACTCCATTCTTATCATAGAAGCATTTGATTGATGGGGCATCGATTCCATCGGATCATTCCCCCAATCCTTTGGAAACCTCGATATTTTGCTCACCGTAGACTATGTCACTAAATGGGTCGAAGAGATTTCGTGTCGGAATAATGACTATCGCACGGTCATTAAATTCTTAAAAGAGAACACCCTTTCCTAGTTCATATCGCCTCAAACCATCATTAGTGATGGGGGCTCACATTTTTGTAATAGGCCATTCGAGAATTTAATGAAAAAATATGGTATCTCTAATAAGGTGAGTACTTTATACCACCCACAAACAAGTGGGCAAGCTGAGATTTCCAGTAGGGAGATCAAACATATCTTGGAAAATATGGTTAACCCTAACCGTAAGGATTGGTCAATCCGATTGATCGATGCTTTATGGGCTTACCGTACTGCATTTAAGACCCCTATTGGAATGTCTCCCTTTAGACTTGTCTATGGGAAGGTTTGTCACTTGCCTATGGAATTGGAACATAGAGCCTACTGGGTAATCAAAAATCTAAACTTCAATCTGGACAATGCTAGCTCGCTGCGCAAACTGTAGTTAAATGAACTTGAAGAAATCTGGAATGATGCATATAAAAACTCAAGAATTTACAAGGACAAGATGAAGGCATTTCATGACCAACACATTCTGTGAAAATCATTCACGCTAGGTTAGAAAATCTTATTGTATAATTCTCAGTTACATCTCTTTCCGGGTAAGCTTCGATCTTGTTGGACCGGCCCTTTCACTGTTATCAATGTTTATCCTCATGGGACTATCGAGCTTTAGAATTCAGACAATGACAATGAGTTTAAAGTAAATGGACATCGATTAAAGCCATTTGTTGAGAAATTTGATTCAGACGACATGTCCATGCCTCTGAATGATCTTGTTTACTAAGATTGATCTCCTAGTCTAATGGAGGTATAGGTAGGTTTACTGCTTTCATAGGACTAGGGGAGTTTACTTTTTATCATTCTAGGATAGTTGGCTTTATGCCATTAGGGTAGTTTGTTTTCCAATTGTTATAGGATAGTTTACTTTTGTTGGTTTAACTCTTGTGTCGAGTCACCTTCACACTAAGATCTCTTTGGAAAAAGCTGTTCAATTTCCTTGTCAGGTACTATCTTTCCATCACTTCTCCTTCACTTTCGTTGTCGCATATGCATTGCATGCTTATATCTTTTACACTAAGGACAATGTAGATTTTTGGTTGGGGAGGAGAGATTAGGTTACCTAATCATTATTTTCTTGGTCTTAGCAAAAATTGTGAAAATTTTTAAAAATTTTCTGGAAATTTTTGTGAATTCGAAGTGATTTTGACGGCCGTCTTTGATTTAGAAGTATAAGATACGTAATATTGGTAATTTATGACTCTTGGATTCAGATATACCTGTTAGATTTCACGGTTAAGTTCAGATTGTTAATTCGTGACTAGAAATTTTAAACATTGATTGAATCATGATTTCACATATCACATCTACATTACACATTAAGGTTTCAGTTCGATATTGAATTATTAACCTGGTAATCACTAAGAATGAAACGAACCAACCTAGGGAATTTGTCCATCATGTTCTTTGAAAAAAAAAAAAAGAGAGAGAAGAATATCCAGCTAAAAAAACAGTTGTCATAAAAAACAGTTACCTGTTAAAATTTTTTAAAAAGGTTGACACAGCGTGAAGCCATCGACGGAAAAATCAAAAGCTGAAAGAATAAAAATGCTAAACTGTAAGGCAAGTTTTGGTTTAGGTTGGGTTATCCGAAATGCTCATTTTATTACCAATGTTATCATGAAAATTGATGATTGGATCCTTAATTGTGATAAGTCAAGGTTATTCCATACACCCAAGGAACTCAATGTTTAGAATTATTTTAATTGATGGATTAATATTTTGAACTCGACTATGAAGTTTACCGTGCACTTGAGTCTAAGAGAAAGTAATGCTTAACATGAATTCATCTTAGAATTCTAGTATCTGGATTGTTTTTTAAAAACCACTTGAGTTTATAGAAATTGTCCCGTAATTCTTAAAATATTTTTCTCATACTTTGCTTGGGACTAGCAAAATGCTAGTTGGGGATTGTGTTGAGGGTCAAATATTACATATTAGAACCAAGTTATTACCTAATTTTATGAACATGATACTATTTAAAGTCATATTTTAATCGTGTTTGTGTTGCAAGGTGAATTTAAGAGCTTGGACTGAAAAAGAGTGTTAAAAACATGAATTTGATGCTCAAGAATCACCAAGGCAAGGGACGGATCTTAGGGGACCAAGATCGAAGAATTTACACGCCAACGATATGAGAAAATCAAGTGATCAACGATAAAGAGGCCTAAAAGTCATCCTGAATGCAAGATCATAGGGTTTTCACCATCCGTTTGGCTCGAAACTTTATATCTAGCCTGAGGACCCTAAATTAACTATACACGCGAATTTAAGCCATTGAATCCCTATGAAAGTAGCCCAACAGACAGATCAGCCCATAAAACACTGATCTGGGGCCCACCTGATATCTGGATATGCTTCAATTTTGGTCTCAATACCTTAAATGAGGTGAAAAAAATGGATGAACAGAGTAGATTTATCTGAAACATCACAAGTGAAACCCACTGGCAGTGCCAGTGCACTCGACGTGCACTAGATTGGGATGCATGGTCAAGAGGCGCTGACCCGCGCAAATTTGAACTCTCGCCAGTGACGGACGCTGTCCGAATGGACAAAGCTTAGTGAGTAACCATCATCATCTAAACTGATGATCCGAACCATTCATTACAACCAGGGGGACAAACCGATCGTACCCATGAGATCTCTTTGGACCCATGCACATGTACACACGTAAATCGCCAGAAAACATAGGATAAATGACGAAGTGAGTTGATATAGTGGGCCACATCAAAACTTGACCAAAACTACTCATTTTCAATCGAAATTTCACCACGAATCCAATGAACAGGGTGGATTTCTCCGAAAACATCACTATGGGGCCCATCGAACATCTCAGCACAGGATTTTTCGTACCTTACGTACGTCTGGTTTTTCCGGACGTTGTGAGGCCTTATACAACCCAAATGATGGTCGAATCTATGATCTAAACCATCCAACAGCTCGAGAAGGGGGTCTTTACCCCAACCATGGAGCCAAAATCAATTCTTAGAGCATCTTTCGGCCAGAAAATTTGTCTAAACGCAAGTTGAGTTGCGTTTTCGTGGTTGTGCATGCAAGGTGTTGCGTAAAGAGTTCTCCACCGCCCTTCATGCCTATAAAAGGAGAGTAAAATGTGGAGAGGGGCTTTCAGAATCATCTTTGGGATGTGGGATCAAAGGAGAGAGAGAAAGTGTGGAGGGCAGCCGTTTCCAAAAGAGTTCTTCCTTCCCTATTTTTGGTTCTTGTTTATTTATGTTTTTCTAAAAGATTTTACGCTAATCATGTTTGTGATAGGCTAAACCTCTTAGCTAGGGCTAAGAGGTGAAGCTTGTAGAGTGATGGGGTGTTTCCTACGATTTTGATTCATATTTTATGAACTCTCTTTGATTATAATTTGATTATATGGAACATTCATAGTTTTTAATGGTTTGTTGTGACTTAAATTATAATGGATCTGCGATAGCTTTGAGTATTTTCTATGCATGGATAAAGGTTGTGAGTGTAGGACCCCTATTGTCCACCATCGTCTCATGGACATGGTTGGATGATGGAATCCTCCCCTACATTCATAACTCTCTTAGATTGGATGTGGATTGGTTAAATTTTGTTGTTTACTTCGTCTCATGGGCATGGTTTTGTGATAGAATCAAGTCTAATTCTCATACCTCTCATCTCTTGAAAACTAGATTAAAGGAAGTTTAGATTTAATTTTTAATGTTATATCCTCCAACTGGATGAAGATGGGACTCTAAATTCAGTTGTGTTCATGAATCAAGCATAGATCTCTCTGATCTCTACAAGTGGATCCTTAGAAACCCTAGTTTCCCCACCTTTGAATTTTACAAGTTTTAATTTATAATTCATCATTATTCTATTAAATTCCCCTAGTTTAGATTACATCTTCTTTTAGTTCTAGTTCTGGTTATTTTCATATTACGTACAAGGTACAGTCCCTGTGAATTCGACCTCGGTCTTACCGAGATTATTACTACACCGCAACCCTATACTTGGGGTGGTGAACACTTAGAGGGGGTTTGGCCATCTGGGCTTAGCTATAGTTCTTATTGCAACTACTCCTTGAGGTTGGTGCTGCGTGACTACTGTTGGAGCTCTGTTTTCAGCTATGTTTCCAGCCCTGGTCTCTGCAATTGTATTGTTTGCGGCGGCAACAGAGATTTGTAGCATTCCCCTTTGGATTCTCATCTCGTTGGTAGTTCGCTGATGTTTGCTTCATCAGGTGATGCCACCCTGTTTCCAGGTTCTCCATAATAGTTTTCTATTTCGTCTCTTTTTTCTTGTTTAGCCTTATGTAGGAGTGTTATATGATAAGCGAGGTCCAGATCTTTTTGTTGGGACCTGCCCGAATGGCCGTATATTCTAAATTCTCATTAATAAAATTCAGGTGTAATGACTCCACATTTCCTGGGTCCTTACTCTTGCTCGGGTGGTAGGCTCTCAGGAGTTTCAACTCCCGGTCAAGGGTTCGAGTAAGCGTGAGTGTGTGGGGTGTGTGTGCGTGTGTAAAATAAATAAATAAAAATAGAATAAAAAAGATTCCACTTTTCCTTTAATTTTTTTTCTTTTAAAAAAAAAAAAAAAAAAAACATTAGGAGAAACCTTTGAACGATTTACATTATACATATCATAAGATGGCCCCACGCAGAGTGAACCTTAGGTAATTACGATACATCCCATGTGATAGTTCCCCAACCATACTGCCAGTTTCTCGGTGTCATTTCATCTTCTATTTTTTTTAAGAGACAACGAGCACGTTAACGGAAACGGATTGGCTACTCCCCCTGCCACCAGCCGTTCATCCATTTTAACATATTATTTTAGAGCTTTATACCAAAAATGAGAGGGAAATAAATCTCAGGTTGACCACACCACAGGAAAACAATATTGATTGGATATCCACCATTAAAATCCTCCTAAGGCCCACTGTACTGTTTATTTGACATCCAATTTGTTGATTAGATCATACAGACCCAGATGACGGAAAAAAACAATGATCAGATTGATCCAAAACTTTTATTGCCCCCAAAAAATTTTTAATGGTTGACGTTCAATCAACACTGTTTCCTATAATGTGGTCCACTTGAGATTGGCATATACCTCGTTTTTGGTATCATACCATAGAATGATCTAGAAAAATAGATGCACAACATGGATGAAAGACATACATCATGGCGGGGCCCACGGAGAACCGACCACTGGCCATTGGCTGATGGCAGGGGGAGTAGCCAGTCCATCCGTTTCCCACTTTAACCATTTTCATAGTAAAAAAAATCCATGCAAAGATGCGACGGATGGAGGCAGAGTGCGTACTCACTATGCTAGTAAACTCCGTGGGTCCTACCGTGATATAATTTCTTTATCCAGGACGTCCATCCGTTTTACCGGCTCAATTTAGGGCATGAATCCAAAATTAAAACATGTCACAAGCACAAGTAGACCACGTAACAGAAAACAGTGGATATAATGACTTTCGCTATTGAAACCTTCCTAAGGCCGACAATGATGCTTATTCACCATACAACCTGTTCACACGTAGACATGGATGAACGTAAAACACAAATATCAACTTGATCCAAAACTTCTATGGCCCCAAGAGTTTCCAAATATAGGAGTTTGATTCCCACTATTTCCTATAGTGTAGTCCACTTAAGATTTGGATATTCTTATATTTTTCTATCGTGCTTTAAAATAAGCTAATGAAACGGATGGACGGCATGGATAAGAAACATACATCACGGTGGGCCTAATAGAGTTCACTTCACTCAGTACGCTCGCAATTCCGCTGCGGGTCGACGTACACGGTAGAATCGCATGAGACCATCCAAGCCTGGAAGTTGTTGAGAAATCTCTATAAATAGCTCCTCGCCCTCTCAATTACTGCTATATCCACAACCCCCTAAACCATAACCCTAATCCAGAGCCATGTCCATGGCCTCGATGATGATGTCTTCTTTGCATGTCACTGCCTCCTCTGCACCCTCTCTCCACCCCAAAACTTTCTACTCTTCCCGAAATGCTTCACGCCGGCTCACTACTTGCATTAGGAGTGGTGGTGATAAGAGCAGTGAGGAATCCCCACTGATGAAGCTGGACAGGCGGAACATGCTCATTGGCATAGGTGGGGGTCTGTACGGAACGACGCTAGGCCTCGGTCATGATCAAAAGGCCGCCGCAGATCCAGTGGGTCCCCCGGACCTATCCAGTTGCCACGCTGCAAGAGACTTGGACACCACCAACACGACGGATTATGCATGCTGCCCACCTTACACTTTCCCTCTACCGAACCCAGAAAGCATTCCTTCCTACAAGATCCCCAAAAATCCGATCCTCCGCGAAAGGAAGGCAATCCAGATGATGACCCCGGATGAGCTATACAAGTTCGAGTCAGCTATTGCTGAGATGAAGAAGCTGGACAAGACCGACCCAAATAACCCATGGAGCTTCACGCAGCAGGCACAAATACACTGCGCCTACTGCAACAACGCGTACTACCAGTACAAGACCGACAAAGTGCCGTTGGAAATCCACTTCAGCTCTCTCTTCTTGCCATGGCACCGATGGTATATCTACTTCTTCGAGAAAATCCTAGGGAAACTGATTGGCGATGACAGCGTTGCGCTTCCCTACTGGAACTATGATAACCCGGATGGGATGGCGTTCCCGAAAGCCTATGGAAATCCCAACTCGCCTCTCTATGACAATTTCCGCAACAAGGACCATGCATATGCAGGAAACTATGTGGATCTGAATTACGGTGGTGAGCCCTATACGCCGCCCCCTCAAAAGCAGCTGATCGACGAGAACCTGTGTTATTTCCAGACGATCTTCAACCAGGGCGAGGTTGATCCATTGCAATTCATTGGATGCCCCATTGGAGCAGGTGTCCAATGGGGATATCAATATGCTGGTCTCCTGGAGAGCTTACACAACTCTGTCCATCTGTGGACGGGGCCGACCGCCTCACCCAATTTCGACATGGGTAACTTCATCAGTGCAGCACGGGATCCTATCTTCTACGCGCACCACTCCAATGTGGATCGCCTGTGGGATATCTTCAGGAACTGCTTCTTGAAAACTGAGTTAGAAACGACAAGCACTGACTGGCTGGACGCCTCCTTCGTCTTCTATGACGAGAACAAAGAGTTGGTGAAAGTTAATGTAAGTAATGCCCCTGCTCGACTGTTCCTCTCATCTTCTCGCTTCTCCTTCCTGATTTCGTTCTCATACCTGTAATCGGGAACAGGGAGGGTCCACATTTGGGACGATTGAGGCCTTCCATATCCAGGGGGATATTGTCGATGGACCACAGTCCAATGGTCAAATCCTTGCTTTCATGAATCGAATGTGAAAACTTACCCTTTTGGGGTCAGGTTGGAACTGTGATACATCCAAGTTAAACCCATGAATATGGATGGTTCTGATCACCGGAAAACACATATGGGGCCAAATGTGCATTTTTTGTGTATTGGAGATGACAGGAACGGCAGCCAAGGTGGGTTTTTTTTTTTTTTTCTTTTATTATTATTATTATTATTAAAGCGATACTCTTCAATACGCAATCGGATTTCTTTTGAACTCTTGTGAGAGAGAGTTTGAAGGGACCCATAGTAATGTCCTTGTCACATCGACTACGTCCATCAATTTCGCAAGGTCATTGTATTGTGTGTGCCCAAAAACTAAGTAAAATCAAAATTCAAGTACGCCACATTGCATGAAATAAGGAGATTGAACACCCACCCATAAAATTTAATTTATTAGGGCCACGCAAGTTTCCGATACGGTTGATATCTAGGTTTTGCCTTCATCCTTGTAGGCATCTGTTTATAAATGACTTAGATAGATCGGAAATATGAGGGTAGGCCTCATGAAAGTTCAGACCGGGTGTTTCCATCCCCTACTGTTTCCTGTGGTGTGTCTTACCTGAGTTTTGGATAAAAGCTCATCTCCTTTAATAAAAAGCCCACCTGAAATCTCTTATGTAACTCTTTGATGAGACAAAGGTTATGGCGACCATTCATGTTCAAAGCTAGAGAGAGAAATTATCAAAGGATTGAAGTAATTCAATTGAGAGCTTTTATTTGTTGACTTTACACACTACAAAGTTAGACTCATCATTGGAAAATAACGCAGCTTTGAAAAAAAAAAATCTTCTGTGCAGTGCAGTGCTTTGTATAGAAAATTTTCATCAGAGATGAATTTTTTTTGGTTTGAAAAAAAAAAAAAACCCAGCTTTGAAAAGCCTAAAGTCTCAACCAGACCAATTGCTTTATTACGAGGATATATTTGAGCAAACCTCTTTTTTGAATTCTAGTCGCACTTAACTCTCAGATGTGTGTTCGCTTGTCTACCAAACAGGTAAAGGACTCACTTCGAATTGACAACCTCGGATACTCATACACGAGGATGCCACTTGTATGGAAGGACTTCTCCAAGGCCTGCAAGATCCGACCTAAGATCACATGTACGGCCACAGCAGTAGAATTCGGGTCCGTGCCTAAGGCCCTTGTCAGTGACCCCATCCGTGTCTTGGTCAAACGGCCCAACTCATCTCGTAGTAAGTCTGAAATACAGAACACGCTCGAGGTCGTCATGGTCGATGGCATTGAGGTGGAACACACAAGCTCAACCCGGTTCGATGTCTTCATCAACACGCCTTCTGATAATTCCACGCACCTTGGAGACTTCGTCGGGAGCTTTACAACTGTGGCTCATGGGCACAAACATGGGAAGACGTCTGACGGGAATGAGAAGAAGCTGGGTCTGAAGCTCGGGATAACGAGCATGGTCTCAAAGCTAAATGCTGAGGACGCTGAGAGCCTCGTTGTGTCGTTGGTGCCACGAATGGGACCTGTTGTCGTCGGTGGGGTACGCATCGAGCAGATTGAGAAGAAGACAGCGTGATTTCTGAGACGTTTGTATTGAGCTTTAATAAAGAGTTAGTCTACTCACGCCAGTGCCTGCTTGTGTGTGATTGGGCATTGCTAGCCGTGTCGTGTTATGTTACTAACTTGCCATAGATGATATGTTCTTGCCATTATAGGCTTAGCGTCAATCATGATTTTAAGTTATGAGTTTAGTATCATTTGTATGAATTTTTTTTACTGGCTGAGATGTGACGCAGGGATGAATTTGATGAGGTCGATCACCGTCTTCCTCAAGGATAACTACTCCGAATCCACGGAACTTCTCTGGACTCCTCACAAAGACTTCTAGAATCCACAAGGAAAAATAGAAATATATAATTCTAAATTTTTTTTTTTTTTTTAAGGAAATAGAAATTGTATTGAAGAAAAGGGGTGCCACGGACAGCTTACAGGCAAAGATTTGGAGTGGGCCGATGACAAAAAGGAAACGGCCCCCCTATCGTGTGGGTATACAAATAAACAAGAAACAAAGGGTTAAGAGATCCTAAGGTTACCCAGGCTCACTTTGTCGAGAAAGAGAAGCCCTCTGATGGTGGGAGGGAGGGCTCCCCAAGAGTAAAAGTTATGGTCTTGCTGACGTTCGCTTCCCAGCCTAGCTAAGCCGTCTGCTACCGAATTTTAAGATATATAAAAGAAACTTGTTAAATGATTGATGAATAAAATAAATGAGTTCACAACCCTTTAAATAGGGATACCAAGCAACGGGAGAGAAATCAGAAGCAAACTATAACTAAAACTCATAGAATTCGCAACTTGCTATAAATAGTAAACTTATTATTTATAGACAGTCGTGATGTCTACTAGTGAGCAAGGTTTTCGGCCAAAAATAGTAAGTGACCTATTTTGCTTCACCAACATGTTCTCCTAATTATTCTAAGCTCTTTTATCATTGGACACAACTCCTAAAGCCCAACGGATGAAGAGTTATAATTAAACTAAAACTTACTAAAACTAATAAAAACTGAAATAAACATAGAATTTGACCGTCGATATGATGGAATTTTGAAAATTCGGCGTGGGCAACACGGCATAGCCAAGTTGGTTGGCTAAAGTAGCTCATCCTGCCCCAAAATCTTATATGGTACATCGAGTAACTCATTCCAGTTTGCGAGATATATTTGTTTTAAGGTTCTAACGGTCTTGATGACTTCCTCCTTTTATTGGGTCTTTTATTATCCATCTTGGTCATGAAAGCATCCATGACCCGCTCTACATTAGTCCCCTCTACTTCAAAAGAACTCGTCCTCGAGTTCTCGTGTTGTTTTAGTTCTTGATACTTAGTTTGGTGAGCCGTAATGATACCTGGATCAAAAGTTATTATCTATTTACAGTCCACCTTCTTTTGGTCCAACCATGCTAGGAATGTATATGTGACACATTCTACATCAAACTCCTTCGCTTAGAGAAAAAAAACTCGTCCTCGAGTTACTCAAGGGATTTGTCTCATAATTCTGAGATAACTTCTTACGTCAATGTTTATTAGTTATTTTCTTATACTTAGCATTAGGCTTTTGAGCTGAAACAATACATGTACTCTCATGCTTTTCTTGACTTGACTAGTATCGATCAGTTCCTTCACTTTTGTCTTCAAGATGTCATATTTTTTCTGATAATGTGGGGAATTAGGCAGACTTACTAGCCTTGAAATGGGATCAATGTGATTTTTTTTTTATCTCATATGGGAGGCAATTTATTAGAGAGCTCATCGAGCACAACTGCCTTGCACTCCTACAACACTAGTTTCAAATTCCCTAAGATGTTCACAAGCTCCATATATTCTTTCTTTTCAACTAATGTCATATATATATATATATATATATATATATATATATATATATATATATATATATATCTTGTTTCCTCAGATTGTTTAACAAAAGCCTGTTCAGTTGTGAGAGACTATTCCTCAACTTTAGAAGTCTTAGGTTGGTTCTCTGTACCCATAGTGATGAGGCCAATATTTCTACCGTCTTTAGTGAATATAAATGCGATATCCTGACCTATATGCGTAGCAATAGAATCAATATTATTTTGTCATGGTCGACCAAGTAACATATGACAAACTTCCATGTCGACTACATCACAAAGTACTTTATCCTTATAATTTTTACCAATTGAAAATGAGACAACGCATTGTTCGGTTACCTCTGTTTTGCTACCTCTTTGATCCATCCAATAGTCTACGGAGATGGATGCTTTTCTGTTTTCAGTTGCAACTTTTCCACAATTATTTTCAATACAAGATTCTCACTTCTCTTGACATCGAAGATTACATTACAGACTTTTTAGCTTACAGTGCACCTCGTTCGAAAGATATTGTCTCGCTGTAATTCTATTTCTACCTTTGGCATGTATAACAGCCTCCTCACAATCAAAGTGGTAACATGCGATTTTCCATCATTTAATGGTGCTCTGTAGAAATCGGGGTTGTGTCGTACAGTGATCAAGGTAGTTGACCATCGCTATGAGCTCGGGGTGATATTAGTGCATTCGCAATACGATTAAGGGTTGTCTGCACCTCTTGCATGGTCAACTGACTCTCTTAATGGAAAACTTCTTTTCTTTCCAAAAGATAACGAATCACCAGATCACAATCCATAGATTTTGGTTCATACCTTTGTTGTTTTCCATCGGCCTGAGGGGAATCCTCGCTTTATACCAATCGACGCAAGGATGAACGTAATGAGGTCGATCACCATCTTCCTCAAGGATAACTACTCCGAATCCACAGAGCTTCTCTGGACTTCTCATAGAGACTTCTCGAATCCACGAGGAAAAATAGAAATAATTCTAAGATATATGAAAGAAACTTGTTAAATGATTGATGAATGAAATAAACGAGTTCACAACCCTTTAAATAGGGATACCAAACAACGGGAGAGAAATCAGAAGCAAACTATAACTAAAACTCCTAGAATTCACAACTTGTTATAAATAGTAAACTTATTATTTATAGACGGTCGTGATGTCTACTAGTACGCAAGGTTTTCGACCAAAAATAGTAAGTGTCCTATTTGACTTCACCAACCTGTTCTTCTAATTATTCTAAGCTCTTTTCACGTTAGACATAACTCTTAAAGCCCAACGGATGAAGAGTTATAATCAAACTAAAACTAACTAAAAATAGCAAAAACGAAAATAAACGTGGAATTTGACCATCGATATGATGTAATCTAAAAAATTCGGCGTGTGCAACCTGGCAGAGTCGGGTTGGTTGGCTAAAGTAGCTTATTCTACTCAAAATCATATATGGTACGTCGAGTAACTCATTCCGGTTTGCGAGATATACCTGTTTTAAGGTTCTGAGAGTCCTGATGATTTCCTCTTTTGACTGGGTCTTCTCTGGTCCATCTTGATCATGAAAGCATCCGTGACCCGTTCTACAGCAAGATGTCACTCTATTTGTTGGACACTTGTGAGAACTAGCACCGAATGAAGTACTTTTTCTCTGCAAGGAGAGAGGAAAAAAAAAAAAAAAAAAACATTGAAAGCATGATGATGATCTCACTAGAAATTGGCTACATGGCATTGGATCCTTACTCTTGGACGGGTGGTAGACTCTGAGTTTCAACGCGGTCGAGTGTCCATAGGGGGTGAAATTCCCAAACGTGTAGGGAGTGAGTGTGTGTGCGTGCGTGGGGGTGTGTGTGTGGAAAAAAAATAAAAAAAAAATTAAAAAAAAAAAAAAAAATTGGCTACATGGCATACAAGTAAAAATAAAATAAAATAAAATAAATTCACGTACAAGTATACCACTCTAAACAATCCATTATCAAACCTTATATTATTTTAAAAGAGTGCCGATGGTCTGTCCTGAAGGCACGCGAAAATTCCAGTTTTGTTGCTTTTCATTGGTCCATGTCATCACGGATGACACCCGGTAACAAAACAAACAGATTTTCTCCCTTCCGAATAGATCACGGGTATACAACCCAAATTTTAACATGTGGTACTTTTTTTAGACCCCATTATGTCTTATGTGTTAGATCCACACCGTCCATAATTTTTTATAGATCATTCTATAGCATGCCCAAAAACAAGATACATCCAAATCTCAAGTGTGACCATACCACAAAAAACAGCTAAGATTGAACGATTACTGTTGAAACCTTGGTAGGGTCTGTGAGTTTTATTTGCTATCGAACCTCTCTCTCTCTTCTTTCTTTTTTTTTTTTTGCTGTTAGCTTGTTAGTACACACCGACTGTGAGTGCACAGTCCACTGTTAGCCACCCCCACCAGGGAATCGATACCAACGCCTCAGTGTTGAAATGTGGTATTTTCACTCAGTTTTGCTATCTAACCTCTTCGTAATGTTAAACATACCTGAATGAAGCGAAAATGGGAAATTTGCAACTGTACTACCCATTTATGGCCCAATTAGGAAACTAAGCCCACCTCATTTTCCCTTGTGAGTATACGCCCCAGCTGTACGGATGCCTTGCCAAAGGTCGAAAATGCCCCTGCCTTTTCCTTCAAGCGGGAAGACGAGCGATGACGCTCCTCGAACTCCTAGTTGTACGAACGGTTCAAAAGTGATCAACGTTACATGGGCCCCACAGTTATGTATTTATTATATCCACAACGTTCATCCATATTTCGAGATCATATGGGAGCATTATCAAAAAAAAAAAAAAAAAATCATATCCAGAGATCAACTGGACCACAGCACAAAGAGCAGCAGACGTTCAATTCCCCACTGCCTTTTAAAGTGTGGTCCATTTGATAGTTATATCTATCTTATTTTCCGTCTCAAGGCTTTAATATGAGCTCGCCAAATAAATGGACGGTTTGGATATAACATAGACCTCATGATGGGACCAAAAAAAAAACAAAGATTCGAAAAAAAAAAAAAAAAAAAAAGTTATTTGCTACGGTCACACCTATCGCTACGGATTATAACCGTAGCCATAGATACCCAGTCCGTAGCCATAGAGGTCTAAACTAGGGTGGGCGCGCCAAACTAATGGCACCCATGTCACTTGCTGGAGCGTCCGGCGTGGCCACGCCGATCTGGCGGGGCCACGCCCAGCTGGGGGGTCCTATAGCTACGGATTATAACCGTAGCCATTGACCGTAGTGTAATTTTTTTTTTTCATGGAGAACTTTATTCCACCTATAATTTTCTCTAACACATATTTATATAAATATTTATATATAAGCATATAAATTTTTTTTCTCTTTTTTCATTTCTTTCTTTATTCATTTGACAAGAATATCTTCTAAACTAAAATTGGTTACTTGCTGTACCCTATGGGCCTGTTTGGCCGAGCAGATTGGATGGTATTAAAGTGAATTACATGAATTTCAAGGTAATAATAGCTGTGTCAGTGGATTGGTGCAAGATCTATGGGATTGTTATACCCCGGGATTGCTATATCGGGTCTGTTTGGCACGCCCGGGCAATCCGGTGATTAAACCTTCCAATCCCTTTCAATCCCCCGAACCAAACACGTCCCAGGCATTTTTGAAGGGATTAGGGTGGATTGGATGAGATTTAAGGGCCTGTTTGGCCTGGTGAATCCCATGGGATTAGGAGGGATGGGATGGATTTTTAAGGTAATGATGGTGGTGTCAGTGGATTGGTTTAAGATCCATGGGATTGTTATATCCCAGAACAAGTTCACTGGGTCTGTTTGGCACGCCGGGCATATCCTGGGATGGTATTAGAGTAGATTGCATGGATTTCAAGGTAATAATAGTTGCGTCAGTGGATTGGTGTAAGATCTATGGGATTGATATACCCCGGGATTGCTATATCGGGTCTGTTTGGCATGCCCGGGCAATCCGGGGATTAAACCTTCTAATCCCTTTCAATCCCCCGAACCAAACACGTCCCAGGCATTTTTGAAGGGATTAGGGTGGATTGGATGGGATTTAAGGGCATGTTTGGCCGGGCAAATCCGATGGGATTAGGAGGGATGGGATGGATTTTAAGGTAATGATGGTGGTGTCAGTGGATTGGTTTAAGATCCATGGGATTGTTACATCCCAGAACAAGTTCACTGGGTCTATTTGGCATGCCGGGCATATCATGGGATTTTACCTTCCACTCCTTCCAACCAAGGGATGGGATCAATTTTAAGGTAATGATGGTGATGTCAGTGGATTGTTTTAAGATCCATGGGATTGCTTATATCTCAGGACAAGTTCACAAGGTCGGTTTGGCTCATCATGCATATCCCGGGATCTCGCAATCCCATTCCTCCTAATACAGTGGGATTGGTTCGGCCAAACAGGCCCTAAAGGTAATGATGGTGATGTCAGTGGATTGTCTTAAGATCCATGGGATTGCTATCTCCTGAGATCAGGATCTCGTGTCTGTTTGGTTGACCTAGCCAATCTTAGGATCTCTCTTCCAATCCCTTCCAATCCCATCCAGTCTACGTGGCCAAACAAGCCCTATATGATTTTGGGGTAGGAGAAGCTACTTTAACCAACCAACTTGGTTATTTTCCAAGATTCCATTAGGTCGATGGTCGAAAATTCATTTCATTCACTTAGCGGTCAATTTCATTCCATCAGGTCCTGGGATTTGAGAATAGGTTTAGGTTATAAGTATAGGTTTAGGTTTAGGAATTCAGGTTCGGGTTCAGGTTTATCTTCGGGTTTAGGTTATAGGTTTTGGTTTAGGTTATAGGTTATAGGTTTATGTTAAGGTTTAGGTTTAGGTTATAGGTTTTGGGATTTAAGAATAGGTTTAGGTTATAAGTATAGGTTTATGTTAGGGTGTAGATTAAGGTTTAGGGAAATGGTCGTGAAGTGAAGGGGGCATGACCGTGAAATGCATCGAAATAATTGTGAATCAACACGGAATAGGCGAGAATGACCGTGATATGCATGGAAATGATTGTGAAGTGAGGCGATTGGACCGCGAAATGTGCGAAAGTGACCGTGAAGGGTCATGACCGCGAAATGCGTCGAAATGACCATGAATCAACATGAAATAGACGGGAATGACTGTGATATGCATGGAAATGGGGGTGAAGTGAAGCGATTGGACCGCAAAATGCACGGAAGTGACCGTGAAGTGCAGACGCGGGACTGCGAAATGCATCAAAATGACCATGAATCAACACGGAATATGCGGGAATGATCGTGATATGCATGGAAATGGGGGTGACGTGAAGCGATTGGACTCCGAAATGCATGAAAGTGACCGTGAAGTGAAGACGCGGGACCGTGAAATACATCGAAATCACCGTGAATCAACACGGAATATGCGGGAATGATCGTGATATGCATGGAAATGGGGGTGAAGTGAAGCGATTGGATCGCGAAATGCACGGAAGTGACCTTAAAGTGAAGACACAGGACAGCGAAATGTGTTGAAATGACCGTGAATCAACACGGAATATGCGGGAATGACCGTGATATGCATGGAAATGGGGGTGAAGTGAAGCGATTGGACAGCGAAATGCACGAAAGTGACCATGAAGTGAAGATGCTGGACCACGAAATGTGTTGAAATCACCGTGAATCAACATGGAATATGCGGGAATGATCGTGATATGCATGGAAATGGAGGTGAAGTGAAGCTATTGGATAGTGAAATGCACGGAAGTGACTGTGAAGGGAAGACTCGTGGTGAAATGACCGTGAATCAACACAGAATATGCGGGAATGATTGTGATATGCATGGAAATGGGGGTGAAGAGAAGCGATTGGACCGCGAAATGCACGTAAGTGACCGTGAAGTGAAGATGCGAGACCGTGAAATGCGTCGAAATGACCGTGAATCAACACGGAATATGCGGAAATGACCGTGATATGCATGGAAATGGGGGTGAAGTGAAGCGATTAGACCGCGAAATGCACGAAAGTGACGTGACGTGAAGACGCGGGACCGCAAAATGTGTCGAAATCACCGTGAATCAACACGAAATATGCGGGAATGACCGTGATATTCATGGAAATGGGGGTGAAGTGAAGCGATTGGACTGCGAAATACACGGAAGTGACTGTGAAGTGAAATGCACGGAAATGACTGTGTATTGGCCGCGTGCATTTCGCAGTCCAATCGCTTCACTTCACCCCCATTTCCATGCATATTACCGTCATTCCCGCATATTTCGTGTTGATTCACGGTGATTTCGATGTATTTCGCGGTCCCGCGTCTTCACTTCACGGTCACTTCCATGCATTTTGTGGTCTAATCGCTTCACTTCACCCCCATTTCCATGCATATCACGGTCATTCCCGCATATTTCGTGTTGATTCACGGTGATTTTGATGCATTTCGCGGTCTCACGTCTTCATTTCACGATCACTTCCGTGCATTTCGCGGTCCAATCTCTTCACTTCGCCCCCATTTACATGTATATCACGGTCATTCCCGCATATTCTGTCTTGATTCACGGTGATTTCGATGCATTTCGCGGTCCCGCGTTTTCACTTCACGGTCAGTTCTGCACATTTCGTGGTCCAATCGCCTCACTTCACAATCATTTTCATGCATATCATGGTCATTCCCGCCTATTCCGTGTTGATTCACTACATTTTCGACGCATTTCACGGCCATGCCCCTTCACTTTCCCTAAACCTTAATCTACACCCTAACCTAAACCTATACTTATAACCTAAACCTATTCTCAAATCCCAAAACCTATAACCTAAACCTAAACCTTAACATATAACCTATAACCTATTACATAAACCCGAACCCGAACCCGAATTCCTAAACCTAAACCTATACTTATAACCTAAATCTATTCTCAAATCCCAAAACCTATAACTACAACCTAAACCTTAACCTAAACCTATAACCTATAACCTAAACATATAACCTAAACTCAATTCCCTAAACCTTAACCTACAACCTAACCTAAACCTATACTTATAACCTAAACCTATTCTCAAATCTAAACCTATAACCTAAATCTAAACCTAAACCTATAACATTAACCTAAACCTTTAACCTAAACTTATAACCTTAACCTAAACCTATTCTCAAATCCCAAAACCTAAACCTTTAACCTATAACCTATAACCTAAACTAAACCTTTAACCTATAACCTAAACGTATAACCTATAACCTAAACCCAAACCTAAACCTATACCGTAACCTATAACCTAAACTTAAACCTTAACTTATTCTCAATTACCTAAATCTATAACCTAAATCTATAACCTAAACCTTAGCCTAAACCTAAACCTAAACCTTAACCTATAACCTAAACCTTAACCTATACCTATAACCTATAATCTAAACCTATTCTTAAATCCCTAAACCTATAACTTAAACTTAAATCTATAACCTATAACCTAAACCGAAACCTAAACCTAAACCTAAACCTAAACCTAAACCTATAACCTAAACCTAAACCTAAACCTAAACCTATAACCTATAACCTATAACCTTAACCTAAACCTATAACCTATAACCTAAAACCTGAATGTATTCTCAAATCCCTAAACCTAAACCTACACCTAATCCTAATCTCAACTCCCTAACCTAAACGTAAACCTAAACTTGAAAACCCAAACCTAAACCCGATCCTGATCCTGCCTATTCCGTGTTGATTCACGGTCATTTTGACGCATTTCACGGTCACGCCCCTTCACTTCACGGTCATTTCCATGCATTTCACGGTCCAATCACTACACTTCACGGTCATTTCCATGCATATCACTGTCATTGCCGCCTCTTCCGTGTTGATTCACGGTCATTTTGACGCATTTCACGGTCATGCCCCTTCACTTCACGATCATTTCTATGCATTTTGCAGTCTAATCGCTTCACTTCACGGTCATTTCCAAGCATATCATGGTCATTTCCGCCTATTCCGTGTTGATTCACAGTCATTACGACGCATTTCACGGCCATGCCCCTTCACTTGACGGTCATTTCCATGCATTTCGTGGTTCAATTGCTTCACTTTACGGTCATTTCCATGTATATCACGGTCATTCCCATCGATTCCGTGTCAATTCACGGTCATTTCGGCGCATTTCACAGTCATGCCCCTTCACTTCACGGTCATTTCCGCGCATTTCACTGTCCATTTGCCTCACTTCACGCTCATTTCCATGCACTTCACGGTCATTTTCGACACATTTCACAGTCATGCCCCTTCACTTCACGGTCATGAATGAAATTGACCGCTAAGTGAATGAAATGGATTTTCGACCATCGACCTGATGGATTCTTGAAAAATAACCAGGTTGGTTGGCTAAAGTAGCTTCTCCTGACATCACCATCATTACCTTTAAGGTCTGTTTGGCCAAACCAATCCCACGGTATTAGGAGGAATGGGATCGCGAGATCCCGGGATATGCATGATGAGCCAAACAGACCTTGTGATCTTGCCCCGGGATATAAGCAATCCCATGGATCTTAAAACAATCCACTGACATCACCATCATTACCTTAAAATTGATCCCATCCCTTGGTTGGAAGGAGTGGAAAGTAAAATCTCAAGATATGCTTGACGTGCCAAACAGACCCAGTGAACTTGTTCCAGGATATAGCAATCCCATGGATCTTAAACCAATCCACTGACACCACCATCATTACCTTAGGGCCCGTTTGGCCAGGCGGATTGGAAGGGATTGGAAGGTATTGGAAGGGATTGGAAGTTAAATCTGGGATTGGCCGGGCGTGCCAAACAGACCGGGTGATCTGATCCTGGGATATAGCAATACCATGGATCTTACGACAATCCACTGACAACACCATCATTACCTTTAAATCCCATCCAATCCACCCTAATCCGTTCGAAATTTCCTGGGACGTGTTTGGTTCGAGGGATTGGAAGGGATGGGAAGGTTTAACCCCGGGATTGGCCCAGCGTGCAAAACAGACTCGATATAGCAATCCTCGATATAGCAATCCCATGGATCTTAAGACAATCCACTGACAACACCATCATTGCCTTGAAATCCATGCCATCCACCCTAATACCATTCAATTCCTTCCAATCCACCCGTCCAAACGGGCCCTTAAAATCCATCTCATCCCTCCTAATCCCATGGGATTCGCCCGGCCAAACAGGCCCTTAAATCCCATCCAATTCACCCTAATCCTTTCAAAAATGCCTGGGACGTGTTTGGTTCAGGGGATTGAAAGGGATTGGAAGGTTTAATCCTGGCCGTGAAGTGAAGCGAATTGATTGTGAAATGCACGAAAATGACCGTGAAGTGAAGGGGCATGACCATAAAATGCACCGAAATGACCGTGAATCATCATGGAATAGGAGGGAATGACCGTGATTTCCATGCATATCACGGTCATTCCCGCCTATTCCGTGTTGATTCACAGTCATTTCGACGCATTTCACAGTCATGCCCCTTCACTTCATGGTCGTTTCCATGCATTTCACGGTCAATTCACTTCACTTCACGGTCATTTCCATGCATTTCACAGTCATTCCCGCCTATTACGTGTTGATTCACGGTCATTTCGATGCATTCACGGTGAAGTGTAGCGATTGGACCGTGAAATGCGCCGAAATGACTGTGAATCAACACGGAATAGGCGGGAATGACCATGATATGCATGGAAATGACCGTGAAGTGAGCCGATTGGATTATGAAATGCGCAAAAATGACCGTAAAGCGAAGGCATGACCGTGAAATGCGCTGAAATGACCATGAATCAACACGGAATAGGCGGGAATGACTGTGAAATGCATGGAAATGACCGTGAAGTGAAGCGAATTGACCATGAAATGCATGGAAATGACCGTGAAGTGAAGGGGCATGACCGTGAAATGCGTCGAAATGACCGTGAATCAACACGGAATAGGCGGGAATGACCATGATATGCATGAAAATCACGGTCATTCCCTCCTATTCCGTGTTGATTCACGGTCATTTCGGTGCATTTCACGGTCATGCCCCTTCTTTAATTTTTTCCGGACATTGGTAGGAACAAGCCGAGAATTGAGTGATTAGACGGTCGAAATCATCGTCCTAGGCCGAACAAGTCAATACCGGGCTGGGATTGATAATTTCGACCCATTCCGGAATAAAGACTCAAGGGTGAAGAGAAATTCACCAAGAATAGTAGAATTGGGAATAAGGGGGACTTCGACCATTAACCGAGATGAATCTCATGAAACCAATAAGCCCATTGCGTAGATCAGCTTCCCCTACCCCAAAGTCACATATGGCACATCCCGGGGGGCCTCACCGGTGCTCGGGAAATCGCAAAACAAGGAAGTCCCAGGTAAGACTTCGGCGTACCCACGCTAAGACCCAGCGTGCCCACGCCCAACCCTCCAGTGACTCGCCGTGCCCACGCCCAACCCTCCTGGGACTCGACGTGCCCACGCTGGAATTTCCTTCAAAAATTGATCAACTTCAAAAATTCATATCTCATTCGTTACAACTCCGATTTAGGTGATTCAAAAGTTGGATTGAACTTGATGAGTCTAGTTTTATATAAAAATAAGAAAAAAATAAAATAAAAATTATAATATAGCTAAAATTAAGCTGTTCTGTCAACTGTCCAAAATTTTTTTGATTTAGGACAGTTGTTACTCCTAGAATTTTTATAATTTATTTACAACTCCAAACAATATGAAATTTTGTAGGATGACTTGAAACTTGATGATAAATCATCATAAAAATTTTAAAAATAATTCATTTAATAAAAGTATAAGAACACTTATAGGAAATAGAAACATTTTGTAATCATATGAAAAAAAACTTGGTCCTCCTCCCTCTGCAACCTGCATACGTGTGGGGCCTATTCTTTTTGGCATTTCAAGTGCCCAAAAACCTTCATCCCTCTCCTCTCACTCCCTTTCATTCGTTCTATAACCCTAGAGAGAGAGAGACCTTCCACTCTCCCATCCTCAAACCCAAACCTCCAAGGTTCCTACCTCCTTCACACTTCTCCACCTTTCTAACCCACCTCCTCTTCCTCATTTCCCAACCATCTTCCACTCCATCCCTTTCCACACACAATCACATCTCCCCTCTTCCATTCTCAATCAAATTCCAACTTTACATTTTGCTTTACATCTACCACAATCCTTTCTCAAGCATTTCTCAAATCCCAAATCGCAAAACCTTTCCTCCATTCATCCCACTCCATCACTTCCAAAACCCATTCATAAGACATCCATCCCTAAATCCATTTCAAACCCTCATTCTCTAAATCTCACTTCTTCAAACCCATTTCATTCTCATTTCGATGTCCCATGTCTTCACTTCACGGTCTCTTCCGTGCATTTTGCGGTCCCACGTCTTCACTTCACGGTCACTTCCGTGCATTTCACGGTCCAATCACTTCACTTCACCCCCATTTCCATGCATATCACGGTCATTCCCATATATTCCGTGTTGATTCACAGTCATTTCAACGCATTTCGTGGTCCTGCGTCTTCACTTCACGGTCACTTCCGTGTATTTCGCGGTCCAATCGCTTCACTTCACCCCCATTTCCATGCATATTACGGTCATTCCCGCATATTCCATGTTGATTCACGGTCATTTCGACGCATTTTGTGGTCCCGCATCTTCACGTCACGGTCACTTCCGTGCATTTTGTAGTCCAATCGCTTCACTTCACCCCCATTTCCATGCATATCACGATCATTCTCTCATATTCCGTATTGATTCACGGTCATTTCGACGCATTTCACGGTCATGGCCCTTCACTTCACGATCATTTTCGCACATTTTGCGGTCCAATCGCTTCACTTCATGGTCATTTCCATGCATATCACGGTCATTCCCACCTATTCTGTGTTGATTCACGGTCATTTCAACGCATTTCATGTTCATGCCCCTTCACTTCACGGTCGTTTTCCTAAACCTATACTTATAACCTAAACCTATTCTCAAATCCCAAAACCTATAACCTAAACCTAAACCTTAACATAAACCTATAACCTATAACCTAAACCGAAACCTATAACCTAAACCCGAATATAAACCTGAATATAAACCCGAACCCGAACCCGAATTCCTAAACCTAAACCTATACTTATAACCTAAACCTTTTCTCAAATCCCAAAACCTATAACTACAACTTAAACCTCAACTTAAACCTATAACTTATAACCTAAACATATGACCTAAACTCAATTCCCTAAACCTTAACCTAAACCTATAACCTATAACCTAAACATATAACCTAAACTTAATTCCCTAAACCTTAACCTCCAACCTAACCTAAACCTATACTTATAACCTATAATCTATAACCTAAACCTTAGCCTAAACCTAAACCTAAACCTTAACCTATAACCTATAACTTAAAATCTAAACCTATTCTTAAATCCCTAAACCTATAACCTAAACTTAAACCTATAACCTATAACCTAAACCCAAACCTAAACCTATAACCTTAACCTAAACTTATAACCTAAACCTAAACCTTAACCTATAACCTAAACCTAAACCTAAAACCTAAAACCTAAATCCACTGACACCACCATCATTACCTTAAAATCCATCCCATCCCTCCTAATCCCATGGGATTCACCCGGCCAAATAGGCCCTTAAATCCCATCCAATCCACCCTAATCCCTTCAAAAATGCCTGGGACGTGTTTGGTTCGGGGGATTGAAAGGGATTGGAAGGTTTAATCCACGGATTGGCCGAGCGTGCCAAACAGACCCGATATAGCAATCCCGGGGTATAGCAATCCCATAGATCTTGCACCAATCCAATGACACAACTATTATTACCTTGAAATCCATGCAATCCACTCTAATACCATCCAATCCCATCCAATCTGCCCAGCCAAACAGGCCCATATGGTACATCAAGTAACTAATTTTAGTTTAGAAGATATTTTTGTCAAATGAATAAAGAAAGAAATGAAAAAAGAGAAAAAAAAAATTTATATGCTTATATATAAATATTTATATAAATATGTGTGAAGTGAGCGTGAATCAACACGGAATCGGCGGGAATGACCGTGATATGCATGGAAATGACCGTGAAGTGAGGTGAATGGACCGTGAAATGCGCACAAATGATCGTGAAGTGAAGGAGCATGACTGTGAAATGCGCTGAAATGACCGTGAATCAACACGGAATCGGCGGGAATGACTATGAAATGCATGGAAATGACCGTGAAGTGATTCGATTGGAACGTGAAATGCGCGGAAATGACCGTGAAGTGAAGGGGCATGACTGTGAAATGCGCCGAAATGACCGTGAATCAACACGAAATCGGCGGGAATGACCGTGAAATGCATGAAAATGAGCGTGAAGTGAGGCGAATGGATCATGAAATGCGCAGAAATGACCGTGAAGTGAAAGGGCATGACTGTGAAATGCGTTGAAATGACCGTGAATCAACACGGAATAGGCGGGAATGGCCGTGTTATGTATGGAAATGAGCGTGAAGTGAGGCGAATGGACCGTGAAATGTGCGAAAATGACCGTGAAGTGAAGGGACATGGCTGTGAAATGCGTCGAAATGACCGTGAATCAACATGAAATAGGCGGGAATGACCATGAAATGCATGGAAATGGTCGTGAAGTGAAGAAAATTGACCGTGAAATGCTTGGAAATGGCTGTGAAGTGAAGTGAATTGACCATGAAGTGCGTCGAAATGACCGTGAACGTAAACAGAATTGAAGGATATGACCGTGAAATGCATGGAAATGGCCGTGAAGTGAAGAGAATTGCTCGTGAAATTCTTGGAAATGACCGTGAAGTGAAGGGAATTGACCGTGAAACGCATCGAAATGACCGTGAATAAAAACGGAATTACAGGGATTCACGGTCATTCCCGCCTATTCTGTGCTGATTCACGGTCATGCCCCTTCACTTCACGGTCATTTCTGCGCATTTCACGGTCCAATCACTACACTTCACGGTCATTTTCATGCATATCATGGTCATTCCCGCCTATTCCGTGTTAATTCACGGTCATTTCGACGCATTTCACGGTCATGCCCCTTCACTTCACGGTCATTTTCGTGCATTTCACTGTCCAATCGCTACACTTCATGGTCATTTCCATGCATTTCATAGTCATTCTTGTCTATTCTGTGTTGATTCACGGTCATTTCGACGCATTAAACGGTCATGTCCCTTCACTTCACGGTAATTTCTGCACATTTTACGGTCCAATCGAGTTCATAGAAATTGTCCTATAACTCTCAACTTATTTTTCGCATGATTTGCTCAGGACTAGCAAAATGTTGGTTGGGGTTTGTGTTGAGGGTCAAATATTGCATATCAGACCCTAGTTATCACCTGCTTTTACAAACATGATATTGTTTAATACCTTACTTTAATCGTGTTTGTTGTGCAAGGTGAATTTAGGAAGCTTGGACTGAAAATGATGCTGAATACATAGAATTGAAATTTCAAAGTCACCAAAGCAAGGGACGGACCCTAGGTGACTGAGATCAACAGATTTACATGCCAGAGATTCAAGAAAATCGAGGAACTGAAGCTCAAGTGGCCCGAAATTGGTTCAGAATGCAAGATCACAGGGTTCCCACCATTTGCTCGGCTCAGAACTTCATACATGGGATGAGGAGCATAAATTAATCGTACACGTCGAATTTCATCCGTTGGATCCTTGTAGAAGTCGCCCAACGTACAGATCAGCCCATAAATTCTCGATTTGGGGCCCACCTGAATCTGGATTTGCTTCAATTTTGGTCTCAACTCATTAAATGAGCTGAGGAAATGAATGGACGGAATGGATTTCTCACGAACATCACAGTGGACCCCGCATGTACAGCGCGTGTACATGGGGTACATGTGACCGCGCCGCACCAGACGGTTAGCCCGGTCAAAGCCGGGCTGACCCGCGCCATCTCCCACTTGGAGACAGCGGACGGACGCTGTCCTTCCGTTTTTGAGTAGTGGGCCCCACCCATTGTCCATATGGACAATCTAAACCATCCATTACATCTAGAGGGGGAGCGTGACCCTCGCCTAGGTGACTGTTTGTCACCATGCACACATGAATACGTGAATCGTCGAAAAATGCAAGATTAATGGTGACTTGATTTTGTACAGTGGACCGCACCAAAACTCGACTAAAACCACTCCTTCCTGACTTAAATTTCACCAGGAATCCAATGAGCAGGGTGGATCTTCCAAAAAACATCACTATGGGGCCCACCGAACACGTCTGCGCTTGTACGTGCGTAAGCCTACGCACGTCCGTGGAAAACTGGATTTTTCGGCTGTTTGTGGCCACCATCTTCGATAATCTTGATGATCCAAACCATCCATTGTGTAGCTCATCCAAAAACTCCCCAAGGAACATTGTTTCTTTGAAAAAAAAATGTGAGGAAAGTGGAAGTTTTCCCATGTGTTTCTTGGCTGCGAAAATAGAATACGCAGACGGTTTTCTTTGCTGACGCACACAGCTGGCTGCAGAAACTCCCTTCCAGCTAACCTAAACCTTTATAAAAGGAGGAGGAGAGAGAGAAAAGGGGCAGCAAGGAACGAGAGAGGGAGGAAGAACGTGGAGGCTGGAACGGCAGCAAGGAACGAGAGAGAGAGAGGAAGAACGTGAAGCAGAAGAAGGAATTTTCTTCTTTTTCTTTTCTTCTGTTGATGTTTTCTTTTTCAGGAGAATTTAGTTGATCATGTTTATGGCTAGCTAATCCTCCTAGCTAGGGCTAGGAGGTAAAGCTTGTGGCGTTATGGGATGTTCTATGGTCTGGATTCATGTTTTTGAAGTGATTATGATTTAGTTTTATTTTAAGGAATGTTTACAGTCTTTAATGGTTTATTGTGACTTACATTACAGTAGATCTGTGATGGCTTGAGTATTTTCTTTCCCTTTTTTGTGATTATGAAGTCAGGACGCCCTGTTGTTCACCATCGCCCCTTGGACATGGTGGGATGACGGAACGACTCCCTAACATTCATACATCACTTAGATTGGTTGTGAATTGGTTTTATTCTATTGTTTGCTTTGTCTCATGGGCATGGTTTTGTGATGGAATCCATTCTAATTTACACCTGTCTGATCTCTTGAAAACTTGATTAAATGAAGTTCAGAACTGATTTTCAGGATATATCTTCCAACTGGATGAAGATGGGACTCAATGTCCAGTTGAGTTCATGAATCAACCGTAGATCTCCCTGATCTCCACAAGTGGATCCTCTGAATCCCTAGTTTCCTACCTCTGAATTCCTTAAATTTTATATTACTGTTTTCACCATTATTCCTTCAAATTACACTTGTTTTAGATTTCATCTCATTCTAGTTCTAGTCCTAGTTAGTTTCAGATTACGTACAGGTTTCAGTCCCTGTGGATTCGACCTCGGTCTTACCGAGTTTATTACTACATCACAACCCTATACTTGGGGAGTGAACAAGTTTTTGGCGCCGTTGCCGGGGACTGACGGTTGCGTTTTTCTGAAATTGACTAGTTTTAGAATTAGTTTAAGATTATGATTTTTACTAATTTTATGTTAAGATTTTTTCTGTTTGATTTATAGAAAATAACCTATTTTTCTGTTTTTATAGGATCCTGAGATAGAAACTTCTAATTTGGTAATCCCTTCCTAATTTTTCTACTTTTTTCTATTTTTAGAATTAGGATTTTAGTTTTAGAAATTTTCTTATTCTAGGTATCCTTTTTAGAAACTAACTTTCTATTTTTAGAAATTTTCTATTTTTAGAAATTTTATATTTTTAGAAATTCTAAGCTTTCATTTATTTTAGAATTATTATTATTATTATTATTTTATTTTTTTTTCCTTTCCAAGAACTAACATTACTTTCTATTTTAGTATTAGGATTTCTAATTTAGAATTTTCTAATTTTAGGTTTAGAACTTTCCTCTTTTTATTTTTAGAAACTAGGTTAGTTATTTTTCCTTTTTAGAAACTAGTCTTCTTTCTATTTTTCTTTTTAGGATTTTTCTATATTTAGAATTTCTCTTTTAAGGAAACTGACTTTCTTGTTTCATTTTGCAGGTTTTAACTTAGGAACACCACATCTGGTAACTTCTTTTCAAAATCCTCTCTTTCTTTCTAGATTTTTTCATTTCTCTCCTTTAGGTTTAAGTTTAGAATCTGAATTGAGGTTATGGCTGCAAATCAACCTCAAGCACTGCCTCCACCTGAGAATGAGGATGTCCATGATGAGAATGAGGTACATCAAGCACCCCGGCCTCGTACTTTACGCGACTATTTACAACCGGCAGGGGTGAGCACGCCCTCATGTATGGTTTTTCCTGACAATACGGGACATGAGTATCAAGCTAGGGGTGATACAACGCCTTCTTAAATTTCATGGGCTTGAATCCGAAGAACCGTATCTACACTTGAAAGAGTTTGATGAGATTATAACCACTTTATATTCTCTAAACGTGTCTGAGGACACAGTCAGGCTGAAACTCTTCCCCTTTTCTTTGAAAGAAAAAGCTAAGACGTGGTTGCATTCACTACGTCCTAGATCTATTGGCACATGGAATGATATGCAAAGAGAGTTCATAAAGAAATTTTTTCCATATCATAAAACGAGCACTCTTAGAAAATCAATCATGAACTTCACCCAAAGGGAGGATGAAACATTCTTCCAATGTTAGGAGCGGTTCAAGGATCTTGTCAGCTCTTGCCCACAACATGGTTTTGAAACGTGGCGTATTACGCACTTTTTCTATGATGGGCTGACATCCTCTATGCGTCAATTGGTTGAGACAATGTGTAATGGAGAATTCATGAATAAAAATGTCGATGATGTGTGGGATTACTTGGATAGACTTGCTGAAAATGCACAATCATGGGACACATACCCTAAATCAAGTACCACTTCTAGGCCCACTCAATCAAAGGAAAGGGGCGGGGTATACCTGTTGAAAGAGGATGATGATATCAACGTTAAAGTGGCTAATCTCATAAAGAAATTCGAGCCATGGAATCAAGGAAGGATAAGGGTAATGAAGTTGTTTGCAGTATTTGTGGTTGTAACAGTCACACAACTGAAAAGTGTCCAACCATATCTGTCTTTCAAGAGGTACTGACTGAACAATCCAATGCTGTAAATAATTATCAAAGACCTTTCAATGGACCTACGTCTAATACATACAATCTCGGTTGGAGAAATCATCCAAACTTCAGTTGGAGGAATGGACAAACGGCTACTCCTCAAGGTTTCTTCAATCAAATTCCAAATCAAGAGAAACCTCAAGAGGATCTGGTTCAAAAACATATTCGAGAACAAGAGCTACTTAATCAAAATTCAGCACAAGCATTCCATGATATCCATACAGTATTAGGAACGCTTGGATCGTCTATTCAAAGGATAGAGTCACAATTAACAAGTGGAGGAAAGGGGATGTTTCCTGCTCAACCTCTCCCCAATCCCAAGCCGCAATATAAAATAAGTGACCTAGCTCTTCAAACCAGATGGAACAAGCTAAATCCATCACTACTCTTAGGAGTGGGAAGATCATTGACAAAACCATTCCGGTTAGGGCTGAAAAGCCTAAGGACCCGGAAGTGGACAAAGAAGATGGATCTAGCCATGTCCCACCAGAGGTAGAACCAGAGCCTCAGGAGAAGCCAGTTGCTCCATTCCCCCAACGATTGGTTGCACCAAAATCTCTCTCTAACTCTCAGGATATTCTAGAGGTGTTGAAATAGGTGAAGATCAACATCCCGCTGCTGGATGCTGTAAAATAAATACCTTCATATGCCAAATTTCTGAAAGACTTATGTACGACCAAAAGACGGCATAATATTCAAAAGAAAATCTTCTTGACTGAGAAAGTGAGTGTCATCCTAAAGCAAGATGCGCCCCAGAAATTCAAAGATCCTGGTAGTCCAACCATATCATGTGTAATCGGAGACTATCAAATTGAGCACGCACTTCTTGACTTAGGAGCAAGCGTCAATCTGATTCCCTACTCGGTATACAAACAGTTAGGTTTGGGTGAATTAAAACCCACCCCAACCACACTACAACTTGCTGATCACTCTGTTCATATATCAAGAGGGATAATTGAGGATGTATTGGTCCAAGTCAATAGATTTTACTACCCTGTAGATTTTATCATCCCGAATACCGAACCCATCAGTAACATGAGCACTCAGATTCCCATCATTCTTGGTCGCCCATTCCTTGCCACTTCAAACGCAATTATCAATTGCAGGAATAGTGTCATGACTATGTCTTTCGGGAATATGACATTTGAGTCAAACATATTTTTCAATACAGGCAGATAATTAGAGGATGAGGACGATTTCTACGATATTAGCATGATTGACACTTTCATGGACGATATGACACCTTTGACTTTACCCTCTGACCCTCTAGAGACGCGCCTGACTCGCTCCCATAATTTTAATGATGACTTGACTAGGGAGACGTGTGCCATACTTGATGCTGCACCGGTATTTGAAGTTAACCGGTGGAGGCCACAATTTGAAAAGTTGCCCCAGACCGATGTAGTGCCTCTATCGTCTAACCTCAAAGCACCGAAACGTAGCCTAAAACCTTTACCCTCTGATTTGAAATATGCCTATTTAGGTCAAGAAAAGATAAATCCAGTGGTGATTCCATCCCACCTTGAAAACAATCAAGAGAGTATGCTCATTTCTACACTCGAAGAAGATAAAGGAACTATTGGACATATCATCACAGATCTCGATAGGATGAATGAACTCCTTTCAACTGAATGTTTCGACTCTTTGGATGATTACTTGGCACACTTTGTAGATTCAAACGATCCCATGATATAAGAAATAGTGGATGCCTCGCAATACAATACCTCAGTAATTATGACGGACCGAGAGGACCCTTACTTTGAAGTACCTCCTTCCCCAGATCCTGAATGTTTACCATCAAAGGAGGAGGAATTGAGAATTGAACCAAAGATTGAAACTTCGGCATGTGTGGAGACTACACCACCTACTAAAAAATTTTCTAAATTTCACTTGTAGTCTCTGATTCATCATGGTATACTAACTCCGAAATTTTTTCTACCACAGGAGAATCATATATACTTTGGACACTTCAGACAATTAAAAGAAAACTTTATGCTGAGGTCCCTCAACTTCTCTGGACATTCACACTCCAAGACATCCAAGCCTACTGCAAAACGGGCTTTTGGATGATCTTGTTGAAAAACCTTCTGAGAAATTTATCGAGATACTAGCAGACGGAAGAACCTGGATGTATGAGTGAGCAGATTTTCCGTGCTTCCATAGTAGAGGTATAGGTAGGTTTATCACTTTCTTAGGACTAGGGTAGTTGCCTTTATTGTCTGACTGAAGACGTTAAACTTAGCGCTCCTGGGAGGCAACCCAGCTTTCCATTTCATTTTCCTAGTTCAATGTTTGTGGGTAACATTGCTGCAAACCCTCACGAGACTACAACTCGTCCACTAGGGGCAACCTAGGGGTTTAAAGGCTTGTTGCATGCACTAAATGCAATCGAGAGTACCTGCGAAAGTGGTGTAGGTAGGATTTTATTTTTGTTATTTTTGTTTTACTTCTGTTGGTTTCTCTCTTGTTCTGACTCGTTCTTACGTAGATATCTTTGGAAAGCCTCTTGATTCTTTCGTCCAGGTACTATCTTCCCATCACTCATTTATTTTCGTTGTCCCATGTGCATTGCTTGCTCATATCTTTTACATTGAGGACAATGTAAATTTTTGTAACATCGGGGGTCGAGTAGTAACTCAACACCCGAGTTCCAGAACATCACTTATGCAACAAAATAAATGATGATTGAATGTTGATTGTATTAGAGTAGTGAGCATGAGTGAGATTAAGCCAAAACAGCATATCATACTCCAGAGACAGTTAAATTTGCAAGCGGAAGACTGTGATAGATAGATAAAATATATAAACTATGATGAGTCTCCAGAGTGTGATAACATTATCAGGTTAAATAATTATAAGTACAGTTCTAAAATATACCACATGTGAGGAAGTGTAATGTCTTCTATCCCAAGTACCATAGCCCCGTCAATACAATACCAGGTCTTCATAGACCTGTCAGAGATATACAAATAGGAGAACTCCTCCTCATCAACATAAAAGTAGTCCGGCTCTGCTTCATAAGCATCACCATCATCTGAAACTTAACAAATCTGGTTGGTGTGTACAACACCGTCCCGTAACGTGGGAGTGAGTAGCTAACTCAGTGGAACAATAAAGCATAGGTTAACATGTTATCAATACAGTTAAGCAGTAATGATAAAGCAACAAAATCAAACACTCCTAACAACTCTTATTAATGCAAGTATGGATGCAGGTATGATGGATGCCCTCACCACACCCTCCCTCTTGCGACACCATCTCACGTTCGCGGCATGCTTTCATCCCTCAGTGCTCCACATCTTCCAGGCACATGCAATGCATGATGAGCATGATTACCGAGTTTTTAATTAGTCCATTTCAAAACAGCAGGATTGAGAAACTAAGGTACCTCCCTTGTATCATTCCCAATCATGATCCATTCTAGAGTTGTCAGTGTTAATATCAGACGATGGTGTGTTTTCTAGGTCACTGCAAAGGCTGTCAGGGCTGTTACGCACAAAGGTTACCCCACTCCCCCATGACCTCTTTAACGATTCATCACTATACAGAAACAGGCCTAGTTCATACTCTATATACCGCGGCAAACTCTAAGGCTCACCGCGATTTTAGAGTATGCTCGAGGTCACTACAAAGGGCTGTTAGGGTTTTTGCTCGCATTCGTTGCACCACTCCCCCATCACCTTATCAATGTAGGCCGACAGCACGAATATAGTGTCCCATACCACCATAATCGGCTCACAAGTCTGGTTGCTCACTGGTCACTACGGGGAGGCACGTGGCCTTAGCGTAGGCCGACAGGTCGACCACGATGTCCCAAACCACCATGCCCAGCTCATGAGTCTTAGCGGATCGAGGTACCATGGTTAAAAGGGATTTCACTGGTAAGTTTGGTGCCCTAGGTTCAAGCAGTAGCGACCAAACATGGTGAACATACCTTAGACATATCGGGTTACATGACGAGCCTGACTAGCTCGAGCGCACAATCAATTAGATGACATGAAGTACATAAGCACTTCGTGTGGCCTAACCACTGTCGCCAACTAACGTACGACTCAGGTTCATCATACACATCTTACGTGGCGACATGAAACTCAACCACGATCTCAAGTCTAGTATCGACTGTCTAGATTATAGACATAGTCCCAAACTCAATCAAACCATATTAGTAGCATGTGGAGTAGAGCATGGTAAACAAAGTAATTCAAGCATATTAGTAAGCATGTCATAAAGCATGTTATAAAGCATGTTATAAAACATGTTGTAAAGCATGTTATAAAGCATGTTGTAAAGCACTACATAAATAGAAATACAAACACATATATTACAAAAGTAAGCGGTTTAAGTAAACAACCTCATGGAGGTAATCATACATGTCTCTAAGGTAGTTGAGAATCCCATCTCAACATCCTCCTAAGGCATCAACATCCCAACACTTATTCACTCAAGCATTTCCACAAACACTTAATATACACTATTTCAACATATATAGTGTATGTTAACAAACATGTATTAGGGCGAATCCTTTTGCCAAGCAAGTATTTTACGCATACACAATATATTTATACAACAATTAATCATGACAAACACATCTCTAAAATATACATGTATACGGTACTTTTTACAATACAGTATTTCTACATACATAGTGTATATTAGTAAAACATGTATTTGGGCGAATCCTTTCGCCAAATAAGTATTTTATCCATATATCGTATATCCATACAACAAATAATCATGTCAAACACATTTCCAAAAAATATACATATACGGTATTTTCTACGAATACCTAGAATATGTAAAATTCCATATTCTACAACTTTAATCGAAACAGAAAATGAAAAGCACTTTGTACATGTGCAATTACATGTAAATCATGAATCTATCATTATCTGACATTGAAAGCGTTGAAAACCATAACCTATACATCTAAAGTCCGCACCTTATGTCGTAGAATCGTAACGGAGTCGATAGGTTTGTTAAGCTTCCATATTCGGCAGTTTGGCAACCTAGAGAACGAAATAGGTTAGCTATTTCATAACCTACAACCTATACAGTCTCAAAACAGATTAGGGTTTGGGTTTCTTACCTAGAAACGGAGCTGGAATCACCGGGAAAGCGATTAGAACGGAGCGGTGGAGCTCGTGGAGCGGCAGGAAGCTACAGGAAGCACTACAGGAGATTCTCCCACATCTCTCTCACTTTCTCTCTCTTTCCCTAGGGTTTTTCTCAAATTCGGATGGCTGAAATGGGAGAGGGTTTAAGGTCCTTATATAGCCTAAAACTTCACCGAAATAGACCTGGGAAGAAGGTATACTTGAGTTTTATCCAAAGGGCTTCAGTTTCAGCTCAACGGAGCATTTCTGGAGCCCCCCTTGAGCCAAAGGTCGGACTTAAGCTCACTAACACTGAATCTACGTACTATTAAGTTTTCATTCCAGTAGGGTTCTTAGATCATGAGTGGCGGACCAGTTTCATTCAACGATCAGCGGATCTCGATCGGAGATTCCGAGTACATGTAAATGTGTATGAAATTTCTCCTGATCCGAGGGTGTAATTTGGTCTGATTCTGATGGTCTGGTTGCTTAAAACTGATCCGCAAACGAGAGATGCCAGATTACTATTCAAGATATTTATTTTGTAAAGAAACAAGTGTTTCACACTCTCACTCCGGACTCAAGCGAACAGCCGTGGAACACTGTTTGGATTTGATTTTCGAGATGGTTGTCAAGCCCAGTGAGGCGGTCCTAAGTCCTTAACTTTGTGTTAATCGGACTCCCGATGTGCAGTCCAGACCTGATACGGAGTTTCAAAGTGCTCACGAGAGCAGTCGGGTAATGAGTTTAATCCTAGGTTTTAGGGTAACCTAGTGTCAATGATTCTACAAGTTTTGGGTCTTACAGATCGTATTTAAAGCGATTCAAATGGATTTCGTAGCTAATCTAGTTTAGCACTTAGTTACTTTATTCATTTCTAAAGGATTTAATCCTAAGTGATTTCTGGTCGAGGTGGTACTCAGGCTCTTGTAGTTTGTATGTAAGGTGATCCAAGTTAAAATACTTAACTAGTTTAAGATAGTGTTTAGGGTGAAAGTACTTAGAAAAATTGAAAGAACAAGGTGGTGAAGGGTTGGATTTGTGAAGGAAATGGGTTCAAAAGCAGTTTTAGACTTTGGGATTGAGTTCTGACAAGTTAATAAGGTATTAGGATCGATCCATTGCCTAAGGACGTCTAATTCCAAGTTGGGAAAAATTCAGACTGTTACAATCTACCCCCCTTAAAACAAAATTTCGTCCCCGAAATTGGCTAAGGGTAATGAAGAAATATTTCTATTATTTCATTTGCCTAAGACTTATTAATTTCGAGTTCCTACGCGTGGTAGGGTATATACCAGCCTGGTTTATTTTAGTCTACCCCCCTTAAAACTTATTTCTTTATCCATTTATCATACGCTGATGGTTTGCTACAATTTATTTCTTTACCTATTTGGAGTCTTGACGACAGTTCCCAATTATTTAGAGTAAGATAGCTGTTTTCATTATTTGACCAACACGGAGAGACGGTTATAGTGGGCTTGATCCCGATACATCGATCGTCTACCTGACCAGGATAGAAGGCTCATCGTATCCCTTCCAAGTCCTGGTAGATCCTGGTCTTATGCTCGGTCAAGCAGTGAGTCCGTTGGTAGTCGCCCAGGATTGAGAATTGGGTCAAGCTGTGAATGCTTCGCAGTTGTGTACTTCAGTAACTCCGTAGTCCGATCACTCTAAAAACTTAGGAATCGTCCATCAATGAAAGGTTCAAATTTCCTAGTCATAAGGTTGCCCGTTGGGTCTTAGTCCAAGAGAGTCTTCGTTGTTATCTATGTCCAAGGAAATGGTGAATTAAATTTTTACTAGATCATCCTAAAACGGTTTCTCATAGTAGAACTTGCTAGGGCTTATATAATGTTCGTATTCAACGAGCACAGTTTCGATCCTGGGCCAGTGGGGTAGGGTCCACCACGCTTCCGCTACGCCACCCAGATCAAAGAGGTGTATTAGGTGACCTAGCTAGAGTGGGTTCATAATATTCTACCTCCCTTAAAACTTATTTCTACCTCTAGGCTTCAAGATCTATGTCCTGTTCCGTATGTCGGAACAAGGTGTAATGTAGGACCTATCCTTGACACGAAATGGGAAACAATCCCTCAATACAATGGTCTTCCTTCTAACGATGATGTGTACTATGACATTAGTACCTATGGTTATAAAAAGGAGTTAAAGATGATGGGTATCGTGGTTGATTTCAGGGGAAGGTGTGAGTCTGTGGCAAGATGCCTAATCCTATCAAGGAGTTTTGTCACGGTCCAGACTTATCCTATTTAATCATGTCTAGCTTAACTGGCAGGCTATCTTTTTACATTCATATGCACACTATGTATGTTGACATGGCATGCAATCTAGGACCTAGGAATACTGTCTATTGCCCATTTGGGAAATTCCTTGGGCCTAAAAAGAAAATCTTTATTGGCTATATGTTCTTACACTTCTCAAAGATGAAGTTATAAACTTTCGGTTGTAAGTGGTTCGGCCAACATGGAAGGAAAGTTGTGCAGTGGGTCTGATCCAGATACATAGACCTTCTGCCTCGCGAAGACAGAAAATTGCCGTATCAGTTCTTAATCCTAGCTGATCCCGACCCTCTGCTTGATCAGAGCATAGAGTTCATTGGCAACTACCAGGATTGAGAATTCAATTCAAACCGCGAATACCTCGCTTCTATATCATTCTCTATTCCGTGTTCTCGACTGTATCAAGTCCTTGAGAAGACAATTCTAGGGGTGTATTGATTTGACCTAACCTTAAATCCAAAGAATCTATAAGTTTCCTCTAAGCGTGACTAGTTTCTACGTCAAACAACTTTCCTAGGAGTTATCAAAGAAGCCTATGAGTATTAAGGGGATTCAACGAAAGAACAGGGTCTCGCTCTAACCTACTTAAGCTAACTAATTAAATTTATCTTTCACGTATCTTAGCATAACGAATCCTTTTCATTCTTTAGTGTCTAGTCACAACGTATGAGTAGCATAATCCCCTAGTTGTAATCCAAAGTCTATGCTTATACATTAAATGATTTTATACCCTTTCTAATGGTTTTATTGCTTAAGGTCAAAAGTTGTCTGTTTGGAATTGAGTTGCCCGAACATGAATGTGACTGCGCTCGAGCACTTCACATATGCTCATACTAGCTAAGAAGATCATGGGGTTTACATTATTAATTTGTTGGATTTCCTATACGGTCATGTCTGTCGAAATCTAGGAGCACCGCTCTAGGTCCAAACTCTATGGGTCATTAAATGGGATTGCATTGCTTATCTTACCTCGGAATTGGCAGTGGCATGGTTGGTAGGAGGGTGGGTGGGGATTAATTTTATAGGCTTTGGAAAATGAGTTTAGTGGTGGAAAGTGTGAGATGGGATTTCCAAACCCCATGATAATGAATTTCTAAGTCAAATTTGAAAGGAAACCCAAGATGTACTTTTCATTGCATACATTCCAAACATGGCATTGGAAAAACATGGGATACAACCAATCTAGGGGCCATACCATACACATACATTTATTATTACTTTTACAATTTCATCCACCTAATCTCACTTAATGTAGTTGGCCGAACGGGCCCTAACGGGAGAAAAGGGGCTAGAGTTTTTGGTTCTTCACAGACTGGTACCTCAACAGACATTGTAGAGGCCCAATAGACAGGGTTTAAAGAAAGTAAGTGCAGAGATGGGAGGGATTGAGAGCTTACACGATTTGAGCTCCAAATGGGGGGTGTGGGAGCTCAAATGAGGAAAAACAGAAAGGGTAGAGGGTAGATGTTGTTATGAACGATGGAGGTGAATGGGTTGTGACAGAAAATAACGGAATGGGTGATTGGAGGGGCGATTTTTGCCAAAAATCAGAAGTTTGAAAGAGAAAAGAGAGCTTAGAGGGTCACTTTGTGAAGGAAGTACTAGTTTGGGGAGGTTTTAAGCCACGACCCCTATACCAGGGGGTTCCCCTAGCCCCCAAACACCATCGGCCCAGACGGCCGGCCCGGCCCAGCAAAAAAACCGGCGAGGCCTCACCGAAAAATTTTGTGATTTACAAAGGGGGGCCCCATGGGCGTGTTCCCCACGCCCCCTAGGCTCCAAAAAAGTATGTGGCCCATCCTGGTTCCCTCCGGAAGTGCTCCGTTTGGCCCCCGACCCTATTTTGAGCCGTATCGGGGCTAAAATGTAAACCAGAATGATTTTATATGACATGTGGCATATGATTTTGGGGTAGGAGGAGCTAATATATCCAACTAACCTATTTATTTGGTTAGATTCCAAAATTTGAATGGTCAAAACTCTAATTTATACATATATTTACTATTAATAGTAACTTTTTGTTTAAGTATTATTCTTCATCATTTATACATTAGAACTTATACCTAGTGTGAAAGGACTTAGAAAAAAAATTGAAGGATGAATTGGTGCAAGGAGAGAGTTTGAAGGAAATGGATAGAAAGTGGTTTTAGACTTTGGTGTTGTGGTTGACCCACAACCTAAGGACATTCGTCTCTAAGGAACAACTCAAACCCGTCGACTGACGGCCTAAAAGTGATTCAGGATTGTTTCGCGTGATCATGGGTGTGTACAGTCTAATCTCAGCGGTCGACTTCGGTCGGTTTCGCCGTTCGGCGAATTTGAAAAATCCTAAGTCAGTTTCTACATTTCGTCGCTCCCTCGTAAGTCAGAGTGCGTCAGTGTGCGTCGTGTGACCATAACCCAGGTCCGGTTTAATCTAAATCATGCTCTGATACCATCTGTAACATCCTGAAAATCGGGGGTCGAGTAGTAACTCAACACCCAAGTTCCAGAACATCACTTATGTAACAAAATGATGATGATTGAATGTTGACTGTATTAGAGTAGTGAGCATGAGTGAAATTAAGCCAAAACAACATATCATACTCCAGAGACAGTTAAATTTGCAAGCGGAAGACTGTGATAGATAGATAAAATATATAAACTATGATGAGTCTCGAGAGTGTGATAACATTATCAGGTTAAATAATTACAAGTACAGTTCTAAAATATACCACATGTGAGGAAGTGTAATGTCTTCTATCCCAAGTACCATAGCCCCGTCAATACAATATCAGGTCTTCATAGACCTGTCAGAGAGATACAGATAGGAGAACTCCTCATCACCATAGAAGTAGTCCGGCTCTGCTTCATAAGCATCGCCATCATCTAAAACTCAACAAATCTAGTTGGTGTATACAACACTGTCCCGTAACGTGGGAGTGAGTAGCTAACTCAATGGAACAATAAAGCATAGGTTAACATGTTATCAATACAGTCAATCAGTAATGATAAAGCAACAAAATCAAACACTCCTAACAACTCTTATTAAAGCAAGTATGGATGCAGGTATGATGGATGCCCTCACCACACGCTCCCTCGTGCGACACCATCTCAAGTTCATGGCATACTTTCATCCCTCAGTGTTCCACATCTTCCAGGCACATGCAATGCATGATGAGCATGATTACCGAGTTTTTAATTAGTCCATTTCAAAACAGCAGGATTGGGAAACTAAGGTACCTCCCTTGTATCATTCCCAAACATGATCCATTCTAGGGTCATCAGTCCTAGTTAATATCAGACAATGGTGTGTTTTCTAGTTCACTACAAAGGCTGTCAGGGCAGTTACGCACAAAGGTTACACCACTCCCCCATCACCTCTTTAACAATTCATCACTATACAGAAACAGGCCTAGTTCATAGTCTATATACCACGGCAAACACTAAGGCTCACCGCGATTTCAGAGTATGCTCGAGGTCACTACAAAGGGCTGTCAGGGTTGTTGCTCGCATTTGTTGCACCACTCCCCATCACCTTATCAATGTAGGCCGACAGCACGAATATAGTGTCCCATACCACCATAATCGGCTCACGAGTCTGGTTGCTCACTGGTCACTACAGGGAGGCACGTGGCCCCAGCTAGGCCAACAGCTCGACCACGGTGTCCCATACCACCATGCCCGGCTCATGAGTCTTACCTTAGACATATCGGGTTAAAAGGGATTTCACTAGTAAGTTTGGTACCCTAGGTTCAAGCAGTAGCGACCAAACATGGTGAACATACCTTAGACATATCGGGTTACATGACGAGCCTGACTAGCTCGAGCGCACAATCAATTAGACGACATGAAGTACATAAGCACTTCGCATGGCCTAACCACTGTCGCCAACTGACGTATGACTCGGGTTCGTCAAACACATCTTACGTGGCGACATGAAACTCAACTACGATCTCAAGTCTAGTACCAACTGTCTAAACTATAGACATAGTCCCAAACTCAATCAAACCATATTAGTAGCATGTGGAGTAGAGCATGGTAAACAAAGTAATTCAAGCATATTAGTAAGCATGTCATAAAGCATGTTATAAAGCATGTTATAAAACATGTTGTAAAGCATGTTATAAAGCATGTTATAAAGCATGTTATAAAACATGTTGTAATGCATGTTATAAAGCATGTTGTAAAGCACTACATAAATAGAAATACAAACACATATATTACAAAAGTAAGCGGTTTAAGTAAACAACCTCATGGAGGTAATCATACATATCTCTAAGGTAGTTGAGAATCCCATCTCAACATCCTCCTAAGGCATCAACATCCCAACACTTATTCACTTAAGCATTTCCACAACACTTAACATACACTATTTCAACATACATAGTGTATGTTAACAAACATGTATTAGGGTGAATCCTTTCGCCAAGCAAGTATTTTACGCATACACAATATATTTATATAACAATTAATCATGACAAACACATCTCTAAAATATACATGTATACGGTACTTTTTACAATACAGTATTTCTATATACATAGTGTATATTAGTAAAACATGTATTTGGGCGAATCCTTTTGCCAAATAAGTATTTTATCCATATATCGTATATCCATACAACAAATAATCATGTTAAACATATTTTTAAAAAATATACGTATACGGTATTTTCTATGAATACCTAGAATATGTAAAATTCCATATTCTACAACTTTAATCGAAACAGAAAACGGAAAGCACTTTGTACATGTGCAATTGCATGCAGATCATGAATCTATCATTATCTGACATTGAAAGCATTAAAAATCATAACCTATACACCTAAAGTCCGCACCTTGTGTCGTAGAATCGTAACGGAGTCGATAGGTTTGCTAAGCTTCCGTATTCGGCAGTTTGGCAACCTAGAGAACGAAATAGGTTAGCTATTTCATAACCTACAACCTATACAGCCACAAAACAGATTAGGGTTTGAGTTTCTTACCTAAAAACGGAGCTGAAATCGCTGAAAAAGCGATTAGAACGGAGCAGTGGAGCTCGTGGAGCGGCAAGGAAGCACGGCAGGGAGATTCTCCCACATCTCTCTCACTTTCTCTCTCTTTCCCTAGGGTTTTTCTCAAATTCGGATGGCTGAAATGGGAGAGGGTTTAAGGTCCTTATATAGCCTAAAACTTCACCGAAATAGACTTGGAAAGAAGGTATACTTGAGTTTTGTCCAAAGGGCTTCAGTTTCAGCTCAACGGAGCATTTCCGAAGCCTCCCCTTGAGCCAAAGGTCGGACTTAAGCTCACTAACACTGGATCTACGTACTATTAAGTTTTCATTCCAGTAGGGTTCTCAGATCACGAGTGGCGAACCAGTTTCAGTTCAATGGTCAGCGGATCTCGATCGGAGATTCCGAGTACATGTAAATGTGTATGAAATTTCTCCTGATCCGAGGGTGTAATTTGGTCTGATTCTGATGGTCTGGTTGCTTAAAACTGATCCGCAAATAAGAGATGCTAGATTACTATTCAAGATATTTATTTTGTAAAGAAATTAGTGTTTTCACACTCTCTCACTCCGGACTTAAGCGAACAGCCGTGGAACACTGTTTGGATTTGATTTCCGAGATGGTTGTCAAGCCCAGCGAGGCAGTCCTAAGTCCTTAACTTCGTGTTAATCGGACTCCCGATGTGCGGTCCAGACCTGATACGGAGTTTCAAAGTGCTCCCAAGAGCAGTCGGGTAATGAGTTTGATCCTAGGTTTTAACGTAACCTGCCATCAATGATTCTATAAGTTTTGGGTCTTGCAGATCGTATTTAAAGTGATTCAAACAGATTTCATAGCTAATCTAGTTTAGCACTTAGTTACTTTGTCTCATTTCTAAAGGATTTAATCCTAAGTGATTTCTGGTTGAGGTGGTACTCAAGCCCTTGTAGTTTGTATGTAAGGTGATCCAAGTTATAATACTTAACTAGTTTAAAATAGTGTTTAGGGTGAAAGTACTTAGGAAAATTGAAAGAACAAGGTGGTGAAGGGTTGGATTTGTGAAGAAAATGGGTTCAAAAGCAGTTTTAGACTTTGGGATTGAGTTCTGACAAGTTAATAAGGTGTTAGGATCGATCCATTGCCTAAGGACGTCTAATTCCAGGTTGGGAAAAATCTGGACTATTACAATTTTAGGTTGGGGGTGAGAGATTAGGTTACCTAATCAGTGTTTTCTTGGTCTTGAGAGTGTTTTATTGGTCTTGAGCAAAAATTGTGATAATTTTTAAAATTTTTCGAGATTTCTGGTGAATTCGAAGTGATTTTGACGGATATCCTTGACTTAGAATTTCAAGATTCGTGATGTTGATATTTTATGACTCTTGGATTCAGTAGCTGTTAGATTTCACAGTTAAGTTGAATTGTTAATCCATGATTAGAAGTTGTAAACATTGATTGAGTCATAATTTCACATATTACAGCTCGCTTACATATTAAGGTTTCAGTTCGATATTGAATGATTAACTTGGTAATCACTAAGCATGAAAGGAACAAGCCTGAAAATTTTTAGCATTAGTTTATAAAGAAGAATTGAAAGGATTGGGCGAATGGTCTTCACCATAGGTTTGCTCCCTATAGGTGAAGGATTGATTCCCCAAGGTTAACATTCAAAAATTAAAGGTGGCGAATAATCTTCACCATAGGTTTGCTCCCTATAGGTGAAGATTTGATTCCCCTTCTTAGCGTCACTTCTAATGGAAAAATCGAAAGCTGAAAGAAGAAAAAGAATGATCTATGAGGCACGTTTAGGTTTTGGTTGTCATGAGTTCTCTTGTTGGTTACCAATGATATCATGAAATTGACAATTGGATCTCTTAATGATGATAAGCCGAGATTACATTATACACCCATGTATCTCAATGTTTAAAATTGTTCTAACTGATAGAATAATACTTTGAACTTGACTATGAAGTTTACCGTGCACTTGAGCACAGGAGAAATTAATGTCCAACATTCATGAATCTTAAAATTCTAACATCTAGTTTATTTTATTCAAAAATCACTCGAGTTCATAGAAATTGTCCTATAACTCTCAACTTATTTTTCGCATGATTTGCTCGGGACTAGCAAAATGCTGGTTGGGGTTTGTGTTGAGGGTCAAATATTGCATATCAAACCCTAGTTATCACCTGCTTTTACGAACATGATATTGTTTAATGCTTTACTTTAATCGTGTTTGTGGTGCATGGTGAATTTAGGAAGCTTGGACTGAAAATGATGCTGAATGCATGAAATTGACGTTCCGAAGTCACCAAAGCAAGGGACGGACCCTAGGGGACTGAGATCGACGGATTTACATGCCAGAGATTCGAGAAAATCGAGGAACTGAAGCTCAAGTGGCCCGAAATTGGTTCAGAATGCAAGATCACAGGGTTCCCACCATTTGCTCGGCTCAAAACTCTATACATAGCATGAGGAGCATAAATTAACTGTACACATCGAATTTCATCCATTGGATCCCTGTGGAAGTCTCCCAACGTACAGATCAGCCCATAAATTCTCGATTTGGGGCCCACCTGATATCTGGATCTGCTTCAATTTTGGTCTCAACTCATTAAATGAGCTGAGGAAATGAATGGACGGAATGGATTTCTCACGAACATCATGGTGGACCCCGCATGTACAGCGCGTGTACATGGGGTACACGTGACCGCGCCGCACCGGACGGTCAGCCCGGTCAAAGCCGGGCTGACCCACGCCATCTCCCACTAGGAGACAGCGGATAGATGCTGTCCATCCTTTTTTGAGTAGTGGGCCCCACCCATTGTCCATATGCACAATCCAAACTGTCCATTACATCCAGAGGGGGAGCGTGACCCTCGCCTAGGTGACTGTTTGTCCCCATGCACACATGAATACGTAGATCGTCGAAAAATGTAAAATTAATGGTGACTTGATTTTATACAGTGGACCGCACCAAAACTTGACAAAAACCACTCATTCCTGACTGAAATTTCACAAGGAATCCAATGAGCGGGGTGGATCTTCCAGAAAACATCACTATGGGGCCCACCGAACACATCAGCGCATGTACGTGCGTAAGCCTACGCACATCCATGGAAAACCGGATTTTTCGGCTGTTTGTGGCCCACTATCTTCAATAATCTTGATGATCCAAACTGTCCATCGTGTAGCTCGTCCAAAAACGCCCCAAGGGACGTTGTTTCTTTGGAAAAAAAATGTGAGGAAAGTGGAAGTTTTTCCATGTGTTTCTTGGCTGACGCACATGGCTGGCCGCAGAAACTCCCTTCCAGCTGACCTAAACCTCTATAAAAGGAGGAGGAGAGAGAGAAAAGGGGCAGCAAGGAACGAGAGAGAGAGGAAGAACGTGGAGGCTGGAACGGCAGCAAGGAATTTTCTTCTTTTTCTTTTCTTCTGTTGATGTTTTTTTTTTTTTCAGGAGAATTTAGTTGATCATGTTTATGGCTAGCTAATCCTCCTAGCTAGGGCTAGTAGGTGAAGCTTGTGGCGTTATGGGATGTTCTATGGTCTGGATTCATTGTTTTGAAGTGATTTTGATTTAGTTTTATATTAAGGAATGTTTACAGTCTTTAATGGTTTATTGTAACTTACATTACAGTAGATCTACGATGGCTTGAGTGTTTTCTTTCCCTTTTTTGTGATTATGAAGTTAGGACGCCCTGTTGTTTACCATCGCCCCTTGGACATGGTGGGATGACGGAACGACTCCCTAACATTCATACATCACTTAGATTGGTTGTGAATTGGTTTTATTCTGTTGTTTGCTTTGTCTCATGGGCATGGTTTTGTGATGGAATCCATTCTAATTTACACCTGTCTGATCTCTTGAAAACTTGATTAAACGAAGTTCGAATTGATTTTCAGGATATATCTTCCAACTGGATGAAGATGGGACTCGAAGTCCAGTTGAGTTCATGAATCAACCGTAGATCTCCCTGATCTCCACAAGTGGATCCTCTGAATCCCTAGTTTCCTACCTCTGAATTCCTTAAATTTTATATTACTGTTTTCACCATTATTCCTTCAAATTACACTTGTTTTAGATTTCATCTCATTCTAGTTCTAGTCCTAGTTAGTTTCAGATTACGTACAGGTTTCAGTCCCTGTGGATTCGACCTCGGTCTTACCGAGTTTATTACTACATCACAACCCTATACTTGGGGAGTGAACATGCCCCTTCACTTCACGGTAATTTCCATGCATTTCACGGTCTAATCGCTACACTTCACCATGAAATGTGTCGAAATGATCGTGAATCAACACGGAATAGGCGAGAATGACCGTGAAATGTATGGAAATGACCGTGAAGTGAAGCGAATTGACCGTGAAATGCGCAGAAATGACCGTGAAGTGAAGGGGCATGACCGTGAAATGTGTCGAAATGACCGTGAATCAACACGGAATAGGCGGGAATGACTGTGATATGCATGGAAATCACGGTCATTCCCGTCTATTCCGTGTTGATTCACGGTCATTTCGGCGCATTTCACGATCAATTCCCTTCACTTCACGGTCATTTCCATGCATTTCACGGTCAATTCGCTTCACTTCATGGTCATTTCCATGCATATCACGGTCATTCCCACCTATTCCGTGTTGATTCACGGTCATTTCCGCGCATTTCACGGTCATGCCCCTTCACTTCACGGTCATTTTCGCGCATTTCACGGTCCAATCGCTACACTTCACCGTGAAATGCGTCGAAATAACCATGAATCAATACGGAATAGGCGGGAATGACCGTGAAATGCATGGAAATGACCATGAAGTGAAGCAAATTGACTGTGAAATGCGTGGAAATGACCGTGAAGTGAAGGGAATTGACCGTGAAATGCATGGAAATGACCATGAATCAAAACAGAATCGTCGGGATTGATCGTGAAATACATGAAAATGACTATGAAATGTAGCAAATTGACCGTGAAATGCATGGAAATGACCGTGAAGTAAAGGGAATTGATCGTGAAATGCGTGGAAATGACCGTGAATCAAAACGTAATCGCCGGGATTGACCGTGAAATGCATGTAATTGATCGCGAAGTAAATGAAATGAGCGAAATTGACCGCGAACTGATTGAAATTGACCGTGAAGTGAATGAAATGGATTTTCGACCATCAACCTGATGGAATCTTGAAAAATAACCAGGTTGGTTGGCTAAATTAGCTTCTCCTACCCCAAAATCATATACGGTACATCAAGTAACTAATTTTGGTTTAGAAGATATTCTTGTTAAATGAAAAAAGAAAGAAATGAAAAAAATGTGAGAAATTTTTTTTATATGCTTATATATACATATTTATATAAATATGTATTAGAGAAAATTGTAGGTAGAATGAAGTTCTCCATGTAAAAAAATAAATATATATATATATATATATATATATATATATATATATATATATATATATATTTTCATAGATTGGCACAGACTACAATTTTGGCTACAGTTATAATCCGTAGCTATAAGGGTCATTAGATGGGAGTGGCCATGCCAGATCGGCGCGCCCCCGCTGGATATGGCAGCGAGTGGCACGGGCACCCTAGTTCGGCGTGCCCACCTCGGACAAACCCCTTTGGCTACGGATTGTGGTAGGTATGACTACGGGTTATAAAGCCAAATATTAGTATCCAAGCAAATAAAAATCTGTTTTTTTTTTCTTCTTTTTAACATCAAATCTTTGTTGTTTTTTGGGTCCCGTCATGAGGTCTATGTTATATGCAAACCGAACATCTATTTGGCGAGCTCATAATAAGGCTTGAGAAGGAAAATAAGACAGATCTAACTATCAAGTGGACCACACTTTAAAAGGCAGTGGGGAAATGAACGTCTACCATTGAAACCCTTTTAGGGTTACAGAAGTTTTGGATCATTATGAAATTTGTTTTTCTATTCATGAAATTTGTCTTTTGATCTTCATGAGGTAGATTGGATTTGGGCCCTACAAAAGTTTCAACTGTGAAAATCAATTTTCTGCTGCTCTGTGGTGTGGTCCAGTTGATCTTTGGATATGATTTTTTTCTTTGGGATAATGCTCCGAAATGATCTCGAAATACGGATGAACGTTGTGGATATAATAAATACATAACTGTGGGGCCATGTAACGTTGATCTATTTTGAACCGTTCGTACAACTCGGAGTTCGACGAGCGTCAGCGCTCGTCTTCCCGCTTGAAGGAAAAAAGCAGGGGCATTTTCGACCTTTGGGAAGGCGTCCGTACAGCTGGGGCTTATTCTTGCAAGGTAAAATAAGGTGGGCTTAGTCTCGTAAATGGGCCATAAATGGGTCGTACAGTCGCAAATTTCTCAAGCGAAAATTTTCAGCTCGACCGGAGCCTTATGCGGCCTCATAAAGTTTTCCACCGTTCATGTCTAATTCTCGCTGTTCTTGTAGTGTGGCCCACTTGAGCCTTGGATCCGCTCTTTTTTTGTTTCATGCCTTAAAATGGTATGGAAAAATGGATGGACGGTGTGGATATAATATTAACTAGGGTTTGATAATGGATTGTTTAACTGGGGTTTGATAATATTCACCGTCCATGTTGAAGGCACAAAAAATTCTAGCGCTATTGCTTCTCATTGGTCCACGTCATTTCCGATAATACTGCTCACAAAATAAACCCAATTTCTCTCCGGATATAACATGCAACTTTTAATGTTGGGAACTTTTCTAGGTCCCACCGTAATCTTTTTGTTAGATCCACACGGTCCATCAATAGAGCTTGTGTCCGAAACTTTCGTAGATCCAAAGATCAAGTGGATCACATTATAGAAAGGAGTGGATATTGAACAAACTGCCGTTGAAATCATCCTAGGGCTGACCGTGAGGCTTATTTTCAATCTGACTTGTTCATAAGGCCACACATACCTGGATGAAGGTAAAATACAAATATTAGCTTGGACTGTGGCCCCAAGATGTTTTCAACAGCAGTATTAATTCCTACTGTTTCTTGTGGTGTGGTATACTTTATCTTTGGATCTGCTTTGTTTTTGAGACTTTATCTTAGAATGATCTGAAAAATTGAATGGACGGCGTGGATCTAAGAAACACTCACCACGAGGTTCACGTAAATTTCACAGGCTAAGAAGAAATTCCGTTGCTTATGCGTGGTGCAGCACATTCCAGGTACAGAGAAGAAAACCGGAAGTCCAGAATTGTTGACATGTGAAACTTCCATGCATCCGATCATGTTGTATGCATTATATGGGCGTGGATTTTCCATGCATCCGATCATGATGTATGCATTATATGGGCGTGGATTGCCTGCTGACGCTGCCAGTAGCGAGGTGGCTACTGGACAGTGCACTGTAGACCCCACCATAAGATATACAATTTATCCATGCCGTCCATCTATCTTTCCATATCATTTAAGGACATAATGCTAAAAATGAGATAGATCCAAATGTCAAGTGAACCACACCACAAGAAAACCGTCGTTATTGAACACCCACCATTAAAAACTTCCTAGGGCCCACTGTAATGTTTCTATGTCATTCAACCAGTTGATTTGGTCTCAAAGAAGCAATTAAAGGAAAAAAAAAAATCAGCTTCATACAAAGTTTTACAGCCCTAAGAAGTTTTTAATGGTTGACATTCAATCACCAATGTTTCATGTGGTGTGGTCCACATGAGATTTGGATCTGCATCATTTTTGGGCTCAATACTCTAAAAATAGATGGACAGTACCGATAAAACACTTACCGATGGAGAGCATCAGGATGGGCCTGTGACCTTCGTTGGAGCAAATTCTCGTGACCGGTCTTCAGCTTGCTTGCAAGGGGATTTATTTCATACATTGGCTGTGTAGAGCCCGATATTAGCATGCACTTGGAAATTGACACAAGACACGCATTACTTCATATTAAACCGACCAAATTGTGGGCTTTATGTCCCAAAATCAGGTTGGTTTTACAATCATAGCCTCATGTTCATACTCGTGGACAGTTGATTTTTAAAATATTTTATTCTAAACATTTAATGAATGTCCAAAAATTGGATGCTCCACTAATCAAACAAGCCTAATGTTTAACATATCTAACCTGGAGCTCACAATTTATACAGCTCAATTGAAATTAATTGCATTCTACTTATGCAATTTTTAAGTAACTTGTAAGTGCTATTGAAATTAATTATATATTCTACATATACAATTTTTAAGTAAGTTATAAGTGCTTGCGTGCTTTGCTAGAGTATGAAAGTTTCTCCCTTCTTGAAAAGCCTTGAAAATCCTTGTTACAAAAGGCTTTGACTCTACCACGTCCTTTTGGACCATCCCTTTGCCCTTTAAAAGCATCCATCTTGTACCATCTCACTCCTAACCAATGAAGTCCTTGGTCTTTGTTGAACATGATCAAAACATCTAAATATATTTTCCTTCATCTTATTGTCTATTCTTATATGGCTAGCTTCAAATGCATTCATTAATAATTCTATTCTTCATCGTCTTGTCACCCATTCATGTTAGCATCCTCATTTTAACTACATGCATCTTATGAACATGCTTTTCCTTAATTGCCCCAATTTCTGGCTATGATCCCAAAGTTTCATAGTATGGTTGATAAGTTTAGTCCTATAATAGTTAGCATAGTTTTGTACATCTCATTTATTGTTACGAATAAGTACATCAACACTTTTCCTCTATTTTTCGCTCATTTTCTTCTATCTTATAATCTTATTGAACAACTTTGTCAATTAAAACAACCCTTTATCTCCCATATACTTCCAAAACCTCCATGAGCAACCTTGTACGTCTCCTTGCAAATTGCTTATTGGAAGTTTTCTATTTCTTATAATTATTTCCCGATAATCACTTATGTAAAATTTTCTAAAACTTGCAAATTGCTTCTATGTGAAATTCTTTGGAATTAATTCTTGAGAATTGCTTGGGTAAAGTTCCCTTTTAAATTTAAAAAATAATAATAAATAAATAAAAATATAACAAAAAAAAATATAACAAGAAAAAAAAAAGATTTTTTTTTTCATTTCATAGCACTGCAAAAAATAGGCCCTAAAATCATGCCTAGAGCCTACGAGTTCACCTAATGTGGTCCACTTAGGTTTCATATAGGTATGATCTTCAGGGAGTCGCATCATCTTGATGTGGCCCACCTAAATGGCATATACATACCATGTACTTCCCATAAGAAACAATATCCGTGGCCATGTTCAAGCCATCACAATAACTTCTCTATTTACAAGGAGAATTATGGGAGACCAAAATGTTAGGAAACCACACACGTTTCCCTTCTATGTGCAAATCAATGAGATTAACTATATGAAAATATTAATGGATGTTAATCAATTCTAACATCAAACAAGCAAATTATCAAATATGTAAGATGCATGAGACATGCAGATTTTTAACATGTAAAATCCTTCGACATGAAGGGAAAAACTACAAGACCTAGTCTGGTACAAATCCACTATAATAGAAATAATGAAAGTATAATCATTAAGAGACTTCTCTTGGAAACCCAAACTACTTCACCCAAATTTGTATTACAAGCAACAATAAAAAAAAATAATAATAATAATTTCTCACCAACTAGAGATTATAGAAAAGCCTAGCACAACCCTTGGAGAAGACAATCGAAGAAGCCAACGATGTTGTAGATGGACCTTGACAAACCCAAATGCAAATATTTTAGTGGTAGAAGGCTCTTGTTTCCTCTTTTACAAAATCATTTCTTCCTTCTTATTTCATTAAGAGACCTCTCTTGGATACCCAAATTACTTCACCCAAAGGTGGATTACAGGCAATAATGAAAGAAAATAATTTCTCGCCAACTAGAGATTGTAGAAAAGCCCAACACAACCTGATGCAGGGATGAATGTGATGAGGTCGATCACCGTCTTCCTCAAGGATAACTATTCCGAATCCACAGAGCTTCTCTAGACTACTTACAAAGACTTCTCGAATTCATGAGGAAAGAAAATAGGAATAAATTCTAATAAATTCGAAATTTGATTGATGAATGAAATAAATGAGTTCACAACCCTTTAAATAGGGATACCAAGCAACGGGAGAGAAATCAGAAAAAAACTATAAACTAAAACTCCTAGAATTTGCAACTTACTATAAATAGTAAACTTACAATTTATAAACGGTCGTGATGCCTACTAGCGCGCAAAGTTTTTAGCCAAAAATAGTATCCTATTTGGCTTCACCAACCTGTTCTCTTAATTATTCTAAGCTCTTTTCACGTTGGGCGGAACTGCTAAAGTCCAACGGATGAAGAGTTATAATCAAACTAAAACTTACAATTTATAGTAAAAACAAAATTAAAATTGGTAAACGACCATCGATCCAGGGGTGTTTCACAAATCCGGCTTGCGCAACCCGGTGTAGATAGGTTGGGTGGCTAAAGTAGCTCGTTCTACTCCAAAATCATATATTTTACGCCCAATAACTCATTTCGAATTGCGAGTATGCTCGATCTAAGGTTTGACGATCTGGATCACTTTTGTCATTGACCGGGCCTTTTTTGATCCATCTTGGCCATGAAACTGTCCACGACCGCTCTACATCACAACCCTTGGAGAAGACAATCGAAGAAGTTCGCGTTGTAGATAGACCTTAATGAACCCATATGCGAATATTTCAATGGTAGACAGTTCTTGTTCTCCTCTTCTGAAGATCTTTTCTCCCTTTTACTTTCACCTCATTTTTTAAAGAAAGAAAAACCCTTTGTGTTGCTAGAACTCTCTTAGCAAAAAAGCTTCTTTACTCTCACTTTACTTGCCTGGCCAAAATATCCCTCACACACATGGAAAAATAAATTACTTAAACCCGCACATGTGGGTCCCACCTTTACATGATGAGAGACTCCAACTCAAAAGAAGGTTGGTAGGACCAAAGGTTCATATTAATCATTGGCATGCAAAACCTCCACTCAGCATATTGCACTTGAATGATACTAGTTAAGAGTCAAGCTAGTGGGCAATGGGCTACTAAAAACCACATAAAAGTCATTAAGCATTAATCAGACTAAAAGAAACTTAATAGTTCTAAAGCTCGCTAATTCAACTTAGAAGGTAAAATTTTGAGCCGAGTAGCTAAGAAACTTGGTCTTGGGTCTGACTCAAAGCCGAGTGGGGAAGACATGATGAGTCGACCCAATGTGACTAGTGATGATTGGAATCGAGATTTTAAGGTTGATTAGGATAATCAATCATATAACCTCTAATAGAGAACATGGCACACTTAATGAAGGCATCATCAACTTGTTTAATAATTAGCATTGAAAGTTGGTTCAGGTCACCTTGAACCTGACCGATCTGGTTGTTAGGATCCTCAGGTCAGGTTAGGGTTGGAAAACTCCAACCCAATTTGAAATCAGGTTGGGCTTCATTTGAGCAAACTCAGGTCAGGTTCGACAATAATCACACATATTGGGTCAGAATGTTCGGGTTAGGTTGAGTCAGTTTAGGGCTGAGTATAAGGAATTTATGCCAGGTTAGGTATGATCGACTGGGTGCCTCAAGTTGGAATTCAGGTCTAGTCAATTGCAGATTAGGCCTAGGTTGACCCTAAACCTAACCCCATATGCCCAAGTTGTTGCCTGTTAGTATTGATAATATTTTTAATTTATAATTCTATTAAATATCAATTCAAGTCCAATCGTGTCTTCGAGTCTTTAATTCCACCCAACCCATCAGAACACCAAGTCAATCAAAGTTTTCATGTTTTCAAACCATTGTTTCACGAAATAAAAATAAAAATAAAAAATACCTAAGAGTTCACATTCAGCTAGCACAAGTCCATTTTTTAATATGGTTAGAATCATCCCATTGGTGCAATATTTGGAGCCTAGCTAACCCTCTGTAGGACAATGAAAAATCCCACCACCACTTGGGTTATTCCTAATTTCTCAAAAATAGGTTATTGAACTCCTCCAGCGAGTGTGTCATACTATCATTTCAAGTAAAATTTGAAAATGGATGTTATGGGGAAAACCAAACTGGTCCCTCACATGGAAAGAGTAACAATTATCTACAAGTGATTTGCCTCTGAGTTGGGGTGATCAAGGTCTAAGCAGAAGAGCCATCGGTATGGGACAAGTAGTTCCTTCAGCTCAGAGCCAAGCTGTCAGAGGACGGAGCTCGGCTGAGCCCCGAGCTCCCCCAGCATCCCAGGCTAATCAAGTCAACCACTGTCAGAGAGGCGATATGAGATATTCGGGGCAAATCTTGCCACGGATCCGGCCTGTTCTAAGTTGAAGATCACTCTGACATATCCGAGATAAGAATCCCACCATATCAAAGGCCCTCCAATGTAGCACAGTGGGATTCGGAGGTCCGGAACCTTCTCCAATGCCATATATATATGACCACAAACTATAAACCAAGAGAAAAAAAGGTGACACATCTAAGCCCTAATTTACCTCCTTACGATCATCTTCTATAAGCTTGACTTGACATCGAAGGGTCCGTGGTCAGCTAACGGTGTCACGCCCCAAACTTAGAAACCGGGGTCACAAAATTTTCGATCGCCGAATCCGGTGCCGACAGCCTCAGTAGTACCCTATTCTCGGCTCCTAATGCCCATTTGCCAGGTTCCGATCCTGGGATGCTATGAGGAGGATTTTCAACATCAGTTTGATTTGTACTAAGCATAACCAAAGGCATAACCCATAACAATAATAAAAAACTCCATCACATTTCCATTATGATAAAAAAAACTTTACAAGTACAATGAGCATAAAGGGAAATACAATGATAATGGACAAAAAACTCCAAGATGATCTGCTATGAGCTCCTGCCTCAGCGCTGCTGTGATCCAACGTCACCTACACGTAACGGTCGTGCATAAGCTTATAGAAAGCTTAGAGGGTGGTGAAAGTATGTGTGCAAGGTAGTAATATAGTTATGCAGTATCAAAGTAATGCAGAACATGCTGATGAATCCATGAATACCGTTAGCCGTACCAAGGCTATGCGATGCAAGGCATGAATGATGTCAGCCGTACCAAGGCCATGTGATGTGAGATGCAACTTAAGCATACAAATCATCATTTAATTCCACATATTAATACAGCTCAACTCTAGAATATCACTGGGGTCTAGTACACTCTAAACCAGATTGTCGCCCCATCGCGCGCAATAAGGTAAGTGAAAGAGACCTCACTATCCGCCTGCCAATATTGGGCTCGACTCGTCGATAGCGGACCCATTCCTCGAGCTGATCAAACTCAGCCTAGCTTTGTCCCTTCCTCTCGGGTGGGTAAGGCCGCACCCCCTTCCAACCGACCACGATATAGTAGAAAGCGCGGCCTTCTGGTAATTGGCACTCGGCGTCATACACCCACTCGGTCTAGACGTTGGAGCAATCTCTTGGTACCATAAGGGTTTATGAACTTTCACCTAGGGATATTTATAACACCCCATGTAGAATACAATTTCCAGTATCCAATCATGCTAATCACGATATGCCTGTGATGGTTATGGCCCTGATGTCGCTAGGGCGTACAGTATATATGTCATATAATACGAGATGCATGAATCACACAATCCAGTCATACAACACTCATGTGCATACTATGCGCTCATGTGGGCATCTCCCTTTACTAAGGAGTCCCATAACAATCTGTCCAATGGCATGCGCTATGATCAATCACTCGTCTCATCACAAGCATGTAGATGATGCGTATGGGCATGTATTATGATGTTATGTTGTCACATACTCATAATCGATATCGATAAGCGGCGTCGGCCTCGACAATCAGCACCGATAATCAGCATCGGTAATCGTCACCGATAATTAGGGTCGATAATCGGCTTCGGCCTCGACAATCAGCACCGATAATCAGTATCGGTAATCGGCATTAATAATCAGGGTCCATAATCGGTGTTGGCCTTGACAATCGGCACCGATAATCAGTATCGGTAATCGACGTCGGCCATGGATATGAAGTCATTCACTTATAGCAAATGGGGCCCACCTATTTGGGTTAACCCATAAAGAGAATGGGCCTAACAAGGCCTAAGGGAAGGTCACAATGAGGACATCTAACCATCATTTTCCATCAATATGGACATCAAACCAACATTACTCCCAAGGAGTAGTCTACATAAAGAATTCATACGAAATGTAACGGCCACACTAGATCCCATTGGGCCCTGCTCATGGGCTCACATACATCGAATCAGGCTTCATTCAAGGGCCTCAATTGTACCACAATGTATCACGCCCATGGGCATTGAATACATCACAATGGGCCTCGCCCATGGGCCTTGAATGCATATTAAGTGGGTCACACCATCTATACCATTTATCTATCCTTATGGATCATTTTAGGGTATTAAAATATCTAAATCACATGGACTGCACTCCAATTAATAGTGGTGATAATGATTCCCACCATTAAAATTCTCAAGGCCCACCATAACATTTATTTTCCATCCAATTTGTTCATGAGGTTACACAGACCTGCATTAAGATGAAAAACAAATTTCAAATTAATCCAGAACTACTGTGATCCTAAGAAGGGTTTCAATGGTGGACATTCACTCAACACTGTTTGCTGCAGTGTAGTCCACTTGATATTAGATCTGACTCATTTTGGTCTCAAGCCTTAAACTGACTGGCCCTTTGGATGGACGGTTTGGATGTAACACATACATCAAGCATGGGCCCACCGTTAGAATAGATGGACGGCTTGTGTAAAACACAAGCAGCGTGTGGACCTGCAACCTGCTGACGTTAAGAGAGAGAGAGAGAGAGAGAGAGAGAGAGAGAGCAGCCACGCTACTTTTTTCTTTTTCTTTTTCTTTTCTGAGACAAAACAGAGGTGGGTCCCACATAGGGCCCACCACAGCAGCATGTATATATAATATATATATAATATAATATAATATAATATATCATATATATAATATGTTATACTATACTATATATATAATATAATATAATATAATATAATATAATATAATATATATTATACATATCTACCGTCTAGGCCCTGGGACGACCTGGACAGAGACATACATTACGGTGTTGCCCCACACGTGCGGTGGGTTCCACAATCCAAGGACGGTGGACACCACTCGTACGTGATGGTGTGGCCACTCCAAGTGGATGAACGACGTAGATGGGTCCCATGGACCCCACGGCCAGCACACACTCCACGTCAGTACACATACTCTATGTTAACCACCTCCACAGGGATCGATACCAAGACCCCAAGTGTTGAAACGAGGTACCTCCATTCAGTCTGCCAGTTGAGCCATGGATCTGAGTGTGCACACACACCAAGGAGGGCCCACACGAACGTGGGCCCCACCGTCCAGGGGTGGTGGACGGTTTGGATAAAACACATATATATGGTATGGTGTGGCCCACCAAAATGGATGGATGATGTAGGTGGGTCCCATGGACCCCACCATCAGTCCACACCCATGCCAGTACACCCATGTTAGTACACACTCCATGTTAGCCACCTCCACAGGGATCGATACCAAGACCACCAGTGTTGAAATGAGGCATCTTTCACTCAGTCTGCCACCTGAACTATGGAGCTGGATGGGCCCACATTAAATCACACTTCACTGGCAGCCACCCTCACTGCTAGCCACCTCAAGGTGAGCCCCCTATAGAGGGTTGGGATGGCATATAAACATCATGGTGTGTCCCGCATAAATGGGGTCGACCGGTAAATGACATGGATGATATACACACATTAGGTGGGCCATAATCATAGAAAGAGAGGGAGAAAGAGGCATCGGCGATGTCGAAGGTGATGGAGGGGCCCCGCCACTATGGGCCCCTCTTTGATACAAAATATACATCAAGGTGGGTCTCACTACATCTGGCCCTTTAATCACAAAAATTGCAAATGTAGGATCAAGATCACCCACCGTCTTCTACTTCTTAGTTCGTCGGAAAGGTAGCCGCCTAGGCTTCGATTTCAATGGGGGATGATGAAGTTTGGATGGTTGAGATGGAAGATGAGAGGGTAGGAAATGGGCCACACACAAAGTTCTCTTGGAGGTTTGGAAAAATGCTTGGACGTATGGTTTTTCTCTAGCTTGGGAAAGTTAGTTCGAGAATGAGAGAAAGGGTTATAGAGAGAGAGAGAGAGAGAAAGATGGGTGATGGAGTGATGGATGTGGTGGGTGATGGGTGTGTAAGAAACTTTTGACTTTGGGGTTGTTTAGTGTAAGAAAAGTTTGGGCTTGTGTAAGAACTTTTTGACTTTGGGGTTGCTTGGGAATGGGTGAAAGGTGATGTGTACTTGACATGATGGGATTAATTGGTTGATTGATTGATGTGACAAATTATAGAGATTCTCTCAGAATTTACACGCACGACATTTTCCTCACACCAAACGCTAGCCCACATCTCTTGGCCAGAGTATCGGATCGGTGCGCAAGACGCGGCGACGACGCGGTTGTAGGGGTACAAGTCTCAGTTTGAGTCAATTCAGGTTGACAGTGTGTGATGCAGGATCGCATGCAAATGCCAATTAAGGGTCGAAGGTTGTCGGAATTCGACTAGGAAGACCACAGAAGCCTACGGAACGGTACGATCTAGGATACGGGTCTTACAAACGGCCACCCCCCCTCGCTGCTCATATTTTCTCTAGTTTTTGTAGATATATTGGAGGGTGATAAGAAGGTCATAAGTCATCTCAACTCTACATCAACCTCATCTGTTGGTCAAATTCAAGTAACAACAAATTGACAACATCTGGGAAATAATGATTTGTGTTCTCACCGTACTGAGTAGGTACAACTGTTCCCAACCCTCCCTTCGATGACAAAGAAAAAAGGAAAGGCCCTAGTTCCAGCCGAGTTGTAACACCCTGTATTTTTCAGTACTCGGGTGTTACTGTATAACCTAACTTAGTATAAGTATAAACCCAACTTAGTATAAACACAAATCTAATCCATTTGAATGCTTACACGTTCTAGCCCAAATATGACCATTGGGAGTAATATTCATCTCTAGAATAAGTCCTCCATTCATTAATTCTTGAGATGGATCACTCCATCAAATAACTCTATTTTTAGGATTTTAATCACCATGGTAGATCAAACCCGCCATTCATCAAACCACAATGACAAAAAATTATAATCCACACTCAATCATCTCAACTACAAAATCTGACTCAAATTAAACTAGAGAACTCTGAGGCCATCCAACTATTCGAGCGCTTAACATCAGTATTTAAAACCTAAAATTAGTATGATAAGAACCCTTAAATGAATGTAATCAAACGTTAGTCATGGCATAGATCACTATATCCATCCATTGTCATGCTCATATCACTCGACACAGAAATTCAGCACCAACCATCATAATCAAGTTATTTGACCTTTAAATCCACTACTAATTACCCTTTAAATAAGTCTAAAAACCTTGTACTTCAGTGTGAATAGATCTGACCATTGGAAGACACTTAAATCACCAAGTGTGGTCCCCCTGATCACTTGATTGACCCCACTCTTCATCTAGTACCCTAGCAGGACCCAACAAAACTGATGAATGGATTAGATCTCATTCATATAAATCAGGGTGGGTCCCACTGTAACTGCATGTACACAAGGTGCACATGCGCAAGCAGCACATTAAAGCTATCAACACAGTAAAATCGAGTTGACTTGAGAATTTCTGAAAGGAGAATTCTCTACTTTCAAATTCCTACTCGACAATAATTTAAATGGACAGAGTCCGTTTGTGATGAAGCTGGCCCACCTTGACCATCCATTTGGATGATTTAGACCGTTCACCGTGTGCGGCCCCCAATTTTGACCAAATCCTTGATCTTTTCAACCATTTCTACACACATGTGCATGCACAAATATGGGAGAAAACTGCGTGTGCGTGCATTACCAAAAATTTGAGCAAAGGCCACGGACTTTGCAAGTCTTTAGCTATGGATTAAATCCGTAGCTATTATGCTTCAGATTTAATCCGTAGCTAAAAGATGATTGATCTGTAGCTAAAGCCTAGCTCCTCACCATAACTTTAGTAGATACTGATGGTGCTTAAGAGGCTCCATGGGGCCCATTGGAATATATGTGTTTAATCTACACTCCCCATAAATTTTGATATATAATTTCAATGGATGAACCCAAAAATTACATATTAAAGATCTAAGTGGACCACACCATAAGAAATAAATAAAATTAAATTTCTATTGTTAATATGATTTGTTGTCTTCTTAAAGCTTTGATCTGACTTACTTTTAACATCAACAAATAAAATAATAATTTAAAATTAATGGACGGAGTGGATAAATAAAATACATCACGGTGGGCCCCACGATCCTAAAACCCCTAAGTCAGCTAAAGGGTCATCCGTCATGCGCCCATTTCAGCCTCCTCCCAAAATGAAATTCTGTCCACTCCTTTCTCCCGCGCGTAGAAGACCTCTCAAAACCCTTCTCTCCATCTCTCTCTCCATCTCAGCCTCTCTCTTTCCCTCGCCCTCTCTCGATCTTCTGCTCTCCTTCACCCTCTCCCTATCTCTTGGCCGCGTTCCCCTCTCTCTGTTTCCCAATCTCTCTCTCTCTCTCTCTCTCTCTCTCTCTCTCTCTCTTGCTAGGGTTTTCAAAACCCCCTTTCGCCGTAAGAAGGAGAAGAAGGAGAAGGAGAAGGAGAAGAAGAAGTAGAAGGAGGAGGAGAAGAAGAAGGGTTAGTCTCTCTCTCTCTCTCTATTTTTGAAATTTGTTGCGTTTGGATGTGGATGGCGTATGCTTCAAAAACATTAGGGCCCATTTGGCGGGTGGATTGGAAGGAATTGAATGGTATTAGGGTGGATGGCATGGATTTCTTGGTAATGATGGTGTTGTCAGTAGATTGTCTTGAGATCCATGGGATTGCTATATCTAGTCTGTTTGGCACGCCCGGCCAATCCCAGGATTAAACCTTCCCATCCCTTCCAATCCCTCGAGCCAAACACGTCCCTTGCTAATTTGAACGGATTAGGGCGGATTGGATGGGATTTAAAGGTAATGATGGTGTTGTCAATGGATTGTCTTAAGATCCATGGGATTGGGATGGGATCACCGACTCTGTTTGGCATGCCCAGCCAATCTCGGGATTTAACTTCCAATCCCTTCCAATACCATCAAATCCCTTCCAATCCGAACGGCGAAACGGGCCCTTATAGTTTGGAAGAATCTTGCCATCTAACATTTGGTATTTTTTAGGAACATTTCTGGGTTTAAAAGACTAGGATATTCGGATCTGGTAGATTTTTGGTAACTCTCCATCCATGGCATGACCCATCAGATCATTGGCTAGATCACCAAACAAAAGAGTCGCTTCTATGAACTGATCACATCAGTATAATGTAATGAAACTGGGAGACAGCCATGAGATTTATTCTCGAATACCAATTGCATTGATGCTCAAAAACTCAAATATTAGCTTCCATTAGTCTCCCCTTATAGCCATTATAAAGAGGTATGCTTGTCCATCTTTATAGTCCAATTCATCGCTGGTGATAGATTGGAGCCACCTTAGGCAGACCCCATCTATAGGTAGGCTGCCCAAAAATAAGGTTTGTTTGCTCATTGGTTTGGATCGAATCCGAAACAAATGGGCAGCTAAGCCAAGTTTTCTACCTGTCCATTTATTTCATTGACAACGGGCCATCTAATGAATTTGCCAGTGTCAATATAGTGGGACCCACCTAGATGGCTTGAATGGTCGCCACATGCTGTCTTGACATGTACTGGGGTGTGGATAGATGGGCTAGGCTACACACGTATGAGGATCCTTCCTAACCTTTGTTTGTCCATGTTTTATGCAACAAACACATGATGTTGATTTTATCCCATGTTTCAATATTTCAGACTCGTATAATATTTAAGAGATGCTCTAAGTTTAGAGTACTACATATTTGTTATGTTCTTTTCAGCTGCTTATAGTGGTTCTGATTCTGTGATATTTTTTATACTACATAAGGATCAAAGCATGGCCACATCTATTTTTGTTTGAAGGGAACTAGTTGGACCTGGGGACTTGGTGGTTGCATCAATTCCCAACGGACTCATTATGCCTGGCCTCAGTTCACTTGCAACTTGGATTTCATCAAAAGCCAAAACACATCCCTGCCTTTCTATATATACATTGTAAGAAGTCTGCCTTTCAAAAAAAAAAAAAGTAGAAGAAGGTAGGTGTTTCTGCTCTTGTTATCTATTGTTTTGTATTGTCTTTCCTTTTCCTCATCTTTCCGTTTTCTTCTAGGAACTCAGGTGAAGTAAGTCTACTTTATTTATTCATGGGTATTTGGTTCTTTCTCATGACTGAGATTGATAGGCCATTTGGGCATTTCTTATAATGTTGAATGAGTCTGGAGAATTTCTGTTAGCATTTGTCACATGTCGGTTGAATCCCGACCAAGGTAAACGAATCGATGTTTCAATTTTACTAAAATTGTATCTTAAATTCAAGCGGTTTCCATGAACACAACATTTCTTATTGTTTAAAATTCTTTTGTTATTTGTTTTCATCTTGTCGATTTACGTTTGAAATCAATTCCGTTTTGTTAGAGTTGTTTGGAGATTTCACAATGATTCCTGTCACAAACATGTGTCACAGGCCAGGTCATGTTAACAGTCCTCATAATTGAAGAGCCAGGATCATGCATGTGCCACATTCACACATATGAAGCAAGTCACCTCATTAGCATTACCATGTTATTTTTTCGGCACTTCATATTGATGTCTTCTGATATTTTTGAATCAGGGGAACGCGAAAGCTTCGAATAACTTACTGGCCATTACTTGCTACATTTATTCCGAGACTGCACATTTCCAAAACCCTCTCAATGTATAGGCACTGTAAGCTGTTGAGCTAGTTAGAGGCATGGTTCTTGGTTCAAGATCTGTTTGAGCTTGCTGAACTTGGTTTCAAGTTGTTTTAATCACATGCTACCTTTAAGATTTTCCAATTATTGCTACTTTATGCTCAAATACTTCCTGAAGTTGTAATGTTGATGATTTACTAGGACTGCTAGGTCTAAAACTAACCGGATGTTTAAGCTAGGGAATTGCATAATTCCATAATCGTGTTGGTTGTTGTCCAGAAAAAAAATGTAGAAGATTTTTCCTTTTCTTTTCTTTTACACTTTGGTTTTGCCCAAGCTACGGTGCATTTGGTTGCACCAAATATCTTGAAATTTCAAGACTAATTATTCTAATTTGCTGCAAGTATCATGAAATTTCATGATATTGGGTGCAACCAAACACACCCTTTTATTTTGTGTTAAAAAAGAAAATCAGAAAACACTACACCAAATGCATGGAATATGCGTACTCCCTAGCATATGAGACTTGATATCTCTTTTTCCTGTTTCTAGGATGGCGTAAGTATGTATGGGGGCTATTAGATACTTACAGGGTCTACTCGGATGGCAGTAGCACCAATTGAATCAAATAGGGCAGCCCCAATTCATTTCATTTTATAGGAGACCGAACTGAAGGAATTTGGAAAGGGTTTCCACTTACCTCCGTCTTTATTCCTACTCTGTGAGTTTTGGAGAAACCAAATGCCCAACTTCCTCAGATTCAAATCCTTTCAAAGAATGGACAGTCTAATACAACATCTTCTACACATTTGACACATTAGTGGGAAAGAAATGGCTGTGATGAAAGTTAATTAATAGTAGATGCCTATCCATCAAAACATTCTTGATTGTTTATAGGGCCTACTTAGAAAAGGTTCAAACATCCTACCCATTCCTAATGTGTGTCCCACTTGGATGAGGAGTCACACCAAATTTTAGGCCATTACTAGACTATGTGAGTCCCCACCAAGTTCTTTTAGTTATTTTAAGCATGGTTTCAAATGGTGTGGTCCACACAAGTTTTAGATACAGCTTATTTTTTATTTTTATTTTTTTGGTTTCCTGTAACCTACAGGGAATCCACCAAATGCACGGTGTGGATTTCTAACACACATCAAAGAGTGGCCTACATTTGTATTACATCAACCCATCATGACATCTGCTTGCTACACAAGCATGTGCAGGATCACTTTCTTTTAACCATCCATTTTATAGCCATCAAATGCATGGTTAGGATTTCTTGGTGATCAGTGTGATTTTGGAGATTTTCTCCATCCGCAATGTGCCCATTATTTAGATGGTCTTAATAGATGTACAAGAGTCCCCATCTATTTTCCTATTACTATCTTTGAATCTTGCTTTCTCTTTATCAAGTGGTGAAAAGAAATGGACCCTATAGCAAAAGTAATCCTGCTTCTAGGATGACCGGTGTAGAAGATGCCCTTAGAGAGGTACTAATAAAATTAAAAAATTGCTTAAGTTTTATGGTAATTATAAATATCCTAATAACTTGATTTACAATGTTTTACAGTTGGTTGGTTCTGACAGTAGAGGGTGAATGCGGGGTCTAGGTTGCTTAATAAGAGATCCTGAAAATGCTGTGAGTATCTCTGATTTTATAGTTTTACTTGTAGATTCTTGTATTGATTACTCAAGCATGATGGTTATATGTATTCTTTCAGGTAGATGTTGCATATGTGAGGATTGAAGCTGCATATTTCAGATTCAAGCATCTGGTACGTCTCTTGTCAAGAATGTACATGATTGGAGTGGCTTGGCCATTTGAACAGGCCATATTTATATATTTGCTCGAAATTGATGAAGTAGACCCGGATGTGCGTCGGAGCTATCCGGAAGAGCGGGGGTCCCTGGAAGGTGGGAACCGCTGTTATGACCATAATGAAGTTGTCCATTTCTTATGGACGGCATTGGAGGGGCCTGGCCATTTGGATAGGCTGTGTTTATGTATTTGCTCGAAATTAATGGAGCAGACCCGGATGTGCGTCGGAGCTATCTGGATGAGCGGGGGTCCCTAGAAGGTGGGAACCACTGTTATGACCATGATGAAGCTGTCCATTTTCTATGGACGGCATTGGAAGGGCCTGGCCATTTGGACAGGCCGTGTTTATATTTGTATTTACAGGGACCACACCCGAACCCATTCTCAAATCCTATAACCTATAACCAAAACCTATAACCTATAACCTAAACCTAAATCAAAACCTATAACCTAAACCCGAACCCATTCTCAAATCTTATAACCTAAACCTAAACCAAAACCTAAACCTAAAACCTATAACCTATAACCTAAACCACAACCTATAGCTTAAACCCGAACCCATTCTCAAATCCAAAAGCCTATAACCTAAACCTAAACCTTAACCTAAACCGTTACCTAATAACCTAAATTAAAACCTATAACCTAAACCAAAACTAAAACCTATAACCTAAACCCGAACCCATTATCAAATCCTAAAACCTATAACCTAAACCTAAACCTAAACCTATAACCTATAACCTAAACCCAAACCCAAACCCGAATCCAAACCCGAATTCCTAAACCTTAACCTAAACATATAACCTATAACCTAAACCAAAACCAAAACCTATAACCTAAACCCGAACCCATTATCAAATCCAAAAACCTATAACCTAAACCTAAACCTTAACATAAACCTATAACCTATAACCTAAACCAAAACCTATAACCTAAACCCAAACCCATTCTCAAATCCTATAACCTATAACCTAAACCTAAACCAAAACCTATAACCAAAACCAAAACCTATAACCTAAACCAAAACTAAAACCTATAGCCTAAACCCGAACCCATTCTCAAATCCAAAAACCTATAACCTAAACCAAAACCAAAACCTATAGCCTAAACCCAAACCCATTCTCAAATCTAAAAACCTATAACCTATAACCTAAACCATTAACCTATAACTTAAACTAAAACCAAAACCTATAACCTAAACCCGAACCCATTATAAAATCCCAAAACCTATAACCTAAACCGAAACCAAAACCTAAAACCTAAACCCGAATCCATTCTCAAAGCCCAAAACCTAAACCTAAACCTATAACTTAAACTCAAATCCCTAAACCTAAACCTAATCCTATAACCTAAACTCAAATCCCTAAACCTTTACCTATAACCTAACCTAAACTTATACTTATAACATAAAACTATTCTCAAATCCCAAAACCTATAACCTAAACCTAACATTTTCCTAAATTTATAACCTAAACTCAATTTCCTAAACCTAAACCTAGACCTAAACCTAAACCTATACCCTAGACTCAATTCCCTAAACCTAAACCTAGACCTAAACCTAAACCTATACCCTAAACTCAAATCCCTAAATCTTAACCTATAACCTAACCTAAACCTATACTTATAACCTAAAACTATTCCCAAATCCCAAAACCTATAACCTAAACCTAACATTTCCCTAAACTTATAACCTAAACTCAATTCCCTAAAGCTAAACCTACACCTAATCCTAATCTCAACTCCCTACCCTAAACCTAAACCTAAACCTAAACTTGAAAACCCAAACTTAAACCCAACCCGAACACGAACCCGATTCCCTAAACCTAAACCATAAGCCATTCTCAAATCCAAAACCTATAATCTAAACCAAAACCAAAACTAAAACCTATAACCTAAACCCAAACCCATTCTCAAATCCCAAAACCTATAACCTATAACCTAAACCTAAACCTAAACCTATAACCTATAACCTAAACCAAAACCAAAACCTATAACCTAAACCCAAACCTCTTGTCAAATCCCAAAACATATAACCTAAACCTAAACCTATAACCTATAACCTAAACCAAAACCTATAAGCTAAACCAAAACCTATAACCTAAACCCGAACTCATTCTCAAATCCCAAAACCTATAACCTAAACCTAAACCTTAACATAAACCTATAACCTATAACCTAAATCAAAACCTATAACCTAAACCAAAACCAAAACCTATAACCTAAACCCGAACCCATTCTCAAATCCAAAAACCTATAACTTAAACCAAAACCTATAACCTCGAACCAAAACCAAAACCTATAACTTAAGCTCCTAGAACCCATTCTCAAATCCAAAACTTATAACCTAAACCAAAACCTATAACCGAACCAAAACCTATAACCTAAACCCAAACCCATTCTCAAATCCCAAAACCTATAACCTAAACCTAAACCTTAACCTAATCCTATAACCTAAACTCAAATCCCTAAACATAGGATTCATCGAACAGCGTTTAAAGATACATCACATTCTTTAACCTATAACCTAACCTAAACCTATACTTATAACCTAAAACTATTCCCAAATCCCAAAACCTATAACCTAAACTTAACCTTTCCCTAAACCTATAACCTAAACTCAATTCCCAAAACCTAAAGCTATACTTAATCCTAATCTCAACTCCCCTAACCTAAACCTAAACCTAAACTTGAAAACCCAAACTTAAACCCAATCCCGAACTCCGAACCCGATTTCCTAAACCTAAACCATAACCCATTATCAATTCCCTAAAGCTATAACCTATAACCTATAACCTATAACCTAAACCTATAACCTTTCCCTAAATCTTTAACCTAAACCTAAACTTAAAACCTAAATGTATTTTCAAATCTTTAAACCCAAACCTACACCTAATCCTAATCTCAACTCCTTAACCTAAACCTAAACTTGAAAACCCAAACCTAAACCCGATCCCAAACCCGATTTCCTAAACCTAAACCTTAACCTATAATCAAGTTCCCAAAAGCTATAACCTATAACCTAAACCTAAACCAAAACCTATAACCTAAACCTTAACCTATAACCTAAACTTAATTATAACCTATAACCTAAACTTAATTATAACCTATAGCCTAACCTTAATCTAAACCTTAACCTAAACCTATAATCATATGATGAGTCCATTTCTTTTGTGTCAATTTCATTCCTCTTTGAGTTTTTTTTTTTTTTTTTTTTTAATTCATTAAGGAAAAAAAAAAGTGGTTATACATCATGCACTTCTTTCACTTTGTCTTTCTTTTCCCCAATAGGCATTCTAATTTATGAATGACATGACTGTTTGTAGGATGATGGAATATACGAAGCTGTTGAAATTTCAGGGTGAAGTCGAGAACATTTCTCTAATGAAGCCAAATATTTGTATTTTCAGCATTATTGTAATTGTAATTATAATTGATTGAATGAATTGGATTGTAATTGTAATTGATTGAATGAATGATTGTAATTGTAATTGATTGAATGAAGGATTGTAATTGATTGTAATGGAATGAATGAATTATTGCAATTGAATGAATGAATGATTGTACAGGTGGTAATTGAATGAACAAATGATTATATATAATTTTTTAATGTACAAAATAGCTACGGATATTGACCGTAGCCACTAATCTGACAGGTATAGCTTTTTCAATTTTGGCATATTGTTACGGACATTTAGCTACAAATAATACCCGTAGCTGTTTGAAGTTTTCGCTACAGATATAATTGCTACGGATTATATCTATAGTTGTTATAACCTATAGCTACAGATTAAATCCGTAGCCATAGGTTCCAGACCTATTGTTACGGCACCTACGACTATGGTCGTGCCACGAACTAGCTATGGACTAAAACCGTAGCCATAGGTTTATGGCTATGGATTTTATCTGTAGCCTTTGCCCTTTTTTTTTTGTAGTAGTGTAGTGTTTTCTGAAAACGAAAACCTTTAGTGGATGCTTAGTTGACGATCCATGAATGGTCTCCTCTATCAATCTAAACCGCTCCTCTAAATGCATCTTAGCCCTCCATTTTTACCCCCATTTTAGGGTTTTTGCAAAAGATGAATGCGGAAAGAATCTTCGCCGTTTCGTTGCTGGCACAATCCCAACCACTGAATCCCTTCTAGGAACCCCTTGGATCATCCTAGATGTCCAAACTAGGGCGTTATAAAGCCCTTTCACTTATAGTGAGGAGATCTCCGGAGAGAACTTGTCGGCCCGTGAAAAACAACATTCGAAATGAGAAAATCCCACGTATCATTTATGTACCTATCCGTTCATCCAAAACGTGAGCCCCACAATGATCTTTAGTCAAATCCACATCGTGCATATGTATCTGATCATAAGTTCAACCATCTAGCGATAATCCGCCATTAACAATGGAGTTATCTCCTTCGAGCGGTTGAAAATCCCATCACCTTCTGTGGGTCCCATTCATTGATCCGATCGGTCCCTCAGGTGGCCCAAGGATCTGGAAGATCATTTGGATGAATGGATTACAGCCACGCCGTCCCTAAGCTACGTTTTGGACTCCTTTGAGTGGAATTCTCGAATCTTTTTAGCTGAAATTGTAATTAATCCAACGATTAGTTAGCATTAGAATCCTTTAGAAGAGGATTAGTAGAGTCCATTTTAAGAAAGCTTTTAGGGCATCCCTTGCTAAAAATAGCAACCGATAGAGATAAAGTTAGGGCGCCGTTCTTCACTTGCCACACTGAGTTAAGTCGACTCAATTCGGATTGAGTTGGTCCTAGCATTGTTGCTGGAATATTGAGAGAAACAGAAATGAAAGAGTAAGGAGAAGAAAGAAAGAAAAGGGGGGATATAATCAGGAGAGAGAGAGAGAGAGAGAGAGAGAGAGAGAGAGAGAGAGATTGGGCTCGAGCGACCCATCTGGCCGCTAACTCGCTGCCACACTAGCCCAACTTGAACCGAGTAAAGTCGAGCTCAGGCCAGCTCGAACTTGCCTTGAAATTTTTTCGAGCTCAAATATTCAGTTTGACTTGGCCCGAACCTAGTTTCGAACCAAGCCAAGTCAAAATTTTTCGAGTAAAACCAAGCAAGTTAACCGAGTTAGCTGGGTTTGTATCCACCTCGAGGTGGGAGCGCACCACATGATCCTTAATTGCTAAAAAAAAAAAAAAAAGAAAATATACAGAAGGGCAGGAGTAGAGACAACCGACCCTTAAAAAAACACCAAAAAAAGAAAACAACTTTTTATTACCTGCACTAAACAGAACGCGTTGGACTATTTGCTTGGCCCATCAAGATCGTCCAGGTAGGCATGACCAAATCAATTTTCAGGATAAGGGAGACCTTATCCATGCAAGACGGGCCTCACATGATGGATGTTCAATCAAAGGTGGGTCTCAAAATATGGACAGCCAAAAACATTGATTGAACAATTTAATGATAACTGTGGACTATTTATTTTTTAACCATTGATCGGATGGTTAGGGTCATTGTCAAATGTACTCCCCAATCAATGGATGCCTATGGTTTCTCACCACTCAATTTGATTGGAAGATTCCACCTATCTATCAAATTGAAGGAAAACCAACGTTCCAAATGTCTAAGAGTGGCCCAATCTTTCATTTGGATTGTTCAACGTGCTGCCCCACATTTGATTGCCTTTGCATATAAATAACTACTAGATTATAATTTTCTCAATTTAGGGATTTTCCAAACACTTTCAATACTTAAGATAGGCTGGAAAAACGGTCAATAAAATAAAACATTAAAAAACTAAATCTCGTTATGCCAAACGGTCCCTGAACATTTTAAATTATTTGAAAACATAGGGTTCATAAACAAAAGAAAGAGATCGAGACAAATTCGATCAAAATCACGTGGCTTATTTAGTGCACAACTAACATGCACGCAGCTATATATCGACTCTCATCAAGCCACACACACACACATACACACACTCATTGGCTCTACTTTAGATGCTATATCACTGGCCCACTCCAATTTAGATGCCACATCTTATAATTAGATTAACAAGCGAATTTGGACAGTTGAATATCTTTCATCTTAACCGTCCATGTGTGACAACCAATCGCATAATTAGGAGATTCCTTCAATGCAATTTTGTAAATATGACCCGCCAATATTGCCGGTAGCTTCGATTATCGCAAATATATGTCGCTTGTTCTGTTGTATAGCACTCTACTGGTGTACCAGATAAGTCCTAATTTCTTGCATCTGCTTGTAAGAAAATACTGAAAAATGATCTGATACAATGGGTAGTGTGCTGTGTTTTCATCCAACCCGGTCTTTCCCTCCAACATGCCACCTTTGGAAGACATCCACACCATCCAAACGATATGCCCCACCATGATAATCTCCTGGCACAAAATAAAAAAAAGACAAAAAAAAAAAAAAAAAAAGTCAGACCTATTTGCTTATTGGATGGGCTATATCCGTAAATTTCCTTAATTGTCCGTTGTTTCTGATGGTGCGGCCCATCTGATAAATTGACCATCCTAATTTTTTTTTACCAGGTGATCTTCATGGTGGGGCGTACCATTTGCTAGTTACAAATGTCCATCATGTTTTAGGTAAAACATGATTAGCCACCATGTTAGCATTCGTCCGGTTGTATCTGATTAGTTCCGAGAATATTCGAAATGAATGGATTGTATTTTTTTACAGGCACACTTGTGTCCAATGCATTTCGAAAATAATCTTAAGCTACCAAGCAGTGGCTACGTTTGTTTTTTCCAAGACAGTTTTATCCAAATTTTATTTCGGGACCTTATCCAGTGAACTGGGCCTAGACATTATTCTCGGTACATGTAGCATATGTGGATCAAATCTGGATCCTATATGTAGAAGGCCCAATCGTGAGGTGATCAGAAATTGAAAATAATACCAATTGGTGATGGGGTTTTCCTCCTCAATTAGAGGAAATGTAGTACGGAACGGATGCCAAAAATTTTGGCATTGCCGCGTTGCTCGACCAATTGAGGGCCCTACTCGACCGGTCGAGTGGGCCGCTCGACCAGTCGAGCTGTGCTTGACTCAAAGTCCAGCGAGCTATTTGTTTTGGAATTTGGCGGGGCTTGACCAGTCAAGGGTTAGGCTCAACCGGTCGAGTGGGCTACTCAACCAGTGGAGGACCTGACTTGACTAGTCGAGGGTTACGCAGATTCAGTCCGGATTTGGTGGGGACTGCGTAAATTTGAAGCAGTTTCGTAAGAGGTACGAAAGGGAGTTGCCTAAATTATAAATAGGAGACCTAGGGTTATTCTAGGGTAATGCAAGGGTGTTTCCTAAAGCTATACAAAGGGTTTCTAAAGGGTTTTAGGGATATCAAAAGGTGAGAGAGAGAGAGAGAGAGAGAGAGAGAGAGAGAGAGAGAGAGAGGAAGCTTGTGGAAGGGAGCATTCTGCTCGCAGAGGTGATCTACTTCGCAGTCGACGTCTCAGCGCTTCTACATCCTCGTGATCGGTGAGATATCTCCGTTTTCATTATTCTCTTACTGTTCATCCACTCCTATATGAATGAAGAAGGTTTGATCCAAGCGATGTGTGCTTATGATCAGTTGTAACGTTCTACTTCATAGTGAATTGTTACCCTAGACGAGGTCCCGTGGTTTTACCTCTTTGAGAGTTTTCCACGTAAAATCCCTTGTGTCGTGTGGTTTGTGCTTTGATTTATTTCATTGCTTTATTACATCCCATAATTCTAAGGTTTTTGGGAGGCGAGATCCTAAGGTTTTTTGTGCAACGCCCCCAACAATTAGACGATCCTCACCATTTAACAGATGATGTGGGACATACCTCTAGAATCAAATCACAACTCAAATGTATAAGGAGTGGTCCACCTAGTAAGTGGATCAGCCTGATTTTCGAGTATGGTAATCTTTATGTTAGGGGCTACTGTTTTAAAGGTACTGGTTTCCTAAGCACAAGGCATGTTAGAGGAAAGATGGTATGGTACCACAAATTTTGGTACACTGTTGCCTGTACAGATTGATAATCTGTTTTTAATTTTAATTCTTAATTGTATTTATAGATTATTAACAGTTAGAAAGAAAATTAAAATGTACCAATAAACTAAAGAATAACTACCCCAATGGTAAAACACAAAATAGGATTGACCTATTTATTTAATGAGTCAAGGTGGACAAGAAGATTCCTCATGGTTTAGGTATGGGTTAAGCAATAAATAGTATATGGGGTTTTCAAAAATAAAAATAAAAAATAGCGTTCTGAATATGTTAGCTGAATTCAGTTTTAAATTAATTAAGTTCCAAGAATGCATGGTCCATCTAGTGATAACGGATCTGACTTTCAGGCTAGGTGACCTCAATGTTAGAGCCTACAATTTATATCGCTCGTCCTTCAGAAGGTATGCATTTATTGGAAAACCCTTATATATATATATATATATATATATATATATATATATATATATATATATATATATATATAGGGAAAAGGTACTATGCGCTCGAGCGTAAAGCGATCGTCCGTGAGGTCGAGCTGTGTGGGGCCCCACCGGATGCCTTTCGAAGATCCACACCATCCATCAGATGCACGAGCCCAGGGTGGGCCCACACGGCCCAAAATCAGCCGTTCACGTAACTCAGGTGGGCCATATCATCGGAAAACATAAGTATACACGCAAAAACATGTAAAAGCACTTGGTGGGCCCCCACGAGTTATGGATACCACACGAAACTTGGTCTAAAATTACATTCAAGTGGGACACACATGATGGACGGTATTGATCATCAAAAACGTCTCGAAAGGTCCCCACAAATGGTTTTGAATGTTTCAATGGTGCATGACCCTTCTCAACACGTACGTGGTGTGGCCCACAAAAGTCACGGATTGACTTGATTTTCAGCCGTGTGGGCCCCCTCTGGAAGGGTGTATCTGACTGAAGGGGTAGATTTTCGAACGGCATCACGGTGGGGCCCACATCAGCTCGACCTCATGAACGACCGCTTTACGCTCGAGTGCATAGTACCTTTTCCCATATATATATATATATATATATATATATATATATATATAATTTCACTGCTTCTAGACTAATAATATATTGATTAGCCTAGTTCCTACTCTCCCTAGTTTCCCATAAATTAATTTTCATTTAAATTGTGCTCAGACGCATAGATAAGGTTGTCTATGGAATGCATTGCATTTGGATGACACCTTATAGACAACCTTTTACTAAAAACTTATGTTACAACAGGAGTATGGATAAAACAGGTGAGCAGTGAAATGTGTGCCAACATGGCACATGTGTGTAGAACTGGAATCCTATTAGAAATGTGTTTGAAAAATCTGAGCATGCTCTGTCTTGGAATCCAGCTCATACGCTGTTATTGGGTTCCATATGACATAGCACGATTATAGTCAGGGAGTTGAATAGAGCCTTTATTTATTTACGTATTTTTTAAAGTTCTTTTCAATAATGGTGCATTATACCCTTATCTTGGGGTAAGGGTGTCAATGGGTAGGGCTTGGCCTGAAAAATTAAAATTTTGAATAGAGTCAGCATGATGGCCCAGCCCAAAATAGTTCAAAATCAAGGCTAAGATCTACCCAAGCTAAGGCAGGGAAGGACATGATGAGGTTGATCACCATCTTCCTCAGGAATAACTAATCTGAATCCATTGAGCTCTTTAGACTCCTCTTAGAGCTTTCTTGTATCCATGACATATAAAAGATAAATAATTTTTAATATATTTGAAATAAATTGATTGATTCTTTTTATATATATATATATATATATATATATATATATATAGAGAGAGAGAGAGAGAGAGAGAGAGAGAAAGAGAGAGAGAGAGAGAGAGAGTAATGCTCACACACAACTAGTTAGACCATTTAAATAGGTCCAACTAGCTGTGTATTAAATGGTAAGAATATCTTCTTTTTTTTTATCCCCATGTAATGTCCACTTATCGGAGTTTATGTGACACCCAATTTTATATCCATATGATAGAAATACATATCATAGATCTAGTTAGTTTATCAAATTAGGCTTACTAATTTAATTTTATCTATCAAAAATTAGTAAATGATCTTTATTATTAGAGACACATATACAAGCTGAATCTAACTTGTTGGAATAGATTTCTAACGACCCACTTTTTTTGTAAAAGAATAGTTAGCTATTAATTACAAAACAATAATATTTTATATCCTTCACATGCTTATAAGGAACTATACCTAATTAACTGGCCAAATTTGTTACATATGCTATGTATCTCGTGAATGTATCACACACGTACAACTTCTCCAGTTATACCATTTTCTTTCGAAGCAATCCTTTTCTTCCTACTTTCTCTCCTCATTTAATGCAGGCTTGTGGCTATGTGACAGGTTGAGCAGCAAGACAGGCTACCGAAGTGACGTTACAAAGTTCTGTGGGTCCCACCATGATATATGTTTTGTATCAACACCTTCCATTCATTTGGAGAGATCATTTTAAGTCAATATCCAAAGAATGAGTTAAATCCAAAGCTCTAGTAGTGGACCCCAACACAAAAAAAAAAGGTGAGACAAACAATGATACCCTCCATTAAAAACTTTCAAAGGCCACAAAAGTTTTATATCAGGCTGATATTTGTTTTTTTTCCCCCTTATTTCATGTCTTTTTTTACTTTTGAACGGGTTGGATTTCAAATAGACGTTATGGTGGGCCTTAGGATAGTTTCAACGGTTGGAATCACTCCCCCACTGTTTTTTGTGGTGGGGTCACTACAGATTTTATTTGCCTTATTCTTTGGCTCATGCCCTAAAATGTTATTTTAAAATGGATGAACAATGTGGATACAACACATACATCATAGTGGGGCTCACAGAACTTGGTGACGTCACTACAGTAGCTGAGTGGCTACAAAACCTGCCAGTATCTAATCCGCATGTTAACTACCGCACCTATCATGCAGCCATCCGATTGGAGCATCCATTTTAAGATCATGTGCAACGCATCCAACTATACTATTGGGGCGGTGTTAGGCTAGAGAAAAGAAAAGAAGCCATATGTTATCTATTATGCAAGTAGAACTTGAAATCCCACTTAAGTGAATTACTCTACTACAGAGAAAGAACTCTTAACCATAGTATTCGCTTTGGAAAAATTTAAGTCCTACTTGATTAGATCTAAGATCATCATCTACACAGATCATGCGGTGCTCAAGTATTTTCTTTTTAAGAATGATGCTAAGTTGTAATGCCCCAGATTTCGTAACTCAAGTTTTGAACTTGTTTTCCAAAATCCCGAGAGTTAACCTACAAGGATAGCCCACATTTTACAGTAATAATTTTTTTTTCCTTTTATAAGTATAAGTGAGCAATCGCAATGAAAGCAAAATAAACTACACATGGAGGAAATGTCCAATATATATCCCAACTTATACAATTGGTGTCCAATATATACAAACCAATGACTCAAAATAATCAAATGAAATATCTTAACAAAAGTAGGAAATGTAGAATCAAGAACCACAAGATTATCCAATTCTTCATGCTTTATATTGATGTTAACTTGTACATCATTTATATACCTGCACCAACTGAATACGGTTCGATAGCGTCAATGGCTATCCCAGTGAGGTATTTCCTTCAAGATTACCAAGCATCACAATAGTCAAGAATGAAATTCTAATAACTTAGGAGAATACAATATCCAACGTAAACTTCACAAGTTGAATACAAAAATATACAATTTAGGTTTCCTAAGTAACATATAGGATGATACCACATGTAATTCAGAAGAAGATATAACCCACTTTTTCAAATACAATGTAAGAAAATATAACATCTAAATTGCAATTCACCACTCACAAGTACAACACCAACTACATGTCCACGTAGAATTCAAAATATATAATGAAGAGATACAATCCATTCCCCACAATTATAACACAAACGGTTATAACATCAAAACTACAATTTTGATTAATGAATGAATGCATCAATGCAATCAGCCTGGGGATGCACATCCAACTGAACAAATGAATGAACCTTTCAAACAGTCGGCTCATTCATACAAGATATCGGGTCTTTCAAATAGTCAACCCATTCAAAATGCAAAAAGGGTCGTTCGAACAGTACACTAGTCTTTCAAACAGTCGACCAGGCACCCGATAATGCCCATGTGCCATGTATGCATGATTAACCCAACCATTATTAGTCCAATTTACAAATAAAATATCAGAAAAGCTCAAAGGTTACTATGGAGGGCACGCACAACCTAGCATAGGCCGACAGCTCGAGCATAGTGTCTCATTCCACCATCCCCGACTCATGAGACTTAAACAAGTAAGATTCTAAGATACTTAGATGATTATAAATAATATTTGTAAAATAAATAATCCAAGACATTCCATTTATAAGAAACTCTACAACTAGTGGCCACTCATGATTCGACACGTAGACATTACCATTACAAGTCCAGATATACTTCCAACAACAAGAGTCCTTCCAATATGCCACATTGGCACGAAGTCCTTCAAGGACACCACCAAATGTTACCATCCACAAACTACATGAACACAAATCATCCATGATATGGTAAGTCTATGACCACATAACATTTGATTCATTCACGACCGGCCACTAGCTCGAGAACACTCCAATATACATATTCACTAATATATAATATTAAATTTCAATTACAACTTAACACAACCAAGTGTTAAAGCAAATTACAATCAATTCAATATACGTTATCAAACAAATACACATGTAAGTACACATCCAAACTAAACTAGAGAAAATAATTTCACATTCAAATAAATCATAACTCTATAGGATTTAGATCAATAATTTCTACAACTCAATAGATGTACTTACATGCACATGTTAAACAAATCAAGGAATGTGCACATATAAAGGTGAGTCATCTTAAAAATGAAGACAACCATTCATAACTCGATCATACATGTAAACTAGTCATTAACATGATTAGGCAATTAATTTAAAAGAGAATTAAATTAACTATTATAATGAAAGTAAGCTTGAAGGGTGAATCCTCACTTCACGAAACGAATCACTTGAACTCGATTGAATGAGATTGAAAGTGAATTTGGAGAAAACAAATTCCTACAATTAAATAAAGATTTTAGAGATAACAAACTTCAATTAAATTCTAATTACAATAACAATGGAAGATTTGAGGGGTACATACCTCAAATGAATTGGTTCTAACCCAACTTGGTCACATTCCACAATCTAATTGAGGTATTGGGAAATTTACAATTCATCGCAAGCTAGGTTCGAATTCGACTTGGTGACAACCATGTCTCCTCCCACTGAGCCAAACCTCTAAAGCAAAATCTCTAATAAAGGCTGATTGAAACTAACCCAAATCAGATCATCCACACAACTATACTTAATGAGTCTAACTAAGTTAACTCAACAGTGGTTTCGATCTCGAACACACAACATCAACTCAAAAACAATTCGCTATGAAACTCGAACTTGACTAAGAAGAAATTGCACTTTCTAGACTCGACTTCAACAGTAAGCGGAGGTCTTGGCAATAGCTCACAACTCCAAGGAGTCAACCCAAGAGTTTTGACTCTGCAATTGCAAAGTTGACTCGGCTCAACCTGAGCCCGACTCAACAACACACTATTCTCTTCTCTTTCATCTTCTTCCTTTTCTTCCTATGTTCTCTTCTCCTTCTATTCTTTCTTTCTCCTACCTCTCCAACTCAACAAAATAATCCACAACACAAGCCAAACCACAACAATCTATAGTGAGTCAACTCACTGAACGACTCGATCGGTAGCAAAGGAGAGCGAAACAACAACTCTCCTCTATCACGTTTCAAAGCTACGACTAGAAACAACACTGGACTGGCCCTGGACCCCTCCATAAGTTGGACGACTCAGTAACAACCAGCGAGTTTTTGAGTTCATCACTAACACACTCCCAACTCCAGTTCCGACTCAATGTAATTCGAGTCGACTCACACAACTAGATCTACACCTCGGGGTTAAACTCAGTTATACTACGAACTCGCCGACTTCTGTATCCCTTCACTACTACTCTTCTCCTTCTAGCAGCTATGTTGGAATCAACACAACATGATTCAACTAGAACTGAGTCGACTCAGTTGTGCAAACGACTTGTAATCCACTGGAATGATCTGATTCAAAATCTGATAGAATATCATGATTTCTGAAATACTATGATGAACTAGTGTTTCTCTGATGACTTACCAAATGGACATACCAGATTTGAAATCAAGCAAGACAGGTCTAGGCGGTGGCTCTTTTCTAGTGAGGAAGACAACCGAGCTTCAATGGCAGATCTCGTGCGATGGCTTTTTCTATTGATTCAGTGATGCTGAATGGTCTAGATGAGCTCTAGGGAGCTTGTGGATGGTAGATTTTGAAGGTTTGATGAGTTTGGGTTAGTGGTTTCAAACTTGGAAGAAGACGGCCGATTTTGCTATACAAACACCAAGAAGATGGAAACCCTAACATTACAATTTATTTATATTCCTCAGCAAAATCCATGTGAGTGTAAGAATGGCTGAGATTTGACTTAATGGACGGTTAGGATGGATAGGGATGGAAGCACGCGAATTGCTAGCAAGGCAAACTGAAACCGATTTCTGTTTTGGAATTTTTCACTCACATAACTGATCATGCGCTCGATATTGTACCCACATTTGTGGCCGTCAACATGTGGGGACATCATGGTTCTATATAGAATTGTTTTGTCCATACGATGAACAGTTTGGATTAGTTGAAAGTGGGCCACACTAATCACAGTTTGATCAAATTCTGTTTGCTGTCAAAACTAATCTCATACGAAGAAAATGTTTCAAATCTAAGTGTACACATGAGTGAACTCACGTGTTTGAAGTATTGATTTTAGTCAGAATTGGGCTCTGAGCATGATGGACAGTTCAGATCATTAAAATAACCACGGGTGGTGGGCCACAGTTCAAACAAATTGACGACGTCCATCGATGGCGAAAACTGGAAAGAAAGACAGAGAATTCCTTTCAGAATCTTTCGGTTAAAACCGAATTGAATGGGCTAGAGATATGGTGCACCACGTGTGCATGCAATTTGTGCACACACACCATTTAAAAGTGGGGTCCACAGTAATTGTTCGTGAAATCCACTCCATCCACCATGACATCAGTCTAAAGATGAAAATGCCCAAGGAAAATATGGGGCATTACATAAGCCCTACTTGATAAGATGGATCCTTCAACTTTAGGAATTTGATTTAGAAATAAAAGACAAAAAGGGAGTAGAAAAACATAGTGGTTGACCACCTTTTAAGGCTTGATCTTTCCAATCCCCTTGAGACGACACCCATTAATGATATGTTCTCTAATGAATAATTGTTCAAACTCTCCCAACTACCTTAGTTTGTTAATATTGCAAATTATCTTGCTATAGGTTTCATGCCGACTCATTGAACTATGCAAGATAAGAAAAAATTAATCACCAAAGTATGTAAGTTCTTCTGGGAAAACTGTATTTATTCAAATATTGTCCAGACCAAACTCTAAGGAGATGCGTGCCAGATAATGAACACCAGAGTGTCATCTCCTTCTATCACAATCAAGCCTGTGGTGGTCACTTTTCTATGAAAAAGACCATGGCCAAAATCCTGTAGTGCAGCTTCTATTAGCACACAATGTTCAAGGGCACTCATGAGTTTTGCAAAGCTTGAGAGCGTTATCAAAAATTGGGAGCATTATCCCATCGAAATATGATGCCTTTGAATCCCATTTTGATCATTAAAGCATTTGACTGCTGGAGCATCGATTTCATGGGGCCATTCCCCCAATCCTTTGAAAATTTATTCATTTTACTAGTAGTAGACTATGTCACTAAATGGGTAAGAGTGATCCCATACCAGAACAATGACCATCGAACGGTCATTAGATTTTTAAAAGAAAATATCCTTTCCAGGTTTGGAATGCCTCGGGCCATCATTAGTGATGGAGGTTCACATTTCTATAATAGGTCATTTGCCAACTTAATGAAGAAATATGACATCTTTCATAAGGTGAGCACTCCATACCACCAGCAGACAAGTGAGCAAGCTGAGATTTTCAATAGGGAAATTAAACATATTCTGGAGAAAACGGTTAACCCTGACCGCAAAGATTGGTCAATCCCCTTAATCGATACTTTATGGGCCTACCGTACTGCCTTTAAGACACCTACTAGAATGTCTCCCTTTAGACTTGTCTATAGGAAAGCTTGCCACTTGCATGTGGAATTGGAACATTGATCCTATTAGGCTATTAAAAATTTAAACTTTAACCTAGACAACGCTAGCACGCTGCGCAAACTTCAATTAAATAAACTCGAGGAAATCCGGAATGACATATACAAGAACTCGAGAATTTATAAGGACAGGATGAAAGTGTTCCATGATGAGAACATCCTTCGGAAATCATTCTTGACTAATCAAAAAGTCATTTTGTACAATTCTCAATTATATTTTTTCGGGTAAACTCCGATCTCGTCGGACTGGCCCTTTCATTGTTACCGATGTCTATCCTCATAGGGCCGTTGAGATAAAGAATCTAATGAATGACAATACTTTTAAAGTGAACGGACATCAGTTAAAGCCATTTGTTGAAAATTTTGATTAAGAGGACATGTCCATACCTATGATTGATCCCGTTTACCAGGATTGACCTCCTAGTCTAATGAAGGTGTAGTTAGATTTATTGTTTTCATAAAATTTAGGATTAGGATAGTTCGCTTTTCATTTGTTTAGTCTTTATGCTAACCCATATTCACATTGAAATCCTTGGCAAAGCCTTAAAATTCCTTCTTCAGGTACTACCTTTCCATCACTTCTCCTTTCTTTTCATTGCCTCTTTTGCATTACATGCTTATTTTCTTTACATTGAGGACAATGTAGCTTTTAGGTTGGGGGTGTGGATTAGGTAAACTAATCAGTATTTTATTAGTCTTTCAGCAAAAACTTTGGTAATTTTCAATTTTTCTATTCTAAAACCTATTTGGTAGGCCATAGTTTGTGCACTTAAGAATGTTTTGAGTATGATAAGATTGAGATTGAACTTTGAATTGTTGGAGTTTGATCAACCAAGTATACTATCGCCTAAGTTCTTACACTCAATTGATTTAGAGGAAGTTTTGAATATCATGTGGATCTAAATCACAAGACACATTCAATTCATTTTCTGTGGATTATGCTGGAATTTATAATGAGTAGTATGTAAATCATTGATAGATGTTGAGAATTCAGTTTGGAGAATTTTATCCACCTTAAAATATGGAAAGAACCAGTTAAAAAATAATGAGATCGACAAAAAGGTCATGTATGAGGAAAAGACTGAAAAAAAAGTTTTAAAAAGAATGAAAAATTTTAAAAAGAATGAATAATAAAAAAGGACCATCGATATAAAATCAAAAACTAGAAAAAGAAGGAGAATGGGATAAGTTCGGAATCAGCACTTGAGTTTTTAACTACTCTTGATATGATGAACCTGGCTGACAGTATGAAATGATCGAAGTAATTTGATTTTCACTGAGCACATTGAAAAACATGATATAAGAACTTATGCTCTGAAGAAATTGATGAAGAACTTATTGGATTGATTGCTAATATGATTCGACTCTAGGTTTTTAAAATCCCACTTTCTCACCTTAATTCTACTCATTCATACTTGATTACACAAATGATTGATTTCTTTAAAAAGATTTAAACATTGAGAAGTGAGAAGTACTTCACGCATGTTTTGCTTAGGACTAGTCAAATGCTGGTTGGGGAGTGTGTTGAATGTCAAATATTGCAGGTTTTCCCCAATTTATATATTGGTTTTATGAACATGATAATTAATGCTTAATGGTATATTTTATACATGTTTGTGTTGTAAGGTGAGTTCAAGAGCCTAGATTGAAAAGAATGTTAAAAGCATGGATTTGATACTCAAGAATCACCATAGCAAAGAATGGATCTTTGGAGACCAAGATTGAAGATTTCAAGACCTCAAGATTTAAGAAAACTTAGTAGAGAAGGAAGTACAGAAATTAGTGCAAAAATTCATGCAGAATCTGAGTTTCCATGTTATTGAAGGCTGTTCGATGACATCAAAGCCAGTCTTCGATGACATCGAAGAATTACATAAATTCAAGTTTGGTTGCTGGACAAATTGGATGCAGTTCTCGATGATATCGAAGACAGTTCAATGACCTTAAACTTTTGTAAATTTTTGGAGCAACTCGCTAGAACACTCTAGACACATTCTCGATTCATCGAAGGCAGTTTAATGAAATCAAAGTCAGGTTCAATAACATGAAAAGTTACGTAGTGCAAAAAAACGCGCCTCTCAGATTCAAGTCACCTTCGATGACATTGAAGGATGTTCGATGACACCGAAGGAGTTACGTAGAGTTACGTAGACTGCGTATATTTGAGGCAATTTTGTAAATATAGGCAGAAAAGACTATAAATACGGGTTTCCTAAAGACTTCTAGGGATATCTAGGGTTTGGAGAAGCATAACAAAAGGGTGGAGCCGTCTCTTAAGAGTTCTTCTTCCTTTCTTTCCTAGTTTTTAATGCTTTCTATGAGGATTCTTGATCAAATCATGTTTATGGTTGGCTAGACAACTTAGCTAGGGCTAAGAGATGAAGCTTGTAGCATTTTTGGGATGTTTTCCTTGTTTTAATTCTTATTCTTGTTGAACCTCTTTGATTTCTAGTTGATTTTAAGAAATACTTTCAGTTTTTAATGGTTTACTGTGACTCAAATTATAGTTGATCTACGATAGCTGTGAGTATCTTCTTTTCTTATTTGAGATTGTGGGATTGGTAAATCCTGTTGTTTGTCATTGTCTCTTGGGCATGGTCGGGTGATGGAATCCCTTCCAATCTTCATAATTCTCCTCCTTTGAGGCTAGATCAATGAGAAATTCAGAGATTTGACTAACTATTTCTCCAGTTGGATAGGATAGGACTCTAATTCCAGTTGGGATTCCTGAATCAAGCAAGTTAGCATCTCAATTACTACAAGTAGTCCTTGGCACTCTAGTTTTTATTTTTAATTGATAGTTTAAACAATATTCACAATTATTCCTTTTATTCCAAATTTTTAATTATATCTTCTTATAGTTCTACTTCTTGTTATTTTCAAAATACACATAAGATTAGTCCTTGTGGATTCCACCTCGGTCTTACCGAGATTATTACTATATCGTGACCCTACACTAGGGGTTGTGAACAAGCACACATCACACTTTTCTCTTTGAAATTCCCGAAAATCATTTTGGCGGCAAATTCCCAAAATTTAAAAATTTTGAATTATTTTTTCAAAAACTACAAATTTCAACAACTCTGCTCTAGTTTATCATACCAGAGATGACTCTTACATTTAATGCTTTATGCGTTTAATGCAACAAAGCTTACTATTTCGTACTATCAACTAGGGGGAACGGATTAGCTACTCCCCCGGCCACTAGCCTAGTGGCTGGCGGTCGATGCTCTGTGAGCCCACCATGGTGTATGTGTTTCATCCATGCAGTTCATACATTTTTATAGATCATTTTAGGGCTTGATCCCAAAAATGAGAGGGATATAAATATCAGGTGGACCATACCACAAGAAAACAATATTGATTGGATATCCACCATTAAAATCCTCCTAAGGCCCACTGTACTGTTTATTTGACATCCAATTTGTTGATTAGGTTATAAAGACCTAGATGAAGGTAAAAAAACAAAGATCAGCTTTATCGAAAACGTTTATGGTCCCCAAAAAGTTTTTAATGGTCCATGTTCATTCAACATTGTTTCCTGTAATGTGGTCCACTTGAGAGTGGGATATACCTCATTTTTTTTGTCTCGTACCCTAAAATGATCTAGAAAAATAGATGGACAGCAGGGATGAAATACATACATCATGGTGGGGCCACAGAACACCGACCAGTAGCCAATCCGTTTCCCAACTAAGGCACTAGATCTGCCTTATTTTTTCGACCCATACCTTAACATGATCAGAAAAAAAAAAAAAAAAAAAGGAAAGAACGGCCTGGATAGACAGATACATCATGGTGGGCCCACGCAGTTCTTATCGGACGCTTAACGGTCCGACCGGAGGCCGGACGCAATCCACTTCCAAACAGTAAGCTGTTTAATGGCATGCATTTATTCGGAGATAGCCTAAAAGTAGGCTGTTTAAGATTGAGCAAGCACGTTAACGTTTTCATCGTTGAAAAAAAATATCCATGTAGAGATGTGACAGACGAACTCGGAATGCGTACTCGCTATGCTAGTAAACTCTATAGGGCCTACCGTGATATGAGTTCCTGATCTATGCTGTCCATCCGTTTTACCAACTCATTTTAAGGCATTGTCTCTAACATTAAAGCATATATATAGCTCAAGTGGACCACAAAATTGAAAAATGCGGTTTTAATGATGTTCGCTGTTAAAACCTTCCTAAGGCAGAAAATAATGTTTATCGGTCCTGCAACCTATTCATAATGTCACACGGACATGGATGAAAGGAAAATAAAAATATCAGCTTGATCCAAATCTTTCCGTATCCTTCGAGAAGTTTCCAATGGTAAGTGTTCAATTCCCACTTTTTCCCATGGTGTGGTCCGCCCAATATTTGAATATCTTTCGATTTTGGGCTTCTACTTTAAGAATAAGCTTATAAAACGGATGACAGGCCAGATCCATAGCTCAATTGGTAGACTGAGTTGAGATACCTCGTTTCAACACTTGAAGTCTTGGAATGGATCCCTAGTAGGGGTGGCAAACAGTGCAGTGTGTTTACTGACATGGGTGTGTACTAACAAGCTAACCCCAAAAAAAAAAAAGCTTATAAAACGGATGGACGGCATAGATAAGACACATACATCACGGTACACCCAAACGAGTTCATTCGGTACGCTACGCACCCGCTTCCGCTGCGGACGTACACGGTAGAATCGCACAAGACCATCCAAGTCCGTAAGAGTCGTTGAGAAATCTCTATAAATAGTTCCTCTCCTTCCCTGTTCATACTACACTCACATCCGGCCCCCTAAACCATAACCCTAATCTAGAGCCATGTCCATGGCCTCGATGATGATGTCTTCTTTGCAAGCCACTGCCTCCTTTGCACCCTCTCTCCACCCCAAAACTTCCAACTCTTCCCGAAATGCTCCACGCCAGCCCACGACTTGCATTAGGAGTAGTGGTGATAAGAGCGGTGAGGAATCACCTCTAATCAAGTTGGATAGACGGAACATGCTCATCGGATTAGGTGGCAGTCTGTACGGAACTACTCTGGGCCTCGGTCTTGATAAAAAGGCAGCCGCGGATCCGGTGCTCGTCCCGGACCTACGCACTTGCAAACCCGCCCATGACTTGTTCAACACCAGCAACACGACGGATTATGCATGCTGTCTGCCTCTACCGACTCCCTATGAAATTACTGACTACATTATACCCAATCCGCCATCGAATCCCGGCGTAAGGAAGCCAGCCCATAAGATGGCAACGGATTATCCTGATGAGCTGACGAGGTTCAAGTTGGCTCTCCAGAAGATGAGGGATCTGGACAGAACCGACCCAAATAGCCCACTGGGCTTCAGGCAGCAGGCGCAAATACATTGCGCCTTCTGCAACGGGGCGTACAGCCAGTATAATAAGGAGGCAATTACTTTGCAAGTACACTTCAGCTGGCTCTTCTTGCCATGGCACCGATGGTACATCTACTTCTTCGAGAGGATCCTAACCAGACTGCTTAACGACGGTAGCCCCGTTACGCTTCCCTACTGGAACTATGACAGCAGTGCCGGGATGGGTTTCCCAGGTATCTATGCAGATTCCACGTCATCCCTCTATGACGATTTACGCAATAAGGTTAATGCAGTTGCAGGAAACAATGTGGATCTGTTTTACCCCGCAGACAACACTTGGCCCCTCAATACGCTAGATCCCCAACTGATAGTTAACAGGAACTTGTGTTATTTCAAAAAGATCTTCGATGAGGGAAAGACTGATCCATTGCAATTCATCGGATGCCCCATTAGAGCAGGGGACCAGTCTAATGTTGATTATGCCGGTTACCTAGAGACCTTGCATAACGTTGTCCACCAATGGACGGGTACGGCCGATGCTGAAAATAATAACAATTTCGATATGGGTAACTTCCTCAGAGCAGCGCGGGACCCTATCTTCTACGCACATCACTCTAATGTGGATCGCCTGTGGGAAATGTTCAGGACCAGCTATCAGTCATCGGACTTCGAAGCCCAATATCCTGACTGGCTGAACAGCTCCTTCGCCTTCTACGACGAGAATGCAAAGTTGGTGAAAGTGACTGTAAGTAATGCCCCCACCCAACTGTTCCTCTCATTTTCTCGTTTCTCTTTCCAGATTTCCTTCTCACACATGCAACCGTCATTTAGGACGATTGAGGGATTCCATATCCAGGGGGACCATTGTGAATGGACCACAGTCCAATGGTCGCACCGAAAGCTTGGATCCAGATCCTTGCTTTCTTGAATCGAATGTGAAACTTACCCTTATGGGGTGAGGTTGGAACTGTGATACATCCAAGTCAAAGCACTGAGTATGGATGGTTCTGATCACCGGCCAACACATATGGGGCCAAATGTGCATTTTACAGCTTGCGGCTTTTTTTTTTTCCGAGTAAATTTACCGTCAAGAACCTACACTTATAGTATACGCACATATGCACCGTAAAAATATTATAATAATTTTTTTTTGTAGGAGTTTTTTCATATGATCACTTATCTACCTTCACTTAAAGTTTTTGCAAAAAAAAAAAAAAAAAAAAAAAAAAAAAAAAAAAAAAACCTTGTATAAAATACTAGGGGTGCACACCGGTCGGTTTGTCCGATTCTGGGGTGAAACCGGAACCAAAACCGTTCCCAACGGTTCTAGGATATTTGGAACCGGAACCGGACCATTGGCACCCTAGAACGGAACCGGAACGGACCGGTTCGGTTCTGAATCGGTTCCACGGTTCTAAGCTTTTTATAATCCAGCCCATTTACAAACCCATGTCCATCCATGTTGTGGTCCATTTGATGAATGGTTTAGATATTGTATAAGGTATACAAAAATATATTTATGAAAATAATTAAATTGTGCATTATAAACCATAAATCATGAGTCAAATATGGAAACAACAAAGGGTTCTTGATTCGGTTCCAAGTTCGGTTCCACGGTTCGGTTCTACGGATCGGATCCACGGTTTGGTTCTACGGATCGGTTCACGGTTCGGTTCGGTTCTACATACCCCCAAACCGAGAACCGAACCGATGTAACCGGTTCTTTGATTTTTGGAACCGGAACCGGAACCGGTGCACTCTAGAACCGGACCAAACCGGACCGTTTGGGAGGTTCCGGTCCGGTTGCACGGTTCTACCGGTTAAATTTGCACCCCTATAAAATACGTATATGATGGAAGAAGTAGAGCGTTTGTCTTTGACTGACTTTGACAGCATAAATGATAATTTTGAGGGGCCGATTGTGTACGCACCTAGCAAGAGACGGAAACGGATTGGCTGCTCCCCCTGACACTAGCCAATGGCTGATGGTCTTTGCTATGTGGGCTCCACCATGTTGTATGTGTTTCATCCATGCCGTCCATCTATTTTTAGAGAGCATTTTACAGTATGAGTCCAAAAATGAGGTATATCCAAATCTCAAGTTGACCACATTACAGGAAACAGTGTTGAATGAGGGTCAACCATTAAAAACATTTTGGGGGCCATAAAAGTTTTGGATCAAGCCGATCTTTGTTTTTTCTCTTCATCTTGGACTGTATGACCTAATCAACATATTGGATGTCAAATAAACAGTATAGTGGGCTTTAGGAGGATTTTAATGGTGGATATTCAATTGCTACTGTTTTCATGTGGTGTGATCAACTGAGATTCATATTCCTCTCATTTTTGGGTTTAAACTATAACATGATCTTTAAAAATGGATGAATGGAATGGATGAAACACATACATGATGGTGGGGCCCACAGAGCACCGACCATCAGCCACGGAGCTGGTGGCAGGGGGAGTAGCCAATCCGTTTCCGCAAGAGACGGACGGTCCTGGCCAGGGCTCTGCGGAGTCACCAATGATGTATATAATTTATGCATGCAGGTCTTCTATTTGAAGAGATTATTTTAGGGCATGAGCCCAAAAGATGGTATATCGAAGGGTAAGTAGACCACTACATAAAGCTATGGGGATTGAACTCTTACCTATGAAAACTTCCTACGGCCCACCGTGATGTTCATATCCCATCCAAACCGTTCTTAAGTTTGAAAACATACATATCATATTTATCTAAAAGTTCTGTGGCGACAAGTTTACAGTGATGATTATTTGTCATCCAACCTGTTCACGATGTCACGAATACATGAATGAAGGGAAAACACAAATATCAGCTTGATCCAAAACCTCTGTGGCCTCTTTAAGATTTCAATGGTAGGTGTTCAAATCACAGTCTCCCATAGTGTGGTCCATTTGAGCTTTGGATATCCTTCAATTTTATGATTGTTTACTAGAATAAGCTGTTGAAACGGATGGACGGGGTGGATAAGACACTTAACTCATGGTGAGGCCCACATAGTTTACTCAGGACCAAATCCAATTTCTTTTGAGCTGGTATAACCGAAAGTTTGCAGCGGCCCACAGTAATGTCCTCGTCACATCCACTACGATCCATCAATTTCTCAAACTCATGGTATTGAGTGAGCCAAAAAACTAAATCAAAATTCAAGTAGGCTACATTGCATGAAACAAGGGATTGAACAACCCACCATTGAAACTTTATTAGGGCTCACAAAAGTTTCAGATATGGCTGATATTTATACTTTCCCTTCATCCATGTAAGCATCTTTTTATAAATGGGTTAGATGGAACATAAATATGATAGTGGGCCTCATGAAAGTTTAAACAGTGGGTGTTTCCATCCCCTACTGTTTCCTCTGATATGGCGTACCTGAGTTTTGGATAAAAGATCATCTCCTTTAATGAAAAGCCTCTATGGAGTATTTAACCCTTTGATGATATATATATAGGTTACGGTGATAGTTCATATTCAAATTTAGAGATCCAAATTATCAAAAGGATTGGAGTAATTCAATTAAGAACTTTTATTTGTAGACTTTCCACAATACAAAGTTAGAATCATCATATATACGGTTTGGATATTTGGAAGGCTAAATTAGTTTCAACCAATCCAATTGCAATATTATGGGGATGTGGAGAAAACCTCTCTTTTGAATTCTAGTAGTAGCAGTTCAACTCTCATCAAATGTGTGTTCGCTTGTCTACCAAACAGGTAGCACAGTCACTTGATATAGGGCAGCTCGGATACTCATACGAGTCGTTGGTACCTGATTGGAATTGCAATGACCCAAACATTCTACCGCCCATAAGTCCGCCCCCATGTACGTCTGTGAGCAGTGTGCAAGCATTCGGGGCCTTGCCTAAGGCCCTTGAGAATGACCCCATCCGTGTCTTGGTCAAACGGCCCAACTCATCTCGTACTAAGTCTGAAATACAAAACACGCTGGAGGTGGTTATGGTCGAAGGCATCGAGGTGGAACACACAAGCTCCACCAGGTTCGATGTCTTCATCAACACGCCTTCTGAGGATTGCACCAACCTTGGAGACTTTGCTGGGAGCTTTACAACTGTGGCTCATGGGGTCAAACATGGAAAGACGTCTGACGGTGATGAGAAGAAGCTGGGTCTGAAGCTCGGGATAACGAGCACGATCTCAAAGCTAAATGCTGAGGACGCTGAGAGCCTCGTTGTGTCGTTGGTGCCACGAATGGGGTCTATTGTCGTCGGTGGGGTTCGCATCGAGCAGGTCGAGAAGAAGATAGCGTGATTTCTGAGAATGTTGTATTGAGCCTTAATAAAGAGTTAGTACTCTTCTCAGGCCAATATGGTTTGCTTGTGTGTGATTGGGCATTGCTAGCCTTGTTACGTTGTGTTATGTTACCAACTCCCCATTAATGTCATGTTATTTCCATCATGGGCTTATCAATCATGATTTTAAGTTCTAAGTTTAGTATCATTTGTACAGTTTTTTATTTTTATTTTTATTTTTTTAATTAATGGCTGAGATGTCACTCTTCCATTTGTTGGACACTTGTGGGAAGTACTAGCACCCAAATGAACAAGTACTTTTTCTCTTACGAGAAGAGAAAAGAAAAAGATTGATGCTCTGACAGAGCATGATAAATGATTCACAATCACTATAAATTGCGTACACGCCATACAAGTAATTTTTGTTGTTAATACACAGGTAGTTCGCTCTAAACAATCCATTATCAAACCCTATTTAGATGGAGAGAAGATTAGCAGTTACCCGAGTAACACCCACCATAACAGTGTGGGGTTAACCTTGATGTATTTTCTGTATATCCATGCTGTCCATCTATTTTTCCATCTCATTTTAGTAGTCTATCCCAAACCTTAATAAGATCTAAATCTCTGGTGGACTACACCAATGGAAACCATGAAGAATGATATTTAAAAACTTTGTGGGCCATGAAAGTTTTGGATAAAGCTGATATATGTATTTTCCTTTCATCCAGCTTTTCTTGATATTATCAAGAGGTTGGATGGCAAATAAACAATACGAAATATGGGCCCTTTGGAATTTTTTATGGTGAGACACTCAAACACCACTGTTTCCTGTAGTGTGGTCCACATCAGATCTGTATCTTCTTAAGTTTTGGGACCATGTCCTAAAATGGGCTAGAGAAATGGATGAACACCTAATCCGCTTCCATTTGGATGGATTACGGATTGCCTACTGACGCCTGGCTACTGGACAGTGCTCTGTAGGCCCCACCATGACATATGCCATTTATCCATACCGTCCATATATTTTTTCTAGATCATTTGAGGATATAATGTTAAAGAGATAGATCCAAATCTCAAATGGACCACACCACAAGAAAACAGTGGTGATTGAACGCCCACCATTAAAACCTCCTAGGGTCTACTTTTTCCATCCACCTATTTTTATTAGGTCTCAAAGACCTGGATAAAAGGAAAACGAGAAACAAAAACAAAAATCAGCTTCATCCAATAAGTTTTTTAATTATGGGCGTTCAGTTTCCTATGGTGTGGTCCACATGAGATTTACTTCATTTTTGGTTTCATACCATAAAATGATCTGTAAAAATAGATTGACGGCGCGGATAAAACACATACATCATGGTGGGAGCCACAGAGCACCGTCTAATAGCTACTACAACTTCACTAAGCAATCCACTCCATTGGGATGTATCATGAACCAAAAGTTACACACTTATTTTGAATCCTCGTGATATTTTAATTCTCTTCTTCTCTTCCTAATATGAGCTGGCGCAACGGATGGACAGACCGGATATAAGACATCACGATGGGCCCGGGACCTTGGCTGAAGCCAATTGGTAACCGGTCTTGGGCTTGCTTTGTAACGGAAGTTATTTTATACTCGGGCTTTGTAGATTAAACATGCACTTAGAAATTGACACAAGACGTTCATTACTTCACATTAAATTCACTAAATTGTGGGATTAATGTCCCATCCTAGCCTTACAATCATATTCGTAGGCAGTTGATTTTTAAAAAAGGGCCAGTGGATATTTAATTCTCCAACCGTTTAATGAATGTCCAACAATTGGATGGTCCGCTAATCAAAGAAGCCTATTGTTTAACATATCTAAAGTGGAACTCATAATTTATACAGCTTAATTGAAATTAATTGTATTCTACATATGCAATTTTTAACGAATTTATTATTGGGTGCATGTAGCTCGATTGAAATTAATTATATTTTACATATGTATTTCTTAAGTTGTTACAAAAGGCCTTCACTCTCACTTACAACTTATGTATTAACGTACATATCCATTGCAAGAAAAAGCTCCGGACACATCACTTAAGACGGCTCATTTTAGGATCATCTTCGTTATCTAAGCCTTGTCCCTTATCCCACTTAACTGGGCCAGCTACATGTTATCAATTTTTTTTATTTTTTTTTTTCTCTTATTGTCTCTGCCACGTCATTTCCAACCATTATTTTGCCCTTCAGAAGCCTCTAGCTTGCACCGCCACACTCCTAACCAACGCAATCTTTGGTCTTTGCTGAATATGACCAAAACATCGTAGTCTAATTTTCATCATTTTATCACCCGTTGTTGCTGCTCTTAAATCTCTTCAAATGCATTCATTAATACTTTCATCATTCATCATCTTACTACTCATTGATTTTAACATCCTCATTTCAACTACACAAATCTTATGAGCATATTTTTCCTTAACTGTCTTAAATCTAGTCTTTGCTCAATCAATCACTCCCAAAGTTTCATAGTATAGTTGATAATTTTGATTGCATGATAGTTAGCATAGTTGTGTATTGTAAGACCCGTATCCTAGACCGTACCATTCCGTAGGTTCCCGCGGTCTTTTCAGTCGAATTTCGGCAACCTTCGACCCTTAACTTGCATTTGAGCGCGACCCTAATTCACATGCCGTCAACTCGAGTCGACTCAACCTAAGACTTGTACCAGTGTGACTACGCCGTCGCCGCGGTTCCGATGCTGCGACTCGCGCACCGATCCAATACTCTGGTTAGGAGATGTGGGCCAGCGTTCAGTGCGAGGAAAAACGCCGCGCGTTGTAAAACCCAAGAGAATCTCTACAACATGTCACCTCAATCCATCAATCAAATCCCACCAAGGGTCAAGTACACATCACCTCACACCCATCCCCAAGCAACCCCATAAGTCAACAAACTCTTACACAAACTCATACCCTTCTTACACAACCTACCCCTAAAGTCAACAAACTCTTACATACCCATCCATCACTCCATCCCATCTCATCTCTCTCTTATTTCTCACTTCTTTTCCAAGCAACCCAAATACCCTAAAATTTCCAACGTCCAAGCTCCCCCAATCTCCATGAGAGAAGCCTTGTGTGGCCCACCTTCCTACCTCTCATCTCCACCGTCAAAGCTTCATCTCAATCGTTGGATCACGTTCTTTGGAGCTATAGAACGCGTTGATGGAAGAAGGACAAAGAGATCTTGAGGTGGGTGATCTAACCGTCGATTTTGTTATTTGAGGGCCCATATATGGTGGGACCCATTTTGGTGTGTGTGTTGTCTTGAGGGGCCCATAGTGGCAGGGTCCTTCCATCTCCTCTCTCTCTCTCTTTCATTTTCTCGTGGTGATGATGAAGCTATGTGGCCCACCCGAATGGACCCCACCTTGATCCTATGTGTTGTATCCACACCGTCCAATCCATGGACGGTAGGAGAGGATTGGATGATGTACCTCATGTCAGTTGATCATCTGCTATGTTGACGTGAGTAAGTACCGTGGGTCCCACCATCCCTATGGCCACAAGCTGATATATGTGGGCCCCACACATCATAACTGTCCATACACGTGGGGCCCACTATCAGGCCATCCAGAGTCGTTGACAGCTATTACACACGTGTACTTATATAAACATAATATATGTTAGTATATTATAATATAATATATTATATTATATGATATGATATGGTATGATATGATATGATATGATATGATATGATGTAATTGTGTTATATTATAATATATTATATTATATTATATGATAGGATATAATATATATTATATTATATGATATGATGTAATTGTATTATATTATAATATATATATACAGCAGAGGGAGAGGTGAGTGACGTGGGATGGCCCATGTGCGTGGGACCCCCGTGATGTATGGGTCTTATCCACGCCGTCCATTCAAACTACGTCGGGCCCACCAGTGATGTTGATCCAGCCGTCCATTTCTGGACAGTGCTGATGGGCCGCACCAGTTGTGTGGGTCCCATCCACACCGTCCAACAATCTGGACGGGTGGAATTCACCGTGATTTATACGTTTTATCTCCACCGTCCAACATGCTGGACGGTGGGAACTCATTCAGATGTATATGTTTTAGGTCCCTGCCGTCCGTGCATGGGACATGGGTTACCTTGACGTGGCTGGGGGGCCACGTGTATGTGGACCCCACCCTGACGTATGTGTTGGATTCACACCGCCCAGAGGTGGTGTCCACTGTGATGTATTTGCTTCTTCCACACCGTCCCGATGGTCTGGACGGTGCTGGAACTGTTTGGACGATGTGTATGGACCACACCAATATGCATGTTTGATTCACGCTGTCCATCTGTACTGCACCCTGGCTGTTCATCTGTGGGGCCCGCCGGAACGTATGAGTGGTACTCACACGTGGGCCAGTAACGTTCCTGACCGCGCATCCACCTCTGGACGAGTAGCCTTAGCTGCTGAAGTGACGTCCCGAATTCTGTGGGTCCCAGCAGCCCTGCTGCACCACGTCAGCGAGTTTTGTGGGCCTGGCCTGGATGCATGTATCAGATCCACACCGTCTGCCCGTTTTTTTTAGATCATGGGATGTGTGGACCCCACTGCAATGTATGAGTTTCACCGGGACCGCCCACGCGGGGCCCACCTTTGCTGCATGTATATGATCCATACCGCCCATTAACGGTGGGACCCACCTTTGCTATGTGTGTTTGTACATACCGTTCATCTGGGGCCCACGTGCAGCATAGCTGCTCCACCACGTCAGCAAGATCCATGGGTCCCACAATGATGTATGTGTTTTATCTACACTGCCATGGATGGTGGACCATGATGTATGGGTATATCCCCATCGTCTGACCATTTTGATGGACGTATGGCCCACCTTGATGCATGTATTTTAGCCACGCCATTCATCTGTTTCATCCGCGCCGTACCCGGTCTCTTGGGACACCATGATATGTGTGTTGTGCATCCATGTTGTTCATTTGATGGGCCCATTTGGAAGGTGCAGGCCCACATGCTGGTCATACGGGGCCCACCCAATATGATCTAATTAGGCCCATGAGATGCGGCCCACTTAATATAATGAGGGATCATTAATATATATTTGAGGCCCACGTGATAAGGCCCACCTGCCTTGTATTTAAGGCTCATATGATGGGGCCCACCTGCTTGAATATGAGGCCCATGGGCAAGGCTCATTTTGATGTATTCGTGGCTTATGGGCAAGGCCCATCATAATGTATTTGAGGCCCATGGGTTGTGGCCTATTGTGATGTATCGAGGCCCATGGGTTATGGCCCAAGGTCTCGAGGCCCATGTGATGCGGCCCATAATGATGTATAGTAGGCCAATGTGAGAGGCCCATAGTGATGTGTAGTAAGCCCATGTGATGCGACCCATAGTGATGTGTAGGAGGCCCATGTGATACGGCCCATAACGATGTATAGTAGGCCCGTGTGAGCGGCCTATAGTGAGTTATTTTATGCCCATGCGATGCGGCCCGCTTGATGTATGAGACCCTTGTGTACAGCCCATTGAGATTGTATGGGGCCACCTTGATACAAATCATAGCTGTTGATGAGGCCCGATGTGATATATTTATGGCCAGTGTGATGTATACTAGGCCTTTGCATGAGGCCATGGGCCCATTAAATGTTAGGCTCTATGTGGGCCACTCCTTGGGAGCAATGTTGGTTGAACATCCACATTGATGGGTAATGATGGTTGAATGTCCACATTGTGACCTTCTCTTAGCCCTTGTTAGGCCCATTCTCATCAATTTCGATTGACGTGACCGATTTACCGATTCCGACTATCGATCGGTGCGATTGTCATGACCGATTTGCTGATTCTGATTACCTTAACCGATTACCGATTTCGATTAACGTAACCAATTTGCCGATTCAGACTATCGATCAGTACGATTGTCGTGACCGATTTGCTAATTCTAATTATCTTGACCGATTGTCGATTCCGATTAACGTGACCGATTTGCCGATTCTGATTATCGATCGATTTTGATTGCCTTGACCGATTGTCGATTTCGATTGACGTGACCGATTTACCAATTTCGACCATCGATTGGTGTGATCGTCGTGACCGATTTGCTAATTCTGATTATCTTTACCGCTTGCCGATTCCGATTGACGTGACTGATTTGCCGATTCTGACTGTTGATCGGTGCGATTGTCGTGACCGATTGTTGATTTCGATTGACGTGATCGATTTGCCGATTCCGATTATCGATCGATTTCGAGTATCAAGGCCAATTCCGATGATTTCGATTTGTCGAGGCCAATTGTATATGCCGATTTTGATTGTTGAGGCTAAGTATCGAGGCTGATTCCGATTATCGGCCAGCGTATCGCCGATTCGAGTGTCGGTCGATTGTTGAGGCGAGAGGCCGATTGGCCGAGAGACTATATGATGTATATGCAACCTGTAGTTGAGGCCCAGTGTAATGTATTTGTGGCCTATGGGCAAGGCCCATTGTCATATGTATTAGGCCCATGATGCATGACCCATTTGATGTATTCGAGACCCATGTGTAGGGTCCACATGTCATGTATTTAAAGCCCATGAGCAGGGCCCACCCGTTGTGTATATATATCCCTTAAGTAAGGCCCATTGTGTTGTATATGAGGCCTTTGTGTGAGGCCGTGGGCCCATTATATGTTTGGCTTTGTATGAGTCATTCCTTGGGGGCAATGTTGGTTAAATGTCCACATTGTCGAGGCCGATTGTTGATACCGGTTATTGATACCGATTATGAGTATGTGACTGCATAGCATCATGATACATGCCCATACGCATCATCTGCATGTTTGTTATGAGATGTGGTTGACCATTGCATATGTCATTAGGCAGATTGTTGTGAGACTTCCTGATAGGTAGAGATTGTCTTACATGAGTACATAGTATGTGCAGGATTGATGCATGACTGGATTGTATGACTCATGCATCTTGCATTGTGTATTGTGATTATTGTACGCCCTAGCGACATCAGGGTCGTAGCCTCCATAGGTATTTCGCGGATGGCCAGATGGGACACCGACAATCTGTTCTACATGATGTGCTATAGATATCCCTGGGTGAAAGTCCCTAAACCCTCTTAGTTCCAGAGGTTGCTCCAACGTTTAGACCGAGTGGATGCATGAGCGCATGAGGGGCCGTATATGCGGATTAGGCGTCTCCCACCGTGTCGTGTAGTCGAAGGTTGGAAGGCCTTACCTGCCCGAGAGGAGTGGGCAATGCTAGGCGGAGTCTGACCAGCTCGAGAAATGGGTCCGTTATCGACGAGCCGGGCCCGATATTGACAAGCGGGTAGTGAGGTCTCTTCCACTCACCTTATTGCGCGCGATGGGGCGGCAATCTAGTTTAGAGTGTAATAGACCCCGGTGATTTCCCAAAGAGTAACCGTACTGATATGTGGACTTATTGAGTAGGAATTGCATATTCATTCATCATTCACTCACTATCCACTTGGGCTGATGGTGCGTAACCATTTGTTACGTGTGCTTTCGCATGGCCAGGATTTCGATTGGGCGCGCGACTAACCTAAGATCAAGAGTTTACCACATTAAGTCTGACTATCCAAATTTAGGTATGGGATTGGTTTGGATAGAAGTCTCTTGTGATGGACCCCATAGCCTGCGATACTACGTACTATCATCCCGACTTCACTCCAGCATGGTCATTTCATTCGCACCGCATATTACATCGCATCCGTAGTACTTAGCATTTTAGATTACCATGTTTCTGTACTGGTATGATTGTTAGCATTCATGCCTTACATCGCATGGCCTTTGTACGGTTAAAGGCACTCATAGACTTATCAGTATATTTTCGCTTATTTCGATATTGTATGATTTATGGCATTGCATCCTCGACATCTAATATTTGGCTTTTTTTGACTCCTCATTTGCATTGCTGAATTGCATCACATACCCTGATATTGTATGACTCACGGACTGTAAGGCCCACCCCCACAGCACATGATATTGTCCGCTTTGCCGAAGCTCACGGGTTTAAAACGCGTCATGTCTGTTAAGGGAGAAACCAAACATATAACCACCACAACTCCAGACAACTCTTCCGATGTGAGACAGTTACGCTACTGATCGCAATGTAGCTCGCCCGGACACGATAACTGCCCGGCCCGCACTGGGGCCCACCCACATGTGTGCCGCCCACGTGAAGCGATGGCCGGGCGTCACATTATCCCCCACCGAGGGCAGAGCCGTCCTCGGTTCTGATACCATTTGTAAGGCCCACCCCCACAGCACATGATATTGTCCGCTTTGCCGAAGCTCACGGGTTTAAAACGTGTCATGTCTGTTAAGGGAGAAACCCAACATATAACCACCACAACTCCAGACAACTCTTCCGATGTGGGAGTTACGCTACTGATCAATCGCCAAGAGCTCGCCTGAAGACGAGTAGCACTGCCCGACCACACACATAACTGTCAGCCGCACGTGGGGGCCCGCCTACATGTGTGCCCGCCCACATGAAGCAGTGACCGGGGCGTCACACGGACTGCTAGTATTTCCACTTATTCTGATTACTCTGATTGCTCTGATTGCTCTGATATTGCTTACTTGACACTTACCTTGTGCACACACTTACACCACCCTCTAAGCTTTCTATAAGCTTATGCACGATAGATGCGTGCAGGTGATGTTAGGTTGCAGCAGTGTCGAGTTGGAGCGTGCAGCAGTCTTCTGGAGCTTAATTTTCGATTTATGTATTTCCCTTTTTGCATTATACTCAAATGATTATATTAGTTGATATGTGATGATGATGTTGCCTTTTTGATTTGGGTATGCTGGTGGTTATGCTTATTACGAGATAATATATATATATATATATATATATATATATATATATATATATATATATATAAAATCCTCCTTGTAGGATGCCAGGATCGGAATCTGGCGTATAACGCTAAGAACCGAGAATGGGGTACTATGGAGGCTGTTGGCACCGGATTCGGCGATCGGGATTCCTGTGAATCCGATCTTCGGGTTTGGGGCGTGACATGTATGACTCATTTATTGTTACAAATAGGTATAATAATATGTTTCCTCCATTTTGCATTTTCTTCTATCTTATGATTTTATTGAACAACTTTACCAACAAAAACTACCCAGTATCTCTCATATACTTCCAAAACCTCAATAACCAACCTTGTATGTCTCCTCGTGAATTGCTTATGTTAGATTCTCAATAATTATTTGATATAGAGCATGGATCAAGCACATTCCTCACACATATAGACTGAAAGAACAAGGAGAAACTGACAAAATTCAGCATATTTCGACAGTAGGAAGATCTGGTTAATAGGTCGAAATTTTGCCAAAAAATTCAAATTGGTTGCGGGACAATTTCTAGCAGTTTAGACATGTCGACAAATTTTGTTCACATGTCAAAGGCTTGTTCAATAGGTCGACCAATTTAGTCGACAGGTCAAAATTCATGGAATTTTAAGTTTTAGTCTCTAGATTTTTTTAGCCCGTTTGACCGATCGGTAGACGAAGGAACTTTGCGTGTGTTTCGACGAGAAACGAATGCATTTGGTTTGAGGAACTATCATTCAATAATAACAAAGAAAGAATGAGAAAATAATCGTCGCAATGTATTTTATTCATTCTGGGTTTCAATTACATACTCGTGTTTCCTTTGATTCTAAAACAAAGTACAATGAACCAGCACAATGACATGAAAGAGAAGTAATCTAATGACAATTTCGGTAGCATTTCGGCGTATTTTGCATCCGTCGGAGTGACAGAGGAGTTTTGCGGGTCCAAATCTGCACCTCAAGCCGACATTCGATCAATATATATATATATATGGGAAAAGGTACTATGCGCTTGACCTCACGAGTCTGTCCCATGAGGTCGAGCTATGTGGGCCCCACCGTGATGCGTTTCTAACATCTACCCCATCAGTCAGATGCACCATTCCATCGTGGGCCTAGGTCTCAAAAATCAAGTCAAGCCGTGACTTGTGTGGGTCACACCACATACAGAAGTGGAGAGGGGCCGTGCACCATTAAAACATTCATAACCATTTTTGAGGGCCCACCGAGATGTGGTTTGCAAATCCAGCCCATCCATTATGTGTGTCCCACTTGAATGAGGGTTCAGACAAAGTTTCAAGCGCAAGCAAAACTCAGGTGAGCCCCACCAAGTGCTTTTATATGTTTTAATGGTGTCTTCACATAATTTTAGATGGTATGGCCCACCTGAGTTCCATATATGGCTGATTTTTGGGATATCCCATAATTTAAAGGGGACCCATCAAATGCACGGTGTTGATGGTCGACACGCATCACGTTGGGGCCCACACAGCTCGACCTCACGAGAGCTTATCGTCAGCTCGAGCGCATTGTACCTTTTCCATATATATATATATATATATACACACACACACACACACACACACACACACACACACACACACACACCATGATGTTCGAAACGCACCACGATGGAGCCCACACAGCTCGACCTCATGGGGCGTTAAAATCAGCTCGAGAGCATTGTACCTTTTCCCACACACACACACACATATATATATATAGGGGATCGGACCATGAAAGACAAAACTGCAAAGAATAAAGCTGTGGGGACACTTGTTGCACCCATATATAGTGTATCTTATTGCACGTGCCCGCGCAACACATCTTCAGTTGCGCGGGTCTACACAACTCATCTTAATGCGCAACAAACCAAACTCGTATCGACTCGTGCATTTTTTGTGCCCCAACAGCATATTTTTCAAATTTTGTTTCCTTATTCGATTATGACTATTTTCATTACATTTTAGGGTTTGTTTAGTCTTATTTAAGATATTAAACTCTCTTTTGTATCAAGCAATTAAAATTCTCAGATTTATATCATCTCTCTCGTGGATTCGAGAAAATTCTCTTGTGACTTCATGAGTGCCTTGCAAATTCAAGGCGTTTATCAATCGATGAAGATGGTGAGATCAACCTCATCATGTCCTTCCCTATGTCAGTTTGGTATCAAAGCGAGATTTTTCTTCGGATCAATGGCTTCTAACCATGGATTTGGCAACAATTCTATAGACGGTGCTCCACTGAATCATCATTTAATAATGATAGCTTTCGAAGTGCCACAATGAGAGAATCAACAAGTCATTGAAGGTTTACAGGTTATCATCGATCGTATGATGGATTCACGATCACACCTCCTCCGTGTTCATGGTGATGATTCACCTCCCGTAGGCACTGGAATTTGTATTTGTGTTAATCACAGGACAATTTCGGCGGTAAATCGCAAAATCATACTTAAGAAGGTTGGATCTAGTGATGAGAAGATTGATGACATGATCCTCCAACATCTTAGACGAGGCAACAGTTTGGTTGATTAGACGGATCAAGAATTAAAGATGAAAGTCGATCTTCTTAGTTTCAATGGCCAACTCCACATTGAGGACTTTCTCGATTAGTCGCTTAAAGTTGAACATTTATTTGACTACATGGACATCTCTGAAGAGAAGAAGGTTAAACTTGTGGATTACAAGTTGAAGGGTGGAACTTCAGCTTACGCGTATGAGACAGATGAAGGTGTCAATCCGCACGTGACCGATGCGTGTGTGATTCCTCTGTAGCGATTACGATCTGGTATTGTTCCAACAATAGCAAAATTATCGGTAGGATGCCGATCGATAAGAGATTATTCAGAGAAATCCTATTATTTGTCGGCGAGAGGTGAGGATAGCCGATTTGTGAGAGATTATTCAGAGAAATCCTATTATTTGTCGGCAAGAGGCAACATGGTTGAGACGAGGTCGTGACAAGCTGCCGGATTCATTAGTGGCGTATGTATGTCCCCTATGGAAACGGAGAACCAACTCAATACTTCTAAAGTGGATGATCAGTCTCTCGTAAATAAACAAGGTTTCGTTAAACACTTTAGGGAGATGGGAGTGATAGTGGCATTAGTAAAAAAGAAAGCAGTTATGGAATCTGTGAACATTTTGAAAAATGTAAAGCCAGTGTTACAAGAGTTCAAGATGATTATGCTCGCCGAACTCCCCAACGAATTATCCCCAATGCAAGAGATTGGTCTTTCTCATGTTGAGTTTGTCTTCAACAACGTGAATAATCAATTTATCGACCAGGCCCAATTTGAGGTTATGTATGCATGAGTTCTTAAACCTGCACTCGAATTATTTCCATTGCCTAAACTACTTGGAATGAGTGTTGCAGTGGAGAATATGATAATTTGTGTACCAACTATTCATGTTGATATCTAGGGAAATTAGATAAGTTATTGTATAGTACAAGGTAAAGGCTAATAAATGTCAACACCCGAAGTTGAATACATATCATAAACCAAGTTTGTTAAAGAACTCAATGAAATTTAACGTGTATCGTAAACCGAGTTCGTTTAAGAACTCGAAGAAGTTGAACACGTATCGTAAACCAAGTCCATTGAAGAACTCAAGGACGAGTTTTTTTCAAGTGGAAGGGTCTGATGTAGGACGTGGATCAAGCACGTTCCTAACACACATGGACCAGAAGAAGCCCAACGAGAAATCGACAAAATTCATCATAATTTGATCGATCGACAGGTCAAAATTCCACTAGAAATTTCAGATTGGTTGTTGGACAATTTTTGCTGGTTTAAACAAGTTAACAAATCTTGTTGATGGGTCGAAGGCCTATTCAACAGGTCGACCAATTTGGTCAATGGGTAGAAATTCATAGAATTTTAAGTTTTACTCTCTAGACGTTTTTTAGCCCGTTCCACCGATAGACAGATGTCAGAAATTTGCGTGTTTCTCGAAATTTGTCTCCTTATTCGATTAGGACTATTGATTACATTTTAGGGTTTATTTAAGCATGCTAAACTCATTTTTTTTTATCAATCAATTAAATTTCTTAGATTTATATCATGTCTCGTGGATTTGAAAAAAAATTCTTGTGAATTCAAGAGTGTCTTCTAGATTCAAATCCTATTTGGATGGGGAGAAAATTAGGTGTTAGCAGGGTAACACCTTATGGATGTTACCCTAACCGTGTGAGGCCCACCTTGATGTATTTTCTGTATATCCATGTCGTTCATCTGTTTTTCCATCTCATTTTAGGACTCTATCCCAAACCTTAAGAAGATCTAAATCTCTGGTGGACCATACCAATAGAAACTGTGAAGAACAATGTTTAAAATCTTTTTGTGGGCCACAAATGTTTTAGATCAAGCTGATATATGTATTTTCCTTTCATCCAAGTCTTCTCGATATTATCAACAGGTTGGATGGCAAATAAACAATACGAAAACCTTACTATGGGCCCTTTGGATTTTTTTATGGTGAGACACTCAAACATATTTGTTTCCTGTGGTGTGGTCCATGTCAAATCTAGATCTACTTAATTTTTTGGACCACGTCCTTAAATGGGCCAGAGAAACGGATGAACGGCATGGATATATAACACATAGGGGTGTACACGAACTGAGCTAGCTCGATTAGCTCACTCGACTTGACTCGAAAATGCTCAATTTGACTCGGTTCGAAGTTGAGTTCGAGCCGAGTCGAGCTGATTTTTTTAGCTCGAAAATGAGTTCGATCCGAGTTCGAGCAGGCCTTAGCTCGACTTGACTCGGATCGAATCCAGCTCGAATCAAACTCGGATCGAACCAGTTCGGTGACTCGGTTACTTCACCAATGATGTTGCTCACCAAGTGTTTGATAAAATGACTCAACGAAGTGTGATCGGTGGCAAGGAAGGTATGTACATGAAACAAATACCCTTTTTTTTCTTGGTTTTTATGTTGCCTAGAAGGTGTTTGTTAAAATACATGTAAAACCAATGCTTCTGTTTCACATACATAGGGATTTTGAAAGTGCAGTCTAGGTGTTTGTGGAAATGCCTCAATGGCGAACTCGGCTCGATCTTGGCTTGAACTCGGCCGGAGCTAGCCTGAGCTACTGCCGAGCCGAGTTCGAGCTGAGGTCAGCTAGTGGCCGAGCCGCCAGCTCGACTCGGTTCAACTTGATGTACACCCCTCATAACACATCATCAAAGTGAGCCCCACCATAGCACCCACCAAGGTGTTATCCGGTAACTCCTAAGCTGCTCCCATTTTGATGGATTACGGATTGCCTATTGGCGCCTAGCTACTGGACAGTGCTCTCTAGGCCTTACCATAACATATTCCATTTATCCACACCGTCCATCTATTTTTCCAGATCATTTGAGGATGTAATGTAAAAACTGAGATAGATCCAAATCTCAAGTGGACCACACCACAAGAAAACAGTGGTGATTGAATGCCCACCATTAAAAACTTCTTAGGGCCCACTGTAATGTTTATTTGCCAACCATCTTGTTGATTAGGTCTCAAAGATCTGGATAAAAGGAAAAAACAACAAAAACAAAAATCAGCTTCATGCAAAAAGTTTTTAATGATGGGCGTTCAATTACCATAGTTTCCTATAGTGTGGTCCACATGAGATTTCGATCTACATCATTTTTGGGCTCACACCATAAAATGCTCTATAAAAATGGATTGACGACACGGATAAAACACATACATCATGGTGGGACCCACAGAACACCGTTCAGTAGCTACTAGCTACTAACGGTGTCAATAAATAATCCACTCCATTGGAATGTATCATGAACCAAAAGTTACACACTTGAATTTTGAATCTTCATGATTTTTTAATTCTCTTCTTCTCTTCCAATCGGTGGATTGACGGCACAACGCATCTCATGAACATGTTTTTTTCTTAATTACCCTAAATCTAGTCATTGCTAAATCAATCACTCTCAAAATTTAATAGTATAGCTGTTAATTTTGATCACATGATAGTTAGCATAGCTCTATATGTCTCTTTTATTGTTATGAATAGGTATGATTGTTGATGTCAAAATCTGGATCGCCCTCCACTCCTCGGATGGACCCTGATCCTGCACAAAAAGTGAGCAAAGGAGACCCTGGCTAGGCCGGGGGACCCTCCGATGCCTAAGTCAGGTCAAGGGAATCGGGGTCTAAGTTGAAAGATAGAGGGAGAGTGCAAGATGTTGCATACTTGTAGCGATGGGGTGATGGACTATTTATACCTGATAATTGAGCTGTCCGGATCCGACAATCTCGGCACAATCAAAGGGATTTTCAGATCGTGGAGATATTGCCAGTAATTCGTAGATCGTGTAGCGCGTCAAGCGCATAATGCGTATATCCGGATGAAGTTTTCGGTCACGTCCAGTGATGGTAGTTTCCTCATTCAGTAGACGGAATTCTAGTGTCTGCTTGGCTCGATTCAACTAGAAGTTATCTACTTGTGCAGTCCTCTTGATGTGTATTGTTGAATTCGAACGATACGTTGGTCCGAGCCGATATCTCAAACGGGGCTCCAAGGCGAAGGTTTCGCTGTAAATGAAGTCGATGAGCGAATAGCTCCCGTGTGAGGCGCTCAGCATGTAGTTTTTGCGTCTGATTGGATCACAGATACTGCCCCAACCCGCGGCCATGGTGAAGGTATTCCGAATGCCATGTCTCTCTGGAATGCTTATATCAGGGCGGACGGATTAGGCCTCGGATGCTGATCCCGCTAGTCGACTCGGCTCGGTACTTTATCCTCGGATCTTATGCAGACTCAGATCTTCCCATAACAGAAGCCCCCTACTCTTCGAGTTTATTTGTGGACTCGGAGAGTAATCATGTAGGAGTTACTCCCACCCATACTACAGTAATAATTTTTCAAAATCGAAGCATCACATCTTGGGATTTCGAGTATGCGGGCTGTTTTCAAGTGGACACGTGACGACGGTTACGATCCCGGATGACTGTCCGCCTATGTGGGGCCGCCACATAAGCACGGAGAGAAACATGTAAGGCGACTCCCTTTGCTCGGGCATCGTTTCGACTCTTGTGTGCATGACAAACGAGGCAGAAGGCGTTATGCTCGGTAGAGTTCTGGCCAATAACGTCCCACCACATATGTTCTTGAAGCGGCTCACGCCGTCTTGGCTGTGGGCATTAATACTTGCCAATTAATGTCAAAATCTTCTGGAGTCTATATATAAACCTCTTCTGAAGACTGTTGCCCATTTCTGCTTTTTGTGCTCAACTTGCTACTGTAGAAGGAGATTTCCGGTGAAGGCGATTCCGACCGATCTTTATTTCCTAGTGGAAGTGATTTCCAGCTAGTGCCCAGTGAGTCTTGCCTTCACCACTTTTCCTTCTCTTCGAAAGATGTCTTCTGATCTGGATACGGTCCGTAATTTCAATGGAGGTTCCGAGTCGGAGAGTTCCGGTAGTAGGAGAGGGGCCTCTGAGGGCCCACTCGATGTTGTCCCTCTGTATCCCCCTCCCCAAAGACAAAAGGAGGTAAGGGCTCGGACCCGCCGAGCCCAAAAGAGGGGTGCTGTGTGACCCCCCAGGGCCGCTGTCGCCAGGACTAAAGAGATGCCACCGAGTGACCGGGCCTCGGAGGTAGTCCTAGGGGGCTCTGTGATAACATAGTCCCAAATAGAGTGGATCCGTTTAGAGTTTGAAATTCCTGACTCCGTCCAGATTAGGGCCCCAGAGCCCACTGATGCAGCTGGCGCCCCTGTGAACGGGGAGATTGTCATTTTCCTCTGTGCTCTGCAATGTGGACTCCGCCTCCCCATGCACCCCTTCATCACAGCTTTAGCTACTTACTTGGGGCTGGCGCCTGGACAGTTCGCCCCTAACGGCTGGAGGGTGTTAATTTCTGCCTTCATCATCTGGCGCCAAGTCGGAAACTCAAGCCCGACCCCACGTAGGCGATGAGCCTCTGTACTGTGCTAAGCATGACATCAATGAGTCATGGTATTATTTTGCGACCAGAGGCAATAAAGGGTCAGGGCTTGTCTTGGATCTTCTGACTTCTAACAAAGATTGGAAGAACAAGTGGTTCTGGGCCGCGGGTGACTAGGAGGTGCTGGTTGCAGAGATGAGGGCTCTGACATATCGGGTCCCCACCAAATTCACTACTCCAGGTCAGATTATGCAACCTTTCCCTCGTTACATAGTCCTTCTTGTTTCGGTGTAGACTCATGGTTTTTCTTATTTTTTGTAGTCTTTACGAGGAACCTGCCTTTCTTCTCCTCGGACCAGAAGAATCAGATAGCCAAAGCCAGGGTACAGTCGGAGGAACTTTGTTCCTAGTCGGGTCTGATTACAGCCTCCAATCTTCACCTGTCCGTGTTGTGTCGATCTCAGCCACGACCTACTTCCTTCAGTGAGTTTCCTTATTTTCAAGTCTTTCTTACGTTATTTCCATTCGGTCTCTAACTGGTATTTTTGATACGTAAGCATGGCCGAGGCTTCTGGTTCTCGGAAAAGGAAAGCGGCCCCAACAGCGGAGGAGTTGTTGACGACTGAGCCGCAGGTGAAAGTCGTTCGGAGTAAGAAAGCTGCGCCCCATGGAGTTGGTTCATCAGCCCTTACTCCGATTGTTGAGGCTCGGGATACAGCTCCATTTCCTGCCACTCAGATTGTCTCAGTTTGGGATACAGGTCCATTTCCTGCTGCTGCCTCATCGGCGGCAGCACCATCTGCAATTGTGTCCCTTGCAGTGGCACCTCCCAACATATCAGCTCGGGTTGAGGTGCTCTCTGATATGACTATGGTTGCGGTGCTTGCCGATACGACCATGGCCGCGGCTGCTCCTGTGACAAGTACATGCCCTCACCCACCTTCCTTCACTGTCATTTCTCCTACCGAGGGGCTTCACCTAGAAGCCCCCTTCAAGGCCGCCCCTTCATCCTCCGAGCGGGACGAGACTATTCAGATGGTTGATGCCATGATTGCTCCCCAAGGCAATGATGGGGCCGAACAGGATATTGGGCGCGAGGCTCAGCCCTCAGCGGGCAGTCAGATAGGGGTTGGTGAAATTGCTGATTCGGCCTGGGCGGGGCCAAGTGGAGAGAGGTTTGAGTAAGGTTATCACTTATCATGCTTAGTACCCTAGGCCGCTAAGCACGCTCAGAGGAGGATATAGTCCAAACACTTGAAAAATCGGACACCTCTTTTCTGAACGATTTGGCTTCTGTATTTTATACGGTAATTTTGTCAACTTTTCTTGTCGATTTACATTTTGTTTCTTCTGAGGACTCACTTTCTTATTTTTGTTCAGTCCGTCGCGAAGGTTCTCTTGGTTCAGGAGAGAATAAAGGAGCTGGAGCGAAGAAACACTGAGGAAGGAATTCTTAGGGCCGAGGCTGAAGCCTTACGGGACGAAGCCGCCTCTTTCCAACTTGAACGTGACGAGCTGCATCGGCAGCTTGAAGATAGAAAGGCCAGGGAGCATCATTTGCAAGAAGCAATGGGTAGGCTCGAGGCTGAAGGACTTCGGCTCCAGGGGGTTATGAAAGACCTCGAGAGCCGGAATGATGCAGCTACAGCCAAACTGACTTGAGCTAGGGATCATGCTAATACTCTTGCCGAGGAGAACACCTGGATTAATGAGCTCCTGGAGCGGACTAAGGTCGAGGCCGCCGAAGAAATGAGCCGAGCCGTCTCTCAGGCGAATGAGATTCAACAAACCGTGGACGAGGCTTCCCGGGCTGCAGCAATGGTCGCGGCAGTAGCCGCGTATAAGACTTCGAAAGAGAGAGACGCCGAAGCCGCCAAGTTCTTTGACCGTGGCTTTGATGAGTGTCTTGTCGCGGTTCAGAACTTGTATCTGGACCTTGACCTTGACCCCTTACTGCCCGAAGATGAAGATGAAAATACTGCCAAGGCGACTCGTCCGAACCAGGCCACCGATTCCCAGGCGCCTCCGACAACCTGAAGAGTTTTCCCATTTCTTTTTTTTTTCTTTTTTTAGTATACTTTGCAATGACGTACTGTGTAATGAACCTTTCCGGTTTAAATGAAACTGATTTTGAATAAAATTTTGTATATTGTTGATTATGACTCTATACGGCTGATGAACCGACTTTTCCGAATGGGTATCTGAGTTGTTTATTTACCAGGTTAACCTGTTTAAATTTCGTCGCTTAGTCCGACCCTTATGGGGTCGACTTGCTTTACCTTCGTCAATAATCTTTTATATTGGTCGAACTAACCTCCCTGCTTGGGGATTGGACTTTCCTTTTAGGTTTTTATCCCTGATTAGGGGAGATCTTTGTAGAAGTTGGTCTGACTCCACTGCTGGGGGGTCAGATCGTCTCTTGGCTTTTCCCCCTGATCAGCGGGAGATACCTTTGTAGAAATTGGTCCGACTCCACTGCTGGGGGAGTCGGATCGCCTCTTAGCTTTTTCCCCCTGGTTAAGGGGGGATGCCTTTGTAGAAATTGGTCTGACTCTTGCTGAGGAGTCGGATCGCCTCTTGGCTTTTTTCCCCCGGTTAAGGGAGGATGCCTTTATAGAAATTGGTCCGCTTATGTAAAAGTGGAGAATTTTATTGAGAGCCTTAGAGGCTAGTTGCTTGGAGGCGTACATTTATTCATGACCTTAAAGGCTTGCCGCTCGGAGGTCATCCCATTAGGGGTAATACACCTTTAGATGCTCGGTGTTCCAAGGGTGGGGAAGTTGACGGCCCTCCAGATCTTCCAGATGATAAGACCTAGGTTTCGTTGAACGGACCACCCGATAAGGCCCTTCCCAGTTAGGTCTGAATGGTCCAGCACCCAGCTTAGCAGTGTTCTGAAAGACTCGACGAAGGACCAAGTCGCCTAGCCTAAATCATTTGGCCTTAACCTTGAAATTGTAGAATCGGGCTACCTGTTGTTGTCGAGCAGCGGCGCGGAGTCTGGAAACATCCCTAACTTCTTTGAGCAGGTCCAGGTTGGCCGCGATCTGCTTGACGTTTCGATCCTCTTTGAAATTTTGGACCCGAACCGTGGGGAGGCCAATTTTCACTGGCACCATTGCTTCCAAGCCGTAAGAGAGTAAAAAAGGGGTTTCCCCTGTCGAGGACTGGGCGATAGTCTTGTAAGCCTAAAGAACGAATGGGAACTCCTTAGCCCAGTTGCCCTTTGCCTTTTCCAATTTGGTTTTGAGATGATGCTTAATGACCTTATTGACCGCTTCCACCTATCCATTTTACTGTGGGTACCGAGGCGACGAATACGCATTCGTGATGCCGAGCCCCCGACACAGACCTCGGAACTTGTCATTATCGAACTGTCGACCATTGTCAGATACGATCGTTCGTGGGATTCTGAACCGACAGATAATATTTTTCCACACAAAATTGACCATCTTCCGCTTGGTAATCTTTGCCACAGGCTCGGCCTCGGCCCATTTAATAAAATAATCGACAGCAACAATCGCGAACTTGACCTGTCCCTTCCCTGCAGGCAAAGGACCGATGATGTCGATCCCCATTGGGCGAATGGCCATGGCCTGCTCATTGGATTCATCTCTTCCGCTGGTTGTCTCGGCACAGCCGCGTAACATTGACACTTATCACACTTTTGAACGTAATTCTTCGAGTCTTGTTTGAGGGTTGGCCAGAAGTACCCTTGACGGAGTATCTTCAGGGCCAAGGCTCAGCTACCAGAATGATTTCTACAGATCCCTTCGTGAATTTCTCGGATCACGTAATCGGCCTCATCTGGTCAGAGGCATCTAAGGTAAGGTTGAGAATGCCCCTTCTTATATAACACTCCATCTAGTATGACATATCAGGCCGCTCGGACTCTCAATCGCCTCGCCTCTAGCTTATCTGAAGGGACTCCGCTGGATGAGAGGTAATTGAAAATCGAGTCCATCCAGCTCAGAATGGTGTGAACGGGGTTGACCTTTTCTGACTAGCCGATGCTTGGATGTTCAACGAACTCAACGGGGACGAACCGCAAGATTTTTCCTTCAGAGGCCGAGGCGAGTCTTGCTAGGGCGTTGGCCCACGAGTTTTCTGCTCTAAGAATCGGTCGGATCGTACAACTCCAAAATTTCTCAATCAATTTTCTCGCTTTATCAAGGTAGGCGATCATTCGAGTTTCTTTGGCTTCGTACTCTGAAGAGATGTGATCCACCACCAGCTGTGAATCGCTTCGGACTTGGAGAGTCTGAACCCCCAGACTCGCTACTAACCTCAACCCGGCTAATAGCGCCTCGTATTCTGCTTCTTTATTTAATGCTTTAAACCCGAGCTTGATCGCGTATTAGACTGTGGTAGAATCGGGTGCTACCAAGACGATTCTGGCTCCCGCCCCTTTGACGTTGGATGACTCATCAACATAGAGAACCCATCACAGATCTGAATCAACTTCTTGATTGTTCTGAAGAACGGGCGGAGTCATTTTCGATTTTCATACTAACTTCCTCCGTGCTCAAGGTTGTAAACTTGGCGATGAAATCGGCTACGACTTGACCCTTGATTGCCGTCCTCAGACGGAATTGGAGGTCGAACTCTCCGAGCTCAATCACCCCCTCTGTTATCCAAACCTGAAGAAGGAGAGGTGAACCTAAATACTGTTTTAATTGCCGGAAGGCCTGCTCACATTCTGGCATCCATTCTGCCTTCTTATGACCTTTCAGCTGCTGAAAGAAGGGGAGGCATTTATCAGTCACCCTGGAAATGAAGCGTCTAAGCGCCGCAACTCTTCCTGTAAGGCATTGTATTTCTTTTATGGTCCGAGGTGAGTTCATGCCGATGAGAGCCTTGATCTTGTCTGGATTGGCCTCGATACCTCGCTGACTGACCTGGAACCCAAGGAACTTTCCTGATTCGACTCTGAATACACATTTAGCAGGGTTCAACTTCATCTGGTATTCTCGGAGGACACTGAATGTATCTCCAAGGTCTGCAAGATGATCGAAGATCCTTCAATTTTCCGATTTTGGTTTTTCACTAACATGTCGTCAACGTAGTCCTCCATAGGCGTCCGATCCGTAATTTTGTCCAGATATGAATACAACAAACGATTTACATAGTGCGTCGGAACATACATTAGCCGGTACATTGCCCCAGCGCTTTTCAAGCTAAAAGGCATGACCCGGTAACAGTAGAGTCACTTGTCTGTAACGAAGGTGGTCATTTGCCTATCTGGGGGATGCATGGCAATCTGGTTGTATTCGGAATAGGCATCCAGGAACGAGAGCAACTTGTGTCCGGCGGTGTTGTCCACTAGTTGATCGATCCGAGGTAATGGTAAGCTATCCTTGGGATATGCCTTGTTCAGATCCGAATAGTCCACACAGACTCGCCACTTCCCATTGGATTTTTTCACAAGCACAACATTTGCTATCCAGTCGGGGTAATACACTTCTTCTATGAAACCCGCGTCGAGCAGGACAGAGACCTCCTCGGCAATGGCTTCATATCGTTCGGCGTCAAACGACCTTCTCTTTTATTTTACTGGCTTGTAATCTGGATCCACATTCAGTCTGTGGACCATAACATCAGGAGAGATTCCTAGCATGTCAGCGTGCAACCATGTGAAGACATCTCGGTGTTGCTTTAAGAAGGCCAACATCACAGATCAACGTTCGGAATTTAATGACGATTCGAACTGAACAGTTTTGCTCGGGTCGTTTTCTTTGAGAGACACCTTCTCTAGTTCTTCTACCGATGAGTTCTCCACGGGTCCTCGGGGGTCCAGGGTATTGATGGTAAGAGTTTGCTTGGATGCTCCTTTCTTAACTGCGACTGCATAGCACCTCCGAGCTTCTCGCTGATCGCCTCGGAGGTAGCCTACCCCGCCCTTGGCAGGGAATTTCATCATCAAATGATAGGTGGAGGCGACTGCTCTCATTGCGTTAAGAGACGGTCTGCCCAGGATGACGTTGTGTACAGATGGCACATTGACAACTAAGAAGTCCACCATAAGTATGACTTGATGTTGCCCTTCTCCCGCAGTCACGAGGAAGAAAATGGCTCCTTCGAAAATCACTCTTTCCCTAGCAAAGCCGTGCAGAGGGGTCTTCACAGGCCTGAGATGAGTCCGTGGAATCTCTATTCTTTCAAAGGCTTCAAAGTAGAGTACATCGGCCAAGCTCCCGGTGTCCACCAAAATGCGATATACTTTACGATTCGCTATGGTCATGGTGATTACTAAGGCGTCGTCGCGCGCGCGTCTTCTTCCGTGAAAGTCAAAGTGCATGGACTGACTCGAAGTTCCTTACTGGGTCGTTCGGTCAAATGGACGTAGTGTTCTGGCTCGGACTTTCGGGAGTGAGCCTTTCGTGTCCTGTTCGAATCTCCTCCGCTGGATGAACCCCCGAAGATGGTGCGAATTTCGGTGGGCCCCTCCGTGGCGTTATTTTGCTGCTTCCGCTCCCTTTCTTTTCTCCAAGGGGCTTTTCCTTCCTTCGTGTATCGACACAGGTGCCCTTTCCGAATGAGAGCTTCAATCTCATCCTTAAGGTCAACACAATCATCCATGTTGTGGTTGTGGTCTCGATGGAAGCGGCAGTACTTACGTTTATCTCGATAGTCCGGATCAACTCTCATGCAGACAGGTCAGTTCAGTAACTTCTCTCCTTGGATGTCCAGTAAGATCTGTTTGACGGATGTGTTAAGGGGGGCATAGGAACGAAACCTTCCCTCCGGCCTTCTGTTCTGACAACGATCGCGAGGAGTGCGATCATTGGTTCCTTTGTCGGGCATTTGGGATTCCTCATTCTTAGGTCTCTTCCCCTTACCATTCAGCTCAGTCACCTGGACACTTTTACGGGCATTGGTGAATTCCTCCGTGTTGGTATACTTCTGAGCTTTGGCCACAAGTTCAACCAGTGTGTTTGGTAGATTCTTCCCAATGGATAAGGTGAACTTTCCTTCTTTCAAACTACTGAACATAGAGGCGAGGGCCATTTTGTCATCATAGTCCTCCACCAGTAACGCTTCCTCGTTGAAGCGGGTGATATAATCCTTCAACGACTCATTCGGCCCTTGCTTGATAGTAAACAGGTAAGTGTTGGGTTTCCGACTTCTCTTACCGCTGATGAACTGGGTTAGGAACAGTCGGCTCAACTCTGCGAAGGAGTTGATTGACATTGGTTTGAGTTATCAGTACCAACTCCGAGCGGATCCTATTAATGTAATTGAGAACCCTCGGCACATCATTGCATTCGTCGTTGTCTGGATCTGCATCCAGGAGCGGTAGGCTTTCACGTGCTCGGATTAGTCCCCAGATCCAGAATATTGAATGACGAGAAGTATCCGGAACCTCTGAGGCAGTACCTCGTTCATGATTTCCGAGGTGAAGGGAGGTTCGGTCTCTTCCATCATTGCCTAGATGGCAGCGGGAACCGACGTTAGTTGCTATCTTTTCAGAGCTAAGAACTTGTTGTTGAGCTCCTCGAACCGCTTCTCCCATGGGTCTTTATTTTCTGCCACAGTCTCTTGGGCGTTCTCTCTCTCTGGACTTCTCCTCCCCTTTCTTCATTCTAACTGATGACGGAGATCCGTTGGTGCCTGGGCTGAAGTAACTGAGGCATTAGTCGGAGCTCACATTGCGGTGTTCCGAACCGAGGGTCAGATTTGGGTCGGGAGAGGATGTTGACTCGATATGAGCACCTAAGGATACTGGGGTGCCTTAGGCCTCACACTCATTGGCGCGGAGTGGGCTTCCACAATCTGGCAGACCGGTTCGAGAGCAGGATCTTCTTGAGCCGGGTGTAATTGCGGCTCCTATTGCTACTTCATTCTGTTCACTTCATCACGTAAGGCTTGTATTTCGCCCTGCATGGCTCAATACTTTCTTGCCCGGTTACGTGAACGCTGAGAAGGTCTCGGAGCTGATTCCGCATGAAGTAGTGATGAGGAACGAGTTTGTTCATTTTGCTCTGGTTCCGCAGCTACTGCTTTCTTCTTTCCTCTAGCCATTACACTTAAGAATAGAAACTTGACTTTTCGTATCAGATTCCCATAGACAACGCTAAAAAATGTTGATGTCAAAATCAGGATCGCCCTCCACTCCTCGGATGGACCCCTGATCCTGCACAGAAAGTGAGCAAAGGAGACCCTGGTTAGGTCGGGGGACCCTCCGATGCCTAAGTCAAGTCAAGGGAATCGGGGTCTAAGTTGAAAGATAGAGGGAGAGTGCAAGATGTTGCATACCTGTAGCGATGAGGTGATGGACTATTTATACCTGATAGTTGAGCTATCCGGATCCAGCAATCTTGGCACAATCAAAGGGATTTTCAAATCGTGGAGATATTGCCCGTAATTCATAGATCGTGTAGTGCGTCACGCGCATAATGTGTATATCCGGACGAAGTTTTCGGTCACGTCCAGTAATGGTAGTTTCCTCATTCAGTAGACGGAATTCTAGTGTCTACTTGGCTCGATTCAACTCGAAGTCATCTACTTGTGCAGTCCTCTTGATGTGTATTGTTGAATTCGAACGATACGTTGGTCCGAGCTGATATCTCAAATGGGGCTCCGAGGTGAAGGTTTCGCTGTAATTGAAGTCGGTGAGCGAATACCTCCCGTGTGAGGCGCTCAGCATGTAGTTTTTGCGTCCGATCAGATCATGGATACTGCCCCAACTCGCGGCCGTGGTGAAGGTATTCTGAATGCCATGTCTCTCTGGAATGCTCATATCAGGGCGGACGGATTAGGCCTCGGATGCTGATCCCGCTAGTCAACTCGGCTCGATACTTTATCCTCGGATCTTATGCAGACTCGGATCTTCCCATAACAATGATAACAGTTTTCCTCCATTATGCATTTTCTTCCATCTTACTGTTTTGTTGAACAACTTTACCAACTAAAACTATTGGATATCTCTCATGTACTTCTAAAACCTCAATGACCAACCTTATATGTCTCCTTGTGAGTTTCTTATGTTAAATTCTCTATAATTATTTCTCGAGAATGCCTATGTAAAATTTTGTAGAATTTGCCAATCACTTCAATTCTTCTTATGTGAAATTCTCTGGAATTAATACTTGAGAATTACTTATGTAAAGTTCTCTTAAAAAGAAGAGGAAGAAGAAGAAGAAGAAGAAGAAGAAGAAAAATGCTGGTAACATTGCCTAAATTGGCCCTAAAATCATGCCTAGAGGCTACAAGTTTACCCGGTGTGGCCCACTTAAATTTCAGATAGGACTGACTTTTAGGGAGTCACATCATCCTGATGTGGCCCGCCTGAATGGCATATACAATCACAGTCACTTCTCTATTTACAACGAAAATTGTGGGGGAGCAAAAAAGGGTTAGTAGGACCTAAGGTTCATATTAAGCAATGGCATGCAGAACCTCCACCCAGCCTATCGCACTTGAACAGAACCAGTCAGGAGTCTAGCTGATGGGCAATGGGCTACTAAAACCACATACATGTCATTAAGAATTCATCAGACTAAAAACGACTTAATAGTTCTAAAGCTCACTGACTCAACTGAAAAAAAAACAAAATTTCGAGCCGAGTTGCTAGGAAATTCAATCTTGGGTCTGACTTGATGCTGAGTGAAGAAGACATGAAGAATTGAGTCAATGTGACTTGTAATGACTGGAACTGAGATTTTAGGGTTGATTAGGGTTATCAATCCCACAACCTCTAATAAAGAACAGGGCACACTTAATGAAGGCATCATCAAGTTGTTCGATATCCATTAGTAATTTACGCTGCAACTTGGTTCTAGAAGGCATCATCAAGTTGTTCGATATCCATTAGTAATTTGCACTGCAACTTGGTTCTAGTCACCCCCAAACCTGACCGATCTAGTTGTCAGAGTCTTCGGTCGGTTTATGGTTGGAAAACCCCAACCCAACTTGAAATCAGGTCGGATTTCATTTGACTAAATTCAGGTTGGGTTGGGAATAATCACACGTTGGATTGGGTCAGGTTGAAATTCAGGTCCAATCAGGTTGCGGATTGGGCCTAGGTTGACCTAAAACCAATCCCACCTGCCCAAGTTGCAGCCCTATTGGTATTGCTAATAATTTCAATCATGTTTATTAAACATCGAGTCAAGCCGAGTCTAGTACTCTTGGAGTCTTTGATTACACCCAACCCATCAGAACAAAGAGTCAGTCAGAAGTTTTCAGGTTTTCAAACCATTGTTTCAACACACACCCAAGAGTTCACATTCTACCGGCATAAGTACATTTGTTAATGTGGTTAGAATCATCCCATTAGTGCAATATTTGGAGCCTGGCAAACCCACTGCAGCACAATGAAAAATCTCGCCACCACTTAGGTTGTGCCTAATTTCTCAAAAAAACATTACTGAACTCCTCCCCGCCGGTGTGCCAGGCTGTCATTTCAACTAAAAGTTTAAACTAATATCATTACATTCCAAAACTTCTATTATACTTGAAAAAAAAAAAAATCCCATAAGCATAGCCGCCTCCTATCCTATCAAAAAACCAAGGATCTGAAACCCTCACTCATGAAGATTCTATTCCCAGCCAGAATGCCCTCTTTAAGTTTAAATAAATAACAAAAACTCAACATTGTTGCTCTTCAAATGAGTCAGTTTCTACAGCCGTACAATACTCAACGTTCTTTAAACAGATTCAGTGCCTGCGCGACATCCATTGCTGCCGTCGCAATATGAATGCTGACCTGCACCTTCCTGTCAAGAAAATGAGGCATTAGTGAGTAGGGCGACAAACATTGCGAACTAAATCTATGAAGGTTTCAAGGTATCACGTTTTTATCCCCATACTAACCTGAAAATAGTTAAAGATTTTAAAGAAAATAGTTACAGAAATGGTTAAAGAACTAAATCTATGAAGGTTTCAAGGCAACGCTCGTTGATATATACCGTGTTACAACAGCTATAAGTAATAAAGGTGGAAGCTATTACGGTAGATACGGGAGTTCTGGATTTTGGTAGAGCCCCACAGTACAAGTGGCAGGATGGCATATTATTTTGGTCCGTCCATCTGGATTTCATTTCCATGGATTGATGAATTTTCAAAATAAACACAGATATAATGATCTATAAATCTGATAAGTTTCTATCAACCGTATACTACAAAAATGTGAAATAATGGATTAATAGGATCTTTTGAAAGTTTTATTTTCGAAATATAGATCATCCATGATAGATGAAACTATATGGACGGTGTGGATTAAGAAATAAATAAATACTTTCAGCTGCACTTGGGAGAGATCTACCGTCACTATCATATACTTCCTAAATGAGAAATTTCCAACTGTGCGACCCATATAAGGCCCACCAGCCTTTTTAAGCCCATTCCTTTTTAAGCTTCCAAAAATAATTCTATGCGGTACGGACGCCTCTGCACATGACGAAAATGCCCCTGCTCTATAAATATCACCCCATGTACTCCCTCACACACAAATACACGTCCGAACTCTCCCTGCAATCCCTAGTCCTTATTTTTCACCCATTTTCTTGGTGAAATCTCCGTAGAATCTTCATAGAATCCCCACCCGGCTATCACATTACATCATCCATCATCCATTACTCAAGGCGAACGGTTTTTTTTTTATATTATTCTGACAGGACGTAGATGCATTGATAAGTGTGAGATATTGAAGAGTTGTCTCCGAAGAACGTGTTTCACGTCAATGTACTCTTATTATTCTTCTGGAACAGGATTTTACTGATACGGCGGTGGCACGAGGTAAGGACATTTAAATTCTTAACAAATAACCTAGAAGTTTGTGGTCAATTTCACGTGTCAATTTCATGTATTACATGCATTGCCAAGTTAATTTTAGGTGGTTATCCAATAAACTTTAAGAAGTTCACAGTCAAATTGACGAAGTTTCGGGGTCAATTTCACTTAGCGCATGTTTGATTTTCTCGGGTAAATATAAATGTAGTGGAAATGGGCAATAATTATTTCTTGGGTAATTACCTTTGAAGAGACTGCCAAAAATAAGTGGGTCCCACTATGATGTAGGTGCATTATCCACACCGTCCATCCATCATGACAATTGAATTTAGGGCATGAGCTAAAAAATGAGGCAGATTCAAAGTTAAAGAGGACCACACCACAGTAAAAATGTAATCAAACTTACCATGAAAAACTTCTTAGAGCCACTGTTTACTTTTGTGTGGGACACTTGAATGTTGGATTTTTCTCATTTTTTTAGCTCATGCCTCAAAATGCTACGGTAAAACGGATGGACGATGCGGAAATATCATATACATGACGGTGTGGCCTACAAACTTATACCAGTCATTTTGGATCCGTTTTTCAAAGCAGGAATACGCTGCTATTTTCAAACAGGGGAAATTGTAATAATTGGTTATTTACATGTATTTACATTCTCCTTGGAAAATCAAACAAGCCCTTAGTTCCTGGTCAATTCACTGAATTGATTGGTCAACTTCATGCACTACTTGGTCAAGTTCACGCATTTTACCTTCAAATTATAGTGCAGTTTTGTAATATGACCGTCAAATTTGTAGTGCCTTTTTTGTAATACTACTGTGAATGTTATATGTTGAATATATTTGTTGCTTTCTTTGAAATTGGAAATCTCATACCACTACGATTCAAAATTCATGGTCAATAAGACATTCATTTCACGGTCAATTTTATGCACTTCACGGTCAATTCGCTTCTCTACTTGGTCAAATCCACATTATACATGTGAATACTAAACGAGTTATATTATTGTGTTTGTTTTCAGAAAATGGCTTCGATAATGATCGTATGCTCATATGGTGGAGAGTTAGTAAGTGAAAATAATCGATACACCTACAAGGGCGGATACTTGAAAACTACTGTTGTCGGCGTTAACACTACATATGATGAGCTTCTATAAAAAATGTACAAGATTACGAAGAGTAGACTTGAGGATTATGATATTAGATTGAAAGCATTGTTTCCCTGCATAAATGAATCAGTCCCTCCGATTGTAATTAAAGATGATGAAGATGTGAGAATGTTGTTGGCAGCACAGTTGAAGCATTCGGATCAGTACATCCCTTTATTCATCGAGATAATGGAGCACGTTAACGAGGCAATACCCGAACACCCATTGGCTTTCAGTGGTTTCGAACATGATGGCCCAACAGTAGGAAGTTTGGGTGAGGAACATATCTTAAAAGTTGAAGTAAAGGCATCACCTTCACATGTTCCTCTAAGCAACACCCCAGTACCCGAGCCGGCTCAGACATCAAACTTCAATACAAGTCAAGTGAGGGCGTCGGTTGACATGAATCTCATAAGTGAATATACGACATCACCTTCATTTACAAGAGTAGATTTGGCCTCAACATCCAATGTCATCAACGTAAGTGGAAGCGACATTCCATTGCCTGAGCAGGCTCAAACATTGGACTTCACCACTGGCCTTCCCATTGTGCCCTTCGAGGATGCTGGTTTCACCAATGCAAACCTGTCATTGTATTCACATTCACTTGATGACCTGATTCATATAGCAAAGGGCCAAAAGTTTGAGAACAAGAGCTGGTGTAAGTATGTGTTGAGCCAATTTGCAATTCGCAACAAGTTTCAAGACAAGGTCTTGTATTCCACATCCAAGAAATTCACCATGGCATGTATGGGAGATAAGTATGATTGGAGGGTACACGCATCTAGGGTGAACGATGCGAGGATTTTCAAGATTAAGACTTACACGTCCACACATACATGTAGAATGTTATACATGAAGAGTGATCATCGGCAAGCAAGCAGTAAGCTAGCCAGTGAACTAGCTGTCAATCGCATTAAGCAACGGCTGGGATTAAGGCCGAAGGACATTATATTGGCAATGCAAGAAAAGTATAACATTCTTATTACCTATAAGAAGGCATGGCGCATGAAAGAAATTACAATCAATCGCGTAATGGAGTCTTATGAAGACTCTTATACAGAACTCCCGATGTACTTGCATGAGTTGAGGATGGCGAACCCGAGGACACTGACCGCCCTGCTTGTGGATCAACAAACTGGGAAGTTCGAGAGGTGTTTTATTGCGCTCGGATAGTGTGTCAGAAGTTTTCAAACATGTCTGCGAAGGGTCTTAGCTGTTGATAGGACGCATCTAAAAGGTAAGTATAAGGGTGTTCTATTCGTCGCTACGGCTTTGGATGGCGACAATCATATCTTTTCAGTCGCTTTTGGTATCGGAGAATCAGAGAACAGTAGCAGTTGGAACTGGTTTCTTACGTACCTCAGTCATTCGTTAGGCGATCTACCTAGTCTTGTGATCATATCAGACCAGCATAAAGGTCTAATGAAAGAAGTTCCCCAGGTCTTCCAAGCAGCAATCCATAACTACTGTGCCTACTATATCTATCAAAATTTGGTGGATACGTTCAAAGACAAGTCTCTAGAAATATACTACTGGCAAGCTGTAAAGACTTGTAGGAGGGCTAAGTTTGAAAAGAGAATGCATGATATCGAACTTGCCAACCCCCCTGTACACGCATGGTTGAGGGAAATAGGGTATGAAAAGTGGGCATCATCGCACTTCCCAGGAAAAAGATTCAATCTAGTCACTACAAACATAACTGAGTGTGTTAATGCTCTATTCAAAGAAACGCAAGAATATCTCGTGACTATGCTGATAGAGACGATCAGATTGAAAATTCAAGAGATGTTCTATAAGCGAAGAGAATCAGCATCATCATTTGTTGGACCGTTGACACCGTGGGCTGAGAAACAATTAAAGGATCTCATACCGAAGGCACGAGATGTTCGTTGCCATACAATTTCTAGGGATGAATACTATATTATGGGAGAATACAATGATACTGCCAAGCTCAATGAGCTTTCATGTACATGCCGCGAGTTTTAAGTACTGGGATTGCCTTGTTTTCATGTTCTTTCAGCATGTATACACTACAACCTTCCTCATTATTCATACTGCTCCCCGTTGTACACGGCGAAGAATTACTAGATGACGTATGAAGATTCCGTGTACCCAGTACGGGACAAGAGCCAATGGAAATTTTATTAGCATTCAAGGAACTTTGCATGAGTATGAAGCCACCGCTACAGAGGAGGGCAGCTGGAAGACCGACGAAGGCACAGATCCTTTCACGTGGAGATGAACGAACAACCAAAAAATGTGAACGTTGCAAACAAACGGGCCACAATCGTTGGAGTTGCAAATTTCCAATACATCCAAAATAATGTAATTTTTTGTGCATTTTTTTGTAATACGACTGTGAATGTTATACATTTTTTGTAATACGACTGTAAATGTTATACTTTTTTTTTATAATACGACTGTGATGAAATGTTATACATTTTTTATAATACGACTGTAAATGTTATACTTTTTTTATAATACGACTGTGACGAAATGTTATACATTTTTTGTAATGCGACTGTGAATGTAATACATATGATACGACTGTGAACAAATCAAATGCAACAGAATGAAACTAAAATGGTGCCTGTGAGACCAATTCAAGATGCAAATTTTATACAATGGCAAAATCAAGCACTTTCACTTGGACCACACCGAGAATAGCAGCGAGGATAATGATTTTCACTGTTGAAAAATTCGATCCTTACCCAATCCGATCCGACTCGGTTTCCTTGATCAAGTCGAACTCGGTTCGGTTCAAGCCAAGCACGTAACAGATCTGTTCATGTAAGGTGTTCCGAACTCGGTCCCGGATTGGATCGAGTACGGATCAATCCAGGTAGCTTTCGGACCCAACTGAGTTCTACCAAATCCGATCCGACTCGGTTTGATGCCTAGCTCTAGATCTGAGGCTTAAGTGAACCACACTATCTGAAATGGATATAAAATTGGCAGAAGAAAATTTTTTTGAGCTATAGAATTTTTAGATCAAACTAATATTTGTTGGCGTGGATAACATGCATAAATCATGGTGGCCCGGCAGAGCCCCCGATATGACGGTCCATCACTGGCTGGGTCTACCCAATCCGTATCCGGAAAAGGCCTCTATCATTAAAGTCACATGGGATAAAGAGCTTTTATTGATTTAGATAATGAGGCCCACCATTGTGTCCATGTTAGATCCACTCGGTCCATCAGTTTCATCAACTCATTTCGATTCACTTCACAGTCATTTCTGTGCATTTCACAGTCATTCCAAACAATTTCATGTTGATTCACGGTCATTTGCACACATTTCGCGGTCAATTCGCTTCACTTCATAGTCATTTCCAAGCACTTCACAGTCATTTCGCATCACTTCACAGTCATTTTCGTGCATTTCACGATCATTCCAAACAATTTCGGGTTGATTCACGATCATTTGCACGCATTTCGCGGTCAATTCGCTTCACTTCACAGTCATTTTCATACATTTAACGGTCATTTTGATTCACTTCACAGTCATTTCGGTGCATTTCACGGTCATTCCAAACAATTCCGTGTTGATTCACGGTCATTTGCACGCATTTCACGGTCAATTCGCTTCACTTCACAGTCATTTCCATGACAATTCCATGTTGATTCACGGTCATTTCCACACATTTCGCAGTCATTTCCCTTCACTTCACAGCCATTTCTCCGCATTTTGCGATCATTTCCCTTCACTTCACTGTCATTTCCATGCATTTCATAGTCATTCCAAACAATTCTATGTTGATTCACGGTCATTTCCACGCATTTCGAATGCATTTCCCTTCACTTCACAGTCATTTCCATGCATTTTACAGTCATTTCGCTTCACTTCACGATCATTTCCATGCATTTCACGGTCATTCCAAACGATTCCGTGTTGATTCACGGTCATTTCCACGCATTTCACGGTCATTTCCCTTCACTTCACAGCCATTTCCCCGCATTTCGCGGTCATTTCCCTTCACTTCACAGTCATTTCCCTTCACTTCACAGTCATTTCCATGCATTTCACGGCCATTCCAACGTGTTGATTCATGGTCATTTGCACGCATTTCGCGGTCAATTCGCTTCAATTCACTGTCATTTCCATGCATTTGACGGTCATTTCGATTCACTTCACAGTCATTTCCATGCATTTCATGGTCAGTCCAAACAATTACATTCATTGAAGATCATCTTATCTTCATTGGACTCTTAGAATGTGTCCTAAGGCTAACATGGCTCAACAATTACTTACTATTATTTGGAAATAACCTAAATACCTAAGACAATCTTAAAGAGACAACTTATCTTTCGAATTTCTGACATATTATTCTTAAATATCCTATATGCCATGTGACTCAATCTACTCTGCTTATCTGATTCAAATGAATTTTAATATAGACAATCCATCTACAATAGAACATGACCCAATTAAATATAACTGCGACACCACCTCATTAAATCCTATACCAAAATAACACATACATGAATGGATGGCTAACATGTCTCCTTAGGGTGTGATTTTTGCTCTTGTGACTAGAGAACGCTAAGTGACTAAGGGAAGAGTACTTGGCCTAAATAATGTGGCTACTGTAAATGAGACTTGAACATTCAAAGAGTGAAATAGGGCCTTGTATCTAGCAGTATTGAAACCAATAAGATTTCCACTGCATGTCATGCTATTTTCCATAAGCATCAGATGTTCTTTTAGCACGCCTTTTGCAACCATTTTTATAGATGTTGACAAATACCGAATCGACCAAAAGCACATGAAATTCCGAGCAGTTTTTGAATTTGTTGAACACCATATGGTGTAGATCTCCTCATGTCAATTAAGTACATCACAGGTAGGCATGAATCCATGGCTACCCTCCAAGCATCACAACTTTTTTTTGCTGCATCTTTCTCAATGATTTCTCATCATTTCTCACCCAAGTTGTCAAATCTGAACCAATCCAAATAATGTTGGCCATATGCACTCGAGGGTCACCATTAACTAGAGTCCCCAATAAAATTGGGCAGATAGCTTCAGCCATGATCTGCAAAGTTTTCTCAATCGTATCACCCTGCTCACCGTGCAGACCACCGTTTTCATCTTTGTAGAAGAACTGCAGGCATGGCAGTTGAGACCACTACTCATCACATTGTTGCTGAAGTGTGCAACATTCGCAGTAAGACAAATAAATCTTCTTAAAAAAAGGTGAAAGAGCATGCTTCTTTCTCCCAAAGCAATTTATAACCTCTTGACAAGAGTGCAGGATCTCATCCATCCTCCGGTCGAGTCCTTTCAAGCACATCTTATCAAAGTGAATGTGGCCAACAAGGCCTGTATCCACTTCTGAACTTTCAGGTATTTGTCGATGCCTTTGGTATTTAATGGGGAAGTCAAAAGCAACATCCTTTAAAGTGATTTTTTCAAACGATTCTGAACTAAATATGCTGCAATCTCCTTACAATGCATTTTCTCGCAAAAGCACTCATTCAAATATAGAATAACTCTCCGATCAATAATATCATTCTTGAAGTTAACTTTGCACAAAAGTATTTCCTTCATCGATTCCCATGAAGAGTTATTTCTTTGAGAAGAATCAAGAACTGCTTTATATGCAGGATTTGATACTGCAGTAGCAGCTAATACACCAACCGATTCACCAGCAAGAGAACTTCCAGGACTATTTTTGTCCACCTGTCCATACTCCAATTGAATTATAGAATTGCTGCTGAGGTTTCTCATTGTCCCATCATAACAGATAACGACATCTCTAAGTGTGAATCATTTTAGAATACGAGTCACGATAGGCAGTTTAATAGTTTTCAGGTAGCTTTCCACTTGCAACTCTACAAGTTCATTGTAATTTGATCTCAAGTGAAGCAGCAAAGGTAATATGTCCTGAATCTTCTTCTTTATATCTTCAATAACAGCCTTGGGAATGTCAAAATCATTCAAGCCAACACTATAAATGACGTCACTTCTAAGGGAAATTTCTAATGACCAGAACTTTGTAAAACCATATTTTTGCCAAGTCCCCAACATTAAAAAAGCATTAAAAAAATGGGCGGATATAGCTACGGTTATAATCCGTAGCCAAAAATGGGAGGCACCACCGCACATGGGCGGCACTACCGCCGGTGTCCAGAGTGCGGCAGCACTACAGCGGAATCGACGGTAGAGTACCGCCACACTCTGGATGCCCGGACGGTAGTGCCGCCCACGTGCGGTGGTGCCGCCCGAGTTTTTTCAAGGTTATTTTCATATGTCCCAGTGTGGGTCCCACATAAGTCATTTAAATAACCTCCCCTACATGCCCGAAGCCTCATTCCTAACCCTTTCTTCATCTCCCTTCCCTTTCTTCATCTTCCTTCATAAAACCCACTCTTTTTCAAATCTGCCTACCATCTTCGCAAGTTTCAAACCCTCTCTCTTCATCTTTCATAGCCATCTTTTCATCTTTCTAACACCTTACTCACATAACCATCTTCCCATCTTCTAAACCCATCATTTCGGTAATGGGGAAGAAGAGAGTGGTTCAGGCGGGTCCATCATCTCCACGGATGTTGAGAAGCACGAGGCGGGCCGCCGCGGCTAACGCGAGTCCATCATCATCGCCCATTCGAGGAAATGTGAGGACGGTCAATGTTGGTGCAACGACTTCACCACCACCTCGTGAGCGGAGGTCGAAGAGGGCCCATGATCAAAATACACGGACATTGGATGCGGGCCAATATTCCGATCGGGAAGTGGTTTTCGAAGTCACGGTGGGAGACCGACTATTTGGCGAAAATGACGTGATAAATCGACTCTTTCATCAAGGTTATGGGCCTATTTTTGAAGGTAAGTTTCGAGCCAATAAGGGTGATGTACGGTTTTTTTACTCTCGAATTGTTAATGCAAGACTTAACCCACTCGGATTTGACATTTCATATGGAGACGTGGTGCGTTCCATCGGCGTACAACAAATTGCGAACATACTTGGCGTGTCACTAGGAACGGTCCATATCCCCTTTGACATAAAGAAGTTGAACACATTGGAGCACAGGAGTGAGCTGAGCAGGAGTTTATGTGGCCACCTCGTGGAGTGGAGGAGAGATAGTAGTTTCAGAAACAAAGAAATGATTCCAACTTTCAGACTGTTGCACCACATCTTCCTACACAATTTATATCCGAGATCGGGCAATAGCACGGAGGTTTTTATCTGCCATGCAGAGATAATGTACCAGATAGGGTGTGGGGAGAATGTGTGCCTGCCCTCGATTATCCTTTACCATATAGTGAAGGCCGTGAAGACAAGAAGATGTAATCTCTCCCTCCCATTTGGCCGCCTAATTTGCAAGCTAGCCCGACATAATGGGTTCCCGGCATCCAACGGTCCCTAACATCCAAAAAAAGTGATAACCGAAGAGACTTTAAATTGCATGCAATGTGGCCCTAGACAAGAAGCAAGGCGGTTGGAAGAAGTTGGAGACAAGATATCTGAGAAAGAAGAAGATGAGGAAGAAGGCAACGAAAAGGATGAAGCTGAAGAAGAACAAGAGGGTGATGATGTAGGTGAGGTGCCCGATGCACCTCTAGCTATAGATGAGCGTTTATCGGCGATCGAGGCTAGTATAACTGAGCTTAAGAAGGACCATGACTATCTGAAGCGTAAGATGAAGAGTATGCATCGAACGATAAAGGCGGTGTTGTGTTGTGTATAGGAGGGAGTGCCCCCACCCTCGCCGGACTCGGTATCACGTTAGGAAGTTGTGATGGATCATTTCCACCTAGTAGTTTAATAGTTAGTAGTTGGGTTATTTATGTTTTGTCAGGTGGTTAGGTATGTATGGGAACAATGTACAAACTCACATTATAAATGAAATTGTTTCCACTTTTGCTTATCATGTGCAGTAGTGTATGGATGTTATCATTTCATCATAATTATATTGTTTATGCGTTTGGAGGTGACTTCTTGTCTCTTATAAATGTGTTATTTTCAAGTTGAAGTAAAGAAGGTAGCATCAACAGTCAAACTGGGGGTTGATACTGGGCCGGATTCGCTTCACTTCACGCTCATTTCCATGCATTTCATGATCATTCCAAACGATTCTGTGTTGATTCACGGTCAATTCCACGCACTTCACGGTCAATTCACTTCACTTCACAGTCATTTTCATGTATTTCACGGTGAGTTCGCGTTTGGAGTATATTTTATAACCACACCATTCATCCATTTGGAGAGATCATTTAAAGGCATAAGCCAAAGAATGAGGTAGATCCAAAGCTTAAGTGGACCCCACCATAAGAAACATTAGAGATTGAACATCTACCATTAAAACCTTCCCGGGGGCAAGAAGTTTTCAATTAAACTGATATTTGTGTTTTTCCCTTCATCCACACCAATGTTATCTTATGAATAAGTTAGATCCCAGTGAGTTCAAGGAGGCCTAGGCTTCAACGGTGGCATCACTGGCCCCGCTGTTTTCTCAGGTGGGTCCACTTGACCTTTGGCTCATGCACTAAAATGATATCTCCAAATGGATGGATGGTGTGGATACAACTCATACATCTAGGGCCTAGAGAACTTGGTGACGTCGCCTATTCAGTTGGTGAGTCCTATTATGGATGATGGCCCACTGTACAAAAGTTTCCTTGATTGAATAACATAGTACGTAATTTCTTCTTGAAATTACACCTTACTTTTTTTTAAAGACAAGGGACTCCTTATTTACTTAAAAATGTAGGTAGAATGTAATTCTCCAAGCATTAAAAAAAAAAAGGCATTGTGATACGGATATAGCTACGGTTATAATCCGTAGCCAAAAATGGGCGGCACTACTGCCCGAACATCCAGAATGCGGCGGCACTTCCGTTGGATCAGCGGCACTGCAGTCCGGACTAGTTAGAGCCAGGGCATTACTACCACCGATCTGGCGGTAGTGTCACTGCACTCTGGATATCTGGGCGGTAGTGCCACCCGGGTGCGGTACTGCTGCCGAAATTTTTTTTTTTTTAGACTGTCCGTGGGTCCAGCATTGTTCCCTCTAAGGCGCATGTCCGAGAATTGTTTGGAATTACCGTGAAACGCATGGAAATGAGCGTGAAGTGAAGCGAATTGACCGTGAAATGCATGAAAAAGGCTCTGGAAAATGGCACAAATTCACCGCCACCGACTTCTTGGAGAGGATGCGCCGCAGAAGAAGAAGAAAAAGGAAGGAATGAAACGGAATGGAGGGGGCATAGTTTAAATACACGCACAAATTCCATATATCGAATGTCAATTCGATATATCGACAGAGTATCGATATTATCGATAATTCGTTTCAGAAAAGCAGTGTGTCTCTGGACAATTGATGATCATTTTCGATATATCGAACATTAGTCGATATAACGACAGCTACTTTCCTTCGATATATCAAACTTTTGTCAATATTATCAATAATTCCCATGCTCACCATGAAGAAAAACAAAACACAACCGAAAAAAAAAACACAACTAATAATTACAAAATTTCTGCCAACCCTTACCAAAGGCCCATTCAATAATGAAAAGCCAAAGAAGTCTAGCAACCCAATTTGCACTCTTACATTCATTTTAGAAGCATCTCCCATTCATTTCTCCCTAAATTAACCATAAACCGGTGAGCAAGCATAGCCTCCAAATGTTGCAGTATTTACTCCAGAGGACTATCCCGTGCCAAGCTGATAAGACGTCACCCACCTCAAGAGGCATGGACCAATCCATATTGAACCTACCTAGAACAGAGCCCCAAACACACTCTGTGAATGGGCAATGGATGAAGAGATGATTAACTGTCTTGATGTTGGACAATACACATAGAGCACATATGACTGTGAAGTGAAAGGAAATGACCGCGAAATGCGTGGAAATGACCGTGAATCAACACAGAATTGTTTGGGATGACCGTGAAATGCATGGAAATGACTATGAAGTGAAGGGAAATGACCGTGAAATACGTGGACATGGCTGTGAAGTGAAGGGAAATGACCGCGAAATGCGTGGAAATGACCATGAATCAACACGGAATTGTTTGGAATGACTGTGAAATACATGGAAATGACTGTGAAGTGAAGCGAAATGACTGCGAAATGCGTGAAAATGACTGTGAAGTGAAGGAAAATAACTGCGAAATGCATGAAAATGACCGTGAATCAACACAAAATTGTTTGGAATGACTGTGAAATGCATGAAAATGACTGTGAAGTGAAGGAAAATGATCGCGAAATGCGGAAAATGGCTGTGAAGTAAAGGGAAATGACCGTGAAATGCATGGAAATGACCATGAATTGTTTGGAATGACCATGAAATGCATGGAAATGATTTGTGAAGTGAAGGAAAACCGCTAACCGTGACGTGAAGGGAAAATCATGAAATGCATGGAAATGACCATGAATCAACACGGAATTGTTTGGAATGACCATGAAATGCATTGAAATGACTGTGAAGTGAAGGGAAATGACCGCGAAATGCGGGGAAATGGCTGTGAAGTGAAGGGAAATGACCGCGAAATGCGTGGAAATGACCGTGAATCAACACAGAATTGTTTGGAATGACCATAAAATGCATGGAAATGACTGTGAAGTGAAGTGAAATGACCGCGAAATACGTGAAAATGACTGTGAAGTGAAGGCAATGACTGCGAAATGCATGCAAATGACCATGAATCAACATGGAATTGTTTGGAATGATCGTGAAATGCATGGAAATGACTACGAAGTGAAGGGAAATGACCGCGAAATGCGTGGAAATGACTATGAAGTGAAGGGAAATGACTGCGAAATGCGTGGAAATGACCGTGATTTTCTTGAAGGGCAAAAGAAAATGGTAATGTACTCCATCACTTGATCGTGACGTAAAGGGAATTGAGCGGGGAGTAAATGAAATTATATAATACACAAACAAATCACAATTCAGACTGAAATCACTATTATGAACACATCATTTAATATAAAATTATAACAATATATACAAGGCATCATTTACATTATTTCACCCTGAATATTTTACAAGAAATCATTTACATTAATTTACAGCTCCCACAAAATTTACATTATACCTAAGACAATTATATTTTGTGGTCACTGAGGCAGTCATAAGCTATAGAGTTCCTAAAGCTGGGAGTGAATTGCTGCAAGTCTCTCCCTGATAAAATTTCACTGCTGCACAAAATGTCTATGTATTTCATGACAAAAATGCCACAATCATATCCGTTCGACTGCTTTGGTACGGAGGTATCTTCTTTGACCGTTCAAGACTTCCCATCCAACACAGACATATCTCCCGCGGCATGGAATAATATAGGCAAGGCCTCCTTCATCAGCTCGATATGAAGCCTGTATCGACTGAGTGCCCTCGAATGCAAACTGTCAAGTATAACGATTTCCCGATCTCAAGGGTGGATGACCATCAGGTACCAATGAGCGTTGGCGTGGTTGACTGGTACGTATACCTGTCCATATTTGACAAGATAAGATATCATTATAGACATCATAGAAATGGGTACACATAGCGTTAATAACTTGTACTGATACCATTACCTCTTCATTCTGCCACATGGCCTTCTGCTTTTCACGATGTTTAACAATATCGTATACTGTGAGTTTCTTCACTTCTATAACTGAACGAACATCGTCACCTCCAATGTCTCGATACATTCTCAATGTTGACATGTCAATGTCGATACATGGCTATTACAAATAACATACTGAATTAGAACATATATCATACAATGAAATAACATAATAACCATGATCTTCTTCATACAGTTACTAGGAAAAATGTGGGGCAACACTTGCAGTCCTTTGTATATATAGTAGGAAATGAACCGTGCCTTCTCTCCAGGAAACCGACGTACTTATCAATGGCCTAATCAACAAATATGGTGAATTAAGCTCTAGTCTAATATAATTGTTGAATAACCATAGATATATGTGTGTGAATTACTTACAACGCTATCAACCCATGCTTTTTTCTCTCATATGGTCTTGAACCAACCAAAATCCGTCGTTTCTTTGTTTGCGTTGGCCCAACTATCCAATTCATGCAGTTCCTCCTCTGATATTACCCTAAATGGATCAATTTTGGCCTGGAAGGGTATGAGAGAACTACACAATTCTTTCGATTTCTCACTGTCGATGGCCTTACTTGGAGTTGTTTGAATGGAAGAGATGGAAGTGAATAGAGAACGCTTGTATACAGAAGGCTTCAATACCCTCTTAGTTCTCCTCTTATATGCTGCAATGAAAGGCAGTGATTTCTCACATATATCAGCGTCTAAGGCATCCGAGTGTTGAACATCCATCTCTCTGTTTCCCTATCCCTACATTCCAATTCCTCATCCTCCATCTCAAACTCTTCCTTCTCTTTCTCTAACTCCTTCTCCTTTAAAAACTGCATCTTCTCTAAAGGAAACACCTCCATCTGCTTCTTCAACTCCATCTTACCCTCCTCCAACTCTTTTTTCTCCTTCTTCAATACCTCATTTCTGATCCTCAGTTCTTCCTTCTCCCTCATTAACATGTCCCTCTCCATCTTCAAAACTGTCTTCTCATTCAACTCTTCCTTCTGTAACCTCAAGGCTTCCATTACTTTTAGCATTAGTTCCACCTCCATCCGTACTACTTCTCTCTCCCTCTCTATTGATTCTTCTCTCTCTTTTAGCGTCCGTTCCTGCCGCTTCAACTCTTCCCTATCTCTCTCCAATTGAACCCTCTCCGCCTCAAGCTCCTCCCTATCTTCCCTCGACTCCGCAGTCAGTTGCAATTTCACTCCCTCATCGCCACTCTCTTCCTCTCCCCCTTCTTATCCCTCTCCCTGTCCTAATCTCCCTTACATATCTTTATCATCTTCATCTTTAATGCCCTACAAAGTGAAGCAATGTATGTATCAGTTATATAACATGTCAAAGTAAATATAACATATCAACATAAAAGAATATTTCTCTGACATCTTACATCAAATCTATCACGGACCAAATGAACGGCCTCCGTCTCCAGCTCCTCAATGGTAGACTCTAAGCTAAGAACTATCTCGGTCTACAAGAGAACAATCTTCATTTTCATATACAGAAACATATATATATATATATATATATATATATATATATATATATATATATATATATAGTTCAATAAGTGATCACTTAGCTTCTTAGCAATAGACGTACATCTTCACTCTCCAATATTTGATGAATCTTTTTATACTTCTAAACCTTTCATCCTCGATATTGTGTGAATCTTGAAATTTGAGAGGGAATGTATGAAATGATACATTGTCGGAGAGCCGGTACTCTCTCAAGGCCCCATATCTATTATAATGAAATGACAAGATGATGTTAAATACATATAGTTTCATATAAACTATAAATTAAAATAGACAAGGACAAAATCCTTACTTGTAGGGGAAATATGCAACCACGGATATTGTAATGAAGCCCATGTGATGCCATCAAGGCATTTTCGATCCCTTCAGTCATCGTCCGGAAGGCCACACTACCCCAAGGGTAGTGTTTAAAGTCTTCCAACGAGTCAATAAGGTCGATAAATTCTGTACGACACATAATATTCGTGTCGGTTCCCCTAACAAACCACTCTACACATAATATTAGGGCTACCTTCACGACATCTTCGTGCTTCTTGCTATCAACTATCCTATTGAACACCTCTAGTACAGGTTTCTTTAGGATAGGATTTAAATTGAAGTATTTTTTCTCATATTGACTTCTTCAAACGAGGGATATTAGTTATGGAGAGGTCACCAAACTTCGGCCCTGTTATTAAGGTGAAGTCCATCTCGGAAAACTTTACGCGGTTCCCCTGTATCTCGAATATAAGATTACCTATATATCTCTCAATAAGTGAGTGAAAAATTGCTCCTATAAACCTAAATGATGGAATGTATAATAAAAATAAGAATGGGGTCTCCCTAAATATATTTATTTTACTGTCATTCTTCTCCAACCCAGGCTTGAAGCTATCAAACCACCATGTCAAAGAACATTGGCATGATATGGTGGGGACCAACTCGCCAAATCCCTTATGCAAGGGTTTATTATCTGCAAGGATGAATGAGAAATTATATCAATGATAACATTCAATATTTAACAAAACATAATGTTAAAGTTTACTTATTGTGAGTTTGCCGAGTCGGCGGTCAATTATTGATTAATTCCAAATAAAAGTACAGGACTTATAGGTGAATTTTCACAAGTTTTGTGGCTGTGTCACTCATATATCAGCCAATTTCATGAAGTCGTCAGTAAATTTATACAAGGTTGTTGGTCAATAAGATGTCAATATCAAGCAGTTATCGGTCATTTTGACATTCAACAAGCATGCGGCCAATTTTACTAAGTTATCAGTCCATGAAATGAGTGCAATTTACCGTGACGTGAAGGGGATTGTTCGTGAAATGCATGGAATTGACCGTCAATTGAAGGGAATTGTCCTGCAATGCATAGAATTGACCGTAACATGAGGGGGGGTGTCCTTGAAATGCATGGAATTGACCATGAAGTGAAGGGAAGTCGCCGAAAATGACCGTGAAATGCATGGAGGGGATTGACTGTGAAATGCATGGAATTGACTGTGAAGTGCAGGGGAGTCGCCGAAAATGGCCATGGAATGCATGGAATTAACCGTGAAGTGAAGGGGAGTAGCCGGAAATGACCGTGAAATGCACGGAATTAACCATGAAGTGAAGGGGATTGACCGTGAAATGCACGGAATTGACTGTGCAGTGAAGGGGAATGACCGTGAAATGCATGGAATTGACCGTGCAGGGAAGGAAATTGACCATGAAATGAATGAAAATGACCGTGAACTGAAGTGAATTGACCGTGAAGTTAGTTATATGTTTCTTACAGTTGTGAGTCAAATTTCACTTAACGCTAAGTCAATTCCATTCACTTTGTGGTCATTTTGAGTCAGTTCACGGTCATTTTAACTTAATTCACGGTCATTTTAGGTCAGTTCACGGTCCTCATCAATAACTCAGTGGGTCCTCGATCTATTAACTCAGTTAGTGCTCGTCAGTCTTCATTTTGCATCACATCTCATTTCATTCTTTATTTCAAAAACCCTCATTGTGGGCCATTTGAGCATTAACTTTTGCCCATCTATCAGGACATGTTATACCATTCAGTGTTTAAAATAAAACAGGGTTGTACACGAGTCAAGCTAGCTTGAACGACTCGCTCGAGACGTCCGGAGTCGGCTCGGATTGGCTCGGCTTGAAAGGCCAACTCGAGTCAAGTAAAGTTGAGTTCAAGCCGAGTTCGACCATGGTGTATTGTAACTTGACTCAAATCGAACTCAACTTGACTCAGCATGGGCGAGTCAAGCCGATCTTGGCCCAACTTGACTCGACACGAACTCGGCTCAGTATGGACGAGTCAATCCGAGCTTCGCCCACATCGACTGGACCCGGCTCGATGTACGACACTAAAATCTTATGGACCGTGCGCATATATAGTATAAAATATAGTGGGGTCCACAAAAAGCGAGGAATTTGAATATACCAGCCGTTCGATGCTTCTTACATGGGGGGACCATTTTTGTCCTTTCTTCAGTTCCCAAAAGTCGAAAATGACGTGCTTAGGGTCTGTATTCTTGACCGGACAAAGGGGAAATAAAAAATGAAGAAAATGGAGGGTTTTACTGGAAGGTGAATAGTCACAAAGGGGGAGAAGTAATCATCTAATCAGATTCGGTTGGCTAGGATGAAGGATCAGGGAGATGAAAGAAGAAAAAAATAAGATTTTCGGTGGAGATGGGGCTGGCAGCGTTCGAAGGGGCATTTTTTAGAGCAGGGGCATTTTTATCATGTGCAAGGGTGTCCGTACGCCTGGGGAGTATTCATGGAAACTAAAAAGGAATGGACTTAAAAAGGTTGTAGGCCATATAGTGGTCGTACAGTTGGAAATTTCTCCTTCCTAAATGAAAGGGATGTTCTAGATTCCAAGTTTTTTCGTGCAGGAGGAATTATTGGGTCTGCTTGCAGTTTGCTGACGCTCGATTGGAACATAATTCAGAGATCCAAACCGTCGATGTGGTGGACCCCTCCGTGTATGGTCCTCTAATCAGATCTATAGCACTGTCTAATGGAAGCGGATTAGCTGCGACACCGGATCCAGCAAGGTATGTACGACCCTGACCTTAGGGCCCACCTCAATGTATGTGTTGTATATCCACGTCGTCCATCCGTTTTACTAGCTTATTTTAGGGTAATGAATTCCCACCGTTAAAAACTTCTTGGTGATCCAACTGCTAGTTGTGTTCTCCCTTCATCAGGTTGGATCGCAAATAAACATTACAGTGGATCATAGGAAGTTTTGAATGGTGTCCATCCAATGATTACTATTTCATATGATGTGGTCCACCTAAGATTTGTAATTGCTTCAGTCTTGGTTTTAAATGCATTCAAACGACTAAGAACGATGCTCAGAATGAAGCCGGTTTTGGTTTGAAGGGGAGTGTTGGAAGTCCAAACCAAACTCGTTGGATTCTCAAGGACATTAAACGGAGGAGGAAGCTTCCAGCGTCCTGGACGTTTTCCCCTTACAATTGTTCAGCTTCTCCAAGCAGCTATTTAATAATTAGTTTGATATTTGTAATAGTAGTTAATACTATGTCCCTGTAGTGTATTTTAAATGGGCATTTGTGTCTTTTTACCTTGATGGAAAAGTCTATATAAGGGAGCTCATGTAGTCCGTTTGGAATCAAGTCAGTAAGCTTGTAAGCATCAGTCAATAGTAAACAATAGCAAAGTTTCTCCTCTTCTACGTGTCCAGTGAGCTCAAACCTAAGGCTTTGTAAAGCCAAGATAAACTCTGGCTAATAAAGCCAACACCCTGAACCTGACCGATCTAGTTGTCAGAGCCTTCGGTCAGTTTAGGGTTGGAAAACCCCAACCCAAATTGAAATCAGGTTGGTTTTCATTTGAGAAAATTCCGGTTGGGTTGGGAATAATCACACGTTGGATCGGGTCAGGTTGGGTATGATTGGGCACCTCAGGTTGGAATTCAGGTCCAATCAGGTTGCGGATTGGGCCAACCAATCCCACTTGCCCAAGTTGCAGCCCTATTGGTATTGCTAATATTTTCAATCATTTTTATTAAACATCGATTCAAGTCTAGTACTCTTGGAGTCTTTGATTACACCCAACCCATCAGAACAAAGAGTCAGTCAGAAGTTTTCAGGTTTTCAAACCATTGTTTCAACACACACCCAAGAGTTCACATTCTACCGGCATAAGTACATTTGTTAATGTGGTTAGAATCATCCCATTAGTGCAATATTTGGAGCCCAGCAAACCCACTACAGCACAATGAAAAATCTCACCACCACTTAGGTTGTGCCTAATTTCTCAAAAAAACATTACTGAACTCCTCCCCGCCGGTGTGCCAGGCTGTCATTTCAACTAAAAGTTTAAACTAACACTACACCAAAATCGTCATTTAGGAACGGTTTTAAACCGTTCCTAAATGCTTCAGGAACGGTTTAAAACCGTTCCTAAATGAGGTGTTGCAAAAAATCAGAAACGGTTTAGAACCGTTTTAGGTACCGTTTCAAATTCTAGAGATGGAATTTTAGGAACGGTTTTAAACCGTTCTAGTGCCAACGGTCATATTTGGGAACAGTTTTTTTTCTTCTTATTTCGAAACGATTTTAAACCAAAAAACCTACTATAAAAAATAAAATAAAATAAAGAAACAAATATATTTGAAGCCATATTCATTTAAGAATCAAAACATAGTAAAAACAACCATGATGTAATCTGAAACATTATTTATCTTACTTGTAAACCTGACAGTAAAAACTAAAATCTGCAATGAAAGACTTCAAAATAAAAAGACAATTCAATGGAAGTTGTCAAGCAGACGAACAACTCCACAATGTCAGGGATCAGCTCAAACATGTATTTTACATTATAGTAATGAAGTTGACCTTGACTATTCTTGCACTAGTATTATATGCATTCAAAACCTGTATAAGCATTAAAAGAGTGGACTCAGCTCAAAAACTCAATTTACATTGCAAAAGCTTAAAAAGAAGTGAAGAAAAAAAAAATCCATCCTTACTTCTGTTGGAGTCATTACTCCAAGGATGAACATAACATTGCTACCATGGAAATCATTTGAGATTTCCTGATGAAATAAAAGCATTAGAGATTTCCTGATGATATAGAGAAAGTGGTCAGAAAGGAAAAAAATAAAAAAAACTGAAAGCATATTATACAAGTTTCGGGAATGCTGGGCATTCTATCAATCTGATCAAAATGAATGCATATGAAGGTAGTGGGCAAAAAAATTATAGAAATTGTAAAGAAAATTAAATTTCTATTATAGACAACTTCCGAGTTTCAGAAAGAAATGCAGTTTACCTTCATGGAGGTGTCCAGCTTGTCAAGAAGATTGACCATCTTTTGCACCTCCTCACCGGCGTTGGGGCCAGGATGCTTCAAAGCAGTAGCTTCGAATCCACTCTAAGAGAAGGTTCCTGCAATTACGGTGAAAGCAACTCTTGTAATTTCAGCAAAATGGGTTCCCTCACATGATGTTTCTTTCTAGATTTGTTTATCAAAATCTACTAGATTTGCACATGTTGTGGGAAGAAATGTGCAACACCTGAGATTTGTGGAGCCACAATACGTGTGCTATCCATTAGTTGTTCACCTCATTGTCACCGTAGATGATAAAGATCAGCTCAATCCAAAACTCATGTGGGCCACACCACCAAAACAATGAAATGTATGTTAACAAAGATGTCAATCAATTCTGAAGTCTCAACAGGCTAAAAACATGCAAAGCTTATATGCTGAATTAATATTTCATTTTTTTCGAGCAGTACCTTAAATGAACAGAGCGCTTTTCATGGTAGAAAAGCTGAGGGTTGATAACCTGCTAAGTTTTGATTTGAGTCGGCCAATTTTAGAACTACTTGTAACTACACTCCTAGGAAATCAATTCACCCCATACGTTATCCCTGGTCACCATCTAATACATAAAAAACACATGAATCCATAACAAGACCAGATACGAATCTTGTCAGAGGTCACCCTGCTGAATATAGAATCTTGCCTGTGATGAGCTTTTGTTGATTCTGTATGATCCTTAGAGAATTATGAATAAGAATAATTGTAGCAATATATTTAAACTGCAGCATTCCAAAGAGGGGTTATCCAATGCTGGATCCAAAGAATGGTGTTTTTTTTTTACCTAATCTAGCAATGGTACACATAGGACTCACCCACCTTTTGGCACTTTTGGCTATTCACCTGGTGGGACTCATCATGGATGATCTTTTTATCCAATTGATGGGTTGAAAATAGAGGTAAGAGATGATGTTCCATGTTTGAGAAGAAGCATGGATCCAGTTGGATGGTTAGGACCACATGATGGTTTCCTCATCAATTATGGGGCCCACCATGCAGACAGTTATGGATCACCAAATGGCAGGCTAACACGTACAATTTGCTGGTCCTAGTAAAATTAGTTGATTGAACATTGTATATTTCCTCTATTCAAAATGGTGTCCATTAAAAGCAATTCTTCAAAGAACTCATACTGAAAGATTGAAGCCATAACAGCTCCCTTACATTTGCTTGGAAGGTTCTGATCCTTTGGATCTTCCAGCTGCAATTTGTAAATATATAAGAGGAAAAAAGAAGAGCAAGCTTGTTTCAAGGTACAATGAGGTAATTTTTGCAAGTGACTGTACATATCAATCTTAGAAGTAACTCACGGTGTAATCGGCTTAGAACTATGATCCTTATGATTGGATTTGACTTAAAAAATAATTTCATCTCATTTTAGTAAACAATAATTATGAATTAAAGATAACCACAATTTACATAAACTATGATCTCTAATTTGTAACTACCGTTATCTATAATACATAACTACACTTAACTAAAATGAGATCACATTATTTTGAAGTGGCAACCAAACAGGGCCTTAGATGCCTTCTCAAATTAATGATCCAGGCATTTCTGGAACCGTCTCCAGGACATGGAACGGACAAGACAGCTTGTAAGAATTTTCTGCAGGAGCTTGCCCCCCTAGCTTGTAAGAATTTTCCTTATCAATGATAAGGTGTTAGTCTAGAGGATTGAATAACACAATAGAGAACAGGGGATTTTCAAGCAGGTACAGTCATCCTCCCCTTATATAAGGAGAAAATATGTTATTTCCCCTATTTACAAGCAGGTACCCACCTGGCCTGAGATCGTTAATGCAAGCTATGGCTGTTGGATCCTTGTGATCAGCCTGCAATCATAATCACAAAGAATAATTTGAATGCATAAATGGTAAAGGCATGCATGCTCATTAGTGCACGTAGTGGAGTGATATAAATATTGTTAGGCAAAGACAGTAATGTGGTGCTAGAAAATTGAAACAGCTAGAACAGAGAGGCAAGGATAGTAAAAACAACAATGGAGTGGCTGCTTTGCGCTAGTGCAAGCATATCCATGGCCGTGGTATATCTTGAAAGAGCACATTTTTTTCCAAAGAATCGCAACTTCCAAGAAGTTCAACATACATAACATATCTTCTCAGCCTTTTGGCTAAAATCAAGTGTAGTATCTATAACGATCATTTCATGGTCTTTTGGATGGTGTCAACCTCTACTCCAATCAGGTTGTAGGTGTGTGACTTCTAAAGTCCTCAATGCACCTGATGTTTGGGGCCTACTGGTATAATCTAGAAGCTTAATTCTGATAGTGGAAGCAACATGAACTTGATCATCCATTATTGCAGTTGGCCTCATGCATGATTCCGAATGATCCATTGTTGTATATTACACCATCACAATGAGTGAAGCTGATGCCACATCCATGAGAAGACAAAGCACTGGAGGTTTTTTTTTATTGTTTTCAATTCCTTCATGATTGACTGAGAAAACAAGCTAAATGCTATCAGATGGCCAAATCGCACTCCTCATTTGTGGATTCTTAACCAGGTCTTTGTTAAGTTTTTCACTCATCATTTGATGTCTGTGTTTAGGATCTTCAACGTGCATTACAGGATGAACTAAGAACACAAGCCTTAGTTGTCCAGGTATAAAGAGAGTTGATTGTTTGCACAGGAATTGAGTTTTAGTGTTTCATTTGGCATATGGCCCGCCCAAGCATTTAGCGTTGGCCCCCACTTTATCAATGGGTTTCTTCATTACTTCCAATGGAAATAGCAGCAGAGAAGTCACCCTCTCTCAAATCTCAATGTCTAGGTAATAGATCTGAAGGCATACACATCAAAGGTTGAATATCAGTTCAGGAAGCAAATGCTTGCTTACAGGTCTAAGTGAAATTTTCTGCCTCTTTTGCTTTCCACCAATTGCCTTTTGATCAATAGTCTCCTCTTCTGAAGCATAACAAAACAGCAGACCAGAAAATCATATATTTAGTCAGATGGACCACAAAAGCAATGCAACAATGATATAAAACCAGAATCTGGTCATGTTATCTACTACAACAGTTTGTGAATCAGCTCAAAATCTAGCTATTTAACAAATGGTCCAATCATTTTTATTTTTTTTTAAATACAGAGAACATCCATTAAGCTGAAAAGCATCAAACAGAAGAAGTATCAGAGCCTGGATAGAAGGAAGGTTGTTCTCCAGACTATGAAACTTTCACCAATATACCATTTACAAGCCAATTGCATATTCCTGACAATGAATAACCAGATGTAACATGGGAATCTGTTGTGCTCGAATGATTAGCATGTGCCTATGTACAAATTTCTACAGTTCAATCGAGCTGAAATGTGTAATGTGAATGGGATCATGCACTTAAGGAGATTTTTTTGTGCCATCCTTTGCATTTGCAAAATAAAGGAATAAATTTGCAGATAATCAGAATTCTTGAGTGTACAATATGATTAAAGAAAATGCCATTACTTTAAAAAAAAACAGTCAGCAACCCACTGAGACGCATGCCCAAAGTCTATTGATTTCATGGGCCCTGCCATGATGTATGTGTTTTATCCACGTCAGCCATCTATTTTTCCAGCTCAATTTAAGGCATGAGTCAAAAAAAATGAGGCAGATTCAAAGCTCAATTAGACTACACCACAGGAAACAGTGGGGGTGTAATATCAAAGGAGATGATAAAATTATGATGAAGTATATTACAAAGGAGATTATAAAATTATGATGAAGGATGCAGAGCCCATCACAAAACAATTGACCTAGTAAGCATTGGGTTCTTAGGATTCCTTTCAACATATCAACTATAACACAGAAACCGACGTCTCATTCAAAACCATGAGGCTGCTTCAAAATGACTGACTCACAAAGCAGCAATTGACTCAAGTCATAGAAACACCACCCTATTTTTCCCCTATTTTTTCTTTTTCTTCTTCAAATGGTATATCCCAAATCTATCTAAATAGCAACTAAAAAATACAGCATGGTATATCACAGAATAGCATTTTTTCAGAAGTAATTTCTCAAAATACTGTAGAAAAATAAAAGATCTAAACTAATTTTCAGACTGTAACTTAACTGATTTTTTAGGAAAGCCCTAATTCGCTTATCTACAGATCTAGATAACAGGGAGACTCAAAATTTTGGGGAAAAAAACAATAGATCTTGTTCCAGTACTAAGATCTGAACCTATTTCACCTAAAATCCTTATCCGGTTACAGATTTACAGGAAACAGAACCAAATTCTAGTATTATATCCTCTGGTAATCTGTGGATTTGCAGATCTAGGGCTTATGAAGACCTGAAGATTGGAAAATGAACTATGATTCAAAGAGCTGATATTGAATCGTGATTAATAAAACAAGATCTGAACCTTCACTAACCTTATTATCGATTTCCACAACCGATTCGAACAGAAATGCTGAAATTTCAACAATTTGCAGATCTAAAAGATAAGAAAACCTATAACTTTTTGATCGGCGATCGAGCTAGAATCCTCATTTTGAAGCGCAGGTTCGAAGGAGGGAAGCGCAAAGGAAATGGTGAATAACATATCTGCGAGATCGGCACGATCCAGGAGCGTGAAAGAAGGGAATGTAGAGATGAGATGTTAGGGTTTGAAGAGAAGAGGATAGGAGTTTTGGTGTTGAAGAGGAAGAATAAGAGCAAGACGAGATGGGAGATTTGAAGAGAGATGCGAGACGAGAGAGACGGGCGATTGAAGAAAAGGGGAAGCAAAAGAGCATAACATGGAAAGACGGTACTCGTGGGTTTTGAAAAATGTGCCTACATTTGAAAACGGTTTAGAACCGTGTGCACTTGGAAACGATTTAAAATTGTACATGAACCAAAGCATTGGCCGTTCCTGATAAACGATTTTGGTGTAGTATAATATCATTACATTCCAAAACTTCTATTATACTTGAAAAAAAAAAAGAAACCCATAAGCATAGCCACCTCCTATCCTATCAAAAAACCAAGGATCTGAAACCCTCTCTCATGAAGATTCTATTCCCAGCCAAAATGCCCTCTTTAAGTTTAAATAAATAACAAAAACTCAACATTGTTGCTCTTCAAATGAGTCAGTTTCTACAGCCGTACAATACTCAACGTTCTTTAAACAGATTCAGTGCCTGCGCGACATCCATTGCTGCCGTCGCAATATGAATGCTGACCTGCACCTTCCTGTCAAGAAAATGAGGCATTAGTGAGCAGGGCGACAAACATTGCGAACTAAATCTACGAAGGTTTCAAGGTATCACGTTTTTATCCCCATACTAACCTGATAATAGTTAAAGATTTTAAAGAAAATAGTTAAAGTGAATGGTTAAAGAACTAAATCTATGAAGGTTTCAAGGCAACGCTCGTTGATATACCGTGTTACAACAGCTGTAAGTAATAAAGGTAAGAAATTTACAACTGTACGACCCATATATGGCCCATTTATATTTTAAAGCCCACTTCTTTTTACCTCTCAGGAATAAGCCCTAGATGTAAGGGCGGCTTGCCAAAGGTCGAAAATGCCCCTGCTTTTTCCTTCAAGCGGATCGGTGGTGCTCGAGGACGAGCGTTGACGCTCCTCGAACTCCGAGTTATACGAACGGTTCAAAAGATATCAAAGTTACATGGCCCCACTGTTATGTATTTATTATATCCACAACTATCATCCATGTTTCGAGATCATTTCGGAGCATTATCAGAAAAAAAAATCATATCCAAAGATCAACTGGACCACACCACAAAGAGTAGCAGGGAAATTGATTTTCACCGTAAAATTTTTGTAGGGCCCACCATAACATTTATTTTCCATCCAATCTATTCATAAGGTCACAGAGACCTGGATGAAGAGGAAAAACAAATTTCATAATGATCCAAAACTTCTATGACCCCTAAAAGGGTTTCAATGGTAGACGTTCAATCCTCCACGGCCTTTTACAGTGTGGTCCACTTGATAGCTAGATCTCTCTTATTTTTCATCTCAAGCCTTAATATGAGTTCACCAAATAGATGGACGGTTTGGATATAACACATGCCTCATAATAGGACCCACAAAAAGCGGCGGGGATTACAATAGCAAAAAATAAAATATAATAATAATAATAATATTTAATAAATAAACTAGGAATTTATGGCTACAGTGTTTTCTATAGCTACGGATTATAACCGTAGCTATAGCCATAGCCCCTGCCCTTTCAATATGTCCTTTCATATGTATCGAAGGTCTTTCGATATGTATCGAAGTTCTTTTGATTAATCGAAAAAGGTTCAGAACTGTCCAGCGAGTTTGCCTCAAAAATCCTGCAATTTTCGATACATATCGAAGAGTATTCGATATGTATCGAAGGTGATTTGACCAATAACTACAGATCATAACCGTAGCCATAACTGTAGTATGTGCCAATCTATGATTTTATTTTTTTTATTTTTTTATTTTACATGGAGAACTTTATTCTCCCTACAATTTTCTCTAATACATATTTATATAAATATGTATATATATGCATATAAAAAAAATTCTCTCTTTTTTTCATTTCTTTCTTTATTCATTTAACAAGAATATCTTCTAAAGCAAAATTAGTTATGTGACGTACCCTATATGATTTTGGGGTAGGAGAAGCTACCTTAGCCAACCAACCTGGTTATTTTTCTAGATTCCATCAGGTCTATGGTCAAAAATCCATTTCATTCACTTCGCGGTCAATTTCAATCAGTTTACGATCAATTTCATTCATTTCATTTACTTCGCAATCAATTCCATGCATTTCACGGTCAATCCCGGCGATTCCATTTTGATTCACAGTCATTTCCATGCATTTCACGGTCAATCACGGCGATTCCGTTTTGATTCACGGTCATTTCCATGCATTTCACGATCGATCCCGAAAATTCCGTTTTGATTCACTGTCATTTCCATGCATTTCACGGTCAATTCCCTTCACTTCACAGTCATTTCCATGCATTTCATGGTCAATTCGCTTCACTTCACGGTCAATTTCATGCATTTCACGGTCAATCCCGGTGATTCCATTTTGATTCATGGTCATTTCCATGCATTTCACGGTCAATTTCCTTTACTTCATGGTCATTTTCATGCATTTCACGGTCATTTCCCTACACTTCACAGTCATTTCCATGCATTTCACAGTTAATCCCGGCAATTCCGTTTTGATTCACGATCATTTCCATGCATTTCACGATCAATTCACTTCACTTCACGGTCATTTCCATGCACTTCACAGTCAATACCGGCGATTCCGTTTTGATTCACTGTCATTTCCATGCATTTCACGATCAATTCCCTTCACTTCATGGTCATTTCCATGCATTTAACGGTCATTTCCCTACACTTCATGGTCATTTCCCTACACTTCACGGTCATTTTCATGCATTTCACGGTCAATCCCGGCAATTCCGTTTTGATTCACAGTCATTTCCATGCATTTCACAGTCAATTCCTTTCTCTTCAGGGTCATTTCCATGCATTTCACGGTCAATTTGCTTCACTTCACTGTCATTTTCATGCATTTCACGGTCAATCCCGGCAATTATGTTTTGATTCACAGTCATTTCCATGCATTTCGCTGTCAATTCACTTCACTTCATGGTCATTTTCATGCATTTCACGGTCAATTCACTTCACTTCACAGTCATTTCCATGCATTTTACAGTCAATCCTAGCGATTCCGTTTTGATTCACGGTCATTTCCATGCATTTCACGGTCAATTCCCTTCACTTCACAGTCATTTCCATTCATTTCACGGTCATTTCCCTACACTTCACTGTCATTTCCATGCATTTCATGGTCAATCCCGACGATTCTGTTTTGATTCACGGTCATATCCATGCATTTCACAGTCAATTCCCTTCATGTCACAGTCATTTTCATGCATTTCACGGTCATTTCCCTACACTTCACGGTCATTTCCATGCATTTCCCGATCAATCCTGGCAATTCCGTTTTGATTCACAGTCATTTCCATGCATTTCACAGTCAATTTCCTTCACTTCATGGTCATTTTCATACATTTCACGGTCATTTCCCTACACTTCACGGTCATTTCCATGCATTTCACGGTCAATCCCAGGGATTCCGTTTTGATTCACGGTCATTTCCATGCATTTCACGGTCAATTCTCATCACTCCAAGGTAATTTTCATGTATTTCACGGTCAATTCGCTTTAGTTCACGGTCATTTTCGTGCACTTCACAGTCAATCCCAGCGATTCCGTTTTGATTCATGGTCATTTTCATGCATTTCACGGTCAATTCCCTTCACTTCACGGTCATTGCCATGCATTTCACGGTCATTTCCCTTCACTTCACAGTCATTTCCATGCATTTCATGGTCAATTCGCTCACTTCACAATCATTTCCATGCATTTCATGGTCAATTCGCTTCACTTCACGATCATTTCCATGAATTCACGGTCAATCCCGGCTATTATGTTTCATTTCACGGTCATTTTCATGCATGGAATTGACCGTGAAATGAAGTGAATTGACTGTGAAATGCATGGAAATGACCGTGATATGAAACGGAATCGTCGGGATCGACCGTGATGAAAATGACCATGAAGTGAAGAGAATTGACTGTGAAATACATGAAAATGACCGTGAAGTGAAGCAAATTGATCGTGAAATGCATGAAAATGATCGTGAAGTGAAGGGACTTGATCGTGAAATGTATGGAAATGACCGTGAATCAAAACGGAATCGCCGGGATTGACCGTGAAATGGATGAAAATGACCGTGAAGTGAAGCGAATTGACCGTGAAATGAATGGAAATAAACGTGAAGTGAAGGGAATTGACCGTGAAATGCATGGAAATGACCGTGAATCAAAACGGAATCACCGGGATTGACCGTAAAATGCATGGAAATGACGGTGAAGTGTAGGGAAATGACCGTGAAATGCATGAAAATGACCGTGAAGTAAAGTGAATTCACCGTGAAATGCATGAAAATGACCGTGAATCAAAACAGAATCGCCGGGATTGACCTTGAAATGCATGGAAATGACCGTGAATCAAAACGGAATCGCCGGGATTGACCGTGAAATGCATGGAAATGACCGTAAAGTGAAGCGAATTGACTGTGAAATGCATGGAAATGACTATGAAGTGAAGGGAATTGACCGTGAAATGCATGGAAATGACCATGAATCAAAACAGAATCGTTGGGATTGACCATGAAATGCATGAAAATGACCATAAAGTGAAGCGAATTGACCGTGAAATGTATGGAAATGACCGTGAAGTGAAGGGAATTGATCGTGAAATGCATGGAAATGACCGTGAATCAAAACGGAATCGTCAAGATTGATCGTGAAATGCATGAAAATCACCATCAAGTTAAGCGAATTGACCGTGAAATGCATGGAAATGACCATGAAGTGAACGGAATTAGCCGTGAAATGCATGGAAATGACCGTGAATCAAAACGGAATCGCCGGGATTGACCATGAAGTGTAGGGAAATGACCGAGAAATGTATGAAAATGACCGTGAAGTGAAGGGAATTGACCATGAAATGCACGGAAATGACCGTGAATCAAAACAGAATCGCAGGGATCGACCGTGAAGTGCATGGAAATGACCGTGAAGTGAAGCGAATTGACCGTGAAATGCATGGAAATGACCGTGAAGTGAAGAGAATTGACCGTGAAATGCATGGAAATGACCGTGAATCAAAACGTAATCACTGGGATTGACCGTGAAATGCATGAAAATGACCGTTAAGTGTAGGGAAATGACTGTGAAATGCATGAAAATTACCGTGATGTGAAGGGAATTGACAGTGAAATGCATGAAAATGACCGTGAATCAAAACGGAATCACCGGGATTCACTGTGAAGTGCATGGAAATGACCGTGAAGTGAAGCGAATTGATCGTGAAATGCATGGAAATGACCATGAAGTGAAGAGAATTGACCGTGAAATGCATGGAAATGACTGTGAATCAAAACGGAATCGCCGGGATTGACTGTGAAATGCATGAAAATGATCATGGAGTGTAGGGAAATGACCGTGAAATGCATGAAAATGACCGTGAAGTGAAGGGAATTGACCATGAAATGCATGGAAATGACCGTGAATCAAAACGGAATCGCCGGGATTGACCGTGAAATGCATGGAAATGACCGTGAAGTGTAGCGAAATGACCGTAAAATGCATGGAAATTACCGTGAAGCGAAGGGAATTGCCCGTGAGCATGAAAATGACCGTGAATCAAAACAGAATCGCTATGATTAACTGTGAAATGCATGGAAATGACCGTGAAGTGTAGGGAAATGATCGTGAAATGCATGGAAATGACCGTGAAGTGAAGGGAATTGACTGTGAAATGCATAGAAATGACCGTGAATCAAAACAGAATCGCCGGGATTGACCGTGAAATATATGGAATTGATCGCGAAGTAAATGAAATGAACGAAATTGACCGCGAAGTGAATGAAATGGATTTTCGAGCATAAACCTAATGGAATCTTGAAATATAACTAGGTTGGTTGGATACAGTAGCTTCTTCTACCCCAAAATTATATAGGGTACGTCAAGTAACTAATTTTGGTTTAGAAGATATTCTTGTTAAATGAATAAAGAAAGAAATGAAAAAAAGAGAGGAATTTTTTTATATGCTTATATATACATATTTATATAAATATGTATTAGAGAAAATTATAGGTAGAATTAAGTTCTCCATGTAGAAAAATAAAAATAAAAATTCATAGACTGGCATAGAGTACAGTTATGGCTGCGGTTATAATCCGTAGCTATTGGTCAAATCACCTTCGTTACATATCGAATACTCTTCGATATGTATTGAAAATTGCAGGATTTTTGAGGCAAACTCACTGGACAGTTCTAGGCCTTTTTCGATTAATCGAAAGACCTTCGATACATATCGAAAGACATATCGAAAGACCTTCGATACATATAAAAGGACATATTGAAATGGCAGGGGCTATGGCTGTCGCTACGGTTATAATCCGTAGCTATAGAAAACATGGTAGCCATAAGTTCCTGATTTATTTATTTATTTATTATTATTATTTTATTTTATTTTATTTTTTGTTGTTGTAATCCCCACCACTTTTTGTGGGTCCTATTATGAGGTATTTGTTATATCCAAATTGTCCATCTATTTGGCGAACTCGTATTAAGGCTTGACACGAAAAATAAGAGAGATCTAGCTATTAAGTGGACCACACTTTAAAATGCTGTGAAGGATTGAACGTCTACCATTGAAACCAGGGGTCACAAAAGTTTTGGATCATTATGAAAATTATTTTTCTTCTTCATCCAGGTCTTTGTGACCTTATGAATAGATTGGATGGAAAATAAATGTTATGGTGGGCCCTACAAAAATTTTTACGGTGAAAATCAATTTTCCCGCTGCTCTTTGTGGTGTGGTCCAGTTGATCTTTGGATATGATTTTTTTTTTTTTATAATGCTCCGAAATGATCTCGAAATATGGATGAACGTTGTGGATATAATAAATACATAACTGTGCGGCCCATGTAACTTTGATATCTTTTGAACTGTTCGTACAACTCGAAGTTCGAGGAGCGTCGGCGGCCGATCCTCCTGCGGAAGGAAAAGCCGGGCCATTTTCGACCTTTGGCAAGCCGTCCATACGTATGGGGCTTATTCTTGAAAGGTAAAAAGAGGTAGGCTTACAAATGTAAATAGGGGTGCACATTTAACCGGTAGAATGGTGGAACTGGACCGGAACCGTTGGATCGGTCTGGTTTGGTCCGGTTCTAGACAGCACCGGTTCCGATTTCGATTCCAAAATTGCAAGAACTGTTGAATGCGGTTCGGTTCCGGTTTAGGGGCATGTAGAACCGAACCAAACCGTGGACCCGAACCATGGAACCGATCTGTTGAATCGTGGCCTAGAACCGTGGATCTGAACCTTGGATCCGAACCGTTGATCCCAAACCCTATCTCTTTCTCATTCTCTCATCGTCTCCTTCTCTCTCGCTGTCTCTTACCCTGCAACTCGTGTGCAGCTTTCTCTCTGGTCGACCCTCTCTCTCACTCGCCGTCTCTTCACACGCCCCTGCCCAATTCATAGCTTCAAAAGGCCATTCGGAAAGAATTTGGTCCTCTGGAATTCTTCAAATCTATCCATGGTAAATGCAATCAAGAGGTTTGTGTCCCTTTCCATTTCATTCAAATACACTTCCAGAAGCCTCACACGGTGTCTGTCAACGGTATATGGGCTGAATATTCCTAACCTCTGTCTGGAAATTTGGGTTGAATTGGAGAATATCCCTAGGCACTAAGATGGGTGACTTTAATGTCATTTATTTTGCTCATGATAAATGGGGTGGATCCAGGGTGATGGCTAGAATACGGGTTTTGCTGATTTCAAAGACAAATGGGAGTTAATCAACCTCCCTCTTCAAGGCGCTAAATTAACCTCATTGAACAACCAGTAGCTCTTGCTAATTGCCATGAGTCGACTGTACTGATTTCTCATCAATGGGCGTTGGGAAGAAGCAATTCAAAGCTAAATAAAAAAGTGTTAGCTAACCTTGTCCAGTCACAAACCCATCTGTCTGACATCCACCTTGGAATCCTGGGACCTGAGACCTTTCATATTTGAGATGTGGCACTGAATTTTCGTAAAGCTGACCAAACAATGGTGGTCGTCCTTTGACATGGAGGGGAAAGCGAGGAAACGTTTCAATCTGAAGCTGAGCTTCTTGAGTCCAATTCGAAAGAATGAAATTTCAAATCCTTTGGCAACATCGATGAAGACAAAGATTGAGTGACAACAGAAATAGCAGACATAGACAGAGAAGAGGAAGGTATCGTCAACATTGATAGCAAAGTGAAGAGAAAAGGACTGATTTCTTTGCTTGAAAGTATCTTGGAAGAGACCCGTTCGCGTAAAAAATCCATATCCAAATGGGTGAGGGAAGGAGATAAAAACTCTTATATTTTCATAAGATCGACGCACGTGTTGTTAAAGTAACCACGTTGAATCAGTTTGGAACCATGGAACTGATCCAAAACCGTACCAGTTTTCACGGTCCTTATCTGGTTCTAGTGTGGTTCTAGTGTGCCAACGGTCCGATTTCGGTCCTGAAAATCTTAGAACCGTCGGAACGGTTCGGGTCCAGTTTTATCCCATAACCGGACCGAACCGACCCGTGTGCACTCCAAAATGGGCCATAAATGGGCCGTACAGTTGAAAATTTCTCAATAAAGGTGAAAGCTATTACGGTAGATACGGGAGTACTGGAATATGGTAGAGCCCCACAGTACAAGTGGCAGGATGGCATATTATTTTGGTCCGTCCATCTGGATTTCATTTCCATTGAATGATGAATTTTCAAAATAAACACAGATATAATGATCTATCCATCTGATAAGTTTCTATCTACAGTATACTACAAAAATGTGAAATAATAGATTAATAGGATCTTTTGAAAGTTTTATTATCGAAATGTAGATCATCCATGATGGATGAAACTATATGGACGGTGTGGATTAAGAAATAAACAAATACTTTCAGCTGCACTTGGGAGAGATCTACCGTCACTACCATATACTTCCTAAATGAAAGGGATGGTCTAGATTCCAAGTTTTTTAGTGCAGGAGGAATTATTGGGTCTGCTTGCAGTTTGCTGACGCTCGATTGGAACATAATTCAGAGATCCAAACCGTCGATGTGGTGGACCCCTCCGTGTATGGTCCTCTAATCAGATCTACAGCACTGTCTAATGGAAGCGGATTAGCTGCGACACCGGATCCAGCAAGGTATGTACGACCCTGACCTTGGGGCACCTCAATGTATGTGCTGTATATCCACGCCGTCCATCCGTTTTACTAGCTTACTTTAGGGCACCGTCCAAAAATGCAGCAGATACAAATCTCAGGTGGACCAAACAGTAGGTAATGAATTCCCACCGTTAAAAACTTCTTGGTGATCCAGCTGCTAGTTGTGTTCTCCCTTCATCAGGTTGGATGGCAAATAAACATTACAGTGTAACTAGGAAGTTTTGAATGGTGTCCGTCCAATGACTACTGTTTCCTGTGATGTGGTCCACCTGAGATTTGTAATTGCTTCAGTTTTTGTAGGATATTCTAAAATAAGCTGTCAAAGCGGATGGACGGCGTGGATATACAACGCGTGCATCAAGGTCGGCCCAGGGTCAGGTTCACACTCACTTGGCTGGATCTGGGTCGCAGCGAATCCGCAGCCCTCTTTAATACGGAGTTGTGGACAGCTGGGATTCATTTTCCACCGTCCATTTTACTTCCTTTCTTTCACAAGTAGGACCCAGATGATTTACCCATTGGCCAAATTCGACCACTTGCATATTGCCTGGCCTGATGAGTACTGAAAATGTCACACACGTGTGAGATATCGACACGTGTGGGAAGAGAAGGAGAGGTGGGACCAAAGAGGCAAAAAGTCGCTAGGGCGGAGAGCGGTCTGACGCCGTGGAGAAAAGTATGCGTACGCGCCGTTCCATAATAGGATCCAACGGCTGCAATTCGTCGACCGTTACGCGCTCACAAGAAACTATCCGTTAATTCTCTCTCTCTCTCTCTCTCTCTCTCTCTCTCTCTCTCTCTCTCTCTCACATTTCTTATACTGTTCATCTCCTTACAGACCCGTTATTCTCCCTTCCTTTTTCTACAATACAAAACTCTCTCTCTCTCCCTCTCTCTTTCTCTCTCTCTAATCCAACAGAGAAGAAAGAAGAAGAAAAAGAAGAGAGAAATTCCACCTTTCCTTCAATAGCGTCAAGGCCCAGCGGCAATCGAAGAGCTCTCGGAGACATCGGCAATATCGTCGGTGCTCTCTCCGCAACATACTTAGTTACAAAACCCCAACAACAACAACAGTACTCTCTCTCTCTCTCTCTCTCTCTCTCTCTCTCTCTCTCTCTCTCTCTCTGTTTGGGGTTTTTCATATCTCTCTCTGACTCAGACACTTTCAAAACAGAAACCACACCAACAACTTGATACAAATCGACCGGCCCACTGCCCGGTAAGTCAGATCCAAATTACCCAAATCGAATTTGATATTCTTTCTATCAATTTCCCATGTTTTGATATTGATCTTGATTACCCATTTCGACTTTCACCTCATTTTCTCTGTTCTTTTCTTTTTTCTTTATCTTTTTTTTTTCCTTTCCTGAAATGTCAAGCAGGAAATTTGGGGCCGAGCTCACTGCAAAAAACCAGTTACATGGAAAGGTATAATTGGTTCTGCCAATGCGAAAGAATACAATCTGTTGTTTATTCTTCCACTTTCTTGGTATGATCTGGGTTCTTTTCTGTGATTTTTCTTTTTGGTCAGGCAACACAGATTATCATTGAGGATGATCCAAAACAAAGCCGAACAGCATATTCGAGGAAAAAAAGAAACAGAATTCCAGAGATACATGAGCCGAAAAGCGTACAAATGGGTGAAGAGGAAGAAGAACAAGAAAAGGAAAATACCCGAAAGAAGAAACTGGAGAGATGGGAATGTGACTCCTCCTTCAATGCATCAATGTCGACCGAAACAGCAGACTTACGTCTGGACAGTGAGGTAGATTTATAGGTATACCTGCCCCAGCTTTCTTGTTCTACTAAAATATCAAAATTGAAATGGTATGTTTGGCAATCCACATTGATGTTCTAAAACTAGATTTTTAAGAAACAGAAGAAAAAGGAGCTGTTAGGACAGCCTCTTTTAAAATTTTATACCGAAATGGGTGTTTTCCGCCCCAAATCATGAGTAATCTCTCATAAAGAATGTATTCAGCAGGAATGGTGTGAAGTTGAAATGGAGGAAGCAGAATCTCCATTGCACTGCATTGACAAATCAGACTCTCAAAACCCGCTGGCTGTTGTCGAATACATTGACGATATTTACAGTTTCTATCACAGAACAGAGGTAATAAGTTGTAGATTTTCTCACCCTTCTGCCATGGCCCATAAATCAGGCCAATCAGATAGATCATCAATTGGGTGGCTTGAAGTGTACACAATTAAACAGATGGTTGATGAAAATTGAACAACGGTCCACAATCGATGTGCACGGTTAGGCCCACCTGATGAGCACCTAGATCACGCACACACATACTTCCACATTGGGGCACATCTGGGTCGACGTTGACTTGTTCCAATCGCATTGCATTTTCTCTTTGCAGATCATCAGCTGGGTAGCTGATGGCCCACCTGAGTAAGCTTCTGATATATGTGAAGCCTATTCATCAGATGCAACCTACTATTTACATGCCATGGCCCCAAAATCAGGCCAATCAGATCATCAGTTGGGTTGAGCATACAAAATTAAACATTAGTTAAAGAAAATCGAACAACAGTCATTCTCTTTGTAGATCATCAGCTGGGTGGCCGATGACCCACTTGAATAGGCTTCTGATATATGTGAAATCTATTCACTAGATGGGTCCCACTGTTTGCTCACCATGGCCCATAAATCAGATCATCAGTTAGGTGGATTTAAGTGTACAAAACCAAACAAAAGGTTAAAGAAAAATCAAATGGCATATTCGATGTACAAATGTGATCCAACCAGCCTAATTTTACCCATAATAAGTACACAGGTAGGCCCACTTGACAAGTTCCCAGATCTTGTAGCCCAAACGAAAGAAGTAGTCCTATGCAAGGCATGTTGTAATTGGGCCCGGGCACATCCGGTTAGAACAAGATAGGGAGAAATTGTCGTTCGAAACATGGATTTTAAATCAACCGTAACTTTTGCTTCAGGCATCATCATGAAACGCACGACCTATCAACCTTTATGTAACGATGCTTCTGAGATCAATTAGCTTGCTATGCCAGCCAAATTCATCCGTTCCGCCAAAAAACACACCCCGCCAATTCAACATTGCGATTTTAGGAAAATTTTACTGTTTTTAGAAATTTTCATTTTTAAGAAATTGCTTGCAATAATGTTGGGAATGCTAGGGTAAGGTTGATCTGAACTTTCTATTTTTGGCAAATTAGGCTTTGCAAGAGTTTTGCTAGTTTGGGTAACTAAGAGTTTTGATATTTTTGATAACTTCTAAACAAATTAGGATTTATGTTTTTTTTTATTAATGGTGTAATTGAGAAATCATACAGAAATTATTCAATAAAATACCCGAATTTTCTCGGATTCAAGGTTTTAATCACTTGAGGAAGGCATTATCTTGTTCTCATTGTATCATGCTCTTCCCTGTGTCAGGGCATGTGTGGCCGTCATTGAGTAATTCTATCACTGCATTTTCTCTTTGCAGATCAACAGCTATGTTGCAACCAATTACATGTCGAACCAGACCGATATCAACCACAAGATGAGAGCTATACTAGTTGATTGGCTGATTGAGGTCTGAGATCAATGATTTCATCGCTGGTTGATTTACATTACTCTTTTTTCTCTGTTATTCATTTTGTGTGATTTTCCTTTACCGGTGGGGCCGCGGCATTTTCTTTAGGTACACCATAAGTTCGAATTGATGCATGAGACACTCTTCTTGGCGATTAATATCATAGATAGGTATCTCTCTCGACAAGGCGTGATGAGGAAATACCTACAACTGGTTGGGGTCACAGGTATGCTTCTTGCGTGCAAGTATGAAGAAATTTGCGTCCCGCTGCTGGAGGATTTCATCTACATCTCAGATGGAGCTTACACAAGAGAGGATGTTCTAAAAATGGTAACTCATTTTTTTTTTTCTTTTAAGTAATTAAGGAGGAAATATATAATCATTGGCCTGAATTCTCATTTCTTTACATGGTGGGCCCCATCTTTCAGTGGTCCAGACTAATCCATTTGGGGTGGGTCTCAAATTGGGCAATGCTAACCATAGCATTATCGGCATGAATATGGGTGGTTGGAATATTACAAGACTAGCTTTTCTTTTTCCTTTTTTTTTACTTTGGCCAGCATTCCATACATGTGGGACCCAACTTCAATTGATCAAGAGAGGTACCATAGTTGAATCATGGGACTGAATTCTCATTTCTGTACATGGTGTGGCCCGCCTTTCAGTGGTCCAGACTAATTCATCTGGGTTGGGTCTCTAATTGGGCAATGCTAACCTAACCATAGCATAATTGGCATTGATATGAGTGGTTGGAATATTATAGACTGGATTTTATTTTATTTTTTTTCTCTTTTACTTTGGCCAGCATTCCACACATGTGGGACCCACCTTCAATTGATCAAGAGGTACATAGTTGAATCCTGTGAAAACAGTCCACATGAATATTACAAACTAGCTTCTTTTTTTTTTTAATTATTTTTTACTTTGGCCAACATTCCACACATGTGGGACCCACCTTCAATTGATCAAGAGGTCAATTGATCAAGAGGTACGTAGTTGAATCCTGTGAGAACAGTCCACATGAATATTACAGACTGGCTTTTTTTTTTTTTTTTTTTTTTTTTTCTTTTTTACTTTGGCCAGTGTAAAG